>BSBM01000512.1:0-1420000 GCA_027924585.1 Larix kaempferi | reverse complement strand
TTTCCCTAAACTCTGCTACCTAGACTATAGGAGCAGCAGTGTTCAGGCACCTCAAATAAAAGTTTGTTTTTATAGGTTTTGTTTGGATAACAATGTAAATCAAATGAATAAGGATAGCAGAGCAGAGATACAATGTATGAATACTTCAGCAATACAAATGTAAAAAGACAAAATTCTTGCAGTAATGGATGACAGAGCATTAAGGTACAAGAGATAAACATTCAATACATATATAACTGCAAACCATAAACAAATAGTTCATATCTGTAGCATATATATAAAAGGTATGAGTCTTCGAAAGCACTTTTCAAATATCAATAAGCATTCAATATCCACATTCATACATGACATGAAACATAGAAAACATCTACATATCATCCAATGCATAAAAGAGTTCAAACTGAACCAGAGAACATTAAAAACAATAATAGATCAAAGGCCTAGCTCCATATAGTATATTAACTGTCATTCAAAAATGCAAGAGAAGTTCTTACACAAGTAACCATCGACAATCTCCACAGTCTCTCAGCAATTCGACTCCCATGTGTGTCTCAGGTTGGATACCCCCCCTCCTTTACAATGATTTTACAATGAAATATATAGAAAATAGCAAAGCTAACCTCTTAAACAATTTTTTGGATCTAGTCTAATGTGTTTCTGCCAAGTTTGGCTAATCAAAACAAGAAAATGACCCATGTCCCTATTTAATAGAGTTACATTTCTACTATGACTAAAACACTTGAATGAAATGCCACTTACACTCATGGATGAGTGTTGATGAGCTCTTTGAGGAAGAGTCATCATCTATCCCTAAAAATACTCCAGCCAAATCGAATTTGGACTTTTTGACCAAAATTTATGAAATAATTGGGCGAAAGTCTGAGAACAATGGTCTTAAAGAACCATCTATATTTCCTAAAATGTGATAGCTGTGTAAAAAATGAGAGAGGCTTTTGTATATAAGTCCATTATTGACAAAAACCTCTCGTGGTTTTTACAAATTCTTCTCCAGCGGTTCGGAAAGGGCACTCAAAGATAATGACCAAAACAGGAAATAATTTATTGTTTAAACCAGTAAAAATAGGCTGTAAAGGTCTCTTCGAATATTCCAAACCATTATACCTGTTGAAAAACTGAAGGAGGTTTTTGTGAATTAGCCCGTGCTTGACAAAAACCTCTTTTGGTTTTCAAATATTTGCTTCCATATCTTCGTAATACGTTCCCAAAGACAGTGACTAAAACAGGAAAATACAGGAAAATATGCATGCAAAATACTTTGTTTTGATAAATACTTTTCCTCTGTTCTCCATCAGCTGCGAATATAATTGCTTCCAGTCCTTCAGTTACATACGCTACCTTTTCGGCTTCAACTCTAGTCATATTCTCCATTCTTTTCTCAAATGCACAAGCATACAAGTGAGGATCTCTTGCAAATTCTTGGGTTCCCCTCTGGCTCACATAGCTTTGCTTCTCGCCTAATACATTCCAAAATGTTACTGACTCTGTCCCTTCCTCAACAAATTTTAAACTAATGCTAGGTTTTAAGAACTCTGCTAATCTTACAACTGATTTTTGCTGCCCGATTGTTGTAGAATTACCATGCCAAATGAAAAGTGATGTGCCAGTTTGCAACACGAAGCAACAGGTAGAATCCAAAGATGCTGCCACTGGATCAACTTGAATTGCTTTACAGTTGTGACGATCTGTATTTGTATTTGTATCATCCATCTACCATATTTGTACCATCCATTGAATTGTTCTCAACATTGTCTTTTATCTTGCCAATTCCACAATCCCACATTTCTTGAATTGGAACATCTCCAGCATCTGACAATACTCTAGGGTCTTTGAATTCTTTCCCTTTCTCAGTAGCAGAGTTTGTATTACTACACCAAATAGCTTCTCGGATGTGAAGAGGAACAAATGCATGGCCTTTAACAGCTTCATTATTTTTTAAATAACCCTGCACACAACTTAACTTCGACAAGCTGGCAGCATACCCATTCTTTTGAATAATCATCACATGTTGTCAGTTCATATGAAATGTAAGAAAAGCAAAAACATTTTGAATGAAATCGAAAATGTCCTATATGAGCATAGGCTAAAATCTAAATATTGTAAATACTCAGAATATTTAAAACATGAAATCAAAAAAATAAACCAAAAACTTTAGAAAAATGAGATGGAAATAAAAGGCTAAAAAGACTTTTGAGGTGTAAACTATCCTAAGAACTAAGGCAACAGACCTAGGTCAAACAAGTAGATTAATCATCTCCCTTTCACAATCCCCTAGTAGCCCTCAACTATATTGACTGCCTTGCAATTACCCATGGCATAATTCGAGGAGGAGGAGGTGGTGGTGGACGTTGATTTCCACCTATTCGATTTAAAATTCCCCCCTTTATGTGTTGAAGAATACAATTCTTTGCATATGGGGTTATAAGGAACCTAGAGCCTATGAGTTCAAGTCTTCTAGTAGGAGAACTGGCTAGTGGGAATCTAAGACAAAATTTTTGTGAATCAATTAATGAACAAGGAGGATTTTGAACATGAGGTTTTGTATAAAAATGTCGAGGTTCAATATTATCTAGAACAAAAGGTTGAAGAATAGGAGATTGAGGATTACCTAATGAGGAAGCAACTTGCCTATCCCTTGTGTTTCTCTAGGTGACCTAATTTTTAGGATTTTCCAAAGGAGGCAACTCTTCTGAATATTTGGATTGGACGGTGTGGTCCTTCTTAACCAGGTTGTTCTCAATGGAATTTCTAGTTTAATTATCAAAGCCAAATTTTGAACCCCATTCACCACCAAGATTCAATTCTGAAATATCGTTGTCCCAGTGAAAAATATCTTGGAATCTCCGATCCCCAACAATGGCACCAAGAAGATGTTGTAACTTTGAGGTATCTTAGGGCTGTGACCAAGACAACGCAAAAGACCTTTGAAATACTTTTTCATGCTTATAATCTTGATCAATAAGGAGAATATTTGAAATGCTTTGCAATAGTCAAATTCAGTCAAACTCACACATAAATTGGATCAAAATGACATGAAAGTTTCATTCTTTGGGTAGTCATTCTATGTGTATTAGAATATTACGTTAAGGTGGAAGACGAGAAGATATGCAGAGGAAACAATTTATATGTGCAGGAAATTCTGGAGGAACGATTCTTGCAATTATATGAGAAGAAACAATGTGCCGAGCATTAGAAATTTCAGCAATTTTAACATATCATGCATTTGAGCCAAAGATTGTATGTGAGGAAATAAAGAGTGTATAATACAATTAACGATGAGCTGAATATTTCATTTCTTCTATTGAATTATATCAACATTCATAAAAGAAATGATTAAAGAATGAATTCAAGTCCATTTCTACACATGAATCATCATTCATATAATATGGTAATGGTGAATCTGAAAACATTTCCTAAGGATTTGTTTTATAAAAACTCAATTACAATTGTCATAAAATATTGGAAAATAAGGAAATACAAAACATGGGAAAAACACAGACTGATACAAACACAAAAGATTGAATCTCAATGGAACGTTTCCTGAGGATTTGTATAATAAAAGCTCAATTACAATTGTTTGAGAATATTGGAAAACAAGGAAATATAAAACATGGGAAAAACACAGACTGATACAAACATATAAGACTGAGTCTCAATGGAATCTTGTCAAAGCTATCCTAGTTGTCCTTCTTTCCTATTATCTGAATGCATAGAAGCAAGCACTGTCTCCTTTCTCAAAATTGCATCTCGAATAATGAATCAAATTCTCCTCTTTATAGTTGATGATGAGCCTCTTTTACTACTTGAAATCTTGATTTACGTACCATGGTATTATGTGTAACTACTTGTGTTGACCTTGTTGGGGATATTGAGATGTGGATCCCTTACCCTGCTCAGTTGGAACGATATATCGATATGCTTCCCTGTATGGAATATTTGACATCTATAGAAATATTACCGCATTGCTTGCCCATTGTACTACAAGGAAAACTCCTTATAGCGGAGCCTTGAGAAAAAAAATCCCATTCTCTGTTTATAGCGGAGGAAATTAGCAAAGGCGGGCAAACAAAAGTTTTAGTGGAGGTTTTTAATTGGTGTGTCTAAACAGATTGAATGAACTGGTGTGTAATCAAGAGATGCACTGGTTCGAAAAAAAATTAAGAGCATCGACTAGACAATGCACCTAATTGTGAGACGCATTTAGGAAAACATAACTAGTTGAATATTTTAATTCAAAACTTGCGGTGCGTAATGCTAACATAAATGCACCGGTGCATGTCAGAGACAAAACAGATTGACAAAATAAATCAACTTGATTTATTATTTTCAAAAAATGTTGGAGCCCCCAAACTGTCTGGATGCCATGGAACGTCCAGTGCGTTAACAATATCAGGACGTCGCGCTTTGTAACATAGGACAACACACCAGTTGATGTTAAAAACATTATATTTAATAAAAAAAGTAACATCACTAGCGATGCTTTATGTTAACTTAAGCTCATTGGTATATGCGTCTTATATAATGTTTATCTGTGCGCACTTGAATAGGGTAATATAAAAAGTAAAAAAGGGACATGAATTTTATTTTTGATATCTCTTAATGCTGAGACCGCCTTTATGAGATCTCATTGGTATTTGGATTTCTCTTGCAATTTGATTGGACAGTGGAGTTGACATCTCTGTGTGTATGGTTGAAAATTTTGATTTTTTTGAATACATGGAAACCATGCCTCCCAAAAACACAAGATTCTAGGTATTTTGTTTATTACCTTTTTATTTAAGTTTTTAGTAGACTAAAAGTTTAAATTTTGATTCAATTTGCCATTAAAATAAATTATACCTATACACTGCATTCATTTTGTTCATCTTGCACGATTATGACCAATAATGACCAATACACTGTGTATAAATTGAGATCTGATCATTAATGGAAATATTTTAAAAACACATGCACTATTAGCGGTGCCTACACATAACCTAGATGCACTGGTCACGGTGCATGAGCTTGTAGTGAAACAAATGAATCATGAAATTAAAAAAAATAGTAAACTTATAGTGCTTAAACATAGGTATAGCACACTGGTAACAATGTGTAATTTGGTTGGATATCATACGCACCAAGATTTTTTTTTAAATACCAGTTCGTACATCACGCTTAGATGCATCGGTAATGGTGGGATGACATAAGAAAAACAATATGCCGCAATAAGAATAAAAAAAAGATTTAAAAAAAAACCTTTGCTATTTAAAAATCATCATGCAACGCAAGCAGTGCATCATTTATGTATTGCACCGATATCCTTGCAAGTTTTGTTGGCGCGCCATTATATATGCAACACACCAACACAATTTCAAAAATCGAATTGTTTGCTGCAGTATCAGTGCATTATAATGACACACTACCAGTGGTGCATGTAACTTTGTTAAGTGCATCGCACATCTTAAATTACAAAACCACAAATATATAAACAATATCCCAATGCTTTGTTTATAAACGGAACATGGGTGTGTACATTTACATAGATCATCGGTAAGATGACATGTGTGCATGTTTCTGTCTTTCAACGGTGTGGTTTGCAAACAATTGAGCACCGCATGCTATTGTCAAGCACCCCTAGTGGTACGATTGTTTTACATAAGAACTGGTCATAGTGCGTTACTGTTTTATTGGTGCACTGATGAGATTTTCAATTTATTTTCCACTTAGGTTAAAGTCATATTAAATTTTTTTTAAATAAAAGATTTTAACAACTAAACCGACATGTTCCAAACCCTAACCCTAAAAAATAAACAAACAATATTTATTCTTCACTTCCCCGTGCTAAAGAAGAGAGTGAGATTTGCTTCTCCTGAGGATGAACCTGCTTAAAAGGTTCGAAACTATTGATTTCAAAAATCATCCACAGATTTCCTCTCATCACTAATGTAAATGTACTTTAAAAAAATTATGTTTTGTTTATGTATATGTTTCTGATGAAATTTATATGTGTTTAATTAGAGATAGGAGCAAAGAGAACAAGAGCAGGGTCGGGAGGAGCAGAAGGACTTGTAAAACATTGTACGAGAGTGGGAGACCAGAGATCATAGATAGTGAGAGGGATTTGCTCCCTCGACCTTTACCCAAGAGACTAGACATATCTTATGTGATGTTGGCCTCCTGAATTTTTAAGAGGAGGCTACATCACTGAAGGGTAACTTGCAATTGCTGATGCAGTTGATCCGTCATTGGGATCATGGTCGATATGATTTTAGGGTGGGTCTTGATTTGTGGTTCCAACCCATAGAGGAGGAAATTTATTTTATTACAGGGATATTCAGAAGAGGGGAGTATTTTCCCCTTTTCCCAGAAATCCCACGTGGTGATTTAGAAGCCAATCAGTTGGATTATGTATAGAGATTTGTTAGTGAGGATGCCATTGAACCTCATGAGTTCCAAGTAGCCAATGTCTAGTTATGGATTTATTCTTTTGGTGCATAGGAGGTTAGGTGCCTCTCACTTTTCGGGTCATGTTACTGGCCCATTCCACGACTAATGGGAAACACATTAGTTTCCCCTTATTATATTTTGTTGATTCTGTAGTTCTGAGACCTAGATGCATTAGCTGGTCTGCCATTTTTTGCGACATTTTTGTTTTTCTCTAGATCGTTGACGCGCTATGTTCCATGGTAGGATTTTCTTCCAGTTTACTTCAAAGTTGTTTTCCTTATTTTTTGAGAGGTTTCCAATCACCCAAATCACATTACATACCTCTCTTCTAGATAAGACGATGACCAAGGAACGTATGTGCATGTGGGGGTAGGTGTTTCCCAAGAGGGGTTAGTCATATTTCCCTGGAAAGATCACTCATAAGACACTTTATTTACTTTCTAGTGAGAATGATAACACCCTCGATCAAGTACCATACCCATATGCATGTTTGGATTGGCAAGGATGTGTGAACATCCTATTTACCCTAAATGAGCCAATAGATGATAGAGGTAATATTAGCTTTATGTCTTTATTAATCTAGTTGCATTTCATCATCTACTTTAATGCACATGTAATTTATTACAACATTTTCTTTAAATTGTCTAATTATCGTTCTCTACTATTTTGCAGATGTTGGCACTTATGATGGGGACACACCTCCTTAACCAAACATAGATATGGAAGTGGCAGATGAGTTGGCATAATTACTGAGACCCAGCCTGGAATGCATATCAGATGCTAAGTTCTGCCAAGAAGTGGTGGATATGTTTTCAGGGGTGTTGGCTAAGGTGGGAGAGGCCCCTATTCGATCTAGTGAGAATAGACGAGACCCACATATCCTGTAGATATGGAGGAACCTCCCATGTGATATGACATCGTTGATGCATCATATCTTGGGTCTGACCAGGATACTAGGGAGGAAGCATCAAGGATACTAGGGAGGAAGCATCAAGTAGAGGACACATCTAGTTAGGACTCATCGACTAATGAAGTTGGTGATCCTCAACCTTGTCCATCACCTCCTCCTCCTCCTCCTCCTGCCAGCGTCGAAGCTAACTGACCACAACCTAATCCTACTCCTTCTGGCAATAGATCCAATTGATCAGTACCACCTCCCTCTCCTCCTCTTCCACAGGTCGATCGACCTCCTTCTTCGCCTCACCTAGTCATCCCACCACCCTCTCCTGCTCACCCAATGGACCCTCCACAGGTCGACCTACCACCCTCTTCTCCTCGCCCAATCATCCCAAAAGCCTCTCTTGCTCACTTCGTTGACCCTCCATAGGTCAACCTACCACCCTCTTCTCCTCACCTAGTTGTCCCACCACCCTCTCTTTGTAATACCCCAATGTTTTAAACCCCAGACATATGTAATTTTTTTTTTTTTTGTTATTGTGGCACAAGGTTCCGATACTATGTATTTGGACATTACTGTTATTATTATTGTTTGATAAAATTAACTAGCTCAACATGGAATACAAACGAGAATGGGGGGACATGGTTTCCACTTGTGAGGAGGTTGGGGACTAGGATTTGTTAGTCTCCCTAACATGACTTGTTGGACCCTATTCTTGATTATTTTGTCCTATGGAGTTACTATTGCACCTTATTTATGGTTTAGTACACCCATTTTGCACTAATGCACTCTCATGAATATTTGGTGGGTCCCACTTGGTGAATGCACCCTCCTTGGATGAGAGATACTCTTTTATGGGCACCACTTTCACTAAGGTGCCCTCTCCCTATATTCTAGGAGATGTAAGCTAGATTTTAGCTTTCACCTCCTTGATTTTTTCCTCCACATCCACAAGTGCACCCTTGCTCCCCAAATCTAGCCGGAGTTCCCTATTTTCATGCTTACAGGTCATTCATGATCCTATTGGATCCACTCTTTTACCCCTCATGACTAGTGCGCCCTCCTTGTGCTCCACTCCTTGGTTTTTGGTAACTCCTCCTCATGGTGCTAATTCAGGAAGGAAATCTCCTAAGCTAAGACACCACTCAATCAATTTGAGTTAAGTCTCCATGATGAATCCTAACCACACCTTAACCAACTCAAGTTGGTCTCCTTGGGTTTGAATTTACCTCCTTAAGCTTTATTTATACATGAGCTATCTCCTTGTTGTGCTAGTTAGTGAGTGCGTTGGATGGTGCTCATTGTGACTTGTGTTATGTGTGAGAGAGCGATGTTACTAGAGAGTTTCTGACACGTTTCTGGTTGTTTTCCATTGTTCTCTCAAGGACCATTATTTGTCCATAGTCTAGAGCATGCAAATCCATTGGGTGAGGGTGGTGATATCCGAAGGGCCATGGTGAGAGCGGGTAGTCACAACTCACTGGGTAGTGTAGACGGAAGGGAAAGTAATTGGTGAGGGAGTGAACTGTGGCTACTCTGGTTGAGAGTAAATCTACTTGTGGAACCATGTCCTCATCTCGAGGGTGACTATAACGATGAGAGATGCATTAGCATGGCATGCATATGGATGGGAGGAACATGGTCCTGTTCAAGCCAATTGCATTCTTTGAGATAAGTATGTGCTTATGTGCTATTTATTTTATTTTATTATGCATATGTGTCATGTAAGCTAAATTGATCTATATTTATGTTTATGGATGTTATGATAGCAGTTGAATGCAGGATGAATGGTTCTCATGCTTATCTATGTCATATGGATTGTTATGTTAATAGTTGAATGTAGGTGGATGGCCTTCATGCAATATAAAACTTGGAATGTGAAGAACCTTCTCTATCTTCTCTATCTTCTCTATCTTCTCTATTCTCTCATGGCTAGATGGATGTAGACAAAAACCATCATTTCTGATTTCTCTCATGTTTAGATGGCTGTAAATGGAAGCCATAAGATTCGATTTGTAATGTGTTTAGATGACTGTAAATGGAAGCCATAAGATCCAATTTGTAATTTGTTTAGATGCCTGTAAATGGTATCCACAAGATCTGATTTGTTTTTGTGTTAGAAGGTTGTAGATGAAAACCATAAAATCTTATTGTATTAGTGATTGATGGATGGAGGGAGGGTGACCATGAAATCTGATTTTACTAGTGAATGATGGCTATAGGGGACAACCATGGGATTTGATTTTGAAGGTTGTGGATGACATCCCATGTCTCTTATGGTTCATGTGCCTTTTAATTCTCACTATCTAACCATACATTTAGCACACACATAACAAAATAATAATATAACCTCATGTAAAAGACAATCAAAACACACTGGCATGGAAACAATTGAATACTTACAATCATGCTATCTTGCACATAGGCTAAGCATATGTACTTAAACATTGTAAAAACATTGGATATGTCTATCATCATGTTTTACTCATACACATTCAATGTAGCAAGCATAACATATTTACCTTACATAACTAGTATTTTAGGAAAGGGAATGTTCTCATATGCTTGCATTACATTTAATAAGGTTGAATGTTCTAATCTATTGGATTTTGGCATGCTGGCCTAGCTATAGATACCTAATTCTGTTGTGTTTTACCCTTAATCAACCTTCCCTTGGGTTTCCTGGTGTCTTTGGCCTTGGATTTAGGGTTGGGCACACCACACTCTTGCTCACCCAATCGACCCTCCATTGTTGAATATGATTGTCATTGATGCCAAAAGAGTTCAGTAATGACAAAGGAATAAACAAAGACATGATGGCAGGGAAAACTCAGTGAAAGACAAAGGAATGACAAATGAAGTGATGAAATAGCATGTATGATGATGTGTCATGTGTGATGAAGCTGGAAATACACATAATGGTGTTCTGGTGCTACCATTAAGTCAGTGTTGCAATCTGACATGATTCTGGAAAAGCATGGCAAGTTTATGAGACTTTGGAAATTGACTAAGTATGAAAAATTAGTCAAATCTACTCTAAGAGAATGCCTGCCATAATTCATGGTTTGAATATAATGCCCGCACCATCATATCAGGATATACCTTGTTGAATAAGATATCTAACCATGGTCTCATTTATTTGAAAAAGTGCTTTATGAAAAAGTTATAGATCTTTCAAAACAAGGGTTCAAGCAGTTTTAGACATTCTGAAAAATGGCTAAGTGTTGGAAAATTGGTCCAAGTGGCCTTGGGGAAATGCATGTTTTACCTCATAGGTGAATGGTAAAAATTATCTGAAACTATCATACTGTAGCTTGTTGAAGAAGATATCTTACCATGGTCTCAGCTCTCAAAGAGGATGCTTGATGACAAAGTTAAAATCCTACCAAAACATAGTTTTAGGATGTTTTGCACCAGAGGTAGTAAAACTGCCTAAGTGGCCTCACGAAAATGCACGCCATAATTCATAGGTTAAATTAAATGCACACACCATATGTTCAGGCTATAGCTTGTTGTCTTGTATACTTGACCATGTTCTCATATTGAATTGAAAGTGCACGAGGAAGAAGTTATGGATCTGCCAAAATAGTGTTTCAAGCAGATTGGACCAATTCTAGGAAAGTGCAAAAATTGTCTAAGTGTAAAATCACTAAAACTGCCTAAGTGACCTCAGTAAAATGCCCACCATCTCTTGTGTTTGATGTCTTAAATCATTTTGAGAGTATGGATCTATAGAATGTTGTTTGGTGCATCCAACCATGGTCTCAGATTGTCCAAAGAGTCTCTGAGAATGAAGATATTGATCTGCCAAAAGTGCCTCCTAGACTAAATTGCACTACTCCAGTAAAATTCCCGCCAAGGAGAGAGAAAGAAGCTTCAGAGGATGAAATTGGTATTGATGGAATCACCTTATTATCCTCTACCCATTGGGTGTCTCACACTTCAAATTTGATGAAAATAAAAATCTCATCATGTTGACCTAGGGTTTGACAATTTTGTCTGTGTTGAATTAACAGTTTGGAAGGCTATTTTCAAATGCCCACCAGATGATGTGTGTGTATCAAAAAATTAAAAAGGTGACAATGATATCTTCCTTGTTGAAATGGTTATCCAGCCATACTTTCAGTTTTCCTTATGATGGTCATATATGCAAAAGATCAATCTGCCAAAAGTAAGAAAAATATTATTTTACATATTAAAGAACAAAAAATTGGCTAAGTGTTGAACTCACATGGCTAAGAGGCCATTTGGAAATTCATGCAAGGAGGTGTCCTTGTGCTGATACAACTAATCAGGTGGGACAGGCTCGTTCTCTGGTGAATTGGCTATCTAACCATGGGTTCAGATTCTCCTCTGAAGTTCACACGTGTGAAATAGAAGTCTGCCAAAATGAGAAAAATGTTGTTTATTTGTTCAATTATAGGTTGATAAAGCATTTGGAAATGCCCGCAAGGAGGTTTTATTTTGAAGATAAAATTCATCAGTTAGCATGGTCTTGTTCCTTGGTGAACTGGCTATCCAACCATGAAATCAGATTCCTATTTGGTGCTCTCACATGCGAGTTATTGGTCTCCCAAAAACAGAGAAAAACATGAAATGCTCCCAAAGGCTTAAATATGTCCGCAAGAGCAAAGGTTAAGCCCGTAGGGGCTTAAGGATGCCCGCAGAGGATGAGGTTAAGCCCGTAGGGGTTTAAGGAATCCTGCAGGAGCTTAGGAATGCCCGCAAGGGGTGAGGTTAAGCCCATAGGGGCTTAAGGGTGCCCACAGGGGCTAAAATTAAAGCCCACAGGGGCCTAGGAATGCCTGTAAGGGCTAAAATATTCCCGCAGGGGCAAAAGCTAAACCCACAAGGGCTTAAGGATGCCCGTAGGGGGTGAGGTTAAGCCCGCAGGGGATAAAGTTAAATCCCACAAGGGCCTAGGATTTCCCGCAAGGGGCTTTCCCACATATGAACACGAATAAGCAAGGGGCCTAGGGATGCCCGCAGGGGCCTAAGAATGCCCGCAGGGGCTTAGATAAGACCGCAAAAGGATGAAGCCCACAGTATTTTTGGAAGGTTTTTGTTATTCTAGATATGAAGAGGCATGATGAGTTGATCTTTAAAAACTAGGGCTTGTTATTTAATTAAAAAAAGAATTAATCATTTTGAAGAGGCACGAAAATGAAAAGACACGAGCTTGGTTTGAAGAGATGCAATGGTTAAAGGATGAAGAATATATAAGCAGAAGATTGAATTAGAAGTGAGGTGTCTCTCGGGTCCAAGTTGAAGAAGAAGCAAGTAAAGGCAAAGACTAATGAAGATCCATAATTGAAGAAAAGGATCTACAAAATCTGAAGAAGACAAACAAGGGTGGAGCTAGGGCAGGTTGTATCCTGCTAAAAGGGTATTGGTGCATCCTGTTAGTTGTAGCTGACAAAATAGGGTTTTGGTGCATCCTTTAGTTGTAGCTGAGAATTTGGGTGTTGGTGCATCCAACAAGTTGGAGCTTGCAAATTAATTGTAATCATAATTTTGCAGTAATAGAAAGAATTGGTGGTTTTCCCAGTTGGACTTCCACGATAAATTGTGTCTTCTATCTTTCCTGTTGATTCAGTTTTTTAATTGTGATAAAATATAGAAAATAGTATAATACTGATTCACCCCACTGTCTTAGTATTGCTTGATATTCCAACATCCATAGGTCAACCTACCACCCTCTTCTCCTCACCAAGTCTTCCCAGCACCCTCTCATGCTCACAGAGGTACTTATGCCTCTGGATCTGCTGGTGGAGGTAGTGATCCCTTTGGCTCCAGTGGTGTACCTACTAGCTAGACATATCACTCAATGTCCACATGTATATACATGACTTTTATATTTGTATTAAGATAGATATTTGCTATATATTATGATTTTCATATTATTGTTCATATGTATTATGCTTATTTCATATCAGTTTATGTTGATGTTGATGTATACCATATTTCATATATCATTCATGTATATTTATGCCTTTTCATATTATGTTGATGTTGTTTGATTTATAAAATGTATTGTGTGTCGGTGATCTAAATTATAGATGCAATATAATGTTTGATTTTAATTAAGATCATTTATTATGGGTTCATGGATTAAATGTATGCATTTTTTTAAGGTTGATTAAGTGTGAATTTTATATTCATTCAAATAATTATGTCGAATTGCAGTAACAAGTTTGTTTAAAATGATTTCAATATTTTTTGTGTCAATTTTCACTATTTCTTTTTCTAAACAATGTTCCCTTTATATAGAAAAACATATGAGTTGAAGAATGAATAATTTGGCCATTGTTGTGTCATGGTTAAATTATAAATAGTATGAGTTATCATTGGATGCTATTATTCTTTAAATGACAAAAAAAACCAACTTTTATAAAAATATAGTAGAACTTATTGCTTTTAATTTTAATATGTTGATCATGTTATAATGTTTTGGGATTTAATTTTAAAAAAACATTACACCTTATATTAAAAACAAAATAATGATTTTATAAAATTTTACACTACTTCAAATGCAAACACAATGGTTGAAACTTTCTAAATATACAATAATTTTGATCAAAATTATATAGAAAATTTTGCATCAAAATATACGCTCAACAAAGCATTTTAAATTTGCAAATTTTAGATCAAAATTATAAAATATTTATATTAGAAATTGCTATCCATAATTCCACAAATTTTAATTCAAGTATATATTTGGAAAGAGACAATCTACACCGATAATATAAATTTAATCCATAATAAGGAATTAGGATCAATTTTGTTTTCATTAAGTAAATAAATTTTGATTTACACATATTAGTTCATTACGCTTGTGTTTCAACATAATAAGTTTAAATAGAAGATGGCATGTTAAGTTTGAATGGAAGTTATTGAATACCAAAATTTACTTCAGAAAAGGGGTGGGAGATTTTGAAAATGTTGGGAAACCTTTCTTATCTACCATACTCAATGGGCGATTGAAGCGTGGGGATATTAATAAACTTGGAGGTGATTATAGAAATGTGTATCCACTAAAATTGCAAGAAAGGATAGACATTGAAAATTCCCAATAACAATGGCATACTGTGCATGCAATCCATTGAAGGAAAATGTCTTGTTGATTGATGTCACTGGAAACAAAGCGATGAAACCCTAACCCTAATCCCTTTTCCTCTCTCACATTGCCTCTCCAATCCACTTTAATATTTTATATATAGGAAGATGCAGTGTCTTTAGTATTGGAAAATTTTCACATCTCCATATATGTAACTTGGATCCTCTTTGGGTTCTCTTTAGTTCTCTCTTGTTAGGGTTTCATCGTTGTCATTTCTAGTGACATCAATCAACAGTGCATTTTCCTATTGATTGATGTCAGTGGAAACAATAGCGATGAAACCCTAACCCTAATCCCGTTTCCTCTCTCGCATTACCTCTCCAATCCACTTTCTTATTTTATATATAGGAAGATGCAACATCTTTAATATTGAAAAGCTCACACAAATCCGTATCTATAACATGGACCCCCTTCATACATGTAATCTTTCACAAATCCATATATGTAACCCAAATGCAGTGTCTATAATATTGGAAAGATTTCATTGCTCCATATATGTAACAAAGAAGTACCATTGGTCCAGGATGGTTTTTGGTTACCGATGCACGTTAAATTGTATATGCACACTGGTGCACGTTAAACTATACAAGTGCATCTGAGAGCCTTATAAAGTTAACAACATTGGTGTGATTTAAATGTGCATTGATTAAAACATACATAAGCACCTTTGCAAAAGACAAACCTCCGCAAAAACTTAATTACAAAAATTTATACTTCTATTTGTTTTCCTTGCTGTCCTACTGGTGCCCTTATGTCAATAAAATCCATCGGTGCACTATTTTCTACTCAATGCACCGACAAAACATATGTAAATTTCACTATAGTTTATATGGTGCGCTTATATAAGTACATCACACTAGTGCAAAATTTGTCTTCGATGCGCACCGAAATCTCGATTTAGAAAATAAAAAAATTATATGCACTTTTATCATAAATGGACAAACATATCAAATTAAAAAAGGGCAAGAATTTTATTTTAAGAAAGCGAGCCTATAAATAAAAGAAAACCCTAATCTCTAATCCTTTTTTGGGAAAAACTTTGAGTAATGACTTATGCAAGAGAGGTTTACTAGGGAAGAAACCACCGTGGACACACAACTTTGCAAGGGAGACATTTCAAGTAAGTTTTCCTTCCATAGAATAAAAAAATGTCATAAATATTGTAATATTTTTTTAAAGAATATAAGATTTACTTTCAATGTTGTAAGAACTTGTGTTCTTCTTCCATAAGAGTTACCTTCATTACTGCAAATTCTAGGGTTCTTCTTGCTTTCCTTTTATTTTGTATTTCTTAAACTATTTCACAATAAGATTTGAATTTTAGGAATGCAAGCTTCTTGGTTATATATATTAGTATATGGGGTTTTGCGTCACTTTTTGATAGACATCATAATGCATTTCACTTTGAAGGAAAATTTTGTAAGAAACCATTGTGGACACACAACTTTGCAAGGGAGACATTTCAAGTAAGTTTTCCTTCCATAGAATAAAAAAATGTCATAAATATTGTAATTTTTTTTTAAAGAATATAAGATTTATTTTCAATGTTGCAAGAACTTGTGTTCTTCTTCCATAAGAGTTACCTTCATTACTGCAAATTCTAGGGTTCTTCTTGCTTTCCTTTTATTTTGTATTTCTTAAACTATTTCACAATAAGATTTGAATTTTAGGAATGCAAGCTTCTTGGTTATATATATTAGTATATGGGGTTTTGCGTCACACTTTGATAGACATCATAATGCATTTCACTTTGAAGCCAACCTTTTCGGGATGTCCTGGTGGGATTTTTTTTCCAGAAACATTTACACAGTATTCGGTGCACATTTTATAGAAATGTCGCACTAGAGTGATTTAAATTATACATTGCACCATTAATGGCAGGTGAATAAATGTTATGAAACTAATTAGTGTGCACATAACAATACTTCAAAAGTAGTGCGTGTTTATTTTTATGACGCACCGTTTATATTTTTTTATCTAAAAATATAAAAAACATTTGTGGTGTGTATTTCACAACATACGCACCGGTGTGGTATGTCACATAATAAGAAATAGTGCGATATTTTTCTAATATATGCACCGTATGGCCTGCACACATTATTACCTAAATTGTTTTTCCTATTCTGTAAAAAATATTTTATAATTTATGTGTTTCATTATGCAGGGTGTTTATTGATTAAAACCGACCCATAAAACATCAAGGAATAAAGATCATAATGAAGGGAGTGAGTGAAACACATTCAACAAAAATAACATGGCAAGTTTTCTGTAATTTTAATATGAAAGCAATATATTGGAATTATGTGTATGTTTTAATGATGTGTAGTGGTTTATGTGTGCCATCCAAAGCAAAAATTTAAGGAAACTCTATAAGATTATTCGTAATATAAGTGAATAAGAGCAAAAAAACTTTGCAAAATTATTGCAAACTGAATAATTATGTGAATCAACATGTGGTTAACATGAGGTTTTTGTTTGACTTCTTACTGACAATTCTTCTCAACAATAATTGTTATCATGTATCAAACTTTGAAATTGGAATTTGTTGAATGTTGTGCAGGGATAGAGACCGAGGCAATATGATGCCCAAAAAAGAAAAAAATTAAGAAGGATGTAAATGATGATGATTTAGTCATCAGTTCAACTGTAGTGGTGCTGGAAGTTAATTAGAGGGGGGATTTTTTTTATAAAACATTGAGGGATATAGTGGAAAGAATGTATAGATGTACATTTCATTTATAGTACAAAAATAAATCCAATGACTCTAAGAATAAGGTTATAAATAAACTAAAAGAAGTTTTTTCAAAGCAGTGGGCACTGCGACCAATGGGACTTGCAATGGCAAAAACATACAACAAAACAAAAGAATCTTTTAAAATGTATTAATGGTAAAAAAAAAATTCTTTAATATGTACATATTAGTCCAAAACATACTTTGTTAATAATTTTTCTATGCTTATCTTCATATAAATATTTTTTTTCATTGTGATTTTCATTTTTTAGGAAGATTGCTAAAATTCCAAAGGAAAAAAAACACGTGATATCTGAAATATGCTAGTAGGGATGTCAAAAAAGGCATATCATGAGATGATAAAAGGAATGAACACAACCACATCGTAGGGGGAGCTATCCTAAGAACAATGTATATCAAACACATGTAATCATTATTTTATTTTTAATGTGTGCAGAGTTTAATTATCGCATGAAATACTGATTTTCAACTGTTTTGTTGTAAAAAAAATGAAAATAAAATGACACCCATTCAGAGCATCATACCGGTCAACAAGGAAAAAAAGAGTTGATCTCAAAGTTTGTGAGTTCTTGTGGTTTGCTTCAGATTTCATATTTTATGTAATGTTTATATCATAATTTATTTAAATTCATACAAGGATATTCTCTAACACGTGCTAACATACACTGAAGAGCCATCTGCTAATTTGATTGACATTGGATTAAGGGTTGTGAATATATGTTGGGATAGCAAGGGTTAATTGGACAATTTGTAAGTAGCTATATTCTTTTATAATGTTCTTTATTTTATAATTAGTGGAATAATAAAAAAACTTTAATTATATCTATGGTTTTTCATGGCATGTGAAACTCATAGGAAACAAAGTATGGAGAGGAGACAATAAAGGATTTCTTGATGACCGACACGAGGAACAGTTTCCAAAATATGTGTGAATTTTATGATTCAATCGTTGAACTGGTATATTTTTTCATTTACACAGTTATGTAAATTATATTATACTCATCACATTTTCATTTTATACTTGTAGATGGAACATGAAAATATGAATCAAAAAAATTCAATCAACATAATATTTCAAATAACTTATGAACAATATCCCCTAAAGATGATGAAGAGATGGGGCATGGAAGCAACTTGAGCTATTACAACAATTCAAGCGACGAATGATGATCAATACACTAGAATGTTGTTACTACAAGTTGTATATTTTGGAATTTTTATATGTGCAAAACAAACATTCCTTGTAATCATGTGGACACATCACCCCAATTGGATGAGGATAAGCAATCAATAACCGTAACAATGTCAAAATGACATTTCGATTATCAATGACCTTTATGTTTTCCCATATGTTGGATTCTTATTCACATATAACAAAATGGGTTTATTCTTTTACTTGATTGTCTAGTGTCACAAAATGTTATATTATTGATTAAATACATGAAAGATTTAATCAACACGCTGATCAAAATCACAATAGTTAAAATATAAAAATAAATATTATTATAAAATTATTTGATTCTCGAATGATTAATTGAAAATTTGAAAAAAAAATATTTACATATCGACCAACATTTAAAATTTCACCGAAGAACCATACACAATCTATAAAATAAATATAAACTATATTTACATACCCACAACATGGAAAAAATCGGCATACACCATACATAATCTATTTACGGGTGCTTTTCACATATCATATGAGCTGGTGTTCATTATGCAACATACAAAACGATTAATTTTAATTAAAAGATGTACATCAATGCACATAATACAACATCAACACCGATGATAATATATAAAACACACGCGTTCCTTTTACCACAATATTCATATCGGTGCTTGTTGTTATACTACAGGAACTGGGGGCATATATACGTACCTGTTATATTTTAATTAAAAAAAAAAATATTGCACATGTGCAAGAATTTTGGGAATTTTTTGATGGATGATATCCTTGATGATTTGATTGGCTATAATAGTAGAGATGAGAAGGACCCTCAACCATCCTGTCAATAGCGTTATTATCACTCCAAATACAATTAACGAACCTTTGGTGACGTCTTTAGCACGTGGAAAGAAATAGGACTCATTTGAAACCATATATAACCCATAATTACCCAAGCGTCGATGTATGCTCAACAAATAAGATGAAATGTGGAGGAAGATAGCCAATCCCAGGGCGGATAATTTACCCCATGAATCTTCCGATATGGGACAAGACATTCCGGGCAAGAAATAGGCTACTAATACACACAACATTACTGATGGGTCCATTTTTCAGGTATTTTGATAACCCTTTTTCCACAGTCTAGGTCAAGCAATGGTAACGAAACGCACTCAATTGTGGGAAAAGTGTTTTACTTTAATGATTTAATGAAATTGTTTTTATGATTAATCTTGTATGTTAGAATGCATATCAATTAAACTGATTATATGGAAACCAAGCATGATTGAGCAGGTTCAGGTTTATTAAAGGAAGGACATGTAGAAGACTAAAGGATCACCACAAGCTCGACGCCCTGTTTCCTGATTTATAGGGGACACACTCCCACTTTCAAGATGAATCGACACTTTGACAATTAGTTAGGATTAGAGTTAAATCATATAAATATGGACCTCTCGGGTAGCGAGAGGCCCCTACTATTATTTTTGTGAAAGACATTATTGTTAACGTTTTCTGCACTATTGAGATAATGAAGTACAGACTTCTATTTTGACATGGATTTTACATATTAATGAAAGATTGATGATTAATTTCAGCAAGTGTTTCTGAGTTTTTATTCTCTCCTGAGTATGGGTTGGGGAGGTCCCCTCCAACACGTAGGTCAGGAGATTCCTATTTGCAGGTATTTTTCCAAGTATACATTTTACATTGATGAACAATTCTATGATATATGGTAGCGTTGAATGAGTCATTATTTTCTGTAGTAGTTTAGAATGCATTCCGTAGTACAGTAAAACGATTTCAGTAGGCCTGTAGGTTCTTTCTTGCAACGCATATTTTTATCCACGATTACATGTGTAATAGCTTAGCTTTCAATGTCATGGTTAGATCTGGAGTTCACTGCAGTTTCTCATTGTGATTAGTTTCTCTTAACTTCTTAGTAGAAGATGGGTAGCATAGAATGATCGTATTTCAATTCTAAATTGGTAGAATAAGATAGATCAAGACTCAAATTGTGTGCGCAGACAATAGTTACAGACTTCGTTTCCCCAATAGTAAAATAGCTATGTTATGGTATTTTCATTCTCAACATTTAGTTATTTCAGCAGTTTAATTATTTCAAATAGATTTATTGTCTTTATGTCTTTATTTCTTAGAACAGATCAGCATCGAATTACTTCAGCATTTTAATTACTTAGAATAGATTCGCTTTACTTCTCAGAACATATTTACTGCTTTTAGCACTTTAATTCTTTTAATCAGATTCATTGCTTTCCAGTATTCAATTTCGTAGCATAATTATTTTTCACATTAAGTAGACAATCTATAGAACATCGATACCGCCCTTTAACTGTGACAAGAGATTATCCTATAAAGAGCACAGACAGTGTATGCATCTCTCAAGTTTGTACGTTCCCTGGGTTGACATTTAAAGTAGGGTCTTGGTATAAGCTACCCTCATTAGGAATCCATATTAGGAGCTCACCACTTTTTGGCGTCATTGCCGAGGAGGTGCTAAATATTTTAGGAGACATCACCTAAAAACCACAAAAAGGAAACAAAAATTACATAAAACAAAAACATAAATATCTTCTACCAATGAATGCCTCATCGGCAAAGGGATAGGTTTGGCCGCTTTCTGCCCAAGCATTCCATGAGCAACAATGGTAATAACAGTTCTGACCATTCTCAGTTTGAATTTCTACACTCTGAAAACGAGACTGACTCCACATATGATCCAAACAGAAGCAACTTCACTACTAGTTCCAGCTCAAACACCTCAATGGCAAATGAAGAGGAAGAACCTAGGGAGATTTTCACTTTTCCCATTAGCATGCCTCTCAGAGATGCCAGAATGAAGAACATCAATCCTAATAATCTACCAAACTTTCATGGGTTGACTTCAGAGGATCCTGACACATTCCTGTTTGAATTTGAGGTGGTTTGCAGATCATTTTATTACACTACTGATGCACAAAAGCTTAGGCTTTTTCCTTCCACACTAAAAGACCTATCACTTCGGTGGTTCATGAGACTTGAAGGAAATAGTATCTTTAGCTGGGATCAAATGAAACAATCATTCTTAGAAAAATATAGGGACTACTGCAAGGCCAAATATACTAGGGATGAAATCTTTAGGATGAAACAAGGAGATAGAGAGTCATTAGAAGATTATGCCCAAAGATTTCAACTCAGCTACAAAAGAGCCAGCCATTGCACATTGGATCCCGAATCGCTAAAGCTTGTCCTTCTCAGGGGTGTAAAAGAGGAGAATTTTGAAGTCTTAAATCTCCTTGGAGATGGAGACATATTCCAAAAATATTTTGACCAGATCCTGCAAATCTTCAAAAACTACTCAAGATCTAGGAAAACTAAGAATGGGACGAGGGATACACATACAACCACCAGTGGATCATCATCCTCACTTAAAAAATTTGATTTAGGAAACCTGCTAGATGACATGAAAACTGACATACTGCAATCCCTAGCCATGCAACTTGATGCTTTTCAAATAAAAAAGAAACGGGATGAAATTAACCAAGCCTTGGCAGTATTTTGTCCTCATTGTAGGAAGAAGCATGAGAAGGGGCAGTGCACCTTAAACACAATAGAAGTATGTGGTCTCTGCACCGATGACCATTCCACTGATAAATGTCCCCTCTTACCCTCATGTAAGGCAGCCATTCAAGACCCAACAGCTGAAGGAACTGTAGAACAACTATGTTTTATAAATCAAAGGAGGAATAATTTTGCTAGGCCATATCAGCAGAGCAATCAAACTTACTATAATCAAGGATAGCCAAATTGGAACTCTGCACCGACTCCATGGCAAGCACAACCAAATCAAAACCAATGGCAACAAAACCAGCAAGCATATCAACCATCCTATCAACAACCATATTATCCACCGTCTTATCCTCAATACCCCCCATCGTTTCCATCCACCACAAACTATGCAAACCAGTACCCACATCCATCAAATTGGAGGGCGCCATTACAACAACCACTCATTATGCCACCCCCCAGACCTCCACCTATTCCAACCCAACCAATTCCAAATCCTAATAATAACAGCCCCCCACAACAGCAGCAGGCTTACAACACTGATATCATACAATTCCCAACTTATGTTGTAGACACCATATAAATAAATGAAATAAACCTACGATCTGGAAAAACGTTGCAGAATACACCCCCACACAACATCCAACAACCTGTACCTGAAGCTCAGGACCACACATCAGAACCCTATGTTCAGCATCCTGATGAACCAGAACCTCCTGAGGAAGAAATTATACCACTAACACGAAATAGAAACCCTCCATTTCCAGAAAAACTTGTCCAGAATACAAAAGAAGAGGAAGAGAATATAATCTTAAACGAATTCAAACACTTAAACATCCAAATCCCATTCTTATAAGCCATAAGGGATGTGCCCATCTGCAACAAATTCATTAGAGAGAATTGCCTAAAGAAGCTAGGAAGAAGGAAGCGTGACCCACCAACTATTAATGTAGTGGGACAATTGGCCGATTTGATGCTAGGTGTCATAATAAATCCTAAATATCTTGATCCTAGTAGTCCTGTAGTAAGTGTCACCATAAATAACAAGCAAATAAATAAAAGCTTAATCGATCTAGGAGCTGCGATCAATGTCATGACTAAAGAAACCATGTTATACCTAGGACTCCAATCAATGGTAAGACCAACTACAACAATACTCCAACTAGCAGACACGTCCACTGTGAAGCCCGAAGGAATGCTAGAAGAAATCATGATAAATATCGAGTCCTGGGAATACCCAGCTGATTTTATAATAATCGAAATAAAAAACAAACTTAGTGGCTATCCAATTATCCTGGGTAGACCTTGGTTAGCAACTGCGGACGCTTACATAGATTGCCGATTAGGAAATATGACAATCACCAGTGGACATACCAGGAAGAAGATAACAATCTACCCACCAGCAATGAAATCCTCAGAGTTAGAATATCAAAATTGGACTGATGATTACCAGAACACACCAAATCAAAACCTCCGACCTATCCTAACAATTGATGCTGCAATATCTTTAAAGGCAATAGATGAAGATGGCCATATAGATAGATTTATACAAAATATATCTCCTAACAATCATGTTATTCAAGAATTTTTTTCTATAGATACAGGTGAAAGTTCAAAACAGAACATGGATGACTTATGGACAGAAGTGCTGCCAGAACAGATTGAGAAGGTAAAAGTTGTGAAAATTAACCCTGGCAAGACAATCAACATAAATTCCAATTTAAAACCAGAGCAAGAAGAGAAATTGGTGAAGATACTAACACAACAAAGTAAAACATTTGCCTGGACATATACAGATATGAAAGGAATACATCCTGATATCTGCAAACACTACATTTACATCAAAGAAGGTTCTACTCCCATCAGGAAACCACAAAGAAGGCTGAACCCTGCACTAAAAGACATAGTCAAAATGGAATTACAAAAGTTATTAGAGGCAGGGTTCATCTATCCAATATCTGATAGTGAGTGGGTCTCACCACTAGTCATACTGCCCAAAAAAGGAGGCAAATGGAGAATTTGTGTGGACTACAGGGAGCTGAATAAAGCAACAAAGAAGGATCATTTTCCACTTCCATTTATAGACCAGGTGCTGGATACATTATCTGGAAACAAGTACTTTTCATTCCTAGACGGTTTCAGTGGTTACAACCAAATTTTAATACACCCAGCTGATTAAGATAAGACGACCTTCACATGCCCATGGGGAACTTACACCTATAGGGTCTTACCCTTTGGTCTATGTAATGCCCCAACAACATTTCAAAGGGCCATATTGAGTATTTTCTTCAATTTTTTGAATAACAAAATGGAAGTATTCATGGATGATTTCACACCTTATGGACAGAGCTTTGACCAGGCATTGGAAAACCTTGAATTAATATTGAAAAAATGTATTGAGATGAGCTTGTGCCTAAGCAATGACAAATGCAGGATGTTAATGGAAGAAGGAATTGTCCTAGGACATCATATATCACAGAGAGGTATAGAGGTGGATCAAGCCAAAGTATCAGTAATCAAGACACTGCCCCCACCTGTCAAACAAAGAGATGTGAGAAGCTTCCTTGGATAGACAGGGTACTACAGGAGGTTTATTGAGAATTATAGCAGAATTGCTGCCCCCATGTTTGCACTTCTCACAAAAGACAATGAATTCTTATGGACAAGCAACTGCATGTCAGCCTTTGAAAGTTTTAAATAGAAAACCATCACATCACGAATACTTCAAGGACCAAACTGGGAAATTCCATTTCACATTCACACCGATGCATCAGATAAAGCAATCGGATCTGTGCTTGGGAAAGAACAAGACAAGAAACCCTATGCCATATACTATATAAGCAAAAATTTGGCTGGGGCAGAACTCAACTACACAGTCACAGAGAAGGAATTTCTGGCAGTCATACATGCAATCAACAAATTCAGGCATTACATTACAGGATACCAAAGTTTTATCCATACTGACCACTCAACGATCAGATATCTTATGAACAAGCCTAATACAAGTGCAAGAATTATTCGATGGATGCTACTTCTACAGGAATTCGACATCACTATAATAGATAAACCAGGCAAGCATAATGTCGTAGCAGACTTTTTGTCAAGAGTAACACATGGTACAGATAATGAATTGGTCCAAGATAACTTCCCTGATGAGCACCTTTTTGCCATATCAATAAAAAGTCCATGGTTTGCTGACATAGCAAACTATTTGGTTTCCGGGAAGTTTCCAGAACATTACAGTTATAAAGAAAGTACAAAAGTAATAAGACAAAGTGCCACATATACATGGATAGAGGGCATGCTTTTTAAACAGGGACCAGATCAAGTACTTAGAAGGTGCATTAGGGAAGATGAGGTACATGACATAATGCATGCCACCCACAATGAACCCTGTGGAGGACACTACGCTGCAAAAAGGACAGCCTACAAGATCTTGCAAACAGGGTATTATTGGCCAACACTCCACAGAGATGCTTATGAGTATGTGTCCCATTGTGACGGTTGTCAGAGAATGGGAAAGCCAACACAAAAACAAGAAATGCCACTACACCCACAAATATCTTTAGAAGCATTCGATAAGTGGGATTCGATTTTGTTGGCCCATTCAACCCACAGTCCAATCAGAAGAGCTACATCCTTGTATGCACTGATTACCTTACAAAATGGACCGAGGTAGCAGCACTGGCTGCTGCAAATGAAACCAGTGTGGCCAAATTCTTTACTGAGCAGATCTTTCACAGATTTGGGGTGCCAAGAGAAGTAGTTTCGGATCAAGGACCACAATTCACATCTAATTTAATTGAAGACTTGATGAAAAGAAACAATGTAAAGCACAGACAGTCATCCTCCTATCACCCTCAAGGAAATGGTCAAGCTGAGGTAACCAACAGGGAATTAGAAAGAATCTTGACAAAAACTGTCCAAATTCACAAAAGAGATTGGGCTGACAGACTTAGTGAAGTAGTCTGGGCTTACAATGCTACATGGAAAACAACAACAGGATTCACACCTTATGAGCTGGTCTATGGGAAAAAGGTCATGCTACCAATCGAATTTGAAGTAAAAACATTAAGAATTGCAGCCGATCTAAATATGAACCTATCAGACATTCAAAAAGAATGCATGCTATAGCTAAATCAACTGGATGAACACCGCCAACAAGCACTTAAACATACTGAAATCATCCAACAGCAAAGAAAGAAATGGCATGACCAACATTTGAAGGATAAGAAATTCAAAGATGGTGATTGGGCACTACTCTACGACTCCAGATTTCACACATTCAAAGGGAAGCTAACCACTAGATGGCTTGGACCTTATAGTATACAGAAAATTTATGACAATGGGGCTGTGAGAATTATTACAATTGATGATGATGAGTTCCCCATGATCGTGAATGGGCACCGCCTAAAACTCTACAAACAACCAAAGTCCAAAGAGGAATTTACACAAGTACTCTACCGGCAACAATTGATGCTGATAGAGCATGCTCCAAAACAGTAAGCTTCAGCACATTTCGTGGAAAAAAAAACACACACACACAAAAAAAAAGAGAAAAAAGAGAAAACAAAACAAAACAAAAAAGAGAACAAAGGAATAACAGAAAGTATAGGGCATCAACCTATTCAAGCGAGCCTGCACAATAATTCAAGCGAGCCTGCACAATAATTCAAGCGAGGCTGCCAGTAATTTAGGAGAGCCTGCAAAATATATCAAGTGAGGCTACCAATAATTCAGGCAAGGCTGCCATCAATTCATCCAAGAAACAATTTATATCAAGCAAGGTTGCCATCAATTCAAGCAAGCCTGGAAAAAAATAATAAATCAAACGAGGCTGCCATATATTCAAGTGAGGCTGAAAGCAATTCACGCGAGCCAGCCATGTCTACATGAAAAATAAGTCTTCATCTACTACGGAATTCATCAAAGACACCACACCAACCTTTTTCAAACATATTCAAGAGAGACTGCAAAGTTATTCAAGGGAGCCAATCAGATCCAACCATGCAATCATCCAAATATAAAGCACAATCGCCTGAGTCGAATCAACAACTGGCACAATTTTCAAAAGCACATACTCAACAAATTCAAAATGCGCATATCGAAAAAAGCACCCTACGCACGTAACTACTGACATTCAGAAATCAACTACAGACACCGCCAAGAATACTACATAATCCACCGCATATGAAAAACGAACCAGTGCATCAATGCAGGTACACATACATACCAAGTTAATCTCTAAACGATTTTATTTGATTTTTACGGTAAACCACTTTCCCACAATAGAGTTGTTTCTAGTCAGCTAAGGACATCTTTAATTTCAAATCGGTGGCATGGTGGAATGACCTTCATAACTCATGATTGCTACCAAAGTCCCGTCACCCTCAGCAAATCATGATCGCAACCTTCACTACATGAAGTACAGAGGTCAATCATAAGAAGGTAGAGATCAATCATGAAAGATAGGGGATTAGAAGTGGTAAGTACAGGTATGATGAAAATAATAGGTGCAGAAAGGCAGTGAATTCGGGTGCAACATATTCCACGATTTTGCATATAAGTAACCACTCGGAATTCCCGAGAAGCAACCACCATTGCATTCCTTGAGCCCGTAGGCAGAGCCCGACCAAGTTAAAAGTATAAAACTGCATCCCAAAGCCCTTGTCTATCTGGTTATAGAGAAGATTCAAAAAATGACGAAGGGTTTTAAAAAGAGTGAACCGGAAGATCACAGTGCCATTTATCAAAGCCAGAGAGTCCTGCAAATCATTCGCAACTCAGGCTGGATGCCATTTATCCTTGGACTGAGAGGATACGACATAGGGGTAGCCCAGGAGTTCGCAAGAAACTTCAAGCATATAAAAGATGAACAGTACATCACTCGGGTGAAGGGGTTACGCATAAAAGTGGATGAGGACATGATAGCCAAACACACTGGTCTTCCAATGGGCCTGCATTGGAGCAGCAACGACTGGGAGGCAAACCACACAGCAAAAGCAACATTCTTTGAGCATGGAGAAGTTTATGATGAGGACAAAAATGGAGTCAAGAGACCCTCCATGCCAGTCACATTTCATCAAACAACAATATTAGCATTCCATTTTTCCTGCTCCAATCCCTAGCAGAGATGAGCAGGAAGGTGGCTAAGGGAAAAGATGATGCTTTGGCCCATCATGGGCTGATCAAACTAATAGTTGGTGAGGAGCTAAAAGTTCAGATTCCAGAGCTCTTCTGGGAGGAGTTCATTGTGGTATCTGCTGAGGACGTTCAGAGAATGAGGACTATGCCCTTGCCACCTGAATCAAAAAGTAAGACCACCTTTGTATCAAGGGCAAAAAGAAAAATTGACTTGGACAGTGTGGCTGACACCTTGGTCAAAATAAAACACTCCAAAGAGGACTCCCCCAAATTAGACCCAGATATTCCTACCAGTAGTTAGGGGTCGAAGAGGCGCAGCAAGAGATTCACATAGGTATCTAAAATCTGAGTCTCCAAGGAGAAAGAAAGGGAACCCAGCCCCCTGATTACCAATGTGTCTGATGATGACATTGATCCTTTTATAGATCAACAGGATCCCACTATGGATGAAGAAGAGGACAAAGAAGAAAAAGAAGAAGAGGATGAAGAAGAGAAAGGGAATGAAGAGGAAAAACAGGATACGGAAGAAGAGATGGATAAAGGAGAAGGGAAGAGCTTAAAGGAGCAAGGTAACTTTCAGGAAAACCCTCCATAACGTAATGAAGACCCCGAGGTCATTTCCCAGCTCGCTGAAGCACGAGCAGAATTGGAAAGGCTCAGAAATGAGTTGGCAACATTAAGAATTCAGCCAGGAAGCCAGGCCACACCTCCCCCATTCTCAGCCGAGAAGACACAAATCCTAAAGATGCACCATGCAGAAGAGCTCCGGTTGGCCGAACAGAAGAATTTAGAGCTGCAAGAAAATTTGGCCGAAGCACAGAGGAAATTGGCAAGGAAGGACCAGGAAACTATCAAAATTAAGGATGTTCTTGCCACTAATATCAGCATATATGAGAGAATGCGTGACCTCAGAACACCATCGACGGTCTATGTAGTTTATTTACAAGAAAAATGGGGCAAATTCCAGCTTCAGAGATTGAAGAAAGATCTCCCTATAGAGGTAAGCACTCCTAAGGAATTTATTGATGCATCATTGAACTCCACAGAGAGGGAGAAAGATCGATTGAGTGAGTTCTTCTTGCACAATTTCATAGTTTCTGGCTCGCCCAACTGGTCACCAAACCCATATGTGGGTGATTTCCAGTTAAGGGCATTGTGTTCATGGATGAACCACGAAATTGAGCGAGCCCAGGACTATCATCTCTATGTGGCATCCAAATGGAAAACTCCATTAATGATCAAACCTGAGCCCACTCACCCTAAGGGAATAATTTATAATCACAGGATCCTCACTTAGGACGAGGAGTTGATACCCATTCTCCTTGCAAAACAACAGGAGGCGGTGAGTCACTTCGACATTACCCTCCGTAGCATGCAAAAGGAAGTTGATGAGTTGATGAGTCGATCAGGGAAAGGTGGAGCAGGGTGGCAAATGATCTAAAATGAAGAGAACTCCACTCTCCCCTTAGGCTTAAGGATGCTCTCTTCAAAACCATACTCTATAAAGAATCCCTGGCAAGAAACCAACTAAGGTGGATTGGGATGAGATTGAATCCTCCATTCTTTCTTTCCCCAGTCCTCAAAGAGTAGATTAATGAAGAGGAGGAGAGGAAGGCATGGGCCAGGGAGGATCAGAATTTTGGGTATCTCAAACAGGCAGGGGCACCTAAGGTGGCAACATGGGATATCAGGGAGGTCATCGACGAAAGGAACAGGTCACCCAAGGATGGGTGAATTCTTCAAGTAGGGGAGAGAATGATGGGTCCATTTTTTAGGTATTTTGATAACCCTTTTTCCACAGTCCAGCTCAAGCAATGGTAACGAAACACACTCAATTGTGGGAAAAGTGTTTTACTTTAATGATTTAATGAAATTGTTTTTATGAGTAATCTTGTATGTTAGAATGCGTATCAATTAAACTGATTATATGGAAACCAAGCATGATTGAGCAGGTTCAGGTTTATTAAAGGAAGGACTTGTAGAAGACTAAAGGATCACCACAAGCTCGACACCTTGTTTTCTGATTTATAGGGGACACACTCCCACTTTCAAGATGAATCGGCACTTTGACAATCAGTTAGGATTAGAGTTAAATCATATAAATATGGACCTCTCGGGTAGCGAGAGGCCCCTGCTGTTATTTTTGTGAAAGACATTATTGTTAACGTTTTTTGCATATTAGGAACCCATGTCAACCCTTCTCTTTACTATGTTAGTATATTGTTGTTGGACGCATATGCTTTGTAAGTTGTCCTGTAGTATTTGTTGATCCATAGTTTATATTAGCCCATAGTATTTGACGCATATGCTTTGTAAGTCGTCCCATAGTATTATATGTCCCATGGTTTTGACTCATAGTATTGGGCATAGACTTAGTATATAAGTGTGTGTTGAGGTCATTGAAGGCACCGTGAAGTTAATTGTATTGAGCTTGCTCAAAGGAGGTTGCCCCCTCGAAGTGGCCTGTGATCAATATAAAAGTGATTCTGAGTTCTGTTATTTCTGATATCTAGTGTATTTGTATTAATTAATTATTGCAGGTTCTTCACATCTGGTATTAGAGCACTTTCTTGGGCTTGTTGGGTGGAATTTCTGCCAAATTTTTTTTTCGCATCTGTTGCAAGTTCGGATTTGGGATTAACCCCTATCCGCTTAACTATGGGAAGTACTTGGGCATAAGCCCTAAAACTCATTGTGAGGAGTACCACAGGAACCCCAAAGTAGCTGGCCCATTGAGAGGACCTGCCAGCGAAAAGGGCAACGACCCCCACCTGATTGACTAGTTCCCACCCGTGAGGTAAACCAAGAGCTGTCGTTTGTGGCAAAGCGGTTATCAGTTTTACCTGAGCTGTGGAGTGAGGGGTACTGCCCCAATACGCAAGCCGTCAGACAGCATTGGTGGCCGAGTGAATCCCCTGAACTGATAGGAAGTTGGACATACCTGGGGTCCATATCTATTTCCAGCTGAACTGTTGCCGATCACTTCCGCTCCAGATCCAGCTGTTTCAGATCTATTCTGAAAGTCGTTCTAGATACAGTCGCCGTTTCAGACCTAGCCATTTTCGATCCCTTCCACGCCATTTCAGATCCATCTGTTGCGGATCCCTTCCGCATTGCTGTTGCCGATCCATTTTTGGAGGAAAAAAAAAGTATAAAATTCTGTTTTCGGCCATATATCCCTTGTTTCAACACTGTTTTCCTTGAAACTTCACTGACATCCCTGCAATCCCATTCTGCATATTTCATTCCTGAAGACCCTATCCCAAATTCCACTTCCCAAGACCAGAAATCCCACATTTGTCTATTTTTAGGGTTTGCCATAACTCCAATTTTCACCCAAACGTCTTCAAATTTTGCCACCGTGTTCCTTTCCTAATTCTGCTTCTTTGTCCCTCTTTACCAAATTTTATCATTATTTCACCCCGCTTCTGAAATCCCCATTTTTTGCTTCCCTGTCCATCAGAAAGTGTCCAAAACCTAGTCAAACCCCAATTACCCATCCGAGTTTTTCCCAAATCCAAATCTTCCTTTACTAAATAAGATTTTGTTTGTGTTTTTCTATCCATTTCCCGGAAAAAAAAAACTCTTGGTTGTGGTTGTCACCCGCACAGGAGCAAAAACCATGGAGGAAGCACTTGCAGCCATCCAAACCAAACTCCAAGATCTGGATGAAAAATTTCTCAGCCTCCGTCTTCAGCATTCAGCCATGAACAATAACTGACAACCAGAATATTTTGCAACCACCGGGTTCTCTTCTTCCAGCAATTTTCGTGGGCCAAAGCTTGATTTTCCTCGCTTCAATGGTACTGATCCGACTGGATGGATATACCGTGCAGAACAATATTTTAGTTTGCATAATACTTTTGATGTCCACAAAGTTCCACTTGCATCCTTTCATTTGGAACAGGAAGTCCTTCAATGGTATCGTTGGTACGTCAAAGCTCATCCCGAGCCAAACTGGACAAATTTTTGCCAACTCCTTTTGCCACGATTTGGTCCTAGTGCTTTTGACGACTTCACAGGAGCACTCACTAAACTTCACCAAACTGGCACAGTGAGAGAGTATCAGACAGAATTTGAGAAACTCGCCAATCACACAGAAGGATTGTCTGATGAATTTTACAGGAGTTGTTTTATCAGTGGTCTTAAGGATGAAATCCGGTTAGAGGTTAAAATTTTCTGTCCCAACACAATGATGGAAGTCCTAGGTTTGGATAAGTTGGCAGAAGACAAGCTTGCATCCCAACAGTGCTCCAAACCCACTTTTGTTCCCTTCCGAAATATGGGTTCTCAACGACCTCCCATCCCGCCAGCTCCTCGACCAACTCCTATCAAGCATTTGTCTGAAACTGAGATGCAGGAACGCTGAGAAAAAGGGCTTTGTTATAATTGTGATGAGAAATTAACTCGGGGACATAGATGTGTTCAACAAAATCTTTATCTCTTGGATGTGGATTCTCTGCCTGCCTCTGAACTTGGTGAAGAAGCTCCAGATACAGTAGATGATCAGGTCGACATTCAGCACCCGCCTGTTGACACCCCATCTCATGACGACCCACCCTCAATCTCTCTCCATGCTGTAACCGGCATCACAACCCCACAAACAATGCAAGTCAGGGGATACTTCAAGAAGTTCCCTCTTACCATACTCATTGATTCTGGTAGCACTCATAACTTCATTGACCCTCGAATTGCCAAACAGGCTGATTGTTTTGTCCATCCTTGCTCCAACTTTGAATTCGTGGTTGCCAATGGGGTCACCTTACCTTGCAAGGGGAAGTGTCACAATGTGCGTATCTCTATGGAAGATTATAACCTACGCTCTGACATGTTTGCCTTGTCCTTAGGCAGATGTGATGTGGTTTTGGGCGTTCAATGGTTACGCACACTTGGCCCCATCTTATGACATTTTGATGAACTTTGGATGCAGTTTTCAGTCAATGGGGCACAACACAAATTAATGGGCTTACAACCAGGGTCTCTCCGCATCATCAGTTCACATCGCCTAGAAAAAATACTTAAGAAGAATTCACATGGTGTCATCGCTCAGCTCCATTCCATTCAAATGCACCCATCAAAGGTCTCCACAACTTCCTTGGATAGATATGCAGGTGTCTTTGCTGAACCAATGAGCTTGCCGCCTTCAAGCGACCTTTCCGGTAAGAATTTAGTCGCATCTACCTCTCAGCAAGAAATGATGGCTATTTTGCATGCAGTACAAAAGTGGCAGCCATACCTATTAGGGAATTATTTTTGCATCAAGACTGATCTCCAGAGTCTGGAAAATTTTCTGGAACAATGGGTCTTCTCCCCAACACACCTAAAATGGGTTATCCAACTCATGGGTTATCCCTATGCGATCACTTACAAGAAGGGTAAGGACAATATGGTGGCAGATGCTCCTTCTCGCACAATTGATGACCCAGTATCTCTTACAACTCTTTCTCTACTTGTTCCAAATTGGTTGCAATATGTTCAGCAGGGCTATCTCTTCTATGAACTCCATGCTTCTTCATTAGTAGGGCACTCTGGGTTCTTCAAAATGTATGACTGGGAACAATGTAACTTCTTTTGGTAGGGACTGAAAATGACAATTCAACGGATGGTGGCTGACTGTGATACTTTCCAGGTCAACAAGGATGAAACGACACTCCTTTCAGGATTACTCAAACCCTTGCCCATCCCTACACAGCTTTGGCCAACTATTTCTATGGATTTCCTAGAAGCACTCTAGTGGTACAATACCACATCTGAAAGGACACCATCTGAAGCAGTCTATGGACAGACACCGCCAGTTCTTCTTCCATACACCCTTAGCAGCTCCCCAGTTCAGGAAATCGACTCGGTTCTTCGAAACCACGATTAGATTCTTCTCATTCTGCAGGACAATCTTCACATGGCCAAAATTCGACTGAAACAACAAGCCGATCAGCACCATTTTGAGCGCACTTTCCATGCAGCTGATAGGGTTCTTCTTCGTCTACAGCCTTCCAAGCAATCCTCCCTGACACTCCAAAGGCGTCAGTGGTTGACAATGCAACCCGAGGATGCTACCGAGGAACCACTCCTTCATATTCTGCAGCAATTTCCCCAACTAAAGCTTTGAGGACAAAGCTTTTTCTAAGGGAGAGGGGATGTTAGGAACCCATGTCAACCCTTCTCTTTACTATGTTAGTATATTGTTGTTGGACGCATATGATTTTTAAGTCGTCCCGTAGTATTTGTTGATCCATAGTTTATATTAGCCCATAGTATTGACCCATAGTATTGGACGCATATGCTTTGTAAGTCGTCTCGTAGTATTATATGTCCCATGGTTTTGACTCATAGTATTGGGAATAGACTTAGTATATAAGTGTGTGTTGAGGTCATTGAAGGCACCGTGAAGTTAATTGTATTGAGCTTGCTCAAAGGAGGTTGCCCCCTCGAAGTGGCCTGTGATCAATATAAAAGTGATTCTGAGTTCTGTTATTTCTGATATCTACTGTATTTGCATTAATTAATTATTGCAGGTTCTTCACACTGCACTATTGAGATACTGAAGTACAGACTTCTATTTTGACATGGATTTTACATATTAATGAAAGATTGATGATTAATTCCAACAAGCGTTTTTGAGTTTTTATTTTCTCCTGAGTACAGGTTGGGGAGGGCCCTCCAACACGTAGGTTAGGAGATTCCTATTTGCAGGTATTTTTCCAAGTATGCATTTTACATTGATGAACAGTTCTATGATATATGGTAGCGTTGAATGAGTCATTATTTTCTGTAGTAGTTTAGAATGCATTCCGTAGTACAGTAAAACGATTTCAGTAGGCCTGTAGGTTCTTTCTTGCAACACATATTTTTATCCACGATTACATGTGTAATAGCTTAGCTTTCAATCCCATGGTTAGATCTGGAGTTCACTGCAGTGACTCATCGTGATTAGTTTCTCTTAACTTCTTAGTAGAAGATGGGTAGCATAGAATGATCGTATTTCAATTCTAGATTGGTAGAATAAGATAGATCAAGACTCAAATTGTGTGCGCAGACAGTAATTACAGACTCCGTTTCCCCAATAGTAAAATAGCTCTGTTATGGTATTTTCATTCTCAACATTTGGTTATTTCAGTAGTTTAATTATTTCAAATAGATTTACTGTCTTTATGTCTTTATTTCTTAGAACAGATCAACATCGAATTACTTCAGCATTTTAATTACTTAGAATAGATTCCCTGCTTTACTTCTCAAAACATATTTACTGCTTTCAACACTTTAATTCTTTTAATCAGTTTCATTGCTTTCCAGTATTCAATTTCATAGCATAATCAGTTTTCACATTAAGTAGACAATCTATTCCCTTGGGTTTTTTGGCATCCTCCATTGCAAGTCAATGGAAATGTTGCGTGAAGGATTCCCCTGTTAGACTAGCAGCTGAGTCATGATAATTATTGTCCCCAATTCTATCCCCATGTTGGCCATTCTCCTTACGTGGAGAGGGATTAGAAACTCTATTTCCTTAACTATAGATGCCAACATCCTTATTTCTTCCTCCAATTTCCAATTGGAGCTTAGATGTTTGATTTGAACCCCATTCCTAATTTTGGTCAGTGTATTGATAAGAATTTGTGCGTCTCCTTCCACAATCACCTGTCGAAAGTCTTGACTCCTGGGTATCTTTATCCTATATATTAGAGCCTCTAATTCCACTGCATTGTTCCTATTGATTCCCATGTATCCGACATACACTCTTATTATAGTGCTTGCGTTATCCTTGGAGACCCCACCATAACCTACTTGACCTTGGATGCCCCAACAAATTTAATCCTGATAAAATTTGGCAAAGGGGGCCTCCATTAAGTAGGGATGGATATTTTTTGGTGAGTTTTGGAAGGTAGGGATTAGAGTGGGTTAAAGTTTAGATCCCATGCTTTGAAAATTGTGGCTTTTTCGGGGTTGAGATGCTTATCCCAGTTTGGCTAATTTTGGAGTTGAATAGTTTCTTGTTTGCTGATTTTGATTTTTCTCCATATATCTTCCATAGTGCTAGCTTTGTCTTTAACGATCCTTTGGTTCCTTTCTTAACACATTTTCCACATAAGGAAGGGTGGGAATATTGATGTTTGGGGCAGTTGCATGCAAACATCATCCTGGACGTATCCATGGTGATTGGCTTGATGGGTCATGGTGGTTTGACCTATAGAGGATGATGATAGTTCACTCATTGGTGTATGTGAGGCCCCTGGATGTATCCTTTCTTGGTCATGGTGCTTGATCAAGTGGTAGAAGTATTGGTTGCTTGTAGATCTACTCCAAGGTTTTGGGAGGCCCTAGTATAGTCCTTCTTGATCATGGTACTTGAACAAGTGGTATAAGACTTAAGTTTCTCATCACATGCCTACCTGGATCTAGTATTCCTTGTCATAATAGAGTGGATTTGACTTGCCCATTCTTAGGGATTAGCTACCCCTGTTGGAATGGTCAAGTGTACTCTAGTGTGGATGCACACACACTATATCTCTTCTGACATGGATGGACGTGCATGTGAAGCAAGCTCATGGAAATCCTTCTTGGTATATGATGACTAAGTTTCTAGATCTTGTTACGTACATTAAATAATAAGTTGAGGGTATGTGCAAATAAATAAATATAAATAAGAGAAAATGAAAAGATAAAGAAATAAAATACCATGGTTTTATGAAACCATGGGAGAGGCGATAATAAAAATAATGAATTAAACATTAAAATTAAAAGGTAAAGTAATAAAATACCATGGGCCAATACCATGGGAGAGGTGATAATAAAAATATGATATAATAATTAATTAAGCATCTAAATAAAGAGTAAAAGGACATGCCTTTTACATTTTAAAAGGAACGATGAGACCTATTTAATGGTCCATGTATTGTATTGCATTCATCATTTTTTATCAATCATTCATTTCATTTAAAGTGTAACATATGGTTGAATATTTCAATGTATAATTATTTTATAAAGAATATGCTGCATAAAATTCATAAAATTCATAAGGGAAAAATTATAAGATATGAAAGTGGTAAAATCAACAGGGAAGAGGTGCCATATTTTGTTAAGTAAGGTACTGACAAAAGGTTGTTGCTTCCAATTGTTAAGAGATTTGTTGATGCTTGACCGATGTATTTCCGTGGTGTGGAAGACAGTTGTCCCTTTGTCCTAGATATATGCAGTGAAAGTGCAAGCGTTGAAGAGGTGTTTCTTGTCTTCCCCAACATTAAGGCTGCGATGGTAGTATGATGGTCTTGCAAATCCTCTACTTTCCATATTGTCCCATGTGAGGGTTCTATTACGGACCAGAAGCCAAATGAAAGTAGCCACTTTTGGCCAAAGATTTGTGGTCAATATTTGGGTTCAAATGGGTTCTTTCAAAAGATCATTGTGTCTCGCTACAATTGCATAGCCCTCTTTGATGGTAAAGATTCCTTTTAGATGATGCCCCCATTGAAGTTTGTGTTCATAATTCTTTATTTTTATCCTTCTGTTTTTGAGTTTATTGTCGAGGGAAGGAATACGTGCTAGCGAGGTAGGAGAGGCCATCTGTACACCAGAAACCAATGCCTCCATTATCCGTCTTCATTCTCTTGTTCCTAGAAATGATACACTTTGTGGAAGTTGATCCTTTCCATTGCTTCCTCATAGTTTTGATCAAGATGAAGCTGACATAGTTTCTCGACTTGTTTCCAAGAGTCTTCCCAGAAAAGGGCCATAGATCCATTCCTTATCTCCCAAAAGCTGTGATTTTGTATTAACCCTTAGTTTTCCCATGCTATGTTCCATATTATTGACCCTAGGACCTCATCATTAAAGAGGATGAGATCCTGTTTATCCATATTTGGCGTGTATTTGGATTACCATAGAACTCCCCAGGGTTCCTGATTATGGGTAATCCAATTACACCAAATTTTTTATCCCATCACCTCATTGATCGTTCAGGGTCTCGTAGACCAAGCCCTCCCTTTAGCTTAGGCTTGCAGACTTCCTCCCAGCTTATGAGAGCCCATTTCCATTAATGATCATTGCTTCCCCAAAGGAATTTTCTTTGAAGGTTTCTAATTTTTTTGAGAAAGATATTTGGGGCTACTAGAACAAAAAAAAGATAGAGGGGCATGGCTTGAAGGAAAAACTTTACTAAGGTAAGTCTACCAATGATATTGAGAGAATGGATGGACCAACTTGAAAGACGTTTGTTGAGGAGGGCTAAGAGGTATTCCTAGTTAGCTTGTTGGAGAGGCTTTTCCAGGAGAGGAGCTCCTAGATACTTCGAAGGTAGAGAGAATATTTGGAATAGAAGAAGCTGCATGATGCATCGCTAAAAAAGAAGAGGGGTGTTGAAGAAGAAAAGCTGGGACTTTTCCAGATTGATAGTAGCTCCCGAAGCTTCCTTGAAGCGATATAGAATAGCTTTGAAGATTTGGGCTTCTTTATAAGAGGGATATCCCATGAGAAGGGTGTCATCCAAAAATTGTTGGCGTGAATAGGTGAGGGAGTTCTTATGAATATTAAGGCCTTTGAGGTGATGGGCTCAATGTTCCACTTGAATAGTTCTACCCATCCCCTCCATCATCAAGATAAAAATGAAGGGAGAAAGAGGGTCAAATTTCATATTGACCACCAAATGGTTTGGTTTCTTGATTTTGAACTACATTCTTTTGTTTCGAACAAAAAAACCCAAATACAAAAAAATGTCTAGTACCTTTAACCTCTCTTTTCAATTTGTGAAAAATTGATATGGATTGAACCCTTTGTCTGTCCTTCATTGGTGTTGACACCCAAAAATGATCTTTTACTAGGAAAAATATGGAGTATTTTGGCAATGAAATTCAGTTGTAGCATGTATCAAGTTACCTACTATAATCTATATATTCTGCTATACATATGGTAGCGCAAATGTCCAATGTTTAAGAATGCTAATATGAGTTTCCTACGAACCACTATTATTAATCAAGATAAGATATGGCCAAAGTTGTTTAGAAGTTTTTTGTCACTATAATTTCAATCGTATTATTGTTATAATCATTTATTAACTATATTATTCTCTGAAATTTTAATGATCCAGTTTGAGTCACATCCTAGTATAGGAAAGAGGCATGTCATGTCATTATAGATTCAAGTCATTGTATCAATGCAAAGAAACTCAATATTTTTTATAACATTTTCCCTTTCTAGTAAACTTGAAGTAGCATGTATTCATTAGATTCACTAGAGCGCAGTTAGAGCTCTATAACTTTGTTCTTGGTCTCAATGATTGCTCTATTTGTATCTCATTTCTTCCAAGCAAGATTAGCATCATATTTCTCTTATTTGCTTATGTTTTTTCTTTACTAGAAATTGACTTAACTTGCTGAAGAATTTACCTCTATGAGGCATTGTTCCTGTCCTCTTAGGTGGGGTTCCAAACACTTTGAGGTAGTGACAATCTAGATTCCTTATAATCTTATTCAATAGATTGCATTATCATCATTCTTTAAGCAATGATAACGTGGATGCCTCATAACCTTATTCAATAATTTGGAATATCATCATTCTTGTGCAAGGTCACAACATATGGATTATAGATATGAGGAGTGTACTTGTTGTTGAAATATTGTAACTTCAAACAATATTATATTTGTACTTTATTATTCCAGAGATGTTTCATTCCTTTGTGAAGGCCTTATTGTTGATGTATATGTAACTTCGGAATGTATTTCATCTATGTATTTCATATATATTTATTGTACCCTTATAAGAGATGTGTTATTCCTCTATAAGGAAGTGTCGTCATGTGTATTGACAAGTGTTGCAAGTGTGTGTACTTGGCGATGGGTTATTAGACCGCCACGTGTGGGGTCGGCCCTGAAATATATATTATATGGTTGATATACCTAGCTATACAAGTCGGCCCCATAAGGTCACTGGGAAAACAAACTAGTATAAATAGAGATCCGGAGATCTCTATTTTGATCACTCGGAAACTCATACTTCTCTCACTCAAAAAGTGGTGCACTAGTGAGGAGGAGGATCATCTGCTACTAGGAGACTATATTTGTGTATTTTGGTTGTACTTTGGTTGAGCCATTGCTCTCTCTATCTCTGAGGAAGTTGTGGGGTTTTTCACCTTAGGGTTTTCCCCACAGAAACTCTGTGTCTCTTGTCTCTCATGCTTTTGATTCTTGTGATTCTTGTGATGATTGACATGCTTGTTATGATTGATATGCATTGATATACTGTACATGTTATTCTCTCAGTAAAGATCCTAGAGTATTGTGAATTAATGCTCAAAATTTAACATGGTATCAGAGCTAACCTGAGAAGAAGACATTGTGCAGTGATGAAAACTAGGGTTTCTCTCCACAGATTTTGGAAAAGAAGTATAGTAGATTGACTCTACTCATCAAGGAGAATCTATCTATCCAATCATAATTCAATTCTCAGCATTTTTAGATTTGGCCCTAAAAATTAGGGTTTCCACAAAAATAAGAATTTCTGAAATCTGAAGACATAGCTGGAAGCTCCTTGCAAAAATAGAAGTTTAGAGCTTTGGATCGAGATTTTTGGCTGGGTAGATCTCCGGGAAACTCAAACCTAATTCAGGGTCCTCCTTAGTGAATCCGGGAAGATAGAAAGGTAGTTTTGAAGGGTGTAGCTTTGCAGATATCAAATTCTAAATACACCATGTTGATCAGCTCATCAAGGCGCATCTTTCTATCCTTTCAGAAAGTTGAAATTCATATTTTGAATTTTTAGGGTTTTTCCGACAAACCCTAATCCGGGACCAGATCCAGTTTTCAGCCAATCAAGTGGTAAGACCTAAATCTTTTCTATTTCCATTTGAAGTACTCTTTAAGATGTCTCACCACACCAAGCTTGAGGATAAGATTGAAGGGGATGATAACTTCCGAGCCTGGAAGTATAGGATTGGGTTAATCCTGGAAGAGAATGAGTTGGACTCATACATAAAAGAAGACATCCCTATCCCAGAGGATGAAGAGGCTAAGATATTTCATAAGAAGAACTTGGTCAAGGAAACGAGAATCATTGCTGATTCTATCAAGGATCATCTTATCCCACATGTGTCATCTCTAAAGACACCCAAAGAAATGTTTGATTCTCTGACCAAGCTATTTGAAGGAAAGAACATAAATCGGAAGATGACCCTATGGAACTAATTGAAAGGAGTAAAGTTTCAGAATGGAGAAAACATTCAATCTTATTTTTCTAGGGTCTCCCAGATTAAGGAACAACTGGAAGCGGTAGATGAAATGGTGGAGAATGGTGAAGTTGTCATGACCACTCTAAATGGCCTACCTAGGTCATGGGATTCCTTTATTCAAGGAATTTGTGCAAGGAAGAAGTTGATCTCTTTCAACAGATTGTGGGAAGAATGTTCTCAAGAAGAAGCAAGGCTTGTGGCCCGAGAAGAAAAGATGGGAAGTGAAGATCAAGCTCTCACAGTACACACCAAGAAAGGAAGGTCAAAGAGAGAGCACTTTCATGCCAAGAAATCTTCACACTATCATCAACATACAGATAAGAAAGATATCAGATGCTTCACATGTAATGAGAAGGGTCATTTTGCTTTAGAATGTCCCAAGAACAAAAGGAACAACAAAATCAAGAAGAAGAAGGGCAGCAGGAAAAGATATCATGCTCATGCTGCTGAAGATGATGAACCACCCAAAAAGAAGGCTAGAGAAGAAAGTGACGATGATGACTCATCAAGCGAAGAAGAGTATGTTCTAATCTCTGCTCTCATAGGTACTATCTGCCATGGTTGTAATGATTGGCTTATTGACAGTTGGGCTTCTAAACACATGACTGGGTTCAAAGAATCTTTTGTAAATCGATCTGAACATGAATCACCTCATAAAGTGAAACTTGGGGATGACTATCAATACCCCATCAAAGGAAGTGGTGAAGCCTCCTACAACCCAGATTCTGGAAAATCCTTGAAGATGAAAGAAGTTCTTTATGTACCTGGGCTCAAGAAGAATCTACTCTCCATCTCTGCATTGGATGCAAAAGGCATGAGGGTTGCATTTGTAGATGGCCAAGTCCTAATGTGGCCAAAGGGTAAAACTATCGATGATGCAGTAGTGATTGGAGAGCAAGAGGGAGGATTGTATAAATTAAAGGGACAAGCTGAACATGCCACGGTGCATGACTCCATGGAGCCAAGTGAACTTTGGCACATAAGACTTGCACATATGCACTACAGTGAATTACCCATTGCAAGTAAGGCTGTAGAAGTCTTCCTGAAATCAAGACCAAGCATGAAGGTGTTTGCAAAGGATGTGCAAAAGAAAAGAACATTAAGAAGGAATTTCCAAGCAGTGAAAGCAAGGAAAAAGATATCTTGGAAATCATCCACTCAGATGTATGTGGTCCTATGTCATCCAGTTCTCTAAGTGGGTATGTTTACTATGTCTCTTTCATTGATGACTTCTCCAGGAAGACATGGGTTTACTTCTTGAAGAACAAAGATGAAGTATTTGATAAGTTCAAGGAATTCAAAACCTTGATGGAGAACCAAACTGATAACAAGATCAAAACATTCAGATCTGACAATGGTGGAGAATTCACCTCAGGTGACTTCAAGAAACTATGCAGTGATTCAGGTATTAAGAGGGAGTTGACTGCTCCTTACAATCCACAACAAAATGGAGTTGCAGAAAGAAAGAACAGAACAATCATGGAAGCAGCAAGGGCAATGCTGCATGACCAGGATCTACCAATGCATCTATGGGAAGAAGCAGCTAGGACAGCTGTATATGTGCAGAACAGAACACCCCACAAGATATTGGACAACAAGACACCAGAAGAGGTCTTTTCTGGTAAGAAACCTGAATTCAGCCATCTCAGAATATTTGGTTGTCCAGTATACACACATGTCCCAAAGGAAAAGAGGACCAAGCTAGATCCTTCAGGAAAGAAGGGTATCTTTGTGGGTTACAGTGAAAGTTCGAAGGCTTACAGAATATACTTTCTAGGGTTCAAGAAGATTGATGTCAGCAGGGATGTAACATTTTATGAAAACTCAGCATTCATCAAATCAAGGAAGGCACCTATCGAAGTTTATGAAGAACCTAAGGAAACTAGATTTCAAGACACTACCATGACTGAAGCAATTCCAAAAGTTGTTCGTGAGTTTGAAGATCTGCAAGAACCTGTAGATCCACCCCATGAGGATAACTCTCACAAGAGGAAACCTGCATGGGATAGAGAGCTCATTCAAGATGTGAAAATCTTTGGCATTCCAGAAGAAGAACACATAGCAAAGAAGAGAACCAGATCACATACCAGCTATGTTACTTTGCTCTGTAACATCATGAATAAAGAACCTTCCAGTTATGAAGAAGCAGCGGAAAAGAAAGAATGGAAGGATTCCATGGTCGAGGAATACCAATCAATAATGAAAAATGATGTTTGGGATGTTGTCCAAAAACCTAAAGAGAAGTCTGTTGTGACTTCCAAATGGATCTACAAAATCAAGCATGTTGCAGATGGCAATGTAGATAAATACAAGGCAAGATTCGTAGCTCGTGGCTTCTCTCAGAAAGAGGGAATAGATTATGAAGAAACTTTTGCACCCATAGCCAAGTATACTTCCATCAGAACAGTACTTGCCCTGGCTGCAACAATGAAATGGAAAATACACCAGATGGATGTCAAGACTACTTTCTTGAATGGTGTAGTTGAAGAGGAAGTATATGTAGAGCAACCACTTGGTTTTGAAACACATGACAGGGAGTCATAAGTGTGCAGATTGAAGAAAGCCTTGTATGGCTTGAAGCAAGCTCCCAGAACTTGGTATGGTAGGATGGACAGTTTCTTATCTAGTTTGGGCTTTACTAAGAGTAAAGCGGATTCCAACCTTTACTACAAGGTTGAGGAAGGAAATCCCGTGGTTCTACTCCTTTATGTGGATGACCTGTTTGTAACAGGAGATGACAGATTGATTGCAGATACAAAGAGGAAGCTTGCTACCGAATTCGATATGAATGACTTAGGGATGATGCACTATTTCCTAGGTATGGAGGTGTGGTAGAGTACATATGAGATCTTCCTTGGACAAGGGAAGTACACTGTAGATATCCTGAAGAGGTTCGGGATGATGGACTACAAGGCCATGGTCACACCTATGGAATTGAATCTGAAGCTTCTATGTGATGCTTCATCTGAGCCGGTTGATGTCTCTATGTATCATCAGATGATTGGGTCTTTGATGTACCTGACGAATACGAGACCAGATATTTGCTTTGTGGTGAACACATTGAGCCAGTTCCTGACAGATCCGAGGAGTGTTTACCTGGTTGCTGTAAAGCATATTTTGAGGTACCTAAAGGGTACAGTTGATTATGGGCTCAAGTATGATGCGAATCAAAAGTTTAATCTATAGGGTTATGTTGATTCAGATTAGGCAGGTAGTGCTACAGATAGGAAGAGCACATCTGGGTGCTGCTTCAGTATGGGATCAGGTGTGATCTCTTGGTTTAGCAGGAAGCAGTCCTGCGTAGCACTGAGTGTAGCTGAGGTAGAGTATGTTGTAGCCTGTTCAACTAGTTGTGAGGCAGTATGGCTTCGGAAGCTACTATATGAGTTATTTGATCTCCCATTAGATGCTACGGGTATCTTCTATGATAACCAGAGTTGTGTGAAGCTGTCTGAGAACCCAGTGTTTCATGACAGGTCGAAACACATAGAGATCAAATATCACTATATCAGGGATATGGTGCAGAGAGGAGCTGTGAAGCTCCTGAATGTTACGAAGGATGAGCAGATTGCAGATGTGATGACGAAACCACTAGCCAGAGTGAAGTTCGAGTACTTTAGAGAGAGGCTTGGTGTTCTTCAAATCGATGACACTTCGAGGAAGAAGTGATGGACACATTTGCAGAAGCCATTCCAAGCACATTGGAAGGAGGATCCTTCACATGGCTGTGGATGTAAGCGCTGGACGGTGAGCATCAGGACGATGCTCTAGTTACTGCTCTGTATATGCATCAGGATGATACTGGATATGATCAGTTGGATCATTTATATGTATTTTGTATATGCATCATGTTGGATGCTTGGACCATGTATCTGTATATGTATCAGGTGGATACATTGTATGATCAGGTAGATCATGTATGATTGATATGTATCATGTATTTGTATTTGTATCAGGAGGATACACTGTATGATTAGGTGGATCATGTATGATGATATGTATCAGGTAGATACTTGGTATGCATCAGGTAGATGCATGATATGATCAGGATGATCATGGATGACGAGCTTCAAGATGTTGCTCTAGATATGCATCAGGATGATGCCATGATGATGATCAGGATGATCATATGTATTAGGTGGATACATTACATAAACAGTTGGATTATGTGTGATGAGTTCTGAAGACACAGATGCACAGTGCCTTTCCGACATGGTGGTAGATGTGTTCTCCCATGTGCATTGATGTAAGTGCAGAGCCTTTCCGACATGGTGGTAGATGTGTTCTCCCATGTGCGTTGATGTAAGTGCAGAGCCTTTCCGACATGGTGGTAGATGTGTTCTCCCATGTGCGTTGATGTAAGTGCAGAGCCTTTCCGACATGGTGGTAGATGTGTTCTCCCATGTGCGTTGATGTAAGTGCAGAGCCTTTCCGACATGGTGGTATATGTGTTCTCCCATGTGCGTTGATGTAAGTGTAGAGCCTTTTCGACATGGTGGTATATGTGTTCTCCCATGTGCATTGATGTAAGTGCAGAGCCTTTTCGACATGGTGGCAGATGTGTTCTCCCATGGTCGTTGATGTAAGTGTTGTGAGCCTTTCACGGATGGTGGTAGGTTGGTCCTCCCATGCCGGTGAGTGTAAGTGTTGTGTGTGTGCATCTGGGTTGTGCTTTGTGATACTCTGTGGCCGTGGATAGGTTGTGAAGTAGCATGTAAAAGGTCCTGGGAGATCCGATAGGTTGAGCTGTGTGCTCGTAATCAGTCCTAGGATGCTCTTTTGAGGTCTTGTTGACTCACATAATAAGTCCCGAGGATTCCACAGTATGGCCAGTGATGATGAAGACCTACAGGTGGTGGGCCTACATCCAGTATGAAAAAGGACTGGCTCTATAGAACTTCCTATGACGAGTAGATTCAGAGATTGTTTGAGATAGCAGCAGTAGTGATGATGACAATGATTCGAGGACGATGCATCGATGACGATGATCCCGAGAAGAAGACTTGTCTAGCAGATATGTGTCGATAAATACCTTCCTAGTTAAGAGGGAGTGTTGATGTATATGTAACTTCAGAATGTATTTCATATATATTTATTGTACCCTTATAAGAGATGTGTTATTCCTCTATAAGGAAGTGTCATCATGTGTATTGAAAAGTGTCGCAAGTGTGTGTACTTGGCGATGGGTTATTAGACCACCATGTGTGGGGTCGGCCCTGAAATATATATTATATGGTTGATATACCTAGCTAGACAAGTCGGCCCCATAAGGTCACTGGAAAATAGACTAGTATAAATAGAGATCAGGAGATCTCTATTTTGATCACTCAGAAACTCATACTTCTCTCACTCAGAAAGTGGCGCACTAGTGAGGAGGAGGATCATCTGCTACTAGGAGACTATCTTTGTGTATTTTGGTTGTGCTTTGGTTGAGCCATTGCTCTCTCTATCTCTGAGGAAGTTGTGGGGTTTTTCACCTTAGGGTTTTCCCCACAGAAACTCTGTGTCTCTTGTCTCTCATGATTTTGATTCTTGTGATGATTGACATGCTTGTTATGATAGATATGCATTGATATATTGTACATGTTATTTTCTCAGTAAAGATCCTAGAGTATTGTGAATTAATGCTCAAAATTTAACACTTATTGTATATCCGGAGATGTTTATTCCTCCGTCAGAATGTGGTAACTTGGGTTATTAGACTTTCCTAGTGGGGGTCGGCCCTGTATGTGTTATGTGGGTCAAAGGGTTATTAGACCACCCTATAAGGGTCGGCCCAGTCAGTTGTAATGGGGTGTTTAACCCAGTGGTTAAGTTGGGGCCGAACTAGTTAATATAAAAGACAAGTCGAAGATGTGTATAAATAGAGGAGGTGTGTTCCTCATTTAACGCACTCACTCACTCATGAATAGCGCATAGGTGAGTGAGAGATCTGCTATGGAGGAGAAGGAGCTCATGTCTGTGGTTTACATCTTTGTATTTGATGGTCATCTCTATTGAGGAAGCTTTGCTGGGTTTTCTACCCCATGAGGGTTTCCCAGGATAAATCTGTGTCTCTTGTGTTCATGCTGTGTTTGTTGTTCTTTCAGTGATCTTGTATATGCTATTGTTGTGAAATGGAATGTAATGCTGATATTTTCTGTCTTAGCATATTGAATCTTAACATGGGATCAGAGCTAACCTGAAGGAAGGAAATGTATGGCGCTTACGACACTTGCTTCACTTGCGACAATTTGAAGGTTACGGTTTTGTATAGCAAAAACCAATCATCGTGGAACTTTCACTATAAATCAATTTTGGCGAAGTTGCAGGATCTGAAACCTTTACAGGTCGTAGATAACATCCCCATGTACCGTGAGGCCAAAGGAAACCCTCAGATTCATTGTACTTTGTGAGTTATGATCAGTACAAGTTAGGGCTTCTGCCTCTTCCAGATCTCAGTCATAATCAGGTGACCTAGGAAAAAGGGTCATAACTTGGGCTAGGAAGCTCCACATGAAATTTCATAAAAAGTGACAGGTAGTGCACGGACTGTACTATCTCAGGTAACTTTTTCAGAGGCCAAAGTTGAACCAATGACACGTGGAACACCATACAAGTTCGCTCTCCTGGTTTATCCCATAAACAGGTCACGTTGCGACACTTGGCATAATGCTCTCTCAGAGAATGCAATTGAGGTGAGACCGATGGGCTTGGAAAGAAGACAAGCCGGGATACCATAGGAAGAAGTTTCAGACCTTGTGGATTCATAATTTCAGATTTACACTAGAAACAATCAGGTGCATATTTATGTGAAAACAGATTTGGATTTTGAGCACCTTCATTCTTGAATCGTCACTGCTGTGGGAAATTAGGGTTTTGGAGAAAGTTGGAATTTTTGGAATCGGAGTCCATGGCTGAATGCTACTCAGAAAAATCAAAATTTAGAGACCAAGATCGAATTTTTTGGTTGGTCAGAAGGGTGGGCTTGATCAAACCCTAGTTCGGGATTTTGATCGGAAAGGTGGAAAATTAGGGCTTCTGCAAAAGTTGGAATTCTTGAAGTCTGTGACCACGACTGGAAGCTCCTCAGAAAAAATCAAAGTTTAGAGCTTTGGATCGAACCTTTTGATTGGGAAGAAGGGTGGGATTCACCAAACCCTAGTTCAGGATCCTGTTCAGAAGATCCAGAAGTTTCAAAGACAATTTTGAGGGGTCAAATTTTGGAGATTTCAAAATTGAAGTATGCTAACTTGATCAGCTCAGCAAGGCCAATCTTTCCATCCATTCAGAAGTGTGAAAGTCAAAGTTTGAATTTTTAGGGTTTCTATGAGATACCCTAATCGAGCTCCAGATCCAATTTCAGGGGGAGATGAGGCTAAGGCCTTATATAAGAAGACTACAAGAAATCTCGACAGGTATGACTTAAGAAGATACAGGTATGTTTTGAAATCTGATTTTTTATTAAGTTCATAATATGGTTGTCTTCAGATTATTTAGGTTAGTACAATCTTGATTAATGTAAAAGTATGAATGCATGAGAATGATAGAAGACATTCTTTGATCAAGGTTATATGATTCTACTAATGCACTTGTGGTGTTGTATGAGGATGATGTTGTCTGCTAACAAAAGACAGGTACATCAAGAAAGACAAATCAAGTTCTATGACCATGATGAATAAAGACAAAGACTTATCCATAGTCTTTAGAAGCTCTACTTATGAGGTATGTATGATTTATTTCTACTATGCTTAACTTATGAGGTATGCAGGTTACTATCACAAGGTCTCTAAATCATTGAAGAGACTAAAGATATTGTTTGGGTATGTTAGAAATAAATAAGCATGTATCTAATCCAAGTATGTATTCCTATGTTAGAATCCTACTTTGTGCTAGGATCTTAGATACCCATGTATTGAATGATCATGACCATACATATTCAAGATTATTTAGAATTATAATGTTTTGATAATATTGAGATTATACTAATGAATGTATGTTTGTGTATGAGATCATGAGGATGATATGAGTGCACACTTGAGCATGCACAGTGGTACAGAATGAATAGAAGTTCAAAAGACATATAGAAGATCAAGTGGGAGGCAACCACACAAAAATAAAAGATAAGTATTTGAGTTGTTATTTGACTCTCTGAAATAGTAAATGATATTGCTTGTAATGGTTGTATGCATATTTGTATTTCTAGAATATATCATGCTGAGTGTAAACACTCATATAGCATTGAACAGTATACTACTAATATGCATATGATTGATAAGTTGGACAAACATTCCATTGTTGATTGTCTAGAATGAAACCTCTTTGTTGACATGCTGAGAGCTGTGCATGCTCTTGATAGTATGTTCTGGTAGAGATGGAAGGCATCTAGATAGCCACTATATGCATATAGGATATGGAAAAGTGTTGTGCCAAAGTATTGGTCAAGATTGTTGTATAACTATGAAAAACATATTTGTATGCATAATAGGTTATCATGTCAACATGATTTGATGATTATGAAGTATTACTAATCATGTAATTAATTTTGATTTGTAGGAAAGATCATGCAGAATGATGAACATTGAACAAGTGATGGATGTTCAACAAGAAGACTTACAAATCAAACATACTATAGCAAGCTCGTGGGTTGAATATTCTCTTAGAAAGAGGAAGAGGATCATGACGAGATGTTTTCTCCAAGTGGCTAGATAAGACCATTCTCTTAATGGTGTAATTGAAGAAGAAGTGTGAATCAGGCTCTGTATGGGTACTCAGGATCGATAGTCATTTGATGAGCTTAATGATCACCATGGGTAATGTGGATCTCAACCTTTGCTACAAGGTTGAAGATGGTTTCTATATACAGATGACATGGATGCAAGAAGGAACTCACCACAGAGTTCGAATGATATTGAGGCTCATATCAGTAGACCCATCTGACGAGAGATAGCATGGATAGATATGTAGAAGATCACTCAATGCAAAGTGTGAATGATGTTCAGTCGCAGAGGAAGAATTGATAGCTTTTTGACAAGCTTGGGCTTTACCAAAGTAAAGTTGATCCTAACCTTTACCTTAAGGTTATGGATGATGAACTTGTGATACTATGATTGTATGTGGATGATCTCTTTCTGACAGGGAATGAGAGACAGATCATGGAAAGCAAGAAGAAGCTAGCTACAGAGTTCGAGATGAATGATCTCGGATTGATGCATTACTTCCTAGGATTGAAAGCATGAAAAGGATCAGAAGGAATCTTTCTCAACCAGGGAAAGTATGCTGAGAAATCTTGAAAAGATTTGATTTGTTGGAATGGCCACTCTCATGGGTTCCAACTTCAAGCTGTTAGCTAATGCACCATCAGAGTTAGTGGATGTGATTCTGTACAAACAAATTATTGGGTCATTGATGTATCTGACAAGTACAAGGCCAGATATATGCTTTGTTCTGAACACCTTGAGTTAGTATCTAGTGGAACCTAGGCGTGTTCACCTGATAGCTGCAAAGCATGTGATGAGGTACCTAAAGGGTATGATAGACTTTGGTCTATGTTATCTTGGAGATCATGACTTCAGATTGTATGGCTACACAGATGTTGATTGGGAAGGAAGTGTACATCGCGCGGATGTTATTGTCTGGGATCTGCCATGATCTCGTGGTTTAGCAGGAAGCGATATAGTGTGTCTCTCAGTACAAATGAAGCGAAATATATAGCTGCTTGCTCTGCTAGTTGTGAAGCGCTATGGCTTCGGAAGTTGTTATAAGGATTGTTTGACTTAGAGATGGACCTCACTGTGATCCTGTGTGACAACCAGAGTTGTATAAATATGACAGAGAATCCAGTGTTCCATGATAAGTCAAAGCACATAGAGATCTGACATTTCTATATATGGGATATGGTGCAGAAAGGAGCTATCAAGCTCGAGTATATGAGCACTGACGGACAAATTGCTGATGTGTTGACCAAACCTCTGTCTCGAGTAAAGTTTGAGTATTTTCGAGACAAGCTTGGTGTAGTTCAGAAATACCCTCCTTGAATGGGGGAGTGATATGGTCGTCGATGATGAGGATACTGTATCGATGATATGTATACTTGTATTGGTCTGGATACTTGTATTGATGATGTGTATACTTGTATTGGTGTGGATACTTGTATTGATGATGTGTATACTTGTATTGGTGTGGATACTTGTATTGATGATGTGTATACTTGTATTGGTATGGATACTTGTATTGATGATGTGGATACTTGATGAGGTTACCTGTTTCGACGATGATGTCGATGATGAGGTTTCTGGTTACGACGATGAGGTCGATGCATGGTCCTTAGACTTTGTCTAAGTGTACAAGGAGGGTTTGTATCATCCCTGTACTTCGGTCCCTGAATTGATCCGTAGACGCTTGTCTTCGAGAAAGATGTTGGTGAATGATGTAATGTGCGCTCCTGGACTGCTCAGCAGTGGGTGATCATTCACGAAACCTGTAATGATGTAATGTTCGCTCCTGGATTAGCAGGTGATCATTCACAGGTTGTAAATCCTAGATTTGATCTAGGTCACACCCCATTTGAAATAGTACTGGCTCTGTGGTTGACTGGAATGATGTAATGTTCACTCTTGGACTACTCAGTGTAGCAGCAGGTGATCATTCATAGGTCCTATAATGATGTAATGTTCGCTCCTGGACTACAGCAGGTGATCATTCATAGGTGATAAAATCCTAGATTCAATCTAGGTCACATCTAGTATGAAAAAGGACTGGCACTGTGGTCGGGATTGTATCGTCCCTGAACGCTTGGTTCAAAATGTATGTGATGGGGATTGCATCTTCCTGGAACCACTAGTTCAAAATGTACATGATGGGGATTGTATCATCCCGGAACCACTAGTTCAAAATGTACGTGATGGGGATTGCATCATCCCGGAACCACTAGTTCAAAATGTACGTTATGGGGATTGCATCATCCCGCAACCACTAGTTCAAAATGTACGTGATGGGGATTGCATCATCCCGGAACCACTAGTTCAAAATGTACGTGATGGGGATTGTATCATCCCCGGACTTTAGTCCCTGAATTGATCCGTAGACAGATGTCTTCGAGAAGTGGTCCCTAGTGGACAAGAGGGGATTGTATCATCCCCGGACTTTGGTCCCTGAATTGATCCGTAGACATATGTCTCCGAGAAAGTGGTCCTTAGACTTTGTCTAAGTTGACGAGTGGACTGTATCATCCCTAGACATGTTATGGTGTCTTAAATAGATCATGTGTATTGCAGGGTATGCTGCTACGATGCTGATGATCGTGTGATGACGATGCTGATGATCGTGTGATGACTATGCTGATGATCGTGTGATGATGATGCTGATGATCGTGTGATGACGATGTCAATGATCGTGTGATGATGATGCTGATGATCGTGAGGATCCAAAGGATGATGTTGTTGTAGCTGTTCGAATGCTGCAGAATATGAAGACTCAGTACTGAAGATGTTGATGTTCTAGTAACTGCTTGAGTTACTGATTATGTTGAGAAAGCTTCCAATGATTTATAGATGTATCATGTATGATGTAGTTGATGGCTCCTTGCTCGTGCAGATGTTGTTATAACATCCTTCTCATTAAGGGGGAGTGTTGAAATATTGTAACTTCAAAGAATATTATATTTGTACTTTATTATTCCGGAGATGTTTCATTCCTCCGTGAAGACCTTATTGTATATCTGGAGATGTTTATTCCTCTGTCAGAATGTGGTAACTTGGGTTATTAGACTTCCCTAGTGGGGGTCGGCCCTATATGTGTTATGTGGGTCAAAGGGTTATTAGACCACCCTAGAGGGGTCGGCCCAGTCAGTTGTAATGGGGTGTTTAACCCAGTGGTTAAGTTGGGACCGACCTAGTTAATATAAAAGACAAGTCGGAGATATGTATAAATAGAGGAGGTGTGTTCCTCATTTAACACACACACTCACTTGTGAATAACGCATAGGTGAGTGAGAGATCTACTATGGAGGAGAAGGAGCTCATGTCTATGGTTTACATCTTTGTATTTGCTGGTCATCTATATTGAGGAAGCTTTGCTGGGTTTTCTACCCCATGAGGGTTTCCCAGGATAAATCTGTGTCTCTTGTGTTTATGCTGTGCTTGTTGTTCTTTCAGTGATCCTGTATATGCTATTGTTGTGAAATGGAATGTAATGCTGATATTTTATGTCTTAGCATATTCAATCTTAACACTTGTGGTTGTCAAGTTTAGAATTATTGAATGTCAACCGAGTAGTCTGCTACACATATATAATTTTAAAATTAGTCAACAACTTCAAAAATATTTTTGTTTTATTCCAATTACTATCCAATTTTGACAAGATTTTGCAGGTCCATTTGAATTGAACAATAATTAATCTAGTGTAACAGTTTCATAGGCAAAATACATTGCTTGTACATGCTTAAAAAATAGCCTTCATGCTTGTCAGACTTCGTAACCATTGTTTTGCAAAGTTATGATATTGGGAAAAAATTCTGAATTTTAGGGTCATCTCTGTTTAGATTGTAGTATTGTGGATTGCTTCTTTAATTGGTCTCATTAACATTGGCAATTAATATAATATTTTATATTTTCAAGAATAATTTCCTATATCTCTGTGTCATAGTTGTATATTGGTTTCTCTACTTGAACATAATAGTTTGGTTCTTGGAACAAAGTCCTATGTTTTGGCAATTTCACTTTTAGATATACTTGTTCGTTCTATCAATATTGTCAATATTGTTTTCTAGATCTCAAATAAATTTTCTATCGGATAATAGTCACCAATTGTTGATAACAAGTTTCCTGCCATATTGATTGAAATTAACAAATTCTAAATTTTATGTCTCTCTCTGTTTAGATGGTACTCAAATAGAATGTAGCTACAAGAACCTTGTGTTATATGTTTGTGTCTTTTTTTCTTATTTCTCAGTGTTGCAAGTATGTTGGCCTCTATTGTATGCAAGTATGCAAGTTTGCTATGCCTGTTTCCTTACATCAAGCATATATTGTAAGGGACATTGCCACTCGTGGCTCTTATTTAATTAATTATATGTGTGTGTGTGTGCGTATTTATTTAGGACTAAATAAATAACATATTCCATACTTTTGAAATTTGCATCTCACAAATGATGTCTTGTCATAGCAATTAATAATCATATATGAAAAGACAATTCGAGTTTCCAAACAAAGAGCGACATAATCGAGAATTGGATTTCCTTTATCTATTTGGTGTGAAAGTATAATCCAAAACTAATGATTTCATTAATAATGCATTGATATTTTAAGAAAAAAATTGGATTATTATTAAATTATTATTAAAACTAAGTACATATAAACACTTGCCTCTTTATAGATTTTTTTATAATATTTTATAATTTTTAAAATATTTTTCTATCTTACAATTATAAATAAAACCATATAAATTTAATATTTTCATATTTATTAACCAATCACAAAATAGAATTTAAATTTTTAAAAATTCAAAAAATAATTTTTAATTTTTATAATATTTAATTTAATATATATTGCTTACAAAACTATATAAAACTTTATTTCAAAGGTCAAGAGACCATAAACCCATTACAATATAACCTTCTGATGGCAGGTATAAATATCATCTTTATTTTTGTTTATTAGCATTATCAACATTAAATACAAAGAAAGATAAGACAAAACATTGTCCTTGCAAATGGAGCCTTGTCATTCTTTTACATGCCTAACAATAGTGTCTTGGTACCTTGCTAATTGTCAACTTTGGTTCATTTGTTGGAAACTCCTGATTTGAATTATTTCAATTTCACATGTTCTATATCGCTTCCAATTCAAGATGTTACAAGTTCTCTTTGTCACAAGCATGGATTCATTAGGTAAAGAAACAATGCCAAGTCTAACGTCCCCATCCCTCAATCTGACCAGGGGGAGGGGAAATTAACTAAACCAGGGCCTCAAAATCTCGCCCCATAACCACAATTACGAATTTATACCACTAAAATGCATGTGTATATATGTAATGTCCCTTGTTAGGAATTTTATTAAAATTGCAATTTTCCACTTTTTTTCCCTAGTTCGACCTTTGACTAGTTTTGATCTCTAGGTCCCAAATTTGCCCAAAATGATCCCAAATATTCTGAGAAGGTATATGGATGATTTTATAAAATAAATATGTATTTCAAGGATTCTTTTGGACCTTTAAAATACTTCTGCAAATCCTCTTTCAATTCTGGCCAATGTAGGGAACTTTACTAGTAATTTCCCTTTGACTAATATTGGTCTCTAGGTCTCGAATTGACTCCAAATACCTTCAAATATTCAAGGAAAGTGTATGGATGATATTAGGACTTGAATATGATGTTCAGAGATGATATATGACCACCAAAATACCTCTGCAAACTCTCTTAATATTCTGGACCAAGTATGCAATTTTACTAGTAATTTGGGGTTCAAATCCCCCTGGGGTTAGTACTGAAAATGGCTTCCCAAATGCCTCCAAACCCACTCAAATTTCTGAAAAGAGTTAGGGAATGTATTAAATATGTTATTAAGGTCTCATGTGCACCATTAATTGATTATTATATCTGTTCCAACCCTCTCCCATTCAACTGCAAAAATCACCAATTCGACCCTTGGGGAAATGGCACTATTTCCTCTCCCAATGCAATTAAACTGAGTAAAAATACTTCAAATGCTCAAGTACAATAAATGAAACTTGTAAAATACATCCATGGAATTCCATTAATCACAAATTCACCATAGAATCATCCATTCATTCGAAATCATCATCAATACATTGGTTCATAACAAGGTAGTGGGGAAATGGCATTGATCTTCCATTAAAAACTGATTTATACATTTCTACTTGGAATTTTGACCTGAAACTTTCTGGAGATGAAGAACATAGTATTTAATTCATATTACAAAATAAATGGGGCATGATAAGCTCCCCCAAAGATTACAATAGCTCACCAAAAACGCCCTCCCTCAAGGATCAAGAATATGCCATCATAACTGGAAATGGTTGAGAGAATGTGCTGCAATAGAAGAAACCATGAGCTGCCCTATAGTTTACACCTGCAAATAAATACTCCATTAAAGCTCCAAATGAAAGGTCTGAATGGCATTTCCAATTATCAACTTGGATGGGAATCTTTCACCGTCGAAATTGGCTAAGGCAAGAAACTAGTCATCCATTAGCTCTCCCTCTTCACAAATGCAATTGCAAATTCTACAAATGATCAAAAGCTGCTTTCATTCTTTTTTATTGACATTTATAAACTTCTAATGTCCTCCATGGGTGGAATTCCTTCCAAGAGACTCATGCCAACTCAAGTTGGGAAGAGATTCTAAAGAACGCCACTTGTACAACAATTCCTAGTCTCCCACTTCCACCAAATCACATGTGGAAGCATCTTAGCTTCCCTAACACCCCTGAGCGCCCTCTTGGAGTCTATTTTTATCCCTGACATGTCATATATGTCATATGTCAGCCTTCAGGTCTGATTTGTGTCATAGGTGTCATAGCATCTTCATCATTGTTGTCATAGAGCTAGGGAATCTAGCCCAAGTGTCTCACTAGCTCCAAATTGCCTCTTCCTCTTCCATGGGAGTTACTCTTCCTCTATATTTCGACCTTGTATGATTCATGCCATGAATAATACCTTTTGGACTCCCCCAAGTATGTTACCATTCACCTTGAATTCGAATTGGTGAGAGAATGATGCCAAGTGTAGTGGGGAAATCTAGCCATATGTGGGTCCCACTTCCTCCATGTGTCTTCATGATCAAATTCCACTTTGATTTTCACTTGTATATATTTATTTATCTCCTTTATTAAATATTTATTCCATTCTAATGTTCAAACATCATTTATTAAACATTATTCCAAATCCCAAAGCTTCCACCCCAAACCTAGGAAACTAGTAATTTTCCTCCTTGGCAATTATTTGACCTTTAGCATCAATTTGACAAACTTCTAATGAATAGGGACAATGTTATTAGGCCATTTTGACCCAATGCCAAATTTGGGACATGACAAATACTCCCTTCCCAATATTGCTTGTTCTCAAGCAATTTCAAACATGGGTGTTGAAGAACCTGCTTTCTGTATAATTCTTTGAAGTTGCCATTGAATTGCCCAACCTTGAATCTTTGAGTTTCCATGAAGATTTTAGAGAGGAGCCACCCTGCTTGCTACTGCACTACTCTGATAAAAATCACTTTATTTAGTGGGAAATCCATCTCCCATACTTCTTGTTTCCCCCAAAAAATTGAAACCAATGAGACAAAAATTATTCCAGGATCCCATTGCTTGTATTGCACCCGAACAATTAAGAGTGCTCTCCAACCCATACCATCAGATAATAGGATTCTTGGATCCCATTTTCTTGTATGCATTCTTCCAAACATCATGAGTACAAAATATATATCATCAAAGTACATAACTACATAATGAAAATTAACATCAAGGAGGTGCTTCATCAAAGAAACATGAAAGTGCTTATACCTCCAAGCAAGTAGACCACCGTTTTCCAAGTGCATACAAGCTTCAAGTGACCAATCAAATCTGATCCAATGACATAGGTGAGGATCCCATGTCCTATAAAGCTGCTCCAAAAGGATGTGATATGCATCAAAATATTCAGCCATGTATTCTTTCATCCAAGAAGTGAATGAAGAATCTCCACTAAAATCTGAACCAAATAATGAGCAGAAAAAACAAGGAGACTTCAAATGACTCAAAGAAGTCTCACCCATACATCCCTGAATGTGATCACCATAAAGATATAACAAAGTATGTGGCTTCCAACAAAAATGTTCTCCAATCATAAATCTATTCACCCAAGTGTTGGATGAAGTTCCTCCAACATCAAATGAATCAAGTGTTGAGCAAGAAAAACCATGATGAGTATTCAAGTGAATCAAATGCATATCATAGGTGCATCCATGTAGATGTACATCATCATAAAGTAACAAAGGATGCTGCTGCAAATGTGAATAAGAATGTGCTCCAACCATATCATCATAAAAAGTGAATCTAGGAGTTCCATACTCCTCATGTGGCACCATAAAAAAGAACCCTTTCACCCATACTTCATTGAGATTAATGTTGCAAAACATGGAATTGTAGGATGTAGGAGAATGAACCAAATCACCCAAATGATCAAAAAGTACATAAGTTTCATCATGGGAAGGATCCATATGGGTAGTATCATGTAGCTCCTTCAAAAGTGTGAACTCTTTGTCATAGTTTGGTTCCAGTGTAGAGGAATCATGCTCTTCTTTAAAATTGCATAACCTTCATCAAGAGACAATTCAAATTCCTCTTCCACTACATCAAGTGTTTGGATCTCTTCAAGTTCATCTTCAAACACATCAAGAACATTCAAATTTTCACATTTCTCATGATCCACCATGTCATGAGAATCCTCCAAACAATCTACCATTTGACAATCTGAAACATAGGAGGAAAAACAAGTATCTTGCAACTTTTCAAGAAGTTGCTCATTTTGAATTGTGAGCTTATGATTATCCTCATTATTCTTCAAGTATGCATCATGTAACAATTCATTAAGCTCAAACAAATGGTTTCTATCAAAAAGCAAAGACATGAAATTACCTTTGATGTGACACATTGCTCTTTGAATCTTCTCCATGTCTTCAAGGAAGGATGTTTCCTCCAATGAAGTAGCTCTCCAACAAGAATTTGACACCAATTCTTGAGTGTCATGGAGAATGCTGATGGACTCTTGGATCTTCTTTTCATTCATCTTTAAGGACCCTTCAACAAAATGAGGCTCTTGCAAATGAACCTCCTCATCTTCTTCATTTTTTCTTGGACCAACTTCATGAAGCTCAAGTGGTGATGGGGAAGTTGATCTTGGTTCTTCTTCAACTGCTACAAGGTCTTCATTATCATGCTTAATGAAACTTGTACTTGTAGAAACACTTTCAAAAGTGATCTCTATGTCACCAACATAGAGGTGTGAGCACCCATCAGTAGGTACTCCTTCATAGTTTAAGCATCCATCAGTAGATGCTCTTTGGTTCATGTCTAAGCTAGAAGGTGTCTCCAAATGATCTTCCATATTTTCAATAGAATATTCTTCATGCTCTTGTGATGTCTCTTCCTTTTTCTCCTTAAAGCAAGCTGATGCATTTTGCCCCTTGTTTTCCTTAGGATCAGTATATTTGGAATCTCTTGTTGAATAAATTTCAAAAGCTCTCCTCAAGGAGGACATCATTTCATGCACATATATATGATACTCGCTCCAAGGGTTTTTACAAGAAGGGCATAAACCTTTCTTCACTAACTCCACATCTTCATTTTTGGGCCTATTGTCAAAAACATGTTCAACATAGTACTCAAAAGACATGGCATTTTGTGTATTTTTGCTCGAAGCAAGATATTCTTGATATTTTTGATATTGTTGGGGCAAGGTTTTATATTTTTCTCTCCATCTTTGGAACTCGCTCATAGAATTATCCTTGGTTGGTGTGACACACTCATATTCATCATATATAAAGTCATAAGAATAATCTTCATTTCTCCTAAAATTGTAAGAAGTGTTGCATGATGGCACCTCTTCCTCGTACCATTCACATTCTGCTTCATATTGCTCATAAGCATCTGCATATTCCTCATAAGAATTGTACTCATAGGATTCATCATAATAGTAAGACATGGCTGCCAATTATTATTGAATGTATGTACCTAATCCACATGTGCAAGGACCATGCTCTGATACCACTGTAATGTCCCTTGTTAGGAATTTTATTAAAATTGCAATTTTTCACTTTTTTTCCCTAGTTCGACCTTTGACTAGTTTTGATCTCTAGGTCCCAAATTTGCCCCAAATGATCCCAAATCTTCTGAGAAGGTATATGGATGATTTTATAACATAAATATGTATTTCAAGGATTCTTTTGGACCTTTAAAATACTTCTGCAAATCCTCTTTCAATTCTGGCCAATGTAGGGAACTTTACTAGTAATTTCCCTTTGACTAGTATTGGTCTCTAGGTCTCGAATTGACTCCAAATACCTTCAAATATTCAAGGAAAGTGTATGGATGATATTAGGACTTGAATATGATGTTAAGAGATGATATATGACCACCAAAATACCTCTGCAAACTCTCTTAAGATTCTGGACCAAGTATGCAATTTTACTAGTAATTTGGGGTTCAAATCCCCCTGGGGTTAGTACTGAAAATGGCTTCCCAAATGCCTCCAAACCCACTCAAATTTCTGAACAGAGGTAGGGAATGTATTAAAGATGTTATTAAGGTCTCATGTGCACCATTAATTTATTATTATATCTGTTCCAACCCTCTTCCATTCAACTGCAAAAATCACCAATTTGACCCTTGGGGAAATGGCACTATTTCTTCTCCCAATGCAATTAAACTGAGTAAAAATACTTCAAATGCTCAAGTACAATACATGAAACTTGTAAAATACATCCATGGAATTCCATTAATCACAAATTCACCATATAATCATCCATTCATTCGAAATCATCATCAATACATTGGTTCACAACAAGGTAGTGGGGAAATGGCATTGATCTTCCATTAAAAATGAGATTTATACATTTCTACTTGGAATTTCGACCTGAAACTTTCTGGAGATGAAGAACATAATATTTAATTCATATTACAAAATAAATGGGGCATGATAAGCTCCGCCAAAGATTACAATAGCTCACCAAAAACGCCCTCCCTCAAGGATCAAGAATATGCCATTAGAACTGGAAATGGTTGAGAGAATGTGCTGCAATAGAAGAAACCATGAGATTCCCTATAGCTTACATCTGCAAATAAAGACTCCATTAAAGCTCCAAATGAAAGGTCTGAATGGCCTTTCCAATTACCAACTTGGATGGGAATCTTTCACCCTCGAAATTGGCTAAGGCAAGAAACTAGTCATCCACTAGCTCTCCCTCTTCACAAATGCAATTGCAAATTCTAAAAATGATCAAAATATGCTTTCATTATTTGTTATTGACATTTATAAACTTCTAATGTCCTCCATGGGTCGAATTCCTTCCAAGAGACTCATGCCAACTCAAGTTGGGAAGAGATTCCAAAGAACGCCACTTGTACAACAATTCCTAGTCTCCCACTTCCACCAAATCACATGTGGAAGCATCTTGGCTTCCCTAACACCCTTGAGCGCCCTCTTGGAGTCTATTTTTATCCCTGACATGTCATATATGTCATATGTCAGCCTTCAGGTCTGATTTGTGTCATAGGTGTCATAGCATCTTCATCATTGTTGTCATAGAGCTAGGGAATCTAGCCCAAGTGTCTCACTAGCTCCAAATTGCCTCTTCCTCTTCCATGGGAGTTACTCTTCCTCTATATTTCGACCTTGGATGATTCATGCCATGAATAATACCTTTTGGACTCCCCCAAGTATGTTACCATTCACCTTGAATTCGAATTGGTGAGAGAATGATGCCAAGTGTAGTGGGGAAATCTAGCCATATGTGGGTCCCACTTCCTCCATGTGTCTTCATGATCAAATTCCACTTTGATTTTCACTTGTATATATTTATTTATCTCCTTTATTAAATATTTATTCCATTCTAATGTTCAAACATCATTTATTAAACATTATTCCAAATCCCAAAGCTTCCACCCCAAACCTGGGAAACTAGTAATTTTCCTCCTTGGCAATTATTTGACCTTTAGTATCAATTTGACAAACTTCTAATGAATAGGGCCAATGTTATTAGGCCATTTTGACCCAATTCCAAATTTGGGACATGACACACGCCATGCAATTTACATGCATAATTATCACATGAATACAAATAAAAAATCATTGCACATCAAATACATAAGAATACTTATCTTTAAGCAAAGAAGATCCAAGAAACTGGTTGTTTAAGACCGATTTTCCACCGAGCCATAGGCACTCTATCCATCATATACTCTTTATGTTGAGAGGCCACCCCAAGTTGGGCTATGAGGTCACCTGGGTGAAGGAAACACCTATAGGCTTCTCTCTCTCATCCTACCACCCACTCTGCTCTCTATGTTTATCCAAACGCTCCAACAGATCTCTACTGGGTTCTCACCAATCCATCACAGGCATGTCACTCCTTCCCAACTTCCCCACACAACACAAGGAAGGAATTTCCCTTCACTGATCCACAGTTCCCTCAGGAAATCCAACCCTTACAGTGCTTACCATTGTGTGCAGTAAGAGTCCAACTTTCTACATGCTATTGGAGAACCTTCTATAACATTAATCCATGGCTTCTCAAGTATCCAAAAGTAGCATATCTCAATGGGTAAATTTTTCTATCTTACCCAACCTCCATGCTCACCTACAACCATCTATTTTCCCTTCGAAAAAAATATAGCTCTGTCTCCAAATTCGAATTTTTGAGTTAAACACAGTCTAGTAATAGTCATGAACAACAATAGAAAACTCTACATAGTGTAGGAACATGCATGAGAGAATGATTAAAAGAGTGTTGACTCCAAGGATATGAGGTAAAGGTGAAAATACAACTATTATAGCTTCTGACCATAGGAGAAATAGGACTACTGATAGCTGACATAACTATCACAGCCCCCATGATTCAATAACTACACGAAGTGACTTTTCCCACCAACCTCACATATGCATTCAATGATTGGGTTTAATAGTCAAGAGAAGGTAATTGGCACAATTAAATAACATGGTAGAATTTTGGATGAGTTCTAAGGTTGACATGTGGCATCAAAGGATTTGGTTTCCCATAGCCCCCCCTTCCTCTTCCCATCTGGTGGAATCATAGCCCCTCTAATGCTCTTTACACAACCATATTGGACCATTTTATTAATTTTTAACATAATATTCACATACATTTCGAATTGGCATGATAAGCCAATCATATGGTCCAAATAAAAATATATACATCATACATGCCTAGCCATTCAGTAGTTGGGCCTTTGCCTTGAGTTCCACACTAGGAATCCATAATAGCATATTTACATCATTCACGTAATTTTGATTAAATACATTGCAAATAAAAAATGGGGGTATTACAATCCCCTCCCCCTTGGAATAACACCAACCTCGGTTTTTGCTCAAAATCAGAACAAAAGTGGGTATGCCTCTTTCATGGTATCTTCCTACTCCCACGTAGCCTCATTGGGATCGAAGTGATTTCATCGCACCTTTATTTGTTCGATGTCTCGGTTTCAGAATAATGTTACCTTCCTATCTAGGATGCATAGTGGCTTGGTTTGGAACTCTCCCTCAAGATCCACCTAGATCACATCCCAATCAATCACATGGTTATGATCATGTACATATTTTTTAATCAAAGAAACATGAAAAAAATTATGAGGTCTAGTGTTAGTAAGTAATACAATTCTATATGCAACTGGACCTATCCTTTCAAGCACTTCAAATGGCCCACAATATCTTGGAGAAGCTAGGCACAACTTCCAAGCTTCAAGGAACTCTTCCTTGGCCTCAGTCTAAGGTAGACATGATCCTCAACACTGAATTATCTATGCATTCTATTCTTATCTACATAAGTTTTCTTCCTATCTTGGGATGCCTTTAAATCCTACCTAATTTTTTCAACCTCTTGTTCCATTTCTTTAAGCAATTCTAGCCCAATTACAATTCTGTTAACTAGATTATCCCATGTCCCTGGTATCCTTCACTTTCTACCATATAAAAATTCAAATGGACTCATTCCCAACGAAGCTTGTTGTCCATTCTTATATGAAAACTCTACCAAGTGTATATAATCTTCCCACTTGGATGGTTTGTCCATCACATACATGCGAAGCATGCCCTCAGGCACCTGATTTACTCTTTCAGTTTTCCCATCTGTCCATGGATGGTAGGCAGTGATAAAATTCAATTGTGTACCCAAATCAACAAAAATAATTTTCTATAAATTTGGTATCTTTGTCTAACATTATTGCCTTAGGAAATCCATGCAATCTAAAATTTCCTTCATGAAAATATTTGCAATGACATCTGTTTTATATGTGGATTTAATTGGTATAAAATGTGTTGATTTTGACAATTTATCCACCACAACCATGATAGAATCATGTTGTTTCACAGTCATTGGAAAACCTTTAAAAAAACCATGGAAATTAATTCCCATTTCCATTTCGGAATTGGCAAAGGATGCAACAAACCTGTTGGGTGTTAATGCTCAGTTTTCACTTGCTAACATTTCATACATCTTGAAATATATACTCAACAATATCTTTCTTCATCCCCGACCAAAAATATTTCTTCCTGGCTGTAGAAATTGTTTTCTGATATCCCAAGTGAGCAGAATATGACTTTTTATGGATTCCATCCATAACAATTCTCTTCAAGTTTTCCACATTGTGAATATAAATTCTATTTTTTTTTAAATGATATCTTTCATACCTCTTTTCTGATTTCCGCTACTGCAATTTTTTTTTCATTTGCACATATAATTCATCTTCAACAAGATAAATAACAAACCGTTGTCTTAAATCTGATTGGCAAGTTGTGATGACTACCACACACATTTCATGCACCTTTCTGCTGAGCGCATCAACCACTTCATTTTCTTTTCCTTTTATGTGTTTGATCTCAAAACCAAACTCACATAAAAATTCTATCCATCTAGCTTTCCTGACATTTAATGTTGGCTTCTCAAATAAATATTTCAGACCACAATGGCCTATCCTCAACTTGAATTTTCTTCCCATTAGATAATGCCTCCACATATTTAAGGCATGAACTATGGTTGCAAGTTCCAAACCATGTGTGGCATAATTCTTTTCACGCTCCTTCAATTTTCTAGACTCATAACACATCACATGATTTTATTGCATAAAAAATCCTCCAAGTCTTTGTTTACATGCATCTCTATACACAACAAATTCTTTTTCTGGGTATGCAATTTTCATAATTGGAGCACTTGCGAGAAGCTTCTTCAACAGCCGGAAGCTTTCTTCACATTTCTGGGTCTATTCCAATTTTGTTCCCTTCTTTTGCAAGGAAGTGATTGGCTATACAACCTTGGATAATCCTTCAATGAATCTTCTATAGTAAGCAACAAGGGCCATAAAAGATATCACATCTGTCACACTCTTTGGAGTTGGCCAATTCATAATGGCTTCAATATTTTCCGGATCCACTGATATTCCTTCCTCTGAAATAATATGACCCAAATAATGAATTTTGTTTTTATAAAAATCACATTTTCTTAGCTTTGCATACAACTTATGCTCCCTTAACAATTACAAAGCCATTCTCAAATGTTCTTCACACTCCTCTTCATTCTTAGAGTAAATAAGAATGTCAAGTAGAAAAACAAGAATAAACTTGTCCAAATATTTGTGAAAAATGTTATTCATGAGACACATGAAGGTAGCTGGTGCATTGGTGAGACCAAATGGTACCACTACAAATTCATAGTGTCCATACCTTGTTCTAAAGGATGTCTTTTGAATATCTTCTTCCTTGATCCTTACTTGAAGGTAACCAGACCTCAAGTCTATCTTTGAAAATACTTTTGCTCCTCTCATTTCATAAAAAAGATCATCAATTTAAGGAAATGGGTACTTTTTTTTCACTGTCACCTTATATAGCTTTCTATAATCAAAACATAACCTGAGTGTACCATCTTTCTTTTTCAAAAATAGTACAAGTGCTCCCCATGGAGACACACTTGGCCTTATGTATTTATTTTCCAATAATTCTTTCAATTGCATTTTCAACTCTAATAATTCTGGTGTGATCATTTTGTAAGGTGTCTTAGATACTGGTGCAACTCTTGGCACAAGATCAATTGTGAAATCAATGTCCCTATTAGGAGGAAGTCTTGGCACTTCATCGGGAAATACATCCTTGAATTCTTGTAGCACATGATAGTCCTCCAATTTGGGATTTCATTTTCTCCTTTTTCCAATATATGGCCTGCATACAATTGACAACCTTTCCTACAAAAATTCTTCAGCTGCATGGTTGAAATGTGCTTAATAGAAATTTTCTTTGGAATTCCTTTTACAACCCTTGGGTTTCCTTCACCATCAATGCACTAAAAAATCTTGTTGTAGCAATCAAGTTTAACTCTGTGTGCTTCCAACCAATCCATTCCAATGAGAATGTCATATGAACCAAGTGGTAAAATATTTAGATTTGCACAAGTGGATAGTCCACCCATTTCCAAGGGACATTTCTCCACCATTTCACTAACTTTTCTCTTGGTTCATGTGGGTAGTTGGACCAATCATTATTTACTATGCTTGGTTTTCTTAAAAGCACAAATCTAATTTTTTTTAGGATTGATATAACTGTGGGTAGATCCAAGGTCAATCAAAATAAATATAGATTGCTTAGCAATCTTACCTTCAACCTCAACCATAGTTGATTGATGATTTGCTTGGCGGTCCTCTAGTGCTGCATAAATCCTAGGGACAATGCTTGCCACTTGACCCATATTTTCGCCTTCTTGAATGTTGTGAACTTTCTTTGCACTCCCATTTTGACGTGGACAGTTTCTAAGAAAATGGTCCTCTCCACATCCCCAACATTGAAGTGGCTCTCTTGGCTTGTTTCCCACCATCCTAGCTGGCTTTGTCACAACTTGTTGTGGATGCCTTGGATTATTTTTGAAATGAGGAGGTTTGAACCCCTTCCTCCTTTACTCAAAATTATTATTGTTCTTGTCTTTCCATGCCTTATGGAAATCTGGCTTGCTTTTGGCTTGATCATAACAATACTTGGCCTTTCTTATGTTCCCATCTAGAGTTTGAGGCTCATCAAACTCAATTCTATCTTTGTAGGATTGAGGCAACCCACTTAGAAAACGTCGAATTTTGAATTTATCATCTTTGATATACTTGACACATCTCAACAAATCCAAAAATTTATTTGCATATTATTCCGTCATTTAGCCCAATTTAAGTTCATGGAATTATTTAATTTTTCCATCATAGTACTTATCAGAGAGGTACTTTTGCTTGAAGTATTTCTTGAATTGCTTCCACACTATATTAATTCCATTGATCTTCTTCACTTTCCTAAGGTAATTTTTAAGGGCAAAATTTTGCCAATTGGCTATTTTTTTGGTTTTTTTTTCAAAAAATAAATTCGCTATTTGGTCATTTTTAGTCTCTAATATCGCCCACAATTACATAAAATATTTTTTTTGCCAAAAATTACAATTTTCAGTAGTAAATTGTATGTTTCATATTTAATATTCGCGTACCTATCTATATATATGCTTTTTTCAATCCAAAATAATCACCTAGAATACTACACTTAAGTATACTATTAGAATCCTTAAAAAATACCTTGACCCCAGCTTCAAGTCGCAATGACCTTTTGGGTTCCATTTATGTTTGATCCATATGGTCAAAGCTTTTTCAGAGGGCAATAAACCCATGAAGTTGCATATGATTGCATGATCATGAATGCATTAAATATTCTTAGAAACACGAATGGACGCGATCTAGTACCTTGGAACTGTAGCTGATTTTGGGATGCATGTCCCTGCATTGTACTGCTCCTGAGGTTACTTGACTCCAGGTGTCTTTGGATCATTGGGAGAACTTTTTTCCTCATTGTTCATATTCCTTGAAGGCCCTCATGGGTTAGCAATTGCTTTAGGGTTCATAGTCATGTTTCTTTGGGTTGTCGCACTGTCAATCTTACCAAACAGGCAGGGATTTGGCTGATGCCCCCCGATAGGGCCATCGAGGCGATTTGTTAGGCCTTGTGGGCCTGGGCGTTTCGAGGCTTCTTTCACAAAGGTTCGAGTCGAACTCCAAACCCTAGGTCTAGTTCATACGATCTGCTCACAATGTGAAAACCGGATCATTCATCCATCGATATACTTGATTATTGCACTATTGCAAGATGATATTATATTGAAAACAAGTGATTGCAAATTTTCATACTCTTTATATAAAACCATGAAACATGAAACATATAAAATTATTTATATATAGCTATAAAATTAGATTAGTAAAACATCAAACATATAAAATTATTTATATATACATATAAAATAAGATTAGTCAAACATCAAACATATAAAATTATTTATATATACATATAAAATAAGATTAGGTTTAATAATAGGTTAATGGGGTTTTTATTTAATTAGTAAAATTTATGGATTGACAATTTTATTGATAAATTACAAATAAATAGGTAGTGTAAAATTTATGAATTGACAATTTTAAACGGTTAGTAATTTACCCTAGTAGGGGGAGATGTGTAACTCCTTTCGTGCTTATCTTAGAGTTGACATGTGTCCAATTTAAAAAATAATAAAATATTATAAAAAATTAAAAAATATTATAAAAAATAACATGTCAGCTATTTAAAACATTTACAACGACATATATATAAAACTAAACAAATATTGATAGATCCCTTTTAGATGGATCTATGCTGATTAATAAAACTTATAAAATTACAATTTTATTAAAACTTATAAAATTACAATTTTATTAAAACTTATAAAATTACAATTTTATTAAAATTTATAAAACTTATAAAATTACAATTTAAATTTTAAAATTTATAAAACTTATAAAATTACAATTTTATTAAAATTTATAGGTTCACAATTTTACATGATAGTTTACTTTCCAAACCAACTTTGACATAAAACTTTTAAAATTGAGAAGAGTGAAAGAGAATAATTCAAAATTTAAATAGCAATTTTTTCGTGACTGTCATAGAATAGTGTAAAAGCTTAGTAGCGTATAAGTCAAAATTCAAATGGATTAAAATTTAAAGCTGGATAGAGTATTCAAAATTCAAATAGAAATCACTGAACTTATACCATGAGCCCAACTATGATAGTGAAAAACATGAACCGAACTAAGATAGTGAAAAAGTTGGAAGTGTACGATTGAAAATACAAATAGTAATCAGTGCAACTTAATAGCGTTTACCGCAACTTATACCATGATAAGAGTGGTCGGTTCTGTAGTTGCTGGGGTGATGTCAAAGTTCGGAAACGACCCCAGCTCTTCCATCAGTCCTCTGCATTTCCCCGCTGTGTAAACTGCTGTGAGCAACTTCCTTTCCTCTAAATCTTGTGCCCATTTCATGCGGTGCTCCACTAATGCGGCGCCCACTTTCTGCATGCAAGCACCAATAACGTCTGCTACCGCGCTTTGTAACTCATTTATCAGTTCCATGAAGTCACCCGATCTGCAGTCTATACTCTTGCACAATTTGTAGAAGGCATTCCCTGCAGCTGCTTTCTTCCAATCCAGACAATCTTGGCCATCTCTGAGAACCTCAGCCTTTTTTTCACTTTCTTTTACAAGCTCATTGATTGCTGCGGCTGCCTCTTCCATGGTTATAGTAGCCAGATCATCAGAACTTTTAGCAGGAAGATTCTCTGCACTTCGTTCCGGCAATGTTTTGAATAGAAAATCTGCAGCTTTACTCAGCAAGGTATCTGTTTCAGGATCAGACTCGTCAACCAAATCCATCAGTTCCCATGCCTCACAGTATGCTTTAACAGAATCTATCCCACATCGAGGAGATAGACGGACAATTATATTGATCAATGACACCGTGGTTAGCTTCCAGGACCGTTTGCTGGCGTATATAAACTGTTTTTCCACATCCAGTGCAGGGCCTGGATCTCGTTTGCCCAAGAACATGAGACCTGTTTGATGTTGCGCTGTTCCAAGATCCAAGCAACTTATACCCAAATATCCTGGAGATCAATATTTTGTCAGAAACCTGATGAGAGTATCGCATTTTTTTCCATCCATGTTGCCCTCTCTCATAAGTTCCTTGGCTTGCTTGATTGACTTTCGATTTGTTACAAACACGCCCATAGGAGTCTCCCACAGAATATGCACATTCTCCAAAATTGTTTTGTATTCTAAATGATCTATCTCCATTCTTTTGTCATGCTTTAATAATAACTTTGACGATAACCTGAGTGTAAGCTTATTGTAGAAGACAAGCTCTGAGATGAACCAACATCCTTTACTGAAGAACACCAGAAGAAATTGCAGCCAAAACACACATCGCAGCAATATTCCTGGTAAACATATTTCCATCCCTTGAGTGCCAATCATTTTACTTACTCTCTGATCAACTTTTCTTTTTTGCGATTTTTCGTGGGCAGCTTCTTGCAGCTCGACTATATACCTTGTCCAAAAGTCTTCTACAAGAAAATAGCTACGCCATCCTTCGCCATCTTCCATAGTAAGCTACAGAGGTAAGCCATCTCCAACCGATTATTGCCCATCCTATTGCGATGAATATTGCTTCCAGGATAGTTGTAATGAATTTTAGCCAAGACCTGGCTGCGCCAGCTATGATTGGGATTGGACCCTGGACAAGCCATAAGGCGATTGAACATAAAATGCAAATTGTCACTGCCAGTGCAGCTGTTGTGGCTAAAACTGATCTGGCTATGATGTATTCAGGATAACATGCGCGGGTGATGATCCACGATTTTAGTACATGATCTTCTACTGTCGGCCATGAGTATTCGCTACCATTTGCAGATTGCTGTGCAAGAATTTTGGGAATTTTTTGACGGATGATATCCTTGATGGTTTTATTGGCTATAATAGCAGAGCTGAGAAGGATCATCAACTATCCTAGCGATAGCGTTATTATCACTCCAGATACAATGAACGAACCTTCGGTGACGTCTTTGGCATGTGGCAAGAAATAGGACTCATTTGAAACCAGATATAACCCAGAATTACCCAAGCGTCGATGTACGCTCAACAACTCGGATGAAATGTGGAGGAAGATAGCCAATCCCAGGGCGGATAATTTACCCCATGAATCTTCGGATCCGGGACGAGCCATTCCAGGCAGGAAATAGGCTACTAATACACACAACATTACTCTACTGGTATGTATCATTAACAAGTGATTCTTAACAACCTCACCATTCAATGGCTGTGGATTATCCAAGATTTGTTTGAGTAAAACACTCTCGCCGTTGAGCAAATTCAAAACTTGGATGGTGAGCGCAGTAAGGACCAGAGCATCCCCAGGAATCCAACATGCCCCCTTCTTTATTGCTTTGATTGTGTCCACTCCCATAAGGCTAATGAACACGATCACTACCCCTAGAAGCCCCAATAACTCAGCAAATCCATCTAGGGTGATTGGCGCCGCCTTCAGGTCGCTCTGAACTGCCATGATTTAGAACAAAACACAATTTTAGCTCAAGTGAAGATGAAAATTGGTCGGGAAATTTGTAGACTTGAGAGCAACGTAAGATCCTCTCGCGAGTCTAGGTTATTTATTAGACGCAGGATAGAGGAATTCTCGCAGAAGGACTCGAAACTTTGGACGATTTGATTTTATATGCTATTAACAGTGAATAGTCACATTAATGTCCGACTAAATTGCGTAGCATGTTCAGGACGATTTACTATTAACCCTGTTCAAACAGTCCTATGCCCAACTAAATCGCGCAGAAAAAACCTCGATTTCAAATTCATATTCAGATGGAAACAATATCCTGCCAGTCTTATTTCCTAAATATCCATTTCGTTACAATGTATTTTAATGCATAATTTCGTGTTGCACATCTAAGAAAAGTTGAGCACTCGCATCGTTTTCGAATCGACGTCAATATTTTATTTATTTCTATTGAAGCGTAGCGTTCAAATCAATATGCATTTGGAGAAAAAGTAAAGTTGTGATCCCTCTCACATTGGCTGACTTGATGAGTCTTATTTACTTGGTTTAAAAAATCTATAACGAATCTTATTTACTTTGGCAAATAATCTATACATAAATAATTACTTGACACATTCCCCAAAACGATAATGGTCATGATATTTAAGTAAATTTTAGAATGTGACAGGTAAGTAAAAAGTGAAACAAACAAGCACATGGAAGAAAAATGGAGCAGTGGGCATCGTTTTCAAATTTACATTAATATTTTATTTATGTTTATGAAACATTAAATGTCTTCATCCAAATTAATTTTATGAAGGAAATTTCCACTGATTTACTAGTTCTCTAGGTTGAGGTGGAAACATTTAGATTTGGAATAAGGGAGCTATAAGACCCTAAATGAACATTAGATTGACAAATATATATTAAATGGGATAAATAAATAATTATAATAAGAAAATAGGGTGGCATTTGATCATGAGGGTGGATAGGTGGTGTGGGACCCACACAAGGCAAGATTCTCCATGCCACATGGCATCCTATTATCACCCATTCGAATTGATGGAAGATGAAGGCTAGAAAGTGTTGGACAAGTGGCATTCATGGGAATCTCTCCCTAATTCGAGTTGGGATGAGACTCTTGGAGGGAATTCGAGCTATGGAGGCCTTGGGAAGTTAATAAAAGACAAGAAGAAAGAAGAGACCAGCTTTGATCGTTTCTTATTTGACACATTTCGAGAGCTTAACTTGTCCTTGCACGGTGGATGTTCATCCTCCCTGCCTTAGAACCAATTTTGAGGGTCCATCCAAGTTGGTTGATGGGGAGGCCATTCAAACCTCTCAAAAGAGCTTCATGGAGATGTTTTGATGCAGGTTCAAACCCCAACTGAGTTCGAGTTCATCTTCTCTCATTCTTCTCTATTCTTATTCTACTATCTTTCTCTCAATGTCATGTAAATGTGTAAGGGCGCACTTCTTGTTGCATATAGTTAGTGGAGGATTGTTATTTCGACTTTATGGACATGTTAGTTGCTGCATAACTCTGTAATAGACATATCATGAGAGCCACAGCTCGAAATACCATGTACTTCAAGTGATATTTCCAATCAAAACTAAGATTCGAGCCATTTTCCTCATAGCATTTTCATAGTGACTTTGGGATGATGTTGTACCTGTTTTATATCATATTTTTCTGAGATATTTGTTCATGTTATGAGTTTCATATGAAGTTAATTTGATGGCCCAAATTGTGTTTGCATACCCCTAAAGTGTCACTATAGTTTATGACCAAATTCGAGATTCCTTGTCCACCATTTTCACCCCAAATTCTAGACTCTAGAAGCTGCAGCTTGTTCATTGGGATACCTATTCGACCCTAAAACTAGATCTAATGTTGCACATATATTGTCATTGATGTCCTCTACCAGATCCAAGTCTCAGATCAAGAATTAAAGAAGGCCGTACAATGTTTGGAAGGGAAATTAGTTGAGTGAAGAAGGAGTTGTGTTCATTAGAGGAAATTTGAGGTCTAAAATGGGCCTTATAAGAAAATGAGTCATCATATAAGAAAACGAGCCAACCATAATTTCTTGATGAGTTGGAATTAAAGAACCAATAGAATTTCAATAAAATGAGGCAACCATAATGGTTGACTTGAGATATTTGTCATAAAAAACTATTTTTTTTGTTCGTATTTAACATATCTCTCCGTGTTTTTACTCAAATTTCGAGCAGGAGCACTCGTTGGATGCAGAATGTAATTCCACATCCAAAAAGTACTCACACTTCATATTTTTTATGGACCTTGCTACCCCCAAAACAAGAAATACCTGAAAAATGTCATGATGATGCCATCATGACATTTTTCAGGTATTTCTTCGTTTTGGGGCAGCGAGGTTCATCAAAAGTATGCAGTGTGGGTACTCGTTGGATGCGTAATTAAATTCTGCATCCAACGAGTGCTCCCATTCGAAATTTGAATAAAAATATAGGGAGATATGTTGAAAATACGAACAACAAAAGTAGTTTTTTTCTTTCTTCTTCCAAAATTAATAAATATTATTTTATTATTTTAACTATTATTTATTATTTTCCTTAGAAGGCCCATTTTAGACCTCAAGTTTCCTCTAATGAACACTTTTGAAACTCGACGTTTCGATCCCTACTCTGGGATCATCATTAGGAGACAATTGAAGCCTAAAAGGTTAAAGATGCCCGTGATCACATATATATGAAACCTAATGTTGTTAAGGATTTCTACCTTATAGCGACGAGTGGACACTACCAACTGAAGGGGTATTGACAGGTAAACACATTGATTATGTTGCATATAGTTCTTACAAAAGGAAGACATCGAGATTGAGAGAAATACCTCTTTACCGAAGGTTGATCCTAGCTTTCACTTGGTCTCTCGCTTGATCTTCCACTTGTCCTTCTACTTGACAAACGTGCAACACAAAAGATACCTTCCTCAGCGTATCTTGGATATAATAAATATGATGAAAGCATAAACAACTTAAGCATCAAATATAACAAGATAATAATCCAAATGAATATACAATCTAGTAGACATTCGATTTGAGACAGGAAGAGTGTTTCGACCTTTTTATTGTCAAAGAAGCATAAATCAATACAATATACCTGACGTGTAGAGGTGCTTCTGCAACCGAGTCCTAGGCTCCATTCTTCAATCTAACTTGGTAATTCCTCCAACATAAAAACACTCAATGCCTTCTTTCTAGGTCCCTCTCTCATGGATCCTCCTTGTATTTATGGGACAAGGTAGGCAGTTGCAATCGAGAGGTGGTTGAATTGGGAAGTTGGGGAAGTTGCAGAACCAACTTCAACTAATCCCAATTCGTCAAATTAATATATTTTTTGGTTTCATCTTAAGATGTGCACGAGTTTCTCAAGGCATAGTAGCGCACAATATGCAACTTTACTGTTTTACAACATGTGTTTGCAACTTTTCAAAGGTGTGCATTGGTTTCCCTTAAGGAAAGTAGGGCATACTAGCAGATGTGCGCTAGTCTACTTCCCACATAGTAGTGCACATGTCAAAATGAAGGTGAAAACAGGGGTTTTCTCAACTGATGAGGGTAGTTCTGGTCCATACATCACCTAAGGAAATCTAACTCTTCAATCCATGTTGTCCTTTTGTGTGATCGACAGCGTAATATGATCACGGACGGAGAACTGCATATTTGACCTATAACAGATGCCTCCTAATGTGTGAGGTCAGAGGGAAGCGATGGCCGAAATACATTATAATTCCAAGTCAGAGAAGGAGCAAGAAACCACAGAACCAAGTCACAAAAATATCTGAAACAACGATCAAGGTCAGTGAGCAATTACAATCTTGACATCATATAGATGTGTAGCATGAGACAACATGATCTCTGATACATAACTAGGAGATTTATATAAAGCATGGCCACTGAAATACAAGCGTGGATCCATGTCAAAATGAGAGATCATAGCCATAACAACAAACTGGATCTATGTCTCATGAAGAGCCAAAATGAGTGAGGCTGAGTCTTGCGCAACTTGGGTGATAACATATATAGAGTGATGCTATTAGGATCCCAAGGTCTTCATCCAAACAACCCAAGGTACAAATCCTAACTATGCGAATAAATGAGCTGAAGTCGAACATGGGGGGTATCGTTTGATTACCGGTCATTGACATATACCGTTAACAAACGCGATGAATTCCATCGATAGTGATAATGGGGTCCAAGGTACCTAGTACGATCCAAACAAGTGTGAATAAGCGGACTTGGAGTCAAACACTTGAGGAAACTGTCGAATAAGAGACATTGATGTATTCTCGGTATTCAACAACGAGGAAAACTGCCACTAATGACTACAATCCCCAAGGTACTAACCGAAACTCTAAACTTCATTCCCAGAGCATAATGAGCTGAAGTGGATGGGAAGAAATCCACTGGAAGGGAGGCCTTAATGCATCCTCCATCATCCAACACGAGGAACACTCATAGGTATGAGCTGATGTGGAGTAGGAAAAGTAACAAGAGGAAACAAACTTACACCAGGATGGCCGACACATGAAGTCAAGGTAAACTGCAGACTGGCCGACACAGGCTGTATCCTTGAACAGTGAGCACGACACAACATGACTTAGGCAGTTTTCAACATGAAGGGGAAGATGATATAGGCCTGCAATATAGGAGACATTGACAGACCCTCCATATGATTAGAAGAATAACCAATCGAGGGAGTAATAACTCGGAGATCAAGTTCACCCTAAGGTCAAAATCTAAGACCCAACTGACATGACAGACTCAAGTAGGTGTTGTGTTCAAGGACATGATTGACTCAACTGCCTTTGAAACTAAAAAAGATGTGAAATACCCTTCTTATCCCTTATTCTTTTTAATAAAAAAATATCCGTCTTGGTGTTTTAATGAGTCCAAGAAGAAAATAAAACTCAATAGATCCAACCATCTAAAGAGTTTAACGAGCCCATGGGAGGAAGACTCAGGACCTTCTTCATTGTTTAAAGAGTTCGAAGAAGAGATAGATGAATACTCTATAATACTGATCTCTGGATTTTAATATCGAGCCGAGATATGTTCTTGCTCGTCGGTGTTTTCAATTTTAAGGAGTCTGAAAAACTTAAACAATAACTCCATACACCTACTCATGGATTTTAATATCGAGCCCAAGTAGGTTAATGCTCGCCGGTGTTTTCCTGTTTATAGAGTCTGAAAAACTTAAACAATCCTCTATTTACCCTCTCGTGGATTTCACATCGAGCCCAAGTAGGTGAGTGCTCGCTTGGTGTTTTCATGTTTAGATAGCCTGAAAACCCTAAAGAGAGGCTCCAAAAGGTAATTTTTCGTACAGTTAGTCCCCTCCCCCGAAAAAGCATAAAACAATGAGAGGAGAACTCTTCTAGCCATGAATGACTAGAGTATTCCTTTTTCGTAAGTAATTCGCAAAGGTCCGGAAAATGGTTAAACTTATAGCTAAGCAGATGGACCTTCAATTCCTTTAACAAGCTTGAAGAGGCCAAGTTTGCTCGACAATCTTGTTTAGTTTTTCAATAGTCAAAACAAGAGCTTAAAACGACTTAAAAAGACAGCTTCTAGGATTGTATGTTCATGACCTGCCAAAAGATAGGATCTCAAAAATCGCATTAGTAATGATCGACAAATCTTCTCATTGACATAATACTGACGATATAATACTTATATGATCTATCAATAAGAAAATAAGTCATTTCCGGTTTTATACTAGTGAAAATTTGAGATAGTTAGGTTAAATTTACCTCACCAAAGTGTTGAAATATGAGTGATTAAATAGAACATTTTCTGCACAGCTTGAAACTATACACTTTTGAAAAAAAGTGGGTAAAAATTTAAAGTCAATTTTATATAATTAGTTTAAAATTGAAAACTCAAATATCATTTTGGAAATTGTAGGGCAAATTGAAGCAAACCCTTGATCTTCTTCCACTTATTGCGATCAAACCAGAGCATCAATCGACCTTCCGCCTCCACCAAGTAAGTTATCTCTGCCAATACTTGCAATTTAATGCATTTTTTGTCAATTTTTATGGTTAAAAATCATTTTCTAGCAATGTACAAATCGTATTTTGAGTGTGCGCTACTATGTATGAAGCAAATTCGGGCATACTGGTAGTGTGTGCTGGTTTCCCTCAAGGAAAGTAGCACTCAAACGTGCTTTTCTAGCTTCAACAGTAGCGCACATCCCTGAAGATGAGGAAAAAAATGTCGAGGGCTAAAAATTTGACCTTTTCTTGGCAGGATGGTACTTGTTTGGAGAGAAAGAGAGCATGTGGATATGGATCGGATAGCTTTGCAAGATCTAGGGACTCTTCATATGCTCCGAAGGTGTGGGTTGTTGAAATACTATAGAACCGTTAACATGAGGGCACAAAACTGCTTGCTTCAGAGGCTTGTCAGTATTGGGATGCAGATGCCATGGTATTTAATATCCAGGGAGAAACCTTAGAACTTACCATAGATGACATTTACTTTATCACAAAACTCTCTCAGAGGGGAGACGAAGTGAACCTGAAAGGGTCCTCACACAATGTGGGTGCCATATCTGTGCAAGAATATGTCAATACTTACTGTGTACCCTAAACAGAGAAATCCGGTAGTCAAGTTCTCATCTCGACCATTGTTAGCCTCCCCCTCAAATTTATTGTGAGTATACTAAATCGGATGGGAGGGAGTGCTACACAACATTTAGCCTCGAGACACTATATGCATATTGGTATTGAAAGCTTGCAGGGTCATGTATATGACTGGTGTACTAGTCTTTTGGAAAACATGAAACTTCAACTCTCGGGGTGTAAGACTGGGAGGATGAAGAATTTTGGATACAAGAGTATAATTTGCACTTTCTTCTTTGAGACAGTACCTGCTAATAGTTTGGGCATGCCTTTTCCCGCAGACAACCCTCGTGAGCCAAGGCTGGCTCATTGGGGTGAAATCTTTCTCCGTCAAGGTGGAGGTGAGAGCAACTTTTGCTACCACGAGGATGATTTTTGGGGCTAGCGGGAAAGACAAGTACCAGCATTTGAGCAATTTCCATATGCTGGTATGGACTTTCACAGTGATCGTGAGTTTACCTTCCTCCGGGTGAAGCCTCGGGAGAGATAGGTAAGTTTATGCTTTTTGAAAAATTATTTAATTTTTTCAATTTTTTGCATATATGGTTTTTATGATGAGTTTGGGTTACTAAGACAAAGTGTCAAATGCAGATGTTGGACCAGTGTGCCCTGAGGGACACCCATATACTTTCGTGAGACCAGTAGAAGTGGGTGCAGCTGATGCCACGCTGGGGACCATATAGAGGAAGATGGGTCGTTTGACCCATGACATTCCTACATATCGGATTGAGCGGATGCCAGTTGATATGCAGGAGGATGTGGTTGGTGTGCCCCCAACCTAGATTAGATTACTGTGCAAAGTAGCTAGGCTGGTCATATGCTATTCTATGTAGGAGAAGGATATTCTAGGTATATTTTTTAGGCCATCAAGCCCAATATTGTATCTTATGACAGACCCAAACTCATATTCTTTTTTGATACAGTATCGGATATATATACAGTATCGGTTATATTTACATGTGTGTTTATTGTGTTTTATGCATGAATTACTTATATATGTGAATGATGCAAATGCCAATCTAAGACGTAGTTTGCAAATGAATCGACTAATGCATTCAAGTTTATTGGAATATGTTGATATGTGATATAATCAAACTGTCTCTCAAGTAGCTTAATGCCAATGAACTGATGTAGTAAAGTAGGATCTCTAACCTGATACACCCCCAGTAACTGAAAAACAACTAACTGCGAGTCAAGCCATACCTCCAAATGTGAAATGCCATTGAACAGAGCATCTCGGAGTAGCCCTACGACTGCACTGTATTCGGCTACATTGTTCGTTGTGGGACCTAAACAAGCCCCGTCCGAAGACACCAGTTGGCCAGTTGGTGAGTAAATAACCCAAGCATTGGCATCCAATTGACGGGTGTGGCGGCTAGCACCATCAACAAACCCTATAAAGTGTTCAGTCGACATCTGAAACACCAAAAAGCAAAAGATGCATAAGATGTAACTACAACTGTAAATAAAGCTAGCTAAAAATACATGAGAAAGCACAAGTGCCTAAGCATAGTGCTTTATCAAGTAGGGTCAATGCTTGGAATCCCTTCATGAGGGCGGGCAAAGACATAGCGAAAATCATTGAAAATATTGGTATAAAGAACGATCTTGTCAAGAAAACAATCTATCCTAATAAAAATGTTTTTCGCGATCCTTGGTTCGGTGGAAATGTTGATCGAGATTGTTCTCCATGTATTCACCATATTCCCTTCGTCAAGAGCAGCTTGTGAAGTAGAAGGAATAGGGTACGAATCAACATTCTAGTCGGGTCTCATAGAAAACTTGCCAAACTCTATCAAGTTTACAATGGGAAGTAAATAGGACAAGGGGTGTAAATTTTCCCAGGGATGGTCCTGGCCTATCATTGCTTCCAAAAATTCCTCATCAGAGGGTAAACCCGTACCTGAACTGTCAAAAGAATGGATAGAGTGTACTGACTTTGCAGAATCATAGTCCATATCCGACTCGATAGAGACCAACGGAGCCGTGATATGTTCTGTTGCAGTGTGATGTGGATTCGAGTAGGGTACCTCTGCAATAGATGAAGGAACAATTGGTTCTGAATAAATGGTGAGAATCTGCGGATCTGTCATTGAATGGATCGTAGAAGTCTCAGGAGATGGACATTTTCTAGAACCAATAAACAAAGTGGGAGCAGGCAGGTTAAAAGTGCCAATTAATGACCCGTATAGACCTGCTCCTAAACTCTCGGTAACTGGGCCAGATTGATCAATCAACGGAATAGATGAATCCGATGAGGTGTGCTTGTTCTTCCGGGCAAACAAAAGTTGATCGACTGTAACAATCTTGCCTTCGTGGGGGAACATTATGACCTGAAAGACAGCTGACGGGACTGCCTGCATGGAATATGTCCAGCTCCTACCCAACAACAAGTTGTAATCAAGCGGAGCATCCAGAACCTCAACCTCTACTGATATTAGATTTCCTGCAAGTTCGACATCGAATGATGGCAAGACTCCGTGAGGACGGAAAGATATCCCATCAAAGGCAGTGAGTATCGTGTTAGAGGGAGATAACTTAGGTTCACCCAAGGCTTTCCAGCACGAAATAGACATTACGCATGTAGATGCGCCCTCATCCACAACAACTCGTCTAATGGTCTTGGGACCATGGCTGACTTCTATTTGGAGGGAAACATGATACGAAAACCGGTACTTGATATCTTGCATATCAAAATGTGCATACATGTTGGACAAATCCATACTCCTAATCGCTGCTAGAAGTGCACTACGTTGCAATGGGAAACTTTGCAGGACTTCCAGAGTAGACATGGCATAAGGTGTTTGGGCTAAGTCTTCCACAACATTGTAGTTGGGAGTAGCCCGCGCGTTAGGGTTGTGCACAACTCATTTGTAGACACCTTTTGGTATCTTTGGCAGCGAATCCACCGGCCTCTCGATGTGGAGAGGGGTAGAAGTTTCAGGAACATCTTTCTGTTGCAGATCCGGGGTATAATTCCGAGCACGTGTTTGGAACAGAGCGTTTGAGTTAATCATATTAATAAAAGACTGATTAGCTGAGGTGGCATGATTAGTGCCCCCAGCACCAGAGCTTCCAGAAGTTGAACTCTGTCCATGAGGAAAAGGATCTTTCAAGACAACTGGTTTCTTCTCACAGATCAGCTTCTGGGCTTCTTCCATTAGAGGGCATTGATGAGTCAGGTGGTCCCCTTGACACAGTTTGCAAGGGAACTTAGCTTTCCTCTTTTCCTTTTTTCCCTCCTCGGCATTTTGTGTATTGTTGGGCTTTTGTTGGTTCCCCCCCCCTTTCTTGCCCTTTCTTTTGGGCTGCCGAGAGCCCTTTTGGTTTGTCTGCACCTGCTGTATAGATTCTGTAGTAGAAGGGGAGGATGCAACAGAAGTTTCTTCTGCAGCAGATTGTTTGACTGACAAGGCATGAACCTTATTTGTTAAGGCATCAAACGATGCAGAATCGGCTGAACCCACAATGCCAATAGCGTGTGGTCCAGGTTTTGGTTTACCTAAGTCTATATTAGACCTCAGCGCGTCAAGAATAATTTCTTACAACAGCCAAGACTAAGCATAAACTAAGTCAAGCTGCTGAGTTCTCAAAATGGCTTTCTCTTTGGAGGACACCCCTGAAGTGGAAACTTCCTTAGAAACATAAGGAAGAAGAGACTTAAGGTACCATTCTAATAAGAATGTTGGAGGGATGTCAGCCTTGATGAGCCTCTTTCTCCTCCGTCACTCTTGAATGTGATCAGAGAGGTGAGTGGCCTTGTTTTGTCGAAATGTTGACAAAAGGTCTGTGCTGGCATTGTACCAGACAGGGAGTTGAAAGTGGTTCAGAAACGCAATTGCAAGATCCCGAAAAGTGCCATAGGTAGCCGCAGGTAGTTCAATGTACCATTTGGCATTATGGATTAACCTGAAAATATTCTCAAATAGGAGGAGAGTACCTGGAGACTTAAAAGCCTTGCATTATGGATTTACCAAGGAGATAACAACAGTAAGTTTTTTCAGAGGTATGCAAACAAAAGGAGAATTCAAAACTCGATTTAGGAGTTAAAAGATAATGATGGTATAGTTATTGATAATGCTCAGTCTCTTAAAGAAGCTGCACTTTCCTTTTTCAAAGGAATATATGACAATAGGTCCTCCCCTAATTTGGAAAGTCAACTAAAGGTTATAAAAAACTTCCCAAGGTTTTTTTAGTTCCGAGGGAGGAATGGAGGTTGGAAAATAAGTTTCTCTAGAGGAGATTAGAGATACCTTACATAATTTAAAAAAAGACAAAAGTCCTGGCCCTGATGGGTGGATAGTAGAATTTTTCATTCACTTTTTTCATTTGGTTGGGATGGAACTTCGGGAGGCGGTGAAAGATATCATAATTAAAAGGAAACTGCCAAAGGATTTGAATTCTACTTTCATATCCTTGATCCCTAAGAAGGATGAAATTGAATCCTTTAATGACTACCATCCTATCTCTCTTTGTAATTTGGTTTACAAGGTTGTGACAAAGATCATATCAAACAAAATTAAACCTGTATTGGAGAAGTTCATTTCAAAAGAACAATGTGGGTTTATTTCTAATCGGCAGATCTTAGACGTAGTGGGTGTTGCGTAGGAAACTTTACATTCTATCAAAGTTAAGGATATCCAGGATTTTATTTTGAAGATGGACCTCATCAAAGCTTATGATTGAGTTAATTAGTCCTATCTGAGATTCATTTTGATTCAGATTGAATTACCAGTGGATGTCACAAACTGGATTATGGGATGTGTTAATTCGGCCTCCTTTGCAGTTTTATTTAATGGCTCACCTTCTGGGTTTTTCTCTGGAAGCAGAGGATTACGTCAAGGATGTCCTTTATTTGCTTTACTCTTTGTTTTGGCTATTGAAGGTCTCAGTAGATTTTTTAATGAAGCTAAATATGAAGGAAAGGTAAAAGGTATACAAATTGTTAATACCATATATATCACTATTTATTATTTGTAGATGATGTGATCATCTTCGGGTGTGGATCTAAGGAGGAATGAGAAGTATAGAAGGACATTCTGAAGTTTTTTTGTGATGCATCAAGAATGAAATTCAGGCTTGATAAATACTTTGTTTTTATTAACTGCGCAGATGATAGGATTTGTAGTTAGATTGCTTTATTGTTTCCTTTCAAAATGGAAGAAATTGATATTGGCTTCAAATATCTTCGTTTTTATCTTAAACGAAACTGATATAGAATTCAAGACTGGTATTGGATGATTAAAAAAGTGGAAAAATGAGTCAATTGTTGGAATTTCAAGTGGTTGTCTTTGGGAGGAAGACTAATTCTTGCAAAGTTTTTCCTAGAGAGTATACCCGTATATTGGCTCTCATTAGGATGGTTCCATTCTTATAAGAGAGCCAAATATACAGGTATTCTTACTTTTTGTAGTTTGGACAAACATAAAAGGAATTTTTGTGTAGATTTGCCGGTATGTTGTAAATATTTTGATAGATGGTGTTCTGAGATCTTTGTAGATATTTATGTATAGCTGGCATGCTGATGTGAACAAAAATATGTTGTAACTTTTATTCTATCTTTGGAATATCAAATTATCTTTTTTTAATTGAAAACAAAACTTCAATCCACTAAAAATAAGGCTTATTAATTATATATATATTTCTATGCACTATAATTCATTTATTCATAAAATTCCAATGTTTTTATTCGGAAAAGCATATCATCAGCCAATTTCTTGTCCAAGTTTTCCCAACTAAAAATAACTTCCCATGAATCCCTAACATAATAAATAGTAAAATGAGAAAGTATAAATTGTTACATCATTCTCCAAACTTGGTGAAATGAGAAAGTATAAATCGTTACATCATTCTCCAAACTTGGTGAAATGAGAAAGTATAAATTGTTATATCATTCTCCAAATTTATCAATACTTTAGTCATAGCATATTCCAATAAAAGTGAAGTGTCATAGATGCCCATTTTAATGTTGCTCTTATAACATTTAAAAGCAGATTTACCATATGGACCACAACCACCTTCTCATATGTAGCTTTAATGTCCGGTGAATTCAATGTTGACGGCCATAACCACTATTGGGTAACTAAAAAAATAAAAAAATGTGGTTATGGTTGTGACCGCTCGGCTAAAACCAGAATAGGCTGCTCATGGTTTAACCGGAACAACTCGTCCCTCGAATGTCTTTGGTTATGCGTAAGTGAACCAAAGACGGAAATGCGTTGCTTGCCTCATCATGACGTTTTGCAACTAAGATCAAACGTCAAAATTACAGGTTGAAAATTAAGTTGACTGAAAAATTTGAACTGTATTTGACGTTCAAAATGTCCATAAGAGAGTTTTTAAACATCAAGGGAAATCATGATGGTACGCTGCACTATTATTTTGCCTGCCACATACGTTTTGAAAAGTAAAATACATTGGACTTCTCGAATATTGAATTCCAACTTCTCGAATATTGAATTCTAAACTTGCGTGCCAAATTTGGAGGCTATATTCAACAGAGCCTACAGTCCAATCCGTGTGGAGCCCACGCACAAGTCTCATTCGTGTGGAACCTACATGCAGAAAATAATTGGAAGGGCTTTTGTTACGAGTAGGATAAAACACAACTAAACGCACCTTTTTAACCGTGAAATTTTGATAAAAATGGGTTAAAATTGTTCCCGAAAATTGTTATTTTCTCAATTTTACAATTTTAGTAATTATATTTATCTGTCTTAGATTAAATTTTAAAACTATCTAAATAATTGATAACCGAAATTATGATTTAAACACTTCAAATTACGACAATAATTGCAATTGATTTGAAGTTCATTCATTCAGACATGATTAAGCTTGAATGATTGATATGATTACTTTGATCAAAATTAAATGTTTGGGTAAAGTTGGGAATGACTTTTTTTCACATAAAAATATATCTTACTATTAATACCGCGAAATAGTAAATAGGATCAATACATCAAGTCATCAAACCATATAGGCATGAGAGTCAAAACACATACGGGCACAGGATGAGCCCCAAGATAACATCACAGCATCCAGGATCCATACCAAATCCCATACATATACCAGAAAGGATGCCACAAAAAAGCATCAGAACCCCAGCAATTGCATGACCAAAACTAAACAGAGCCCATGTGGCATTGTATCAAATTGCCAAGACATAAATACATGAAATATAAGTCCAATAATAAGTCCAAAACAGCCAAAGGCTTGGACACAAGTGTCAAATATATCAAAAAGTATAGAGCCGCATAATCCAACCAAATCAAAAATCCAACAAGGAGTTGGAGATAGAGACTATGAACCTGCACAATATATAGCCGCATATAAACATGAGAAAAATATATCATATCATGCCGCAAGTCCAGACCAAAAGAATCAGATCCAAAGCAAATCAACCGAACCCCGGGAGAAAAAAAGGTCCTCATGCCATTCCTCCCACAAGATAATACCAGTCGGTGCGTCCAAAGCCCGCTTGGAAAGTATGTCTGCCTCCACATTTATCTCGCGGTAAACATGGGCAAAGTGAATATGCTGAAAGTCACTGATGTATTTCCTGATAGCAGCCAACCATTGTGTGAGGAGCAACACATTGAGAGGGGAAGAACCCGAAGTCCATGATATTATGGAAGAAGAATCACCCATAACAACAAGTGAAGAAACCTGTTTGAGCCAAGCAAAGTGTAAAAGAAGCCAGAGTGCACATAATTCACTGCGGGTGTTCGTTCCAAAACCCAAATTTAAATGGATCCGATAGGAAACGGAGTTGTTTAGATGAAGCACCACACCCGCCCCACTAACACCTCCCCCCCCAGCCGCAGCCCCATCAAAGAACCCACAAGGATACATCAGTACCGGAGGAGCAATGCGGTAACCCGTTCGTTTAACAGAAGAAACAATCCTGCCTCCCGCAGGAACTGAAATGGAATTGAACTCCTTATATAAAGCAATAATACGGCTGCATAACCAATTCAGATTTATAGCTATACCATCAAACACGTAGTGGTTGCGGGCCTTCCATAGTTCCCACAGCATAAAACATGGGAGTTCTAACCATCGAAGAGAGAGTGAGTCGCGGAGCCACTGGCCTAAGCTGTCCTTCAATGTGGACAAATGCCAAACAACATATATACCAAGGGAATTGGCAATAAGTAGCCAGAGCTCTTGTATGACCGAGCACGAAGAGAAGAGATGATCAACCATTTCCAAATGTGAGCAGCATAAAGGACACCAACCAGGACCATAGAAGCCACGACGACAGAGATTATCCCAGGTAAGAATATTGTTTCCCATTGCCAACCAAACAAAACATCTAATCCTCGGAGGGAGGGCAAGCTTCCAGATCGCAGAGTGCCACCAAACCATCTTTGGTTGACAATCTGCAAATAATGAATCATAAGCAAGTTTTGAAGTGACCAAGCCACGAGCAACATCCCCTGACCAAACCAACCTGTCCGGGGAATCACAGAGGTGGATGTTTGCTTGGCAGAGGTGCATAGTGTATTCCGACCATTCCTTTCCCATATCCCCACGAATACCAAGTTGACGAGCAGTGATCCATCCCCCATTATTGAAAGAAACAGCATGTGCAAGGTTATAGAGCCCCCTGGCCCGGAGATGTGCAAGTAGTTCGGGAGAGAAAAGATAAGAGGGGGATCCCCCCAAAACAGGATCCGATCCAAGTCTGATATCCCGGCCATTACCAGGTATCCAAGAGAGCCATTTTGCAACAACAGTAAACGAGCCCATGAGCCCGTGCCAAATCTTTGAAGTACCAATAACAGAATGCCTACCAATCCAAAACCAGGACGCAACCGTAGCATGTTTGAGGTATTTGGCCCGAATGATACATCCCCACATAGAGTTGTTAAATAAAACACGCCACAGGCTCTTAGCGTGGAGAGCCATCACAAACAACTCCAAATTCTTTATATTCCAGCCCCCAAGAATATATGGTTGTGCCATACTTTTCCAATTAAGTAAATGAAACCTGTTCTTCTCTCCCCTGCCAGACCATATAAAGCGGAAGAATTTCCCCCGAATTATGCGTAAAATTGAAATCGGAATTTTACAAAGGGAGAACCAGTATACTCCCAGGTTCTGAAGGACATTCTTAGCCAAAGTAATCCAGCCACCCAATGAAAGATATCTCAAGCTCCAGTGGCCAATGCGCGAATCAAAACGTTTAACAAGCCATAGCCAATCATTGGTCCTGTATTTTGCAGGTTTGAGGAAATAACCGAGATACTTTGAGCCCTCAGATAACTCCTTAAATTCCAAAGGAAGAATACACCTGACCCTGTGTTCCACAGTCACCTCCAATGAGTGTTTCAGGAAAAAAGATTTCACCATACTAATGAGCATACCAGTTACCAAGCAGAAGAAATCAAGAATTCTCTTATACTGTAACCATTCAGCCAGAATTCCCATCCCAACTAGCATCACATCGTCCACAAAAAGTGTGTGGGTAACTGATACACCAGCCGAGACTTTGATACCCACAATAGAGCCCTCACTTTTTGCTTTGTGAATAGAGAGGCTCAGCCCTTCAATGATCAACAAAAACAAAAGGGGAGAAAGAGGGCATCCCTGACGGAGGCCCCTAGACGCCTTGAAGAAATCAGTCGGCTGACCATTGATAAGAACTGCATAGTTGACAGACAAAACACAGGCCATAATCCACTTCATAACCTTCCAAGGTAGTCCAATTTGAATAAGGATCAATTTGAGAAAAGTCCAATTGACTCGGTCGTAGGCTTTTACCAAGTCAAGTTGTAGTATGAATGCCTCCAACTTCTTTTGATTAATATTGTGGAAAACCTCCTGTGCCACTCCAACCGCATCGTGAATCTGCCGCCCATCCAAAAAACCATATTGTTCCATAGAAATGAACGAGGACGAGATCGGTTTGATACGTTGTGCAATTATCTTAGATATGATCTTGTATACTAAATTGCACAAAGCAATCGGACGGAAATCATTAAAACTCTCAGGATGTGATGATTTAGGTATCAGTGCCAGATAAGTGGTATTTAACGCCCCCGAGACCAGTCCCAAGGACCGAAATTCATCCACAACATCCCTGAGGTCATTCCCCATAATTTCAAAAAAATGTATGAACAGTTCCACCGTCCACCCATCCGGCCCAGGAGATTTATTCTTAGCAAAATCCCGAAGGGTGTTCTGAACATCTGTGCTAGTAATAGCCTAAATTTTTTTGTCCCCCTCCACATCAGTGAACATCCGAGGATATTCCTTTATAAGCTTAAACTGTTCAGGCAGGGACGTAGTTACAGGATCAGTAAAATAATCTAGAAAATGTCGAGAAGCCTCAGACATCAATTCTTCATCACCACGAATCCGTCTCCCATCGTGATCATTAAGATCCCAAATGTTATTTTGTATTCTGTGGCCATCAGCATATCGATGGAAGAACTTCGTGTTTAAGTCACCAGCTTTAAGCCAAATTGCCCGGCTCTTTAAACGCCAAGACTCTTCATGAATGAGGAGTATTTTGAGTTTCCTTTCCTCCAACATAGCAAGGTGGGCACGACCAGGTGGTGAGATCCCCACTCTCAGGGATAGATCCCTAAGATCACCAATTTCTAAATCAAGCGCATTGAGTTCAGAGGTCTGCTCAGCTTTTTTGGATCGTTCCCACTTTATAGTATAGTCTTTTAAAGACCCTAATTTGATAGCAAGCTTTTCCATTGCCGACCGCTCCCCCGAAACATCGGTATTTGCCCAAAGAGATCGGACACCCTCATCATAATCCGAATCATTTAACCATACAGAATTGAATTTGAATGGATATACATGGTGATTAGCATCGATTTCAAATTGCAAAATAATGGGGAGATGATCACTGATATGGGTCTGCAGGATCCAAGTTCTGTATGAATGAAAAGAGCTTAAAAGTGTCTCAGATATCAGGAAACGGTCCATACGTTTGGAAATCAAATTCTCATCTTGTCGACCATTTGACCATGTAGGGGTCAATGGCCTCGGCTCCACATCAATCAACGAATATGTGGAAAAAAAGTTTCTGAAGTAAGTCCCCAGAGGGTCCCTTCTGGCCGCACGACCCCAGATTTCTTCAGCTCCCCATGAAAAATTCGAATCACCTGCAAGTATCAAATTTTCCAATTCCAATAAATGTCCCGAGCATGCCAGATTCTAGAATGCTTCCCTGTTGCTGTAGGGCCCATAGCAATTCACAATATTTATAACTTTTTCAGATCCCCTAAATTTGCCAGTCGGAAGTATGCTCAGCGAAGTAATAAAAGGATTCAACTTAAAGACCCCCGGGTTCCATGCAGCCAGGAGGCCACCAGAAAGACCAACCACATCAATAGTGTACATACACCACCCCGGCTTAATTTTATTGAAAAAAATACGAGCTTTCTCCCCACATACCATAGTTTCTCGTAAAAAAACAAATCGGGATTAACAATTTGTAGGATCCTTTTGAGGGCCAGTTGTTTGGGCATACCCCCCACACCCTTGATGTTTAAGGAGATAAAAATCATTATCGACCCCTAGCTAGGGCTTTGATTCCTCTAAGAGCCCTGGTATCCGGAGAGACGGGAATATTCGGTACGTTTTTGCCAGTACCCCCCAAAGTGTTGACCTTTGAATTTTTCCTCGCACTCCTCGTTTTTAATGGAGAGAAATCAGTTGCCAACCCGCCGAGCCCCCTTCACAATACATTGGTCGCCCAACGTGGCCAAAATAGCAACAGATGGATTGTTATTCATCACCTCCTTATCCAGGGCCATTGTCGCAGGGTCCGGGGGATCAACCACGGTTTTATTACATGGACCACAATCAACAACAACCTGGTTATTTAAATAAACAGGGAGGGGTGTTGACGGAACTCGGTTATTATATATATGTAAAGAACGGTATTAGCCGTCTAAGACATAGTTCGAGTCACCAAAGGCAGATTATTCTATATTCGGGTTCCATCAACATTGCTATTCATGTGCTGGAGTAGGTTCCCAATTATATATATATATATATATATATATATAACGGTATTAAAATATAAAATTTTAATTATATATCAAATTATATAATAAACCTTAATTTACTTATTTATACTTTAAAGTAAGTTAAAGTCTTTCATAAAACTATAAGCTGATTTTATAATTACGTCGTAGGCGTTTACCATGGAGAAGTATTACTTCCACATCAGCAAGATTCCTCGTTCATGGAGCGAATGGAATTTTGCTGCGTGGATGGCAATGCTTCTCCGCGACTTGCCTTCTGCGACGCGATGCTGTCTCGTTGAATGAAGAATTTTGCCCTTTATTTTCAACTTTATCGTGTCGCAGCTCGCCGACGACCAGTGCAAGCGGTTTGCAATTTTTCTTTTAGTTTTTTTTGCCTTGCACAGAGACAGCCGACCGCCGACCCGCGACACAGTCAGGCGCAAATCATTTTGTTCTTCCATCTCGTCAGCGACCGCCGACCAACGTGATTACTCAATTGGTCCTTTGTTTTCAACTTTGTCATGTCGCAGGTCGCCAGCGACCATTGCAAGCGGTTTGCACATTCTGTTTTAGATATTTTAGGCCTTGCATGGTGACCGTCGACCAACGAGACAGCCAGGCGCAAATAGTTTTTCCTTCCAACTCGTCAGCGATCGCCGACCAACGTGACTACTCTATTGGTTCTTTATTTTCAATTTTACCGTGCTGCAGCTCGCCGACGACTAGTGCAAGTGGTTCGCACATTCTCTTTTAGTTTTTCTTGCCATTGCAAGGCGACCACCGACCGCCGACCAGCAACACAGCCAGCTGGAAATAGTGTTTTCCTCCGATCTCGTCAGCGAACGCCGACCAACGTGATTACTCTATTGGTTAAGTTTCCATTTTCGTCGCTGCAAAATGATCTTGCGATTAATATTTTCATCAATATCATACCTTAATCTGAGGAACAGTAAAGCACATTCCTGGTCTCTCAGCTAAATCAGTCAGATCATGATCCATGTATTCAAATACCATGTATCTCTGAATTTATTCTATCAGTATCTCCTATGTTGCTCCGATGGCATTAATATCGACTATGGATTCATTTATTTTAACAATTTACGGATTAAAACAAACTGATGCAACTCTGCATGAACAAATATTATGAGAAATAGATATTTTTCTACATTTGAGCATTCAACTACGGATTGGACATGGAACAACTTTCCATCGGGTTTGCCACGGAAAAATTTATTTCTTTGGGTCTACTCGATTACGAATTTATGAATCTTGATTTAATAGTACTCATTTCTGCCTATGGACGTATTTGTGAATTTGACGGATTGGACCTTCTGCACATTCTATCTTCTGCAGATACGAGAACAGATTTCAATGCAACAATGGTTAAATGTGCTCAGACACCAATGCACCGCCTTTAGCTGCAATCGTTTATAAATTTGGATGGATGAAGCTTATGTGATTGTATTCTTGTTTATTGTTGTTGTTGTGTCTCAGTTTTTTCTTCAGCTCAACGACCCTCTTCAAGAGATCAAGTTTCTTGTTTTCTATTGAAAATCAAGGTTCTTTACTGAAAACAAAGTTATATTTGTTGTTATAATAACTCATATTTCTTGTTTAGTGTCTCAACTGCGATTTATTTACTCGTTTTACTTGTATGTTCAACCTTTAAAGTTATAATTTAATCATACATCTTATTTATTTACTGCTTTAAGATGAAATGATGCTTCACTGACATTTGTGCTGCAACAGATATTTTCTCCTAGATAAAATGCCCGTTCCAAAAAAAATAAAAAATAAAAAATAAATAAATAAATTATTTTTTACTCACAATTGTGTTTTTCCCTCCTCTGAACTAATTTTCTCTGGTCTAAGATGTTTTTCCCTTTTCACAATTGTGTTTTAATTTGTCTATGTTCCTATTCTGCTTTTTTGCTGCAACAGGTTTTGTCTCCTATTCTTAATGTATCTTTTATTGTCTAATGTATATTTTTGTCTATATATGCTTTATTATGTGCTTTCTAAGACCATGCAATTTCTTCCTTTTGATTAACCAGGTCATCAACAACTTTGTAAAGCAATTGGTTTTAGCCTAGATGCAGTAGCTCGTACTAGGAATAGCCTTGCGTTGTCAGAATTGTCTTTGAAGTAACTTGCACCTTTAAAGTAATTTTCCCTGCTCTGAGGGTTTTTTCCTTTTCACAACTGTGTTTTTCTTTGTCTATGTTCCTATTCTGCTTTTTGCTACAACAAGTTTTGTCTCCTAAAGAAGTTATCCATTCCAGAAATTATTTCTTTAATTTTGTCAAAATTGTGTTCTTGTTTGCTATTGTTATTATGTCTCAATTTTTTCTTCATCTCAATCAAGCTCTTCAGGAGATAAAGCTTCTTGTTTTCTACTAAAAATCAATTGTGTTTTAATTTGTCTATGTTTCTATTCTGCTTTTTTGCTGCAACAGGTTTTGTCTCTTATTATTAATGTATCTTTTATTGTCTAATGTATATTTTTGTCTATATATGCTTTGTTGTATGCTTTCTAAGACCATGCAATTTCTTCCTTTTGATTAACCAGGTCGTCAACAACTTTGTAAAGCAATTGGTTTTAGTCCAGATGCAGTAGCTCGTACTGGGAATAGCCTTGCGTTGTCAGAATTATCTTTGAAGTAACTTGCACCTCTAAAGTAATTTTCCCTGCTCCGAGTTGTTTTTCCCTTTTCACAATTGTGTTTTTCTTTGTCTATGTTCCTATTCTGCTTTTTGCTGCAACAGGTTTTGTCTCCTAAAGAAGTTATCCATTCCAGAAATTATTTCTTTAATTTTGTCAGAATTGTGTTCTTGTTTGTTATTGTTATTGTGTCTCAGTTTTTTCTTCATCTCAATCAAGCTCTTCAGGAGATAAAGCTTCTTGTTTTCTACTAAAAATCAAGGTTCTTTTCTGAACCAAAGTTATATTTGTTGTTATAATAACTCATATTTTTTGTTTGGTGTCTGGACTGTCGTTTATTTACTTGTTTTACTTGTATGTTCAACGTTTAAAGACATAATTTAATCATGCATGTCATTTATTTACTGGTTTCAAATGTTTTCTGTTGAATGAACAATTTCGCCCTTTATTTTCAAATTTATCGTGTCGTAGCTCGCGGGCGACCAGTGCAAGTGGTTCGCAATTTTTCTTTTAGTTTTTTTTGCCTTGCACGGAGACAGCCGACCGCCGACCCGCGACACAGTCAGGCGCAAATCGTTTTGTTCTTCCATCTCGTCAGTGATCGCCGACCAACGTGATTACTCAATTGGTCCTTTGTTTTCAACTTTGTCATGTCGCAGGTCGCCAACGACCATTGCAAGTGGTTTGCATATTCTGTTTTAGATTTTTTAGGCCTTGCATGGCGACCGTCAACCAGCGAGACAGCCAGGCGCAAATAGTTTTTCCTTCCAACTCGTCAGCGATCGCCGACCAACGTGACTACTCTATTGGTTCTTTATTTTCAATTTTACCGTGTCGCAGCTCGCCGACGACCAGTGCAAGTGGTTCGCACATTCTCTTTTAGTTTTTCTTTCCATTGCAAGGCGACCAACGACACAGCCAGCCGCAAATAGTGTTTTCCTCCGATCTCGTCAGCGACCACCGACCAGCGTGATTACTCTATTGGTCAGGTTTCCATTTTCGTCGCTGCAAAATGATCTTGCGATTCATATTTTCATCAATCTCATACCTTAATCTGAGGAACGGTAAAGCACATTCCTGGTCTCTCAGCTAAATCAGTCAGATCATGATCCATGTATTCAAATACCATGTATATCTGAATTTATTCTATCAGTATCTCCTATGTTGCTCCGATGGCATTAATATCAACTATGGATTCATTTATTTTAACAATTTACGGATTAAAAAAAACTGATGCAACTCTGCATGAACAAATATTATGAGAAATAGATTTTTTTCTACATTTGAGCATTCAATTACGGATTGGACATGGAACAACTTTCCATCGGGTTTGCCACGGAAAAATTTATTTCTTTGGGTTTACTCGATTACGAATTTATGAATCTTGATTCAATAGTACTCATTTCTGCCTATGGACGTATTTGTGAATTTGACGGATTGGACCTTCTGCACATTCTATCTTTTGCAGATACGAGAACAGATTTCAATGCAACAATGGTTAAATGTGCTCAGACACCAATGCACCGCCTTTAGCTGCAATCGTTTATAAATTTGGATGGATGAAGCTTATGCGATTGTATTCTTGTTTGTTGTTGTTATTGTGTCTCGGTTTTTTCTTCAGCTCAACGACCCTCTTCAAGAGATCAAGTTTCTTGTTTTCTATTGAAAATCAAGGTTCTTTACTGAAACCAAAGTTATATTTGTTGTTATAATAACTCATATTTCTTGTTTAGTGTCTCAACTGCGATTTATGTACTCATTTTACTTGTATGTTCAACCTTTAAAGTTATAATTTAATCATACATCTTATTTATTTACTGCTTTATTTATTTAATCATACATCATACATCTTATTTATTTACTTGTATGTGCTGCAACAGATATTTTCTCCTGGATAAAATGCCCGTTCCAGAAAAAAAAAATATATTATTTTTTACTCACAATTGTGTTTTTCCCTCCTCTGAACTAATTTTCTCTGGTCTAAGATGTTTTTCCCTTTTCACAATTGTGTTTTAATTTGTCTATGTTCCTATTTTGCTTTTTTGCTGCAATAGGTTTTGTCTCCTATTCTTAATGTATCTTTTATTGTCTAATGTATATTTTTGTCTATATATGCTTTATTGTATGGTTTCTAAGACCATGCAATTTCTTCCTTTTGATTAACCAGGTCGTCAACAACTTTGTAAAGCAATTGGTTTTAGCCTAGATGCAGTAGCTTGTACTGGGAATAGCCTTGCGTTGTCAAAATTGTCTTTGAAGTAACTTGCACCTTTAAAGTAATTTTCCCTGCTCTGAGGGATTTTTCCTTTTCACAATTGTGTTTTTCTTTGTCTATGTTCCTATTCTGCTTTTTGCTGCAACAGGTTTTGTCTCCTAAAGAAGTTATCCATTCCAGAAATTATTTCTTTAATTTTTTCAGAATTGTGTTCTTGTTTGCTATTGTTATTGTGTCTCAATTTTTTCTTCATCTCAATCAAGCTCTTCAGGAGATAAAGCTTCTTGTTTTCTACTGAAAATCAATTATGTTTTAATTTTTCTATGTTTCTATTCTACTTTTTTGCTGCAACAGGTTTTGTCTCTTATTCTTAATGTATCTCTTATTGTCTAATGTATATTTTTGTCTATATATGCTTTGTTGTATGCTTTCTAAGACCATGCAATTTCTTCCTTTTGATTAACTAGGTCGTCAACAACTTTGTAAAGCAATTGGTTTTAGTCCAGATGCAGTAGCTCGTACTGGGAATAGCCTTGCGTTGTCAGAATTATCTTTGAAGTAACTTGCACCTCTAAAGTAATTTTCCCTGCTCTGAGTTGTTTTTCCCTTTTCACAGTTGTGTTTTTCTTTGTCTATGTTCCTATTCTGCTTTTTGCTGCAACAGGTTTTGTCTCCTAAAGAAGTTATCAATTCCAGAAATTATTTCTTTAATTTTGTCAGAATTGTGTTCTTGTTTGCTATTGTTATTGTGTCTCAGTTTTTTCTTCATCTGAATCAAGCTTTTCAGGAGATAAAGATTCTTGTTTTCTACTGAAAATCAAGGTTCTTTTCTGAACCAAAGTTATATTTGTTGTTATAATAACTCATATTTTTTGTTTGGTGTCTGGACTGTCGTTTATTTACTTGTTTTACTTGTATGTTCAACGTTTAAAGACATAATTTAATCATGCATGTCATTTATTTACTGGTTTCAAATGTTTTCTGTTGTAATAGATATTGTCTCCTAGATAAATTGTTCGCTCTAGGAAATAGCTATTTTCTTTATTTACAATTGTATTTTTCCTTGCTCTAAAGTAACCCTATACTTCCTATTCACTCCCTCTTCAAATTCCTTATTCATCCCTGTTCTAAAATAACCTATACCTGTTGCTCACCCTTACTCACAATTGTGTTTTTCCCTGCTCTGAAGTAACCTATACTTCTTGTTCACTCCCTGTTAAAATCAGTTGCTATGTCTGTTCCTGTTCTGCTTTCTGCTGCAACATGTTTTATCTCCCAAACAACTTGTCCATTTCACAAAATAATTCTTTTATTTTCTCACAATTGTGTTCATCCATGTTCTGGAATAACCTATATCTGCTACTGCCTTTGCTCCTTTACTGATTTTTGCTTCAAAACCATGTCCTCTCTTCTAAAATACTGTGAAATTATAGACTTACTAAATAAATTGCTCCTTTGTTGTGACTGGTATATATTCAGTTCTCTAAGTTTACCAATATAGATTCTTCCAATATAGTTCTTTTTCAGTAAATGATTCTATCATTCTCTTAGAATTCAGGTTTTTTCTGCTCTAAAATAAACTATACCTATTGCTCACACCCTGCTGAAATTCCTTGTCTATTCTGGACTTTTGCTGGTATGTATTTAGTTCTTCAAGATTTAAGCAAAGTAATAAAAACTTAGGAAACCTTCATTACTTGGATACACAGTTATCGGTCTGCGCCAACATGAGCATGCATCATAGGTTTTTTACCAAATTGTTATTCAACATTTGATAAGTTTACCAATATAGATTGAAGAAAAAATCACATTTAAGAGAAGTAATCCAAAAATTAGCAAACCTTCATTACCTACATACACAATTATGAGTATCCCCCAACATGAGCATCCATTATAAGTACAATAGTTCCAATTTGACTAACCATTAGTACTTCTTATTAGATCATTTCTTCTCTTGTTATAAACAAAATATTGTTTATTCAAAAGGGGTTTAGCTCCATTTTCCTTCAAGTTCACTGAACTTGGGCATTCAATTTTTCTTTTTTTCTATCATCATCTTAAAAATAGGGCTCAAAGGACTGAAAATAACCCCATAGAGTTTTACAAATAAATAGACATGCGCAGAAAAAAAATGCCCCATCAAAGACAATAGACTAAAAACAAAAAACTTAACAAACCTTCATTACTTGGATACACAGTTATCGACCTCCCCCAACATGAGCATTCATCATAGGTTTTTTTACAAATTGTTATTCAACATTTGATAAATTTACCAATATAAATTGAAGAAAAAATCACATTTAAGAGAAGTAATCCAAAAATTAGCAAACCTTCATTACCTGCATACACAATTATGAGTATCCCCCAACATGAGCATCCATTATAGGTACAATAGTTCCAATTTCCCTTATCATTACTACTTCTTATTGGATCATTTCTTTTCTTCTTATAAACAAAATATTGTTTACTCAAAAGGGGTTTAGCTCCATTCTCCTTCAAGTTCATTGACCTTGGACATTCAATTTTCCCTTTTTTCTATCATCATCTTAAAAATAGGGCTCAAAGGACTGAAAATCACCCCATAGAGTTTTACAAATAAATAGACATGCGCAGAAAAAATATGCCCCATCAAAAACAATAGACTATACAGGTTTTTCCTGCTCTAAAATAAACTATTGTTGTTGCTCACACCCTACTGAAATTCCTTGTCTATTATGGACTGATGCTGGTATATATTTAGTTCTTCAAGATTTAAGCAAAGTAATAAAAACTTAACAAACCTTCATTATTTGGATACACAGTTATCGGTCTGCCCCAACATGATCATGCATCATAGGTTTTTTACCAAATTGTTATTCAACATTTGATAAGTTTACCAATATAGATTGAAGAAAAAATCACATTTAAGAGAAGTAATCCACAATTATGAGTATCCCCCAACATGAGCATCCATTATAGGTACAAATCAAAGACAATAGATTGAAAACAAAAAACTTAGCAAACCTTCATTACTTGGATACACAGTTATCGACCTCCCCCAACATGAGCACTCATCATAGTTTCTTTACAAATTGTTCTTCAACATTTGATAAGTTTACCAATATAAATTGAAAAAAAAAATCACATTTAAGAGAAGTAATCCAAAAATTAGCAAACCTTCATTTACCTATAAACACAATTATGAGTATCCCCCAACATGAGCATCCATTATAGGTACAATAGTTCCAATTTGATTGATCATTACTACTTCTTATTAGATCATTTCTTTTCTTCTTATAAACAAAATATTGTTTACTCAAAAGGGGTTTAGCTCCATTCTCCTTCAAGTTCACTGACCTTGGGCATTCAATTTCCCCTTTTTCTATCATCATCTTAAAAATAGGGCTCAAAGGACTGAAAATCACCCCATAGAGTTTTACAAATAAATAGACATGCGTAGAAAAAAAAAAATGCCCCATAAAAAACAATAGACTATACAGGTTTTTCCTGCTCTAAAATAAACTATAGCTGCTGCTCACACCCTACTGAAATTCCTTGTCTATTCTGGACTGTTGCTGGTATATATTTAGTTCTTCAAAATTTAAGCAAAGTAATAAAAACTTAGCAAACCTTCATTACTTGGATACATAGTTATCGACCTCCCCCAACATGAGCATTCATCATAGGTTTTTTTACAAATTGTTATTCAACATTTGATAAGTTTAGCTCCATTTTCCTTCAAGTTCACTGAACTTGGGCATTCAATTTTTTATTTTTTCTATCATCATATTAAAAATAGGGCTCAAAGGACTGAAAATCACCTCATAGAGTTTTAGAAATAAATAGACATCCGCAAAAAAAAAAAATGCCCCATCAAAAACAATAGACTGAAAACCAAAATGATATTATTAGCATATATGCAACCATATATTTCAGACACTATTTCTTGTTATAAATTACTAGCTTGAACACTTCAAATCAGTATCCACTTCATAGTCGCTTAACAAAACATCCTTATAGGCACTTAAACAATAAAACAAATTCCTGTTCCTACTATCTTTTGGCACTTGAAGGTCGCAAGTCAACTCACAAAACAAGACCTGCAAACATTTCTAGCTACAAGAGAACCAGATAGTTTTTCAACCATTATGCACTAACCCATGCTGTTTCTATTTTCTATATACTCAGCAGTCCTATTGACTTCTTATCTTTCTACCAAAGTACCCTTTGTTTCATGGTAGATATGTTTAGCTGGTTTCTTTTTTCAAAATACTTGTTCCAAGTTCACTTAAACTATGGTACTGTTATGACCAACCGTGATATCAATTTTTAAATGAGTACTCCCCATAGGGAATATTCCCAACCCGAATCAGAATTAACAAAAAATTATTGTTCACATTACACAAAGTTCATTGCTCTTAACTTGCTACCTAGAATCTAACAATGTAAGTTTCAAAAACAAATAAACAATCTCTGATGTTGTTTGTACATGTTTCCTTATTACTTTAATAGGCACGTTCATTGCTAAAAGCAAACCAATTTGAAACCTTTCATTTGTTTATTCTTCTATGTTCTACATGTTCTCGTACATGTTTTATATTTACACTTAATACTAATTTCATCCATTTTCCAGGTTGCTTTTGCATTGCAACTATTTCCAATACAACATTATGGACACTCTATTGACCGAAAATGCAGTTTCACTTCTAATGAATGGCGCTGTTGACCTATGCCCACTTGTACAAGTTGTTGCTCTTGATCGAGTAAGCTCTCTTAATTCAACAACTACTCGCTACCGAATCACTATCTCAGATGGAATTCATAGCCACGATACATTGCTTCCAAGTAGCTACAATAGCGCTGTGGAAAACCACCAACTCCAAGCAAGTTCAGTCATCAAAGTCATCAAGTGTACATGCAACACTATGCATAATGCGACGTATGGTTTGCTTATCACATTTTATTGCAACTTGACTTCAATTGCACTCCCAACAAATGTACCAATTTTTTTACTTTTACTTACTTACCTTAATTCTTCTTTCCAGGACAATCGCACTGGACATAATCGAAATTGTCACATTGCAAACAGCAATAGTTGGAGACCCATCACCTTTCAACTTAATCCCCAACTTTACCTCCCCCAGCAGTTCATCTGTTACAAGAATCAACACTCTTGATCCTGAAAACTCATCAGGTATCATACCTTGTTCGCAAAATGCAATTGGAAACCCTACTGAACCTCCTGTTGCTTTTACATCACTCAACCCTTCCACCAAAACTTGGACCATTCAAGGTCGAGTTATTGCAAAAACAAATATGACTACCTACACCAATAAAAAAGGGCCTGGTCAACTTTTTGGCTTTGACCTTGTTAGTGCTACCAAAGATGAGATTCATATCTCTTCTTTCAATGAACTAGCCACCTTATTATATGACAAAATAAATGTTGGCATAGTCTACACTATCTCAAATGGCACAATTAAATTGGCCAACCCAACATACAACCATTTGACAAGCCCCTTCGAGGTTTTTCTTAACCCCTCGTCAACCATTCAACCATGTTTGGAAGAATGTCCATTAATCCCTTTTCATTGCTTCCACTTTAAATCTATCCATGACATCAAAACTACACCCCTCAATTCCATGGTTAACGTTATTGGAATTGTCATTTCTGTTTCCCCTACATCAACTATATGCAAAAGGGATGGCTTTGAAAGCATTCGACGAACAGTTGGGTTAAGGGACATGTCTGGGTATAGCATAGACATCACACTTTGGGGTGATCACCGCACAATGGAGGGTTCCCACCTTGCAAGCCTTCGAGGTTTTCCTACTCCCCCTATCCTTGCAATTAAAGGCGGGCGTGTTACTGAGTTCAATGGAAAAACCATTGGAACCATATCCAACACCAACCTCCTTATAAACCCAAATATTGAGGAAGCTCAACTTCTCCAAACATGGTTTACTGACAATGGTTTCCATTCAGCCTCACCATCTTTGAGCAGAAAATCCACCTTGCCTTCTTCTAGCTCTTGCAAATGGATTTCCATTTCTGCTCTTCAAGCTCTCCAACCCTCTGAAAAAGCAACCTGGTATTCAATTATTGCTACAATCACCCATATTAACACTGATGACTTTCATTTCCTTGCATGTCCTTTGTTTGTCAATGGCATTCAATGCATGAAAAACATTTCCCACAAAGTTGGTAATGTATGGCATTGTGCAAAATGTGATGGGGAATTGACAGAGTGTGCTTATCTATACATACTCAAACTTGACCTAATGGATGCCACTGGACAATTATACGGTGTCATAGCTTTTGATGATTCTGCACAGCAATTGATGGCAATCTCTGCAAAATATTTATGCCTTCTCTCAAATGATTCAACATCTATTTTGGAAATAGTTCAACGTGTCTGTTCTCGAAAATACCTTTTAACCTTATCTGTACGAACAGAGACTTTTAATTCAACATCTCGCTTGAAGGTGTTGCTCGTCATGTCAGAGGAAGCTTCCTTATCATCATCACCTACCGATTCCCTTGATGGAAATGAACCCATTTTGCGTACTACACGTCCAATAGATCGTAGGCTTTGAACTCTGCCTTTGATAACACTTTCCCAACAAGTTTTTACTCTTCAATTCTACCTTTTTGTACTTCATACATGCTACTTATCCACTGCAAGCTTTGTATTAACACCGGTATGTAAATGATACTTTTATGCATCATGGAGCATGCTTTAATATTATATGCTTTACTTTTTCTGTAACATTTTGTTAAATTACATATTCATTGCAACGTATCTTGTCACTTTCAAATTTATGCTTACATGAAGATTCATTTATCAACTTTATACTTCTTTTCTTTATAAACACTTTTCAAAATGACTCACATTTGTTTCTTGCAACAACTTACCATAAATTATACACGGTCCATTTATCTTTAACAATCTACCTTTGTTTGCTTATTCAATGGCTTAATATATAGTATGTTTCTCCTCAAACAAATGCATTATTAAGTTCTTAACCAAAAAAACATGTTTCTTGTAGCCATGTCAACAAATGATACTGAGAAGAAACAACAAAACAACAAGCGCCAATGCCTTCTATATAAAGCTGCTCGCCAACTTGTTAATATCCCTGCTCCATTTGACATTGTCCAACCTCCCCTCAGACACTCTACATCGTCTGCATCAACACCCAACAATCAAGGAAACATTCACCTACAAGGTATACAACAACAATTCCGTACAAGGTTGGACAAATTATCTCCCATGAACGTATGCTCTATATGCATGGAGTCTTATCCTGGCATTAAGACAAGGCACTTTTCTAATGCATTTTCATGTTCACGATGCATTGGGGAAAAAAAACTTCATCACTACTCCTTGGCAAACAACATGGATCCTGGGGTGCAATCACCTATGCTCGTTGTCCTTACTCAAGTTGAAGAAATGCTCATTTATCGTGTTAACCCAATTTTACAAGTCACTCATGCTTGTGGGGGTCAATATACTTATTCTGGCCACACTATTAGCTTCCCCCAAGACATTACAAGCATTTCCACTTTACTCCCCCGCTTACTCTTAGACATTGACATCCTTATTGTTCATAAATGCAATCCTAACAAGAAGCCTTATGAGTTCTGTGTTAGTTGAACACGTGTTCTTGCTGCTCTCCAATTCAAGCTGTCAAATGATCCATACTACAAGGATGTTCAAGTTAACTCAATTGCATTGTCTTCTTTTCCTATTGAACCAACTGACATTTCCTCCCTTCTTCGCCATATCAGACCTGAGGAAACCCTACTTGCTGAGCATACCTCAAATGCTAATATCCAGTCACCCAACTTCTTTGAAGCCCATGAAGAACAATCCTATTCCTTTATATCTACCCAGACAAATAGTAGAACTGAGGTTGATGAAATCAAATGCTTCTTCGCAACAAGCGATGCACCTACTCCGCCTTGCATTGACTGGCCACCAATAGATACTTCCCCTATTAATGAATACAACACAATAGGCCTACTCTCAATGGCCTTCCCAACCTTGTTTCCCACTGGAGTCGCAATGCTTAAACAACCACACATTGAAGAGGTTGGTATTGACAATTATGCACTGCACCTACTTCGATACCACGACAATCGATTTGGCCAACATCCTCGATTTCGTTATTACATATATAATCTCATGATGCGCCACCGCAGCCATTCTACTGCTTCTGTGTTTGTAAAACGTAGTATTGAAGATACACTTCCTCCAATGGTTTCAGAGATTCTACAACAATTACAAGAATTACCAAATGCTAAGATAGCTGAGCAAGTCATGCGGTTTGGCTCCAACCTTCGTGGGACCCACTCCCACTAGAAAAAAAGCAGAGCTGAACTAACTGACATGATCACACAGCAAGGAACACCAACATTCTTCTTTACGCTCAGTGCAACTGACACCAAATGGCCAGACCTGCATTCTTTCATGCCTAGACACACTCCAGCGGCTTCACATCAACAGTACCAATGGAGAATTTGCAACCTTATATCAAATCCACACGTTGCATCTCAATACATGGAGAAAAGATTCAAAATATTCCTAGAAGAAGTTCTTCAAAAAGGGCTTGCAATAAAAGACTATTGGTGCAGGTTTGTAACAAACCATATTCCCATCAAATTTCAATGTATTCAATACCTCAACTCTTAATTTCTAATCTTAATATTTTCCATGCAGATATGAATGGCAACATAGAGGATCAACACATATACATGGCTTCTTGTGGATGGACAATGCACCCAATATGGACACATTAGACTGGGAAAATGATGCTAGGGTTGCATATGCAAAACATTACTTTGACAACTTTGTTACAGCATGGAATCCTCACATCAACCATTCTCAAACCCCATTGTTCCAATCCTCAACTATAAATGATCCATGCACCATTGGATCACATTCTATACTTGCAAGTGATCACTTACATGACTACAAAGAACTTGTTAATTGTGTCCAAAGGCATACAAAATGTTCCGAGTCTTCATGCCTCCGCAAAAAAGGGTCAACTCTTCAATGTCATTACGGCTTTCCATTTAAAATACAACCTACCTCTTCCTTATTCATTGATGCAAATGGACAAAAAACATACAGCCCTGCCAGGAATGATGCCCTCCTAAATATTCACAACCCTACCATGCTCTCCATTTGGTGAGCTAACGTTGATTGCCAACCTGTTCTCTCTAGACATGCTGTACTCAAATATATTTCAAAATATGCAGCAAAGGCAGAGCCGAAATCAGAATCCTACCAGGTACTTCTTTATCGCATTGCACATGCAACTCCACATGATGCACCAATCCTGCAACCAATAAGACGCTTCCTATCAAAAACTGTTGTCGATCGAGACATTGGTGCACAAGAGACATGCCACATGCTCCAAAAGCTCCCTCTTTGTCTTTGTAGTCGTTCCTTTCTTTCCTTAAATGTTAGCCAAAGTGTTTTCCGACGTATTTCCAATGACTGTCTTGATACCCCACCAACACCAACCTTCATTTTTTCCTACATGCAACGACCCCCTACACTTGAACATCTTACTCTTCTTGAAGCTGCACGCTCTTGGTCATTCTCATCTCGTAGAAAGCACTCCCAATGGAAACCAAACCACCTCCCAAAATCGTTCGTGTCTTTCCTCGCTTCACTAGCATTCCACACATTTTTGAAGATGCCTTTGTTTCCTTCTGTTGGAGTGAGATCCTGCTATACAAACCTTTTCGCACGTTGCACAATGACATTGGAGCAACAGAATTGGACATAACTTCTAATTGGCTTCGCATTAAAGACACATACATTGCATGGCATGTTGATCATTTACCAGAAACCCCCAACACACCTCCCTCTGATGACTCTAATTCTGCTTCTAACAACTTGCCATTACCACCTATTATGGATGAATGGGAATTTCTTTCCCAACTCCGCCCTCAAAACAACCTCTATGTTGACGACCTTGACATGCTTGGCCATCGTGATTTTGATAAAGAACACAATTGGACCGAAAACCATATTCCTTCCCACATGCATGCAACAGCCATATCATTCATTGACCTCACGCGTTTATCCTCCCACATACACCATGACACCTATTCATCTTCAGGTCCTGTTGCCTCCTTGTCTCCCACACAACGAATGGCCTTTGACCTTATCCTAAAACACTCAACAAGTTATACAAACCCTCCCCCACTCAAAATGGTCATTCAAGGCACTGCGGGGATAGGCAAGTTTTTCTTAATATCTTGCATTAGAACTGCACTCCATCATGTCTCTAGCGATACACCTTCCCCCTTGCTCCTGCTAGCTCCATCTGGTATTGCTGCATTTAACATACAAGCCCTAACAATCCATTCAGCTCTTCGCATACCCATTGTTGAGATGCACCCTCTTGAAGGACAATCCCTTTCATCCTTCCAAGAACAATTCCTCCATATTCGGTACATCATCATTGATGAAATGAGCTTCGTTGGCCCAAAAATACTTTCTCAAATAGATGATTGCTTACGTCAAGCCTTCCCTTCCCATTCAACAACTCCCTTTGGTGGTTGTTCCATCATATTCCTTGGTGATTTTGGACAATTGCCCCCTGTAAAGGACATCCCCATGTATGTTGGCGCATCTTGAGGGAATACTCTATGGCGCACATTTGAAACCTTCGTTACACTTTCAACTGTCTTTCGACAACAAGGGAACAACCCTTCTCAAGTTTCCTTCCACCAACTACTGCTTCATCTCCGAAATGCAACACCGACTCTTGAAGATTGGACCCTCCTCATGTCCAGAACAACCTCAAACCTTTCACATGAAGAGAACCATACATTTGACAACTGCACTCATTTGTATGCAACTAATAGCTGTGTTGAAATGCACAACAAACAGATGTTGAAACACCTTAACATGCCAGTTGCACATTGCTTTGCAGAGCAAAAGAGACAACATCTCCAATCCTCAGTAGATTATGAACAACTTCCATTCAAGGTTCTACTAGCAATTGGTCAACAAGTCATGTTGACAGCCAACTTGTGTGTCTCTATAGGTCTTGTAAACGGCTCGCTTGGGAAAGTTATTGCAATTGTCTACAACTCCAACGATCAACCACCGAAATTTCCATCTTATGTTGTAATTGACTTCCTCCACTACAAAGGACCCCCATGGGATTCTTGCAATGCAACTTATGTGCCCATCCCTCCTATCACAAGGGTTACACGAAGGCAAGTACCACTTCGAATGGCATGGGCTTTAACAATTCATAAAGCACAAGGGATGACTCTGCAATATGCAACAATTGATATTGGCAACATTGATCGACAAGGCCTTACATTCACTGCAATATCAAGAGTTAAATCTTTATCATGCCTTCGCAGAGCTCCACCTTTTTCCTTTTGTAGGTATTCTAGAAGTACAGATAGCCCCTATGTCCAACGTAGAATACAATAAGAGACCTTGCTTTCTTCAAAGTCTTTGCAGCCACATTCTCCATAGAGCTACATTCCACCTCCTTTACATGCCTACTTTGTATAGCTATCACTTTACTCCCTTCCACTTTTCCAAAATGACTTATCTACTTTGTTCATATCTTGTATTCCTACTCCTACTATCATTGAATATATTATAATTCTTGAGGTCTATTACTTAACATCAATGTATTTTATTTACATATTATGTTTAAAACAATGCGTAACAAAAACATAGAATTTTGACATAGGTGTATTGCTGGTGTTTTCTAAAGGACAAAATGAACACAAAGCTTTTTGCTTCAAATAGTATTCAAGACATGTATATACATAGTCTTTGATTCTGAACCCCTTTACATCTTTTACACGTCATACTATTTGATAAATCATCTTCTCACTACATACTAAACATTTTATACATCTATTTGTAATGCTCCTTTACATCTAAACCCAATTCGAATATAGATCTTTCACTATTTTTTTCCTCTCTCTTGTATTAAAATAGTGTCAACAAATCCTTGAAAGCTGGATTCACAAGTCACAAAAAATAACTCTTCTACTACCTATCAGGTACCCAAAATATAGTTTCCAACAGTTCCTAAATATTTGCAAAATAAATTGCATCTCCTTGATTTTTCCTGAACACAAAAAAAACACCCAGGCCATAAAAGTAATTACAAAATTGCAATTATTTGCACCTCAACTAACTACAGAAAAACTTGTCCCAAGCATTAGCTTGTTCAGCAATAGTAGTAACTCTGCTTGGTTCCAAAACTTGCAAAGCAACTTCATGATATGACAATTGAGTCACAACATATTCCCTTCCTTCTTCTACTGCTGCATAACTTTCTTCTAACAAATATGCATGTATGGATACTTGGCCAACCATATGGTGTACATCTTCTTCAATGAGGGTATCCAACTTTCTAATGTATTCTAATTCTCCTTGCAACGCAGTGTTGATCTCTGTCATTTGCAACTCCTCTGCAGGAAACTCATCTATAGGTGGAAGTGGATAAAGATGACACTTCTCATAGACCTTCTGGATTCTCTTGTAGAAACCCATACATGCCTCAGTAGTCCTTGTAATGTCAGTATTCAGCTTTAGAGATGCCTTTCTGCAAAATTCTAGAAGTTGCATTTCTGACTTTAAATCCAAAATTGTTTTAGGCACTAATTCTGCAAGGTATTCAGAGTTTGTCTCTCTCCAAACCATATGCCATTTAACCTTCTCTGCTACATCAAACTGCCTTCCTCTAGCTGCTTGTGCCTCTACAGCAATTTCATCCATTTGTACCATCATTTGCTTCAAGTTGTACACTTTCTCCATAACAGTCACTTGGAAATGATACATCTGCGCTATTACTTTGCAAGCTTCATCACAAAACACATTTATTTCTACCTTTCTGTTATTTCTTTGTTTCAAGCCGTTTTTTCAAGCCTCCGTTTTCTTTCTCTAACTATTCAACCTTCAACTTCAACTCTTGGACTTGCTGGTCAATAGCTAATTGTTTTGATTTTAACTGAGTGGTCGCAGCTTCAAAATCATTATTTTCTCCTTCCAAAATCATCACCTGAACCGCCAATTTATCTTTTTCATCATCCAACCTCCATAGATCTTCAACCATTTTCTCCTTTTCAGATAATAGGCCACTATATTTCCTTTTTAGCTCTTTCCCTCAATTCTCTTCTCTATGTAGATTTTCTCGTACCTTGGGCAATGTTGCCTTTGCAATTTCAAGATGGCCTACCAACTAGTCCACATTATGTGCACTTGCCTGGGCCATCGCTACATTTGCTGCAGCTACAAACTTTGGATCATTGTTAATTCCCTCCAAGATTGGAGTTTCTATTACTGTGACAACATCTTCATAATTGGCACACTTCATTCTTTTCTCTGATTTCCTAATGATCAATTTTCTATCAGGATAAAAAAAAATTGAATCAAGATTTGCCACCTCATTCTCTTTAGAAGGACTATAAGGGATGAGTTCAAGCCCTGGTAGTGGACAATACCCTCCACTTATACTTTCTAAGGGCCCAACTTCCACATTTTGTACATCAGCACTTTTTGGCTCTTCTCGTTGCTTAGATTTCAACTCTTCTTCTCTTATCCTGTCCTGTTCCGTTGATCCTAAGGGCCCTACTTCCATATTTTGTACATGAGGACTCTTTGGCTCATCTTCTTGATTAGCTTTTACCTCTTCTTCTCTTATCCTACCTTCTTCCGCTGATCCTAATAGCCCTACTTCCATATTTTGTACATCAGCAGTTTTTTCTTCTTCTTCTTGCTTAGATTTTACCTCTGCTTCTCTTATCCTGTCCTATTCCGCTGATTCTAGGGAACCTACTTCCATATTTTGTACATCATCACTGTTTGCCTCTTCTTGTTGCTTGGATTTTCCCTCTTCTTCAGTTTCTTCTCTAAGCAGTTTGTCTAATGCTTCTTTTACCACCTTCTCATTCTCCTCCTGCTGCACTTTCTGAACTTCAACTTCCTTCTTCTTCTTCTCAACCTCTACTACTGACCTATCTAATACTTGTTCATGATGTGTTTCTACCTCAACCTCCTTATCCTTGTCAACGTTAGGACTAGAACTCGTTCCTTTTTTAAGACGATATCGGTTGTTTAGATCAATCATGTTCTTTGCGCTTCGATAAAACTCCTCATCCTTCCAAAATAAGTGAGCATACTCATAGCCAATTCTGCAAAAGCCACAGTGTGCTTGCATCTTTCCACCGGATCATGCCTTCTAAAACTCTTCGCCCCAAAATGAAATCCTTCCAAATCTTCAAAAAACGCTTCAGCTTCCTTTGCTTTTGCAAGTTTATATGCTCATATTACAAATGGCATTGGTGGGTAAATCAACTTCTTCTTTTCAGCTAGAAAATGGCCAACTCCATTTACATAGACTTGCCTAACAGCTTCTTTGTGTACCACAAAATCAGTAGCATATTGGGGCATCATAGAAGGAGCTTTGCTTCCACCAAACATCCGAATATACAATCCTTCCATGCATAAGTAATAATATCCATACTGTTCAATGACTTTCATAGCATTCTCAGACATGCAACATGGTTCTTCCTTAAACATCAAGCGATACAGTGGTATGATGAATGATTCACATATTCTCTTATAGTGACTTTTATACCTGTCGCCCCAAAGCATTTGATATGCTACATGCACTGGGGGCCCATTTGTGTTCCAAACACATCCTAAACCTGGAAAAGGATATCTAATCAAGATACAATCCAACAAATACCCAGACATATGAAAATTAACATTATCCTCAGCTACTCCTCGTTGAGCTGCAGCAATGTTTGTAGATAAGCTATCTGAGATGATTGCAGACCAATTGAATACTGTACCACGTGTCGCAACATGGCAGATCACAGGTGCCCAACTGAGTTTGTAAATATTCCCATCTGGCAATCCATAAATTCGGCTCAACATCAAAGCTATTAGGTGAAACAGGGTTCTCAGGTGTTCAGTGTCATACTCCCCGCTCTTTTTTGTCCTTAACTGTTTTCCAGGGATTGTCATCTTCCTAGCAAATTCCAAATAATTAAAATTTGCATCTTTTACCCATTGAGTAGTCAACATAACATCAGCATGAGGAAGGTTGTATACTGCATCTAAGTGACCTGCCTGGAAGGATCCAAGACCTTCACCAGTAGTGTCTGAAATCATTCTAGACGTTGCATCAGTCCTTTGTATAATCCAGCCTATCACTTCTAAGCATGGAAATAGCTTAGGCAGTGTTGCTTCTCTGTGGAGGTGTGACTTTTTGACATTCTTATAAACCAATAATTCCTCAATACTTGCATCTGGGAAATTTGTGTCCCTAATAGCTCTATATAACTCAGTCCATGAAAACTGCGGAGATGCTCCTGTCACAGAATTTGTGTCTCCAAACATCATGTAAAAAGTACAGAGCAACAAAACTTATATGTCAAGGTCAAACTCTACTACGCTGCCTTTGCTTCTTTCAAATCACATGTACATATCCAACCTGTCCAAACATAAAAGCACCAAATCAAAAAATAACATTGAAATATTATTTGCAGTCAATGGTTATGGTCCAACAACCATAATCTACAATCTTGCGAAGACAGAAAAAATTATCATTAATTTGGGTGTCAACTTATACAGTATTTTTTACCTTTAGTCAAACACAATGCATTTGTCCAAGTATGTTAATCTGCGAAGACTATATGTTCACTCTATGGATTGTTCATGGGTTTCGCAAATAACATGGAAAACAAAATACTGTAATTTATATGTTCTATAGCTTATTGTATTTTCAAAATAAAAATTCAGCCAAATAAACCATACTCCCACAACACAAATTTATTGACTTTCACTCAAATTTTAATAAATTATAATATTTAACTCCATTGGAACAACATAAATTAGTCAAAATTCACTATAAACAAATCTTAAAATCACATCTACGCAAATATCACTTGTAAATTCTTGCATAAATCTGCAATTTATACCCCTAGGATCATCGCCATATGAGCCTCAATAACATGGAAAAAATGTAAGTCCTCCTAGAATGAAAACTTACATTTTTTTATTCAAAATTTGACTTCAAAACTTATTGTCTCTCAAGGAGTCTCCAACCCCTTCAAAAATGATTCTCATTGTCTTTTATACAAAATTCGAAAGAAGTTTGACATAACTGCTTCTTTTAACTAATAACTTAAAATGTCTTAACTCGAAAGATAACAGTCTTTAAACAATATTACAAATTTAAAAATAAAAATAAAAACATCATTTTTGCCACTTGGCAAGAGTTTCTAAATGCATCTTCATGTATGAATAGAATATCTTTGTTTTCCATATTTATCCACATAGTTCCATTGATCAGCCGTGGGCAGATCATAATTGGTCATTTCCTTTATCAAGACTCGCATTTCAATGTGACCTGCATAAGAAACAAGAGGAAGATTCTCACAGATTGAAATCAACATATTTAAAATTTCAAAGTCCTCCGCAATTTTCTCCATTAGAATCTTTCCAGTAAGCATATGATCCAAATGCTGAAACTTTTCGTGATTCATTTTTATACCAAACAATAATCTCTTATATTCATTTGGAGAAATGAATTCATGATTTGCATCCCAAAAAGCAGGGAATCCTTTGATTATCAATTTTTCAAATTGTTTCTTAAACCTGATTACTTCCTCTTGTACATCTCGAGCTTTAACTTCAATATTTTCAATATGTGAATACTTCCCTAAAATTCTTCTAGCCCATGTAATGACTGAAATTCTATTCCTTATATCCATTGTTGTCAAATCCGCTTCACTCAAACTATTTAGGAAAGTTATTGCTCTTTGTGCTATTTCCTTTGGCTTTTTGTTCAGATTCTCTCTAGCTGCTCTGCAGCTTTCAAAAGCATTTTTGTCCACTTTTTCTTTAACCCTCATATAATCAAGATAGGGTATCAATTTTTCAACTTCTTTTATAATATGATCCCACACCATATGCTTACAACTCTGCATTGCAGCTTGTCCTGTTACATGGGCTGCTAATCTTCTATTGTTATCAGACAATTCTTGATTCTTTGCTTGCAAGGTTTCAATTTCTTTATCCTTTGTTTCATTCTCTTCTTTTAGCCTCTGTGTTCCATTTTTCAATTCTTTAATCTCAACATCCTTTAGACTTATCTGGGACATGGCTTGTAAGAGACTGTCTGCTCTAGCTTTCTCTTCACCTATACCTACATATGCCTGTTGCTGACCTAATTCTGTTAACTTTTTCTTTACCTCTTCCAATTGCTCTTCCAAACAAATCTTTTGTTTTTCCCAATGAACTTTTTCTTCAGCGAGCTTCAACATTTTTGCAGTAATATCTTTCACTTCATCTGACAGCTCTTCTTTTTCCTTCTCTAGTACTGTCAGTTCGGCTCCCTAGATAAGCTGAGCGTCTGGGATTTTCATCCTCTGCTTTAACGTTCGAATTGTGTTGTCCTTTTCTTTGAGTAAATTTGCCGCCCCACCTCCCTCTTTGTTTGCCAAATCTAATTGCAATCTTTTTATTTGCTGTTGTCGTGACTTATTTTCTGTCTTTTCTTGTCTCAACTGGTTATTTAATTTGTCTACTAAAATCTTCAAATTGTTAACTTTTATGATCCCTTCCAAATAATCTGAGTATATAACTTCTCCGGTTTGTCTATGCAATAAGATTATATCTCGGGCATTGATTTTTGTCAAGTTAACTTTCATTTCTGAGATCTTGTCTTTGGTAACAACTGAAAATTTAAGAGAGTTTTCTTTAACATTTCTGCTAGTAAATAAACTGACTTCTGTGCTGGATATACTCCTAACCTTTGGAAATAATTGACTGGTTTGCCAGGAAGATTCTTGCTTATTTTGACTGTGCTCATTAAAAACATCCATTATATTACATGGTTTATTTACATATTTTTCCACCGGGGCTTCCTGAATACTATATTCATTTACTGTGACCTCTGGTATTTTGATTTTGGTTTTTTCTTCCTCTTTTGAAAATGCCATTAGATCTTGTTGCTCATCCATTTTTAACTTTTTCCCTTTTTCTGCGTCTTCACTCTCAATGTTAACTATGTCTTGTGCAGACCTTTTAGACCCCACCATTGCAGTGTTCACCATGCTTTTTGTCTCTACCATCGTACCTGTCAATATCATTTCTTTTTCTTGAGAATCAGGAACGATTTCTTTGGTCTCCTTATAGTCCAACCAATTTGCTCTATCAGACATTCCCTCAATCACCTGATGATCCAGTGCTTTGATGCGATGATCCGTTCTCCTTTTTGAAATTATGTTTAACGGATCATATTCGATGGCCACGTCTGTCTCAAATTCCATATCTTTCAATAATTTTTAACTTTTTCCCTTTTTCTGCGTCTTCACTCTCAATGTTAACTATGTCTTGTGCAGACCTTTTAGACCCCACCATTGCAGTGTTCACCATGCTTTTTGTCTCTACCATCGTACCTGTCAATATCATTTCTTTTTCTTGAGAATCAGGAACGATTTCTTTGGTCTCCTTATAGTCCAACCAATTTGCTCTATCAGACATTCCCTCAATCACCTGATGATCCAATGCTTTGATGCGATGATCCGTTCTCCTTTTTGAAATTATGTTTAACGGATCATATTCGATGGCCACGTCTGTCTCAAATTCCATATCTTTCAATAATTTTTCTATATAAATAGTAGCATTTTTGTTCTTCACTATGAATGGGCCAAGTGTAAACGGATACTTAATATCTATTGCTTGTTTGAAAAACAAGAAATGATTATCTTCAACAATTAGGTTCTGCCTGAGAAACTCCAAGGTGAAAACCCAAGTAAGAAACGCCGGTAAAATGTAGGGTTTATGTTTAAAGCCATATAACCTGATCACTGTACTGTCTTTTGACAGGAACCAATCCCCTATAGCATATTCAATACTTAATTGCATCCATGTCTGCATCTCCGGTAGTACTCTAGGCAACCTTTCTCCATAAATCATTCTGTAAATTTCTGAGAGCATATAATTTATGTAATTAAACATATTATTCTCCAATAAATTTGTTGAAACTATCTCAGGGAATTGTAGCTCTTTGTGATTGGCCATTGTGATCATTCTCATCAAGAATGACTGAAATCTGAATTGTCTGAGAGCAGGGAAATTAACCATCTGGTAATGGATCTTTTCAGCCAAAAATTCTTCAAAGTTAAGTTGAGGAATTTGACTTTCATCAATCCCCGGCGGAACTGTACTCATTCTATACAAAAGGCTTAATTGAAACTCAGTTACGTACATGTCTATGTTGAAACCTAGGACCAAAGCTAATAAGGTTAAAACCAACTGGGTATTTTCATCAAATAGAGTGGCCTCTATAGGGTAAGGGATATCTGAAGTGCTTGCTTCTAGTTTAAGACATGTGGATAGGAACTTTTCTCTACTATCTTGAAGGGCTTGGTGATAAAACTCAATAGCAGAGGTTTCGGAAAAACTTTCAGATTCGAGGGTATGGGAAAAATTTATTTCTAGGGCTTCAATTATGACAGCGGGCTCTATTTTACAGACGGCTTTGGTTTTCCGACCGTCTAAGACATTCCTTTCTTCTTTGGAATAATTATCAACACACCACGATACTAATTCTGGAAAAGACGGGATTTGTTCAGGGCAGAAGGTTAGCAAGGATGACTGGTGGACTCTGTGTACATCTATACTTTCTTCTAACAACCTAGACAATTTAAGCTTGATTTCAGCGACCGGTAACCTAATTAGGGTATCGTAAACGTCCCCATCTCTGTCTTCTAGGGCTTCTTTGGCTTTAAAAACGTCTATATCATGCACAGTCTCCATTTAAATTGTTTTTTTTTTAAAACAAATTCCTTTAAAATATGCGAGACAGGTCACCAGGCCTTACCTGTGCAGACACGTCCTTTATCCTTCTGACGTAACTGGAAATCTCCACTGGTCTTCAAAACTCCCGAGAACAGCGACACATAGACAAAATGTCGTTTTTGAAAACCCTTTTGTTTTATATAAGCTCTTTTTCTTATCTTTCTTGCAACTTTCCGGACGTATTTTCTTTCCGGCCGTTGATCGCACGTATTAATGATTTGAGCCATCAGATCTTGCGCCCTTTATTCTCCACGACGGTATCCACGATCCTACATAGTGGTTTTCCTTCCTGGTTTCGACTGCATACGGATCAACCGTCGCGTGACACCTGTGAAGGTGGTTTGTTTACCGCAACCACCCTTTCCCTTATCGAGTGTGCATTTCCCCTGATGCGGATGGGTCTCATCCCTTGATCTTTTCTTAATGCATGTCGTCCATCTGATCATCATCAATATATAGTGCATGTCCCATGTATTTCTGCATCTGCCATGTGCCATGGCCCACACTTCCACATTTTACTCTTTGGCGGTTCCGCATGGCGCTTCAGTGGTTTGTGATACCACTATCGCGTCGATGTGGGACAATAGCATTGCGCCATGTATTCTAGTGGTATTGTATCCGCAACCGCTCACCATGGTTTTCACACGAGCTTTTTGGTGATGCGGGAATCCACCACAACCATTGATCTTTTCTTGAGCCATCTCTGCCATTGGAACTTCGCCAGAATTTAATCTTCCCAAAAATTTCTTTCAGACTACATGCGGATCAACCATCGTGTGACACCTGTCCACCCTTTCCCTTATCGAGTGTGCATTTCCCCTAATGCGGATGGGTCTCATCCCTTGATCTTTTCTTAATGCATATCGTCCGTCCAATCATCATCAATATATGGTGCATCTCCCATGTATTTCTGCATCCGCCACGTGCCATGGCCCACGCTTCCACATTTTACTCTTTGGCGGTTCCGCATGGCGCTTCAGTGGTTTGTGATACCACTATCACGTCGATGCGGGACAATAGCATTGCGCCACGTATTCCAGTGGTATTGTATCCACAACCGCTCACCATGGCTTTCACATGAGCTTTTTGGCAATGCGGGAATCCACCACAACCATCGATCTTTTCTTGAGCCATCTCTGCCGTTGTAACTTCGCCGGAATTTAATCTTCCCAAAGATTTCTTTCGGACTATAGCGCTTATGGGTTTCATTTTTCCTCTCGGCGTTCATTTTTCTCCTCACGGGGCGAATGTTAGTATAATGACATTCGTAATGGAGTTGATGAAAAGTGTACTGTTACCAATAATGCAATTTCATGAATGTATCATGGAGAAAGGCTCCGTCTCATCTTATATGCAGGGCTTTGTTGAAAGTTTGAACTCATTGTTTACTATTTACAAACTTTGCAAGCCGACCTTCATTATTCAGTACATTGCTCCGTCGCTTGAAATGTAAAAGATAAAATACTTGCTCGTCCACCTCGGTACATCCCAATCATTTGGATGGTGGTCATTACCAGATTGGTTTTCCTATATGTGAGCTTTCGCAGCCTGGTCTAAGGATAATGTTCGTCTTGTTTAATATGGGAAAATGTGAAGGAATTGTGGTTAATTGCAAAGTTAAGAAGGTGGTTGACGATTCCTCTTTGGCTCTGCGGTGTAATTTGATGATTCCTCACTGCTCTTGCTTGCTGGGGAAAGCACTTAAAGTCTAGATAGAACATGAGAAAAAATGGAAGAAGTCCATGGTTGAGAAAAATCTCGAAGGTCGCAACCAAGTGCTTGTATAGCAGAGACGAGGAGCCTGGACGCAAGTTGTTGTAATTGCGGATGCTGGCCATCAGAACATGAAAGCCATGAGAGCTTTGACATTATTCATTGCAGATAGCAACCCAAATTCTTCGCAACGTATAGTACCTCCACATACCCTTCTCCAATGCAAGCGACCTCCGGAGCGTCCAAATGAGCTCTATAATTAGAGATGTGGACAGATGTCAAACAGTTTCCCATTACAAAATTTGAAATTCGAGACCCTACACCACACAATTTAGCCAAAGTTCACTTTGCCAAATGCAAAATGCAACCGAAGTGCAACATTAATATGTCCATAATAATAACAAGAAAATGTCACGGACATAACAACTTGTATACATGATCCTTTAGCAAGTTGCATACATGATCATTTACTTTGAAATGATAGTTATATCAGTTCACATGATACATGTACAGTCGAATACGGCGAAGACTAACCACCGATATGAAGCACTGGGAGGAAGGTCTTTTCAAGATCTATTAGTCTCATAATTTTTGCTTTTTGGCCTACTTATTTGAGACTTCAGAGGGTTTATTTGACATCACTGTAATTAATTGGTACTTTTTGAAAACTTGTTACATTCTGTAAACAACATACTACGCTACGCTAGAAGATTGTAAGAGCTTAGTTATGATCTTTGATCTGAAAGTAAAAACTGTATTGAATGAAAACACAGTACTATCCAAGGAATAGGTAACATACCTAAGTTGCTTTGATTCACTCCATGAATAGCAAGCCTAACTTTTTTTGCCTAGGCCTCGATGCTCCTAGAGAAGGAATCCTTTATTTTACCTTGTTTGCAGATACAAAGCTTCGGGAGGAAGGCCTTTTCAAGATCTATTAGTCTCGTAATTTTTGCTTTTTGGTCTACTTATTTGAGACTTCAGAGGGTTTATTTGACATCACTGTAATTAATTGGTACTTTTTGAAAACTTGTTACATTCTGTAAACAACATAATACGCTAAAAGATTGTAAGAGCTTAGTTATGATCTCTGATCTGAAAGTAAAAACTATATTGAATTAAAACACAGTACTATCCAAGGAATAGGTAACATATCTAAATTTCTTTGATTCACCTCATGAATAGCAATTTTTTTTTTTTTTTGTTGAAAAAAATATTGGTTGAAAAAAAATGATTAATTAATATGATTAACTAATATATAGTTACATTGCATCATAGTCACATATTCATATTTATACTTGACTATGCTGCCGCCTAGTTTTTTGAAAAGATAATTCTTTACCCCTTAGCCTTGTTAGTCCCTCCCAAGTAGAGATTATAGCAATGGGTCTGTCAAAACTAAGTTGACTTTTTAAATATTTTCTATTATCTAAAGTTATTTTTCAATGTTTTGGAAAAATAATTATTAATTTTAATTTAAAAAAAATAAAAAATATTATTTTTATTTTTAAAATTCAATATTTTTATTTTTGATTGGTGGAAAAGTTTGATTAGACTAAATAGCCCTGCTGGGAGGTGACATTTATTTAAAAAATAATATTAATTAAATTAAATAAAAATGAAAAACCTTAAAAAAAAATGACAAGTTTGTACTTACATCTTACACACAGATTTACTTGCAGAGTTGAGCTAGTTGATAGATTGGATCGGACAGGGCTTGGTTGTGATGAACCAACAGTGTTATTACAAGTTTGCAGACAGCTAGGAGTAAGATATATATACCATTATTACTTATTGTGACGGCAACGTTATTCTCTCCTGTTCTGTTGTGACGAGGAAGTTTCGGCAGAATCGAGGTCGTCGGAGCGCCATTTCCCGGTACCGTCGTTGCCGAAATTGGAGACTAGTGGTAAATCCGGGAAAGGTGACGTAATGTTCCACATAGTAGCGACGCGCTTCCCCGTTGAATTAGCTTGGCAAATAATTTGGACATAATTTCTTTGCATTGGTCTTTGACACATGGCAGGATCAACAATCAGTTGATGTGGCGTTGTCTTTTGGTGGAGTTAAATGGAATCAGTAGATAAACTCATTTGATGGGTCAATTGGCGTTGTCTTTTGGTGGAGTTTTGACTAGATAAACACAATTGATAGGTCAGTTAATTTTAGAGTTACGGTTTTCAAATTTAGACACTCATAATTTGGAACGTTGCTAACTTTAACACAATTTAATTTAGAAAATTATAAATTAAATTACATATGATGAGTATTTTTAATGAAATAAATCTTCTTCTTCTTTTTTTAGTTTTTAATAATATGAATCATCTTAAAATAGATAAAATTTTAAAAGCAAATTAGTATATTCATATATATTTTAATGAGAAAATTTATGTAATAAAAGAATTGAGTTTCTTGCATTGAACACCTAATATTATGTAATATGTTCTCATTAAAAAAAATGTAAATGATGTTAACTTGAACAAAACATATTCAATTATATTAATTTTATCTTAAATTTAGATATATTAAGTAGATATCAAGAGTGTAAATTAGATCCCTGTGGATGTTTGATAGATCCGGGTTTAAGATGGTCTACATTGTGCCCAAAGAGCAATGTTTCGATGCAATACAATTTTTTTAAGTTAATTTTAAAAAATTATATAAATTTCAAAAAACTAAAATTTTATTATTGGGTGATTGGTCAACATAGTTATTCATCGATATAAATTTGGTGAGAAAGACATTAATTTTAAAACACAGAAAGTTAAAAATATTTAATTGAAATTTTATAAAATTTTGGCAAAATTTTTATTTGTTGAATTTTGTTTATAATATTTTGATTGGAATGTGATAAATTTTATATATTTATTTTTGTTTTTAGTTTGATGTGATAAATTTAATATATTGATTTTTGTTTTTAATTGAGACTCACTTGCAATTATTGAAAACTTTGATTGAGACTCACTTGCAATTACTACTGTTCTTTTAATTCTTCTTCACAGCTGCTAACATTAATGGTATCCCTACATAGAAGTTGATTTCTTGAAGTCTGTGAATGCTCAAAAAGAGCATCATGTCACTTACAAGAATTGAAATGGGTGGGGAGGACGACAATCTTTCCTCTCTACCACCCAAGCTACAACCAATGGACATAAATATTATTATATTATATTTTATTATATTATATGGTTGTACATGAAAACTTTTATATTATATAGTTGTAACATTTCTTGTCCCACGCGCAAACAGTCTTTGAAAAGCGCGCTGATGAAAAGTTTTGATTGGGTTCGCACATGATAAAGCCAAATTTCATGGAGCGAATTTCACCAAACAATTTGCCTCCCGATCCTTCCACTACTTCTGACTCCCCGGTTTCAAATACACTAGTAGTCCCCAATCGGGATGAGGTGAAACTCTGCGAGGTTTCGGGTCATAATGCTGATATGCCCTCGGGTGTCATGGAGTGTGGGGTATCGGTGTCCGGTGGTATGTTGTCGGAGTCGTTGCCTGGGAAGGAAAGTGTCAATGTGAGTAGCAATCTGGCCGTTGGGATGGGTGGGAAACAGCCACTCATACCATCATATTCAGATATGGTAAAAAAATCGGCCATACCTACATTTTTCAAAAACCGGGAGGTGGCTTGTCATGAACTTCCGATTAGTGGTGAACATGAACCCATAGGTTTGGAGACCTGTGTATCGGATGGGGTGGTGGTTAATATGGACCCATCGGCAGCTGGGGGGGCGGGATCTATTACTTTGGAGATTCCTGTGCCAGATGGGGGGGAATCCAACTTGGCGTCTGCACCTATTCCCGAATCTTCTGGAGACGTAAACACACATAAAGGGGCACATAGGGGTGGACTCGCCCAGGAATTCTCTCCACTGAAAACAAGAAGTGCCAGAAAAAACAAAAAGGTCATTCTGGAGGGGATGGAGAATGACCTAAACACGACTCACACCCCCAAAACTTCTGACTCCCGGGCTCTTAGAGGAATGAAAGCCCTTGCGAGGGTTAGAAAATGATTTTTCTTTCCCTGAATATCAGAGGGGTGGGGGGCCTACCCAAACAACTGGCCTTCAAACGTGTGCTTGAAATTGTCAAACCTGATATGATTCTGCTACAGGAAACGATGGTTAGTGGTGAAAAAGCTCGTATCTTCATAAATAAAGTCAAGCCGGGATGGATGTGTTGCTCGGTGGACGCTGTAGGTCTTTCGGGTGGTCTTTTAGCGGCTTGGAATCCTCTTGTACTGAAGTTTAGTCCTTCTCTGGTCTCACTTGGAATTCTACTCTCTGGGAACATAAGGGGGTCTGAGAAAAATATAAACATTATTAATTGTTACGGCCCGTATTGTGACAGGGAGTCCTTCTGGAACCTGGCTAGAAATGGGAACTTATTAAACCTGGAAAATCTAATAATAGCAGGTGACTTAAACTTTACCTGGGCCGACGGGGAGGTATGGGGGGGTCTGGCGAGGAGGGACCCTCTGGGACCTTTTTTTACAAATCTCTTCAAGGATTTTTCATTGATTGATGTGGCTCCTAGACCGTTGGCACCTACATGGTCAAATGGCAGAACAGGGGACCAAATGATCCAGAAGCGTATTGATCGATTTTTAATTTCGGACTCTTTACTTACAAGTCTACAGAACTATAGGTCCTGGATGCACCAAATAAAAATCAGTGACCATCTACCTATTGTGCTGCAATTTGACGATGACCCCTGGCATAAAACCTACCCCTTCAAATTCAATTCTACGTGGCTTACTGAGGAGGAATACTGTTTGGGAGTGAGAAACATGTGGATGCAGACAGATGTTTCGGGGGAAAGATCGGCCATGGATAAGATGGCGGTGAAACTCAAGACATTGAAAGAATACACAACAAAGTGGGAAAAGAATAAAAAAGCACTAATGGGAAAGGAACTATCACAGATTGAACAGGATGTGGAATATCTGATGAACAGAGGAGTTGATTATGAACTTGATAAGGATGAACTCGCCAACCTCTCTACCTTGGAGAGTCGGAAAATGAAAATCCTCATGTTGCAAGAAGAATCCTAGCGATTGAAGAGCAGAGCTACCTGGATTAAGGCGGGAGACATGAATACAAAATTTTTTCATCAGTTTGCAGACTCCCGTCGGATACAAAACTCAATCTGGGATTTGAATGACCATCGGGGTCGGAGGATCAGGGGGGAGGAGAACCTGATGAATGAAGCTGTCTTCCATTTCCAGGAGTATTATCGTGATCCAAAGGACACTAATTTGGCTGAGCAATTCAAACTTATTAAAGAATACCCTCGTATGTTCAATGAGGATGAGGGGGATAATATTTATCTGGAAGTCTCCCTGGCAGAAGTGGAGAATACTCTGAGGAGGATTGCCAAAGATAAATCTCCTGGTCCGGATGGGTGGACGGTGGAGATTTTTATACAAAATTTTGATATCATGGGTGATGAACTCCGAATGGTTGTGGAAGAATCTCGGAAGCTTGGCATGGTCTCAGGAGCAATAAACTCTACATATTTGGCTCTCATACCAAAGAACTCCCATCCGAACAGTTATGATGAATTCAGACCAATCGCGCTTTGCAATATAGTCTACAAGATTATTGCTAAAATTATTGCTGATAGGATCAAACCGGTGCTATCTAGGCACATTTCAAAGGAACAATATGGTTTCCTTAATGGGAGGCAGATCCATGACGCTGTGGGGGTGTCACAGGAAATCTTTCACACTATCAAGCAGAGACGGAGGGAAGCCCTTGTTCTACAATTGGACTTGGTGAAAGCATATGATAAGGTGGACTGGAATTTTCTGAGACTAATCCTTGTCCAGATCGGCCTACCATGGAAGGCTGTGAAATGGATTATGGCATGTATTAACTCTGTAAACTATGCAATCCTAATCAATGGTTTCCCCACAGACTTTTTCAAAGCCTCTCGGGGACTCCGACAGGGATGCCCACTTTCTCCTCTACTGTTTCTTTTGGTCATTGAGGGCCTAAGTTTGTCCATTATCAAAGCTCGACAAGAAGGTCGGATTGATGGCATTAAAGCAGCCCGGGATGTTCCGGTCACACACTCCTTGTTTGTGGACGACGTCCTGCTATTTGGCAAGGGATGTCTGGCGGAATGGGTGACATATAAACAGATTCTTGATTTTATCTGCAGGGTTACTGGTATGGTTATCAACTATATTAAATCTTTCTTCTTGAAACATTCTCTGGCAGTGGATGTTCAGCAGTCGATAAGCAACGTTCTGCCTTTGAACTTCAAAGATATCGAAGCCGGTACAAAATACTTGGGTTTTTTCATAAAGCCAACAAATTATTTGATAAATGATTGGACTTGGCTCATAAAAAGATTTGAATTAAGAATGGGACACTGGAGCTTTCGACACCTGTCGTTGGGAGGCAGGCTTACCCTGGTAAAAGCTGTCTTACAGAATCTAGGAGTATATTGGTTCTCCCTGTGCAAAATTCCTCGCTCCATCCTGAATCTAATTAGAAGGAAGATTTATAGTTTCCTGTGGTCAGGCGGAGGTAATCCGGAAAAAATACATCTAATGAATTGGAAGGTTTTGGCCCGCCCCTGGCATCTGGGTGGTTGGAATATAAAGGATATTGAAAGTTTTGTTATGGCCCTTCATGCAAAAAGCCTCTGGCGTGTACTCTTTGATCAATCGACCTGGGGAAGGGTCATTCGTGCCAAATACCTGCGTAACATTCCGGTTTCAAGATGGCTTCGTCTTAATCGCCCTGCAGCTGTGGGTGTATCAAATATTTGGAACGGGTTGCTAGGAGCATACAGGGTTATTGCGCACTGGATAGCATGGTTGCCTGGCAATGGGCGTGATATTAAACTGGGTCTTGATCCATTCATCGGGGGGCCACTGAAACACTCTCTCTCGGTGGAATTGCGAACGTTCCTCTATTCAAAAGGTTACTATTCTTTAGCTCATGCTGCTGGTTGGGGTGGGGACGATCGCCCTAGATGGATCTCGGCTTCCCAGATGGGCCTTGCAGGTTCGTTGAGGCAGGAATGGGAGGCTTATACCAAGTCTTTGTACCAATCCAATCTGCAACTCTCAGATGGTGTTGACAGGCTTGTGTGGTCTTGGGACGTGGCGGGGGGAAGGGTCTCTGCAAAACTGGCATATGAGGCCTTATTTGCGGAATCACAGGTACTGGTTAAATGGTGGGATAAATCCATTTGGAAACTGGTTGTGCCTCTCAAGATAAAATGTTTCATTTGGTCAACGCTGCACAACCGGATTCTCACTTGGGACAACCTCTGTCGGCGTGGTTTTTGTGGCCCTGGCTGGTGTACTTTATGCTGCTCTGAGGAGGAGACGGTTGATCATCTTTTCTCCACCTGCACTTTCATTAAAGAACTCTGGTCTTTTATTGCAAACAGATCTGGCATTTTATTTCCTTGGAACTATTGCTCCCTATGTGAGTGTCTTGTTGATTGGGCACAGCTAGATTCCGGGTTTCGAGAGCTCCCTTATTTTATGATCTGGGAGGTTTGGAAGGCTCGGAACCGGAAATTTTTTGATAACAGGGACATTTTCTTGGCAGGACTTGGCGTTAAAACTCTAGCCGCACACCAGGAATTTATCTCTATCCATGATCGGAGAAGAGGCAGTACCAAACCAGATAGGAACTTAAGGTTTGCCCCTCCGGTTCTGACCTTCCCATGTGGTTTCTTTGACGGTGCTGCTGCTAGTACTCCTGGGAGGGGTGGTGCTGGGGCTGTTATACACTTGACTAATTCTGTCTCTATCCATCTCTGGTTAAATCTGGGCTGTGGTTCCAATACTAGGAGTGAGATTTGTGCCCTTTGGTTACTACTTTTCTGGGCCCAGCTGCGGAACATCACCCAACTCATGGTTTTTGGCGATTCTCTTTCTATCATTTCCTGGGTGAAAGGAAAGGCCTCTCTCAATAATTTATTACTTAAGCACTGGATGGATGCGGTTCGGTTGCTTGTGATGGATTTTCAACATATACATTTCGACCATATCTACAGGGAGGTTAATACGGTGGCGGACATGCTCTCGAAGATGGCTCTTTCCTCCAAGTTTGGTGTCATTATGTGGCAGGACTGGCGGGAGGGCACGTTGTTTTCACAGGGTTCACATCATCTACATTGGTCTTGATTAGCTCAGCTATTATTCTTCATATTTTGTTACATTTTGTTGCTGCTTAGTTTTTTCCTTTACGTGATGTGATACTTATGTTCGCTGTTAGTTTTTTCTATGTGCAGATATCACATAGGGGATGCCACCAACGCCTTGTTGGATTTTTGTTATACTCCTATGTGAGGCTTTTTTTTGGTTATATATGTATGTTTTGGTTACTTAGCATATTGGACTTATAACTCTATTTTTGGATCGGCAGCTATGACTTAATTGGTTCCTTTTGAGAACTTTTTTGAGGCTCTTGGATGATATCTTTGTGGTTGTAGAACCTGTTTCTCCTACGGGAGGGGTTCTTGTTTGTTATGTATGAACTCTTGGAACATGTTATGGTCTTCTCTTATGGCTGTAGACTCGGAGGCCATGTTGATTACACATGTCACTTACACTGCAGGGCAGTGTGGAGATGTATGTTTTTGATTCTGACAGTTGGCAACATTTACTATTTCGATTATTAATAGTAAGTTATATTTTTCAGTGAAAAAAAAAGCCAAATTTCATGGCAGCTGTCTAAAATTTAAATCTTTATTATTTTGACTTTTAAGTTTGATGTCGAGGGAATCAATGGTTTCGTTTCGTATGTCCTGTTGTTGCGCAGCGGCATCTTGTCCTTTTCAATGTACGCGTGTCGAGTTGCAGTCCAAACTATTATCATATTGATGTCCCGTCTTTCTGGTAAGTGCTTGTTTAAAGTTAGGGGACCTAAATCTATGTTTCTGGCAAGGTGTAGTAGTGCAAACTAGTTCAGGTCGGTCAAAATAACAGGAGGAAATTCCTTCCTTGTCCCGCCTTAGCGCAAGATCTCTTACACAATCTTTTTCATTTTTCCTTCCATGGCAGATACATCAGCTTCCGCTTCCTCTTCCCCCTCCGCCACTGCATCTTCCGTTAAGAACCATTACCACGTATTTATCAATCACCGGGGTGCGGATGTTAAGAAAACCTTCGCCAGCCATCTTTACCGCCATCTCTTTTCTGGTCATGGATTAAGGGTGTTTTTGGATAAGCATGAACTGAAAGTTGGAGAACACTTTCCTTCTGAGATAAAAGATGTTATTAGAACGGCCTCAGTTCATGTGGCCATATTCTCTCCAGGATATGCAGAATCAGAATGGTGTCTCCATGAGCTCCTCCTAATGTTGGAGTCAAATGCTCCAATTATTCCTGTGTTTTACCATGTCGAGCCAGCTGACCTTCGGCGGACGCAGAGCGAACAGAGGATATATTCCAAGGGCCTGCGCAAACTAGAGTCTCGACACGACTCCATCAGTATTCAAAAGTGGAGAGATGCTCTTTCCCTTCTTGCAGACAAAAGTGGATTAGATCTCAAGGAAACGTGTAACGGGTGAGAACTTTATATAAATGATATGTATTTTTATAGATAGCTATATGGTTTTTACTTCTGCGCACGTTTCCAACACCGTTTCTTTATTTTCTTGTAATTAACCAGTGACGAGGGTGAGCTCGTGGAAAAGATCGCTCAATGGGTTTTGAAAAAGGTTAAAAGACCTGGTCTGATCCTTACGACCAGATATCCCATTGGTTTGAATGAAAAGGTAGAGAGTTTTGAAAACAAAGTACTGAAAAACCAGCAGAGCGGGAAGGCCCTGGTCGTGGGGATCGTGGGTATGGGTGGCGCAGGAAAAACAACGCTGGCAGTAGAACTCTTCAATAGGAAGAGTTCAAATTACGATAAGTCCTACTTTTTACATGATGTTAGAGCAGGTAAAAGCTCTTTACCTTCTTTGCAGACAAAACTTCTTAAGGGCTTGTTTCAATTGGATCGGCCTGTAGACAACATCCATGAAGGTATGGGGACGCTTACAGAGTTTCTCTCAACTTCTCACTCCAAGTTAATAGTTTTAGATGACGTAGATGATAAAGGCCAGGTGAAGGCACTTTTGCCTGATGTCAAATCTGTTATTTCCTCCAGTACTAGCTTTGTGCTGATTACATGTAGAGACATAGGTGTTCTCAGAGGGTCAGGAGTCGAAGAGTCATCGATTTATCATCTTGATGGCCTTAATCCACAATACTCCCTACAGCTCTTCTCTTTGCATGCCTTCAGCCAACCCCATCCACCCCCAGAATTTAAAGATCGGGTCGATAAGTTCTTAGAAGTCTGTGATGGTCTGCCTTTATCTTTGGAAGTGTTTGGGGCACTTCTGCATGACGTAAAAGACATGTCTTTGTGGGATGCCCACTTGGATAGGCTTCGAAAGACGCTTCATAGTGACATCAAAGAAAGACTTCAAATCAGTTATGAAGCCCTCAGTCCAGAGGATAAAGAGATATTCTTAGACATTGCCTGTTTTTTCATAGGAGAAAACAGGGATATGGCCATTAGAATATGGGACGGATCAGATTGGCAAGGCTCGCTGGGGTTTCGAAATCTACAGAACAGGTGTCTTGTCCAGGTGGACAGTGAAAATAGGATAAAAATGCATGACCACCTGATAGATTTGGGAAGAGCTAATGCCGAGAAGTCAGCATCGCGGCATTGTCTTTGGCCTCCAACAGAGAATATTCATGATTTGTTGCAGAAAACATCTGTAAGTAGTTTATCATTCAATTTTATGTAAATCATTCAATAGAAATCTTTGTACGATTTTTAAATTCTTCATTGCTTTTCAAGAATGAACAGATAAGGGACGAAGTGCGGGGAATTAGGATGCGTCCGAGTGACTGTAATGATAATGCTGATTTGACTTTACCTAGTGAATTTATAGACTGTGATGACGAGTATAGATCATTTTCGCGCTACAAGATGAAGAAGTTGCAGCTGCTTGATCTTGAAGGAGGTCTCTTGGACCGCGTTCTGAAGAGGGTGCACGCTCCAGATCTCATATGGCTCCGCTGGATTAAGTATCCCTGGTCTTCCCTACCTTCCTGGATTCCAATGAAGAAATTAAGGGTTTTAGAAGTACAAGGGAATAAATTGGAAACATTGTGGGAAAGCGAATCGCAGGTATGATTGAGTTAAAATTTTGTTTATTTTACCACAAGATCTCACTTGATTTTCAAGTATATTTTGGTAGATGACAATCATCCAAATCTCTTTTTAGCTGTTGAAACACGTGAACATTTTGCAGGCACCTTCAGAATTGCGGGCGTTAAAGATTAGGGATGCTCCCCTTCCAAAGTTTCCAGAGTCCATAGGGAAGCTGAAGCACCTGCAACAGATTTACGTCAATTTGAGAAAGGGGGGAATTAATGTGGAAACATTGCCTGAAGAATTTTGTAATTTGCAGTCTTTGATGACCTTAGAGTTACTGAACTGCTGCGAAATGAAGTCACTACCAGAGCTCTTTGGTAATTTAACAAACCTCGAGCACATCGATCTGACGGGTTGCTGCAAATTGGAGAGGCTTCCAAATTCCTTCGGGAATTTAATTAGGCTTAAGTATCTTAAGTTGTCTAAGTGCTCTAATTTGACCATCTCCAGTGAAACGCTAGGAAATATTCTCACGCTTGAATACATAAATCTCTCATACTGCTCCAAAATTGAAGAAATGCCTCCGCAGATAGCACTTCAGCGGTCCCTTGGAAAATTATATTGTATGGGTACAGCCTTCACAGAATTGCCACGTGCAATTGGAGACCTAAAAGAGTTGGAAGTTTTGTATTTAGAAAACCATTCCCTGAAAGAGTTGCCGCATTCATTAGGTGACCTAAAGAACTTGAAGCAATTGACCCTTCATTGCAGCCAATTGAAGTGTTTGCCGGTTTCCTTTGGAGTCTTAAATCAGTTGATTGAGTTAAGACTTCGTTGTCCGATAACGGAACTGCCCTTTAAAGGGCGAGTTGACTCTTCGAGTGACAAAGGTATGTTTCCGCGTCTCCAATACATATTTCTTGAAAACGCAAGAGTATCAGAGGTATCTTTTGACGAAGGTGTATGCCCCAACCTTCAATATCTCATGGTCCATAACTGTAGACAGATTAATGTTGGAACACTGCCAAATACACTCATAAAGCTGGAATTATATCAGTGTAGACTTTTTATGTCTATAGATCTTCGTGGCCTTGCAAAACTTGAAATGCTACACATTACTGAATGTAGGGATCTGAAAAGCATATGGGGTTTGGAAGAACTTACAAAGCTTCGGGTAGTAGAAATATTGAATCTAAATAATCACTTCGAGAAAATCTCGGAGCTACCAAGTTTCGAAGATTTGAGGTTGTTGGAGAGGTTCAGAGCATGTTATTGTGATTTGAGGAGTATACAGGGGTTGGAGCAGCTGACAAAGCTTCGGGAACTAGATGTCTCTAGATGTTCTAAGTTAGAAGTGCTACCAGGTGTTGAATATTTGAGGTCTCTGGAAAAGTTGAAAGCATGTTACTGTAGAAATTTGAGGAGTATACACGTGTCGGAGCAGCTGACAAAGCTTTGGGAACTAGATGTCTCTGGATGTTCTAAGTTAGAAGTGCTACCAGGTGTTAAACATTTGAGGTCGCTGGAGAACTTAAAAGCATCTCACTGTGACAGTTTGAGGAGTATACAGGTGTCGGAGCAGCTGACAAAGCTTCGGGAACTAGATGTCTCTGGATGTTCTGAGTTAGAAGTGCTACCAGGTGTTGAACATTTGAGGTCGCTGGAGAACTTGAAAGCATCTGGCTGTGACAGTTTGAGGAGTATACAGGTGTCGGAGCAGCTGACAAAGCTTCGGGAACTAGATGTCTCTCGATGTTCTAAGTTAAAAGTGCTACCAGGTGTTGAACATTTAAGGTCGCTGGAGAAGTTGAAAGCATACGCCTGTGGCAATTTGAGGAGTATACAGCTGTCGGGGCAGCTGACAAAGCTTCGGGAACTAAATGTCTCTGGATGTTCTAAGTTAGAAGTGCTACCAGGTGTTGAACATTTGAGGTCGCTGGAGTACTTGATAGCATCTTACTGTTACAGTTTGAGGAGTATACAGGTGTCGGAGCAGCTGACAAAGCTTCGGGTACTAGATGTCTCTCGATGTTCTAACTTAGAAGTGCTACCAGGTGTTGAACATTTGAGGTCGCTGGAGAACTTGAAAGCATCTGACTGTGACAGTTTGAGGAGTATACAGGTGTCGGAGCAGCTGACAAAGCTTCGGGAACTAGATGTCTCTCGATGTTCTAACTTAGACGTGCTACCAGGTGTTGAACATTTGAGGTCGCTGGAGAAGTTGAAAGCATCTGACTGTGGCAATTTGAGGAGTATACAGCTGTCGGGGCAGCTGACAAAGCTTCGGGAACTAGATGTCTCTGGATGTTCTAAGTTAGAAGTGCTACCAGGTGTTGAACATTTGAGGTCGCTGGAGAATTTGAAAGCATCTGCCTGTGACAATTTGAGGAGTATACAGGTGTCGGAGCAGCTGACAAAGCTTCGGGAACTTGATGTCTCTGAATGTTCTAAGTTAGAAGTGCTACCAGGTGTTGAACATTTGAGGTCGTTGGTAAAGTTGAAAGCATCTGCCTGTCACAGTTTGAAGAATCTACTGGGGTTGGAGCAGCTGACACAGCTTCGGGAACTAGATGTCACTGGATGCTATAAATTAAAAGAGTTAAAAGGGGTTGAACAATGTATCTGGCTGAAAAGGCTTAACGTCTCTGGATGTGATACACTGCAGTTGAGTGAGGAAGCAGAGCAGTTGCGTCAACGGTTGACTGAGCTTGAGGAAGCAGAGCAGTTGGAAGCAGAGCAGTGGCGTCAACGGTTGACTCAGCTTATGGAAGCAGAGCAGTTGCGTCAACGGTTGACTGAGCTTGAGGAAGCAGAGCAGTTGGAAGCAGAGCAGTTGCGTCAACGGTTGACTGAGCTTGAGGAAGCAGGGCTGAGTCAATGGTTGATGGAATCATGGAGGAAGCAGAGCAGTTGACGGAGCTTGAGGAAGCAGAGCAGCAGGGCTGGAATAAACGAAGAAAACTGTAAAACGTATGTATTTAGTGTCAAAACCGTCCATTTTTTACTGATGAGATTTTTACCCTGCTGAGAGCAGCTTTATTTTTGGAAGCAAAAGACAAGTTTCAATTAATTGTCATATAGGATTGTATTATAGGCCTGTTTATCATTATTATAGTAAGCAAAGAACAAGGCAAGTGTCAATTAATTGTAATATGGGATTGTATTATAGGCTTGTTTATCATTATTATAGTATAGAAATGTAGATGGTAATGATTCAAAATGATCTTGAATGTACTTTAATATTTTATCTAATTTAGTTTAACAAATATTTGTTGTCAAGTATTTATTTATAGACATTGATTTTATGGTAGGTATTTAAAATTCATAATTAATAATTATAAAAAAATCGAAATTAATTCATGTGATAACTGAACTTTGTGGTAGTTCCAAAATAGCTCATGTGATAACTGCACTTTGTGGTAGTTTCAAAATAGCTCATGTGATAACTGAACTTAATGACATGGTGATGTCTAACCCATGTGACACTAGAACTCCATCTAGCAGTCCGGTACAGCCTTCTTGCTTCATTTTCTTTCATGCTTGCACTTTCTTAGTAAATATGTATTTCTTTCATGCCTGTATTTCTTTCATGCTTGGGCTTGACTCGAGGGACAAACCATGGTAGGACGGGGGGCCTGTAGTGCCTTTTCAGTTACTGGGTCGATTGCCTACTCATAATGATGATGGCCCCAGCCTCCTTCTATCCTCCAAGTCATCTGACTCATTAGACAGTGATGCCTCCTCTTCCTCCACTTTGAGATGCTGTATCTTATGAATCTCATATCTCTTTTCAGTGATTATGTATAATAAACTAGAAATAGCATGGCCAGACATGACACTCCACAGAACGCTTTTTTATCTTTATGGGCAACAGCGTTTTCTTTTAGGTCAATTATATTTTGAAATGGGCATAAAAGTGGTCGGTTCGTTTTTTTGTTTTCATCGTCCTTGTACAGGCCATGGGATTGAAACCTGCCGCGAGCTTTGTAAAAAGATTTGCGCTCAAATTCTGTGTGCTGACCGCAATCAGCATAAAAGAAAAACAAACACGCCATGAACAAGCCACGGGATTGATACCTGCCGCGAGCTTTGTAAATTATTCTTGGGACACATGTATCGGTCAAAGAAATACCCTTTTTCAACTGGTGGTCTGACAATATAATGGTGTGGAGATGTTGTGGGATCTTCCGTGAATTACTTGCGTATCAAATTTACTCCAGCGATCAGTTTCTTTTGCCATCTGTGTCAATCCTTGAACATTCCAGAGTTGGCTTATGTTATTTCTCACATGTGACATTTTCTCCTTGCGTTGTGGTTCACTGTGATATTGTGGCCTTTTACCAATACATTGTAGTATCACACCCTTAGTAAACATGATCCAATATTCTAAGTTAGGCCAGTGGATTCTTTCTCAATTAGGAATCGCTTTGATGATTCGGTAGTTAATCAATTAAATGCAAAGATAAGGCAAGTAATTTGTTGACCACACAACTAAAAGAGAAGTGGATATGGCAGCGATTTTCCTTTCGGTAACATCTCATTGGTAACATTTGATTATTGAATTATATATATTAATAATTATAACATATACCAAGGACAAAGCGCAAGTCTGCATGTATCACTGGAGGTGAGCATGGGCGACGAAGCTGCTAGGAGCTTATGCAATCTTCTCACTAAATAAATTTATGGAGTTGTTCCCTCTTTAAAAAATGATATAAGTATTATGTGCGACAGTGGGCACCTGAATAACACTATTTGTAAACTTTAACCACTTATTTTCAAAATATATATATATATATATTCGAACATAATACGTATAATTGCCCACACATATATATATATATATATATATTCGAACATAATACGTATAATTGTCATTCAATTTGCAAGGTTCACGCATGCGCATGAAGGTTTATGCTTCATCTTATATATTATACACAATGGTATAAACATCTCATTTATAAAATAAATATATTTTTACCTAATAAATAAGTATATTTTAAATGCAACATGGAGTGTTATACAAAGGTTTTATGGAATGTTATAGAAAGGCTTTATGGACATTTCATTTATAATAAAAATAAAACATTTTTCTTAATTAATAATCTCATTTAAATGCAATGTCTAACAATTCTATTTTTCACAAACTAGGGTAAATATTTACTTTAAAAATTATGTACATACATATTTTGAAATATATCAAAAATTGAAAATAAGTCACATAAATACTTTGCAATATATGAAGATTTATTTTATTTTGTCAAAAAGAAAAAAGAGTTTCTTGTTATTCTAAGGGTGAATCAAAGAAACTACAATGTGTACCTATCACATGGATAGAGTATTCAAGAACTATTAATCAAGAGTCTGAGTAAGATTGATACAATTATTGCACAAAAACAAAATATGCCCGCATGTCCATCTGATACAAAAACTCGAAGATGGTCTCCAAACTAGACTTCGAAAAACCTACTGATATCATTGTTACTAATTCTTCTCTTTTAACAGTAGCATAGTATGCAAAAATCACATCTTGCCAAAAATATACAATGAAGAGAATAAGAAGAAAAAGCCTAGTATAATCAGAAAAGACTATCTTCCATCTGAAGATAGTTGCGGTAGCCTCTAAAGTAAACCCAACCTTCCTCCATATCTAGGCCCTGTTTGAATAGCACATCAATCCTCTGGTTGTATGTTCTAGAAATTTGTGTGAAGCTGATTGCAGAAAAAAAGGAAGTAATTCTTGTACCCAGATTTTCCAATGTTCCAGAATAGAGACCTATAATTTGTGCTTATCGGTGATCCAATCTATCACTACCGTAGAGTCACTGAATATCTGTATAGTGGCAATATCTTTCATATATGCCACCTTTAATATACACCAAAGTGCGAGTAGCTCTGCATGGGTATTGCTTCTTGCACCACATCCCATACTTACCTCATGAAAATGATCTCTAGTAATTAATATAAGAAAACTAGCACCATAGCTCCTGCGTTGTTCCGCCCCATCAAAGAACCCCAAAGGATCCCGACCTAAGATGATTGGAAGGGTCTTCATGCTATTCTTCAGTTTGACGGGTTTCCTAGAAACACATGAATTGAAACTCATAATAAATCTACAGGCTCCCTCCGAAGAGTAACATGTATCATCAAACAAGATCGTGTTTTTGTATTGCCAAATGTTCCATAGAAAAAAGAATGGAAAGGATGAGGATTTGTCATTTGTTTTACACCATTGATAAAGACAATTTTCCAATGAACCAAAAGACCAAAAGACCAACATCCTAAAATCCTACATCTACTTGTCACCTTGTCCCATAATTGAAGGGTGATAGTACAATTTACTAAAAGGTGATCTACAATTTTTGCATCCCTGTAGAAGAGGGGAAATCCCAAGGGACCCATCCCACCACTTCTCATATAGCTCTCCCCAGTCAATACTCTGTTCTTTAATGCCATCAAAATAAAACAATGAATCTTAATTGGAATGGGCCACTTCCAAAGATCCCTAAACCATCACTGAAATTGTTTGTCTCTATTATTGAAGGCAATAGCATTGTAGGCCTTGTTTGTTTTCACTTTTACTGTCTCCGAGTCACGTGCCCACGAAATTTGATCCGAGCTATCCAGAAGTTTTATGCCCGAATGTCAAATACATGCCACATACCTATCCCATTCGTCAACTTCAATTGAATTTAAATTTAAATTTAAATTGGATGCCATGAGCCAATAGTCCTTCGTAGCACCTCCAGAGCCCATCTTCCAAGCATGATTTAGAAAATAAATCCCTTTTAGATGTAATGCCTATATTGTGGAGTATGTATGACAGGGTAGAATTGTGATCAAATCTAAAGAATGGATCAACTCCCACCTTAACCTAGAAACCATTTCCACCACACCATGATAACCATATGCTAAGTGCCAGAAATGAATCGACCAATCAATACCAGATATTTGATATCGGGTGAGATCGCTTACTCTCCATTCTAATCCATTCAATAACAGTAAGATTCTTGGGATATTTTCTTCTAACAACCACACCCCACAGTCTAGGGTCCATTATCCCCCTCCAGAGACTTTTCATATGCAGAGCCGTATTGACCTAGTAGATGTTCCAAATCCCCCACCTGCCAAAAGCTTTGGGAGAAGCTAATTTTCCCATGCCACTATATGAAGACCATGTTGAGATCGTGACACATTCCACACATGAGTATATGACGATAGACAAAGAATAAATCAATGAATTGTGTTTAATATAGTATCTTTTTGCACCGGGTTATTTTTTAAGGATTCTAATATTATACTTAAGTATAGTATCTAGACGATTATTTTAGATTGAAAAAAACATGTATATAGATAGGTAGGTGAATGTTAAATATGAAACATACAATTTTTTACTGAACCATGTAAATTTTGGTGAATATTATGATAAAAAAACATATTTTATGTAAATATAGGCGATATTAGAGACTAAAAATGACCAAATAGCGAATTTATTTTTTGAAAAAAAGCCCAAAATATAGCCAATTTGTGAAATTTTGCCCCTAAAAGTTATCCTGTTTTGCACATTGGCTTCCTTGGAAGTAGATTTTTCATTTGGGAATTTTCTTCTTGTAGATTGGTTTCGATTTGGTTCTATCATATTTTGTTATTGATTTTATAAGAGTTTTCTAAATAAAATTAGAATTGTTGTGTTACTATTTTTTTTTATAATTTTATAAAAATATTTTTTTAGAGATCTGAATGGATAATTTTAGTATAATTCTAATATATATATGTATGTAATTTTAAAAATAACATGTTAAACATATATTAAAAATAATTTTTTTCTCAAAATGCACTTAAAACTATATGCTTTTTTGTGATGTACATTGTTATCGGACAATCTACCAAAAGCGGACTTAATTGATCTCCCTAGCTCAATGTAAGTCTAGAACAAATAGGACAGAATATGAAACTGCTTCCCTAGATCTAGTTAAATATCGAGTGATTAGATGTCTTACCTTCATATCGTAGATCTTTCTCCTTGCTGTTGCTCCAAGCTCCACGGTCGTCAGATCTCAGCTGCAAGACCTGTCAAGACATACAGAAACAATGCAAACACTAAAACGCATCTAAACAGTAATAGATTTAAGTAAACGGTTAAGAAAGTAAACTACACAAACATTATTAACACAACAACATTTGGTGGAAAGAGTTTATATTACTGTATTAAAAGAGGGAAGTACAAAAGAGAGATGATTACAACTAAAGCTTAACATCGCAATGCTCCTCCAACAAGCCAATGCCAAAGCCTCCAAAGGAAGTATAGGTCTCCCAAGAGATGAGTAGAGATATCCTAAGCTAACTTCACTAGTATGCAAGTGCTATAGACTTCCTCCCCTTGGAACAAAGAGGGCTCTTATATTTATAGGACCAAGTGGATAGAGTAGGTTGAGGATCACGGGGAGAGGGTTAAGGGATCCTTCCCAAAGGATAGGGAACCTAAGGCCAGCTCACCTAGGATTTAGGGATAGAGATCCACCTCATCCAACTTATAGAATTCGCTCGAAAGCTACCTTTATCCCATGAAACTAAATCTGGTGCATGCTTCATGAAGGCAACCTGCGCTGGCGCACCTTGCTCAACGACAACCTACGCCAGCCTAATTAGGAGTGTGGATAATGGACATCGACTTGCTCTAAATGACTAGCTTGATCATGGGACTTAATGGATTCAGGCACTAAGGTTACATAGGTCTCATGATGGCGAGATTTTGGGTGTAACAGAATGCCCCCCAAAGCATGAAGCTGGTAAAACTAATCAGGTAAAATTCTTTGATTGAAGAAATGGCAAGGACTTGTTGAAGGGAAGATGATGTTGTAGTACAAATGACTCTGAGAACATAGTCTCGTATGACTCACAAAACGACTGCCGACCAATACAATGCAGATCCATGGTAGTAAAGACCGACTGAACACAATCATGTCTACTAGACACAAGCGTAGATCCATGATAAGATGACAACATAGACACGACCAATACAAAGTGGATCCGTGTAACATAACTCAAACAATCTCCATTGTAACCTGGGTAAAACATGACTCCTCAGGGTCTTCAAGCTGAACCCGCAATGATATGAATCTATCCATGTGATTACAAATGTCTTGACGTCGAACATAGTAGAAACCACTCGATTACAGGTCATTGATGTATACCTTTAACAAGTGCGAGGGATATCACCATTAATGTCAATGATTCCCAAGATATCACAGTACATTCCATCGAGAGCGAATTAATGGGTTGAGGTCGAATGCTCAACGAAATCTTTCAATCAAGAGTCAATGATGTAAACTGATGTCAAAAGTGATGTGAAGAACCTGCAACAATTAATTGACGAAAATACACAATATATCAGATCACAGAATACTTTTATTTATCGCAGGCCACTTTGAGGGGGCAACCTCCTTTGAGCAAGCTCAATACAAAATAACTTCACGGTGCCTTCATAGGCCTCAACACACACTTATATACTAAGTCTAGGCACCAATACTATGGGTCAAAACCATGGGCCACTACAAACTATGGATCAACAATACTACGGGCGACTTACAAAGCATATGCGCCAACAACAATAACACAAACTATGGATCAACAAATACTACGGGACGACTTACAAAGCATATGCGTCCAACAACAATATACTAACAAAGTAAAGACATGGGTTCCTAACATCCCCTCCCCCTTACAAAAAACTTTGTCCTCAAAGCTTTAGGTGTGGAAATTGTTGTTGAATCTGAAGGAGTGGTTCCCATGTAGCATCCTCTGGTTGCATGCCATGCCACTGAATTATGAACTCTGTGATAGAGCGAGAGCGAAGCTGTCAAGTGCCCTGATTGAGGACGGCCTCCGGCTCCAAAAGGATGGATCCTTCATTATCCAGTTCGAGTAAAATAGTTTGTCCATTGATGTTGGTGCCAAGAAATTTCTTTAGACAAGAGACATGAAATAATGGATGAATGCGGGAAGAAGGAGGAAGTTCCAATTTACAAGCAACATACCCGATCGTCTGAAAAATCCGATATGGCCCATGGAACTTTGGAGCAAGCTTTTGATGCCCTTTGAGTTTCAGGGAGGATTGCTCGTACGACTGAAGATGAAGAAAAACCATATCGCCTACTTGAAAAGTGCGCTCATAACGGTGTTGATCAGCTTGTTGCTTCATGCGATTTCTTGCCATGTGAAGATTGTCCCGCAAAATGCGAAGAATCTAATCGCGGTTTCGAAGGACCGTGTCAACTTCCTGAACTAGTGAACTGTTGGGGGTGTATGGAAGAAGAACTGGAGGTGCCTGACCATAGAATTCTTCATATGGGGTCATTTTAGAGGCAGTGTGGTAAGAGGTATTGTACCACCATTCAGTGAGAGGGAGCCACTTTTCCCACTGATGTTGTTGTTCAGAGGTGAAGCAACGAAGATAAGTTTCCAAGCATTTATTGATAATTTCAGTCTGACCATCTGTTTGTGGATGATACCTTGAACTCATCTTTAGTTTGGTGCCAGTGTGGCGAAATAGTTCTGTCCAAAAATGACTGTTGAAAGTTGCATCACGATCCGAGACAATGGAAGAAGGGATGCCATGAAGACGAAAGATCTGGTCCAGGAAAATTTGAGCGACTAAGGAGGCTGTATAGGGATGGCTGAGAGCAAAAAAATGACTATATTTGGAGAGGCAATCAACCACAACGAGAATCACTGTCTTCCCGTCAGATTTAGGGAGCCCTTCAATGAAATCCATAGAAATATCTGTCCAAATCCGTGTAGGTATGGGAAAGGGTTCGAGCAATCCTGGAAGGAGTGTCGTTTCACCCTTATTGTGCTGGCAGGTATCACATTCAGCCACCATCTATTGAATTTTCCTTTCCATGCCTTGCCAAAAGAAGTTATGCTGTGCCCGTTCATACGTTTTGAGGAACCCAGAGTGCCTTGCCAATGGAGAAGCATGGATTTCATAGAAGACAGCTTGTTGAAGATCTGTACTCTGGGGAAGCACCAAACGACCCTTGTATATCATGGAAGCACCATCCCAAGAGTAATGTGGTACAATAGAAGGGTTATTGGTCAAGCGTTGGATGATTTGAGATCAGGAAGAGTCATTGACATAACCCTGTTGAACAGATTGCAACCAATTTGGAACAGGCATAGAAATAGCTAAAAGAGAACCTTGGGCATCAAATGTGTGAGAAAGAGCATCTGCCACAATATTGTCCTTACCCTTCTTGTAAGTGATCTCATAGTCATAACCCATGAGTTTGCTAACCCATTTCTGTTGTGCTGGGGAGGAAACACGCTGTTCCAAGAAATATTTCAAACTCTAGTGATCAATCTTGATGCAGAAATGATTCCCTAATAGGTACGGTCGCCACTTCTGTATTGCATGCAAAATAGCCATCATTTCCTTCTCATATGTAGAGGCAACGAAATTCTTACCTGAAAGGGATTTGTTGGTGAACGCAATGGGGTGTTCATCTTGAAGGAGAATAGCACCAAGTCCATTGCCGCAAGCATTACTCTCAATCGTGAAGGGCTTGGAAAAATCGGGCATAGCTAGAACAGGTGTAGTACACATAGCTTGTTTCAGTTTTTCAAATGCATACTGAGTAGCATGTGTCCATGTAAAAGCATCCTTTTTCAATAGAGAAGTTAATGGAACTGCAATCTTCCCATAATCCTTGACAAACTTGTGGTAGAGGCCAGTCAACCCCAAAAAACCACGAAGGCTCTTGAGTGTCTGAGGATGCGGCCAATTGTTCATGGCATCAATTTTGGCAGGATCCACATGAACCCCTTGTGTTGAGATAATGTGCCCGAGATACTCAACTTCCTTTTGTCCAAAAACACATTTAGACTGTTTGGCGTGGAGATGATGGTCAGAGAAAAGTTGCATGACAAGATCTAGATGCTGGAGATGTTCATCCCATGTTTTACTATAGATGAGGATATCATCAAAGAATACCAGAATGAATTTCCGCAAGTGGGGCCGAAATATTTTATTCATTAAGGCATGGAATGTGGAAGGAGCATTAGTGAGGCCAAAGGGCATGACCAAAAACTCATAGTGGCCATCATGTGTGCGGAAAGCTGTTTTAGGGATATCATCCTCATGAACCCGAATTTGATGATATCCAGAACGAAGATCCAACTTGCAGAAAAATTGAGCCCCAAGAAGCTCATCAAGAAGCTCATCAACAACAGGAACTGGAAACTTATCCTTGATGGTGAGGTGATTAAGTGCTCGGAATTCAATGTAGAGGTGCCATGACCCATCTTTTTTGCGGACAAGAAGAACTGGAGAAGAAAAGGAACTAGTGCTTGGGTGAATAATACCTTGCTTCAATAAGTCTCGAACGAGCATTTCAATCTCTGTTTTATGGTGAAATGGGTAGCAATAGGGCCTGATGTTGGGAGGAACACTACCAGGAAGGCGATGAATATGATGGTCTTCTGGCCTTGAAGGTGGAAATCCCACTGGTTTAGCAAAGACACCTGTATATCGATCCAGAATTTGTCGTAGATCCAAAGGAGTAGTGGAGACCGCTGATGGTTGCATCTGAATGGAATGGATCTGAGCGATGACACCATGTGAATTCTCCTTGAGGATTTTTTCCATGCGATGTGAACTAATGATGCTGAGAGACCCTGGTTGTAATCCTGTCAATGTGTGTTTTTGTCCATTGAGGGAAAACTGCATCCAAAGTTCAGCAAAATCCCATAAGATAGGGCCAAGTGTGCATAACCATTGAGCTCCCAAAACCACATCACATCCACCTAAGGTCAAGGTAAACATGTCAGAGCGGAAGGTATAATCTCCCATAGAGATATGCACATTTGAACACTTCCCTTTGCAAGGTAAGGTGCCCCCATTAGGAACCATGACTTCAAAGTTGGAGCAAGGATGGATAAAACAATCAGCTTGTTTGGCGATCCGAGGGTCAATGAAATTATGAGTGCTACCATAATCAATGAGTATTGTGAGAGGAAGCTTCTTGAAGTAACCCCTGACCCGCATTGTTTGGGGGGTGGTGATTCCAGCTAAAGCATGGAGAGATATCTCTGGCTGGTCATCCTGAGACGGAGGGTCAATAGGCGGTTCCTGAATGTTGACCTGAACATCCATTGTATCTGGATCTTCATCACCAATTTTAGAGGCAGGCAGAGAATCCACATCCAAGAGATAGAGCTTTTGCTGAACACATCTATGTCCACGAGTGAATGTCTCATCATAATTATAGCAAAGCCCCTTTTCTTTACGTGCTTGCATCTCTATTTCAGACAAATGCTTGATAGGAGCTGGTCGAGGAGCCTGCGGTATGGGTGGTCGTTGAGAACCCATATTTCGGAAGGGAACAAAAGTGGGCTTGGAGGGCTGTTGGGATGAAATCTTGTCTTCTTCCAACTTAGCCACCTCCAGGGCTTCCATCATTGTGTTGGGATAGAACATTTTGACCTCAGAGCGGATGGCATCCTTTACACCACTAATACAACAACTCCGGTAAAAGTCATCAGACAATCCTTCAGTCTGGTTGGCTAGTTTCTCAAATTCGGTTTGATACTCTCTCACAATGCCAATTTGGTGAAGTTTAGTAAGGGCTCCTGTGAAGTAATCATAAGCACTAGGACCAAATCGTTGCAAAATGAGTGAGAAAAAGTCTGGCCATTTTGGCTCTTCATGAGCCTTGATGTACCAACGGTACCATTGAAGAGCTTCCTATTTCAAATGAAAGGATGCAGGCGGAACTTTGTTGACATAAAAAGTAATATGCATACTAAAATATTGTTCTGCATGATAGATCCATCCAGTTGGATCAGTACCATTGAAGCGAGGAAAATCAAGCTTCGGACCACGGAAATTGCTGGAAGAAGAGAACCCATTGTCTGATGAAGACTCGGACTACTGTTTATTGTTCATGGCTGAATGTTCAAGATGGAGGCCGAGAAATTTTTCATCCAGATCCTGGAGTTTGGTTTGGATGGCTGCAAGTGCTTCTTCCATAGTTTTTGCTCCTGCGCGGGTGACAACCATAATCAGGAGTTTTTTTTTTTTGGTTGACTGGGTGGAAAAACAAAAACAGAAACTGTTTCAATAAAGGAAAATCTGGATTTGGGAAAAAATTTGAAGGGTAATTGGGGTTTGACTAGGTTTTGGAGACTGTCGAATGGACAGGGAAGCAGAAAAGGAGGATTTCAGAAGTGGGGTGAAAGAATGGGAAAATTTGGCAGAGAGGGACAAAGAAGCAGAATTAGGAAAGGAACTCTGTGGTAAAATTTGAAGGTGATTGGGTGAAATCCGAGGAAGTTATGGCAAACCCTAAAAATAGACAAATGTGGGATTTCGGGGTTTGGGAAGTGGAATTGGGGATAGGGTCCTTAGGAATGAAATATGCAGAATGGGAGTACAGGGGTTCCCGGGAAGTTTCAAGGGAAACAGAGTGAAAACAAGGGAGATATGGAGAAAAAACTGAATTTTATACCTTTTTTTTTTTCCCAGAATGGAGCGGCTACGGCTCGGAAGGGATCTGAAACAGATAGATCTGCAATGGCCCAGAAGTGAGCGGAAACAGAGGGATTTGAAATAGCGCCGAATGGATCGAAAACGGATGGATTTGAAATAGATCTGAAACGGTTGGATCTGGGAAGGATTTCAAAATGGATCTAAAACAGCTGTATCTGGAACGGCTTTCAGAATGGATCTGAACGGTTGGATCTGAAACGACACAGCAGTGATAGGCAACAGTTCAGCTGGAAATAGATATGGACCCCAGGTATGTGCGGCTTCCTAATAGTTCAGGGGTTTCACTCGGCCACCAATGCTGTCTGACGGCTTGCGTATTGGGGCAGTACCCCTCACTCCACAGCTCAGGTAAAACTGATAACCGCTTTGCCACAAACAACAACTCTTGGTTTACCTCAAGGGTGGGAACTAGTCAATCAGGTAGGGGTCGTTGCCCTTTTCGCTGGCAGGTCCTCTCAATGGGCCAGCTACTTCGAGGTTCCTATGGTACTCCTCACAATGAGTTTTAGGGCTTATGCCCAAGTACTTCCCACAGTTAAGCGGATAGGGATTATTCCCAAATCTGAATCTGCAACAAATGCGAAAAAGAAATTTGGCAGAAACTTCACCCAGCGAGCCCAAGAAAGTGCTCTGATACCAGATGTGAAGAACCTACAACAATTAATTGATGAAAATACACAATATATCAGATCACAGAATACTTTTATTTATCACAGGCCACTTCGAGGGGGAAACCTCCTTTTAGCAAGCTCAATACAAAATAACTTCATGGTGCCTTCATAGTCCTCAACACACACTTATATACTAAGTCTAGGCACCAATACTATGGGTCAAAACCATGGGCCACTACAAACAATGGATCAACAATACTACGAGCAACTTACAAAGCATATGCGCCAACAAAAATAACACAAACTATGGATCAACAAATACTACGGGACGACTTACAAAGCATATGCGTCCAACACCAATATACTAACAAAGTAATGACATGGGTTCCTAACAAGCGAGGTAACCTTCCATTGAGGCATACAAGCCCAAGGTACTCGTTTGGTTTCTAGATTCAGTCCTCGGATGATGTGTTGAAGTCGACAAGGATGAATCCATCGAAGGAGGGCCATGATGAATCCCCCATCACCGACACGAAACTCGATAATAGTTGTTTGGAGTAGATCAGATGGTATAGTAATATGCAAGACTGACTCGAAGTAGACTGACATGATGGAAGGTGTACTGACTGCAAACAATGAGCGGTGAATACATCTCTTGAACATGGGCATGGCATGACTTGGAAATATTGACATGACGAGAACGACTCCAACTACTAACGCAACTAATGGTGGATGCATTCTTTGGATGACCCAAAGGAGTAACAAGACTCATGAAGTTAACAGGACTCAAGGACAAGTACTAAATGAAAATGCAAAATGAGTGCCATGTTCAAGAGAGACTAAGTACTTCCATAGGTAAAAGGTGTAACACTAAAACTTTCCTTTTTCTCCATCATGATTGATGAGTGACTCATGTGTTTTTAACGAGCTTGATGAAGGTAACCAGATGCTCGGTATAGCTCATCTCATCCCCAATTACTGCTTGGAAACCACTGCTTATAGGTTCCTGCAAAAGATCAGAGTAGGTATGCAATTAACATTTGAGATTCATTGAAATATCATTAATGTCCAACTAGATACCATGTAAATACATTGAGTAAATTGCAAATCATACCTGGTTGTATAAGATCTAATACATGATCAAAATCTGGAGAAATAGATTATTGGTTTGCCTCCAACGGAGTTAACTCAACAATTCCACATTGATAAAGTGGAAGTGATATACGATCCCATGCATCAACCCAATCCATTGACTCACACCCATCCCAGTCACCATCGCTACATGGGGGTAAAAGAAAGCAATTTTTCTAGTCCATATTTCAAATACAGGGTTGTCGAAGCTTCGAATTGAATGAAATCCATGAGTCCTAGTCACACTCTTGCATTCCCATGCATGTGAATGATCTAAATCAACCACCTCCAAAAAAAATCTTAGCATATGCCTTTTTCTTGTGGATTCTGCTCGCATAGATAATCCCTTTCCCATTACTGACATGTGCCACCTAACTATATATTGAGCATATTGAATAGTAGGTTCAGTAGATAATTTCAATTCCTCTCGATGTAGGGTTTTTTTGACACATGCTCCAGCTCCATCATGAACTCCTTTACTATTCCCAATCTCAAAATAGTTCCACATATGTGGTACCCTATAATTTTCATGCAATGAAGATAACCATTGAAATATGCATGAATTTTTGAATTGGAAAGCACATCTATCTGACCAAATCCACCGTCGATACATCTATATGTTCCTCCCCTCCATGTGCTCATAGAACATAAGGACGTAATGGCGTACATAACGGAATTCATGAAACCTATCATCACTTATTAGAAGTGATGTTCCTTCAAATTTTATTGTTGCTCTTCACTGTTCTTTGGGCCATGCATGTATGTGATATGGATTATCAAAGAAACCTCCTCAGAATGATAATACTGACATTGAATCTCATTTTGAGGTTGTATAGTGTATTTCTTTCCAAAATCAACCACCAAAATTATAGTGCCATGAGGAAATGTATATTGCCAAAGTATAAACTGCTCATCTGCATCTAGCTAAGTGGACATGCTTAACATATTGCAGTGTATTTTCAATGAATTATTTGATGAAGTGGTTGACCTATACCTAGAGAAGCAAAATGATATTGGCATAATTTATTTTTATATGTAAGGATTGAAACATAATTGAAATTAAAATTTAGAGTTAGATACAGAATTGAGATGTCACCAATTGTAACTTTTTTCTTTCTTTCTTCGGGCCTATTTCATAGTTGATGTATTCGAAGCTTTTCATGTCTATATCCATATTCCCATATTTATTATCTACACTTTTATGAATGCACTTGTCCAATAACGCCATGCCACCACAGTTGTAGCACCCATCTATACAAGATTTTTCATAATAAGCTTGCCCCTCCGACCTATCACACATGGCACTATGGATGAATTCTCTTGATGAAGATGGTGGTATTGACACAGAGCAATCCCGCACATGGTTAGTATGCAACACATGCCGAATGTTAAAAAATGTATCATCGTAATATTTATATTTTACATGATATCTACAACAACAAGTGTCATGAAGTGTATTTATTCTAACATACCAGGGCTCGCATTTCTCAAAAGGTATTTTTCCCAAGTTCAATTCCCTATGCTCATTCTTGAATTTCTCGTATAGTTATGTTTTTGTTATGTCAAGAAGGTGTTTAATGTGTGGTTCACAATCCTTTGAACCCCTTCTAAATTTTAGTACATCCTTCCGGTTTGAAGAAGGCATGGCGTTATCATGCCAAAAACTCTACACTAATCCCTTTACTACATCAATTAGTTTCATGTATGAATGTGATAACCTACCAATGAAGGCCCAAAAATCTATTTGGTCAATTTCAAGATGTTCTCTTCTAATAGAATACCTACAGAGTGTTTTGACATTCAAATTAACAAGTCTAGATATAGGCTTAAGAAAACGCAGGGCCTTAGTGTTCTTGTTTACGATTGCTTGTGACAACACTCGATGAGCCACGTTGTGATATTTTGAACGCATTTTATTACCAATTGTGCTAAATGAATCTACTAAAATTTTAACAATATGAGAACTTAGTTCATAACGGTTTATCATATTTATCCTTAACTTTCTCCTAACAACAATCATACACCTAGATTTTAACAATGATAAAAATAATCTACATTTATCTCCATCACATTTAGAATCAAAATATTTAACAAGTATCTATCGAGTTTGATATGCAATAATGCATTTAGATAGCATACCTTCAAGTGAACCAACGAAACTCTCATCAATATGTATATGTTTCGGAGTTCTTTGGCATGAACTTGCTAATGGAGGTAGGTAGGTTGGAATTGTACCATGTACCACATCACTCAGTCAGTCTGGTGTTTCAACAGGAGCTTCATGTCCTTCTTTATCTTCTTGGTAGCTGGAAGGTGGAAATTGTACATCCTCTTGGATGTTGTCAATAACATTGCCTTCTTCGACCATATGTTTTGCATGCAACGTCTCTCTAACTTCATCACTTGTATAACCACAAGAGACCAAATTGATGAAGGTTTTAGGTGGCCTTGATGTGGGGATAAAAAATTCCTCCAATGAGCACATACAGTTTACTTCTTGATGAGTTCCATGGGGTGCTTGTTCCTCACATGTTGTGGAAATTGAGGGCCCCTCTAGTGAATGCTTTCATTTTTCTTATCGTGGATTGGTAGGAATACCCGTTCCATCATCTATAATTGGAGTCAGATGAGTGTCCATAGAATTCCTCCGGTTGATCATGCCTAATATTTTCTTCTCTCTATTTTCTTCAATGATTTCTTGAGGTTTCTTCTTCCTTGTTGATTTTCTTGTTCGATTGCGTAAATTTCCCATTACCACAATTTTCTATGGTGCTCTTCAATTGGAGATAGTCTACGGTTCTCTTCAATTGGAGATAGTCTATGGTGCTCTTCTATTGGAAATTCTTTAGCCTTTCCCAATGTCTTTCATGCTCCTCGATGTCTTTGGATATGGTGCTCTTTAATTGGTATATGGTGCTCTTCAATTGGTATATGGTTCTCTTCAATGTGCAATGGTCTATGGTCGTCTTCTATTGGAGATTATTCAACATTGTTCAATGACTTCAAGGTTCTCCTCAAGTGAATGATGGATATTTCCTATGGATTCTACAATTGGAGATGGTGCTCTTCAATTGGACACATCAATCTTCAATTGGTATATGGTGCTCTTCAATATGAAATAGTCTATGGTCATCTTCTATTGGAGATTCTTCAAAATTGTTCAATGACTTCAAGGTGCTCCTCAATTGATGGTATTCAAAACTTTGACAAATTAACTATGATAAAGTGGTCTTCCTCCAATGGAGTTAACTCAACAATTGCACATTGATCAAGTGTAAGTGATATACGATCCCATGCATCAACCCAATCCATTGACTCACACCCATCCCAGTCACCATCGCTACATGGGGGGGAAAAAAAAGTAAGTTTTCTGGTCCATATTTCAAATATGGGGTTGTCGAAGCTTCGAATTGAATGAAATCCATGAGTCCTAGTCACACTCTTGCATTCCCATGCATGTGAATGATCTAAATCAACCACCTCCCAAAAAAATCTTAGCACATGTCTTTTTCTTGTGGATTCTACTCACATACATGATCCATTTCCCATTACTGACGCACGCCACCTGACTATATATTGAGCATATTGAATAGTAGGTTCAGTAGATAATTTCAATTCCTCTCTACATAGGTCTTGTTTGGCACATGCTCCAGCTCCATCATGATCTCCTTTACTGTTCCCAATCTCAAAATAGTTCCACATATGTGGTACCCTATAATTGTTTTGCAATGAAGACAACCATTGAAATATGCATGCATTTTTGAATTGGCAAGCACATCTATCTAACCAAATCTAGTGTCGATCCATATGTATGTTCCTCCCCTCCAGGTTCTCATAGAACATAAGGAAGTAATGACGTAGATAATGGAAGTCATGACACCTATCATCACTTATTAGAAGTGATATTCCTTCAAATTTTATTGTCTCTCTTCACTATTGTTTGGGCCATGCCTGTATGTGATATGGATCATCAAAGAAACCTCCTCAGAATGATAATACCGACATTGAATCTCATTTTGATGATGTATAGTGTAGTTCTCTCCAAAATCAACCACCAAAAGTATAGTGCCGCGAGGAAATGTATCTCGCCAAAGTATAAACTGCTCATCTGCATCTAGCTAAGTGGACATGCTTAACATATTGCAGTGTATTTTCAATGAATTATTTGATGAAGTGGATTACCTATACCTAGAGGCACAAAATGAGATTGGCATAAGTTATTTTTATATGTAAGGATTCAAATATAATTGAAATTAAAATTTAGAGTTAGACACTGACTTGAGATGTCACCAATTATATATTTTTTCTTTCTTTCTTAGGGCCTATTTCATAGTTGATGTATTCAAAGCTTTTCATGTCTATATCCATATTCCCATATTTATAATCTACACTTTTATGAATGCACTTGTCCAATAACGCCATGCCAACACAGTTGGAGCACCCATCTATACAAGATTTTTCATAGTAAGCTTGCCCCTCCGATCTATCACACATGACACTATGGATGAATTCTCTTGATGAAGATGGTGGTATTGACACAAAGCAATCCCGCACATGGTTAGTATGAAACACAGGACAAAAGTTTGAAAATGTATCATTGCAATATTCATATTTTAAATGATATCTACAACAATAAGTGTTATGAAGTGTATTTATTCTAACATACCAGGGCTCGCATTTCTCAAAATAGATTTTTCCCAAGTTCAATTCCCTATGCTCATTTTTGGATTTCTCGTATAGTTATGTTTGTGTTATGTCAAGAAGGTGTTTAATGTGTGGTTCACAATCCTTTGAACCCCTTCTAAATTTTAGTACATCCTTTTGGTTTGAAGAAGGCATGACGTTATCATGCCAAAACCTCTTCACTAATCCCTTTACTACATCAATTAGTTTCATGTCTGAACATGATAACCTACCAATGAAGGCCCAAAAATATGACCGGTCAGTTTCAAGATGTTCTCTTCTAATAGAATACCTACAGAGTGTTTTGACATTGAAATTAACAAGTCTGGATATAGGCTTAAGAAAACGTAGGCCCTTAGTGTTCTTTTTTATGATTACTTGTGACAAAACTCGATGAGCCGCATTGCGATCCTTCGAACAAGTTTTCTTACCAATTGTGCTAAATGCATCTACTAAAATTTTAACAATATGAGATCTTGGTTCAAAACAGTTTATCATATTTATCCTAACTACAATCATACACCTAGATTTTAACAATGATAAAAATAATCTACATTTTACTCCATTGCATTTAGAATCAAAATATTTAACAAGTATCTATCAAGTTTGATATGCAATACTGCATTTAGATAGCATACCTTCAAGTGAACCAATGAGACTCTCATCAATATGTATACGTTTCAGAGTTCTTCGGCGTGAACTTGCTAATGGAGGTAGGTAGGTTGGAATTGTACCATGTACCACATCACTCAGTCAGTCTAGTGTTTCAGTAGGAGCTTCATGTTCTTCTTTATCTTCCTGGTAGCTCGAAGGTGGAAATTGTACATCCTCTTGGACATTGTCAATAACATTTCCTTCTTCGACCATATGTTCTACATGAAACGTCTCTCTAACTTCACCACTTGTATAACCACAAGATACCAAATCAACAAAGGTTTCAGGTGGCCTTGATATGGGGATCAACCTTCCCCCTCCCAATGAGCACCTACATTTTACTTCTTGATGACTTCCATGGGGTGCTTGTTCCTCACATGTTGTGGAAATTGAGGGCCCCTCTAGTGAATGGTTTTGTTTTTCTTATCGTGGATTGGTAGGAATACCTATTCCATCATCTATAATTGCATTTGGATGAGTTTCCATAGAATTCCTCCGGTTGATCATGCCTAATATTTTCTTCTCTCTATTTTCTTCAATGATTTCTTGAGGTTTCTTCTTCCTTCGTGATTTTCTTGTTTGATTGCATAAATTTCCCATCACCGCCATTTTCTATGGTGCTCTTCAATTGGAGATAGTCTATGGTGCTCTTATATTGGTAAGTATTCATCCTTGCCCAATGTCTTTGATTCTCCTCAATGTCTTTGGATATGGTGCTCTTCAATGTGCAATGGTCTATGGTCATCTTCTGTTGGAGATTATTCAACATTGTTCAATGACTTCAAGGTGCTCCTCAAGTGAATGATGGAGATTGCCTATTGGATTCTACAATTGGAAATGGTGCTCTTCAATATGCAATGGTCTATGGTCATCTTGTATTGGAGATTCTTCAAAATTGTTCAATGACTTCAAGGTGCTCCTCAATTGATGGTATTCAAAACTTTGACAAATTAACTATGACAAATTGATGGTATTCAAAACTCATGAATACAAACAACAAACGTAGCACTTGGAAAACCTTAAAACCATGCATAAGAAAATTCATTAGTGTCATTTGTCTAAACAATAAGATTGTGATGTGACTAGTTCTTTTCCTATCTTCATGTAATAAATAGTTCATAAAAATGTCTTCATCTCTTTCCTCAAAAACTATATATAATGATTTTTTATAAATATGCTAAATTTTTATAACTAGAAAAATGAAGCACACAGTAAAAAATATTAACCATCATCAATTTCATTGAGTCTTTACCCTTTAAATCAATTTGTTTTCACGTTTTGAATTTTTATATAAATATGCTGAATTTTTATAACTAGAAAAATGAATCACACAGTAAAAAATATTAACCATCATCAATTTCATTTAGTCTTTACCCTTTAAATCAATTTGTTTTCACGTTTTGAATTTTTATTTCAAGTACATAATGTTTTGTGTAAAAACTGCCATTCAATAATGAAGTCTTATTAAAGAAAGTGTCTTTCACTAATGAGGTTTTTAACAACAATGAAGTATTATTAAAGGAAATTGCCTTTCACTAATGAGGTTTTTATTAAAGAATTTAAAGTAACAATTATGGAAGCAACTACCCATGCCTTTTGTTGATTCTATACTCTAGAAATAGAGATAGATGCACGTAGGATGGAACAAAGCAACCTACCATAAGTGACACTAGTAGAAGAAATAAAACAACTCAAAAGTGACACCATAACGTAGCAATAACCAATAGATATAATGAATCATAATGGATATCTTCCCTCTAAAAAAACTTGCATACAAAAGGCGTCCAAATTTTTTATATTAAATATAAATAATGTAATTTAAGGAGGAATATTTGCAAATTATACGTTCAAATGATAGCAATGTTGATATTCAAACATGAAAAAGATAAATAAGTAATTGATTTTTAAAAAATTTGTAAGAAAGAAATAATTAGAAAATAGAGGAAAGAATAGCAAAGAAGGGGACAACAATAAACAATACTTTCCATATTGCTCCTACACAATATGAGTTGCCAATTTTGCTATACTTCTCTCAATTACCTTGGCTTAAACATTACTTTAATTGGATATTTGCATATCCTTCACTTGGTTTATTTTGCATCCTTGTTGTTTACCTTTGAACAAAATATCACATTCATTTTCATGTTGAGGTAACTAGTCAAAATTTGTTGTATTTTGAGAATGGAACTGTGAAATAATCTCACATGTTCACTTTTTTTTGTTACTAAGGTTCAAAATAATATTTACCTCGTGGAAAACTAGATATCAAAAATACACCAAAGACATCGAAAAAAATAATTTTAACACAAAGTTCTACTCAAAATACAACAAACCATTGAAGTTTGTTTTCAACATTGTTCATCAACAGGACCCATGTACTTTAGTACAATGACCCCATTTTGCACCCAAAACAAATATTTTAAAGTTGTTTCAATGCTCTCTTATAAACTCGCGATAGTCAATTCAAAGTTGGAATTCTCTTTAAGCTCCCAAATTAGATGAGATAACAAAACCGCAACATTTCCTCACTTAGATTTTCCTCATTGTTTGAGGTCTTCCATTTACTTGAAATAAACATGTCTAACTGCTTTGTCATCAACTCACATAAGGTTGAGCTTCTCTTTAACAAGGTTGAACTTCTTTTTAAGACACAGGGAGTCTTGAAACTAAAAGGACTCTATGCATAGCGATCGTGGGTTGTTATTAATTGCACATCGTAGATTGTATAAGCTACTTCTGGAAGAATGATGGCTCGACTGAGGGAAGGGGGTTCGACTAGGGTTTTAGTGGTATCGATTTATTAGAATTGTAGATCTATACTTTCTGCAAGGATAGGAGTCCGTCACTGTCACAAGTGATCTAGTACCAACCTAGCCTTAACAAAAAAGTGGGAATCTTTTTTATTTTAAATTTTTTGTCTGTTTTCTATGATGGCAGCTACTCCTTCTCCATACAAGACACATAGAGGCCCTTCGGGGGATGCTGGCGTTATATCTTATGGAACAGGGATGGATGGACCCTCTCTTAAGTGCTCGACAACTCAATTATCACCAGGGGATCATGCTAGGGTTTGGAAAAACCCTAGCTCAAATGTGATTTTCACTAGCCTTGAGTTTCGAAAGTCTAAAACTTCATCATTGAGATTGAATGCCCCTACTGCTGATTTGAGAGTTGGGGAGATCCTTTGAGTTTACTTGGTCCAGTTTCTTTCAGTTCTGGGAGGTTTTCTGGTGGTAAAGAGGTTGCTTCTGGGCTGAGAAGACAACTTTTTGGGGATAATGCTTCAAACTGTTGGAGGATAAAGTTTGAAAAGGTTAAGAAAAATAAGGCTCTCTGCGTTTTAGGGAAGGACATCATGTTTGATATGGTTCAGTCTCTTTCTTCTTGGGATTTGATTGGTAGGATGGAATATGTTAAACTCAGTAGGTTTGAGATTGTGGAATGGATATCTGAGACTTGGAAGCCTATTATTAATTATGTGTCGAGGGTTATATCTTTGATTAATGGTTGGTTTATTTTTCATTTTCTCTCGGAAGAAAGCTTGCAAGAGACTATCTTGAGGTTTCGGGTTATTCGTATAGGGTCTCTAGTTCTTAGCAAATGGCACTCTGCTTTAGACGCTAGGAGAGAAAATTTACAAAATAAGCATTTATGGGTCCTTCTTCTTGGATTTCCAATACAATGTTGGAATTTTAGGAATTTTATGGTAGTGGGGAACTCAATTGGGTGTTTTATCATTATTGAAGAATCTACTTTGGGATATCTATTGAAGAATCTACTTTGGGATATCTAGATCGACGCATGCCCAGGATACTAGTTGAATTGGAGATGGCTGAAGGTATTCTTGATGAAGTGGAGATTCGTTGGGATAGTGGTTGTTTTATTGAATGCCTGGATTATTGGAAAGTACCTTTCCAATGCTTTAGATGTCATAAAACAGGGCATATCCAACATAACTGCAAAGGGATATATGTGGATGATGGAGATAAGATCTCATATTCAAATACCTCTCATAATTCCCATCAGGAGGAGTAGCCTCTCATTAATTTCCCAATTCCACTTGATATGGATTCGACAACTTCTTTTCTGGGTAAGTTTTGAAACTTCATTCCCTTACTTCTAAACTTTCTTAGTGCTAAAGATATTCTTGGTGCATTGAATATTTCACCTCCATTGTGTGAGAATTCGATAACCCCTTTAAGTAGTCCTAGTCATGTGAACCAAGATCTCGTTGAGAAAGGGTGTTTACAGCCATTCAAGGAGAGTGTTGTTTCGGTTTTCCCAGAGGTTTCTAAGGAAATTAGATCTTTGTCACCTCAAAGGGATCTTTTAGAACCTACTGAGATTAGGCTTTTAACACCTTCTGGAGGGTTTGGGAATGGTGTTAATCGCTTGGAATTTGAATATACACAATTTCATATAGATATTTCTTCCTCCCCCATTGAAGATGAATCAGGCCATAATATTTTGGAATCTTCTAAGTCTTTTCACGATTCTTTGCTTGGTAATACTTTCCAGCCTATTACTACTTTCTCTGGTTTAGCTGACGATAACCAAAGTATTACTCCTATTGAATCCATTAGACATTTGAATGTTACTACGAGGAAGAATAAATATTCACCTGATAGAGCAGGTCAAGTTGGACAAAAGTTTTTAAACCCTAATGTTTCTTCTTTATTCTCGGTTGCTTCTACTTTGGATGTTAATTTTCCCTCATATAACTCATTTGGGGTCCTTAGAGAGGGCGAGCCACATGAAGCGGGTTCTTAATGTTATTTTTATCCTTCAACATCCGAGGGATTTGCAGTTCCCCTAAAATAACTGCATTTAAGCGTCTATTGGATGCTTCTTGTACGGTGATGATTCTTCTCCAAGAAACAATGACTACTTTTGAAAAAGCCTGTGAATTTTTTTCTAAAATTGAGGCCCTCATGTTGTGGAATTGATGCATGTGTCAAATCCAGGGGTATGATGGTGGTATGGAATCCTATTTTTGCAGACTTCAAGCCATATGCCTCGGTTGTTAGTCTTATGGTGGAGGGAAGATTGAAAGGTCTTGATAAGAGAATTAGGGTTCTAAATATTTATGGACCTTATCACAAACGGTCAGAATTTTGGGACTCTGTCGTTGCATCAGGCATCCTTAGGGATCATTCACTAATTGTTGTTGGCGACTTGAATTTGACTCTCTCAGTGGCAGAGGTTTGGGGTTCTAATTTAGTCATTGATCTTATGGCCTCATATTTCAGATATATTTTTTATTCTGTTAGGCTTATTGATGTAAGTCCTAGTGTTCTTGTTGCTACATGGTTGAATGGGTGTATAGGTAATGAGGGTGTGTCCAATAGACTCGATCATTTTCTAATAGCGGAATCTTTGGGTTTGTAGATTGGTAGATTTAGATTCTGGGCATCTGCATATGGGATCGCAGATCATAAGACTATTTTTTTTCAATTGGATCTGTATTTTTCTCCATCAAGATATCCGTTTAAATTTAACAGAACTTGGCTGGAAGAAAAGGAATTTTGTGAGTTGGTCTGTCAGAAATGGAACTCTTACATGTTTGAGTCTAATCTATCTCTTGCTTATATGTTCATTAAGAAGCTTAATATTCTAAAACATGATGTTTCAAAGTGGGACAAATTAAAGAGAAAGGAAAAGACTCTACAACCACCAAGGATTGAAGAAGAAATAACATGTTTGTTAGATACCGTTGATGAGAATTATTTCTCATCTTAGAGGAAGGCGAAGCTTCTCAGTTTAGAAGTTCAGAGGGAAAATATTCTCAAACAGGAGGAGAGTACCTGGAGACTTAAAAGCCTTGCATTATGGATTTACCAAGGAGATAACAACAGTAAGTTTTTTCAGAGGTATGCAAACAAAAGGAGAATTCAAAACTCGATCTAGGAGTTAAAAGATAATGATGGTATAGTTATTGATAATGCTCAGTCTCTTAAAGAAGCTGCACTTTCCTTTTTCAAAGGAATATATGATAATAGGTCCTCCCCTAATTTGGAAAGTCAACTAAAGGTTATAAAAAACTTCCCAAGGTTTTTTTAGTTCCGAGGGAGGAATGGAGGTTGGAAAATAAGTTTCTCTAGAGGAGATTAGAGATACCTTACATAATTTAAAAAAAGACAAAAGTCCTGGCCCTGATGGGTGGATAGTAGAATTTTCATTCACTTTTTTCATTTGGTTGGGATGGAACTTCGGGAGGCGGTGAAAGATATCATAATTAAAAGGAAACTGCCAAAGGATTTGAATTCTACTTTCATATCCTTAATCCCCAAGAAGGATGAAACTGAATCCTTTAATGACTACCATCCTATCTCTCTTTGTAATTTGGTTTACAAGGTTGTGACAAAGATTATATCAAACAAAATTAAACCTATATTGGAGAAGTTCATTTCAAAAGAACAATTTGGGTTTATTTCTAATCGGCAGATCTTAGATGCAGTGGGTGTTGCGCAGGAAAATTTAAATTCTATCAAAGTTAAGGATATCCAGGATTTTATTTTGAAGATGGACCTCATCAAAGCTTATGATTGAGTTAATTAGTCCTATCTGAGATTCATTTTGATTCAGATTGAATTACCAATGGATGTCACAAACTGGATTATGGGATGTGTTAATTCGGCCTCCTTTGTAGTTTTATTTAATGGCTCGCCTTCTGGTTTTTTCTCTGGAAGCAGAGGATTACGTCAAGGATGTCCTTTATCTGCTTTACTCTTTGTTTTGGCTATTGAAGGTCTCAGTAGATTTTTTAATGAAGCTAAATATGAAGGAAAGGTAAAAGGTATACAAATTGTTAATACCATATATATCACTATTTATTATTTGTAGATGATGTGATCATCTTCGGGTGTGGATCTAAGGAGGAATGAGAAGTATAGAAGGACATTCTGAAGATTTTTTGTGATGCATCGGGAATGAAATTTAGTCTTGATAAATACTTTGTTTTTATTAATTGCGCAGATGATAGGATTTGTAGTTAGATTGCTTTATTGTTTCCTTTCAAAATGGAAGAAATTGATATTGGCTTCAAATATCTTGGTTTTTATCTTAAACGAAACCGATATAGAATTCAAGACTGGTATTGGATGATTAAAAAAGTGGAAAAACGAGTCAATTGTTGGGATTTCAGGTGGTTGTCTTTGGGAGGAAGACTAATTCTTGCAAAGTTTTTCCTAGAGAGTATACCTGTATATTGGCTCTCATTAGGATGGTTCCATTCTTATAAGAGAGCCAAATATACAGGTATTCTTGCTTTTTGTAGTTTGGACAGACATAAAAGGAATTTTTGTGTAGATTTGCCGATATGTTGTAAATATTTTGATAGATGGTGTTCTGAGATCTTTGGAGATATTTATGTATAGCTGGCATGCTGATGTGAACAAAAATATATTATAACTTTGAGTCTATCTTTGGAATATCAAATTATCTTTTTTTAATTGAAAACAAAACTTCAATCCACTAATAATAAGACTTATTAAATATATATATATATATATAATATAATCCATTTATTCATAAAATTCCAATGTTTTTATTTGAAAAAGCATATCATCATCCAATTTCTTGTCCAAGTTTTCCAACTACAAATAACTTCCCATGAATCCCTAACATAATAAATAATAAAATGAGAAAGTATAAATTGTTACATCATTCTCCAAACTTGGTGAAATGAGAAAGTATAAATTGTTATATCATTCTCTAAATTTATCAATACTTTAGTCATAGCATATTCCAATGAAAGTGAAGTGTCATAGATGCCCATTTTAATGTTGCTCTTATAACATTTAAAAGCAGATTTACCATATGGACCACAACCACCTTCTCATATGTAGCTTCGATATCCGGTGAATTCAATGTTGACGGCCATAACCACTATTGGGTAACTTAAAAAAATAAAAAATGTGGTTATGGTTGTGACCGCTCGGCTAAAACTAGAATAGGCTGCTCATGGTTTAACCGGAACAACTCCTTCCTCGAATGTCTTTGCTTATACGTAAGTGAACCAAAGACGGAAATGCGTTGCTTGCCTCATCATGACGTTTTGCAACCAAGATCAAACGTCAAAATTACAGGTTGAAAATTAAGTTGACTAAAAAAATTTGAACTGTATTTGACGTTCAAAATGTCCATAACAGAGTTTTTAAACATCAAATTCCTACCCAGTATGAAACTTGGAATTTATTAAATTTCCAAGTACTTCATAGAAGATATAGAATCATGAAACCATGATCTGTCATTTGATTCTATTAATGAAAGAGTAAAGAGTAAGCGGAGGGACTTGGAAAATCATTTGATTCTATTAATGAAAGAGTAAAGTGCAAGTGGAGGGACTTGGAAAATCATTTGAGGCTATAAAAATAGGTTTATAGTCTTTTTGACATTAGGATTTGGATTTGGTTTGATTTATAAGTTTTTGGTATATTTAGTTTACTAGTTGTTGGAATTACCCTTAAAGATTGTTGTTCCCATGGTAAAAATATATATATATTCATTTTCAAGGTAAATTAGATTTTTATCAGATAAACCTCTGGAAAAACTATCCAAAACTCTTATGTTTTGAAAAAGGAAAGGATGATTTCCAATTCCAAGTACTTCATGGCAGGTGGAAAACCATGGTCCACCAGTCCAATCCATGGTGCAACTAAAGTAAATAAAGTTATAGTGCCCGCGCCGAGTGTAGTCGGTGGACCACTATGGTACTTAATAATGATAGTTGGAAAATTATGAAACCCGTGGTCTACCCTTTGTTTCCATTCACGAAAATGAAAGATTCGGTGGAGTTTTGGAAAACTAATGGAATGGATGATGGCAAGTGGAAAACCATGGTCCACCATTTGATTCCTTAACTACAGAGTTGGTGGAATTTTGGAAAAGCAAGGGAAATCATGATGGTACGCTGCACTATTATTTTGCCTGCCACATACGTTTTGAAAAGTAAAATACACTGGACTTCTCGAATATTGAATTCTAAACCTGCGTGCCAAACTTGGAGGCTATATTCAACAGAGCCTACAGTCCAATCCGTGTGGAGCCCACGCACAAGTCTCATTCATGTGGAACCTACATGCAGAAAATAATTGGAAGGGCTTTTGTTACGAGTAGGATAAAACACAACTGAACGCACCTTTTTTACCGTGAAATTTTGATAAAAATGGGTCAAAATTGTTGCTGAAAATTGTTATTTTATCAATTTTACAATTTTAGTAATTATATTTATCTGTCTTAAATTAAATTTTAAAATTATCTAAATAATTGATAACCGAGATTATGATATAAACACTTCAAATTATGACAATAATTGCAGTTGATTTGAAGTTCATTCATTCAGACATGATTAAGCTTGAATGATTGATATGATTACTTTGATCAAAATTAAATGTTTGGGTAAAGTTGGGAATGATTTTTTTTCACATAAAAATATATCTTACTATTAATATCGCGAAATAGTAAATAGGATCAATACATCAAGTCATCAAACTATATAGGCATGAGAGTCAAAACACATACGGGCACAGGATGAGCCCCAAGATAACATCACAGCATCCAGGATCCATACCAAATCCCATACATATACCAGAAAGGATGCCACAAAAAAGCATCAGAACCCCAGCAACTGCATGACCAAAACTAAACAGTCCCCATGTGGCATTGTATCAAATTGCCAAGACATAAATACATGAAATATAAGTCCAATAATAAGTCCAAAACGGCCAAAGGCCTGGACACAAGTGTCAAATATATCAAAAAGTATAGAGCCGCATAATCCAACCAGATCAAAAATCCAACAAGGAGTTGGAGATAGAGACTATGAACCTGCACAATATATAGCCGCATATAAACATGAGAAAAATATATCATATCATGCCGCAAGTCCAGACCAAAAGAATCAGATCCAAAGCAAATCAACCGAACCCCGGGAGAAAAAAAGGTCCTCATGCCATTCCTCCCACAAGATAATACTAGTCAGTGCATCCAAAGCCCGCTTGGAAAGTATGTCTACCTCCACATTTATCTCGCGGTAAACATGGGCAAAGTGAATATGTTAAAAGTCACTGATGTATTTCCTAATAGCAGCCAACCATTGTGTGAGGAGCAACACATTGAGAGGGGAAGAACCCGAAGCCCATGATATTATGGAAGAAGAATCACCCATAACAACAAGTGAAGAAACCTGTTTGAGCCGAGCAAAGTGTAAAAGAAGCCAGAGTGCACATAATTCACTGCGGGTGTTCGTTCCAAAACCCAAATTTAAATGGATCCGATAGGAAACAGAGTTGTTTAGATGAAGCACCACACCCGCCCCACTAACACCTCCCCCCCCAGCCGCAGCCCCATCAAAGAACCCACAAGGATACATCAGTACCGGAGGAGCAATGCGGTAACCAGTTCGTTTAACAGAAGAAACAGTCCTACCTCCCGCAGGAACTGAAATGGAATTGAACTCCTTATATAAAGCAATAATACGGATGCATAACCAATTCAGATTTATAGCTATACCATCAAACACGTAGCGGTTGCGGGCCTTCCATAGTTCCCACAGCATAAAACATGGGAGTTCTAACCATCGAAGAGAGCGTGAGTCGCGGAGCCATTGGCCTAAGCTGTCCTTCAATGTGGACAAATGCCAAACAACAGATATACCAAGGGAATTGGCAATAAGTAGCCAGAGCTCTTGTATGACCGAGCATGAAGAGAAGAGATGATCAACCATTTCCAAATGTGAGCAGCATAAAGGACACCAGCCAGGACCATAGAAGCCACGACGGCAGAGATTATCCCAGGTAAGAATATTGTTGCCCATTGCCAACCAAACAAAACATCTAATCCTCGGAGGGAGGGCAAGCTTCCAGATCGCAGAGTGCCACCAAACCATCTTTGGTTGACAGTCTGCAAATAATGAATCATAAGCAAGTTTTGAAGTGACCAAGCCACGAGCAACATCCCATGACCAAACCAACCTGTCCGGGGAATCACAGAGGTGGATGTTTGCTTGGCAGAGGTGCATAGTGTATTCCGACCATTCCTTTCCCATAGCCCCACGAATACCAAGTTGACGAGCAGTGATCCATCCCCCATTATTGAAAGAAACAGCATGTGCAAGGTTATAAATCCCCCTGGCCCGAAGATGTGCAAGTAGTTCGGGAGAGAAAAGATAAGAGGGGGATCCCCCCAAAACAGGATCCGATCCAAGTCTGATATCCCGACCATTGCCAGGTATCCAAGAGAGCCATTTTGCAACAACAGTAAACGAGCCCGCGCCAAATATTTGAAGTACCAATAATAGAATGCCTGCCAATCCGAAACCAGGACGCAACCGTAGCATGTTTGAGGTATTTGGCCCGAATGATACATCCCCACATAGAGTTGTTAAATAAAACACGGCTCTTAGCGTGGAGAGCCATCAAAAACAACTCCAGATTCTTTATATTCCAGCCCCCAACAATATATGGTTGTGCCATACTTTTCCAATTAAGTAAATGAAACCTGTTCTTCTCTCCCCCGCCAGACCATATAAAGCGGAAGAATTTCCCCCGAATTATGCGTAAAATTGAAATCGGAATTTTACAGAGGGAGAACCAGTATACTCCCAGGTTCTGAAGGAAATTCTTAGCCAAAGTAATCGGGCCACCCAGTGAAAGATATCTCAAGCTCCAGTGACCAATGCGCGAATCAAAACGTTTAACAAGCCATAGCCAATCATTGGTCCTGTATTTTGCAGGTTTGAGGAAATAGCCAAGATACTTTGAGCCCTCGGATAACTCCTTAAATTCCAAAGGAAGAATACACCTGACCCTGTGTTCCACAGTCACCTCTAGTGAGTGTTTCAGGAAAAAAGATTTCACCATACTAATGAGCATACCAGTTACCAAGCAAAAGAAATCAAGAATTCTCTTATACTGTAACCATTCAGCCAGAATTCCTAGCCCAAATAGCATCACATCGTCCACAAAAAGTGTGTGGGTAACTGATACACCAGCCGAGACTTTGATACCCACAATAGAGCCCTCGCTTTTTGCTTTGTGAATAGAGAGGCTCAGCCCTTCAATGATCAGCAGAAACAGAAGGGGAGAAAGAGGGCATCCTTGACAGAGGCCCCTAGACGCCTTGAAGAAATCAGTCGGCTGACCATTGATAAGAATTGCATAGTTGACAGATGAAACACAAGCCATAATCCACTTCATAACCTTCCAAGGTAGTCCAATTTGAATAAGGATCAATTTGAGAAAAGTCCAACTGACTCGGTCGTAGGCTTTTACCAAGTCAAGTTCTAGTATGAGTGCCTCCAACTTCTTTTGATTAATACTGTGGAAAACCTCCTGTGCCACTCCAACTGCATCGTGAATCTGCCGCCCATCCAAAAAACCATATTGTTCCATAGAAATGAACGAGGACAAGATCGGTTTGATACAATATGCAATTATCTTAGATATGATCTTGTATACTAAATTGCACAAAGCAATCGGACGAAAATCATTAAAACTCTCAGGATGTGATGATTTAGGTATCAGTGCCAGATAAGTGGTATTTAATGCCCCCGAGACCAGTCCCAAGGACCGAGATTCATCCACAGCATCCCTGAGGTCATTCCCCATAATTTCAAAAAAATGTATGAACAGTTCCACCGTCCACCCATCCGGCCCAGGAGATTTATCCTTAGCAAAATCCCAAAGGGTGTTCTGAACATCTGTGCTAGTAATAGCCTCAAAAATTTTGTCCCCCTCCACATCAGTGAACATCCGAGGATATTAATTTATAAGCTTAAACTGTTCAGGCAGGGACGTAGTTACAGGATTAGTAAAATAATCGAGAAAATGTCGACAAGCCTCAGACATCAATTCTTCATCACCACGAATCCGTCTCCCATCGTGATCATTAAGATCCCAAATGTTATTTTGTATTCTACGGCCATCAGCATATCGATGGAAGAACTTCGTGTTTAAGTCACCAACTTTAAGCCAAATTGCCCGGCTCTTTAAACGCCAGGACTCTTCATGAATGAGAAGTATTTTGAGTTTCCTTTCCTCCAACATAGCAAGGCGGGCACGACTAGGTGGTGAGATCCCCACTCTCAGGGATAGATCCCTAAGATCACCAATTTCTAAATCAAGCACATTGAGTTCAGAGGTCTGCTCAGCTTTTTTGGATCGTTCCCACTTTATAGTATAGTCTTTTAAAGACCCTAATTTGACAGCAAGCTTGTCCATTGCCGACCGCTCCCCCGAAACATCGATATTTGCCCAAAGAGATCGGACACCCTCATCATAATCCGAATCATTTAACCATACAGAATTGAATTTGAATGGATATACATGGTGATTAGCATCGATTTCAAATTGCAAAATAATGGGGAGATGATCACTGATATGGGTCTGCAGGATCCAAGTTCTGTATGAATGAAAAGAGCTTAAAAGTGTCTCAGATATCAGGAAACGGTCAATACGTTTGGAAATCAAATGCTCATCTTGTTGACCATTTGACCATGTAGGGGTCAATGGCCTCGGCTCCACATCAATCAGAGAATATGTGGAAAAAAGGTTTCTGAAGTAAGTCCCCAGAGGGTCCCTTCTGGCCGCACGACCCCAGATTTCTTCAGCTCCCCATGAAAAATTCAAATCACCTGCAAGTATCAAATTTTCCAATGCCAATAAATGTCCCGAGCATGCTAGATTCCAGAATGCTTCCCTGTTGCTGTAGGGCCCATAGCAATTCACAATATTTATAACTTTTTCAGATCCCCTAAATTTGCCAGTCAGAAGTATGCCCAGCAAAGTAATAAAAGGATCCAACTTAAAGACCCCCGGGTTCCATGCATCCAGGAGGCCACCAGAAAGACCAACCGCATCAATAGTGGACATACACCACCCCGGCTTATTTTTATTGAAAAAAATACGAGCTTTCTCCCCACATACCATAGTTTCTTGTAAAAAAACCAAATCGGGATTAACAATTTGTAGGATCCTTTTGAGGGTCAGTTGTTTGGGCATACCCCCCACACCCCTGATGTTTAAGGAGATAAAAATCATTATCGACCCCTGGCTAGGGCTTTGATTCCTCTAAGAGCCCTGGTATTCGGAGAGACGGGAATATTCGGTATTTTTTTGCCAGTACCCCCCAGAGTGTTGACCTTTGAATTTTTCCTCGCACTCCTCGTTTTTAATGGAGAGAAATTAGTTGCCAACCCGCCCTGCTGAGCCCCCTTCACAATACATTGGTCGCCCAACATGGCCAAAATAGCAACAGATGGATTGTTATTCATCACCTCCTTATCCAGGGCCATTGTCGCAGGGTCCGGGGGATCAACCACGATTTTATTACATGGAACACAATCAACGACAACCCGATTATTTAAATAAACAGGGAGGGGTGTTGACGGAACCCGATTATTATATGTATGTAAAGAACGGTATTAGCCGTCTAAGACATAGTTCGAGTCACCAAAGGCAGATTATTCTATATTCGGGTTCCGTCAACATTGCTAGTCATGTGCTGGAGTAGGTTCCCAATTATATATATATATATAACGGTATTAAAATATAAAATTTTAATTATATATCAAATTATATAATATACCTTAATTTACTTATTTATACTTTAAAGTAAGTTAAAGTCTTTCATAAAACTATAAGCTGATTTTATAATTACGTCGTAGGCGTTTACCATGGAGAAGTATTACTTCCACATCAACAAGATTCCTCGTTCATGGAGCGAATGGAATTTTGCCGCGTGGATGGCAATGCTTCTCCGTGACTTGCCTTCTGTGACGCGATGCTGTCTCGTTGAATGAACAATTTCGCCCTTTATTTTCAACTTTATCGTGTTGCAGCTCGCCGACGACCAGTGCAAGCGGTTCGCAATTTTTCTTTTAGTTTTTTTTGCCTTGCACGGAGACAGTCGACCGCCGACCCGCGACACAGTCAGGCGAAAATCGTTTTGTTCTTCCATCTCGTCAGCGACCGCCAACCAACGTGATTACTCGATTGGTCCTTTGTTTTCAACTTTGTCATGTCGCAGGTCGCCAGAGACCATTGCAAGCGGTTTGCATATTCTGTTTTAGTTTTTTTAGGCCTTGCTTGGCGACCGTCAACCAGCGAGATAGCTAGGCGCAAATAGTTTTTCCTTCCAACTCGTCAGCGATCGCCGACCAACGTGACTACTCTATTGGTTCTTTATTTTCAATTTTACCGTGTCGCAGCTCGCCGACGACTAGTGCAAGTGGTTCGCACATTCTCTTTTAGTTTTTCTTGCCATTGCAAGGCGACCACCAACCGCCGACCAGCGACACAGCCATCCGCAAATAGTGTTTTCCTCCGATCTCGTCAGCGACCGCCAACCAGCGTGATTACTCTATTGGTCAAGTTTCCATTTTTGTCGCTGCAAAATGATCTTGCGATTCATATTTTCATCAATCTCATACCTTAATCTGAGGAACAGTAAAGCACATTCTTGGTCTCTCAGCTAAATCAGTCAGATCATGATCCATGTATTCAAATACCATGTATCTCTGCATTTATTCTATCAATATCTCCTATGTTGCTCCGATGGCATTAATATCGACTATGGATTCATTTATTTTAACAATTTACGGATTAAAACAAACTGATGCAACTCTGCATGAACAAATATTATGAGAAATAGATTTTTTTCTACATTTGAGCATTCAATTACGGATTGGACATGGAACAACCTTCCATCAGGTTTGCCATGGCAAAATTTATTTCTTTGGGTCTACTCAATTACGAATTTATGAATCTTGATTCAATAGTACTCATTTCTGCCTATGGACGTATTTGTGAATTTGACGGATTAGACCTTCTGCACTTTCTATCTTCTGCAGATACGAGAACAGATTTCAATGCAACAATGGTTAAATGTGCTCAGACACCAATGCACCGCCTTTAGCTGCAATCGTTTATAAATTTGGATGGATGAAGCTTATGTGATTGTATTCTTGTTTGTTGTTGTTGTTGTGTCTCAGTTTTTTCTTCAGCTCAACGACCCTCTTCAAGAGATCAAGTTTCTTGTTTTCTATTGAAAATCAAGGTTCTTTACTGAAACCAAAGTTATATTTGTTGTTATAATAACTCATATTTCTTGTTTAGTGTCTCAACTACGATTTATTTACTCGTTTTACTTGTATGTTCAACCTTTAAAGTTATAATTTAATCATACATCTTATTTATTTACTGCTTTAAGATGAAATGATGCTTCACTGACATTTGTGCTGCAACAGATATTTTCTCCTAGATAAAATGCCCGTTCCAGAAAATATATATATATATATATATATATATTTTTTACTCACAATTGTGTTTTTCCCTCCTCTGAACTAATTTTCTCTGGTCTAAGATGTTTTTCCCTTCTCACAATTGTGTTTTAATTTGTCTATGTTCCTATTCTGCTTTTTTGCTGCAACAGGTTTTGTCTCTTATTCTTAATGTATCTTTTATTGTCTAATGTATATTTTTGTCTATATATGCTTTATTGTGTGCTTTCTAAGACCATGCAATTTCTTCCTTTTGCTTAACCAGGTCATCAAAAACTTTGTAAAGCAATTGGTTTTAGCCTAGATGCAGTAGCTCGTACTGGGAATAGCCTTGCGTTGTCAGAATTGTCTTTGAAGTAACTTGCACCTTTAAAGTAATTTTCCCTGCTCTGAGGGTTTTTTCCTTTTCACAATTGTGTTTTTCTTTGTCTATGCTCCTATTCTGCTTTTTGCTGCAACAGGTTTTGTCTCCTAAAGAAGTTATCCATTCCAAAAATTATTTCTTTAATTTTGTCAAAATTGTGTTCTTGTTTGCTATTGTTATTATGTCTCAATTTTTTCTTCATCTCAATCAAGCTCTTCAGGAGATAAAGCTTCTTGTTTTCTACTGAAAATCAATTGTGTTTTAATTTGTCTATGTTTCTATTCTGCTTTTTTGCTGCAATAGGTTTTGTCTCTTATTCTTAATGTATCTTTTATTGTCTAATGTATATTTTTGTCTATATATGCTTTGTTGTATGCTTTCTAAGACCATGCAATTTCTTCCTTTTGATTAACCAGGTAGTCAACAACTTTGTAAAGCAATTGGTTTTAGTCTAGATGCAGTAGCTCGTACTGGGAATAGCCTTGCGTTGTCAGAATTATCTTTGAAGTAACTTGCACCTCTAAAGTAATTTTCCCTGCTCTGAGGTATTTTTCCCTTTTCACAATTGTGTTTTTCTTTGTCTATGTTCCTATTCTGCTTTTTGTTGCAACAGATTTTGTCTCCTAAAGAAGTTATCCATTCCAGAAATTATTTCTTTAATTTTGTCAGAATTGTGTTCTTGTTTGTTATTGTTATTGTGTCTCAGTTTTTTCTTCATCTCAATCAAGCTCTTTAGGAGATAAAGCTTCTTGTTTTCTACTGAAAATCAAGGTTCTTTTCTGAACCAAAGTTATATTTGTTGTTATAATAACTCATATTTTTTGTTTGGTGTCTAGACTGTCGTTTATTTACTTGTTTTACTTGTGTGTTCAACGTTTAAAGACATAATTTAATCATGCATGTCATTTATTTACTGGTTTCAAATGTTTTCTGTTGAATGAACAATTTCGCCCTTTATTTTCAACTTTATCGTGTCGCAGCTCGCCGGTGACTAGTGCAAGCGGTTCACAATTTTTCTTTTAGTTTTTTTTTCCTTGCAAGGAGACAGCCGACTGCCAACCCGCGACACAGTCAGGCGCAAATCGTTTTGTTCTTCCATCTCGTCAGCGACCGCCAACCAACGTGATTACTCAATTGGTCCTTTGTTTTCAACTTTGTCATGTCGCAAGTCGCCAGCGACCATTGCAAGCGGTTTGCATATTCTGTTTTAATTTTTTTAGGCCTTGCATGGCGACCGTCGACCAGCAAGACAGCCAGGCGCAAATATTTTTTCCTTCCAACTCGTCAGCGATCGCCGACCAACGTGACTACTCTATTGGTTCTTTATTTTCAATTTTACCGTGTCGCAGCTCGCCGACGACTAGTGCAAGTGGTTCGCACATTCTCTTTTAGTTTTTCTTGCCATTGCAAGGCGACCACCAACCGCCGACCAGCGACACAGCCAGCCGCAAATAGTGTTTTCCTCTGATCTCGTCAGCGACCGCCGACCAGCGTGATTACTCTATTGGTCAGGTTTCCATTTTCGTCACTGCAAAATGATCTTGCGATTCATATTTTCATCAATCTCATACCTTAATCTGAGGAACAGTAAAGCACATTCCTGGTCTCTCAGCTAAATCAGTCAGATCATGATCCATGTATCTCTAAATTTATTCTATTAGTATCTCCTATGTTGCTCCGATGGCATTAATATCGACTATGGATTCATTTATTTTAACAATTTACGGATTAAAACAAACTGATGCAACTCTGCATGAACAAATATTATGAGAAATAGATTTTTTTCTACATTTGAGCATTCAATTACGGATTGGACATGGAACAACTTTCCATTGGGTTTGCCACGGAAAAATTTATTTCTTTGGGTCTACTCGATTACGAATTTATGAATCTTGATTCAATAGTACTCATTTTTGCCTATGGACATATTTGTGAATTTGACGGATTGGACCTTCTGCACATTCTATCATCTGCAGATACGAGAATAGATTTCAATGCAACAATGGTTAAATGTGTTCAGACACCAATGCACCGCCTTTAGCTGCAATCATTTATAAATTTGGATGGATGAAGCTTATGTGATTGTATTCTTGTTTGTTGTTGTTGTTGTGTCTCAGTTTTTTCTTCAGCTCAATGACCCTCTTCAAGAGATCAAGTTTCTTGTTTTCTATTGAAAATCAAGGTTCTTTACTGAAACCAAAGTTATATTTGTTGTTATAATTACTCATATTTCTTGTTTAGTGTCTCAACTGCGATTTATTTACTCGTTTTACTTGTATGTTCAACCTTTAAAGTTTTAATTTAATCATACATCTTATTTATTTACTGCTTTAAGATGAAATGATGCTTCACTGACATTTGTGCTGCAACAGATATTTTCTCCTAGATAAAATGCCAGTTCCAGATTTAAAAAAAAAAAAAAAAAAAAAAAAAAAAAAAAAACAATTGTGTTTTTCCCTCCTCTGAACTAATTTTCTCTGGTCTAAGATGTTTTTCCCTTTTCACAATTGTGTTTTAATTTGTCTATGTTCCTATTCTTCTTTTTTGCTGGAACAGGTTTTGTCTCCTATTCTTAATGTATCTTTTATTGTCTAATGTATATTTTTGTCTATATATGCTTTATTGTATGCTTTTTAAGACCATGCAATTTCTTCCTTTTGATTAACCAGGACGTCAACAACTTTGTAAAGCAATTGGTTTTAGCCTAGATGCAGTAGCTTGTACTGGGAATAGCCTTGCGTTGTCAGAGTTGTCTTTGAAGTAACTTGCACCTTTAAAGTAATTTTCCCTGCTCTGAGGGTTTTTTCCTTTTCACAATTGTGTTTTTCTTTGTCTATGTTCCTATTCTGCTTTTTGTTGCAACAGGTTTTGTCTCCTAAAGAAGTTATCCATTCCAGAAATTATTTATTTAATTTTGTCAGAATTGTGTTCTTGTTTGCTATTGTTATTGTGTCTCAATTTTTTCTTCATCTCAATCAAGCTCTTCAGGAGATAAAGCTTCTTGTTTTCTACTGAAAATCAATTGTGTTTTAATTTGTCTATGTTTCTATTCTACTTTTTTGCTGCAACAGGTTTTGTCTCTTATTCTTAATGTATCTTTTATTGTCTAATGTATATTTTTGTCTATATATGCTTTGTTGTATGCTTTCTACGACCATGCAATTTCTTCCTTTTGATTAACCAGGTCGTCAACAACTTTGTAAAGCAATTGGTTTTAGTCCAGATGCAGTAGCTCGTACTGGGAATAGCCTTGCGTTGGCAAAATTATCTTTGAAGTAACTTGCACCTCTAAAGTAATTTTCCCTGCTCTGAGGTGTTTTTCCCTTTTCACAATTGTGTTTTTCTTTGTCTATGTTCCTATTCTGCTTTTTGCTGCAACAGGTTTTGTCTTCTAAAGAAGTTATCCATTCCAGAAATTATTTCTTTAATTTTGTCAGAATTGTGTTCTTGTTTGCTATTGTTATTGTGTCTCAGTTTTTTCTTCATCTCAATCAAGCTTTTCAGGACATAAAGCTTCTTGTTTTCTACTGAAAATCAAAGTTCTTTTCTGAACCAAAGTTATATATGTTGTTATAATAACTCATATTTTTTGTTTGGTGTCTGGACTGTCATTTTTTTACTTGTTTTACTTGTATGTTCAACGTTTAAAGACATAATTTAATCATGCATGTCATTTATTTACTGGTTTCAAATGTTTTCTGTTGCAATAGATATTGTCTCCTAGATAAATTGTCCGCTCTAGGAAATAAGTATTTTCTTTATTTACAATTGTATTTTTCCTTGCTCTAAAGTAACCCTATACTTCCTATTCACTCCCTCTTCAAAATCCTTGTTCATCCATGTTCTCAAATAACCTATACCTGTTGTTCACCCTTACTCACAATTATGTTTTTCCCTGCTCTAAAGTAACCTATACTTCTTGTTCACTCCCTGTTAAAATTAGTTGCTCTGTCTGTTCCTGTTCTGCTTTCTGCTGCAACATGTTTTATCTCCCAAACAACTTGTCCATTTCACAAAATAATTCTTTTATTTTCTCACAATTGTGTACATCCATGTTCTGGAATAACCTATATCTGCTACTGCCTTTGCTCCTTTACCGATTTTTGCTTCAAAACCATGTCCTCTCTTCTAAAATACTGTGAAATTTTAGACTTACTAAATAAATTGCTCCTTTGTTGTGATTGGTATATATTCAGTTCTCTAAGTTTACCAATATAGATTCTTCCAATATAGTTCTTTCTCAGTAAATGATTCTATCATTTTCTTAGAATTCAGGTTTTTTCTGCTCTAAAATAAACTATACCTATTGCTCACACCCTGCTGAAATTCCTTGTCTATTCTGGACTTTTGCTGGTATATATTTAGTTCTTCAAGATTTAAGCAAAGTAATAAAAACTTAGGAAACCTTCATTACTTGGATACACAGTTATCGGTCTGCCCCAACATAAGCATGCATCATAGGTTTTTTACCAAATTGTTATTCAACATTTGATAAGTTTACCAATATAGATTGAAGAAAAAATCACATTTAAGAGAAGTAATCCAAAAATTAGCAAACCTTCATTACCTGCATACACAATTATGAGTATCCCCCAACATGAGCATCCATTATAAGTACAATAGTTCCAATTTGACTAACCATTAGTACTTCTTATTAGATCATTTCTTCTCTTGTTATAAACAAAATATTGTTTACTCAAAAGGGGTTTAGCTCCATTTTCCTTCAAGTTCATTGAACTTGGGCATTCAATTTTTCTTTTTTTCTATCATCATCTTAAAAATAGGGCTCAAAGGACTAAAAATCACCCCATAGAGTTTTACAAATAAATAGACATGCGCAGAAAAAAAATGCCCCATCAAAGACAATAGACTAAAAACAAAAAACTTAACAAACCTTCATTACTTGGATACACAGTTATCGACCTCCCCCAACATGAGCATTCATCATAGGTTTTTTTACAAATTGTTATTCAACATTTGATAAATTTACCAATATAAATTGAAGAAAAAATCACATTTAAGAGAAGTAATCCAAAAATTAGCAAACCTTCATTACCTGCATACACAATTATGAGTATCCCCCAACATGAGCATCCATTATAGATACAATAGTTCCAATTTCCCTTATCATTACTACTTCTTATTGGATCATTTCTTTTCTTCTTATAAACAAAATATTGTTTACTCAAAAGGGGTTTAGCTCCATTCTCCTTCAAGTTCATTGACCTTGGACATTCAATTTTCCCTTTTTTCTATCACCATCTTAAAAATAGGGCTCAAAGGACTGAAAATCACCCCATAGAGTTTTACAAATAAATAGACATGCGCAGAAAAAATATGCCCCATCAAAAACAATAGACTATACAGGTTTTTCCTACTCTAAAATAAACTATACTTGTTGCTCACACCCTACTGAAATTCCTTGTCTATTATGGACTGATGCTGGTATATATTTAGTTCTTCAAGATTTAAGCAAAGTAATAAAAACTTAACAAACCTTCATTATTTGGATATACAGTTATCGGTCTGCCCCAACATGATCATGCATCATAGGTTTTTTACCAAATTGTTATTCAACATTTGATAAGTTTACCAATATAGATTGAAGAAAAAATCACATTTAAGAGAAGTAATCCACAATTATGAGTATCCCCCAACATGAGCATCCATTATAGGTACAAATCAAAGACAATAGATTGAAAACAAAAAACTTAGCAAACCTTCATTACTTGGATACACAGTTATCGACCTCCCTGAACATGAGCATTCATCATAGTTTTTTTACAAATTGTTCTTCAACATTTGATAAGTTTACCAATATAAATTGAAGAAAAAATCACATTTAAGAGAAGTAATCCAAAAATTAGCAAACCTTCATTTACCTGTAAACACAATTATGAGTATCCCCCAACATGAGCATCCATTATAGGTACAATAGTTCCAATTTGATTGATCATTACTACTTCTTATTAGATCATTTCTTTTCTTCTTATAAACAAAATATTGTTTACTCAAAAGGGGTTGAGCTCCATTCTCCTTCAAGTTCACTGACCTTGGGCATTCAATTTTTCCTTTTTCTATCATCATCTTAAAAATAGGGCTCAAAGGACTGAAAATCACCCCATAGAGTTTTACAAATAAATAGACATGCGCAAAAAAAAAAAAAAAAAAAATGCCCCATAAAAAACAATAGACTATATAGGTTTTTCCTGCTCTAAAATAAACTATAGCTGCTGCTCACACCCTACTGAAATTCCTTGTCTATTCTGGACTATTGCTGGTATATATTTAGTTCTTCAAGATTTAAGCAAAGTAATAAAAACTTAGTAAACGTTCATTACTTGGATACACAGTTATTGACCACCCCCAACATGAGCATTCATCATAGGTTTTTTTACAAATTGTTATTCAACATTTGATAAGTTTAGCTCCATTTTCCTTCAAGTTCACTGAACTTGGGCATTCAATTTTTTATTTTTTCTATCATCATCTTAAAAATAGGGCTCAAAGGACTGAAAATCACCCCATAGAGTTTTAGAAATAAATAGACATCCGAAGAAAAAAAAAAAAAAAAAATGCCCCATCAAAAACAATAGACTGAAAACCAAAATGAAATTATTAGCATATATGCAATCATATATTTCAGACACTATTTCTTGTTATAAATTACTAGCTTGAACACTTCAAATCAGTATCCACTTCATAGTCGCTTAACAAAACATCCTTATAGGCACTTAAACAATAAAACAAATTCCTTTTCCTACTATCTTTTGGCACTTGAAGGTCGCAAGACAACTCACAAAACAAGACCTGCAAACATTTCTAGCTACAAGAGAACCAGATAGTTTTTCAACCATTATGCACTAACCCATGTTGTTTCTATTTTGTATATACTCAGCAGTCCTATTGACTTCTTATCTTTCTACCAGAGTACCCTTTGTTTCATGGTAGATATGTTTAGCCGGTTTCTTTTTTCAAAATACTTGTTCCAAGTTCACTTAAACTATGGTAATGTTATAACCAACCGTGATATCAATTTTTAAATGAGTACTCCCCATAGGGAATATTCCCAACCTGAATCAGAATTAACAAAAAATTATTGTTCACATTACACAAAGTTCATTGCTCTTAACTTGCTACCTAGAATCTAACAATGTAAGTTTCAAAAACAAATAAACAATTTCTGATGTTGTTTGTACATGTTTCCTTATTTCTTTAATAGGCACGTTCGTTGCTAAAAGAAAACCAATTTGAAACCTTTCCTTTGTTTATTCTTCTATGTTCTACATGTTCTCGTACATGTTTTATATTTACACTTAATACTAATTTCATCCATTTTCCAGGTTGCTTTTGCATTGCAACTATTTCCAATACAACACTATGGACACTCTATTGACCAAAAATGCAGTTTCACTTCTAATGAATGGTGTTGTTGACCTATTCCCACTTGTACAAGTTGTTGCTCTCGATCGAGTAAGCTCTCTTAATTCAACAACTACTCGCTACCGAATCACTATCTCAGATGGAATTCATAGCCACGATACATTGCTTCCAAGTAGCTACAATAGCGTTGTGGAAAACCACCAACTCCAAGCAAGTTCAATCATCAAAGTCATCAAGTGTACATGCAACACTATGCATAATGCGACGTATGGTTTGCTTATCACATTTTATTACAACTTGACTTCAATTGCACTCCCAACAAATGTACCAATTTTTTTACTTTTACTTACTTACCTTAATTCTTCTTGCCAGGACAATCGCACTGGACATAATCGAAATTGTCACATTGCAAACAACAATAGTTGGAGACCCATCACCTTTCAACTTAATCCCCAACTTTACCTCCCCCAGCAGTTCATCTGTTACAAGAATCAACACTCTTGATCCCGAAAACCCATCAGGTATCATACCTTGTTCGCAAAATGCAATTGGAAACCCTACTGAACCTCCTGTTGCTTTTACATCACTCAACCCTTCCACCAAAACTTGGACCATTCAAGGTCGAGTTATTGCAAAAACAAATATGACTACCTACACCAATCAAAAAGGGCCTGGTCAACTTTTTGGCTTTGACCTTGTTAGTGCTACCAAAGATGAGCTTCATATCTCTGCTTTCAATGAACTAGCCACCTTATTATATGAAAAAATAAATGTTGGCATAGTCTACACTATCTCAAATGGCACAATTAAATTGGCCAACCCAACATACAACCATTTGACAAGCCCCTTCGAGGTTTTTCTTAACCCCTCGTCAACCATTCAACCATGTTTGGAAGAATGTCCATTAATCCCTTTTCATTGCTTCCACTTTAAATCTATCCATGACATCAAAACTACACCCCTCAATTCCATGGTTAACGTTATTGGAATTGTCATTTATGTTTCCCCTACATCAACTATATGCAAAAGGGATGGCTCTAAAAGCATTCGACGAATAGTTGGGTTAAGGGACATGTCTGGGTATAGCATAGACATCACACTTTGGGGTGATCACTGCATAATGGAGGGTTCCCACCTTGCAAGCCTTAAAGGTTTTCCTACTCCCCCTATCCTTGCAATTAAAGGAGGGCGTGTTACTGAGTTCAATGGAAAAACCATTGGAACCATATCCAACACCAACCTCCTTATAAACCCAAATATTGAGGAAGCTCAACTTCTCCAAATATGGTTTACTGACAATGGTTTCCATTTAGCCTCGCCATCTTTGAGCAGAAAATCCACCTCGCCTTCTTCTAGCTCTTGCAAACGCATTTCCATTTCTGCTCTTCAAGCTCTCCAACCCTCTGAAAAAGCAACCTGGTATTCAATTATTGCTACAATCACCCATATTAACACCGATGACTCTCATTTCCTTGCATGTCCTTTGTTTGTCAATGGCATTCAATGCATGAAAAAAATTTCCCACAAAGTTGGTAATGTATGGCATTGTGCAAAATGTGATGGGGAATTGACAAAGTGTGCTTATCTATACATACTCAAACTTGACCTAATGGATGCCACTGGACAACTATACGGTGTCATAGCTTTTGATGATTCTGCACAGCAACTGATGGGAATCTCTGCAAAAGATTTATGCCTTCTCTCAAATGATTCAACATCTATTTTGGAAATAGTTCAACGTGTCTGTGCTCGAAAATACCTTTTAACCTTATATGTATGAACAGAGACTTTTAATTCAACATCTCGCTTGAAGGTGTTGCTCGTCATGTCATAGGAAGCTTCCTTATCATCATCACCTACCGATTCCCTTGATGGAAATGAACCCATTTTGCGTACTACACGTCCAATAGCTCGCAGGCTTTGAACTCTGCCTTTGATAACACTTTCCCAACAAGTTGTTACTCTTCAATTCTACCTTTTTGTACTTCATACATGCTACTTATCCGCTGCAAGATTTTGTATTAACACCGGTATGTAAATGATACTTTTATGCATCATGGAGCATGCTTTAATATTATATGCTTTACTTTTTCTGTAACATTTTGTTAAATTGCATATTCATTGCAACGTATCTTGTCACTTTCAAATTTATGCTTACATGAAGATTCATTTATCAACTTTATACTTCTTTTCTTTATAAACACTTTTCAAAACGACTCACATTTGTTTCTTGCAACAACTTACCATAAATTATGCATGGTCCATTTATCTTTAACAATCTACCTTTGTTTGCTTATTCAATGGCTTAATATATAGTATGTTTCTCCTCAAACAAATGCATTATTAAGTTCTTAACCAAAAAATCATGTTTCTTGTAGCCATGTCAACAAATGAGCACAATGATCATATCAATGGACGCAGAAGAGTTCTATATACTGAGAAGAAACAACAAAACAACAAGTGCCAATGCCTTCTATATAAAGCTGCTCGCCAACTTGTTAATATCCCTGCTCCATTTGACATTGTCCAACCTCCCCTCGGACACTCTACATCGTCTGCATCAACACCCAACAATCAAGGAAACATTCACCTACAAGGTATACAACAACAATTCCGTACAAGGTTGGACAAATTATCTCCCATGAACGTATGCTCTATATGCATAGAGTCTTATCCTGGCATTAAGACAAGGCACTTTTCTAATGCATTTTCATGTTCACGATGCATTGGGGAAAAAAAACTTCATCGCTACTCCTTGGAAAACAACATGGATCCTGGGGTGCAATCACCTATGCTCGCTGTCCTTACTCAAGTAGAATAAATGCTCATTTCTCGTGTTAACCCAATTTTACAAGTCACTCATGCTCGTGGGGGTCAATATACTTATTCTGGCCACACTATTAGCTTCCCCCAAGACATTACAAGCATTGCCACTTTACTCCCCCGCTTACTCTCAGACATTGACATCCTTATTGTTCATAAATGCAATCCTAACAAGAAGCCTTATGAGTTCTTTGTTAGTCAAACACGTGTTCTTGCTACTCTCCAATTCAAGCTGTCAAATGATCCCTACTACAAGGATGTTCAAGTTAACTCAATTGCATTGTTTTCTTTGCCTATTGAACCAACTGACATTTCCTCCCTTCTTTGCATATCAGACCTGAGGAAACCCTACTTGCTGAGCATACCTCAAATGCTAATATCCAGTCACCCAACTTCTTTGAACCCCATGAAGAACAATCCTCTTCCTTTATATCTACCCAGACAAATAGTAGAACTGAGGTTGATGAAATCAAATGCTTCTTCGCAACAAGCAATGCACCCACTTCGCCTTGCATTGACTGGCCACCAATAGATACTTCCCTTATTAATGAATACAACACAATAGGCCTACTCTCAATGGCCTTCCCAACCTTTTTTCCCACTGGAGTCGCAATGCTTAAAGAACCACACATTGAAGAGGTTGGTATTGACAATTATGCACTGCACCTACTTCGATACCACGACAATCGATTTGGCCAACATCCTCGATTTCGTTATTACATATATAATCTCATGATGTGCCACCACAGCCATTCTACTGCTTCTGTGTTTGTAAAACGTAGTATTGAAGATACATTTCCTCCAACGGTTTCAAAGCTTCTACAACAATTACAAGAATTACCAAATGCTAAGATAGCTGAGCAAGTCATGCGGTTTGGCTCCAACCTTCGTGGGACCCACTCCTACTGGAACAAAAGCAGAGCTGAACTAACTGACATGATCACACAGCAAGGAATGCCAACATTATTCTTTACGCTCAGTGCAATTGACACCAAATGGCCAGAACTGCATTCTTTCATGCCTGGACACACTCCAGCGGCTTCACATCAATAGTACCAATGGAGAATTTGCAACCTTATATCAAATCCACACGTTGCATCTCAATACATGGAGAAAAGATTCAAAATATTCCTAGAAGAAGTTCTTCAAAAAGGGCTTGCAATAAAAGACTATTGGTGCAGGTTTGTAACAAACCATATTCCCATCAAATTTCAGTGTATTCAATACCTCAACTCTTAATTTCTAATCTTAATATTTTCCATGCAGATATGAATGGCAACATAGAGGATCAACACATATACATGGCTTCTTGTGGATGGACAATGCACCCGATATGGACACATTAGACTGGGCAAATGATGCTAGGGTTGCAGATGCAAAACAGTACTTTGACAACTTTGTTACAGCATGGAATCCTCGCATCGACCATTCTCAAACCCCATTGTTCCAATCCTCAACTATAAATGATCCGTGCACCATTGTATCACATTCTATACTTGCAATTGATCACTTAAGTGACTACGAAGAACTTGTTAATTGTGTCCAAAGGCATACAAAATGTTCCGAGTCTTCATGCCTCCGCAAAAAAGGGTCAACTCTTCAATGTCGTTACGGCTTTCCATTTAAACTACAACCTACCTCTTCCTTATTCATTGATGCAAATGGACGAAAAACATACAACCCTGCCAGGAATGATGCCCTCCTAAATATTCACAACCCTACCATGCTCTCCATTTGGCGAGCTAACATTGATTGCCAACCTGTTCTCTCTAGACATGCTGTACTCAAATATATTTCAAAATATGCAGCAAAGGTAGAGCCGAAATCAGAATCCTACCAGGCACTTCTTTATCGCATTGCACATGCAACTCCACATGATGCACCAATCCTGCAACCAATAAGACGCTTCCTATCAGAAACTGTTGTCGATCGAGACATTGGTGCACAAGAGACATGCCACATGCTCCAAAAGCTTCGTCTTTGTCTTTGTAGTCATTCCTTTCTTTCCTTAAATGTTAGCCAAAGTGTTTTCCGACGTATTTCCAATGACTGTCTTGATACCCCACCAACACCAACCTTCATTTTTTCCTACATGCAACGACACCCTACACTTGAACATCTTACTCTTCTTGAAGCTGCACGCTCTTGGTCATTCTCATCTCGTAGAAAGCACTCCCAATGGAAACCAAACCACCTCCCAAAATCGTTCGTGTCTTTCCTCGCTTCACTAGCATTCCACACATTTTTGAAGATGCCTTTGTTTCCTTATATTGGAGTGAGCTCCTGCTATACAAACCTTTTCGCACGTTGCACAATGACATTGGAGCAACAGAATTGGACATAACTTCTAATTGGCTTCGCATTAAAGACACATACATTGCATGGCATGTTGATCGTTTACCAGAAACCCCCAACACACCTCCCTCTGATGACACTAATTCTGCTTCTAACCACTTTCCATTACCACCTGTTATGGATGAATGGGAATTGCTTTCCCAACTCCGCCTTGGAAACAACCTCTATGTTGACGACCTTGACATGCTTGGCCATCGTGATTTTGATAAAGAACACAATTGGACCGAAAACCATATTCCTTCCCACATGCATGCAACAGCCATATCATTCATTGACCTCACGCATTTATCCTCCCACATACACCATGACACCTATTTATCTTCAGGTCCTGTTGCCTCCTTGTCTCCCACACAACGAATGGCCTTTGACCTTATCCTAAAACACTCAACAAGTTCTACAAACCCTCCCCCACTCAAATTGGTCATTCAAGGCACTGCGGGGACAGGCAAGTCTTTCTTAATATCTTGCATTAGAACTGCACTCCATCATGTCTCTAGTGATACACCTTCCCCCTTGCTCCTGCTAGCTCCAACAAGTATTGTTGCATTTAACATACAAGCCCTAACAATCCATTCAGCTCTTCGCATACCCATTGTTGAGATGCACCCTCTTGAAGGACAATCCCTTTCGTCCTTCCAAGAACAATTCCGCCATATTCGGTACATCATCATTGATGAAATGAGCTTCGTTGGCCCAAAAATGCTTTCTCGAATAGATGATTGCTTACGTCAAGCCTTACCTTCCCATTCAACAACTCCCTTTGGTGGTTGTTCCATCATATTCCTTGGTGATTTTGGACAATTGCCCCCTGTAAAGGACATCCCCATGTATGTTAGCGCATCTCGAGGGAATACTCTATGGCGCACATTTGAAACCTTCGTTACACTTTCAACTGCCTTTCGACAACAAGGGAACAACCCTTCTCAAGTTTCCTTCCGCCAACTACTGCTTAATCTCCGAAATGCAACACCGACTCTTGAAGATTGGACCCTCCTCATGTCCAGAACAACCTCAAACCTTTCACAAGAAGAGAACCATACGTTTGACAACTGCACTCATTTGTACGCAACTAATAGCTGTGTTGAAATGCACAACAAACAGATGTTGAAACACCTTAACATGCCAGTTGCACATTGCTTTGCAGAGCAAAAGAAACAACATCTCCAATCCTCAGTAGATGATGAACAACTTCCATTCAAGGTTCTACTAGCAATTGGTCAACAAGTCATGTTGACAGCCAACTTGTGTGTCTCTGTAGGTCTTGTAAACGGCTCACTTGGGAAAGTTATTGCAATTGTCTACAACTCCAACGATCAACCACCGAAATTTCCATCTTATGTTGTAATTGACTTCCTCCACTACAAAGGACCCCCATGGGATTCTTGCAATCCAACTTATGTGCCCATCCCTCCTATCACAAGGGGTACACGAAGGCAAGTACCACTTCAAATGGCATGGGCTTTAACAATTCATAAAGCACAAGGGATGACTCTGCAAAATGCAACAATTGATATTGGCAACATTGATCGACAAGGCCTTACATTCACTGCAATATCAAGAGTTAAATATTTATCAGGCCTTCGCAGAGCTCCACCTTTTTCCTTTTGTAGGTATTCTCGAATTAAAGATAGCCCCTATGTCCAACGTAGAATACAAGAAGAGACCTTGCTTTCTTCAAAGTCTTTGCGGCCACATTCGACCTCCTTTACATGCCTACTTTGTATAGCTATCACTTTACTCCCTTCCACTTTTCCAAAATGACTTATCTACTTTGTTCATATCTTGTACTCCTACTCCTACTATCATTGAATATATTATAATTCTTGAGGTCTATTACTTAACATCAATGTATTTTATTTACATATTATGTTTAAAACAATGCGTAACAAAAACCTAGAATTTTGACATAGGTGTATTGCTGGTGTTTTCTAAAGGACAAAATGAACACAAAGATGTTTGCTTCAAATAGTATTCAAGACATGTATATACATAGTCTCTGATTCTGAACCCCTTTACATCTTTTACACGTCATACTATTTGATAAATCATCTTCTCACTACATACTAAACATTTTATACATCTATTTGTAATGCTCCTTTACATCTAAACCCAATTCGAAGATAGATCTTTCACTATTTTTTTCCTCTCTCTTGTATTAAAATAGTGTCAACAAATCCTTGAAAGTTGGATTCACAAGTCACAAAAAATAACTCTTCTACTACCTATCAGGTACCCAAAATATAGTTTCCAACAGTTCCTAAATATTTGCAAAATAAATTGCATCTCCTTGATTTTTCCTGAACACAAAAAAAACACCCAGGCCATAAAAGTAATTACAAAATTGCAATTATTTGCACCTCAACTAACTACAGAAAAACTTGTCCCAAGCATTAGCTTATTCAGCAATAGTAGTAACTCTGCTTGGTTCCAAAACTTGCAAAGCAACTTCATGATATGACAATTGAGTCTCAACATATTCCCTTCCTTCTTATGCTGCTGCACAACTTTCTTCTAAAAAATATGCATGTATGTATACTTGGCCAACCATATGGTGTACATCTTCTTCAATGAGGGTATCCAACTTTCTAATGTATTCTAATTCTCCTTGCAACGCAGTGTTGATCTCTGTCATTTGCAACTCCTCTGCAGGAAACTCATCTATAGGTGGAAGCGGATAAAGATGACACTTCTAATAGACCTTCTGGATTCTCTTGTAGAAACCCATACATGCCTCAGTAGTCCTTGTAATGCCAGTATTCAGCTTTAGAGATGCCTTTCTGCAAAATTCTAGAAGTTGCATTTCTGACTTCAAATCCAAAATTGTTTTAGGCACTAATTCTGCAAGGTATTCAGAGTTTGTCTCTCTCCAAACCATATGCCGTTTAACCTTCTCTGCTACATCAAACTGCCTTCCTCTAGCTGCTTGCGCCTCTACAGCAATTTCATCCATTTGTACCATCATTTGCTTCAAGTTGTACACTTTCTCCATAATAGTCACTTGGAAATGATACATCTACTCTATTACTTTGCAAGCTTCATCACAAAACACATTTATTTCTACCTTTCTGTTGTTTCCTGTTTCAAGCCGTTTTGTCAAGCCTCCATTTTCTTTCTCTAACTCTTCAACCTTCAACTTCAACTCTTGGACTTGCTGGTCAGTAGCTAATTGTTTTGATTTTAACTGAGTGGTCGCAGCTTCAAAATCATTATTTTCTCCTTCCAAAATCATCACCTGAACCGCCAATTTATCTTTTTCATCATCCAACCTCCATAGATCTTCAACCATTTTCTCCTTTTCAGATAATAGGTCACTATATTTCCTTTTCAGCTCTTTCCCTCGATTCTCTTCTCTATGTAGATTTTCTCGTACCTTGGACAGTGTTGCCTTTGCAATTTCAAGATGGACTACCAACTCGTCCACATTATGCGCACTTGCCTGGGCCATCGCTACATTTGCTGCAGCTGCAAACTTTGGATCATTGTTAATTCCCTCCAAGATTGGAGTTTCTATTACTGTGACAACATCTTCATAATTGGCACACTTCATTCTTTTCTCTGATTTCCTAATGATCAATTTTCTATTAGGATCAAAAAAAATTGAATCAAGATTTGCCACCTCATTCTCTTTAGAAGGACTATAAGGGATGAGTTCAAGCCCTGGTAGTGGACAATACCCTCCACTTATACTTTCTAAGGGCCCAACTTCCACATTTTGTACATCAGCACTTTTTGGCTATTCTCGTTGCTTAGATTTCAACTCTTCTTCTCTTATTCTGTCCTGTTCCGTTGATCCTAAGGGCCCTACTTCCATATTTTGTACATGAGGACTCTTTGGCTCATCTTCTTGATTAGCTTTTACCTCTTGTTCTCTTATCCTGCCTTCTTCCGCTGATCCTAATAGTCCTACTTCCATATTTTGTACATCAACAGTTTTTTCCTCTTCTTCTTGCTTAGATTTTACCTCTGCTTCTCTTATCCTGTCCTGTTCCGCTGATTCTAGGGAACCTACTTCCATATTTTGTACATCATCACTGCTTGCCTCTTCTTGTTGCTTGGATTTTCCCTCTTCTTCAATTTCTTCTCTAAGCAGTTTGTCTAATGCTTCTTTTACCACCTTCTCATTCTCCTCCTGCTGCACTTTCTGAACTTCAGCTTCCTTCTTCTTCTTCTCAACCTCTGCTACTGACCTATCTAATACTTGTTCATGATGTGTTTCTACCTCAACCTCGTTATCCTTGTCAACGTTAGGACTAGAACTCGTTCCTTTTTTAAGACGATATCGGTTGTTTAGATCAATCATGTTCTTTGCGCTTCGATAAAACTCCTCATCCTTCCAAAATAAGTGAGCATACTCATAGCCAATTCTACAAAAGCCACAGTGTGCTTGCATCTTTCCATCGGGATCATGCCTTCTAAAACTCTTCGCCCCAAAATGAAATCCTTCCAAATCTTCAATAAACGCTTTAGCTTCCTTTGCTTTTGCAAGTTTATATGCTCCTATTACAAATGGCATTGGTGGGTAAATCAACTTCTTCTTTTCAGTTAGAAAATGGCCAACTCCATTTACATAGACTTGCCTAACATCTTCTTTGTGTACCACAAAATCAGTAGCATATTGGGGCATCATAGAAGGAGCTTTGCTTCCACCAAACATCCGAATATACAATCCTTCCATGCATAAGTAATAATCTCCATACTGTTCAATGACTTTCATAGCATTCTCAGACATGCAACATGGTTCTTCCTTAAACATCAAGCGATATAGTGGTATGATGAATGATTCACATATTCTCTTATAGTGACTTTTATACCTGTCACCCCAAAGCATTTGATATGCTACATGCACAGGGGGCCCATTTGTGTTCCAAACACATCCTAAACCTGGAAAAGGATATCTAATCAAGATACAATCCAACAAATACCCAGACATATGAAAATTAACATTATCCTCAGCTACTCCTCGTTGAGCTGCAACAATGTTTGTAGATAAGCTGTCTGAGATGATTGCAGACCAATTGAATACTGTACCATGTGTCGCAACATGGCACATCACAGGTGCCCAACTGAGTTTGTAAATATTCCCATATGACAATCCATAAATTCGGCTCAACATCAAAGCTATTAGGTGAAACGGGGTTCTCAGGTGTTCAGTGTCATACTCCCCGCTCTTTTTTGTCCTTAACTGTTTTCCAGGGATTGTCATCTTCCTAGCAAATTCCAAATAATTAAAATTTGCATCTTTTACCCATTGAGTAGTCAACATAACATCAGCATGAGGAAGGTTGTATACTGCATCTAAGTGACCTACCTGGAAGGATCCAAGACCTTCACCAGTAGTGTCTGAAATCATTCTAGACGTTGCATCAGTCCTCTGTATAATCCAGCCTATCACTTATGAACATGGAAATAGCTCAGGCAGTGTTGCTGCTCTGTGGAGGTGTGACTTTCTGATATTCTTATAAACCAATAATTCCTCAATACTTGCATCTGGGAAATTTGTGTCCCTAATAGCTCTATATAACTCAGTCCATGAAAACTGCGGAGATGCTCCTGTCACAGAATTTGTGTCTCCAAACATCATGTAAAAAGTACAGAGCAACAAAACTTATATGTCAAGGTCAAACTCTACTACGTTGCCTTTGCTTCTTTCAAATCACATGTACATATCCAACCTGTCCAAACATAAAAGTACCAAATCAAAAAATAGCATTGAAATATTATTTGCAGTCAATGGTTATGGTCCAACAACCATAATCTACAATCTTGCGAAGACAGAAAACATTATCATTAATTTGGGTGTCAACTTATACAGTATTTTTTACCTTTAGTCAAACACAATGCATTTGTCCAAGTATGTTAATCTGCAAAGACTATATGTTCACTCTATGGATTGTTCATGGGTTTCGCAAATAACATGGAAAACAAAATACTATAATTTATATGTTCTATAGCTTATTGTATTTTCAAAATAAAAATTCAGCCAAATAAACCATACTCCCACAACACAAATTTATTGACTTTCACTCAAATTTTAATAAATGATAATATTTAACTCCATTGGAACAACAGAAATTAGTCAAGATTCACTATAACCAAATCTTAAAATCACATCTACGGAAATATCACTTGTAAATTCCTGCATAAATCTGCAATTTATACCCCCAGGATCATCGCCATATGAGCCTCAATAACATGGAAAAAATGTAAGTCCTCCTAGAATGAAAACTTACATTTTTTTATTCAAAATTTGACTTCAAAACTTATTGTCTCTCAAGGAGTCTCCAACCCCTTCAAAAATGATTCTCATTGTCTTTTATACAAAATTCGAAAGAAGTTTGACATAACTGCTTCTTTTAACTAATAACTGAAAATGTCTTAACTTGAAAGATAACAGTCTTTAAACAATATTACAAAATTTTCTTTTAAAATAAAAACATCATTTTTGCCACTTGGCAAGAGTTTCTGAATGCATCTTCATGTATGAATAGAATATCTCTGTTTTCCATATTTATCCACATAGTTCCATTGGTCAGCCGTGAGCAGATCATAACTGGTCATTTCCTTTATCAAGACTCGCATTTCAATGTGACCTGCATAAGAAACAAGAGGAAGATTCTCACAGATTGAAATCAACATATTTAAAATTTCAAAGTCCTCCGCAATTTTCTCCATTAGAATCTTTCCAGTAAGCATATGATCCAAATGCTGAAACTTTTCGTAATTCATTCTGATACCAAACAATAACCTCTTATATTCATTTGGAGAAATGAATTCATGATTTGCATCCCAAAAAGCAAGGAATCCTTTGATTATCAATTTTTCAAATTGTTTCTTAAACCTGATTACTTCCTCTCGTACATCTCCAGCTTTAACTTCAATATTTTCAATATGTGAATACTTCCCTAAAATTCTTCTAGCCCAGGTAATGACTGAAATTCTATTCCTTATATCCATTGTTGTCAAATCCGCTTCACTCAAACTATTTAGGAAAGTTATTGCTCTTTGTGCTACTTCCTTTGGCTTTTTGTTCAGATTCTCTCTGGCTGCTCTGCAGCTTTCAAAAGCATCTTTGGCCACTTTTTCTTTAACCCTCATATAATCAAGATAGGGTCTCAATTTTTCAACTTCTTTTATAATATGATCCCACACCATATGCTTACAACCCTGCATTGCAGCTTGTCCTGTTACATGGGCTGCCAATCTTCTATTGTTATCAGACAATTCTTGATTCTTTGCTTGCAAGGTTTCAATTTCTTTATCCTTTGTTTCATTCTCTTCTTTTAGCCTCCGTGTTCCATTTTTCAATTCTTTAATCTCAACATCCTTCAGACTTATCTGGGACATGGCTTGTAAGAGACTGTCTGCTCTAGCTTTCTCTTCACCTGTACCTACATATGCATGTTGCTGACCTAATTCTGTTAACTTTTTCTTTACCTCTTCCAATTGCTCTTCCAAACAAATCTTCTGTTTTTCCCAATGAACTTTTTCTTCAGCGAGCTTCAACATTTTTGCAGTAATATCTTTCACTTCATCTGACAGCTCTTCTTTTTCCTTCTCTAGTACAGCCAGTTCGGCTCCCTGGATAAGCTGAGCGTCTGGGATTTTCATCCTCTGCTTTAACGTTCGAATTGTGCTGTCCTTTTCTTTGAGTAAAATTTGCCGCCCCAACTCCCTCTTTGTTTGCCAAATCTGATTGCAATCTTTTTATTTGCTGTTGTCGAGACTTATTTTCCGTCTTTTCTTGTCTCAATTGGTTATTTAATTTGTCTACTAAAATCTTCAAATTGTTAACTTTTATGATCCCTTCCAAATAATCTGAGTATATAACTTCTCTGGTTTGTCTATGCAATAAGATTATATCTGGGGCATTGATTTTTGTCAAGTTAACTTTCATTTCTGAGATCTTGTCTTTGGTAACAACTGAATCTTGTTTTTAATGAGATCTTGTCTAAAGTTTTCTTTAACATTTCTGCTAGTAAATAAACTGACTTCTGTGCTGGATATACTCCTAACCTTTGGAAATAATTGACTGGTTTGTCGAGAAGATTCTTGCTTATTTTGACTGTGCTCATTAAAAACATCCATTATATTACATGGTTTATTTACATATTTTTCCACCGGGGATTCCTGAATCCTATATTCATTTACTGTGACCTCTGGTATTTTGATTTCAGTTTTTTCTTCCTCTTTTGAAAATGCCATTAGATCTTGTTGCTCATCCATTTTTAACTTTTTCCCTTTTTCTGCGTCTTCACTCTCAATGTTAACTATGTCTTGTGCAGACCTTTTAGACCCCACCATTGCAGTGTTCACCATGCTTTTTGCCTCTACCATCGTACCTGTCAATATCATTTCTTTTTCTTGAGAATCAGGAATGATTTCTTTGGTCTCCTTATAGTCCAACCAATTTGCTCTATCAAACATTCCCTCAATCACCTGATGATCCAGTGCTTTGATGCGATGATCCGTTCTCCTTTTTGAAATTATGTTTAACGGATCATATTCGATGGCCACGTCTGTCTCAAATTCTATATCTTTCAATAATTTTTCTATATAAATAGTAGCATTTTTGTTCTTCACTATGAATGGGCCAAGTGTAAACGGATACTTAATATCTATTGCTTGTTTGAAAAACAAGAAATTATTATCTTCAACAATTAGGTTCTGCCTGAGAAACTCCAAGGTGAAAACCCTTAAAGTAAGAAACGCCGGTAAAATGTAGGGTTTATGTTTAAAGCCATATAACCTGATCACTGTACTGTCTTTTGACAGGAACCAATCCGCTATAGCATATTCAATACTTAATTGCATCCATGTCTACATCTCCGGTAGTACTCTAGGAAACCTTTCTCCATAAATCATTTTGTAAATTTCTGAGAGCATATAATTTATGTAATTAAACATACTATTCTCCAATAAATTTGTCGAAACTATCTCAGGGAATTGTAGCTCTTTGTGATTGGCCATTGTGATCATTCTCATCAAGAATGACTGAAATCTGAATTGTTTGAGAGCAGGGAAATTAACCATCTGGTAATGGATCTTTTCAGCCAAAAATTCTTCAAAGTTAAGTCGAGGAATTTGACTTTCATCAATCCCCGGCGGAACTGTACTCATTCTATACAAAAGGCTTAATTGAAACTCAGTTACGTACATGTCTGTGTCGAAACCTAGGACCAAAGCTAATAAGGTTAAAACCAGCTGGGTATTTTCATCAAATAGAGTGGCCTCTATAGGGTAAGGGATATCTGAAGTGCTTGCTTCTGGTTTAAGACATGTGGACAGGAACTTTTCTCTACTATCTTGAAGGGCTTGGTGATAAAACTCAATAGCAGAGGTTTCGGAAAAACTTTCAGATTCGAGGGTTTGGGAAAAATTTATTTCTAGGGATTCAGTTATGACAGCGGGCTCTATTTTACAGACGGCTCTGGTTTTTCGACCGTCTAAGACAGTCCTTTCTTCTCTGGAATAATTATCAACACACCACGACAGTAATTCTAGAAAAGACGGGATTTGGTCAGGGCAGAAGGTTAGCAAGGATGACTGGTGGACTCTGTGTACGTCTATACCTTCTTCTAACAACCTAGACAATTTAAGCTTGATTTCAGCGACCGGTAACCTAATTAGGGTATCGTAAACGTCATTGTCTCTGTCTTCTAGGGATTCTTTGGCTTTAAAAACGTCTATATCATGCACAGTCTCCATTTAAATTGTTTTTTTTTATAAACAAATTCCTTTAAAATATGCGAGACAGGTCACCAGACCTTACCTGTGCAGACACGTCCTTTATCCTTCTGACGTAACTGGCAATCTCCACTGGTCTTCAAAACTCCCGAGAACAGCGACACATAGACAAAATGCTGTTTTTGAAAACTCTTTTGTTTTATATAAGCTCTTTTTCTTATCTTTCTTGCAGCTTTCCGGACGTATTTTCTTTCCAGCCATTGATCGCACGTATTAATGATTTGAGCCATCAGATCTTGCGCCCTTTATTCTCCACGGCGGTATCCACGATCCTACATAGTGGTTTTCCTTCTTGGTTTCGACTGCATGCGGATCAACCATCGCGTGACACCTGTGAAGGTAGTTTGTTTACTGCAACCACCCTTTCCCTTATCGAGTGTGCATTTCCCTTGATGCGGATGGGTCTCATCCCTTGATCTTTTCTTAATGCATGTCGTCCGTCCGATCATCATCAATATATAGTGCATGTCTCGTATATTTCTGCATCCGCCACGTGCCATGGCCCACGCTTCCACATTTTACTCTTTGGCGGTTCCGCATGGTGCTTCAGTGGTTTGTGATACCACTATCGCGTCGATGCGGGACAATAGCATTGCGCCATGTATTCTAGTGGTACTGTATCCGCAATCGCTCACCATGGTTTTCACACGAGCTTTTTGGTGATGCGGGAATCCACCACAACCATCGATCTTTTCTTGAGCCATCTCTGCCGTTGGAACTTCGCCGGAATTTAATCTTCTCAAAAATTTCTTTCAGACTGCATGCGAATCAACCATCGCGTGACACCTGTCCACCCTTTCCCTTATCGAGTGTGCATTTCCCCTAATATGGATGGGTCTCATCCCTTGATCTTTTCTTAATGCATATCGTCCGTCCAATCATCATCAATATATGGTGCATCTCCCATGTATTTCTGCATCCGCCACGTGCCATGGCCCACGCTTCCACATTTTACTCTTTGGCGGTTCCGCATGGCGCTTTAGTGGTTTGTGATACCACTATCGCGTCGATGCGAGACAATAGCATTGCGCCACGTATTCCAGTGGTATTGTATCCACAACCGCTCACCATGGTTTTCACACGAGCTTTTTGGCGATGCGGGAATCCACCACAACCATTGATCTTTTCTTGAGCCATCTCCGCCGTTGGAACTTCACCGGAATTTAATCTTCCCAAAGATTTCTTTCGGACTATAGTGCTTATGGGTTTCATTTTGCCTCTTGGCGTTCATTTTGCTCCTTGCGGGGCGAATGATAGTATAATGACATTCGTAATGGAGTTGATGAAAAGTGTACTGTTACCAATAATGCAATTTCATGAATGTATCATGGAGAAAGGCTCCGTCTCATCCTATATGCAGGGCTTTGTTGAAAGTTTGAACTCATTGTTTACTATTTACAAACTTTGCAAGCCGACCTTCATTATTCAGTACATTGCTTCATCGCTTGAAATGTAAAAGATAAAATACTTGCTCGTCCACCTCGGTACATCCCAATCATTTGGATGGTGGTCATTACCAGATCGGTTTTCCTATATGTGAGCTTTCGCAGCCTGGTCTAAGGATAATTTCGTCTTGTTTAATATGGGAAAATGTGAAGGATTTGTGGTTAATTGCAAAGTTAAGAAGGTGGTTGACGATTCCTCTTTGGCTCTACGGTGTAATTTGATGATTCCTCACTGCTCTTGCTTGCTGGGGAAAGCACTTCAAAGTCTAGATAGAACATGAGAAAAAATGGAAGAAGTCCATGGTTGAGAAAAATCTCGAAGGTTGCAACCAAGTGCTTGTATAGCAGAGACGAGGAGCCTGGACGCAAGTTGTTGTAATTGCGGATGCTGACCATCAGAACATGAAAGCCATGAGAGCTTTGACATTATTCATTGCAGATAGCAACCCAAATTCTTCGCAGCGTATAGTACCTCCACATACCCTTCTCCAATGCAAGCGACCTCCGGAGCGTCCAAACGAGCTCTATAATTAGAGATGTGGACAGATGTCAAACAGTTTCCCATTACAAAATTTGAAATTCGAGACCCTACACCACACAATTTAGCCAAAGTTCACTTTGCCAAATGAAAAATGCAACTGAAGTGCAACATTAATATGTCCATAATAATAACAAGAAAATGTCACGGACATAACAACTTGTATACATGATCCTTTAGCAAGTTGCATACATGATCATTTACTTTGAAATGATAGTTATATCAGTTCACATGATACATGTACAGTCGAATACGACGAAGACTAACCACCGATACGAAGCTCTAGGAGGAAGGTCTTTTCAAGATCTATTAGTCTCATATTTTTTGCTTTTTGGCCTACTTATTTGAGACTTCAGAGGGTTTATTTGACATCACTGTAATTAATTGGTACTTTTTGAAAACTTGTTACATTCTGTAAACAACATACTACGCTACGCTAGAAGATTGTAAGAGCTTAGTTATGATCTTTGATCTGAAAGTAAAAACTGTATTGAATGAAAACACAGCATTATCCATGGAATAGGTGACATACCTAAGTTTCTTTGATTCACTCCATGAATAGCAAGCCTAACTTTTTTGCCTAGGCCTCGATGCTCCTAGAGAAGGAATCCTTCATTTTACCCTGTTTGCAGATACAAAGCTTCGGGAGGAAGGCCTTTTCAAGATCTATTAGTCTCATAATTTTTGCTTTTTGGTCTACTTATTTGAGACTTCAGAGGGTTTATTTGACATCACTGTAATTAATTGGTACTTTTTGAAAACTTGTTACATTCTGTAAACAACATAATACGCTAAAAGATTGTAAGAGCTTAATTATGATCTCTGATCTGAAAGTAAAAACTATATTGAATTAAAACACAGTACTATCCAAGGAATAGGTAACATACCTAAATTTCTTTGATTCACCTCATGAATAGCAAGCTTTTTTTTTTTTTTGTTGAAAAAAATATTGGTTGAAAAAAAATGATTAATTAATATGATTTACTAATATATAGTCACATTGCATCATAGTCACATATTCATATTTATACTTGACTATGCTGCCGCCTAGTTTTTTGAAAAGATAATTCTTTACCCCTTAGCCTTATTAGTCCCTCCCAAGTCAGAGATTATAGCAATGGGTCTATTGTCAAAACTAAGTTGACTTTTTAAATATTTTCTGTTATCTAAAGTTATTTTTCAATGTTTTGGAAAAATAATTATTAATTTTAATTTTAAAAAAATAAAAAATATTATTTTTATTTTTAAAATTCAATTTTTTTATTTTTGATTGGTGGAAAAGTTTGATTAGACTAAATAGCCTTGCTGGGAGGTGACATTTATTTAAAAAATATTATTAATAAAATTAAATAAAAATGAAAAACCTTAAAAAAAAAATGACAAGTTTGTACTTACATCTTACACACAGATTTACTTGTAGAGTTGAGCTAGTTGACAGATTGGATTGTGATGAACCAACGGTGTGATTACAGGTTTGCAGACAGCTAGGAGTAAGATATATATACCATTATTACTTATTGTGACGGCAACGTTATTCTCTCCTGTTCTGTTGTGACGAGGAAGTTTCGGCAGAATCGAGGTCGTCGGAGCACCATTTCCCGGTACCGTCGTTGCCGAAATTGGAGACTAGTGGTAAATCCGGGACAAGGTGACGTAATGTTCCGCATAGTAGCGACGCGCTTCCCTGTTGAATTACCTTGGCAAATAATTTGGACATAATTTCTTTGCATTGGTCTTTGACACATGGCAGGATCAACAATCAGTTGATGTGGCGTTGTCTTTTGGTGGAGTTAAATGGAATCAGTAGATAAACTCATTTGATGGGTCAATTGGCGTTGTCTTTTGGTGGAGTTTTGACTAGATAAACACAATTGATAGGTTAGTTAATTTTAGAGTTACGGTTTTCAAATTTAGACATGATTGCATGCCATTTCTACGAGTCAATTATATCCACTCATAATTTGGAACGTTGCTAACTTTAACACAATTTAATTTAGAAAATTATAAATTAAATTACATATGATGAGTATTTTTAATGAAATAAATCTTCTTCTTCTTTTTTTAGTTTTTAATAATATGAATCATCTTAAAATAGATAAAATTTTAAAAGCAAATTAGTATATCCTTATATATTTTAATGAGAAAATTTATGTAATAAAAGAATTGAGTTTCTTGCATTGAACACCTAATATTATGTAACATGTTCTCATTAAAAAAAATGTAAATGATGTCAACTTGAACAAAACATATTAAATTATATTAATTTCATTTTAAATTTAGATATATTAAGTAGATATCAAGAGTGTAAATTAGATCCCTGTGGATGCTTGATAAATCCGGGTTTAAGATGGTCTACACTGTGCCCAAGGAGCAATGTTTTATGCAATACAATTTTTTTAAGTTAATTTTAAAAAATTATATAAATTTCAGAAAACTAAAATTTTATTATTGGGTGATTGGTCAAAATAGTTATTCATCGATATAAATTTGGTGAGAAGACATTAATTTTAAAATAGAAAATTAAAAATATTTAATTGAAATTTTATAAAATTTTGGCAAAATTTTTATTTGTTGAATTTTGTTTATAATATTTTGATTGGGATGTGATAAATTTTATATATTGATTTTTGTTTTTAGTTTGTTGTGAAAAAATTTAATATATTGATTTTTGTTTTTAATTGAGACTCACTTGCAATTATTGAAAACTTTGATTGAAACTCACTTGCAATTACTACTGTTCTTTTAATTCTTCTTCACAGCTGCTAACATTAATGGTATCCCTACGCGAAAGTTGATCGCTTGAAGCTTGTGAATGCTCAAAAAGAGCATCATGTCACTTACAAGAATTGAAATGGGTGGGGAGGGCGACAATCTTTCCTCCCTCCCAACCACCCAAGCTACAACCAATGGACATAGATATTATTATATTATATAATTGTACATGAAAACTTTTATATTATATATTTGTCAGGCTATACAGTAACATTTCTTGTCCCACACGCAAACAGTCTTTGAAAAGCGCGCTGATGAAAAGTTTTGATTGGGTTCGCACATGATAAAGCCAAATTTCATGGCAGCTGTCTAAAATTTAAATCTTTATTATTTTGACTTTTAAGTTTGATGTCAAGCGAATCAATGGTTTCGTTTCGTATGTCCTGTTGTTGCGCAGCGGCATCTTGTCCTTTTCAATGTACGCGTGTCGAGTTGCAGTCCAAACTATTATCATATTGATGTCCCCGTCTTTCTGGTAAGTGCGTGTTTAAAGTTAGGGGACCTAAATCTATGTTTCTGGCAAGGTGTAGTAGTGCAAACTAGTTCAGGTCGGTCAAAATAACAGGAGGAAATTCCTTTCTTGTCCCGCCTTAGCGCAAGTTCTCTTACACAATCTTTTTCATTTTTCCATCCATGGCAGATACATCAGCTTCCGCTTCCTCTTGCCCCTCCGCCACTGCATCTTCCGTTAAGAACCATTACCACGTATTTATCAATCACCGGGGTGCGGATGTTAAGAAAACCTTCGCCAGCCATCTTTACCGCCATCTCTTTTCTGGTCATGGATTAAGGGTGTTTTTGGATAAGCATGAACTGAAAGTTGGAGAACACTTTCCTTCTGAGATAAAAGATGTTATTAGAACGGCCTCAGTTCATGTGGCCATATTCTCTCCAGGATATGCAGAATCAGAATGGTGTCTCCATGAGCTCCTCCTAATGTTGGAGTCAAATGCTCCAATTATTCCTGTGTTTTACCATGTCGAGCCAGCTGACCTTCGGCGGACGCAGAGCGAACAGAGGATATATTCCAAGGGCCTGCGCAAACTAGAGTCTCGACACGACTCCATCAGTATTCAAAAGTGGAGAGATGCTCTTTCCCTTCTTGCAGACAAAAGTGGATTAGATCTCAAGGAAACGTGTAACGGGTGAGAACTTTATATAAATGATATGTATTTTTATAGATAGCTATATGGTTTTTACTTCTGCGCACGTTTCCAACACCGTTTCTTTATTTTCTTGTAATTAACCAGTGACGAGGGTGAGCTCGTGGAAAAGATCGCTCAATGGGTTTTGAAAAAGGTTAAAAGACCTGGTCTGATCCTTACGACCAGATATCCCATTGGTTTGAATGAAAAGGTAGAGAGTTTTGAAAACAAAGTACTGAAAAACCAGCAGAGCGGGAAGGCCCTGGTCGTGGGGATCGTGGGTATGGGTGGCGCAGGAAAAACAACGCTGGCAGTAGAACTCTTCAATAGGAAGAGTTCAAATTACGATAAGTCCTACTTTTTACATGATGTTAGAGCAGGTAAAAGCTCTTTACCTTCTTTGCAGACAAAACTTCTTAAGGGCTTGTTTCAATTGGATCGGCCTGTAGACAACATCCATGAAGGTATGGGGACGCTTACAGAGTTTCTCTCAACTTCTCACTCCAAGTTAATAGTTTTAGATGACGTAGATGATAAAGGCCAGGTGAAGGCACTTTTGCCTGATGTCAAATCTGTTATTTCCTCCAGTACTAGCTTTGTGCTGATTACATGTAGAGACATAGGTGTTCTCAGAGGGTCAGGAGTCGAAGAGTCATCGATTTATCATCTTGATGGCCTTAATCCACAATACTCCCTACAGCTCTTCTCTTTGCATGCCTTCAGCCAACCCCATCCACCCCCAGAATTTAAAGATCGGGTCGATAAGTTCTTAGAAGTCTGTGATGGTCTGCCTTTATCTTTGGAAGTGTTTGGGGCACTTCTGCATGACGTAAAAGACATGTCTTTGTGGGATGCCCACTTGGATAGGCTTCGAAAGACGCTTCATAGTGACATCAAAGAAAGACTTCAAATCAGTTATGAAGCCCTCAGTCCAGAGGATAAAGAGATATTCTTAGACATTGCCTGTTTTTTCATAGGAGAAAACAGGGATATGGCCATTAGAATATGGGACGGATCAGATTGGCAAGGCTCGCTGGGGTTTCGAAATCTACAGAACAGGTGTCTTGTCCAGGTGGACAGTGAAAATAGGATAAAAATGCATGACCACCTGATAGATTTGGGAAGAGCTAATGCCGAGAAGTCAGCATCGCGGCATTGTCTTTGGCCTCCAACAGAGAATATTCATGATTTGTTGCAGAAAACATCTGTAAGTAGTTTATCATTCAATTTTATGTAAATCATTCAATAGAAATCTTTGTACGATTTTTAAATTCTTCATTGCTTTTCAAGAATGAACAGATAAGGGACGAAGTGCGGGGAATTAGGATGCGTCCGAGTGACTGTAATGATAATGCTGATTTGACTTTACCTAGTGAATTTATAGACTGTGATGACGAGTATAGATCATTTTCGCGCTACAAGATGAAGAAGTTGCAGCTGCTTGATCTTGAAGGAGGTCTCTTGGACCGCGTTCTGAAGAGGGTGCACGCTCCAGATCTCATATGGCTCCGCTGGATTAAGTATCCCTGGTCTTCCCTACCTTCCTGGATTCCAATGAAGAAATTAAGGGTTTTAGAAGTACAAGGGAATAAATTGGAAACATTGTGGGAAAGCGAATCGCAGGTATGATTGAGTTAAAATTTTGTTTATTTTACCACAAGATCTCACTTGATTTTCAAGTATATTTTGGTAGATGACAATCATCCAAATCTCTTTTTAGCTGTTGAAACACGTGAACATTTTGCAGGCACCTTCAGAATTGCGGGCGTTAAAGATTAGGGATGCTCCCCTTCCAAAGTTTCCAGAGTCCATAGGGAAGCTGAAGCACCTGCAACAGATTTACGTCAATTTGAGAAAGGGGGGAATTAATGTGGAAACATTGCCTGAAGAATTTTGTAATTTGCAGTCTTTGATGACCTTAGAGTTACTGAACTGCTGCGAAATGAAGTCACTACCAGAGCTCTTTGGTAATTTAACAAACCTCGAGCACATCGATCTGACGGGTTGCTGCAAATTGGAGAGGCTTCCAAATTCCTTCGGGAATTTAATTAGGCTTAAGTATCTTAAGTTGTCTAAGTGCTCTAATTTGACCATCTCCAGTGAAACGCTAGGAAATATTCTCACGCTTGAATACATAAATCTCTCATACTGCTCCAAAATTGAAGAAATGCCTCCGCAGATAGCACTTCAGCGGTCCCTTGGAAAATTATATTGTATGGGTACAGCCTTCACAGAATTGCCACGTGCAATTGGAGACCTAAAAGAGTTGGAAGTTTTGTATTTAGAAAACCATTCCCTGAAAGAGTTGCCGCATTCATTAGGTGACCTAAAGAACTTGAAGCAATTGACCCTTCATTGCAGCCAATTGAAGTGTTTGCCGGTTTCCTTTGGAGTCTTAAATCAGTTGATTGAGTTAAGACTTCGTTGTCCGATAACGGAACTGCCCTTTAAAGGGCGAGTTGACTCTTCGAGTGACAAAGGTATGTTTCCGCATCTCCAATACATATTTCTTGAAAACGCAAGAGTATCAGAGGTATCTTTTGACGAAGGTGTATGCCCCAACCTTCAATATCTCATGGTCCATAACTGTAGACAGATTAATGTTGGAACACTGCCAAATACACTCATAAAGCTGGAATTATATCAGTGTAGACTTTTTATGTCTATAGATCTTCGTGGCCTTGCAAAACTTGAAATGCTACACATTACTGAATGTAGGGATCTGAAAAGCATATGGGGTTTGGAAGAACTTACAAAGCTTCGGGTAGTAGAAATATTGAATCTAAATAATCACTTCGAGAAAATCTCGGAGCTACCAAGTTTCGAAGATTTGAGGTTGTTGGAGAGGTTCAGAGCATGTTATTGTGATTTGAGGAGTATACAGGGGTTGGAGCAGCTGACAAAGCTTCGGGAACTAGATGTCTCTAGATGTTCTAAGTTAGAAGTGCTACCAGGTGTTGAATATTTGAGGTCTCTGGAAAAGTTGAAAGCATGTTACTGTAGAAATTTGAGGAGTATACACGTGTCGGAGCAGCTGACAAAGCTTTGGGAACTAGATGTCTCTGGATGTTCTAAGTTAGAAGTGCTACCAGGTGTTAAACATTTGAGGTCGCTGGAGAACTTAAAAGCATCTCACTGTGACAGTTTGAGGAGTATACAGGTGTCGGAGCAGCTGACAAAGCTTCGGGAACTAGATGTCTCTGGATGTTCTGAGTTAGAAGTGCTACCAGGTGTTGAACATTTGAGGTCGCTGGAGAACTTGAAAGCATCTGGCTGTGACAGTTTGAGGAGTATACAGGTGTCGGAGCAGCTGACAAAGCTTCGGGAACTAGATGTCTCTCGATGTTCTAAGTTAAAAGTGCTACCAGGTGTTGAACATTTAAGGTCGCTGGAGAAGTTGAAAGCATACGCCTGTGGCAATTTGAGGAGTATACAGCTGTCGGGGCAGCTGACAAAGCTTCGGGAACTAAATGTCTCTGGATGTTCTAAGTTAGAAGTGCTACCAGGTGTTGAACATTTGAGGTCGCTGGAGTACTTGATAGCATCTTACTGTTACAGTTTGAGGAGTATACAGGTGTCGGAGCAGCTGACAAAGCTTCGGGTACTAGATGTCTCTCGATGTTCTAACTTAGAAGTGCTACCAGGTGTTGAACATTTGAGGTCGCTGGAGAACTTGAAAGCATCTGACTGTGACAGTTTGAGGAGTATACAGGTGTCGGAGCAGCTGACAAAGCTTCGGGAACTAGATGTCTCTCGATGTTCTAACTTAGACGTGCTACCAGGTGTTGAACATTTGAGGTCGCTGGAGAAGTTGAAAGCATCTGACTGTGGCAATTTGAGGAGTATACAGCTGTCGGGGCAGCTGACAAAGCTTCGGGAACTAGATGTCTCTGGATGTTCTAAGTTAGAAGTGCTACCAGGTGTTGAACATTTGAGGTCGCTGGAGAATTTGAAAGCATCTGCCTGTGACAATTTGAGGAGTATACAGGTGTCGGAGCAGCTGACAAAGCTTCGGGAACTTGATGTCTCTGAATGTTCTAAGTTAGAAGTGCTACCAGGTGTTGAACATTTGAGGTCGTTGGTAAAGTTGAAAGCATCTGCCTGTCACAGTTTGAAGAATCTACTGGGGTTGGAGCAGCTGACACAGCTTCGGGAACTAGATGTCACTGGATGCTATAAATTAAAAGAGTTAAAAGGGGTTGAACAATGTATCTGGCTGAAAAGGCTTAACGTCTCTGGATGTGATACACTGCAGTTGAGTGAGGAAGCAGAGCAGTTGCGTCAACGGTTGACTGAGCTTGAGGAAGCAGAGCAGTTGGAAGCAGAGCAGTGGCGTCAACGGTTGACTCAGCTTATGGAAGCAGAGCAGTTGCGTCAACGGTTGACTGAGCTTGAGGAAGCAGAGCAGTTGGAAGCAGAGCAGTTGCGTCAACGGTTGACTGAGCTTGAGGAAGCAGGGCTGAGTCAATGGTTGATGGAATCATGGAGGAAGCAGAGCAGTTGACGGAGCTTGAGGAAGCAGAGCAGCAGGGCTGGAATAAACGAAGAAAACTGTAAAACGTATGTATTTAGTGTCAAAACCGTCCATTTTTTACTGATGAGATTTTTACCCTGCTGAGAGCAGCTTTATTTTTGGAAGCAAAAGACAAGTTTCAATTAATTGTCATATAGGATTGTATTATAGGCCTGTTTATCATTATTATAGTAAGCAAAGAACAAGGCAAGTGTCAATTAATTGTAATATGGGATTGTATTATAGGCTTGTTTATCATTATTATAGTATAGAAATGTAGATGGTAATGATTCAAAATGATCTTGAATGTACTTTAATATTTTATCTAATTTAGTTTAACAAATATTTGTTGTCAAGTATTTATTTATAGACATTGATTTTATGGTAGGTATTTAAAATTCATAATTAATAATTATAAAAAAATCGAAATTAATTCATGTGATAACTGAACTTTGTGGTAGTTCCAAAATAGCTCATGTGATAACTGCACTTTGTGGTAGTTTCAAAATAGCTCATGTGATAACTGAACTTAATGACATGGTGATGTCTAACCCATGTGACACTAGAACTCCATCTAGCAGTCCGGTACAGCCTTCTTGCTTCATTTTCTTTCATGCTTGCACTTTCTTAGTAAATATGTATTTCTTTCATGCCTGTATTTCTTTCATGCTTGGGCTTGACTCGAGGGACAAACCATGGTAGGACGGGGGGCCTGTAGTGCCTTTTCAGTTACTGGGTCGATTGCCTACTCATAATGATGATGGCCCCAGCCTCCTTCTATCCTCCAAGTCATCTGACTCATTAGACAGTGATGCCTCCTCTTCCTCCACTTTGAGATGCTGTATCTTATGAATCTCATATCTCTTTTCAGTGATTATGTATAATAAACTAGAAATAGCATGGCCAGACATGACACTCCACAGAACGCTTTTTTATCTTTATGGGCAACAGCGTTTTCTTTTAGGTCAATTATATTTTGAAATGGGCATAAAAGTGGTCGGTTCGTTTTTTTGTTTTCATCGTCCTTGTACAGGCCATGGGATTGAAACCTGCCGCGAGCTTTGTAAAAAGATTTGCGCTCAAATTCTGTGTGCTGACCGCAATCAGCATAAAAGAAAAACAAACACGCCATGAACAAGCCACGGGATTGATACCTGCCGCGAGCTTTGTAAATTATTCTTGGGACACATGTATCGGTCAAAGAAATACCCTTTTTCAACTGGTGGTCTGACAATATAATGGTGTGGAGATGTTGTGGGATCTTCCGTGAATTACTTGCGTATCAAATTTACTCCAGCGATCAGTTTCTTTTGCCATCTGTGTCAATCCTTGAACATTCCAGAGTTGGCTTATGTTATTTCTCACATGTGACATTTTCTCCTTGCGTTGTGGTTCACTGTGATATTGTGGCCTTTTACCAATACATTGTAGTATCACACCCTTAGTAAACATGATCCAATATTCTAAGTTAGGCCAGTGGATTCTTTCTCAATTAGGAATCGCTTTGATGATTCGGTAGTTAATCAATTAAATGCAAAGATAAGGCAAGTAATTTGTTGACCACACAACTAAAAGAGAAGTGGATATGGCAGCGATTTTCCTTTCGGTAACATCTCATTGGTAACATTTGATTATTGAATTATATATATTAATAATTATAACATATACCAAGGACAAAGCGCAAGTCTGCATGTATCACTGGAGGTGAGCATGGGCGACGAAGCTGCTAGGAGCTTATGCAATCTTCTCACTAAATAAATTTATGGAGTTGTTCCCTCTTTAAAAAATGATATAAGTATTATGTGCGACAGTGGGCACCTGAATAACACTATTTGTAAACTTTAACCACTTATTTTCAAAATATATATATATATATATTCGAACATAATACGTATAATTGCCCACACATATATATATATATATATATATTCGAACATAATACGTATAATTGTCATTCAATTTGCAAGGTTCACGCATGCGCATGAAGGTTTATGCTTCATCTTATATATTATACACAATGGTATAAACATCTCATTTATAAAATAAATATATTTTTACCTAATAAATAAGTATATTTTAAATGCAACATGGAGTGTTATACAAAGGTTTTATGGAATGTTATACAAAGGCTTTATGGACATTTCATTTATAATAAAAATAAAACATTTTTCTTAATTAATAATCTCATTTAAATGCAATGTCCAACAATTCTATTTTTCACAAACTAGGATAAATATTTACTTTAAAAATCATGTACATACATATTTTGAAATATATCAAAAATTGAAAATAAGTCACATAAATACTTTGCAATATATGAAGATTTATTTTATTTTGTCAAAAGAAAAAAGAGTTTCTTGTTATTCTAAGGGTGAATCAAAGAAACTACAATGTGTACCTATCACATGGATAGAGTATTCAAGAACTATTAATCAAGAGTCTGAGTAAGATTGATACAATTATTGCACAAAAACAAAATATGCCCGCATGTCCATTTGATACAAAAACTCGAAGATGGTCTCCAAACTAGACTTCGAAAAACCTACTGATATCATTGTTACTAATTCTTCTCTTTTAACAATAGCATAGTATGCAAAAATCACATCTTGCCAAAAATATACAATGAAGAGAATAAGAAGAAAAAGCCTAGTATAATCAGAAAAGACTATCTTCCATCTGAAGATAGTTGCGGTAGCCTCTAAAGTGAACCCAACCTTCCTCCATATCTAGGCCCTGTTTGAATAGCACATCAATCCTCTGGTTGTATGTTCTAGAAATTTGTGTGAAGCTGATTGCAGAAAAAAAGGAAGTAATTCTTGTACCCAGACTTTCCAATGTTCCAGAATAGAGCCCTGTAATTTGTGCTTATCGGTGATCCAATCTATCACTACCGTAGAGTCACTGAATATCTGTATAGTGGCAATATCTTTCATATATGCCACCTTTAATATACACCAAAGTGCGAGTAGCTCTGCATGGGTATTGCTTCTTGCACCACATCCCATACTTACCTCATGAAAATGATCTCTAGTAATTAATATAAGAAAACTAGCACCATAGCTCCTGCGTTGTTCCACCCCATCAAAGAACCCCAAAGGATCTCGACCTAAGATGATTGGAAGGGTCTTCATGCTATTTTTCAGTTTGATGGGTTTCCTAGAAACACATGAATTGAAACTCATAATAAATCTACAGGCTCCCTCCGAAGAGTAACATGTATCATCAAACAAGATCGTGTTTTTGTATTGCCAAATGTTCCATAGAAAAAAGAATGTAAAGGATGAGGATTTGTCATTGGTTTTACACCATTGATAAAGACAATTTTCCAATGAACCAAAACACCAAAAGACCAACATCCTAAAATCCTACATCTACTTGTCACCTTGTCCCATAATTGAAGGGTGATAGTACAATTTACTAAAAGGTGATCTACAATTTTTGCATCCCTGTAGAAGAGGGGAAATCCCAAGGGACCCATCCCACCACTTCTCATATAGCTCTCCCCAGTCAATACTCTGTTCTTTAATGCCATCAAAATAAAACAATGAATCTTAATTGGAATGGGCCACTTCCAAAGATCCCTAAACCATCACTGAAAGTGTTTGTCTCTATTATTGAAGGCAATAGCATTGTAGGCCTTGTTTGTTTTCACTTTTACTGTCTCCAAGTCACGTGCCCACGAAATTTGATCCGAGCTATCCAGAAGTTTTATGCCCGAATGTCAAATACATGCCACATACCTATCCCATTCGTCAACTTCAATTGAATTTAAATTTAAATTTAAATTGGATGCCATGAGCCAATAGTCCTTCGTAGCACCTCCAGAGCCCATCTTCCAAGCATGATTTAGAAAATAAATCCCTTTTAGATGTAATGCCTATATTGTGGAGTATGTATGACAGGGTAGAATTGTGATCAAATCTAAAGAAGGGATCAACTCCCACCTTAACCTAGAAACCATTTCCACCACACCATGATAACCATATGTTAAGTGCCAGAAATGAATCGACCAATCAATACCAGATATTTGATATCGGGTGAGAACGCTTATTCTCCATTCTAATCCATTCAATAACAGTAAGATTCTTGGGATATTTTCTTCTAACAACCACACCCCACAGTCTAGGGTCCATTATCCCCCTCCAGAGACTTTTCATATGCAGAGCCGTATTGACCTAGTAGATGTTCCAAATCCCCCACCTGCCAAAAGCTTTGGGAGAAGCTAATTTTCCCATGCCACTAGATGAAGACCATGTTGAGATTGTGACACATTCCACACATGAGTATATGACGATAGACAAAGAATAAATCAATGAATTGTGTTTAATATAGTATCTTTTTGCACCGGGTTATTTTTTAAGGATTCTAATATTATACTTAAGTATAGTATCTAGACGGTTATTTTAGATTGAAAAAAACATGTATATAGATAGGTAGGTGAACGTTAAATATGAAACATACAATTTTTTAATAAAACATGTAAATTTTGGTGAATATTATGATAAAAAAACATATTTTATGTAAATATAGGCGATATTAGAGACTAAAAATGACCAAATAGCGAATTTATTTTTTGAAAAAAAGCCCAAAATATAGCCAATTTGTGAAATTTTGCCCCTAAAAGTTATCCTGTTTTGCACATTGGCTTCCTTGGAAGTAGATTTTTCATTTGGGAATTTTCTTCTTGTAGATTGGTTTCGATTTGGTTCTATCATATTTTGTTATTGATTTTATAAGAGTTTTCTAAATAAAATTAGAATTGTTGTGTTACTATTTTTTTTTATAATTTTATAAAAATATTTTTTTAGAGATCTGAATGGATAATTTTAGTATAATTCTAATATATATATATGTATGTAATTTTAAAAATAACATGTTAAACATATATTAAAAATAATTTTTTTCTCAAAATGCACTTAAAACTATATGCTTTTTTGTGATGTACATTGTTATCGGACAATCTACCAAAAGCGGACTTAATTGATCTCCCTAGCTCAATGTAAGTCTAGAACAAATAGGACAGAATATGAAACTGCTTCCCTAGATCTAGTTAAATATCGAGTGATTAGATGTCTTACCTTCATATCGTAGATCTTTCTCCTTTCTGTTGCTCCAAGCTCCACGGTCGTCAGATCTCAGCTGCAAGACCTGTCAAGACATACAGAAACAATGCAAACAGTAAAACGCATCTAAACAGTAATAGATTTAAGTAAACGGTTAAGAAAGTAAACTACACAAACATTATTAACACAACAACATTTGGTGGAAAGAGTTTATATTACTGTATTAAAAGAGGGAAGTACAAAAGAGAGATGATTACAACTAAAGCTTAACATCGCAATCCTCCTCCAACAAGCCAATGCCAAAGCCTCCAAAGGAAGTATAGGTCTCCCAAGAGATGAGTAGAGATATCCTAAGCTAACTTCACTAGCATGCAAGTGCTATAGACTTCCTCCCCTTGGAACAAAGAGGGCTCTTATATTTATAGGACCAAGTGGATAGAGTAGGTTGAGGATCATGGGGAGAGGGTTAAGGGATCCTTCCCAAAGGATAGGGAACCTAAGGCCAGCTCACCTAGGAGTTAGGGATAGAGATCCACCTCATCCAACTTCTAGAATTCGCTCGAAAGCTACCTTTATCCCATGAAACTAAATCTGGCGCATGCTTCATGAAGGCAACCTGCGCCGGCGCACCTTGCTCAACGACAACCTACGCCAGCCTAATTAGGAGTGTGGATAATGGACATCGACTTGCTCTAAATGACTAGCTTGATCATGGGACTTAATGGATTCAGGCACTAAGGTTACATAGGTCTCATGATGGCGAGATTTTGGGTGTAACAGAATGCCCCCCAAAGCATGAAGCTGGTAAAACTAATCAGGTAAAATGCTTTGATTGAAGAAATGGCAAGGACTTGTTGAAGGGAAGATGATGTTGTAGTACAAATGACTCTGAGAACATAGTCTCGTATGACTCACAAAACGACTGCCGACCAATACAATGCAGATCCATGGTAGTAAAGACCGTCTGAACACAATCATGTCTACTAGACACAAGCGTAGATCCATGATAAGATGACAACATAGACACGACCAATACAAAGTGGATCCGTGTAACATAACTCAAACAATCTCCATTGTAACCTGGGTAAAAGATGACTCCTCAGGGTCTTCAAGCTGAACCCGCAATGATATGAATCTATCCATGTGATTACAAATGTCTTGACGTCGAACATAGTAGAAACCACTCAATTACTGGTCATTGATGTATACCTTTAACAAGTGCGAGGGATATCACCATTAATGTCAATGATTCCCAAGATATCACAGTACATTCCATCGAGAGCGAATTAATGGGTTGAGGTCGAATGCTCAACGAAATCTTTCAATCAAGAGTCAATGATGTAAACTCATGTCAAAAGTGATGTGAAGAACCTGCAACAATTAATTGACGAAAATACACAATATATCAGATCACAAAATACTTTTATTTATCGCAGGCCACTTTGAGGGGGCAACCTCCTTTGAGCAAGCTCAATACAAAATAACTTCACGGTGCCTTCATAGGCCTCAACACACACTTATATACTAAGTCTAGGCGCCAATACTATGGGTCAAAACCATGGGCCACTACAAACTATGGATTAACAATACTATGGGCGACTTACAAAGCATATGCGCCAACAACAATAACACAAACTATGGATCAACAAATACTATGGGACGACTTACAAAGCATATGCGTCCAACAACAATATACTAACAAAGTAAAGACATGGGTTCCTAACATCCCCTCCCCCTTACAAAAAACTTTGTCCTCAAAGCTTTAGGTGTGGAAATTGTTGTTGAATATGAAGGAATGGTTCCCATGTAGCATCCTCTGGTTGCATGCCATGCCACTGAATTATGAACTCTGTGATAGAGCGAGAGCGAAGCTGTCAAGTGCCCCGATTGAGGACGGCCTCCGGCTCCAAAAGGATGGATCCTTCATTATCCAGTTCGGGTAAAATAGTTTGTCCATTGATGTTGGTGCCAAGAAATTTCTTTAGACAAGAGACATGAAATAATGGATGAATGCGGGAAGAAGGAGGAAGTTCCAATTTACAAGCAACATACCCGATCGTCTGAAAAATCTGATATGGCCCATAGAACTTTGGAGCAAGCTTTTGATGCCCTTTGAGTTTCAGGGAGGATTGCTCGTATGACTGGAGATGAAGAAAAACCATATCGCCTACTTGAAAAGTGCGCTCATAACGGTGTTGATCAGCTTGTTGCTTCATGCGATTTCTTGCCATGTGAAGATTGTCCCGCAAAATGTGAAGAATCTAATCGCGGTTTCGAAGGACCGTGTCAACTTCCTGAACTAGTGAACTGTTGGGGGTGTATGGAAGAAGAACTGGAGGTGCCTGACCATAGAATTCTTCATATGGGGTCATTTTAGAGGCAGTGTGGTAAGAGGTATTGTACCACCATTCAGCGAGAGGGAGCCACTTTTCCCACTGATGTTGTTGTTCAGAGGTGAAGCAACGAAGATAAGTTTCCAAGCATTTATTGATAATTTCAGTCTGACCATCTGTTTGTGGATGATACCTTGAACTCATCTTTAGTTTGGTGCCAGTGTGGCGAAATAGTTCTGTCCAAAAATGACTGTTGAAAGTTGCATCACGATCCGAGACAATGGAAGAAGGGATGCCATGAAGACGAAAGATCTGGTCCAGGAAAATTTGAGCGACTAAGGAGGCTGTATAGGGATGGCTGAGAGCAAAAAAATGACTATATTTGGAGAGGCAATCAACCACAACGAGAATCACTGTCTTCCCATCAGATTTAGGGAGCCCTTCAATGAAATCCATAGAAATATCTTTCCAAATCCGTGTAGGTATGGGAAAGGGTTCAAGCAATCCTGGAAGGAGTGTCGTTTCACCCTTATTGTGCTGGCAGGTATCACATTCAGCCACCATCTATTGAATTTTCCTTTCCATGCCTTGCCAAAAGAAGTTACGCCGTGCCCGTTCATACGTTTTGAGGAACCCAGAGTGCCTTTCCAATGGAGAAGCATGGATATCATAGAAGACAGCTTGTTGAAGATCTGTACTCTGGGGAAGCACCAAACGACCCTTGTATATCAGGGAAGCACCATCCCAAGAGTAATGTGGTACAATAGAAGGGTTGTTGGTCAAGCGTTGGATGATTTGAGATAAGGAAGAGTCATTGACATAACCCTGTTGAACAGATTGCAACCAATTTGGAACAGGCATAGAAATAGCTAAAAGAGAACCTTTGGCATCAAATGTGCGAGAAAGAGCATCTGCCACAATATTGTCCTTACCCTTCTTGTAAGTGATCTCATAGTCATAACCCATGAGTTTGCTAACCCATTTCTGTTGTGCTGGGAAGGAAACACGCTGTTCCAAGAAATATTTCAAACTCTAGTGATCAATCTTGATGCAGAAATGATTCCCTAATAGGTATGGTCGCCACTTCTGTATTGCATGCAAAATAGCCATCATTTCCTTCTCATATGTAGAGGCAACGAAATTCTTACCTGAAAGGGATTTGTTGGTGAACGCAATGGGGTGTTCATCTTGAAGGAGAATAGCACCAAGTCCATTGCCGCAAGCATTACTCTCAATCGTGAAGGGCTTGGAAAAATCGGGCATAGCTAGAACAGGTGTAGTACACATAGCTTGTTTCAGTTTTTCAAATGCATACTGAGTAGCATGTGTCCATGTAAAAGCATCCTTTTTCAATAGAGAAGTCAATGGAACTGCAATCTTCCCATAATCCTTGACAAACTTGTGGTAGTAGCCAGTCAACCCCAAAAAACCACGAAGGCTCTTGAGTGTCTGAGGATGCGGCCAATTGTTCATGGCATCGATTTTGGCAGGATCCACATGAACCCCTTGTGTTGAGATAATGTGCCCGAGATACTCAACTTCCTTTTGTCCAAAAACACATTTAGACTGTTTGGCGTGGAGATGATGGTCAGAGAAAAGTTGCATGACAAGATCTAGATGCTGGAGATGTTCATCCCATGTTTTACTGTAGATGAGGATATCATCAAAGAATACCAGAATGAATTTCCGCAAGTGGGGCCGAAATATTTTATTCATTAAGGCATGGAATGTGGAAGGAGCATTAGTGAGGCCAAAGGGCATGACCAAAAACTCATAGTGGCCATCATGTGTGCGGAAAGCTGTTTTAGGGATATTATCCTCATGAACCCGAATTTGATGATATCCAGAACGAAGATCCAACTTGCAGAAAAATTGAGCCCCATGAAGCTCATCAAGAAGCTCATCAACAACAGGAACTGGAAACTTATCCTTGATGGTGAGGTGATTAAGTGCTCGGAATTCAATGTAGAGGTGCCATGACCCATCTTTTTTGCAGACAAGAAGAACTGGAGAAGAAAAGGAACTAGTGCTTGGGTGAATAATACCTTGCTTCAATAAGTCTCGAACGAGCATTTCAATCTCTGTTTTTTGGTGAAATGGGTAGCAATAGGGCCTGATGTTGGGAGGAACACTACCAGGAAGGCGATGAATACGATGGTCTTCTGGCCTTGAAGGTGGAAATCCCACTGGTTTAGCAAAGACACCTGTATATCGATCCAGAATTTGTTGTAGATCCAAAGGAGTAGTGGAGACCACTGATGGTTGCATCTGAATGGAATGGATCTGAGCGATGACACCATGTGAATTCTTCTTGAGGATTTTTTCCATGCGAAGTGAACTGATGATGCTGAGAGACCCTGGTTGTAATCCTGTCAATGTGTGTTTTTGTCCATTGAGGGAAAACTGCATCCAAAGTTCAGCAAAATCCCATAAGATAGGGCCAAGTGTGCATAGCCATTGAGCTCCCAAAACCACATCACATCCACCTAAGGTCAAGGTAAACATGTCAGAGCGCAAGGTATAATCTCCCATAGAGATATACACATTTCAACACTTCCCTTTGCAAGGTAAGGTGCCCCCATTAGGAACCATGACTTCAAAGTTGGAGCAAGGATGGATAAAACAATCAGCTTGTTTGGCGATCCGAGGGTCAATAAAATTATGAGTGCTACCAGAATCAATGAGTATTGTAAGAGGAAGCTTCTTGAAGTAACCCCTGACCCGCATTGTTTGGGGGGTGGTGATTCCATCTAAAGCATGGAGAGATATCTCTGGCTGGTCATCCTGAGACGGAGGGTCAATAGTCGGTTCCTGAATGTTGACCTGAGCATCCATTGTATCTGGATCTTCATCACCAATTTTAGAGGCAGGCGGAGAATCCACATCCAAGAGATAGAGCTTTTGCTGAACACATCTATGTCCGCGAGTGAATGTCTCATCATAATTATAGCAAAGCCCCTTTTCTTTACGTGCTTGCATCTCTATTTCAGACAAATGCTTGATAGGAGCTGGTCGAGGAGCCTGCGGTATGGGTGGTCATTGAGAACCCATATTTCGGAAGGGAACAAAAGTGGGCTTGGAGGGCTGTTGGGATGAAATCTTGTCTTCTGCCAACTTAGCCACCTCCAGGGCTTCCATCATTGTGTTGGGATAGAACATTTTGACCTCAGAGCGGATGGCATCCTTTAGACCACTAATACAACAACTCCGGTAAAAGTCATCAGACAATCCTTCAGTGTGGTTGGCTAGTTTCTCAAATTCGGTTTGATACTCTCTCACAATGCCAATTTGGTGAAGTTTAGTGAGGGCTCCTGTGAAGTAAACATAAGCACTAGGACCAAATCGTTGCAAAAGGAGTGAGAAAAAGTCTGGCCATTTTGACTCTTCATGAGCCTTGATGTACCAACGGTACCATTGAAGAGCTTCCTGTTTCAAATGAAAGGATGCAGGCGGAACTTTGTTGACATAAAAAGTAATATGCATACTGAAATATTGTTCTGCATGATAGATCCATCCAGTTGGATCAGTACCATTGAAGCGAGGAAAATCAAGCTTCGGACCACGGAAATTGCTGGAAGAAGAGAACCCATTGTCTGATGAAGACTCGGACTGCCGTTTATTGTTCATGGCTGAATGTTCAAGATGGAGGCCGAAAATTTTTTCATCCAGATCCTGGAGTTTGGCTTGGATGGCTGCAAGTGCTTCTTCCATAGTTTTTGCTCCTGCGCGGGTGACAACCATAATCAGGAGTTTTTTTTTTTTTGGTTGACTGGGTGGAAAAACAAAAATAGAAACTATTTTAGTAAAGGAAAATTTGGATTTGGGAAAAAATCTGAAGGGTAATTGGGGTTTGACTAGGTTTTGGAGACTGTCGAATGGACAGGGAAGCAGAAAAGGAGGATTTCAGAAGTGGGGTGAAAGAATGGGAAAATTTGGTGGAGAGGGACAAAGAAGCAGAATTAGGAAAGGAACTCTGTGGTAAAATTTGAAGGTGATTGGGTGAAATCCGAGGAAGTTATGGCAAACCCTAAAAATAGACAAATGTGGGATTTCGGGCTTTGGGAAGTGGAATTGGGGATAGGGTCCTTAGGAATGAAATATGCAGAATGGGAGTACAGGGGTTCCCGGGAAGTTTCAAGGGAAACAGAGTGAAAACAAGGGATATATGGAGAAAAAACTGAATTTTATACCTTTTTTTTTCCCAGAATGGAGCGGCTACGACTCAGAAGGGATCTGAAACAGATAGATCTGCAATGGCCCAGAAGTGAGCGGAAACAGAGGGATTTGAAATGGCGCCGAATGGATCGAAAACGGATGGATTTGAAATAGATCTGAAACGGTTGGATCTGGAAAGGATTTCAAAATGGATCTGAAATAGCTGGATCTGGAACGGCTTTCAGAATGGATCTGAACGGTTGGATCTGAAACGACGCAGCAGTGATAGGCAACAGTTCAGCTGGAAATAGATATGGACCCCAGGTATGTGCAGCTTCCTAACAGTTCAGGGGTTTCACTTGGCCACCAATGCTGTCTGACGGCTTGCGTATTGGGGCAGTACCCCTCACTCCACAGCTTAGGTAAAACTGATAACCGCTTTGCCACAAACAACAACTCTTGTTTTACCTCACGGGTGGGAACTAGTCAATCAGGTAGGGGTCGTTGCCCTTTTCGCTGGCAGGTCCTCTCAATGGGCCAGCTACTTTGGGGTTCCTGTGGTACTCCTCACAATGAGTTTTAGGGCTTATGCCCAAGTACTTCCCACAGTTAAGCGGATAGGGATTATTCCCAAATCTGAATCTGCAACAAATGCGAAAAAGAAATTTGGCAGAAATTTCACCCAGCGAGCCCAAGAAAGTGCTCTGATACCAGATGTGAAGAACCTACAACAATTAATTGATGAAAATACACAATATATCAGATCACAGAATACTTTTATTTATCGCAGGCAACTTCGAGGGGGCAACCTCCTTTTAGCAAGCTCAATACAAAATAACTTCACGGTGCCTTCATAGTCCTCAACACACACTTATATACTAAGTCTAGGCACCAATACTATGGGTCAAAACCATGGGCCACTACAAACAATGGATCAACAAAACTACGGGCAACTTACAAAGCATATGCGCCAACAAAAATAACACAAACTATGGATCAACAAATACTACGGGACGACTTACAAAGCATATGCGTCCAACACCAATATACTAACAAAGTAATGACATGGGTTCCTAACAAGCGAGGTAACCTTCCATTGAGGCATGCAGGCCCAAGGTACTCGTTTGGTTTCTAGATTCAGTCCTCGGATGATGTGTTGAAGTCGACAAGGATGAATCCGTCGAAGGAGGGCCATGATGAATCCCCCATCATCGACACGAAACTCGATAATAGTTGTTTGGAGTAGATCAGATGGTATAGTAATATGCAAGATTGACTCGAAGTAGACTGACATGATGGAAGGTGTACTGACTGCAAACAATGAGCGGTGAATACATCTCTTGAACATGGGCATGGCATGACTTGGAAATATTGACATGACGAGAACGACGGCAACTACTAACGCAACTGATGGTGGATGCATTCTTTGGATGACCCAAAGGAGTAACAAGACTCATGAAGTTAACAGGACTCAAGGACAAGTACTAAATGAAAATGCAAAATGAGTGCCATGTTCAAGAGACACTAAGTACTGCCATAGGTAAAAGGTGTAACACTAAAACTTTCCTTTTTCTCCATCATGATTGATGAGTGACTCATGTGTTTTTAACGAGCTTGATGAAGGTAACCAGATGCTCGGTATAGCTCATCTCATAGATGAGTCCAATCCCAAATATTTTTCGAACTTGGGAAAGGAGGGGTTCGTCCCATGGTGGGACCTTCAATGTTGAGTTTTAACGAGTCCATGGCAGGTAAAATCGGTGCCATTTCATGTTTAGAGAGTTGAAAAGAACAAAAGAAGACTCCAAAGGTCCTTTTTCATAAGGTTAGCCTCTTCGCCCGGAAAAGGGTAAAACAATGCGAGAGAGGACTCTTCTAGTCATGATTGGTTGGAGTATTCATTTTTCATAAGTAGTGCCCTCTGGTCCGAAAAAGTGGTAAAATATCACCAGGAAGATGACCATTCAAATACTTTAACAAGCGTGAATGCGACAAGTTTGCTTGGCGATCTTTTCGTATTTTGAGAGCCTGAAAAGAACTTAAAGAAAACTCTAGGGGGGTTCCTTTTTCGTGGGAGTTTAATGAGCCCCAAAAAGTGATAAATTATAACTCGGTGACTTATTCTCATCGTTTAACGAGCACGAGAAAGAACAAAGAGTTAGTTCGGTTGTCATTTAATAATTTACATTATTGACCGAAATAATGACAAAAAGATGCTCGAAGAGTGTTCATACCTAATGATACTTACGAGATGACCACCACATCAGGAAATGGCATTAATGAAGCACCCGCAGCTCAAAAACTAGGTCAAAAGTGGTTAACCGAGTGTTTAAATGCAGTAAATAACCCAAACTATAGTAAAAAACCCACCAAAGCATCGAAATATAAAAGGAATATTCCATTTTTTGTTATAAAATGGGTGAAATAGTGAAAATAAATTACAATTGTTTTTTACCAAATTTGGAGAGTGTGAAGTGCCGTTTTGAGCCGAATTTCAACTGTTGTTTTAGGGAGCTGCGGTCCACCATTGCACGAGCCGTCAATGACAAGTAACCCTAAACCTTCCCATTTAACTTTTGAGTGGATTAGAATTTTCTTTTTTATGTTTTTAGGTATATTTTGAGTGTTTCAAGTTGGTAGGTTTTCGTTCATGGGCCGACGCATGAAGCCCATTCCGGCTTTGTACCGACGTAGAACCCGAAAGGGAGTTCTGTGCCGGTGGTGCATTGTCAAAATGGGTGATCTGTACCGGCGCAAATGGCTAAATGAAACTCAAAACCTAGAAAAAATTAAAAGCTTTGGATGAAAAGGAAAAGTTTTAAAGATGTTTAAATGGTTTACTTAGTAGGTTTGGATGATACAATGGTCCTTGAGTGGCAGGAACACGAGCATGAGCTCGAGGATGTGCTAGTGGAAAACAATCCACAAAGCGTTGCAACATTACGAAACTGTGGGATACTCAAGTACTTTCGAGTATCATGGATGAGATCCCAAGTCCAGCTACTGACATACCTGGTCCAATGTTGGGACCCCATTCAACAACACTTTCGGATATGTGAGCACATGCTTACCATAGATGTCAAGGACATCTACTTTTTGACAGGGTTATCCCGACGAGGGAGTCCTGTGTCTTTGACCAGGTCACGGGGTGGTGACCATTCGGTCAAGGACATGATAGATCAGTGGTGTACTCTGGGTACAACGATGGTTGGTGGGAAAATTCCCATCAAGCATGTCGTGGACATGGACTTACAAGTTTGAGGGACAGAATCTTCCTCAGCAGTAGTGTTATGGAGAAGTTAAACTGGGAATTTGAGGGACAAAATATCGCATCTATTGGTAGCACTGCCTCCAATTCATAAACTAATTGGAAGGGGGTAAATCCAGTGGCAGTCTTGACGGAAGTTCGATAAGCCCATAGTGCGGAGAAGAGCATGTTGTGCTTGTTAGATTTGTGCGTACCCACCATGCGTTGGATCATGGTTTTCAAGACCTTGTTAATGGCCTCTACTTGTCCATTGGACTGCGGGTAGTAAGGTGCTCAGTTTTCATGGCGAAAACCCAATCTGGTGCTCAATTCGTCAACCATGTGGTTCTAAAAGTGAGAACCATGGTCGGTGACTATAGCTTGAGGAACTATGAACCACGCTATAACATGATTGAACATGAAGAGTGCGGTGGTTTTTCCTTCATCCGTGTATGTAGGCATAGCCTCGGCCCACTTTGTAATGTAATCCACGGCTACTATGACGTAACCGTGCCCCCCGACCGAGGTAGGATTACAGTGCATGAAGTCAATGCCCCATTTAACGAAGGGGCCATTGGCAATAACCAGGTGTATCGGGCCTGGGTGGGTGTGCTTTTTCATTTGAAAATGCTGGAATGGAGGACATTTCTTTATGGCCTCGATACAATCTTTAAAGATAAATGGCCAATAATATCCCGCGCGAAGTATCTTCTGGGCTGTAGCCATCCCCAAGAGATGACTGCCATAAGCCCCAGCGTGATATTCATTTAAGATGTGTTCAGCCTCCTCATGAGTGAGACAACGTCGAAGAATAGAATAAATACCACGACGGTACAAGGTATCAATGACGATCAGGTAATACTTTGCATGGTGGCGTATTTCACGACGGTCGTCACGAGACAGTTAGGTGATGAAATGTTGGGTTTGAAGATATAAAGTAATATCTCCATACCATGGATTAGATGTACTGATAAGAAACAATGATTCATCTGGACGAGAATCATTGGGCTCAAATTCTACATCAGCAAGGGGAAGATCACAGATGAGCTCGAAAAACACCAAATAATTTTTAGACTTATCCTTTTCGAATAGGAGATCGAATTCCAGCAGTCTCACGATCCAGCGTGAATAATTGACCCCAAGTACCTAACGTGTCAAAACGTGGTACATGGGATTCGAATCGGCGATGATGGTGCTGGTGTGGAGCAATATGTAATGTCGGAACTTTTGGACGACAATAAATACCGCGAGAGCGAGCTTCTCAACATGTGAGTAACGAGTTTCGGTGTCAATAAGACCCTTAATTAAGTAATATATCACATGTTCCTAGGCATTGTGGTCCTCCTGTACCAAGACCATGGCGATCGTGGTGGTAGAAGCCACGAGATAAAGAATATAATATCGGTAGTAATTGGGCAATTGAAGCACAGGGGCATGGGTGATAGCATGTTTAAGACTATCGAAGGATTGTTGCGCTTGATCGCCCCATATGAACAGGACATCCTTCTTGAGTAGTCTCATATATTCCTGTGTCTTCTAGGCGAAATTACAGACGAAACCTCGTAAGTAAGTTTCCTTCCCTTGCAAACTTTGAAGCTTCGTAACATCAATCGGAGGTGGGAGAGCGATAATGGCCTCCACCTTCAAAGGATCAATGCGGATCCCATCTTTCGAGATGATAAAACCTAAGAGGCATCCAGAATCGACGCAAAAAATACACTTGTGAGGGTTCAGGCAGATGTTATACCTCCTGGATCTGAGGAAAATGGTCATAAGATGATCTATGTGGAATTCACGCTACTGTGAATGGGCAGGGAGATTGTCCAAGTAGGGTCCCACAAAGTCCTTCACATCATGAAAGGTGTCGACATGGCCCACTAGATTGTGGCACCTACATTTTTAAGACCCAAAGGAAGTTTACGATATGCAAACGTTCCCCAAGGGCAGATGAATGCAATCTTGTGTTCCATGAAATAGAAGATGACACTTCCAACACAATTGTCAATGATATGATCGATAGAGGGAGTCGGGTAATTGTCCTTAGGACAAGCCTTGTTGAGATCCCGATGATATGATCGATAGAGGGAGTCGGGTAACTGTCCTTAGGACAAGCCTTGTTGAGATCCCGATAATCGACATAGACACGAATGGTACCCTGCTTCTTAGCTATAGGGACAACGTTTGAGACCCATTCTGTCAGTGGGATAGGGTAGATAAAGCCAACCTTCAAGAGATTCTCAATTTCTTCCTTGATTTCTGCAGTCTTTCGAGGGTGTACCGATTGCAACTTTTGGCGGACTGGTTTGACGTCGAGATAGGTTTTGATTTCGTGTGAAACAATAGCAGGGTCTATGCCAGGCATCTCCTCGTAGGTCCAAGTAAACATGTCTCTAAATCGCTTGAATAAGGCCGTGAAAGTAGTAATCTCTTCAGGAGAACACTTCTGGCCCAAACGAATGTGTTCCACTACACAGGGAGTAACCGAAATGGTAGGTTCAATGTTTTCCAGGTTTCCCTCAGTGTCCGTATGACATGTGAGTGTTGCGGATTGGGGGCAAGGGTAGACATCCGGTGTAAAATTGGTGGAAATGTTGTTCTCCACATGATACAAGGGAGGAAGGAAAGACGACCTATGGTGGAGGACTTCCCACAGGGGGCCATCGACACTCATTATTTCCATAATGGACTCGTCAGAATGAAAATTACGGAGCAGAGGATTGGGTGAAGATGACGTATGCTGTAGAGAAAAGGACATGGAGGCCACAGATAAGTGGTCCTTGGGTGCTGAATGGATAGCCTCATAAGTGAGTTCAGCGGGTGAAAGAGGCATAAAGTATCCAATCAGGGTCATAGTGGCTTCATCAGGTACAAGCCATTGATCGTTGGAGTTGGGAAAAGATGAAAACCCAGAGGAGATCATGTTCACTGTGGAAACATGATTAGGGGGATTCGAGGTTGGAAAGACGCCCATATGAGATGATTCTTTTATGAGGCCGATCCCCACTCTCTCATACGATTGCGAATATTCCCCAAGCAATGGGACATTATCGCCAGGATGTAGCGGTGTCCGGTGTGCAGAAGTCCAGTTGGTCGACAGTGACAATTCAGCCCTGGTGGGGTAATTGCACTATGCAGAAGACAGATGAGGCGACCGCAGTCATGGCGTAAAACCAATTACAACCAAGCAAGATATTATAATCTAAAGGGGATGTGACTACTTCCACGTTAATGGTTGCAGTCTTACCCCCCAAATCAACTGTTAAGGCTTGTAATAGCCCATGGGGTTGAAAGCCACATCCGTCGAATGCTTTCAAGGTTGTGGGAGAACGGTTTAGTTTGGGAGAACCAATGGCTCTCCAACATGACAGTGACATGACCGAGGTAGAATCCCCTTCATCTAGTACAGTACAACGGACTGTCTTCCCAACAACGTTGGTGGCAACTTGAAATGCAAGTTGGTGGGAAATCCCCGGCTTAAAGTACTCTAGTCGAAACATGATTGTATTCAAGGGATCTGGGTCTACTGCACTGATAGCAACGAGGAGAGTCTTGCATTGATTGAGACAATTCTGCAAAACCTCCAGTGTCGACATGGCACAAGGAGCTTGTGCCAAGTCCTCTACAATATTATAATTATGAGTTTCCTAATCATTGGGATTGAAAACAACTTTCCAAATCGTGCTCTTGGGCGGATGCAAAAATGACTCTAAAGAAGGCTTCTCAATGGTGAGAGAGGCCTGTGGTATGGTGACATCGGGCATAGAGGCGAATTATTTTTCAGTATTACTTCCAATGGGTTCCTTCAGTGGGACTGAGTCATATGAACGTGATCATGTATTCAAGTTTACCGTCTCACTACGCATCATGAGAACATGCGCTGTAGAGGATGCCTCTCCATGGGAAGGAGAGGTTTGAGCAATCAACTATTGATTTTGAGAAGGGAAGGGATCATTGAGAACTGTGGGAGTAGTGTTTCCCTTGAGAAACTTCTGTACTTCGTCTCAGTGAGGACATTCCTCAGAGAAATGGTCACCACCACACAACAAACAAGGATACTTCAACTTCCTTTTATGTTTAGTGTCTTCAGGGGTGCTCTTATTCTCCTGCGGGTTAGAAGGTTTCTTAGGCTTACCTTTGTTCTTCTTCTTACCACTGTTTTTCTGAGGTGAATTTGATTGAACAAAAATCACTTCTTCGGTGGAGGCAGGAGTGGGTGGTTTGGCAGTGTTGTTTCCAGCCTGTGGCGGATATGGGGAGGAACCTTGAGGGTTCGACAGTCCACCAGTTTGAGTAAGAGGCTGGGTGGTAAGGGATCCAATGATGCCATCGGCTTGAGGTCCCTTAGGTGATTTTTCCAAGTCATATGTAGAGCGAGGTGCATCAGGAACAATTTCATATAATGTGCCAGATTGAGCATAGACCAAGTCTAAGTAATGGGCACGGGCAATAGCTTGTTCCTCTGTGATGGCCCCTCCAATGGACACATATCGAGCTACGACAGGTAAAAGAGACTTTGTGAACCAGTTATCTAAGAGTTGGTTGGGAATATGAGCCTTAATGAGATGTTGTCTCCGTCGCCACTCATGGATATGGTCTGAGATATGATTTGCGGTATTTTGGCGAAGAGAGGTCAATAAGTCCGTACGAGTTTCATAGCGAAAGAGCAACTGGAAGTGGGTCAAAAAAGACATAGCAAGAGAACGAAAATCTGGAAATGAGTTTGGTGGTAATTCAATATACCACTTGGCAGTTGGGCCGGTGAGAGTCCGTTGGAATAACCTTAAGACGGATCGAGTCATCCATTAAGGAGTTGGATGAACACCATAAGTCGTATGTCATCACATGATTTTTTGGATCTTCATTAGGTTTGCCATCAAATTTGGGAATATCTGATGGTAACTTGATCGGAATCAGTGGCCAATTATGTTTGTGGAAGATGGGCTCATTCGTTAGGTGAGATAGGTTGGGTAGGTCCAACGTAGCCAAAAAGGGCAGCTGTTGATGTAGCTATGGGTATTGATAGTACTGATAAGGCATGTATGGACCAGTGGGACCTTGTATCGACTGATTGTAGGGTGTTCCTGGAGGAAACTGGCCATAAGGGGCTATGTTACTCGGACCATATGTAGGTCCGACACCATAGTAAGGTGGTCCATTACTATAGGGTGGGGGTCCGTCGCCACCGTCGGGGGGGGGGGGGGGGGGTGTAGGTCAACCCCCACCACTGATAGGGGGTGGGGGTCCACTGACACTGCCGGAAGGGGGTGGGGGTCCACCGCCACTGTCGGGAGGGGGTTAAGGTCCGCCGCCACCGCTGAAACAAGGTGGTCCTCCACCGCCTCCGCCTAGAGGGAATGGTGCACCACCTCCTCTACTGGAGGGATGGGGACATCTGACGCCTCCACCACCATAAGGGTAGGGTCCTCTGCCGCCACTTCCACCATAATAAGGTGTTTTTCCACCATAATAAGGTGGTCCTCCGCCATAAGGTGGGAGTCCTCCTCCACCGGGAGCAGGTGGCCCTTCGCCTCTGTTAGGAGGGCTAGGACCTCTTCCTCTGCCATCGGAGGGGGGTGGGCCATTGTTATCAAAATGAGGTGGGCCTCCACCAAAAGGTAGAGGTCCACATCCTCCGGAATTAAATGGGGGACCTCCGCCTCCAGAGGGAGGGGGAGGTGGACCAAACGTGGGTGGTGGTACTTGAGGGATGGTTGGTGGGGGTCCATTCTATAAAGCATTTTGGTGCCCCATAGAGTGTATGGATTCTCGGGATAAGTTATCCTGTAGAGTGCGTTTCCGGGATTAAATGGATCCGGCACAAGGTTAAGATAACCTGGATACGCTTGAATCCATGGTAGTTGTTTTGAATGGGATGGTCCCTCAAAATATGAGATAATCCCATGGTGGATTCTCCGGTGGGTAGGGAATTTCCAACGGAAGGACTGATAGGAACTTCGCCTCCTGTGTTATTGTTTGGGGATGGGGGTTTCTGTTAAGATTCAATATGATAAGACAGAAAATATCAGCATTGCATTTCATTTCACAACAATAGCATATACAGGATCACTGAAGAAACAACAAGCACAGCATAAACACAAGAGACACAGATTTATCCTGGGAAACCCTCATGGGGTAGAAAACCCAGCAAAGCCTCCTCAATATAGATGACCAACAATATACAAAGATGCAAACCAAAGACATGATCTCCTCCTCCTCCATAGCAAACCTCTCTCTCACAAGTGCGCTACATTCCGAGTGAGTGAAGTGTGTCAAATGAGGAACACACCTCCTCTATTTATACACATCTCCGACTTGTACTTTATATTAACTAGGTCATCTCCAACTTTACCACTGGGTTAAACACCCCACTACAACTGACTGGGCCGACCCCACTAGGGTGGTCTAACAACCCTTTGACCCACATAACACATACAGGGCCGACCCCCACTAGGGAAGTCTAATAACCCAAGTTACCACATTCCAACGGAGGAATAAACATCTCCGGATATACAATAAGATCCTCACAGAGGAATGAAACATCTCCGGAATAATAAAGTACAAATATAATATTATTTGAAGTTACAATATTTCAACACTCCCCCTTAACGAGAAGGATATTATAACAACATCTGCACGAGCAAGGAGTCATCAACATCATACATGATACATCTATAAATCATTGGAAGCTTTCTTAACATCATCAGTAACTCAACCAGTTACTGGAATATCTTCAATACTGGAACATCAACATCTTCAGTACTGAGTCTTTACCTTCTGCAACACTCGAGAAACTACAACAACATCAACATCATCATCTGAATTCTCATGATCATCAGCATCATCATCACACGATCATTAGCATTGTCGTCATATGATCATCAACATTGTCATCATACGATCATCAACATCGTCATCACACGATCATCAGCATCATCATCATACGATCATCAGTATCGTCATCATATGACCAGCATCTAGATCATCTCGATCTACATCATCTAGATCATCATCTCGATCTATAGCATTTCCATCTAAATCAACATGATCAGCAGCATCGTCATCTAGATCATCACGATCAACAACATCATCATCTAGATCAACACGATCAGCAACATCGTCATCTAGATCAACACGATCAACAACATCATCATCTAGATAAACACGATCAACAACATCGTCATCTAGATCAACAGTATTAGTATCCACACCAATACAAGTATACACATCATTAATACAAGTATCCTCATCAATACAAGTCATTAATACAAGTATCCCCATCAATACAAGTCATTAATACAAGTATCCCCATCAATACAAGTATCCTCATCAGTCAGGAAGCATACCCTGCAACACACATGATCATATTATATGATGATCAATCCCGCTCTCTTTAGGACATAGGTTCATGGATGATACAATCCAGATCAAGTTCCAAGATGATCAATCCTTATCACTTTAAGACAAGTCTCATGTCTAGGGATGATGCAATCCCATCACGTACATTTTTAACCCTGTTCACGGATGATGCAGTCCTCTCACGTACATTTTGAACCCAGTTCATGGACGATGTAGTCCTCTCACGTACATTTTGAACCCAGTTCATGGACGATGCAGTCCTTGTACATTTTGAACCCAATTCATGGACGATGTAGTCCTTGTACATTTTGAACCCAGTTCATGGACGATGCAGTCCTCTCATGTACATTTTGAACCGAGGTCTAGGGACGATGCAATCCTATCTTCAATTCTCGGAGACATCAGTCTACGGATCAATTCTGGGACTGAAGTTCGGGGAAGATACAATCCCCTACCTGTTCATTCAGGACATCATTCTCGGAGACCCGGTCTACGGCTCAATTCTGGGACCAAAGTCTGAGGAAGATACAATCCCCTACCTGTTCATTCAGGACTTTATTCCTCGAGATCCAGTCTACGGCTCAATTCTGGGGCCAAATTCCAGGGAAGATACAATCCCCTACCTGTTCATTCAGGACTTTATTCTCGGAGACCCAGTCTATGGCTCAATTCTAGGACCGAAGTCTAGGGATGATACAATCCCCTACCTGTTCATTCAGGACTTTATTCTCGGAGACATTTATCTACGGATCAATTCTGGGACCGAAGTCCGGGGACGATACAATCGCCTACCTATTCATTCAGGACTTTATTCTTGGAGACATCTATCTACGGCTCACTTTAGGACTGAAGTCCAAGGATGATCCAATCCTCACATGTCCACGAAGGACTTCATTCTCGAAGACATCTGTCTACGGCTCACTTTAGGAATGAAGTCCAAGGATGATCCAATCCTCACATGTCCACGAAGGACTTCATTCTCGAAGACATCTATCTACGGCTCACTTTAGGACTGAAGTCCAAGGATGACCCAATCCTCACTTGTCCACTAAGGACTTCATTCTCAAAGACATATGTCTACGGATCAATTTAGAACATGTGTTCAAGGATGATGCAATCCCCCTTCTTTCTCAGAGACATATGTCTACGGATCCTTTTAGAACATGTGTTCAAGGATGATGCAATCCCCCTTCTTTCTCGGAGACATATGCCTACGGATCCTTTTAGAACATGTGTTCAAGGATGATGCAATCCCCTTGTCAACTTAGACCCTGTCTAAGGACCATCCACCAACCTCTCTGTCGGCATTGCCAATATAGGTATCCACATCATCGACCTCACTGTCGATGCAGGCAATCTAATCATAAGTGATGACACACCAAGCTTGTCTTGGAAGTACTCACACTTTACTTGAGATAGAGGTTTGGTTAGTACATCGGTAACTTGTTACAAATTCGAACTTTATAGTTCCTTTCTGCACCATATCTTGTATATAGAAATGTCAGATCTCTATGTGCTTTGACTTATCATGGAACACTAGATTCTCTGCCATTTCGGTACAACTCTGTTTGTCACATAGGATCACAGTTGGGTCCATATCTAAGTCAAATAATTCTGAAGCCATACTGCTTCACAACTTAGCAGAGCAAGCAGCCATATATTCCGCTTGTGTTGAGAGCCACACTAGACTGCTTCCTGCTAAACCACGAGATCATGGTTGATCCCAGACAATAACATCCTCTCGATGTGCTCTTCTTGTCTGATACACTTTCTGCCCAATCAACATCTGTGTAGCCATCTAAAGTCACGATCTCTAAGATAACATAAATCAAAGTCTATCGTATCCTTTAGGTACCTCATCACATGCTTTGCAACTATCAGGTGAACATATCTAGTTTCCACTAGATATTGACTCAAGGTGTTCACAGCAAGGCATATATCTGGTCTGGTATTTGTTAGATACATCAATGACCCAATAATATGTCTGTACAGAGTCACATCAACTAACTCTGAGGAGTTATCAGCTAACAACTTCATGTCGGAACCCATGAGAGTGGCCATGGCTTCACATTCCAACATATCAATTCTTCTCAAGATTTCCACAGCATACTTTCCCGGGATGAGAAAGATTCCTTCTAAGCCTTGCCATACTTCTAGACCTAGGAAGTAAGAGATCTTTCATTTTCATTTCTATAGCCATCTTCCTCTTGCTTTCCATGATCTATTTCTCATTCCCTGTCAGAAAGAGATCATCCTCATACAATAATGGTATGATACGTTCATCATCCATAACCTTAAGGTAAAGGTTAGGATCAGCTTTACTTCTAGTAAATCCCAAGCTTTGTCAAGAGGCTTTCAATTCTCCCTCTGTGACTGAACATCATTCACACTCTGCATTGAGTGATCTTCTGCATATCTATCTGTGCCATCTCTTGTCAGATGGGTCTACTGATATGAGCTTCAATATCATTCGAACTCTGTGGTGAGTTTCTTCTTGTATCCATGTCATCTGTGTATAGAAACCATATTCAACTTTGTAGCAAAGGTTGAGACCCACATCACCCATGGTGATCATTAAGCTCATCAATTGACTATCGATCCTGGGTACCTGAACAGAGATTTCTTCAATTGATTCACACTTCTTCTTCAATTACATCATTAGGATAATGATCTTATCTATCCACTTCGAGCAAACATCTCGTCATGATTCTCTTCCTCTTTCTAAGAGAATCTTCTAGCCACGAACCTTCTATATTATGTTTGATTTGTAAATCCTTTTGTTGAACATCCATCACTTGTTCGGTGTTCATCATTCTTCATGGTCTTTCCTACAAATCAAGATTAAGTACATGATTAGTAATGCTACATAATCATCAAATCATGTTGACATGCTAACCTATTATGCATACAAATATCATTTACATAGTTATGCAACTATCTTGACCAATACTTTGGTACAACACTTTTCCATATCCTGTATGCATACAGTGGCTATCTAGATGCCTTCCATCTCTACCAGAACATACTATCGAGAGTGTGCACATCTCTCAGCATGTCAGCAAAGAGGTTTCATTCTAGACAAGCAACAATGGAATGTTTGTCCAATTTACCAATCATATGCATATTAGTAGTATACTGTTCAATGCTATATGAATGTTTACACTCAGCATGATATATTCTAGGAATAAAAATATGTATACAACTATTACAAGCAATGTCATTTACTATAACAACTCAAATACTTATCTTTTATGTTTGTGTGGTTGCCTCCCGCTTGATCTTCTATATGTCTTTTGAACTTCTATTCATTCTGTACCACTGTGCATGCTCAAGTGTGCACTAGTGTCATCCTCATGATCTCATACACAAACATACATTCATTAGTACATTCTCAATATTATCAAAACATTATAATTCTAAATAATCTTGAATATGTATAGTCATGATCATAGATAATAAACATTAGTATTCAAGGTTTCAGGAAAGTCTTCTTTTACTCATGCATATTCTTGTTTGACCATAGTACTCTTCTGGTTAGTTAAGTCATCAATCAAGATAAGAGACATAATATGCACAAACCCTTGATTACTAACTTTATGAATAAGCATAACCAATCATACCAAGTGTACTTATATAATGGATCCTAACACAAGGTAAGATTCTAACTTGACATAGGAAAACATACCTGGATTAGTATACCTGTCTAACATACCTAATCAATATCTTCTTTGTTCTCTTCAATGATTTAGAGATCCTGTGCTGGAACCTGCATATCTCATAGGTTAAGCATAATAGAACAAAGTCATACATACCTCGTAAGTAGAACTTCTATGTGATCAAAGATTATGGAGGAGTCTTTGTCTTCATGTTGTCATGGTCATGAAACTTGATTTGTCTTTCGTGATGTACCTGTATCTTGTTAGCAGACAACATCAACCTCATACAACACCACAGTGCATTAGTACAATCATATAACCCTAATCAATGAGTATTCTATAATTCACATTCATACTTTTATTAGGGTGATAAGACAATTCTAACATTAATCAAGATTGTACTAATCTAAATAATATGAAGACAAACATATTATGAACTTAATCAAGAATCAGATTTCAAGACATACCTGTATCTCCTTAAGTCATACCTGTTGAGATTTCTTGTAGTCTTCTTATGTAAGGCCTTAGCCTCATCTACCCCTGAAACTGGATCTAGAGCTCGATTAGGGTTTTGTTAGAGCAACCCTAAAAATTCAAGCTTTGACTTTCACACTTCTGAATGTATGGAAGGATGAGTCTTGTTGAGCTGATCAAACTAGCATACTTCAATTTTGAAATCTCCAAAATTTGACTCCTCAAAATTTACTTCGAAACTTCTGGATCTTCTAGACAGGATCCCAAACTTGGGTTTGATGAAGCCCACCCTTCTGCCCAATCAAAAGGTTCAATCCAAAGCTCTAAACTCTTATTTTTCTGAGGAGCGTCCAGCCATGGTCATACACTTAAAAAATTCCAACTTTTGTTGAAGCCCTAATTTTCCACCTTTCCAATCAAAATCCCGAACTACGGTTTGATCAAGCCCGGTCTTCCAACCAAAAATTTTGATCTTGGTCTCTAAATTTTGATTTTTTTGAGAAGCATTCAGCCGTGGACACTGATTCCAAAAATTCTAACTTTCTCCGAAACCCTAAATTCCGGAAGCCATGAATGAAGGTGCTCCAAAAATAATTCTGTTTTGACAGAAATATGTACCTGATTGTTTCTGCTGTAACTCCGAACTTTTTGATCCACAGGGTCTGAAAACTTTTCCTATGGTATCCTTACCTGTCATCTTTCCATCCCGACAGGTCTGACCTCAATTGGATTTTCTGAGAGAGAGTTATTCCAAGTGTCGCAACGTGACCTCAGTCTGTGTAATACTTGTCACTTTTTAAGAAATTTCATTTGGAGCTTCCTAGCCCAATTTATGACCTTTTTTCCTATGTCACCTGATTTTGACTGAGATCTGGAAGAGGCAGAAACCCTAACTTGTATTGATCATAACTCACAAAGTACAATGCATATGAGGGTGTCCTTTGGACACAAGGTACTTGGGGATGTTATCTACGACCTGTAAAGGTTTCCGATCGTGAACCTTCGCCAAAATGGATTTATAGCGAAAGTTCCATGATGACTAGTTTTTGCTATACAAAACCCTAACCTTCGAATTGTCGCAAGTGAAGCAAGTGTCGTAAGTGCCATACATTTCCTTCCTTCAGGTTAGCTATGATACCATGGTAATATTCAATATGCTAAGACAGAAAATATCAGCATTGCATTTCATTTCACAACAATAGCATATACAGGATCACTGAAGAAACAACAAGCACAACATAAACAAAAGAGACACAGATTTATCTTGGGAAACCCTCATGGGGTAGAAAACCCAACAAAGCTTCCTCAATATAGATGACCAACAATATACAAAGATCCAAACCATAGACATGATCTCCTCCTCCTCCATATCAGACCTCTCTCTCACAACTGTGCTACATTTCGAGTGAGTGAAGTGTGTCAAATGAGGAACACACCTCCTTTATTTATACACATCTCCGACTTGTACTTTATATTAACTAGGTCATATCCAACTTTACCACTGGGTTAAACACCCCACTACAACTGACTGGGCCGACCCCACTAGGGTGGTCTAACAACCCTTTGACCCACATAACACATACAGGGCCGATCCCCACTAGGGAAGTCTAATAACCCGAGTTACCACATTCCGACGGAGGAATAAACATCTCTGGATATACAATAAGATCTTCACGGAGGAATGAAACATCTCCGGAATAATAAAGTACAAATATAATATTCTTTGAAGTTACAATATTTCAATAGTTTCCCCCTAGCAGCAACGTGCTGACCACTAATCGATGGTTGACCCAACATGGGTTGTTGATTACCTATTGCATGAGTAACATTACTTGTAAGAAAAGTAGGGGGTAAAGAGTATCCTCCCCTTGATTTTTGGGGTGGGGGAGGAGTGGGTAACATTCTCATAGTAGTGAGAGGGGTGTTGGACTGTTGTCCTTCAACAGGTTGAGTCATTTGAGGTATAGAACCAGTCTCCTGTCTAAGGGGTGTACCTGCAGAAAGTGAGGGTTGACAATTTCATAAGTGGGCGCGTTGTGGATGATGGTTCCGGTGATTCATAAGATAAAGTGCGAATTGGGATCTATCGATACATGGGTATCCCCATGACTTCAGCCCTTCGTGACAAACTTTGTCGTCGAAGTTGATCGCCCTTGGCACGGAATTGTTCCAAGCGAGCATGAAGAGGTCCGAAAAGCTCTTCAGAAGTGGGCCAAGGGTTTGGGGATGTAGTGGCAAAATGAGCCACTTGTTTCCCTAGAGAGGTTTCCCAAACCCGACTACCTGGATGAAACATGCATAGTAATATCCCCGAGTGTTGTTCTCGGTGTATTTCTCTACCAAGACGATCAAATGGTTTGCTCAGTTGGTTTCAGGAATCCTAATGGTGTCTCCTGCTATATGCAAGGTACGTGGGAGCTCAAATCCATAGTGGTGTTGTCTAATGCACAACCATATGGAACGAGACCTTCCGATATACTACCAAGTACGTGAAACAGATTTAGATATACGCCAAGTACGTGAAGTGCCTTTCGATATACCGTAAGGTACGTGAAAGAGCCTTCAATATACCTGGTTGGTACGTGAAATAGCTTCGATATACCGGTTGGTACGTGGAAGACTACAATACCCCCAACATATAGTGCTGGAAAGTAACGACAGCTACCATGTTTTACGATGCCAAAACACGTCTCTAACTTAACACACAAGTTACTAAAATTTTAACCCTAGTTCTACCGTCAATTTTATTTGGACGGTTAGGTGAATGCATGAGGTGAGTACATAAACGTAAGCATAATGCAAGCCCTAACTACATGAAAAAAAAAGTACTTTTATTTTGATGAAATCTATGTATGGGAGGGAGAAATCTTTTCAAGTGGTTTTACCAAAACAACCAATATGCAACAAATCTCAATTCTACCAAAAATGACAATGTAAGTATTCTTTTCCTTTTTCAAGCAAAACACAAAAACAACAACACTACAAATCCAAATCAAAGCATATATCTTTTTTTTTTCATCTTTTTCAATAAATTATGAAACTAAGTGATGAAAAGAGAGAATTTCTACGTAGAGTATGCTAAATTTTATTTTCTCTATGATGGCCTAAAAGCATAGAAACCAAAAATGCATGTAACTTTTCAAAGCATGGAACCACTTTTGCAAAAACTTGATTTCACTTGAATTTTTCAAGAAAATGAATGGCTCATAATTCGTGAAAAACACAAATAATTAACTTTACTTTCAAACTCTCCAAAAGATTTATGAATGATACATTCCAATGCATGAACAACTTTTCCAAATGAACTTGAAAAAATGATGAAACTGAAGCACTTTTGATTTTCCAATGGATGTACCAAGATGATGTTTGATAACAACTATGTCTTCAAATATAAAGGGCTAAAAAGAAAATATTACTCGCAGTACTCTAATCACTCAGAAATTATCAAGAAAATGGAAGGCACTTCCAATGACCTGAAAAACACACAAAACACTCAAAATCAATTGGATGCACGCAAAACTAAAGCACGCAAAACCCAAAAGATATGCGCAAAAGAGGTATGGAGTCCGATCTAATGCAACGACTAGAATAGGTGAGGAGAGGAGGGAATGCAAGGTCAAGTGGATGAATGTGGGGGATACCAAAGTGTCCACCGCTACCAAGTCTCAAGCTTGCCCAAAATAGGACCCAAAACCAATCCAGGTAAATCCAAACACTACCAATGCAAAAAAAACACAAGATCCCTGACTGGAAAGTACAGTGGAGAGAGGTCTGAGGACCAAACCAAACTCAAAAAATGGAGAGGGGTGACTCAAGCCGTAGGCTTGACTACTCGGCGTAGGCTGCGGTCAGGCACAGAGCGCCCGACACAGATGATGTGCATGGGTTTAGCACCGGCGGCTCAAAATGAGAACAAGGTTTTAGCATCGGTGGCGCACACCATAGAAAGGAAAAAAGGTCTCGTGAAAGGATGGCACTCTGGTTACACTGCCTAGGTGCGCGGGGCGAATTCCCAAAGAAAAAAATAACAAGGATATCCAGGGATGAGCAATGAAATGGTTTGATAATTAAAAACACAGACTTAGAGAAAGCTAATAGACCTTCAACAAGAATATCTGATGGTGAAAGAGGCTCAGGAGGCAAAAGAAATGTCTTGCAAAGAAATCAAAGAATATGACATTCAAATTGAAAACTTAAATCAATGTACGCATCCCCAATATGGTCACCAAATTTGTTATCAGACAATCTACCAAAAGTGGACTTAAGGCGTGATCTCCCTAGCTCAATGTAAGTCTAGAAAAAATAGGACAGAATATGAAACTGCTTCCCTATATCTAGTTAAAGATCGAGTGATTAGATGTCTTACCTTCATATCGTAGATCTTTATCCTTACTATTGCTCCAAGCTCCACGGTCGTCAGATCTCAGCTACACGACTTGTCAAGACACACAGAAACAATGCAAGTAGTAAAACGCATCTAAATAGTAGCAATTCTAAGTAAACGATTAAGCAAGTAAACTACACAAACATTATTAACACCACAACATTTGGTGTACTGTATTAAAAGAGGGAAGTACAAAAGAGAGATGATTACAACCAAATATTAACGTCGCAATCCTCCTCCAACAAGCCAATTCCAAAGCCTCCAAAGGAAGTATAGTTCTCCCAAGAGATGAGTAGAGATATCCTTAAGCTAACTTCACTAGCATGCAAGTGCTATAGACTTCCTCCCCTTGGAACAAAAAGGGCTCTTATATTTATAGGACCAAGTGGATAGAGTAGGTTGAGGATCATGGGGAGAGGGTTAAGGGATCCTTCCCAAAGGCTAGGGAATCGAAGGCTATCTCACCTAGGAGTTATGGATAGAGATCCACCTCATCCAACGTCTAGAATTTGCTCGAAAGCTACCTTTATCCCATGAAACTGACTCTGACGCATGCTGCATGAAGGAAACCTGCGTCAGCGCACCTTGCTCAAAGATAAACTGTGCCGGCCTAATTATGAGTGTGGATAAAGGAAAACAACTTGTTCTAAATGACTAGCATGATCATGGGACTTTAGGGATTCAGGCACTGAGGTTACATAGGTCTCATGATGGAGATATTTTGGGTGTAACATACATATTTGACATTATATCTTTCTACTACAACAACCATTACCACTTTCATCGTAGACATTTGTGTTTCAACAATTGCAATCTTTTCCAATTCATGCACTAAGAAATGATTAATAAAAACACATACTAAATCATACCTAACCATTTCTAAAGTGCATTAGCATTTGAAATATCATCTTGAACAAGTTCTACAGCTGTGTCTTCCCATGAGTGTATTTGGTTATGTAGAGATTGATCCTTGTCTTGTGCATAGTGATCATGAAGAGAAGGAAATAAGGATTCATAGAGGAGGGTAAGGGTGGCTAGGTAAGTGGAAGGATGGATACCAGCAAGAAAACTGAAAGGTGCATAAAATGAACTCCCTAAGAGCAAGCTTAATTCGACTAGTTCATTACTCAAATGCTTACATTGTATAGTGATACATGCCTTAGCTACATGGCATGCTTATTATAAATATATATAAGAATCCTACATAGATACCAATGAGATATCACACTCTTCTTGCTTTCCCAAAAGAACAAGGTAGAGGGATCCCTCCTTCCTTCCATTTTCTAGGATCCCGTACTACCAAAGGGCTAGTATCGTTTCTATCTTGCCTAACTTGATTCAAAGTAGAAATTGAGAAGTTCAAGATGTCTACCATTCTCTACATTTACTAACTCCATTCAAAGTAGAAATATAGGAGTTCAAGATGCCCACAAAACCTTTTAGAAATGCGAGGGAAAAAGCAATCAAACTAATGTTCAGTTTGATGAGTGTGCCACCAAAAATAGAGATAACTACCACACTTTCCTCTTAGCATGTAAGGTATTCAATAAGCTATTGGACATCTATGGACTTCTATTTTGTGTTCATTTCTAGCTCTGTGGTTTCTTGAGAAAAATATTTACGCCATAAGGAATTTATTTCTTTTGCTATAATTTCTTTTGTGATATCAAATTGTGTGTGTGAATTATTAGAGGGCATTTTTCAAGGCATACTACATGCCTTTGGTGTAATGTCCCCATCCAAATAAATATCATGAAGGGAAAAATTCCACCATTCTACTAGTTCCCTAGGTTGGAGTGGAAACATTTAGACTTGGAATAAGGGAGATATAAGACCCCAAATGGAAATTAGCTTGAAAAATATATATTAAAGGGGTTAAATAAATATTATTAATAAGAAAATAAGGTGGCACTTGGTCATGAGTGTGCATAAGTGGTGTGGGACCCACACAAGGAAATATTCTCCATGCCAAATGGAATCCTACTCTCACCCATTCGAATCCAAGGTGAAGATTAACATTATTGGGGGATTTGGAAGGGAATTATACTTGGCATGAATCAATGAGGGTAGAATTTGAGTGGAAGGGTAACTCCCATGGAAGAGGAAGAGGCATCTTAGAGATATTGTGACACTTGGGCTAGATTCCCTAGCTTCTATGACAACCATGGTAAATATTCTATGACACTTATGAAAAGGATCATACCTGATTGCTGAAATATGACCTATATGACATGTCAAGGCTAAAAATAGCCTCCAAGAGGGAGCACAAGGGAGTTATGGAAGCCAAGATTCTCCCCATTCGAATGGATGGAAGAGGAAGACTAGGAATTGTTGGACAAGTGGCACTCATGGGAATCTCTCCCCAATTCGAGTTGGGATGAAGCTCTTGGAGGGAATTCGAGCCATGGAGTTCTTGGGAGGCTAATAAAATACAAGAAGAAAGAAGGAGACCATCTTTTGATCATTTCTCATTTTGGAAAAATTGGAGAGCATAGCTTGTCCATGCAAGGTGGATGTTTATCCTACTTGCCTTAGTACCAATTTCGAGGGTGCAAGATTCCCATCCTAATTGGAAATTAGAGAGGCCATTCAGACCTTTCATTAGAGTTGTATGAAGACATTTTTTTATAGTTTTAATATATAGGGATTCTCATGACCATTTCTCCTTCAACTTGTTACTACATCTCTCTCACGTTTCTCTCTATATTCTTTCTCTTGGAGGAAGGGCGCACATGGTGAGATGATGATATCTTTGGGGAAGTCCAAGGGGCCCCATTTATTTGTAATATTATGTATACACTTTGTATTTGGTGCTCATATGAACCTCAGGTCGAATATCCACGTTAAACTATGTGTAAATGCCAAACTATGTATGAATGGTGCCATTTTCCCACATATCTTGTTCTAAGAGTTGAAGTTGTTTGGTATCGAATTGTTTCAGTCAATATATGTGGTTTTAAGTGTTTTTTGGAGAGCCATTAATGTACCAAAGAAGTCTCATATACCTTATGCAGGTCCTTGAACATTTATCTCAAATTTCATAGCAAGTTATAGCATTTTTCTCACATTCCCCCCTATGTAATGACATGTTTACAAATCTCTATTTTATGGAAGTTGAAACAGCCTTTAGGAACTGATTAATGATGCATTTGGGTGCCCATTGAAGTCATATAACTAATCCATGTCTCTGTTATGAAATTTGGGAGGGGCGTAATACATTTGGGAAGCCATTAGTGACCCCTACCCTTGGGGGTTTGAACATCAAAACTACTAGTAAATTTCCCATTTTTCTCGTGATTTCAAATGAAGGTTGCAGAAGTCTTTTGATAGTGTCTAAGAACCAATTATGTTCATTCTTATGTCCTAATACCCTTAAAACACTCTGAAACCAAATTTGGAGGCCTTAGGATTCATTTGGAAGCACTGGAGTCATCCCTAGTCTAAGGTTTGAATTTGACCAAAAATTGCAATTTTTCCAAATTCTTAAAACGAGACACTACATTTGGACATCGATCGAGAAAATCCAAGACATTGTTTTTGTGAAAAGCATGGAAAATAATAGAAAATTAGGATGGTATCCTTATATCATGCATGTGGAAGATTTGACATGAATTTTTGTTGGGCTTCACAAACTTTGCACATTGTGTAAAAAATATAGCATAATTTGCATAGTTTTATACTGTTACCCTTCAAACTAGCAGGGTAGAATACGTAATGCAATGTAACCTTGATGCTAGTGATAGGTAAGCATATGGGAGATGTCTAGGACCAAATTTCATGATGGCCTAGCCTCTCAACTTCTTTCGGTAATTCCTAAACCCATGGGAGAGCCATTAAATATACATGTGAAAAACAAGATACATGCAAATACCTTTCTACAACATTGTAACTAGATTAGTGCCTTATATGAATTCAACAAAAAACTCTATAGACACATAAATTAAAATACAGGATTTAATTCAGTTTATTTATTAATATCACAACTTTCAATATACTTCACAAATACCCATGCAAGGGATTCACACCTCTCAAGGAAATACCTCAAAAAGGTGCACTCTAAAAGGGAGAGGGATAAGTGGCCAAGGGCGCACCTTTGGCCTAATCAGAGCTGCAAAATACAAAGCATAAACCCTAATTCAACAAATTCACACTTCCCATTGTACTAGGGAAAAATGGGATGCCCTTCAAGATTCGTGGATAAATCCACTAGGGTGAAATTGATGGGTGGACCAGAATTTCCAAAATGTAAATATTTTTTAGGTTTTTGAATTTATAGGAATTTTTAGGGATTTTTTGACAATATATGATATTTAGGGTTTTCTAACATAAAATTTCAGAAAATAAAATGACAAATAAATGGATGAAAAATAGTAATTTTAATGACAAGAAAAGGGGATATGATTCTTGTCTCAATCCCCAAGGAATTGAGAGATCAATGATCAATGTCCCTCTCTAAGAGTTCCTTTCAACACTTGCTACTAGGGAATCACCTAGAAGTCTCTAGGGTTATGTAGGAGATCCTATTTAGGGAAAATGAAAAAGTCCAAATCCCCAATAAGCAATATAGAACCCCCTAGGAGGACGTTCTCTTCATAAAAAAGTTGTCAAAATATTGATAAAAAGCCCTAACAATTAAGAAAAATGCACCATAAAAGCACCATTTAACATAGATAGGAGCATAAATTACCAACATCCAATAAAAAGTGAGCAAATAATATCCTTTAGGCCACACTTGCGCATGAGTTCTTCCAACTAATCTAGCATCAACTTATAGCATGTGCAAGAAAGAATCCCTATTGTTAAAGTTACAACATCATGACTCATTCTCCAAGTCAATCTTGTGTGTCAATATTGAGCCTTGTGTGCCGAGGTAGTGCCTTATAGGAGCTTGAGTTGGACTTAGGAAACTTGGAGAAGAATCTTGAGTTGGACTCAAGAATGGTTAAGCTTCATGTGTTGAGGCAAGTGATTTTTATGTCAAAGTGATGATGTTGTACAATCTTGCTAGCTGAGGATGTTACGTGGTACCAGTACCGACATACCTTCAACAGTGCCCAAAGGAGAGAGGGTATTTTTTCTGACTAGGAGGGGTGTTTTTTTCAGCATTTTTTTGAGTGGGAGTTACGACCATACCCTTTGGTTCTTCTTGCAGGAGTATTATGGCTTAGTGGCATTACTGACTACCTCATTAAAGGGATTGAATCCCTGAGGTTGGTGTCTAGGGATCCTAGACGTGTGTCACTGGGTAACATGACCCCTAACTTTTTTATCATTTCGGAGGCATTTCTATCAGCATTGAGGATTATGTCTCTCTTCCAAGTCACCGTCCACACCCTCCTGGTCCCTCTACACAGTAGTGCCCTCTCTCCTTGGGCTCCTAGTCAGGATGATGTCATCATTGCACCAGGCCACAATGCTTGATATGGGGGGGGGGTGCGTTGAGGGGTTTTCACTACTGTTGGGGTTATATGGGGCATGACGCTACCCCCCTTTCCCACTCTTGCCTTCAGTTTGGAGTGATTTGCTCATTTTAGGACATTTTAGTCATTTTTGGGTAAACTCTTGGGAAAATGCCCCAAGTTACCCACATATTTGATTATTTTAAATTATTTTATGTTATAATTTTAAGTTGACATGTTATAATTTCAAATTGACATTTTAAAGGCATGTCGGCCTAGATTTATTTTAAAAGTGAGTGTGAGATCATATAAAGACAATCTCCTCACTTCATTTTAACACACAACTTATGGGATAAAACTTCATATGTTACTTTTTTACCCTAGAAGAGTATTTTTGGAGTGATGCACACCTCTTGGAGGAAGTTTTTATTGTCTCTTGGATGAATGTTGGATGCACTCTTTGTCTTGCAAATGCTATGTGGATTCTAGAATGGTTGGACTAACTCATGCACAAGTAAGTATTTTTCTTCTGAAGATTTGCTTGTTGAATGGTAGGTATATTTTGCATCTTGAAGGATTGAATGGTATCCCTAGGGATGCATTCTCTTTGAATATGGCCATTTATCTTCTTTTATATCCCTTAGCATAGTATAAATGCTCCCAAGAGGACTTTCCTACATAGCGTATCCTTGGAGCTCCAACTTTGCCCTAGTTTAGGCTCTTGAAACCAACCCTTGAGGTTGTTTCAAGAAGCCCTAACCTAGTGACAAGGAGAAATTCCATCCAATAGTAAGTATGGACACCTTCATCTAAGGCTAGGGTTTGAGGTAATAACCATCAAAATCCTAAGTTGACACATCCCTACACTTAAGAAACCCTAGTTTGTAAATTTGTAATTATTAGGATAGCTTAGATTTTATTGTTTTTGTAATTTAGGTCTGATTTTATCATTTATGTACATTATTATAATAAAATTAAAACCCTAAATCCTAATCTCTTACAATTAAACCCTAGATGCATTTTTCTCTTATGCCCTAGTGGCCTCCCATTTTCTCCTCTTAGACCTTCGTTCTCTTCTTCCTTAAGCTCTCTTTCCTCCTTCCTTTCCTCTAAGATCCTCGCTCCTCTCTTTATCTTGATCACTCCCATAATTCCACCTTTCCTATCCCCTTTTTCTACCTTCGATCCCGAAATAGGAGAAAGAAAGCACCTATATAAAATATATGGAATCTCACTCAAATCGTATCCCTTGCAGGGTGATGAAATCCATAGTCACGCAATACGAAATTGAGAACCAAATGGCTAAGCGATATACCCATACCGAGAGGGATACCGGGTAAAAGATTCCTAGAATAATGGAAACTAAGCTACCCCGTTCATGGAACGTCTGAAAAGGTTTCCTACAACTTTAGTTCTTTGGCTGTCGCACACCCGGTATGGGGGTGAACATGCACGACGAGAACACAAAATTGGTGTCATTCAATATAGAGTGGAGAGCAATATTCCACTCAGACTTCCAGAGCCAGTATTTCCACTTGGCATCTTCAGGGAGAGGCCCTCCGACAAATCAGTGTCCACTGTACCAAAAAATAATAGGGGATTTTGGCTCCCTAAAGGACAACAACTATGTCTCAAATGTATATGACAAAGGGGGTGTTATTTGGATTCATAACCCCAATGTCCTACCTAGATAAAAAGTTGTTTTTGGGTCCCCAAGTGGGGTTAGTATGTGTTCAATTAAACCAATTTTAGTCTCACTTGAATTATAGGGAGTGTGTGGGTGCACAAGTGGTGTAAACAACCCAAGATACACTGAGATAAAATACTAAAATGAATAACTGAAATTGAAATAAACTTTGCCTTTCAAATAAAAAGTGCTAACTGCTGTGATATGAAAGAGGATGCAGTAAATAAACTCACTTAAATGTGATGCAAGAGAGAGAAATACACTAAAGATGCACACAAAGTGAAATGTCTCAAGTACTACAGAAAGAAAATAGCAGAAAAGTACCAATGGCAATGGGTGCAAGCAAACCGGAGGCTGTTAGGGAAGTTGAGGTGAGTAAAAAAGTCAAAATTAGGTGCATAACGTGTCTATTGAAGGAACAATTGTGCTCTGGGTGCTATAGACAACAAAACAGTTGCACCAGGACAAGGAAAACCAACTTAGGAAAAAGAGCACAGGTCTGGATGGAAAGGTGCGGCTGGGTTGCGCTCTTCTGAAAAAAATTCGCACACGGAGTTCGGGTTTCGGGATGGGAGGAGTGCTTGGAGTGCGGGTTTCAGGACGAAATTCACGCTCGGGAGTGCAGGTTTCGGTCTAGAAGGCATGCTCAGGGTGCAGGTTTCAGGCCGATAGTCATGCTCAGAGCATTAGTTTCGGTTCAGAAGTTGCGCTCAGAGCGTGGGTCAGGCCATAAGTCACAATCTGGAGCATGTGTTTGCGGTTGGAAGGCGCGCTTGGGGCATGGTTTGTAGGTGGAAATATGTGCTCATAGAATAGTTTATAGGAAAAAAGTTGCAGTTTGGAGCACGCTTTGCGAAGAAAAAATCACGCTGCAAGGTGCGGAAACGATACCAGAAGTCACATCCAGGGCCATAAGAACATAAAAAATAAGAGATACTGCGATGGTAAGGGACAGATCTGCAAGTATGAGAGGTAAGTAGAGACTTGATCTACCCAAAGGGGGAAGACGACTATAAAAAAATAAAGAAAATTGAAATGAAAGTAAAACAAGAAATACAAAAACTGAAAATAACTATTGATTGTACCAAACCACATATCAATAGGAATCGACCCGGTTGGAGTCGCCAAACCTGTAGCTAGTGTTTTCACACTAGCTAGTGCAAAATGGCACCTTCTAAGGGTTATGGAACCCTTCATAGTAGCTCATGAATGGATAATGTGTGAGTGCAAATAAAAATAAAAACTACTAAACTAAATGCCTACTGCAGTAAAATAAGATGTAAATAGGAACCCATGAATCAAATGTTGATTTTGTATTATGTTGTAAAAATTATTTAAAAAAGATATTTACCTCAAACAATGAGTAGATGGGGACCCTCACATCCGTACGAAGAGTGGTTCTATAGGTCTCCAAGGTTCCTTGCTCTTATCCAAATGCTTTAATGGCGGCCGAAGATCAACCAAAATGGGGAAACACAAGCTCAAAGGGAAGTTGGGGTTTCAATGGGAATTTCAACAGCATAAGGGTAGGAAGAGTGAATGTTCATATGTAATGGGGGGCCTCCACCACCTTTTTATAACAATTTTGTATGGTGGTGTATTGTCCTGTGGTATTGGAAAACCACTAGTATTGGCTAGTGGTATTTGATGGTTTCCCTCCTTTTTATTTTATTTTGAATATTTCTCCTTTTACTTTTTCTTCTTCTTTTTGGGGGGGGGATTTTGACCCTTTTTGTGGGATTTTCATTAATTGATGAGGGAAATAATGATTTTTTTCCCATTTGGCACCAACTTAGGGGTTTTTGGAGGTTAAAAATGTAGGAAAAAGGGATAAACGGGTTATGTGACTAGGGGGATGAACTAGGTGAACAATTTTTGGGTGTTAACAGTAACAACTATATCATGAAAGGAATCAAAGATAGTTATGAAATGATATGCTTGAAGACAATTACAGCAAAGTACAGTGAAGCAAAAAGACAAGGGAAGTCATCCTTGAATACAATTGAGACAAATATCGACGCAAAACAAAAGAAGAACCTTCATTGCACAATTATTGGCACCTCTTTTACATTGATGTCAAATGGGGAGAAATGCATAAAGCTGATAGAACAACTGGGAGTAATGCATGAACCTGGTTGTACATCAACAGAGAAGAACCATCAAGAAGATTATTGAAGAAACAACATAAAGATGTAGTAGACGTGAAAGAGCATGACGTAGATCATCAAAGATACAACATAAAGATGTAACATCCATGAAAGAGCATGCAGTAGATCACTTGGAGAAATGGCATGAAGATGAATGTACATACGATCTGCACATAAGAAATAGAAAGAAGAAGGACTGACAACAGAAAGCACATAAGTCAAAATCCCAAAGATATCAGGGGGAGCATATACACAGGGGGAGCACTGCAACAAAGTATAGATGAAGCTTACAGTTCAAAGAAGATCACACACAACTTAATAAGTTGTTGACATCAATTCCAAAGGGGGAGATTGTTGAAATTTGGCTGTCATTTATGTCAACTAATGTCAAAGAGCATATCAATTGATTCAATTTCATTCATTGATTTCAACTGATTTCAAAGTGGATACAACATTCCTATGCCAACTTAAAGAAGTATATGGAAGCCGATTTGAAGAAGTATATGTGCAAGAAGGTGATAGATATGTATTCCAGTCTGCAAAATTATATCTAGATGTTGCATCCAGTTTGAATATGTGTGTCCAAGGATACATCATGCAGATCTAGTTAAAAGAAGTACATAAGTAATGTACCCTACTACATGTAGTACATTCATAGATATCAATTCCACCAAGTAATACTCTCCCAAGGTAGCAACAAAAGAATTGGTTGGATAAAGGTACATGTGCACAATCATCCAAGAAGTTGGTCAAACAAAGGTACAAGTGTGCAATCATGGCAAGAGAAGAAGTATGGAATGTGCAAGAAGGGATAAACATTGTATGGTCAAAGATTGGGAGAGTGCAAGAAGTTAGAAACAACTCTTGGTTGAGAAGTACTGAAAGTGCACAAGTCTTTCCCATCAGAAGATTCTTTTAGTTAGTAAAATGCGCACAAGTTCCTAGAAGGGTGCAATGGTTGAAGTCAATCTATGTGCAAATTCCACAACTGACAACACAATAGGTGCACAAGTCCCACAAGTGATGATAATGCAAGGGTTAAAGTCTCACCAAGCAGATGTTATTTTATGTACAGTTTCCACAAAGCATTAACACATTAAGTGCACAATACCCAGAAGATATGGTACATCCAGGATCAAAGAGACATCAAGTTGAAGAGCAAGGATGCGCACATACCTCAAAGAAATGGTACATAAATAGTGCAAGAGTACACCACTAAGGTGTAAGTCACACTAATTTGAGGACCATGAATGCACAAGACCCACAAAGCATGACTCATCAGTAGCGTAGAAGATGACATGTGGAAAAAACACAATCCGTGAAGTAAGGAAGAAGGGATGCCACAACCAACTTGTGGACATACAATCTATGGAGCACATGTATAAATAGAAATACAAGTTGGATATTTGAAGTAATATTGATGGCAAGAGTATAAATATTCAAGTGGAAGATACACATTTATATTCGGGGAATCAAGGGTTCGAGGACAGAGCAACATGATCTAGCGGGAGCTGAGTCCACACATGTAGCAGAATGAAATAATGATGGTGTGAAGAATGATGTCATAGATCCGTGATAGATGCACAAATACTTAAAGGTAGAAACATAGAATTATGCGCAAGTGTATGGGGACTGATTGAAAGTATCACAGATAGCATGCAGACAGTCACAGATGTTATAAGTAAGAAGTGTAGAGACATAATCGAAGTATATAAGATGATTGGCAGATGTTTGTCTGATGCACGAAAGTTGAAGTGAAGTGTGCGAAGTTGAGAAGTCCATCTGATGCACAACAATAGGATCCGGCAAGCGCGTCATGATGAGGATGATCTGAGACAAGTGCGTTAAACTAAAAGGACAAATCATTTGATGCACGACATGTCGTAGATTGTCTAAAATATTGTAGAACTTAAATAGAATGGACACATCCAAGTAAGTACGCAGTTCCATCTGTTACTGATGCATTATCTCAAAATAACAAGCTATCAATTGAAGGCACAATATCAGTTGGTCTGTGTAGTTTCATAGTAGAAGAAAAAATAGAGTGAATCTTAGCAAAGACTATATGATCAACAAAACACAGTCTATGAAGTAATACATCAGTAGAAGAGAAGAATTGAGTGGAATGAGAATTCAAGTGATGTACGCAACATAGTGACAGTGAATTGTCTACATACAGAGGTAGTGGAAAACATAACTAATATCATAATATCAGAAGTGTGCACGAGTTGGAAGTTCATTCAGTCAAAATCTCATATTCCATATATGGGCGACATGACGGGGAAATGAACATGGGTTGTAACGTCCTTCTAGTTGGTGCTAGAGAAACATAGGGAGTTGAAGCTTCCTTCACGTCAGTGCTTGTAAAACCAGGGGTCACTTCCTCCTTCTAGTTGATGCTGGTAAATACAGGAAGTTGGTGCTTCCTTGAATGTATTATTTTCATTACAAAAGAGCATTTTTTGGTTTTCTCCCGTTTGAGTATCCATGTTAAAATAATGTGTATTCTATGTTCTTTTTCTTGGTGCATATATGGATGAATGTTTTTATTTATATTGGATGCATAACTAAATATTTAGATTAAATTAAGGCTAATATCTTAAAGAAGGTAAAAACTATTGATAATTGCGCTAATACTAACTCACCCCCCTCTCAGTATTAAATCGATTCCAACAAACACTACTTTCCTTCCTTTTCTCAAGCCTACAACCAAACTTGCTAGTTTGAATGCCAAAACCCTCTGAAGGTATTCTATTTGAAGAAAACATATTGAAACAAAAAACCAAACAAATATTTGGGTCTTCATTTGTAGGTTCCTATGTTCCGACATGAAGCTAATTGATGCACTAAATGGATTGGTACAGTATTTTTGGCATGATAACACTAGGCCTTTTTCAAATCAGAAGGATTTAATAAAATGTAGAAGGGATTTAAAGGATCATCAACCACACATTAAACACCTTCTTGACATAACACAAACGGGAATATACAAGAAATTCAAGAATGAAGATAAGGAATTGAACTTGGGGCAAAGATATTTTGGGAAATGCAAGCCTTCGTAACTTAGAATAAATATTGTTTGTAACACTTAATGTTGTAGATACCATGTAGAATATGGATATTACTATGACACTTTTTTGTACATTCATTTCATGTTGAATGCTAACCATGTGCAGGATTTCTTCATGAAAATACCCTTGGCTTCATCAAGATAATTCATTCATAGAATCATGTGTAATCGGTTGGAGGGGAAAACATACTATGCATAATCTTGTTTAGATGGGACATGCTCTCACTCTGGTGGAATGGAATTATTGAGCCAATGCATTCACGAGAGTGGAGATAATGAATTTTGGAATATGGTTATAGACTTGAAAAGTTTCAAATACATCACCTATGAAATAGGCCCTAGGAAAGAAACCAAATAGATACAATTGGTGACATCTCAGGTCAGTCTCTATCTCTAAATTATCTTTTCAATTATCTTTCAATCCTTACTTACACACATAACTTATTCCAAGATCATTTTCTGCCACCAAGTACAAGTCATCCACTTCATCAATGAATTTATTTAAAATCCACAATAATATGTTCAACATGTCCACATGGCTCTATACGGTAGGATGAGCAGTTTATAATTTGTAGAGATACATTTATCCATGGTACTATACTTTTATTGGTTGATTTTTTTTAGAACTGTACTCTACAACCTCAAATTGAGATTCAAAATCAGTATTACCATTATGATCAGGTTTACTTGATGGTCCATACCACATATAGACATGGCCCAGATAGTAGCTAAGAGAAATGAGAAATTATGAAGGAATACCAGTTCTACAAAAGTGATGATAGGTGCATGAGTTCCATTATGTACATCATTGCATCCTCATGTTCTATGATCTCCTGAACAAGATGAACATATAGATGTATTGACACTGGATTTAGTCCGATGAATGTGTTGGTCAATGTAACACCCATCCTTGGGACTCATTTTTTTATACATCTAATTTGGTGCATATATCCCTCTATTGCCTCAAGATTACCAATTGCTAAATCACATGACATCTATACAATTTATAATACCATAGCCAATAATCATGTTCCCAACATAAGATTCATATCATCATTGCAACACATTTATATAATCATATAAACACAATAACATAAGCAATATTAAGAATAACCATTGATACAATAAAAATATCAATTACATAATTGTAATGTAAACTCAATAACAATCTCGATTATATCATAACCAACTCGACATTCATTGTGTCCATTCAAACATAAATTCACAATACATATGTTACAATACCAATTTATAAAAATACAATCATACGTACTAGTCATTATCGCTTTGTAATTCTTAATATCCCTCTAAAAATATACCATATTAAACTCAATGACCTTTGTGTCAATTCTATATATTTTACAATTCCAAAAATGTCAATAACAATTTATAAAATTAACAAATCCAATAAACCATTATAACATTAAATCAAACATTAACAAATGACATTCAATTAGTTGATTAAGGAGAAGTGGATGTTGTTTGATGATAATTCTTGCTCCTCTACTTTGTCCATCTTTATTAAGAATTTTTCTCTCCTGAAGGATGTTGTTATCATTTGGGAAAAATAACAAAAAGTTGCTAATTCCAAACAACTCTTCGAGATTGAAGCTGAGATACAAGTCTTATCCGGAAAATTGGATGAGGATTTGTTTTTGGAGGCTAGGAAGGAGAGGATTTTTTATCTTGAATGTACAAAGTTGAAACTTTTAATTCTTTTGGAGGAGACCTGGAGACAAAAAAGTAGAGAGGTTTGGCTACGGGCAGAGGACATTAATACCAAGTTCTTTCATAGGTTTGGAAACAAGTGCAGATTGATTAATTCGATCTAGGAGATGAAAAATGATAGTAATGAGGTCTGTTATGAATCATTCTTACTCAAATGTGCGGCTGTGGAACACTTCAAGGATATCTATTCCAATATACAATCTTCGGTTATTGATAATCAGTTGAAGGTAATTAAAAATTTCTCTCGGTTTTTTAGTGAACAAGATTGTTTGGATATTGGTAGAAGGATAACAGTGGAGGAATTTATTCTGACTTTGAGAATTGTTTCCAAAGACAAGAGTACAGGCCTCGATGGGTGGACTGCTGGGTTTTATCTTCATTTCTTTGACATATTGGGAGAGGAGATGACTGTAGAAATTAATGGAACCAGAAGAGAGGGATGAATCCCTTCTTCTCTGAACTCTACCTATATTGCTCTTGTGCCTAAAGTTGATCGACTATTTTTTTTTAATGATTATCGCCCTATTTCTCTGTGTAACCTCCTATACAAGATGGTTATCAAGATCATTGTTGAGCACATTAAGCCTTTGTTGGGAGATCACATTTCGGAGGAGCAGTTTGGCTTCCTCCCTAATCGTCAGATACAGGATGCGGTTGGGATAGTGCAGGAGGGTTTACATTCAATTAAGCAGAAAATATTGACAACTTTCATCCTAAAGTTGGATCTCAACAAAGCCTATGATCGGCTCGATTGGACCTATCTTCGGTTGATTCTTCTCTAGGTCGGTTTGAATCCGGAAGCACAAATTGGATTATGGCATGCATAACAACTTCCAGGTATGCAGTCTTGATTAATGGTCCCCCCTCGAATTATTTCTAGGGAAATAGGGGGATTCGGCAGGACTATCCCCTATCTCCGTTTCTATTTATTTTGGCGATTGAATATTTGAGTATTCTGATCAAGGATGCTAGAAAGATGAATGAAATCAAAGGGATAAAGGTGGTGAGTGCCCTTTACATTTCACACCTTCTTTTTGTATATGATGTCCTCATTGTTGGGGAGGGATCAATGAAAGAATGGGATCATTTTTTGTTCAATTATGACTCTGTTTTGTGATGCGTCGGGCATGATTATTGTTGATGTATTTGTAACTTCAGAAGATATTCACTTGTATATTCTATGTATTACATTTGTACTTTATTGTATCCCCAACAGAGATGTATTATTCCTCCGATTGGAAGTGTCGTCAGTTGTACTTGCAAGTGTCGCAAGTTATATTGTAAGTGTCGTAACTTATACTTGATGGGTTATTAGACCACCTTGATGGGGTTGGCCCTATATGATTCATGTGGGTTAAAGGGTTATTAGACCACCCTAGTGGGGTCATCCCAGTTAGTGTTATGTTACGTGGTTAAGTTGGGCCTGACCTAGTTGAGTAAAGGTCAAGTGAAAGAAAGAGTATAAATAGAGAGTGTGACTCTCATTTGATACATTCTATTATTCACTCACTTTGCATTAGTGAGAGAGAGAAGGAGTGCGAACAAGTGGAGGAGTATGCTACTGAAGATATCTATCTCTTGGGTTTGATCATGGTGATCCTTGTATTGATGTTTATTCTATCTCTGAGGAAGTTGCGGGGTTTTTCACCTTCTTGGTTTTCCCCAGTGAAAGTTTTTGTGTCTCTTGTCTCTTATGCTTGATATGTTGTACATGTTGTTATTTCAATTAAGATCCTAGATCTATTGAATTTAATGATGAAAAAATAACATGGTATCAGAGCTAGGCTGAAGGAAGGCATGTAATGGCATTTATGATACTTGTTGCACCTGTGACAAATTGGAAGCTAGGGCTTGATATAGAAAAAAATTGTCATTGTGGCACTTTCGCTATAAAACCATTTTGGAGAAGGTTCAGGATCTGAAACGTTTACAGGAAGGTAACATCCCCATGTACCTTGTGTCCGAAGCACATCATATGATTCGTTGTACTTTGTGAGATATGATCCATACAATCTAGGGTTTCTCCCTCTTCCAGATCTCAGTCAAAAATAGGTGACCTAGGAAAAAAGGTCACAACTTGGGCTAGGAATATCCAAATGAAATTTCGTAAAAAGTGACAGGTAGGGTACGGACTGTACTTCACAGGTCCTCTTTTCAGAGGCCGAAATTGAACTAGTGACACGTGGAACGCCATACAAGTTCGCTCTCTTGTTTTATCCCATAAACAGGTCACATTGCGCCACTTGGCATAACTCTCTCTCAGAGAATCCAATTGAGGTTAGACCTGTGGGGTTGGAAATATGACAGGTTAGGCTACCACAGGAAGAAGTTTCAGATCCTGTGGATTCGTAACTTCAGATATGTACCAGAAACAATAAGGCACATATTTATGTGAAATAGAATTGAATTCACAGCATTCTCATTTTTGGCTTATCACTGTTGCAGGAATTTAGGGCTTCAGAGAAAGTTGGAATTTTTGGAATCGGAGACCATGGCTGAATGTTCCTCATCAAAATCAAAATTTAGAGACCAAGATCAAATTTTTTGGTTGGGAAGAAGGTCGGGCTTGATCAAACCCTAGTTCGGGAGTTTGATCGGAAAGGTGGAAAATTAGGGCTTCTGCAAAAGTTGGAATTTTTTGAAATCTGTGACCACGGATGGATGCTCCTCAGAAAAATCAAAGTTTAGAACAAAATATTGAACCTTTTGGATGGGTAGAAGACTAGGCTTTATCAAACCCTAGTTCAGGATCTTGTCCAGAAGATCCGGAAGCTTCAAAGGCAATTTTGAGGGGTCAAATTTTGGAGTTTTCAAAATTGAAGTATACCAGCTTGATCAGCTCAGCAAGGCACATATTTTCATCCAATCAGAAGTTTGAAATTCAAAGTTTGAATTTTGAGGGTTTCTCTAACAAACCCTAATCCAACTCCAGATCCAGTTTCAACAAATCAAATTAGATTGGGTTAATCCTAGAAGAGAATGAATTGGACACTTACATAAGTGAAGAAGTTCCAGTTCCAGAGGGAGATAAGGTTAAGGCCTTACATAAGAATACTACAAGCAATCTCGATAGGTATGACTTGAGGAAATACTGGTAGGTTTTGAAATATGTTCATGATTAAGTTTATGATATGTTTGTATTCATATTATTAAGGTTAGTACAATCTTGATTAATGTTAGACTTGTCTTATCACCCTATTAAAAGTATGAATGCATGTGAATGATAGAATACATTCATTGATTAGGGTTATGACACTTATGATTGTACTAATGCACTGTGGTGTTGTATGAGGATGATATTGTCCGCTAACATGAAAGGTACATCAATAAAGAGAAATCAAGTTCTAGATCAAGAACATATGACCATGGTGACATGAAGACAAAGACTCATCCATAGTCATGGATCACATAGAATCTCTACTTACGAGGTATGTATAATTTTGGTTTTACAATGGTTAACTTATGAGTTATGCAGGTTACTAGCACAAGTCTTTGAAGAAGAACAAAAAGACATTATATGGGTATGTTAGACATAACTAGCAAGCATGATAATCTAGGTATGTTTTTCCTATATCAAGTTAGAATCCTTGTGTTAGGATCATATACTTTTCTATGAATGATAATGATTAGTCTTGAAGTTAGAAGTTTAAGTAATAAATAGTTTATGCATATTATGTTTCTTACTTTGATTGATAATATGACTAACCAGAAGAGTCCTATGGTCAATAAGAATATGCATGAGTAATAGAATTCCTCCCTGAAACCTTGAATACTAATGCTTGTGATAAATTACCTGTGTGTGAATTGATCATGACCATAGATGTTAAGAGGATTTAGGATCATAATGTTTTGATAGTATTGAGATTATACTAATATATGTATGGTTATGTATGAGATCTTGAGGATAACACAATGATGACACTAGCGCACACTTAAGCATGCATAGTGGTCCAGGATGGATATAAGTTCAAGGACAAGTAATCCTGGAAGCAAAGATCAAGAGGGAGCACACTCCAGTCGTTCCTGCAGGGAAGAAAAGATTGAGAGGGAGTCCACCCTACAACTAAACAAATATAAGTATTTGAACTGTCATTTATTATATATATGATTACTTAAATGATGTTGTCCAGTAGTGTACATGTTAAATTTTGAGCATTAATTCACAATACTCTAGGATCTTTACTGAGAGAATAACATGTATAGTATATCAATGCATATCAATCATAACAAGCATGTCAATCATCACAAGAAGCAAAAGCATGAAGGACAAGAGACGCAGAGTTTTCGTGGGGAAAACCCTAAGGTGAAAAACCCCACAACTTCCTCAGAGATAGAGAGAGAAATGGCTCAACCAAAGTACAACCAAAATACACAGAGATAGTCTCCTAGTAGCAGATGATCCTCCTCCTCAGAAGTGCGCCACTTTCTGAGTGAAGGAAGAATGAGTTTCTGAATGATCCAAATAGAGATCTCTCGATCTCTATTTATACTTGTTCTGTTTACCCAGTGACCTTATGGGGCCGACTTGTCTAGCTATGTACATCAACCATATATTACATAAAATAAGGGTCGACCCCACACATGGTGGTCTAATAACCCATCGGCAAGTTCACACACTTGCGACACTTGTCAATACACATGACGACACTTCCGTATAGAGGAATGACACATCTCTATAGGAGTACAATAATATATAAATTAAATACATGGATGAAATACATTCTGAAGTTACATATACATCAACACTCCCTCTTAACTAGGAATGTATTTCTCGACACAGATCTGCTAGCACAAGTCTTCTTCTCTGGATCATCGTCATCAATGCATCATCCTCAAATCATCGTCATCATCATTTCTACTTCTATCTCAAACAATCTCTGTATCTACTCGTCATAGGAAGTTCTACAGAGCCAGTCCTTTTTCATACAGGATGTAGGCCCACCACCTGCAGGTCTTCATCATCACTGGCCATACTGTGGAATCCTCAGGACTTATTATGTGTGTCACAAAACTTGGCGGTACCATCCTAGGCTATTACAAGCACACAGCTCTACCTATCGGATCTCCCAGGAGCACATTACATGTGACCCATCACAAAACTTGGCTGAAGCATCCCAGGCTATTATGAGCACACAGCTCTACCTATCGGATCTCCCAGGAGCACATTACATGTGATCTCACCACAAAACCTGGCTGAAGCATCCCAGGATGTTATGAGCACATAGCTCTACCTATCGGATCTCCCAGGAGCACATTACATGTGGTCCACCACAAAACCTGGCTAAAGCATCTGAGGCCTTTTGCATCCTGTCCATATCTCCCAGGAGCAAATTACATGTGGTCATGGCAAAACCTGGCTGAAGCATCTGAGGCCTTTTTCATCCTGTCCATATCTCCTAGGAGCAAATTACATGCCATAGGACAAAACCTCGCAAGAGCATCTCAGGATGTTACGGGTACACAACTTTGACCTAAAGATCTCCCAGGGAACAAATTACATGTCCTCCCAGAGCAATGTCTCGAAAGAGCATCCCAAGCTGTTATGGGTACAAAAATATGACCTATAGGATCTCCCAGATATGCTCATCTTCACAACCTAATCCACGGCCACAAAGTATCATCCTGATACTCACCATACATCATCCTGATGTACACATGGTCATCCTGAACATCATCACTACATTGTCCTGATGCATGTCATCTGGAGAAGCTCGTCATCCATGATCATCCTGATCATACAATGCATCCACCTGATGCATACCAAGTATCTACCTGATACATATCATCATATACAATGTATCTACCTGATACATACATAGATACATGATCCACACAATGTATCGATCAACATACATGATCTACCGGATCATACCTGATACATATACAGATACATGGTCCAAGCATCCAACATGATGCATACATACATAAATGATCCAACTAATCATATCCAACATCCAACATGATGCGTACATATATAAATGATCCAACTGATCATATCCAACATCCAACATGATGCATACATACATAAAAATGTAAATGATCCAATTGATCATACATAGCAGAAACTAGAACATCATCCTGATGCTCATCATCTAGCGCTTACATCCACAACCATGTGAAGGATCCCCCTTCCACCATGCTAGGAATGGCTACAGCAAATTTCTCCATCACCTCTTCCTCGAAGTGTCATCAATCCAAAGAACACCAAGCCTCTCTCTGAAGTACCTGAACTTCACTCTGGCTAGTGGCTTTGTCAACACATCTGCAATCTGCTCATCTGTCGTAACATACAGGAGCTTCACTCCTCTTCTCTGCACCATATCCCTAATATAGTGATATTTGATCTCTATGTGTTTTGACCTGTCGTGAAACACTGGGTTCTCAGACAGATTCACACAACTCTGGTTATCACAGAAGATACCAGTAGTATCCAACGGGAGATCAAATAACTCAGACAGTAGCTTCCGAAGCCATATTGCCTCACAACTAGCCAAACAGGCTGCAACATACTCCACCTCGGCTGTACTCAGTGCTACGCAGGACTGCTTCCTGCTAAACTAAGAGATCACACCTGATCCCATACTGAAGCAGCACCCAGATGTGCTCTTCCTATCTACAGCACTGCCTGCCCAATCTGAATCAACATAACCCTACAGGTTAAACTTTTGATTCGCTTCATACTTGAGCCCATAATCAATTGTACCCTTCAGGTACCTTAGAATATGCTTTACAGCAACCAGGTGAACACTCCTCGGATCCATCAGGAACTGGCTCAATGTGTTCACTGCAAAGCAAATATCTGGTCTCGTGTTCGTCAGGTACATCAAGGACCCAATCATCTGACGATACATAGAGACATCAACCGGCTCAGATGAAGCATCACAAAGAAGCTTCAGATTCGATGCCATAGGTGTGGCCATGGCCTTGCAATCCATCATCCCGAACCTCTTCAGGATATCTACAGTATTATTTCCTTGTCCAAGGAAGATCCCATCTGTACTTTGCCACACCTCCATACCTAGAAAATAGTGCATCATCCCCAAGTCCTTCATATCGAACTTGACAGCAAGCTTCCTCTTTGTATCGGCAATCAATCTGTCATCTCCTGTTACAAATAGGTCATCCACATACAGGAGTAGAATCACAGGATTCCCTTCCTCAACTTTGTAGTAAAGGTTGGAATCCGATTTACTCTTGGTAAAGCTCAAACTAGATAGGAAACTGTCCATCCTACCATACCAATTTCTGGGAGCTTGCTTCAAGCCATAAAAGGCTTTCCTCAATCTGCACACATATGACTCCCTGTCATGTGTTTCAAAACCGAGTGGCTACTCCACATACAATTCCTCTTCAACTACACCATTCAAGAAGGCAGTCTTGACATCCATCTGGTGTATCTTCCATTTCATTGCTATAGCCAGGGAAAGTACTATTCTGATGGAAGTGTACCTGGCTACAGGAGCAAAAGTTTCTTCATAATCTATTCCCTCTTTCTGAGAGAAGCCACGAGCTATGAATCTTGCCTTGTACTTTTCTATGCTGCCATCTGCATCATGCTTGATTTTGTAGATCCATTTGGAAGTCACAATAGACTTCCCTTCAGGTCTTGGGACAACATTCCAAACATCATTTTTCATTATTGATTGGTATTCCTCGACCATGCCATCCTTCCATTCTTTCTTTTCCACTGCTTCTTCATAACTGGAAGGTTCTTTGTTCATGATATCATAGAGTAAAGCAACATAGCTGGTATGTGATCTGGTTCTCTTCTTTGCTCTGTGTTCTTCTTCTGGAATGCCAAATCTCTCTGCATCTTGAATGAGCTCTCTAGCCCATGCAGGTTTCCTCTTGTGAGAGTTGTCCTCACGTGGTGGATCTACAGGTTGTTTTGTATCTTCAATTTCACGATCAACATCTGAAATTGCTTCAGACATGGTAGTGTCTTGAAATCTAGTTTCCTTAGGTTCTTCATTATCTTCAACAGGTGTCTTTCTTGATTTGATGAATGCTGAGTTTTCATCAAATGTCACATCCCTGCTGACATCAATATTCTTGAACCCTGGAAAGTATATTCTTTAAGCCTTCGAGCTTTCACTGTAACCCACAAAGATACCCTTCTTTCTAGTTTGGTCCTCTTTTCCTTTGGGACATGTGTGTATACCGGACAACTAAATATTTTGAGATGGCTGACTTCAGGTTTCTTACCAGAAAAGACCTCTTCTGGTGTCTTGTTGTCCAATATCTTGTGGGGTGTTCTGTTTTGCACATATACAACTGTCCTAGTTTCTTCTTCCCATAGATGCATAGGTAGATCCTGGTCATGCAACATTGCCCTTGCTGCTTCCATGATTGTTCTGTTCTTTCTTTCTGCAACTCCATTTTGTTGTGGACTGTAAGGAGCAGTCAACTCCCTCTTAATCCCTGAATCACTGCATAGTTTCTTGAAGTCACCTGAGGTGAATTCTCCACCATTGTCGGATCTGAATGTTTTGATCTTCTTATCAGTTTGCTTCTCCATCAAGGTTTTGAATTCCTTGAACTTATCAAATACTTCATCTTTGTTCTTCAAGAATTAAACCCAAGTCTTCCTGGAGAAGTCATCAATGAAAGAGACATAGTAAACATACCCACTCAGAGAACTGGATGACATCAGACCGCATACATCGGAGTGGATAATTTCCAAGATACCTTTTGCCTTGCTTTCACTGCTTGGGAAATCCTTCTTAATGTTCTTACCTTTTGCACATCCTTTGCAAACACCTTCATGTTTGGTCTTGATTTCAGGAAGACCCTCTACAGCCTTGCTTGCAATTGGAAGTTCCCTATAATGCATATGAGCAAGTCTTCTATTCCAAAGTTCACTTGGCTCCATGGATTCATGCACCATGGCATGTTCAGGTTGTCCCTTTAGTTTATGCAATCCTCCTTCTTGCTCTCCAATCACTACTGCATCATCAATAGTTTTACCTTTTGGCCACATTAGGACTTGGCCATCCACAAATGCAACCCTCATACCTTTTGCATCTAATGCGGATATGGAGAGTAGATTCTTCTTGAGGCTAGGTACATACAAAACATCTTTCATCTTCAAAGACTTCCCATAGTCTAGATTGTAGGAGGCCTCACCACTTCCTTTGATAGGGTATTGGTAGTCATCCCCAAGTTTCACCTGATGAGGTGACTCGTGTTCGGATAGATTAGCAAAGGATTCTTTAAACCTGGTCATGTGTTTTGAAGCCCCACTGTCAATAAGCCAATCATTACAACCATGGGAGATAGTACCTGTGAGAGCAGAGATTAGAACATACTCTTCTTTGCTTGATGAGTTATCATCACTTTCTGCTCTAGCCTTATTCTTTGGAGGTTCATCATCCTCAACAGCATGAGCATGATACCTTCTTTTGATGCCCTTCTTCTTCTTGTTGAAGTTGTTGTTGTCCTTCTTGATCTTGGGACAATTGATGGAAATATGTCCTTTTTCATTACAGGTCAAGCATATTCTTCTTTCTTTATAGTGATGTGAAGATTTCTTGGAGTGAGATGGCTCTCTCTTGGACTTCCCTTTCTTGGTGTGAGCTGTGAGAGCTTGATCTTCATTCCCCATATTTTCTTCTCGTGCCACAAGCCTTGCTTCTTCTTGTGAGCATTCTTCCCATAGTCTGCTGAAGGATACCAACTTCTTTCTTGCATAGATTCCTTGAATAAAGGAGTCCCATGACCTAGGTATGCCATTTAGAGTGGTCATGATAACTTCACCATTCTCCACCATTTCATCCACTGCGTCTAGTTGTTCCTTGATCTGGGAGACCCTAGAAAAATAAGATTGAATAGATTCTCCATTATGAAGTTTTACCCCTTTCAATTGGTTCCGCAGAGTCATCTTCTGATTTATGTTCTTCCCTTCAAATAGCTTGGATAGTGAATCAAACATTTCTTTGGGTGTCTTCAGAGATGACACATGGGGGATGAGATGGTAGTTGATAGAATCAACAATGATTCTATTTTCCTTGACCAAGTTATTCTTATGCAATATCTTAGCTTCTTCATCCTCTGGGATAGGGATGTCTTCTTTTACATATGAGTCCAACTCATTCTCTTCCAGGATTAACCCAATCCTATACTTCCAGGCTCGGAAGTTATCATCCCCTTCAAGCTTATCCTCAAGCTTGGTGTGGTGAGACATCTTTAAAGAGTACTTCAAATGGAAATAGAAAAGATTTAGATCTTACTACTTGATTTGCTGAAAACTGGATCTGGTCCTGGATTAGGGTTTGTTAGAGAAACCCTAAAAATTCAAAATGTGAAATTCAACTTTCTGAAAGGATAGAAAGATGCGCATTGATGAGCTGATCAACCTGGTGTATTCAAAATTTGAGATTTGCAAAGATACACCCTTCAAAAATGCTTTTCTGTCTTCTCGAGTTTACTGAGGAGGACCCTGAATTAGGGTTTGATTTTCCCAGAGATCTACCCATCCAAAAATCTCAATCCAAAGCTCTAAACTTCGATTTTTGCAAGGAGCTTCCAGCTATGTCTTCAGATTCCAGAAATTCCTATTTTTGTGGAAACCCTAATTGTTAGGGCCAAATATGAAAATGCTCAAAATTGAATTATGACTGGACAGATAGATTCTCCTTGATGAGTAGAGTCAATCTACTATACTGCTTTTCCAAAGTCTGTGGAGAGAAACCCAATAAACAAGAAACCCCGGTTTTCGTCACTGCACAGTGTCTTCTTCTCAGGTTAGCTCTGATACCATGTTAAATTTTGAGCATTAATTCACAATACTCTAGGATCTTTACTGAGAGAATAACATGTACAATATACCAATGCATATCAATCATAACAAGCATGCTAATCATCACAAGAAGCGAAATCATGAGAGACAGGAGACACAAGGTTTCTGTGGGGAAAACCCTAAGGTGAAAAACCCCACAACTTCCTTAGAGATAGAGAGAGCAATGGCTCAACCAAAGTATAACCAAAATACACAGAGATAGTCTCCTAGTAGCAGATGATCCTCCTCCTCACTAGTGCACCACTTTCTGAGTGAAGGAAGAATGAGTTTCCGAATGATCCAAATAGAGATCTCCCGATCTCTATTTATACTTGTTCTGTTTGCCCAGCGACCCTATGGGGCCGACTTGTCTAGCTAGGTACATCAATCATATATTACATAAAATAAGGGCCGACCCCACACATGGTGGTCTAATAACCCATCGGCAAGTTCACACACTTGCGACACTTGTCAATACACATGACGACACTTCCGTATAAAGGAATGACACATCTCTATAGGAGTACAATAATATATAAATTAAATACATGGATGAAATACATTCTAAAGTTACATATACATCAACAGTACATACTTATGTTCCTAGATTTAGGATATGTATTATGCATATTAGAAAAGTTTCATTAATGAACAAGATACTACTAATATGCAAGTAATGGGTAAGTGGCCTATGGTACTGTACAACATTCCATTGCTACTTATCTAGAATGAAACCTCTTTGCTAACATGTTGGGAGTTGTGCACTCTTAACAAATGTTCTAGTAGAGATGGAAGGCATCTAGAAAGTTACCGTGTGATTATGGAATATGGATAAATGTTGTATTGAAGCATTGGCTAAGATAATTGCATGACTGTATGACATATGTCTTTATGCATAAGAATGTGTTTTTGAAAAACTATGAGAAGTTTCTAATCATGCAATTGAATTTGACTTGTATGAAAGATCATGTACAATCACCTACAAAAGAAGGACTACAACATTTGTTCCAACAATGAAGCTATCTATTGAAGATAATGAAGAATCTGAAGTTCCCAGGATTCGGGATGCAGTAATAGAAGGATGCCATGATCGAGGAGTACCAGTTGATCATGAAGAATGATGTCTGGGATGTGGTCCCAAGACCAGAAGGGAAGTCTATTGTGACTTCCAAGTAGATCTATAAGATCAAGCATGCTGTAGATGGTAGCATAGAGAAATACAAAGCAAGGCTTGTGGCTTGTGGCTTCTCCCAGAAGGAGGGATAGATTATGAAGAGACTTTTGCACCTATAGTCAGATACACATCCATCAGATCAGTACTTGCCTTGGCTGCAGTGATGAAGTGGAAGATACACCAGATGGATGTCAAGATAGATTTCTTGAATGGTGTATTTGAAGAGGAAGTGTATGTGGAGAAGCCACTCGGTTTTGAGACACATGACAGGGAGTCATATATGTACAGATTGAAGAAAGCCTTGTATGGCTTGAAGCAAGATCCTAGAACTTGGTATGGTAGGATAGACAACTTTCTTTCCCGTTTGGGATTTACTAAGAGTAAAGTGGATTCCAACCTTTACTACAAGGTTGAGGATCCAGTGATACTACTATTGTATGTGGATGCCTTGTTTGTTACATGTGAGTATAGATTGATTTTCGATACGAAGAGGAAGCTTGCTGCCGAGTTCGAGATGAAGGACTTGGGGATGATGCACTATTTTCTAGGCATGGAGGTGTGGCAGAGTGCAGATGGAGTCTTCCTTGGACAAGGGAAGTATGCAGTAGAGATCCTGAAGCGGTTCGGGATGATGGATTGCAAGGCCATGGCCACACCTATGGCATCGAACCTGAAGCTTCTGTGTGATGCTTCATATGATCTAGTTGATGTCATGGTATATCGTCAGATGATTGGGTCCTTGATGTATTTGACGAACACGAGACCAGATATTTGCTTTGCGGTGAACACATTGGGCCAGTTCCTGATGGATCCCAGAGGTGTTCACCTGGTTGATGTAAAGCATATTCTGAGGTACCTGAAGGGTATAGTTGATTATGGGCTCAAGTATGATGTGAATCAAAAGTTTAACCTGGAGGGTTATGTTGATTCAGATTGGGCAGGCAGTGCTGCAGATAGGAAGAGCACTTCGGAGTGCTGCTTCAGTATGGGATCAGGGGCGATCTCTTGGTTTAGCAGGAAGCAGTCCTGCGTAGCACTGAGTACAGCCGAAGCAGAGTATGTTGCAGCTTGTTCGGCTAGTTGTGAGTCAGTATGGCTTAGGAAGCTAGTGTCTGAGTTATTTGATCTCCCATTGGATGTTACTTGTATCTATTGTGATAACCAAAGTTGTGTGAAGTTGTCATAGAACCCGGTGTTCCATGACAGGTCGAAGCATATCGAGATCAAATATCACTATATCAGGTATATGGTGCAGAGAGGAGCAGTGAAGCTCCTTTATGTTGTGACAGATGAGCAGGTTGCAGATGTGTTGACGAAACCACTAGCTAGAGTGAAGTTTGAGTACTTTAGGGAGAGGCTTGGTGTTATTCAGATTGAAGATACTTCGAGGAAGAAGTGATGGGACACATTTGCAGGAGCCATTCCAAGCATGGTGATAGGAGGATCCTTCTCATGGTTGTGTATGTAAGCACTGTGTGATGAGCATTAGGACGATGCTCCAGTTACTGCTATGATGATGATCAGGATGATCATATGTATCAGGATGATACTCCAGATGATATGCATCAGGTGGATGCTTTACATGATCAAGTGGATCATGTGTGATTATACGCATCAGGTGGATGCTTGACATAATTAGGTGGGTCATGCGATGATGATATGCATTAGGATGATGCCCTGACATGATCAGGATGATCATGCGATGATGATGTACATTAGGATGATATGCTGTATGATGATGATCAGTATGATCATGAGCATCAGGATGATGCTGTGTGTGAGGATGATCAGGTTGATCTTGAGTATCAGGATGGTACTCTATGGCCGTGGACAGGTTGTGCAAGGGTAGCATGTAATACGTCCTGGAGATCCGGATAGGTTGTGCTAGTCACATAAAAGGCCTCAGATGCTCTTTAGAGATCTTGCTGGGAAAGACACTCTTTTAAGGTTTTTCTAGACCACATGTAATACGTCTTGGAGATCCAGACAGGTTGTGCTAGTCATGTAAAAGGCCTCGGATGCTCTTTAGAGATCTTACTGGGCAAAAGACTCTTTTAAGGTTTTCTGGGGACCACATATAATACGTCCTGGAGATATAGACAAGTTGTGCTAGTTAAGTAAAAGGCCTCGGATTCTCTTTAGAGATATTGTTGGCAAAGACACTCTATAAGGTTTTGTGGTAGGGGTCACATGTAATACGTCCTGGAGATCCGGACAGGTTGTGCTAGTCATGTAAAAGGCCTCAGATGCTCTTTAGAGATATTGCTATGCAATACACTCTCTTAAGGTTTTGTGACAGTCACATGTAAAAGATCTCGGGAGATCTGATAGGTTGAGTGGTGTGCTTGTAAAAGGCATGGGATGCTCTTTCGAGATTTTGTTAATGCACGTAACTAGTCCTGGGATCCACAGGATGGCCAACTCGCAGATATGATGAATACCTAGAGTAGGCTAGGCCTACAACCAGCATAAAAAAGGTATGGCTCTGTAGAACTTCCTATGACGAGAATAATTCAGATATATCCCAGTGATAGAGATGTCAGGTACATCAACAGTGATGATGATGATGCTCCGTGATCCAGTGACAATGATCTAGCTCTAGAATTGAAGACTTGTGCCTATATGTATTGATGACTTGTGTCAATAGAATACCTTCCTAGTTAAGAGGGAGTGTTGATGTATTTGTAACTTCGAAAGATATTCACTTGTGTATTGTATGTATTACATTTGTACTTTATTGTACCCCCAACGGAGATGTATTATTCCTCCGATTGGAAGTGTCGTCAGTTGTACTTGCAAGTGTCACAAGTTATATTGTAAGTGTCGTAACTTATACTTGATGGGCTATTAGACCACCTTGATGGGATTGGCCCTGTATGAGTCATGTGGGTTAAAATGTTATTAGACCACCCTAGTGGGGTCGGCCCAGTTAGTATTATGTTAAGTGGTTAAGTTGGGGCCGACCTAGTTGAGTAAAGGTCAAGTGAAAGAAAGAGTATAAATAGAGAGTGTGACTCTCATTTGATACATTCTACTATTCACTCACTTCGCATTAGTGAGAGAGAGGAGGAGTGTGCACAAGTGGAGGAGGAGCATGCTGTTGAAAATATCTATCTCTTGGTTTTGATCATGGTGATCCTTGTATTGATGCTTATTCTATCTCTGAGTAAGTTGCGTGGTTTTTCACCTTCTTGGTTTTCCCCGATGAAATGTTTTGTGTCTCTTGTCTGTTGTCTCTTGTCTCTTATGCTTGATATGCTGTACATGTTGTTCTTTCAGTTACGATCCTAGATCTATTGAATTAAATGATGAAAAAATAAAAATTATTAACACTCAGAAGTCGTCCTTTATATACTCTTGTGATGATAATGCTATTATTAATCACATTACTTAGATTTTTCCTTATCAGTTGAATCCTTTGGAAACAAGTATTCTCTAGTTAAAACCTAATGCTTACTCAACTAAATACTGTACATGGATATTACAGAAAATACATAAGAGGATTAAAGCGTGGTCATACAGGATACTATCACTTGGAGGAAGATTGGTTCTTGTCAATCATATAATTCAAAGCATTCCTGTGTATTGGTTTTCCTTATTTAAGGTTTTGGTAGGTGTTATTTCCTCGATTCAAAGACTAATGTTTCATTACTTATGGGATGGCAAGTTAATCCAGTCCAAGTTCCATTTAATGTTGGGGGAAAGCATTTCTCTACCGAGGTCTCATGGAGGATGGCGTAGAAAAAACTTGGGTTGGTTTAATTTGTCCCTCTGTGCGCGTAATCTTTGATGAGTTTTATTTGATCAGGGTCTTTGGGGGAGAGTGATTAAGTTTAAATATTTGAAGCGGATGGATGTGGTCACTTGGTTATGACATTCTCGTTATATGTCCTCTTATGGTTCTTATATTTGGCGCATCTTGTTGAAAACCTTTCCGATTATCAATAACCATATCGGTTGGAATGTGGGGAGGGGCATTCAAGTTTTTTTAGGGGCGGATCCTGTTGTTGGGTCGTCTGAGAATTCTACTTTTTCGGTGGAACTACTTGAAGCCTTACATAGTTAGGGGGTCTATGTGCTTAAACAAGCAGTTAGTGAATAGCTGGAGGCTATGGTGCTTTGGAAATTGTCCAATGATTTGGGACTTTCTGGTCGTTTGGTTGATGAATGGGACATTTTTGTTAGCAATATGTATCAAGTTGGTATTTCTTTGACCAACTCTCCCGATGTGTTGGTTTTGAGATTTAACATGCATAATGGAATAGTAAGGGCAGATCTGGCTTATAAACACATAATAGATATTGAAATTGTTGAAACTCCGTCATGGTGGAATCAGTGGTTCTAGAAGGCTGAAATTCCACTGAAAATTAAATGTTTCCCGTGGCTTTCTTGTAGGAGGAAAATTCTAACCTGGGAAAATTTGCAGAAGTGTGGTTTCTTTGGGGTTTATTTTGTGTGGTTCTTTTGAAGAAACTCTAGACCATATTTTCGGGAACTGTAACTTCTTTCAATAGGTGTGGTTGGAATTGGGGGAGTATTTCCATTTTACTGTCAGTTGGGATGCAGTTTCTCTTGTAGTTAACTTAAACAAGTGGTATTTGAGTAAAATTCATTGGATAGATCTCCCCTTACTTACCATCTGGCATGTTTGGAAATCTAGAAATCTTGGTATCTTTGAAGGCTTATTGCAGAATCCGACCCAAGTCTGTATTAAAGTGAAGGCTTAGTTTAGATATGTTTCCAGGCTATTTTCTACTAGGCGGACTAGGAGGGTTCGTTATCCGGATTTGGAGAAAAATTTACCGATTGTTTTTTTTGATGGGACGTCTCAACATGGTCTATGTGGGGTTGGTATGGTCCTGAAACTATAGTCCGACCATCTTTTTAAACTGAAGATGAAGGATGTATTGGGATCTAACACTAGAGCAGAGCTCCTAGCGCTTTGGGGTATGCTACTTTTTTTGAAGAGGAAGGAGATAAATTCTCTTTGTATTGTGGGATATGGAAAGGTTATCATCGACTGGGAAAAGGGGGTCTTTACAATTTCATATTTAATTTTGGGCCATTGGTTGCGTAATACCTGAGCTTTGATTCAGGACTTCCATCATATTTCTTTCACACATTTCTACAGGGAGTTTAATATCTATGTGGACTCATTATCTAAACTGTCCATTGGTTGTATGGATGGCCTTATCTATTTTGAAGATTACAGATATAGCTATATCCTTTATTCGAGCCTCCTAAATCTGTATTAGTAGCTTACTCTTTTTTTTAGAGTACTTTTTTGCTAGCTACTTAGGTGGCTCGTATTATGTGGATTCAGTAGATCACACATTGAACTTTGCTCTAGTTTTTTAATAAGGATGTTAATTATGCATTTTTGTAGCATAACTTGGACGCTCTGTTCATAAGGAAGTTATTGACACGGTCTCTTGATGTATTTCAGATACTTGTTGTATTTTGTAGACACAACTTTTCTTTAATAAAAGGTTTTTTTTTTCGGTGTGAAAAAAACAAAACAAATAACAAACAAATAACAATTTATAGTCTAATCCTTATGAACTAAGTTATAATACCTAAGATATAAACTTTCAATTATAAACAACTAATAACAATTCTAAACGTAATAAACATTGTATAACTAAACTATAAATATCATTTATAACATATCAATTATATTCTAAAAGTAAAAATAGCTATGCCAATTCAAATATCATATAATAGATCAAAAAATTAACAATATATAACATCCGAACTAAGTTATAGATTTGCATTTATAAAATAACACTTATAAAATAATTATTTCAAAACAAGAACATATAACAATCAATAGATCAACCATAAATACATCCATTTTTACAATTTGTAAAATACTGATTATATAATTTGTAAAATAATGATTATATAATAACTGCATCAATTTAAATAACATATGACAAATTGACAAATAAACAATAACATCCCTCACTAACCAGTTGATAAATCCAACACAACCCAAATGAATCCAACTATCACATATGGACTTACACTTGAACTTCATTATAAGCAACTATCCTTCCTGATATGGAACAATGGTTATATTTTCTATGGACCGTCTATTCTAAAATATTATTGAACTTTTACTGAGCCAATCTTTTTGTAAGAATTCTAGTTAACAAAGTAAGTCTCAAATATACGCCTACCCAAACCAATGCCCAATTTTATATTACCAAATCCAATGTCTTGCAAGCCCACGATATCAGCACATGGAGGTGTAACAAGTGCTCAACGCATCTAGTCATCACCCAGGGTACAACCAGAACAACAACTAAGAAGCATGCATGTTACCACCGTCGAAGAACTAGCTGAAATATATTATGGTTATTGAGAAGATATGTATTTCCGTTCTTCCCTTTGCTAATGCATTCGGTCTAGTTCAGGAACAAAGTTCTAATTGTAAACTTCGACGTCTGACGACTGAAGGAGGGGTGAACCGTAATAAGTTTTCAATATTTTTCCACAAAGATTTGGTATTTTCAAACAACCCCCAGCTACAACGATTGGAGATGGTGTAGGTCTCTAGTCTTAAGTGGATTGAATGGTTGCATCAAGCAAGATTCAATTTAACCCTTGTTGATACTGGTCTGGTCATTAGATAGAGCATGGGTGGGAGGGAGATTTCATAGTAGAAAGAACATGACTCAACTATCCTTATGATCCGATATTTCTGCAAGAACTTTCTCACACAAAAATCCTCGACGATGGATCTTTTACTAGCGATTATATGCATGTGAACATGAGCAATTATTATTCTGCATCTTCAAACAAAATCAACAATATGACAATGCGTAGAAATTCAAGCACATAAATGAAAACCCATGTGATTATAGAGTTCACTAGACTCTTCTGGCCACATCTCCAAGCCCGCTTCAACTGCAAACCGATCCATTAATGTTATGAATTAAAATGCATAAAATCTTATTACATCACAAATGGTTTTCACTTGCAATAAGTCTTTACCAATTGCTCTCTATCTAGACTACATAACAAGTGTCTCTGAAAAGCCACACTTGAAGATCCTTCACCTTTGTTCTTCGAACCAGGAATGTTGAAGGACAACACCCGTATCAATGTAAGTCTGTAGTTGATACTACATGCATAAGAACAGTCTCTAAAAAGCCACAATCCACTTCAAGTCCTTCACCTTTGTTCTTTGGACTGAGAATGTCAAAGGACGAAACTTATACCAATGTGCATAGCTGTAGCTAGTAATCACACGATCACAACACTGTTGGATTCAAGCAAGTTCCTACTTGCTTCAACATGGTTGCTACTGCAACCTAATCCCCAAAAATTTCTTAAAATTTTAGGGCCCCTCCTTTTATTTTTGATTTACTTAGAGTTGTGTTCATCTTTGGTAGGCTTACTTTTGTCACTTAGATTTTTTCTGAAAAAACAAGTGAAAAGGCATATTTTCGAATCGGGATAACTTGTCTTTTTCCACTGAAACGGTCGGAGCAACTTGGCATCTGATGCTGAAACGGTCGCAACCAATTGGAGTTCTCTGCTGAAACGGTTGGGGAAGGTACGAAAGAAATGCAAAACACTAATATTTTGTTGTGGGAATGGGTGTTTTAGAGCAAAATTGGAAATCACGCCGACATAGTTGGGAGGAAATAGAAAACCATTGTTGCAAAAAAAAGGTTAGTAAATCCATGGATCAACGTGAAATGGAGAAACACGCCGAAACTTTTCGGCGTGAAATGGAAAAGACGTCAAAAAATGCTTCAGCATAAAGAAGATTGACGTAGAAATGAGAGAGGCGCCGACACACATCGCTGCCAAAAGAAAGGGGCACTGAAATGCATCGCCGAAAAAATAAAAAACCCCCCCGATCTAAAAGGAAAAAGGCTCTGAAACGATATAAACGTGGAATTAAAAGGGTTCATACAAAAGAATCGGCGTAAGTTTAAGAAAGGACGCCGAAAGGCTTTGGTGCAAAATGAAAGTAGCAACGAAACACGATCGGTGGAAGATTTGAAAAGTACCTGAAATAGCCTCAATGGGTATTGTGGGCCCCATTAGCATATGTACTGCTATGAACATAAAATAAGATAATAATTAAATAATTAATAATTAGGTTAACTAAAGTTAGGTTATGAAATGAGGCGTCTCCTCAACATCAAATGCCCGAGCCATATTTAATGCAGGGCCATCATTGTAACATTTCATCTTTTATTCTATCATCAATTATATTATTCTTATATATTATTCAATATGAGAGTCAGATTCGACTATTAACTTAGTGAACAGATACGTTCACTGCATTTGGTATTAGAGCCGGATTCGGCTCCTTCAACCTGAGCTCGGATTCGACTCAAAATCAGAACGGACTCGCTCCTCCTTGGACATCTGATTCAGGCTTTTAACCATTCAGTAGAGTTTCTCTACATCATTGGTTTTTACGAAGAACTCAGGCCTTTGGCCATTTAAATGCATTGATACCAAATGCAGTGAACGTATTCATTCACTAAGTTAACCGTGTCCGGTTAAGGGTTAAGAAGCGAGGCCGTCTTCCATATTTGAGATAAATGATAATAATATATTGATTCATGATAGAATAAAAGATGATATGTTACAATGATGGCCCTGCCTTAAATATGGCTCAGGCATTTGATGTTGAGGAGACGCTTCATTTCATAACCTAACTTTAGTTAACCTAATTATTAATTATTTAATTATTATCTTATTTTATGTTCGTAGCATGTACTTGGCTCATTTATGACTAGGGTTACATTGTTTTATATAAAGGGTAAAAAAATTGTATTTTGTGACATGTTTTTGTAATGTCGTTCGCATTTGGAGCTAACACTGGATGCTAGAAAGCACCCAACGCCATTGGGCATTACATTTGGACCAGTATTCGACCACCAAGTAGGTTTTTTACCCATTTATTCTTTATTTGGGAATGACGTTTTCACCTTGGTTAATTGGCGCCCTATTTATGTTTAAATTGTGATTGTTGTTAGCTTATGAATACAGGATTAGTTTTTTACATAAACTTCAAAAAAAACCTTTGGGGAAACCATTGCTTTCTCTTTCCAGTTAGGAATAGGGTGTGGGGGTTTTGTTTTGATAATTCCTAGTGGCATTATAAGTAGGAGGTTCTCAGTCGAAACATAGTGGGGTTTTCCCTTTCGACGTCTACCTCAGGCCATCCTTGTTTCAGAATTTATGCTTTCGGGTTGGGAGAGTGGGCGTTTATTTTAAACACTAAAAAATACCTCTCGACTAGAGCTCGCTAAATGTAATTGATTTCCTTGTATCTAACACACACATCGTTGGTTTTTTGCTTCCCTCCATTTCATGATAACACACTACCGTAGAGGCAAGCTCTTTTAGGTTCGTCACCACGACCTTTTTATGTAGAAGGGATATTTGGGGAATGAATGAGGTTTTGTGTTTTGACTTACATTGAGCAGGAATCCCGGGTTCGGTTGAAGCTAAGGCAATTCCTCAAACTGTTCGAACACATTGAAATTTCCAAGCCACTTCAACGAGTGAAACATGCGGTTCTTCTGAAGAGAAAGTCTAAGTTTGCGTCATCTTAACAATGGCATGCTATATCGCTAATATACCTTGTTCGATAATTCTGTATAAAATGAAGGCATATTTGCGTTTTAAATTGGTATTGCTTTAGCTAATAGGCATTGGAAAATAAGGTTTACCTCACATAAGGCCCCATGGATGCATTTTATCACATATGAAAAGTCACTTTGAAGTAGGTTGTCAGTACTATGATAAACCATAACCAACACCAAACTCAACTGACACCATGGAAGTGATGAATCTCCTAACTTTGTTTTCATAAAAATAATATTAATAAGGAATATCTTTGCATGTTGCTTTAACGTTAAAGTATGCTTACAATGACTTTGTTGTCTCTTTAGGCCTCAAAGATGCAAAAGAGAGTGTTGGGTAAAATATATGCACTCTAATTCAACATTTAAATTGTCAACCCCGAAAGGGAGCTTATGAGATGCAGACACTATATGTGCAGGATTGAAAGCTTGAACTAACCTAAGCTAACTAAATATGCAAATGTGCTAACATGCAACTATATGACTTTAAACTATATGCATGACTTTCATAATTCAAATGCGGGAATTTATGAAAACAAGAAACTGATTAACAAATGAAATTATCAAAACTGATATAACTTGGGAAATGAAATTATTAACTCTTTATTTAAAAATAAACTATGTAGAAACAAGACTGATAAATTATGAAACAATAACTAACTAGCAAATCAGATATATAAAGAACTTAACTTTGGAGGAAGGTTGAAAAGATGATTAGAGAAGAAAATATAGAAGTAGGAAATAATGACAAAACTTAATTAAAAACTCTATGTAACATGAAACAAGATTTAAATTACATATAAAAGTGTTAATTAGAAGCAAGAAGCATTACATTTAAAAAGTAGAAGAAACTGAATTCTGAAAAAACATAAAACAATGCAAAAAGTGTAAAGGTTCGAATGACGATCTGAATGTTTGTCCGAATGACAGTCCGAATGCCAGTCCGAATGGAAGAAAACGATTTAAACTAAAGAAAGGAAGAATTTTGGATGAATTTAATTACCAGCTGGCTGATGCATATGATCCCACTGTGCAAAGGAAGCAATAGGTTGATTAATTAGAGGCTAAACTAACAAGAAAACTATTTATACTAATCATTCTCTAAAAATGTGAACTATTTCTATGATATGTTAAAGCAAGACTAATGATGGAAGATAGAAGTAACCCACAGCTACAGGAAGAAAAAGCTAACAGAGAGAGAAGCTAATAAAACAAACTATGACAAAACTTGAAGCAGAAACTAATTAAGTTCTATTTAATTGCAGGAAACTAGAAAACAAACTATCTAATTAGAAAATACTTGAAATTAAACTATGAATATTTATACTTTGGTTGACCATTTCTAATTCTGAAAAGTAAATTATGTTAGCAGTGTCTAATTTAAAACCTACTTTAGAGGATTAATGAATTCTACCATATGTTGTTAACAACTAATTTTAACTTTATAAATGATAAAATAAATTCTACTTACAAAATCAAATAAAATTAAGTTTGACTAAATAAATCAAATGACAAAACAAATTCTAATTACAAAATTTAAAAGTTAAACTTTAAATAACTAAAATTAGGTTTGGCTAAACAAATTCTAATTACAAAATTTAAAAGTTAAACTTTAAATAACTAAAATTAAGTTCAACTAAATAAATCAAATGGCTAAACAAATTCTAATTACAAAATTTCAAAGCTAAACCTTAAATAACTAAAAGTAAGTTTCATCAAATGACAAAATAATTTCTAGTTACAAAACTAAATTTTAAATAATTAAGCAAATTTAATAAATTACAAAACAATTATAATTACAAAATTTAAAATCTAAATTACAAAATAACATAGAATTTGATGTTTTAACTTTATGAATGCCAATAATGATTGTCGTTTGTAATCCAACTTTATTTTAATAGATTTCACAGTATGTAACTGTAAATATATTGGGCTTCATTTTAATAGATTTCACAGTATGTAACCGTAAATATATAGCGTTCAATTCATAAGAATGAAGTCAATGGTAATGTTTTTAAATTTGGTATGAAATTCATTTGCATCTCAGTTTTTACAAGACAACTTAAAGAATATTCAAACAAAAAGAAAACCTGTAGTAAATTACAAATGAAAATACCAGTAAGAAGATTGGATATTTACACGAGGTAAATACTACTAGAAACCTATTCATAATTGACATGTGCTTTTCTTTAAAAGACCAAATATGATGACTCCAGTTTAAGTAAGTCTGAAGAATCCAATAGAAAGTATTAAATAAAAAAAATATATTGGATCAAATCTTAAATTATTAAGGTAGAGGTGAAAGCCCCAAACGGATTCTACAGGTGACTTTGAATTCAATCTAAAGCGTGTGATCAGAATAGTTAAAGAAAACGTTAATACTACTCTATAAATTTCAAGAATATTATCTACGAATTAATAACAAGTTCATAAAATCATAAAATCTACTGGGAACATTGACTATATGGAAAAAAGAATTCAATTAACCTACAATCCAATAAATCAGCAATCTAATATAAACCTGAAATTTGATATAAATGTGCTTTTCAACTTGTACTAAACAAATAACTCAAACTGTGTAAAATTATGAAAAATGAAATTGCAAAGGGAAGAAAAAGAAATTCACATGAAAACTATGTACAGAGAACTCGCTTTACGGAAACCAATCCTTGGAATCCAATCATTTAGTTTCCATAGAATTAATACAATTTTCTAAAAATAAAAACTGTTCAACAATTGTGCTGCATTCTTGGAATGGTTGAGCTGAGTGTTAATTTAACTCCCAAAATAGTGTAATGAATTTCTGGCTGGATTTCAACCGTGTTAAAAAATCCTGGTATAATCCGTTGCGATATTATCCATTGTGCATAATTGAAAAGGTGTTAAAAACCGCGTCATATGAAATAGGCATGACCTGCACAAAATACGATCCATTAATATAGCATTAAAAACCAACATATTAAAAGCATACACTTAAATTACCTCCTCCACGTGACTTGTCACATGATAACTTTGTTTTATACTAAAGTCAATGTAATGTTTCATGAATGGTAGGTTTAAGTGGCTTAAACTAATATTAATATAAGTGGAGTTCGTATTAAACAATTATCATTTGTTTTATGCCAACGTTATTCTAAATGAAAATTGTATAAATGGTTTTTGTTTTGTAAATTAGTTAAACTTTTATGATATTACTTTTAAACACTTATAATAATTATGAGTGTTTTATTTAAATTTAAACAAATTTTAATAAAAAAGATTAGTATGTATAAATTTAAATAATAATAATAATTCTTTATTAATTAATTTTTACTTATTTACTTAAATTTAAATTAATGTCAAAATCTAATCATCAAACTAGGGTTTTAATTTGCACATGCAGATATTACAGTATAGCAAGAGACAAAAGGTAAATTTGTTCATCAAAAGAGCAAGCTAAACCAATAATGCGAAACATGCTATCAAACCCAGGGTGGAACTCAATACCGGATGAAGGGTCGATGGAGTACCGAAATACTTAACATTTGCACAATTATTGCATTTAATATATTAAAAATAAGAGATTAGGAATTTCTTTTATTTACGAGATTTTAATTTTTAAAGCAAAGTAAAAGATAGCCTTATTGAACATAAATGTATTAAATCACAATAAATAGGATGAGAAATTAATGTAAATAACATCATTATAGAAGACAATTCCGCAGCCCAACACTCCCCCAGACCAAAGTGCCATGGGTGAATTGTAAGTGTTCTTTCATTTCAAAAACTTTGTTTTATCATAAAATAGTTTATAGGAAATCTTTCTACAAAACTAAGCCAACTTTATTACTGCATGAAAAAAAATAGAACTTAGAATTTTTTTTTATTAATGTTATGTTATGAGAAGACCAAAACAACTATTAATTAAGATTTCTTAATACATACAATTCCGCCAACTATTAATAATTCATAATTATGAAGATCATATAAATTGAGACTCTCTGCTCCCCCAGACCAAAGGTATGGCACGTCTTCATGCCATCAATGAATTAAGATTGGGTTGTGTTCTCTTATGTTAACACTCTGGATCAACAACACTTAGCATGTAATATTATACTAAGGCATATTCTTTAATACATCCAAGTTCATCAGTTTATGCTCACAAAGACCACATAAAGAATAATAGTGTAAGAGATGCGAAAAATGCCATAGGAAAACTAGTCGTCCATGACTCATTGTAAAGATCTCTTGTCATCCAAAGAACATAGATAAGGTTCACTGTAAAGTTTGTGAGATCTACTATAATTATGGGTCCCATTTCTAGGATAATCATACCCTAGGTATTTGTCTGAATTAGATGACAGTGTCCAAGTCCAACTTACAGCCATTATCTAATGACAGTATAAATAATCAGCCTAAACATGTGTTTGTATACTCAGGTTTTTTTTTATATGAGCTATGTGAATAGTAATGCATTAACCAAACCTTTTTTACTCGATATTGACCTGCTGCCAGCAGGCCTATGCCTATTCAATACCCCGGCAGGTTTATCTTGGTAACATGCAAGCATAGCCCCGCTGTCAGCGAGCCTGTTCAATACCCCGACGGGTTTACTTGCATTTACCGAGCTTCCTTGTTTAAGATTTTACTTAGCATGGACCCGCTTCCAGCGAGCCTGTTCAGTACCCCGGCGGGTTTGCTTCGTATCTATCTATCTATCTATATATATATACATTTTTTTGTAAGGAAGCCGATTGGCACTAGAGTGTGCTAAGCTTTCCAAACACATAGTTCAAAATTTGTAGCACGAACCTTATGAGTAACTTTATTTATAATGGCCAAAATTATAGATCATGTCAAAAGATAATAACCTAAAGCTGTTCCTTGGCTTCATAGTCTATCTTCTTCATAAAAGGTCAGTAATGTTTCCGACAAAAATAGAAAATATCACCCACTTTTAGGCTACCTTTTAAAGGTGATTTAGAGACAAGTTTTGATAATGATTCCAGGATGAACTAGGAGTCCATAGGTGTAAGATTGATTTTTGTGGAGATCATAATAATTAAAGTAGGTCTTTGAGTAACTGGTATAATAAGAAATATGCATGTATGATGTAAGATTGCTTTGGTTTAGTCATTAACATCATCTTATTCCTAGTTCTTTTATTTTAAAGGAAAACATACAGTGAAGTTGTACATGAATATCTAAAGCTAACTAACCACATACTATATACATACTATCCTATGCTATTTAAAAGAAATAAAAACTCATTATTCAAGTGTAAGAACTTTTCCAATGTAACCATGTGCGAAGAAAAATGAAAAATATACATATATCCACATATGAAAAAGTTAAAGCAATGATTACCTAAGTGTGGAGAATCAACCGACTTACTTTCTTTTGCAACAGAAGGTGTCGAATGAAGGAATGGTATTGTGGATTCATTACCTCTTGGAACCATCTTTCGATGTGATCATGATATTCACCTTCCTTCCTCATGCCATGCATATCATCTTCTTCTGAATGTTGAATTGCTTGAGTACATGAAAGATCTGTCGATGGATATGTGTAGAACTCTTCAACATCAGGTCTCTCTCCACCAAATGTAGTCTCCAAGTTTCCGGTTTCCTTGCCAGATTGGCATGGAGATTCGGTTTGTAGCTCATGGGACTGTGGTTCTTCTACTATTTCTGGAGAGGTAGATAAATTCTTGACTTCTGTCAAGATGTGTTCTCATTGAGAAGAAGATATTGAGATCCCAACTGCTGCTAGGATTTGAGAGAGTTCTTTCATGCTAATAAGCACCTTTGAATCTATGGAATCAGTTGGTAGGTTTTGTGTCACACATGGGTTAGTCCTGTGGTTCTTACAACACCCAAAAATTAAAAATTAAAAAAAATGTGTTTTTAAAATAATTTCTATTACTAAAACAAATTTGCGAAAAACACACCACACTTGCTGAAAGAATAACACACTTGAAAAGAAGGAAGGCAAACTTTATGAAATAAATTGCAAAAAATTAAACACTCAAACGAACAAAAAGGAAATCACACTTATGTGGAAAGGAACAACAAGGCTTTGGGACACCCCACTATAGTGGATGCGCAGGTTCTTACCTCTTGTCTTACCGTTCTCCCCTCCCTCTTGTTGTGTAATGTAAAAGAAGCCTATCTACCCCTATCTACCTAGACACCAATCCCTTTAGCACCTCCCCGGCAACGATGCCAAAATGTTGGGTAAAATATGTGCACTCTAATTCAACATTTAAATTGTCAACTCGGAAAGGGAGCTTATGAGATGCAAACACTATATGTGCAGGATTGAAGGCTTGAACTAACCTAATCTAACTAAATATGCAAATCTGCTAACATGCAACTCTACGACTTTAAACTACATGCATGACTTTCATAATTCAAATGCAGGAATTTATGAAAACAAGAAACTGATTAACAAATGAAATTATCAAAAGTGAAATAACTTGGGAAATGAAATTATTAACTCTTTATTTAAAAATAAACTATCTAGAAACAAGACTGATAAATTATGAAATAATAACTAATTAGCAAATCAGATATATAAAGAACTTAACTTTGGAGGAAGGTCGAAAAGAGGATTAAGGAACAAAATATAGAAGTAGGAAATATTGACAAAACTTAATTAAAAACTCTAGGTAAAATGAAACAAGATTTAAATTACATCTAAAACTGCTAATTAGAAGCAAGAAGCATTACATTTAAAAAGTAGAAGAAGTTGAATTCTGAAAAAACATAAAACAATGCAGAAAGTATGAAGATCCGAATGTCTATCTGAATGACAGTGTGAATGCCAATCCAAATGGAAGAAAACGATCTAAACTAAAGAAAAGAAGAATTTTGGATGACTTTAATTACCAGTTGGCTGATGCATATGATCCTACTATGCAAAGGAAGAAATAGGTTGATTAATTAGAGGCTAAACTAATAAGAAAACTATTTACACTAATCATTTTCTAAAATGATGAACTATTTCTATGATATGTTAAAGCAAGACTAATGATGGAAGATAGAAGTAAACCATAGCTACAGGAAGAAAAAGCTAATCTAATTACAAAAGACTTGAAATTAAACTATGAATACTTATACTTTGGTCAACCATTTCTAATTTTGAAAAGTAAATTATGTTAGCAGCAAAATACATTCTCTAATCTAAAACCTACTTTAGAGGATTAATGAATTCTACCATATGTTGTTAACAACTAATTTTAACTTTATAAATGATAAAATAAATTCTACTTTCAAAATCAAATAAAATTAAATTTGACTAAATAAATCAAATGATAGAGCAAATTCTAATTACAAAATTTAAAAGTTAAACTTTAAATAACTAAAATTAGGTTTCACTAAACAAATTCGAATTACAAAATTTAAAAGTTAAACTGTAAATAACTAAAATTAAGTTCAACTAAATAAATTAAATGACTAAACAAATTCTAATTACAAAATTTGAAAGCTAAACCTTAAACAACTAAAAATAAGTTTCATCAAATGACAAAATAATTTCTAATTACAAAACTAAATTTTAAATAACTAAGCAAATTTAATAAATTACAAAACAATTATAATTGCAAACTTTAAAATCTAAATTACAAAATAACATAGAATTTGATGTTTTAATTTTATAGATGCGAATAATGATTGCCGTTTGTAATCCAACTTTGTTTTAATAGATTTCACAGTATGTAACTATAAATATTTGGGACTTAATTTTAATAGATTTCACAGTATGTAACCATAAATATACTGGAAGAGCATTCAATTCATAAGAATGAAGTTAATGGTAATGTTTTTAAATTTGGCATCAAATTCATTTACATTTACCAGACAACCTAAAGAATATTCAAACAAAAAGAAAACCTATAGTAAATTACAAATGAAAATACCAGTAAGAAGATTGGATATTTACAGGACGTAAATACTACTAGAAACCCTATTCATAATTGATATGTGCTTTTCTTTAAAAGATCAAATATGATAAATCCAGTTTAAGCAAGTCTGAAGAATGCAATACAACTTAGTATTAAATAAAAAATATATATTCGATCAAATCTTAAATTATTAAGGTAGAGGTGAAAGCCCTAAATGGATTCTACAGGTGACTTTCAATTCAATCTAAAGCATGTGATCAGAATAGTTAAAGAAAACGTTAATACTACTCTATAAAATAAATACTATCCTACATGAAATAAGACTTGCAAACACTACTACTTTCAAGAATATCATGGACGAATTAACAACAAGCTCATAAAATCATAAAATCTATTGGGAACATTGACTATATGGAAGAAAGACTTCAATTAACCTGCAATCTAATAAATCAGCAATCTAATATAAACCTGAAATTTGATATAAACGTGCTTTTCAACTTTACTAAACAAATAACTCAAACTGTGTAAAATTATGAAAAATGAAATTGTAAAGGGAAGAAAAAGAAATACGCTCCTCAGGATGGCCAGTCCCAGGGCTTCACAACGCATTCACATGGAAACTATGTACAGAGAACTTGCTTTCCGGAAACCAATCCTCTATTGAAAAGAGATACTGAGTTAGAATATAAATCAGAGTTTTGCCCAAAATCTCCTTTGTCGTGCAATTACTAGCTATTGGGTTTATATAGTATTTACATGAGCATGGAATCCAATCATTTAGTTTCCATAGAATTAATACAATTTTCTAAAAATAAAAACTATTCAACAATTATGCTGGATTCCTGGAATGGTTGAGCTGACTGTTAATTTAACTCCCAAAATAGTGTGATGAATTGCTGGCTGGATTTCAACTGTGTTAAAAAATCCTAGTATAATCCATTGCAAGATTATCCATTGTGCATAATTGAAAAGATGTTAAAAACCGCGTCATATGAAATAGGCATGATCTGCACAAAATACTATCCATTAATATAGCGTTAAAAACCAACATATTAAAATCATACACTTAAATTACCTCCACGTGACTTGTCATATGGTAACTTTGTTTTATACTAAAGTCAATGTAATTTTCCATGAATGGTAGGTTTAAGTGGCATAAACTAATATTTATATAAGTGGAGTTCATATTAAACAATTATCATTTGTTTTATGCCAACGTTATTCTAAATGAAATTGTATAAATGGTTTTTGTTTTGTAAATTAGTTTAACTTTGATGATATTATTTTTAAACACTTATAATAATTATGAGTGTTTTATTTAAATTTAAACAAATTCTAATAAAAAAGATTAGATAACCCTTTATTAATTAATTTTTACTTATTTGCTTAAATTTAAATTTAAAGTAATGTCAAAATATCATCATCAAACTAGGGTTTTAATTTGCACATGCAGATATTACAGGACCAGTAAGAGACAAAGGTAAATTTGTTCATCAAAAGAGCAAGTCAAACCAATAATGCGAAACATGCTATCAAACCCAGGGTGGAACTCAATATCGGATGAAGGGTCGGATGGAGTACCAAAATACTTAACATTTGCACAATTATTGCATTTAATACATTAAAAATAAGAGATTAGGCATTTCTTTTATTTACGAGATTTTAATTGATAAAGAAAAGTAAAAGATAGCCTTATTGAACATAAATGTATTAAATCACAATAAATAGGATAAGAAATTAATGTAAATAACATCATTATAGAAGACAATTCCGGAGCCCAACAGAGAGCTTTTAAGCGAAAGTCCAAGGTAGCAGAATCGAATTCCAACTTTGAAGTTGTCTTAGACGCTCCAATGGAGACAATATTTGAAGACACCAAAGTAGCGATGGGAATCATCCCTGAATACAAGTAGGGTGAACTATATCACCTCGTCAGAGATCAGAATGTACCAGATGCATCCATTAAGGAGATGATGGTATATCAAAATATCAAGAGATCAGGTCTATATAAAGCTTCTACTCAACCATAACTTTTCCCATGCTCCGAAGTCATTGGATGAATTCTGCCCTATGTGAATGTTGGAACGTGGATCATAGCTGGAACAGGTGGGGAAGCATTTGCTTCATTCCAACCCGGTCACATTCCTGCAGCATATAAATTACCATCTCCCAAAGTCATGATCACAGATGACTCGATCAAAGGAGTAAATATAGATCACTTTGAATACGCCAAGAAGATGTTGATCCTAGGAAAGCAACTGAGGCAGAGAGAAAGTGGAGGACACGGGCGCTAGATTTGAAGACACCATTCAGAATCATAGCCTTGATGTTCAACAAAATATTCGGTAGGGGGAATGGAAATATATACAAGCTCAGTTGGGTACCACTTATGTATCACATCGCCTCCCATGGCATTGTCTTCAATTGGGAAGATATTATATCAGAAAGCATGGCGTCAATGATAACAACAACTCAAGGAGGAAAGACCCAAAAGAAAGCATAATTTTTCATGTCCTCATATCTTATTGACTGCATACTAGTCAGACATCCATTCCCTAAGTTGGGGTGTTTGTGGAATTAGGCTAAGACCCCACTTTATGTAGCTTTGATCCGGACTTATGAAGGAATGCAAGGAATTACAGAAATAATCATAAACACAGATATGTAGCAGAAATAAGACTTCATTTCATTAATATCACATAATGGAAATATGCTTACAGATAGAATGGAAATAAACTAGCTAAGGCGCTGGTAGCTTATCTCTAAGAAGAGATGTGGAAGCCACCGGCCTCTAAAATTTGAGTTACAATGGGGCTCAAATCCTATCTATTATTGAGAAACAAAGGAAAACCGTAACATCCAAAAACCTAACCCTAGGAGATGAAAATGCCAAACTATGGGCCCCGTTGGGGTAAGTTGGTACATCAATTTCCCAGCGTCGTAACTTTGGCATACGATCTCCATTTGACGCACATGATACCTCATTGGAAAGATCTATCTGAGGACTATGTTATTGGACATGAATGTTGAGTCTTCGACTCACATTTGTTAGATGAAGCTTTTCCCAAAAAACATCATTTAGGGCCTCAAAACAGTTCCGGAAGTTTAGGACCCGAAAAAATGCTAAAAATAGTAAGTTGTGCTATAATTAAGGAAACTAAAAGAACTGAAAGAACAATGTTGGGTCCTCAAGTGGAATAGGCGGGTGGCCACCAATATCCCCATGGATAATTCCTCCCTGTTTGGAAGGTGGTTTGGTAAGGACGAATCGCAGCATCGCCGATGCTGCGACACGTCAGAAGAGGTAGCGGAAGGCAGACGACTAGATTATTTTATGTAATTTTGAGTTAATTGTACCGCAGTAGGCGGGTTTTTGGGTCATTTGGACCACGTCAGTTAGAGTTTGGGTCATTTGTCCAAGTGTCGGTTAGGAAGTTGTTAGTAAGTGGACAAGCATTGTAAAGGAGAAAGCCTATATATAGTCATAAGTTGTAAGTGTAAGTTTATCGTGGTATGGATCTTTGGATGTTGACTTGTGCGCATCTTGGAGTTTGTATGTGAGATCAAGAGGTATTGTTGAGATCTATTTTTTCTGAGATATTGTATCATGGTTTTTTGCTGAAGTAATATGACATGATTAAACTGTTTGGTGAAATTCCTTGTGAACCTGTTATGCATGTTGCGATGGTTTCTTGCTGCAGTTAAGATTTCAATGTTATACTTGTCGCTATAAATGTTTCTATGGAATGATGCTATGAATATGAATGATGTTAAACTTGAATGCATAGATCTGTCTTGAATGTTGCGATAAGTTAAATAAGTAAGCAGGTATTTCCACAATTATCCTCCTTCTTTCGGCGGAAACATGGTTCCGTCCACTCTCCCTTGATCGCCTCGGGTGAGACCTCATCTGCTCTACAGGTGTTGCTGGACAGGGTAAAATCTATCTGGGCCAATGCTTAGGGACTTCACGGTGGGTTGTTGTCGACAATGATGGAAACCCCTATCGGCTGGGTTTGAGTCAACAAATGGTTCTGTTACCGAGACTGTGTGCGAAGTGAAAGGAGGATATGTTATGGCATCCGACGCAACCGGAGATACAGAAATGGTTTGATCAGAAGTTGTAGGAGTTTGCCAAAGAAGAAAGACGGAACACTCGACTGACAGTAGATCAGTGGGTGGGCAGATATATTCACGACGGTCCACATGAATCATTTTTCTGTGAATTCCCGGTCCTTTTATTCGAGTGGTTGGCAAAGTTGACATTTCAGAAAAGAAACCACCAAGGAGGTGAGCCGACGACTTGGACCACGGAACTGATCCAAGAACTACAGGAAGTCGACAATAAAGCATCGCGGGTTTTCGAAGTATGGCTTGATAGCATCTTGGAAGGATATATCACTGAATTAGCGGTTGATACGCATAAGTCCTAAAGTGAAGCTGAAAGGTATTTCTTCCGTGAACCTCGGGGAAGGTTTCTGTTGTCGCTTCAACTGTTTATTAAGATGCTTATTTGTGAGAAGGGTATATTAAAGATGCATCTGGATCAGTAAATAGCCTGGTGGGCGGAGGCCATGGGTATCGCGACAGCAGGGGGGCGGTTTATGGAATGATTAAGGGTAGATGGGTGCAGGACACGACGATACTGTGAGTGAAGCCGAGGAACAAAGTGGTCTTACAAGGGGAGGAGCGAGGTTTCGATAGGAAAAGAGGCAGAGGATAGGAGAAGGTCCTGCTAGGATTGAACCACAAGTTTGCGAAGGAAGACCACACGGGATGAAGCGACCTCACAGTTCGGACACAGACGCACAGGATAGAGGCAGGACCTAACCCCAGCAGCAACGTACCCACCCCTCCGCTCACTATTTGTCAACCAGTAAGAAACACAACTTCGACCCCGCCGGGTCAACTAAACTTGATCGCTAGTAGTTCAGTTCCTGCAGGAAGGAAGCCCAGGATGGCGGGTGACGATGCTAAGCTACCATTGTTCCATGGGAGTGGGATAGACAACCCAGAACAATATTGGTTTTTGTGTGAAGCGGTATGGACCATAAAATAGATCACTGATGATGACACCAAGAAAGGACAACTGGTGACAACTTTGTGAGGTCGCGCCTTAGATTGGTTTATGAAATTTTTTCTAGTCCCTACGAGAGCTCCGGAGAAGTCACTCGATGAGATCAGGGATGGGTTGATTGCAGAATTTAGGAAGCCTAAGTCTGAGGCTCAATATATCATAGAATTGAAATAAATTAAGCAGTATCCCAACAAGACGGTGTGGGATTTTGACCAGCGGTACAAAACGCTGATGATAAGGGTTAGTTTCGATATGAGTGATGTCCAACATAAAGAGTGGTTCATCGTGGCACTGCTACCACTAATGCAACAAAACATCACAATGCCTAGTGAAGGTCTGGAGATTGCAATGTGATTGGAGGTGTCGCCGATTGGTGAAAATGTAGCTGGGATGTCACAGATTCAAACTGAGCTGGCTAACTTGACCATACAACTGCAAGATTTGAAGAAAGGCAAGGAGCAGCACGAAGAAGTATGGTGCACATGATGTCGAGGGGAAGGGCATACGAAGGACAATTGACCCGAATTCCACAACTATTTGGTTTCAGGAGCGCAAAACCTTGTTGAATGGTGGTGGCATGTCGTGGTGTCGCATTTGTCAAGTATTTGGGCACCTCCATGAAAAATGTCCATATATGCAGAAAATGGTCACCAAGCCGATGAATTTGTACTGCACTTTCTGTAAATCAATGGGACATGATGACAAATATTGCCGGGCATATGGGTTGCTTCACGAGAGAACATACGATGCATTCTATGTAAAGGATGACCAATGTGTCGTACAACAACCACAATTGTAGCTGCAGGTAGCCCAGCCGCTACCTCAACCGCAGGTATAGTTTGTACCGCAGCAGCAGTTTGTGTCGCAATATGCCCCGATGTAAATGGCTCTACAATAGCCACAGTACGTTCAGCAACCGCAATATGTGAAGCAAGGGCAAGGCATGCAGCCATTTTCGATGCAGCAACAGTACAACCAACTGCAGGGTGGATTCTGTGGAGGATTTCAGGGTGGATGCGGTGGAGGATTTGGTCGTGGAGGACAAGAAGGAGGTCGCATACCTGTTTAGTGTTATCATTGTGTAGTATGGGGACACTATCAACACGATTTTCCACTACTGCAGGCGCAGTGTACATTTTTCTTTATTACATATCATACAGTGGAGAACTGCCCACAGTTGATTGCACGATGGCAAGCAGGGAATGTTCCACAGTTGCAGAACCAGGCACAACCACCAGTCCAGAATCAGGTGCAGGATGTTAAATTTTGAGCATTAATTCAATATACTCTAGGATCTTCACTAAGAGAATAACATGTACAGTATATCAATGCATAACAATCATATCAAGCATGTCAAGTATCACAAGAATCAAAAGCATGAAAGACAAGAGACACAAAGTTTCCATGGGGAAAACCCTAGGGTGAAAAACCCCACCACTTCCTCAAAGATAGAGAGAGCAATGGCTCAACCAAAGTACAACCAAAATACACTGAGATAGTCTCCTAGTAGCAGATGATCCTCCTCCTCAGTAGTGTGCCACTTTCTGAGTGAGAGAAGTATGAGTTTCCGAGTGATGAAAATAGAGATCTCTCGATCTTTATTTATACTTAACCTGTTTGCCCAGTTACACTATGGGCCGACTTGTCTATCTAGGTACATACACAATATAATATATATTTTAGGGCCGACCCCACACATAGTAGTCTAATAACCCATCGGCAAGTACACACACTTGCAACACTTTTCAATACACATGACGACACTTCCTTATAGAGGAATAACACATCTCTTATAAGGGTACAATAAATATATATGAAATACATTCCGAAGTTACATATACATCAACACTTCCTCTTAACTAGGAAGGTATTTCTCGACATAGATTTGCTAGACAAGTCTTCTTCTCGGGATCATCGTCATTGATGCATCATCATCATCATCGTCACTGCTACTGCTATCTCAATCAATCTCTGACTCTACTCGTCATAGGAAGTTCTACAGAGCTAGTCCTTTTTCATACTGGATGTAGGCCCACCACCTGCAGGTCTTCATCATCACTGGCCGTACTATGGAATCCTCAGGACTTATTATGTGCGTCACAAAACCTTGCAAGAGCATCCCAGGCTGTTACGAGCACACATCTCTACCTATAGGATCTCCCAGGGCCATATTATATGTGACCTCACCACAAAACCTTGCAAGAGCATCCCAGGCTGTTATGAGCACACAGCTCTACCTATAGGATCTCCCAGGGACAAATTATATGTGGTCACCACAAAACCTTGCAAGAGCATCCCAGGCTGTTACGAGCACACAGCTCTACCTATAGGATCTCCCAGGGGCAGATTATATGTGGTCATGGAAAAACCTTGCAAGAGCATCCCAGGACTTGTTACGGGCACACAACCCAACCTATCGGATCTCCCAGGGACAGATTATATGCCATAGGACAAAACCTCGAAATAACATCTGCCAGATATCCCAGGGCCAAATTATATGCCATAGGCAAAACCCTGCAAGACTATCTGCAGATCTCCCAGGGCCAAATTATATGTCCTCCCAGAGCAAAACCTCGAAAGATCATTTGCCAGATATCCTAGGGCCAAATTACATGCCATAGGAAAAAACTTGCAAGACTATCTGCAAATCTCCCAGGGCCAAATTATATGCTCATCTGCACAACCTGATCCATGGCCATAGAGTATCAACCTGATACTCACCATACATCATCCTGATGTACACATGATGATCCTGATCATCATCACTGCAACATCCTGCTGCATATCATCTGGAGCAACATCCTGAAGCTCGTTATCCATGATCATCCTGATCATACAATGCATCTACCTGATGCATACCAAGTATCTACCTGATATATATCATCATACATGATCCACCTGATCATACAATGTATCCACCTGATACAAATACAAATACATGATCCACCTGATCATACATGATACATATCAACATACATGATCTACCTGACCATACAATGTATCCACCTGATACATATACAGATACATGGTCCAAGCATCCAACATGATGCATATACATACAAATGATCCAACCGATCATATCCAGCATCCAACATGATGCGTACATACATATACATATAAATGATCCAACTGATCATATCTAGCATCCTCCTGATGCATATACAGAGCAGTAACTAGAGCATCGTCCTAATGCTTATCATCCAGCGCTTACATCCGCAGCCATGTGAAGGATCCTCCTTCCAACATGCTTGGAATGGCTTCTGCAAATGTGTCCATCATTTATTCCTCGAAGTGTCATCAATCCGAAGAACACCAAGCCTCTCTCTAAAGTACTCAAACTTCACTCTGACTAGTGGTTTCATCAGCACATTTGCAATCTGCTCGTCCGTTGCAACATACAGGAGCTTCATAGCTCCTCTCTGCACCATATCCCTGATATAGTGATATTTGATCTCTATGTGTTTCAACCTGTCATGAAATACTGGGTTCTCAGACAGCTTCACACAACTCTGGTTATCACAGAAGATACCAGTAGCATCCAATGGGAGATCAAATAACTTGGACAGTAGCTTCCGTAGCTATACTGGCTCACAACTAGCTGAACAGGCTGCAACATACTCTGCCTCAGATGTACTCAATGCTACGCAGGACTGCTTCTTGCTAAACCAAGAGATCACACCTGATCCCATACTAAAGCAGCACGCAAATGTGCTCTTCCTATCTGCAGCACTACCTGCACAATTTGAATCAACATAACCCTGCAGGTTAAACTTTTGATTCACTTCATACTGGAGCCCATAATAACCTGTACCCTTCAGGTACCCTAGAATATGCTTTACAACAACTAGGTGAACACTCCTCGGATCCGTCAGGAACTGGCTCAATGTGTTCACCGCAAAGCAAATATCTGGTCTCGTGTTCGTCAGGTACATCAAGGACCCAATCATCTGACAATAAATAGAGACATCAACCGGCTCAGATGAAGCATCACAAAGAAGTTTCAGATTCGATGCCATAGGTGTGGCCATGGCCTTGCAATCCATCATCCCGAACCTCTTCAGGATATCTATAGTATACTTCCCTTATCCAAGGAAGATCCCATCTGTACTCTGCCACACCTCCATACCTAGGAAATAGTGCATCATCACCAAGTCCTTCATATCGAACTCAACAGCAAGCTTCCTCTTTGTATCTGCAATCAATCTGTCATCTCCTGTTACAAACAGGTCATCCACATATAGGAGTAGAACCACAGGATTCCCTTCCTCAACCTTATAGTAAAGGTTGGAATCTGCTTTACTCTTGGTAAAGCCCAAGCTAGATAGGAAACTGTCCATCCTACCATACCAAGTTCTGGGAGCTTGCTTCAAGCCATACAAGGCTTTCTTCAATCTGCACACATATGACTCCCTGTCATGTGTTTCGAAATTGAGTGGCTGCTCCACATATACTTCCTCTTCAACTACACCATTCAAGAAAGCAGTCTTGACATCCATCTGGTGTATTTTCCATTTCATTGCTGCAGCCAGGGAAAGTACTGTTCTGATGGAAGTATACCTGGCTACAAGTGCAAAAGTTTCTTCTTTCTGAGAGAAGCCACGAGCTACGAATCTTGCCTTGTATTTCTCTACACTGCCATCTGCAGCATGTTTGATTTTGTAGATCCATTTAGAAGTCACAACAGACTTCTCTTTAGGTCTTGGGACAACATCCCAAACATCATTATTCATTATTTATTGGTATTCCTCAACCATGGCATCCTTCAATTCTTTCTTTTCCGCTACTTCTTCATAACTGGAAGGTTCTTTGTTCATAATGTCACAGAGTAAGGAAACATAGCTGGGATGTGATCTAGTTCTTTTCTTTGCTCTGTTTTCTTCTTCTGGAATGCCAAATCTCTTCGCATCTTGAATGAGCTCTCTAGCCCATGCAGGTTTCCTCTTGTGAGAGTTATCCTCACGGGGTGGATCTACAGGTTCTTGCGGATCTTCAAACTCACGAACAACTTCTAGAATTGCTTCAGTCATTGTAGTGTCTTGAAATCTAGTTTCCTTAGGTTCTTCATAAACTTCGATAGGTGCCTTCCTTGATTTGATGAATGCTGAGTTTTCATCAAATGTTACATCCCTGCTGACATCAATCTTCTTGAACCCTGGAAAGTATATTCTGTCAGCCTTCGAGCTTTCACTGTAACCCACAAAGATACCCTTCTTTCCTGAAGAATCTAGCTTGGTCCTCTTTTTCTTTGGGACACGTGTGTATACTGGACAACCAAATATTCTGAGATGTCTGACTTAAGGTTTCTTACTAGAAAAGAGCTCTTCTGGTGTTTTGTTGTCCAATATCTTGTGGGGTGTTCTGTTCTGTACATATACAGCTATTCTAGCTGCTTCTGCCCATAGATGCATAGGTAGATCCTAGTCATGCAACATTTCCCTTGCTGCTTCCATGATTGTTCTGTTCTTTCTTTCTGCAACTCCATTTTGTTGTGGATTGTAACGAGCAGTCAACTCCCTCTTAATCCTTGAATCACTGCAAAGCTTCTTGAAGTCACCTGAAGTGAATTCTCCACCATTGTTGGATCTGAATGTTTTGATCTTCTTGACAGTTTGATTCTACATTAAGGTTTTGAATTCCTTGAACTTATCAAACACCTCATCTTTGTTCTTCAAGAAGTATACCCAAGTCTTCCTAGAGAAGTCATCAATAAATGAGACATAGTAAACATACCCACTCAGAGAATTGGATGACATAGGACCACATACATCTGAGTGGATGATTTCCAGGATATCTTTTTCCTTGCTTTCACTGCTTGGGAAAGCCTTCTTAATGTTCTTACCTTTTGCACATCCTTTGCAAACACCTTCATGTTTGGTCTTGATTTCAGGAAGACCCTCTACAGCCTTGCTTGCAATTGGTAATGCTCTGTAGTGCATATGAGCAAGTCTTCTATGCCAAAGTTCACTTGGCTCCATGGATTCATGTACCATGGCATGTTTAGGTTGACCCTTCAATTTATACAATCCTCCCTCTTACTCTCCAATCACTACTGCATCATTGATTGTTTTACCCTTTGGCCACATTAGGACTTGGCCATCTACAAATGCAACCCTCATACCTTTTTCATTCAATGCAGAGATGGAGAGAAGATTCTTCTTGAGCCCAAGTACATAAAGGACTTCTTTCATCTTCAAAGATTTTCCAGAATCGAGGTTATAGGAGGCTTCACCACTTCCTTTGATTGGGTATTGATAATCATCCCCAAGTTTCACCTTATGGGGTGATTCATGTTCAGATAGGTTTACAAAATATTCCTTAAACCCAGTCATTTGTTTGGAAGCACCACTGTCAATTAACCAATCATTACAACCATGGGAGATAGTACCTGTGAGAGCAGAGATTAGAACATACTCTTCTTCACTTGATGAGTCATCATCACTTTCTGCCCTATCCTTCTTCTTTGGAGGTTCATCATCTTCGGCAGCATGAGTATGTAACTTTCTTTTGTTTCCCTTCTTCTTCTTGCTAGAGTTGATGTTATCCCTTTTGTTCTTGGGACATTCTGAAGCAAATTGACCCTTCTCATTGCATGAGAAACATCTTATATCCTTCTTATTCTTTTGTTGGTTGTGATAGGATCTCTTAAAGTGAGAGTGCTCCTTCTTGGGCTTGCTTCTTTTGGTGTGGGCTGCGAGAGCTTGATCTTCACCTCCCGTCTTTTCTTCACGAGCTAAAATCCTAGCTTCTTCTTGAGAGCATTCCTCCCATAGTTTACTGAAAGAGATCAATTTCTTTCTTGCACAGATTCCTTGAATAAAGTATTCCCATGACCTAGGAAGGCCATTCAGAGTGGTCATAACAACTTCACCATTATCCACTACTTCATCTACAGCTTCAAGTTGTTCCTTGATCTAAGAGACCTTGGAGAAATAGGATTGAATGGTTTCTCCATTCAACATCTTGACCCCTTTCAATTGATTCCGCAAGGTCATCTTCCGATTTATGTTCTTCCCTTCAAACAGCTTGGTTAAAGAGTCAAACATAGCCTTGGGTGTCTTTAGAGATGACACATGTGGAATAAGATGGTCCTTGATAGAATCAACAATGATTCTCTTTGCCTTGACCAAGTTATTCTAATGCAATACTTTAGCATCTTCATCCTCTGGGATAGGGATGTCTTCTTTTATATATGAGGCCAACTCATTCTCTTCGAGGATTAACCCAATCCTTTACTTCCAAGCTCGGAAGTTATCAGCCCCTTCAAGCTTATCCTCAATCTTGGTGTGGTGAGACATCTTAAAGAGTACTTCAAATGGAAATAGAAAAGATTTAGGTCTTACCACTTGAATTGCTGAAAATTGGATCTGGTCCCGGATTAGGGTTTGTCAGAAAAACCCTAAAAAATCAAAATGTGAATTTCAACTTTCTGAAAGGATAGAAAGATGCGCCTTGATGAGCTGATCAGCCTAGTGTATTCAAAAATTGTGATTTGCAAAGCTACACCCTTCAAAACAGCCTTTCTGTCTTCCTGGATTCACTAAGAAGGACCCTGAATTAGGGTTTGAGTTTCCCAGAGATCTACCCAGCCAAAAATCTTGATCCAAAGCTCTAAACTTCGATTTTTGCAAGGAGCTTCCAGCTATGTCTTCAGATTCCAAAAATATCTATTTTTGAGGAAACCCTAATTTTTAGGGCCAAATCTAAAAATGCTCAGAATTGAATTCTGATTGGATAGATAGATTCGCCTTGATGAGTAGAGTCAATATACTATATTGCTTTTCCAAAATCTATGGAGAGAAACCCTAGTTTCTGTCACTGCACAATGTCTTCTTCTCAGGCAAGCTCTGATACCATGTTAAATTTTGAGCATTAATTCAATATACTCTAGGATATTTACTGAGAGAATAACATGTACAGTATATCAATGCATAACAATCATATCAAGCATGTCAAGCATCACAAGAATCAAAATCATGAGAGACAAGAGACACAGAGTTTTCGTGGGAAAAACCCTAAGGTGAAAAACCCCACAGCTTCCTCAGAGATAGAGAGAGCAATGGCTCAACCAAAGTACAACCAAAATAAACTGAGATAGTCTCCTAGTATCAGATGATCCTCCTCCTCAATAGTGCGCCACTTTCTGAGTGAGAGAAGTATGAGTTTCCGAGTGATGAAAATAGAGATCTCCTGATCTCTATTTATACTTAACCTGTTTTCCCAGTTACACTATGGGGCCGACTTGTCTAGCTAAGTACATCCACAATATAATATATATTTCAGGGCCGATCCCACACATGGTGGTCTAATAACCCATCGGCAAGTACACACACTTGCGACAATTGTCAATACACATGACGACACTTCCTTATAGAGGAATAACACATCTCTTATAAGGGTACAATAAATATATATGAAATACATAGATGAAATACATTCCGAAGTTACATATACATCAACATAGCAACCGGTGCAGAACCAGAACCAATGTCCCATTCCAAATGCTAATCAAAATGTAAACCAACCAAGGAACCTAGCACCAAACAGAATCAGGATGCGAATGTTGCGACAGTTTCTGCGGAGCCGAGACCACAAGATGCAGCTGTCGCAGTTGTTATGCGGGGAGGCGCAGCAACACGAGGGGATTGTTAGCACCTATATATTTTTTCTCTTTTGTAGCATAAGAAAGCCGTATATGAAAGATGGAGGGTTAGACAACTACCTGGTGAAAGCTTGAATTAATCTCCATCCTCGGTGGCCAGATGCTAAGACATGAAAAGAGGGGGTCTAGAAAGGGTCCAATGCAACGAAAATGGGCTAATATCAAGGGCTAAGTATTAATAGGAAAATAGAATGACTAAAGGCAGGCGGAGGATACCCTAAAACCTATAGTCCGTGGGAAAAATTGAGAAAGATTAATTGCCGCACAGGTCGTCATCGTTGATCAAGAGCGGGAGTAAGATCTACAGATTTAAACGGACCGTTGCATGGCCAAGTTGCGTGGTGGAAAGGGAATATGTAGATGCGATGGGTCGGGCCTTTCCGGACAGGTGTCAGCTTAGGAGCGCATCGCAAAGAGTAAGGAGCAGTGAGTAATGCCATATTGGGTGCATGCGATGGTAGGGACATATACAAGGATCTACGGTGGAGGCTATCCTTTCAAGATCTAAGGGGTCGGGTTCATTCACCACAGTAAAGGCCTAAGTTCCAGGTAGATCCACGGTTCGGATGGCAAGAGAGACCACATCGATGGCTGGTAGAAGTCTGAAAGTATACGGAAGATAATAGGAAAGGCCCTAGCGGCATATGGATGACCTAGGAGTTAAGTTGAGAATACAACTCCCTGTGGATGTGCACCATGAAGGAAATGGACGATCCTTATGGATAGTCGCATAAAGAAATAACACGCAGGATAGTGGCGAGGCGGATGCGATGGATAGTTCCTACCAGACAGGTGTCAATTCCAGAACTTGTCGCACGAAGGAAGGAACGATACTGGGGACCACCTCGGTGTAATGCGATGCCTCCCTATGGAGGCATGCAGATAAGATGGATGGAACGTATGAAAGCTAGAAAGTGGATCCGATGGCGGAAAGTAAGCACGTGGGAGATCAATGGCTGAGATTAAAGGATAGTTGGCTAAGGAAACTGGGGGTTATAGATACACGACTATATGTGTGAAGACGCCCGCCAAGTCGACATTTTTTATTCTCTCTGAAACCCCCATGCGTAGAAGAAATGTAGAAAACAACAAGCGAGGCCATTCCCACAGCCCTTTAGACTGTCCGAAAGAGACTGGGAGGGTCGAACTACAAAACTTAGTCTGTTCGGAGCAAGGAGGCAGGTCGAAGGTCTGTTTCCATGGAGATTAAGGATAAATAAACCCGGCGCTTGAGGTTTGAAGATGTATGGTTCAGTAAGGCAAGCGTTCTGTACCCGTAGGGGTTTTTCCAAGCAATGTTTGCGTCCTTCGTCATGTCTGTCAAAGACAGGTTCACCTCAAAACCATAGGGTTTTTTAGAAGAGCCATCGTCACTATTCGGGGGCTCGTTTTTACCGTAGAGGCTATTAGAGCGTTAATAAATAAAAAAAGCAGTTGGCCCCCAAAACTGGGGAAGCGGAACAACATGGCAGGACTTGAAAAACTTACCGGCACTGGTAGATGGGGCAGTTATAATCTCGGTCGACGATGATGAAGGAAGGGTTGGAGGAGGGTCACTCGTGTAGGCTAAAGGGTGACCCAAGTGGTTCTGAAGATGAGGTGACTCATGTCTTTCAAAGCATGTGAGAAGCATGAGTTTAATCATTGTTACGTAAGGGGTTCCAGAAGGATAAACCGGCAAAGGGGCATCTGTCTGTTATCCCAAAAGATTATCGGTACGATGGAGTGCACCTCTGCATCATCATTGGCTACGTCGTCTATCTGGGAAGCTTTGCTGAGCTTGCTGAAGGTCAGCTCTGACCTAGGGCCTCATTGTTACATGGTTATGGGGTTCGATCAGGTTATGATGGCGTCTATGACCACACGTAGCTGCTGTCATCATCGATGCAGTTATGGATGCGGTTCTTCCTCCACCGTGCAAGATCAATACATGGAAAGGATGGTACACCTGACGAATTGGGGCATCTTTCAGTTAGGACCGAATCATGGAGGAAGGACAGGAAGCTGGGGTGGTTTTCATTCCAGAACAGGCATGGTCTGAGTTCGAGCGAGAACATGGTACTTCGTCTCCTATGATGTTCAACCACGAGGAATCCAGCTTCGATAGTGACGATGAGAAGGAGGAAAAGCGACAGGTTCCCGAAAAGGTTTGACGTCTGAAAAAGAAGGGAATTTTCGAAGAGAAGGGGAACGACCAACAAGACATGGAGATCATCCATGATCTCGTACTCCCTATCGGGGAAGTGACACCTCCCCATCCTACTGAAGGATCACCAGCTGACACCTCTCCGAAGATAGAAGACTTCTTTGATTCGCAAGGTCGATTAAAGACTTCGGAGTAAGTTGGCACCCTGGTCATTTTGTTTCTCGTCTTAGTCAATCGGTTTTGGGCTTTGACACGTATGTAATATTCAAATTTGGGACTATCGAGGTGGCAGTGTATTTCCGTTCATTTTCTCCAAATTGATTCTAGGCCAAGAGCCTTTAAAAGACTTTGTAATGGAATGATAAGTGTCGAAAACTTTTATGAGAATTTTTGTGTATTGTTTTGTAAGACATTTTGAGCTATATTCTAAATAAAATTTGCAGAGCTGAGCTGATGTTTTCAGGGAGTCTTGTGTAACTAGTCTTGTAGTCTGTTCTTTCTTTTTCCATGTGAATTGTGTATCTCTCATTGTTAATTCCAATTTGTAACGTTCTTTCATACTTGGTGCAGTGTGATAGTTAAGTGGAATTCATAGAAATTATGCTCTGCTTATCTCTTTCCCAGTATTTCACCATTACTTTTCTACTAAAATTGATATAGGATTCATCTTTGTATGCCTGATATCAATGGATTGTGTCTCTCTCTCTTATGTTTCACCAATTAAAATCACTTTGACTACGAGCTATTTACTACCTCGCCCCCGCGTTAACGCATTTGTGAAGCATTTGTAAATGAATTTTCAAAGTTTGTTTAAATGTGACTCCATTTCCCAAATAGAGATTCATATGTTTCAGCCAAGCAACGTTTAAATCTTTTTGTTCCAACAGAAATATGATCTTCTGTATTGTTGTAATTGAATATCTTGAAGGATGAATGCTGGTGTGTTTTCTTCATTATTGACAATCTTGATGATTTCCAGTATTCTATGAGTTTATAGAGAGAGCCCTCTCTGTTTGTGTTGGGTCAGTAGAACAAGCTAAAGATTGGTTAGTGGTTACCCCAGTCTGCCCTCTCCCACAACCTAGGGGATCATTTTTTTGTGTTAACAAATTGGTACCGTTGCCGGGGAAAGACTGTTTTATTATCCCTGGAAGAATGACAAAGGTTTCAGATCTGAAATGTTGATGGTGAACAACAGTTAGACATCGAGAAGGTTGTATCATTCACCTGGCGACTCCACTCAAGCGAAATTTTAGTACAAAGGTGATCCCACTCGGGAGGTGGGTGATTTTGTATCATAATTGAGATGTTGAAGAATTCTCATGGCGACTCCGCTAGGGAAATCCAGGGTTTCATTCATTCGCAAGCTGATTCCCTCAGTCTTTAATCAGTCTTTAATCAAAATTTGTAGACTTCACCAAAAGGTGACCTCAACACCTATAAAACATGGAAGAATCAAGATTCAAGTATCAAAAACATCTATCTCTTCAAAGAAATCTTGTTCTTCTGTATCAGTCTCCTTTTACATTTATGTATATATATCAAGAAAATTTTGTTCCACCGAAGAGCTCTAGGGCAAGAGAGACCTTCCTTTGTATATCCCTCTCTAGATCTTACAAATGTATATCTTCCTTTCACCCCTAGAGCTGACCCCATCTCTTCTTCTGAACCTTATAAGATCCATACCCAGCCTCGCAAATCTCATGAGAGTGACGTTGAGGAGGATCCCCTGTATATACTCCTTTGCTTTCCAGATCTCAGCTGAGGTATGGGACTTTAAAGCTGCCCCCTGTTCTTCAAGACTATCCTCCCAAATACCATAAATACCTTCCTAGATTTGATGGAGAATCTAAAAGCCTTACTGCTGAGAAAAATCTCCAAGGTTTTCAACATTTTCTGGATCTTTTTGAAGTAGAACATGATGATGTTTGTATGAGTACTTTTTCCCAATCTTTCCAAGGAGATGTGAAACAATGGTTCAACCATTTGCAACCTGGGTCTATAGATACATGGCGAAGACTTTCCGATGCTTTCTTGAATTTTTGGGGTAAGAGAAGGTCATGGGACTTAGTCCTTTTAGAGTTTTACTCCATGAGAAGGAAAGAAGGAGAAGGCATGTACAACTTTAACAGAAGGTTTTCAAGATTCTATTATGATATGCCCAGAGAGATTCAACCCCTAGAGAATGCTGCTAAGCTACACTATGCATCTATCTTTCCTCCGGATCTATCTTTGCTTCTGCTGGAAAGAAGGTCCCCTAATTTGCAGCATATGTTCATTGATGCTTTGGAGGTCGAAGACAATCTTAGGATGTTTGGAAAATTATCAAACAAAGATAACAAGGAAAGGGTTGAAAATAAATCAGGATTTAATGCGAAACATGAGCAAGGAAAACTTGCTCTGCACTCTAGTCTTTCCTGGGAGAAACAGAGAGGTGACCATCCCAGTGAGATACCAGAAGAGGGTAATTTTGATTTATTTTATAAAAATTACAGTCGGCCCGCTAAGACTTCTGATTTTAAGGAAGATCTCAGCCCACCTAAGTATGATGAGTATGAAGGGGACTGCTTGGAGAACTTCGTAAGTTTTTTTGAAATTAACTACGAAAGGGAAGGATAAGTGTGCAGTCTATCCCAAGAAGCAAAGATTTGCCATAGGGAGGTTGAGTGCCAACCAGAAAATCAGGGCCCTCTTTTACATTCAGGATTGGTATGTCAAGAAGAATTTGCTGCACTTAATTGTATGAAAAGAATCAAAGATATTTCTGCTACGCCTGATGAAGAAGGGCAGGCGTTGAACTCTGAGATTCCGGACAGGATCGGTAATGGCCTTCATATTTTTCTCCAGAGTCAGATGAGAATTTTCTTCAGCTTTGTTGGTTGTCATATGAGTCAGACGAAGAGCAGGGTAGTCGAAACAAAGGGGATGAGTATACTTTTCGAAGTCCTTATGAAACTCAGTTTGGAAGGTTGCAAAGGGAATTACAATTTGAGCAACCTTGTTGTTATATAGATGAGGTGAACAATCAGAAGGAACCAGTTGAAGATGCTCTCATGGTTAGTCACAAAGAAATACGAGTCTTTCATTTTCTTGAAGATCCTTTTGCTAATTTGTTGAAATCATTCGAGGAGATGGATTTTGTGTTATTCAAGAATGCAAGGATTGAGAAATATTTTCAGTAAGAATTATCATTTGCTGGGATCTCAGTCGGAATTATCATTTGCTGGAATTATTAGTCGGAATTCTCCTGTATAGCTCCGGTTCACTAATCATGCTAAAGTGATGTTGATTGGGAGAGTCCCATAGTTGGTGGTGGATATTGAGGGTATGCAGACCTACGCTAACTTTGATGTCATCGAATTGGTTGAAGGAGGGAGTTCGTATCCCACGTTTCTGGGGATCAGATGGGCTAATGACAGTGGAGAGGTAATCAATTTCAAGCGGCGACTGATGACTTTCAAAAACCATGATCTCAGAGTCATAGCCCCATTGGATCTGGCTGAAGGATGCCGATACATCAAGCCAGTAAAAGATGACGATATGTGATGAACCTGCAACAATTAATTAATGAGAATATGCGAAATAGTAGGAATAACATAACTCAGAATCACTTTTATTGATCGCAGGCCACTTCGAGGGGGCAACCTCCTTTGAGCAAGCTCAATAAAAATAACTTCACCGTGCCTTCATAGGCCTCAACACACACTTATATACTAATTCTAGGCACCAATACTATGGGTCAAAACCATGGGCCAATACAAACTATGGATCAACAATACTATGGGCGACTTACAAAGCATATGGGTCAAAATCATATGCGCCAACAACAATAACACAAACTATGGATCAAAAATACTACAGGATGACTTACAAAGCATATGCGTCCAACAACAATATACAAACAAAGTAAAGACATGGGTTCCTAACATCCCCTCCCCCTTAAAAAAATCTTTGTCCTCAAAGCTTTAGATGTGGAAATTGTTGTTGAATCTGAAGGAGTGGTTCCCATGTAGCATCCTCTGGTTGCATGCTGTGCCACTGAATTAAGACCTCTGTGATAGAGCGAGAGCGAAGGTGACAAGCGCGCCGATTGAGGATGGCCTCCAGCTCCAAAAGGATGGATCCTTCATTATCCAGTTCGGGTAACATAGTTTTTCCACTGATGTTGGTGCCAAGAACTTTCTTCCGACAAGAGACATGAAATACTGGATGAATGCGGGAAGAAGGAGGAAGTTCCAATTTATAAGCAATGGACCCAATCTTCTGAAGAATCCGATATGGACCATAGAACTTTGGAGCGAGCTTATGATGCCCTTTGAGTTTCAGGGAGGATTGCTTGTACGGATGGAGACGAAGAAAAACCATATCGCCTGCTTGAAAAGTGCGCTCAGAACGATGCTGATCAACTTGTTGCTTCATGCGATTTCTTGCCATGTGAAGATTGTCCCACAAAATGCGAAGAATCTAATCGCGGTTTCGAAGGACCGTGTCAACTTCCTGAACTGGTGAACTATTGGGGGTGTATGGAAGAAGAACTGGAGGTGCTTGACCATAGACTGCTTCATATGGGGTCATTTTAGAGGTAGTGTGGTAAGAGGTATTGTACCACCATTCAGCGAGAGGGAGCCACTTTTCCCACTGATGTTGTTGTTTAGAGGTGAAGCAACGAATATAAGTTTCCAAGAATTTATTGATAATTTCAATCTCACCGTCTGTTTGTGGGTGATACCCTGAACTCATATTCAGTTTGGTGCCAGTGTGGTGAAATAGTTCTGTCCAAAAATGACTGGTGAAAGTCGCATCACGATCTGAGACAATGGAAGAAGGGATGCCATGAAGATGAAAGATCTGGTCCAGGAAACTTTGAGCGACTGAGGAGGATGTATAGGGATGGTTGAGAGCACAAATATGACTATATTTGGAGAGGCGATCAACCACAACGAGAATCACTGTCTTCCCACCATATTTAGGGAGCCCTTTAATGAAATCCATAGAAATATCTATCCAAATCCATGTAGGTATGGGCAAGGGTTCGAGCAATCCTAGAAGGAGTGTTGTTTCACCCTTATTGCGCTGGCAGGTATCACATTCAGCCACCATCTGTTGAATTGTCCTTTTCATGCCCTGCCAAAAGAAGTTATGTCGTGCCCATTAATATGTTTTGAGGAACCCAGAGTGCCCTGCCGATGGAGAAGCATGGAGTTCATAGAAGACAGCCTGTTGAAGATCTGTGCTCTAGGGAAGCACCAGACAACCCTTGTATCTCAGGGAAGCACCATCCCAAGAGTAATGTGGTACAACAGAAGGGTTGTTGGTCAAGCATTGGATGATTTGATATAAGGAAGAGTCATTGACATAACCCTGTTGAACAGATTGCAACCAATTTGGAACATGCATAGAAATAGCGGAAAGAGAACCTTGGGCATCAAATGTGTGAGAAAGAGCATCTGACACAATATTTTCCTTACCCTTCTTGTAAGTGATCTCATAGTCATAACCCATGAGTTTACTAACCCATTTATGTTGTGCTGGGGAGGAGACACGCTGTTTCAAGAAATATTTCAGACTCTGGTGATCAGTCTTGATGCAAAAATGATTCCCTAATAGGTATGGTCGCCACTTCTGTACTGTATGCAAAATAGCCATCATTTCCTTCTCATATGTAGAGGCGGCTAAATTCTTACCTGAAAGGGCTTTGCTGGTGAACGCAATGGGGTGTTCATCTTGAAGGAGAACAGCACTAAGTCCATTGCCGCAAGCATCACCCTCAATAAGGAAGGGCTTGGAAAAATCGAGCATAGCTAGAACAGGTGTAGTACACATAGCTTGTTTCAGTTTGTCAAATGCACACTGAGTAGCATGTGTCCATGTAAAAGCATCCTTTTTCAATAGAGCAGTTAATGGAGCTGCAATCTTTCCATAATCCTTCACAAACTTGCGGTAGTAGCCAGTCAACCTCAAAAAACCACGAAGGCTCTTGAGTGTCTGAGGATGCGGCCAATTGTTCATGGAATCGATTTTGGCAGGATCCACGTGAACCCCTTGTGCTGAGATAATGTGCCCAAGATACTCAACTTCGTTCTATCCAAAAACACATTTAGACTATTTGGCGTGGAGATGATGGTCAGAGAAAAGTTGCATGACAAGATCCAGATGCTGGAGATGTTCATCCCATGTTTTACTGTAGATGAGGATATCATCTAAGAATACCATAATGAATTTCCGCAAGTAGGGCCGAAATATTTTATTCATTAAGGCCTAGAATGTGGAAGGAGCATTAGTGAGGCCAAAGGGCATGACCAAAAACTCATAATGGCCATCATGTGTGCGAAAAGCTATTTTAGGGATATCATCCTCATGAACCCGAATTTGATGATACACAGAACGAAGATCCAACTTGGAGAAAAATTGAGCCCCATGAAGCTCATCAACAATAGGAATTGGAAACTTATCCTTGATGGTGAGGTGATTAAGTGCTCGGAAGTCAATGCAGAGGCGCCATGACCCATCTTTTTTGCGGACAAGAAGAACTAGAGAAGAAAAGGAGCTAGTGCTTGGGCGAATAATACCTTGCTTCAATAAGTCCCGAACAAGCATTTCAATCTTCGTTTTTTTGTGAAATGGGTAGCGATAGGGCCTGATGTTGGGAGGAACGCTGCCAGGAAGGAGCTAAATATGATGGTCTTCTGGCCTTGAAGGTGGCAATCCCACTGGTTTAGCAAAGACACCTGTATATCGATCCAGAATTTGTTGTAGATCCAAAGGAGTAGTGGAGACCGATGATGGTTGCATCTGAATGGAATGGATCTGAGCGATGACACCATGTGAATTCTTCTTGAGGAGTTTTTACATGCAATGTGAACTGATGATGCTGAGAGACCCTGGTTGTAATCCTGTCAATGTGTGTTTTTTTCCATTGAGGGGAAACTGCATCCAAAGTTCAGCAAAATCCCATAAGATAGGGCCAAGTGTGCGTAGCCATTGAGCGCCCAAAATCACATCACATCCGCCTAAGGTCAAGGAAAACATGTCAGAGTGCAAGGTATAATCTCCCATAGAGATACGCACATTTCGACACTTCTCTTCGCAAGGCAAGGTGCCCCCATTGGCAACCATGACTTCAAAGTTGGAGCAAGGATGGATAAAACAATCATCTTGTTTGGAGATCCGAGGGTCAATGAAATTATGAGTGCTACCAGAATCAATGAGTATTGTAAGAGGAAGCTTCTTGGAGTAACCCTTGACCCACATTGTTTGGGGGGTGGTGATTCCAGCTAAAGCATGGAGAGATATATGTGGCTGGTCATCCTGAGACGGAGGGTCAATAGGCGTATCTTGAATGTCGACCTGAGCATCCATTGTATCTGGATCTTCGTCACCAATTTCATAGATAGGTGGAGAATCCAAATCTGAGAGATAGAGCTTTTGTTGAACACATCTATGTCCCCGAGTGAATTTCTCATCACAATTATAGCAAAGACCCTTTTCTCTGCATGCTTGCATCTCTTTTTCAGACAAATGCTTGATAGGAGTTGGTTAAGGAGCCTGCGGTATGGGTGGTCGTTGAGAACCCATATTTCGGAAGGGAACAAAAGTGGGCTTGGAGCATTGTTGGGATACAATATTGTCTTCTGCCAACTTAGCCAACCCCAGGGCTTCCATCATTGTGTTGGAACAGGACATTTTGACCTCAGAGGGGATGGCATCCTTTAGACCACTGATAAAACAACTCTGGTAAAATTCATCAGACAATCCTTCAGTGTGGTTGGCTAGTTTCTCAAATTCGGTTTGATACTCTTTCATAGTGCCAATTTGGCGAAGTTTAGTGAGGGCTCCTATGAAGTCATCAAAAGCACTAGGACCAAATCGTTGCAAAAGGAGCTGGAAAAAGTTTGGCCATTTTGGCTCTTCATGAGCCTTGATGTACCAACGGTACCATTGAAGAGCTTCCTGTTCCAAATGAAAGGATGCAAGCGGAACTTTGTTGATAGCAAAAGTATTATGCAGATTGAAATACTGTTTTGCATGATAGATCCATCCAGTTGGATCAGTACCATTGAAGCGAGGAAAATCAAGCTTCGGACCACGGAAATTGCTGGAAGAAGAGAACCCATTGTCTGATGAAGACTCAGACTGCCGTTTGTTGTTCATGGCTGAATGTTCAAGATGGAGGCTGAGAAATTTTTCATCCAGATCCTGGGGTTTGGCTTGGATGGTTGCAAGTGCTTCTTCCATGGTTTTTGCTCTTGCGCGGGTGACAACCATAACCAGGAAGAACTGCTTGCATGAGGTATCGCTCCGTAAGTGTGGGTTAATCACGCAATCGCTATGCCGCGTCGCAACCGAAATGGTCACTCTACCAGTATACAAAGGGCTACCTGGTTTGTTTGAATTTCTGGCACAGTTCGAGGAATGCGTTTCAGAACCCCAGCGATTGCTGGCATTGGACGAAGCACTGGAGGCTGCTCCAGCACGTTGGTGAGCAACACACAAGGCATAAAGTGATGGATGGTTGAATTGTAGAAGATTGATGATGGTTCGCTTCAGCGATAGCGAGGTTTACCACACAGGGAAATATGATGGTCGAAATGATCCCGGAGGCCACTTGATGGAGTGTTAGACATTATGGGAATCACGACCCAAAGATGAGTGGGCCCATGCATTTATCCATACCCTAGATGAAATGTCGCGGTCATGGTATACTGCAGCTGAACTATGGGGAGAAATCACTACTTGGTTGGAGTTGACAATATGTTTTACTCATACATTCAGTTTCGTTGATCCTAACCAGATGTCCATAATACTTTGCAGATCATCCATGATGTGGTTCTACAAGTTGTTCCAATGGTGTGCCCGATGGATCCGCATACACACTGTTAGATGCAATCTATAATGGAATGTTATAATATCATCGGTGGGCCTGAAGATGGTGATGATCCATGGAATGTCAATATTCCATAGTTTGAAGGAAGTCGCGACGTGGTTCCACCTGGTGCGCCAACTGATCTATTCAGTCAGCCCTTGAAGCTTCGCAAGATCAATATTGGGACAGAGGCCACTCCCAAGTTCGTGAATGTTAGAGATTATTGGGCAACGAGATGATGGGAAAGGTCACTGAATTGCTGCATGAGTTCCAAGACCTTTTTTCTTACAAATTTCTTTGAAATGAAAGGTATTTTGGGTGATCTAGGCAAGATGAAGATTCCCTTGCGACCAGATGCTAATTAGGAAGTGCCCTTATCGGATAAATTTGTGACATAAGGAGAAGGTCAAGGCAGAACTAGATCGAATGTTGGATGCTGGTATCATTGAACCGGTTGAAGAGTTAGAATGGATCAGTCCTATGGTGGTACAGGACCAGAAGACTGGTGAGGTATGCATCTGCATTGATTTGCGGAAGTTGAATGATGCCTGCTTGCATGATCCCTTTCCGACCCCGTTTATTAATGAAGTACTTGAGGGAGTAGGTGGCCAGGAGATGAAATCTTTCATGGATGGGTTTTTAGGCTATCATCAGATCTGTATTTCAAGGGAATACCTCCACAAGACGACTTTTGTGACAGAATGGGGATGTTTTCAGTATACCGTGATGCTGTTTGAATTGAAGAATGCACCTGCGATATTTTCACGGGTTGTTGTAGCTTCATTCAAGGATTTAATCCAGAAGTTCTTGCAGGTCTACATGGATGATTGGACAGTTTATGGTTTGATCCGCGATCATCTAGCCAATCTGCGGTTGATCTTGGAATGCTGTCGCCAACATCAGATATCGCTGAATTTGAAAAAGTGCATTTTTTACGCACCATTTGGGATATTGCTGGGTCACATTGTGTGCAAACAAGGGTTGTTAGTTGATCCAGCCAAGATTGTGCTCATTTTGAGTTTGCAACCGCCGATCACTGTTAAGCAGTTGAGGGCGACCTTGGGACATACTAGGTATTACGGCAAGTTCATCAGGGGATATGCAACGATTACCGCCCCTATGGAGAAGCTATTGAAGAAAGATGCAGTATTTCAATGGAGCATTGAATGTCAGGATAGTTTTGAATAGATGAAGGCTAAGATGGCTTCGACACTAATACTAGTATTTCCAAACTGGAATAAGGAATTCCATGTCCATGTTGATGCATCTTCAATTGCACTCGGTGTGGTGTTAGCGCAACCAGGGGAGGGGGATCTTGATCACCCTATTGCTTTCGCCAGTCAGAAGCTGTCATCTGCCAAAAGGAACTACATAAATACTGAGAGGGAAGGATTGGTGATGGTCTACGCACTGCAGAAGTTTCGACACTACTTATTGGGTGAATATTTTAAGATGTTCACAGACCACTCTGCATTGAAATACCCAGTCAATAAGCCTGTGTTGGGGGGAAAGATATGCCGTTGGATACTTCTCTTTCAAGAGTTCGATTTTGAAGTAATTGTGAAGCCAGGGCGGTTGAATTCCAGCCCTGATCATTTATTGTGGACTGAGACAGGAGAGGAGCCAACTAATATTGAAGACAAGTTGCCTGATGCGCAACTGTTTAGGGTCGACATAGCCGATGGCTACTTTGAAGAAATCATTCAATTTCTGGAAACAGGTACCGCACCAGAAGAGTTCACTACCAGTAAGAAGAAGCAACTAGTGGTCAAGGTTGCAGATCTCCAGCTAATCGCAGGCGAGTTATACAAGCTAGGTGCAGACGAGATATTGCAACGGTGTGTCTTGCCACATGAGCAAGCGCATATATTATCCAAAGCACATGGAGGAGAAGCAGGAGGGAACTATGGCAGTCGGGAGACAGCCAGGAAGGTGCTCTGTGCAGGGCTTTGGTGGCCCACGCTACATAATGATGCGACAGACTATGCACGGTTCTGCGATGTTTGTTAGAGAACCAGGAAGCGATCCAGGAGGGACGAGATGTCATTGGTCCCTAAGCTAACACTACAACCATTTGACAAATGGACGGTGGATTTTGTGGGACCAATCAATCCATTAGGAAAGAGCACTGGGGAAAAATACATCATTACAACGATAGATTATTTGACGAGATGGGCGGAGGCTGCACCCATTTGTTGATTGTTCCGCAGCCACGGCTACGCGATTTTTGTTCGACAACATTGTCACTTGCTTCGGCTGCCCCAAGATATTGCTGAGTGATCAAGGAATCCACTTTCTCAATTGCACCATCAGCGCATTGACAGAGGAGCTGTAGATACATCATAAGAAGAGTACACCGTATCATCTGCAGGCCAACGACAAGGTGGAAGCTTTCAATAATATATTGGAGCATGCACTGACAAAGGTGTGCAATGTGAACTGCGATGACTGGGATCTAAAAATACCAGCTGTATTGTGGGCCTATCGCACCACATGTAAAAGGTTGATGGTTCAGACACCCGTCAAATTAGTGTATGGAAAAGAAGCAATTATGCCGATGGAGTACATTGTTCCAAGTCTACGCATAGTGGCAGTGATAGGCATGGATACAGCAACAGCACTAGAAGAATGTCTAGCGCAGGTAGTACAACTAGAGGAAGATCCCTTCATCGCAAGGTTCCACCAAGGGGTGGAGAAGGATCGTCAGAAAGCTTGGCATGATCACCACATAAAAAAAAGCATTTTCAGCAGGGAAACTTGGTGCTGTTGTATGACAGCAAGTTTATGAAACATCCAGGAAAATTGCAGATGCATTGGCTTGGTCCGTATCGCGTCTCTTGCATCACTTCGATAGGCGCAGTACAGTTGCAGTAGTTGGATGGAGCAATGCTCCCAAAGTTGATCAACGGTAGCAGGTTGAAGCCCTATCGGTCGGGCTTGGAACAATGCGATGCCTGAGTCTCATTGGGAAAAAAAAATGCAGGGTGATCTGTGGCAGGATGGTGCACTGACTGAGATGAGAATGCGCAGGAGGGGAGACTTGTGCTGTAATTTAGGAGCGGTCCGCGACAAGTGGCAGCGTTGTGACTGGGTCAAATCAAAAATCATTACGCAGATGAAACTTTTTCCTTTTTGGCAGATATGATCGTTAGTCGATTCGGATTGTGCCAGAAGAACACACGTTTGGAATGAGGAGTACACCACGGCAGCATGGCCGACAGCACCTGGAGTGATGGTTTGCACGGTTGGCACGAGGAATCCCCCATGGCAGCATGGCCAAAGCGTTTGGGGGATGATGATTCACACACTTTGGCACACAGGGAAACAAGCAGAAGTATGATTGCTATGCACACATCAGAAGTTCGGTTCATACTCAAACGGAGCAACGAAATGTTATGATTCACCTCAAGTGTGAGTAGGTGGTGTAAATGGTTGCTGGGGCAGATGACCAGCCGAATGCGATGTATAAATATAGGAACTAGATGATAGTAATAGCACCGAGGTTGTTCCAATTGAGAGGGGTTATGCTGCGAGAGGGTCAGGAATCTAACTAAGTTAGGAATTCCAAGGAGGTTATGGAAATGATCCACTTCATTTCATGTGGTAGCACACCAAGTGCACTGAGGGCCCGAATGACGAGTGTACATGAGTGCCTGGAGCAAGCCGCACCTCGAACACTCAGGGGTTACCCGCATGAAGTCTCGTACGAGATGTTTAGGCAGTTGGTGATGGTTCGAAGTCTCATGGTCCTTGTGAACACACAAAGGATGGGGGTGGAAACCCCCGAGTCCCTGTAACATGTGCTTACTGGTACAAAACATATGTGCTAGAACCGCTGGCCTATTTTTCCCCTCGACGTTGCTTGTAAACTTCCTCTCTGTCTATAATTGGTCTCTCGAGACTGGAGGATGAGTTTGCAAGGTCCATGCTAGCAAGCCAGGAAATGGCCACTTATGGGCGAGAAGTACATGACAGTGAGCAGATGATCAGTGTAGCAGAAGGAGCAGGACAGCACCGCACGATCTAGATAGAAAGAACAGTTGCAACAATATAGTTCAGCTATAGTAGAGTCAAGACTACAGAGTACACCAGGTCCAGTTGACGTGGCCCGAGGTTGAGCCACAAGATTGTGTTGGCGGCCTGTTGGCAGGTGGTTTGGTAAGGACGAATTGCAGCATTGCTGATGCTACGACACGTCAGAAGAGGTTGCGAAAGGTAGAGGACTAGATTATTTTATGTAATTTTGAGTTAATTGTACCGCAGTAGGTGGGTTTTTGGGTCATTTGGAATGCGTTAGTTATATTTTGGGTCATTTGTCCAAGTGTCGGTTAGGAAGTTGTTAATAAGTGGACAAGCATTGTAAAGGCGGAAGCCTATATACAATCATAAGTTATAAGTGTAAGTTTATCATGGTATGGATCTTTGGATGTTAACTTGTGTGCATCTTGGAGTCTGTATGTGAGATCAAGAGGTACTGTTGAGATTTGGTTTTTTGGAGATATTGTATCAGGGTTTTTTGCTGAAGTAATATGACATGACGGAATTGTTTGGTGAAATTCCTTGTGAACCTGTTATTCATGTTGCGATGGTTTCTTGCTGCAGTTAATATTTCAATGTTATACTTGTCACTATAAATGTTTTTGTGGAATGATGCTATGAATATGAATGATGTTAAACTTGAATGCATAGATATGTCTTGAATGTTGTGATAAGTTAAATAAGTAAGTAGGTATTGCCACAATCATCCTCCTTCTTTCGATGGAAACATGGTTCCATCCACTCTCCCTTGATCGCCTCGGGTGAGACCTCATCTTCTCTGTAGGTGTTGTCGGACAAGGTAAAACCTGTCTGGGCCGGTGCTCAGGGAGTTCGCGGTGGGTTGGTGTCGACAGTGATGGGAACCCCTGTTGACTGGGTTTGAGTCAACACTCCCCCCTTAAGAATCAATGGTCCCTATTGCGTGGATTTCATCCATGAGATGAAGAAACTTCCGCTGAACTTGGTCACTTGTGAGCCACTTGCCTTGGTGCAGGAGTTGGCCAGCTTTGACAACCCGATACAAATGGATCTTTTATTGGAGAGTGTTCTTGATTTGCATGTCCATGATACAATCTATGGTGGTCTGTTACCTACAGTCTGGGTTTAACTATGTTGCTGTGAGTTGTTTTGCAATGTCGGAGATGTCGAGTAGAGGTGGAAAGTAGTGCCGAAGGTGGTCCACATTGAACATTGGGTGCAGAAAAAGGAATGGTGGAATACTGAGCTCAAAGGTGTTGTGCCCTATAGCCTAGGTGATAGTGTATGGCCCATATCGGAGCGGGCGAATCTTAGGGAAGGGTCCAGTGAGGTGTTCCTTCTGCAAATGTAACCACACTTTGTCGTCCACCTGGAAGTTGTGTGGCACTCGATGCTAATCATGTCGCTTCTTGTATTTGGAATTGGTTATGTCCAATATGTCATGAACCTATTGGCGGATGTGCTGAATGCGATCGATGAACTTGTTTGCCTTGTCAGCTTCCAACTGGACATGAGCCGAATCGGCATGAGTGACCACAAATGGCATGGCTATGTCAATCGGACATAGTAGCTGGAATCCCAAGCCCACCTGAAAGGGGCGGTGGCTGGTTGAGTTGTGGAGAGCTCGATTATAGCTGTGTTGTACATAGAGGAGGATCTCATCCCATGTGCGTGGATTCTTTGAGTTGTACATGTGGAGAATGTGTATGATCATCTTGTTGATGACCTCTGTCTGGCCATCAGTTCGGGGATGGAAAGTTGTGGACTTGGTGAGCTTGGTGTCCAACATTGACCAAAGGTTGGACCAAAATTTACTGAGGAACCTGTTGTCTTGATCTGAGATGTTAGAATGTGGGATCCCAAAGTGTACCCACACTCATTCAAAGAAGAGCTTAGCAGTAGTTTCTGCTGTGATATTCTTCTTATAGGCCACCATAATGGCCATCTTTGAGAATTTGTTGATGACCACAAAAACACAGTCGTTGCCATGCTTAGTAGAAGGAAGGCCCGACATATAATCTGTGGAGATGGATTCCCAAGGTTGACTAGGGGTAGGAAGAGGAGTGTAGAGGTCTTGATTCTTGATGGTCGGTTTGAAAATGGCACAGGCAGTGCGAGATCTGATATACTTACCGACATCCCTTTAAAGGTTTGGCCAACAAAAATACTTCTACAGTACTGCCACTGTTTTCTTGACCCCAAAATGCCCAACAACCCGATTGTAGTGGGATTCCCAAATCATCTTTTTGTGCTCACTTGAAGGAACACAAAGGTGTCGTAGGTGACATAACAGTCCATCCTGGAGGTGAAAATTGGGAGCTTTCTTACCCTCCAAGAGAGTCTTGTATATGTGGCCAAATTCTAGATCGCTCTTGTAGAGAAGTGGCGAATCATAAGTCTCGTGCCAACAAGAGTTGAGCACGGTGGTTAGCGCCAAGATCGATGGTCGACTGAGAAAGTCTGCAACATTATTGTTGATTCCCTTCTTGTACTTGATATTCAAATGAAAATGTTACAGATATATGGATCACTTCTGATGGCGATCATTCTGCAACTTCCCTTGTGTTTGCATGAACTATAGGGGTCGATGGTCTGTGTGGATGACTGTTTCCTTCCCCAAAATGTAATGCTTCCATTGTCGGAAAGCCTGCACAATGGAATACATCTCTTTGTCATAAGTGGGATACTTATGGACTGTGTCAGAGAGTGTCTCACTGTGGTATGCCACTGGATGTCCTTGTTGAGTAAGAACTGCCCCAATAGAATAGTTTAAGGCATATGTCTCGATCTCAAATGGTTGTTGCAAGTTTTGTAATGTGAGCATTGGGGCAGAACAGAGGCGATGTTTCAACTCAATGAACACCTCCTATTGAGATTCAGACCAAAAGAATTTTTCTTTCACTCCTCCCTTGGGGACTTGGCTCAAGGGCCAAGTGATATGAGACAATCCCAACACGAACCTACAGTAGAAATTGGCAAGACCCAGAAAGATGCGGAGCTCTGTTAGAGTGGTAGGGACTGGCCAATTCTGAATGACTTGGATCTTGGTCGGATATGCATGCACCCCTTGCTCATCTATAATGTATCCCATATACTGAACTTGGGTCATGCCAAAAGTGAACTTCTCGAAATTGGCACACAACCTGTGTTGCCGCAGTGTTTGGAGGACCTGTCGGATGTGGTGGAGGTGCTCCTCCCAAGTTTGGCTGAAGATCAGGATGTCATCCAAGTACACTTCTAGAAATGAGTTGGTGAATGGCTGCAAGATGTCGTCCCTCATCCTTGTGAAGGTTACGAGAGCATTTTTCACCCCAACAGGCATGACCAACCATTCGAAAAGTCCCTCCTTGTCTTTGAAGGCAATATTCCACACATCGAAGGGATCGATTGCTACTTGGTGATACCCGGACTTCAAGTCAATCGTACTAAAAGATTTTTCCTCCCTGATTTGGTCTAGAAGGTCATCAATCCATGGGATCAGGTAGATATTCCAGACAGTGATCTTATTCAACACCTGCCAAGTCCCATCCTTCTTTTGCACCAACACAATCGAGCTCCCACAGGGCGATGAACTTGGTCGGATGTGCTCTTTCTGCAATAGCTCCTGAATCTGTCTCTTGATTTTGTCATTATCCAGAACAATGCACCGATAGATTGGTCCATTGGGAAGTGATGCACCTGGTGTCATTTCGATGGGGTGCTTGACCTGACATTGTAGAGGCACCCCTACGGGTGAGGTGAAGATGTCCCTGTACTCCTCCACAACCTTGTCCATTTGTTGTTTTTGGGAAGAGGAGCTCTATCTGTAGGTCATGGCCACAGTCTTATTCTTTCCTTGAGGGAGGATTACCAGGAAAACAAATTTCCTCGTTTTGGAAATGAGCTTACTGCATTGTTTTGCAGTAACCAAAGAGATGGCAGTAGGTGGCGATACCTCCGCTATCCTGTACAACTTATTTCCCAAAGTAACAATAACAACACAAGGCTGAAACTCATACACAGCATGTCGCTTCCACAAGTATGGTTGGACTAATAATACATCAGAAACATCAAGAGGAGCAATGTCACATAATACCTCATCTGTGAAGGGATTGATGTTGTTGGGAAGGCGACACTACTGGCTGACACGAAGATCCCGTCCTTGGTGAAGCCACCCAATGGTGTACAGTTGTGCATGTGTTGTGGTCAACAAGCCTAATCGCTTCACGACCTCTGCTGAAATGAGGTTCTTTTGGCTCCCGCTGTCGACAATGAATTACAGCGAGGAACTCTTTACCCACATCTAGGAATGGAAGAGGCGCTCCCCCTCCTCTGGATCTTACGATTCCTCCTTTTGGACCTTTATGGTGGCAACAGTGGAAATGGGATCCGCATCGATAATCTGTTCCCCCCTGTCATTACCATTTACGGGTTCTGGTTCACATTCGGAGCATGCATCCGATTCAAAAGCCTCCAGCTTGGCCACCAGTGACTGCTTGGCCCGACACTCACTTGTGTTATGCGTGGAGCTCTTATGAAATTCACACCACTTTCCCTTGTCCTTCTTTGGCTTCGCAGTGTTGTTCTTTGCTTGTGGTTTTGGCGGGTTATCTCAGGTCACCCAGCCTTGTCTTTGTCTTTTGTTCTGCGGTTTGGGGGCACCTTTCCCTTGCTTTTGATTCGTAGATCCAAAGTCTCGCTTCTTCTGTTTGAACTTTTTCTCAATCTTGGCAGCAAACCAATATGGCGTGCCAAGCGAGGAGATGTAGAGGAATCCATTTCCTAATGAATGTATCTGTGCAGACAACTGCGGTACTTCAGCACCAAATGTTTCTTCGAATCTTTGATACCCAATTTTTGTGCATAGGGTATGGAACATATTTGTCATCTCATTCACATCTTGATCCCTTTGTTGCCGCAGCGTAGTCCATTGTATGTACTTGTACTCATAGCTTCCCACGGGATAATATTTTTCCTTGATGGCGTCTCGAAAAGATTTCCAAGTGGGTGTGGCCAAAAACAAAGAGGATTCCCTCTCTGCCTTCTGCTCACAGTAGGTTTCCCCTTGACATGGGGGGCGACTTTGAGGAGTGCAAAAGTATTCCTTTCCCGGTTGGAAAATTCATGCACCGAGAAATACCCTTCTAATAGATTTGACCATCTATCTACGATGTGTGCATCTATTTGGCCTTCAAAGGGAATGTCAAAGTTTACTTGTACCTTAAAAGGGGTTGCGCCTCCAGAGTGGCTGTTGTTGGGAAGTCGTTGAAGGATGTGGGCAAAGTTATCCATCATCGCGTTCCTTTGTTTCTCGAGGGCCTCCTCGAGCAATATTTTGATAGGATCTCTTGCTCCCTCATCTTTCTTTTCATCCACCATGGGTGGTCGTCACCGTTTGCGAGGCTGATCTTGCAAGGGTTCAACCAGGTCGAGCCCTAACTCCTTATACCCCGACCTCGTTGGGGACATGCAAAGAAGGATAGAGAAAGAGAAGACTCGCTCTGATACCACTAATTCAGACTTATGAAGGAATGCAAGGAATTACAGAAATACACATAAACACAGATATGTAGCAGAAATAAGAATTCACTTCATTAATATCACATAACGGAAATATACTTACAGACAGAATGGAAATAAACTAGCTAAGGCACTGGTAGCTTATCTCTAAGAAGATATGTGGTAGCCACCGACCTATGAACTCTGAGTTACAATGGGGATTGAAGCCTATCTATTATTGAGAAACAAAGGAAAACCCTAAACATCCAAAAACCTAACCCTAGGAGATAAAAATGCCAAACTATGGGCCCCGTTGGGGTAAATTGGTACATCAATTTCCCGGCATCGTAACTTTGGCATTCGATCTCCATTTGACGCACATGATACCTCATTGGAAAGATCTATCTGAGGACTACTCCAATAATCGTGAATGTCAAGTCTTCAACTTACATTTGGTAGATGAAGCTTTTCCCAAACAACATCGTTTAGGGCCTCAAAATGGCTCCAGAAGTTTAGGACCCAAAAAACCTGCTAAAAATAGTAAGTTGTGCTATAATTAAGGAAACTAAAAGAACTGAAAGAACATTGTTGGGGCCCCAATTGGAATAGGTGGGTGGACACCAATATCCACCTGGATCATTCCTCCCCCCTTAAGAAGCAATGGTCCTCATTGCGTGGAGTTCCTCCATGAGATGAGGAAACTTCTTCTAAACTTGATCCCTTGTGAGCCACTTGCGTTGGTGCAGGAGTTGGCCAACTTTAACAACCCGATACAAATGGATCTTTTGCTGGCGAGTGTTCTTGATTTGCATGTCCATGATACAATCTGTGGTGGCTTGTTCCCTGCAGTCTGGGTTTAACTCTGTTGCTGTGAGTTGTTATGCAATGTTAGAGATGTTCAGTAGAGGTGGAAAGTAGGGCCAAAGGTGCTCCACATTGAACACTGGGTGTAGAAAAAGGAATGGTGGAATACTGAGCTCGAAGGCGTTGTCCCCTATAGCCTTGGTGATAGTGTATGGCCCATATCGGAGTTGGTGAAGCTTACGATAGGGTCCAGTGAGGTGCTCCTTCTGCAGATGTAACCACACTTTGTTGCCCACCTGGAAGTTGTGTGGCACCTGATGCTGATCATGTCACTTCTTGTATTTGGAATTGGTTCTATCCAATATGTCATGAACTTGTTGGCTAATGTGCTGAATGCGCTCAATGAACTTGTTTTGCTTGTCAGCTTCCAACTGGACATAATCCAAATCGTCTTGAGTGACCGCAAATGGCATGGCTACATCAATGGGAAATAGTGGCTGGAATCCCAAGCCCACCTAAAAGGGGTTGTGGCCGGTTGAGCTGTGGAGAGCTCGGTTATAGTTGTGTTGTACATAGGGGAGGTTCTCATCCCATGTGCGTGGATGCTTTGAGTTTTACATGCACATAATGTGTATGATCATCCTGTTGACAACCTCTATCTGGCCATCAGTTTGGGGATGGAAAGATGTGGACTTGGTGAGCTTGGTGTCTAGCATTGACCAAAAGTTGGACCAAAATGTATTGAGGAACCTATTGTCCTGATCTGAGATGATAGACTGTGGGATCCCAAAGTGTACCCACACTCGTTCAAGGAAGATTTAGCAGTGGCTTCTATTGTGATATTCTTCTTGTAGGCCACCATAATGGCCATCTTTGAGAATCTGTCGACGACCATGAAAACACAGTCATTTCCATGCTTAGTAGAAGGAAGGCCTGACATGTAATCCATGGAGATGGATAACCAAGGTTGACTAGGGGTAGGAAGCGGAGTGTAGAGGCCTTGCTTCTTGATGGTCAGTTTGGAAATGGCACATGTAGTGAAGGATATAATGTACTCCCCGACATCCATTTTAAGGTTTGGCCAATAGAAAAACTTATGTAGTACTGCCACTGTTTTCTCGACCCCGAAATTCCCAGTGACCCGACCGTAGTGGGATTCCCAAATCATCTTGGCGTGCTCGCTTGAAGGAACACAAAGGTATCGCAGGTGACATAACAGTCCATTCTGGAGGTGAAAATTGGGAGCTTGCTTACCCTTCAAGAGCATCTTGTATGTGTGGCCAAATTCTAGATCGATCTTGTAGAGAAGTGGTCAATCAGAAGTCTCGTGACCACAAGAGTTGAGCACGGTGGTTAGCGCCACGATAGGTGGTCGGTTGAGGCAGTCTGCAACATTATTGGTGCTTCCCTTCTTGTACTTGATATTCAAATGAAACTATTATAGATATGTGGACCACTTCTGATGGCGATCATTCTGCAACTTCCCTTGTGTTTGCATTAACTGCAGGGGTCGGTGGTCTATGTCAATGATCGTTTCCTTCCCCAAAATGTAATGCTTCCATTGTCGGAAAGCCTGCACAATGGAATACATCTCTTTGACATAAGTGGGATACTTTCGGACTGTGTCTCACTATGGTATGCCACTGGATGTCCTTGTTAAGTAAGAACTACCCCAATTGCATAGTCTAAGGCATCTGTCTCGATCTCAAATGGTTGTTGCAAGTCTGGTAATGTGAGCACTGGGGCAGAAAAGAGGCGATGTTTCAACTCGACAAACACCTCCTGTTGAGATTTAGACCAAAATAATTTTTCTTTCGCTCCTCCCTTGGTGACTTAGCTCAAGGGCCAAGTGATATGAGACAATCCCAACACGATTCTGCAGTAGAAATTGGCAAGACCCAGAAAGCTGCGGAGCTCTGTTAGAGTGGTAGGGGTTGGCCAATCCCGAATGACTTGGATCTTGTCTAGATCCACATGCACCCCTCACTCATCTATAATGTATCCCAGATATTGAACCTGGGTCATGCCAAAATTTCACTTCTCAAAATTGGCATACAACTTGTGTTGCCGCAGTGTTTGGAGGACCTGTTGGATGTGAAAATGTGAAAATAAAACACACATCGGAATAAACTAAATCCACACATACAACATGCAATTTGCAGACATAATTATCATATGAATACAAATAAAAAACATTGCACATCAAACACATAAGAATATTTATCTTTAAACAAAGAAGATCCAAGCCCTTTTTCTGAGATATACTCTTTTTGATGAGAGGCCACCCCCAAGCTGGTATACGAGGCCACCAGGGAAAAGGAAACACCTACAAACATCTATCTATAATCCCACAACCCATTCTTCTCTTTGTGCTTAGCCAAAAGCTCCAATAGAGTTGTATAGGGGTCTCACTAAGCCATCACAGCCATGGCATTCCTTCCCAACTTCCCCACACAATACAAGGAAGGAATTTCCCTTCACTGATCCACAGTTCCCCCGGGAAATCCAACCCTTACAGTGCTTACCAGTGTGTTCAGTAAGTTTCCAACCTATTGTATGCTATTGGAAAACTTCCTGCAACATTAGTCCATGGCTTCTCAAGCATCCAAAAGTAGTAGATCTCAATGGGTAAGGATTCCTAGCTTGACCAACCTCCATGCTCACCTACAACCATCTATTTTTCCTTCCAAAATTGGAACTCTGTCTCCAAATTCGAATTTTTGGGTTCAAACACAGTCTGCTAATGGTCATGAACAACAATGGACAACTCTACGTAGTGTATAAAATATGCATGAGAGAGTGATCAAAAGAGTGTTGAATCCAAGTTTATGTGGTAAGGGTGGAAATGCAACATACATAGCTTCTGACCATAAACAAAATAGTAATGTTGATAGTTGACATAACTATTACAACCCCCATGCTTCAATAACTACATGAAATTACTTTTCCCACCAACCTCACTTGTGCATTCCTAGCCATTCACTAGTTGGGGACATTTCATTAACTTGGTTACTTACCACTTTGATTTGAGTTATAAAGTGATGACATCATGCCTAGCCTAATTTTAAGGGAAGCCCTAACATCACTTAGAAGGACCTTCTATGAGGTCTTTGAGAGGCTATAAGAACTAGTCTAGCCTTTGTTGAGAGCAATGTCTTTATGGCACTTTGAGCTCTGTTTTGGCACGATTGATCAAGGGTTTGCAAGCACACTTGTTTATGACGTCAATGGTTTGAAGGTTGTCTCTGCTTGAGCGTTATTTGGTTTTTGGGTTTACTTGCAACACCGAACATGTCCTTACTTAGCCCTTTCCTTTATGAGGGTTTCTACATAAATTTTCATTCTCCCTCCTTCACACGTGTGAGTCCATATTGTTTCTTGTTGTGGCTGTGATTTCGCTACGTTGACTGTCTTTGACTGTTTGAGTGATACTTTGGCACATTGGTTGATTTTATGGGTTGATATTGACTGTGTGTCATACCTCTTTGAGTGGTTGGTTCTTCTGTTGTACTTGTCTATCCTTTTTATCAACATTTATGATCTCTCTCTCTCTCTCGGGTATGTTTATGCCCTTAAGTAAGGGCCAGTTTGTTCCAGTTATTGATATGCCCATGAGAGGCAAGATTTGATCTGAAAGTTAAAATCTGAGTACAAGGAAGGTTCTTCCCATTATGTAAGACATCAGATCTGATGTTGTCATATTTCTTCTGTGATTTTGTGTCTAAAAATGAATGAATGAATGTTAATATATGTCTATGCATGAGTGTAATCCTTGGAAAAGTTGTTACATTCTCATACATGGTTAGAAGTCATTGATTTTGTAGAGACCATATTTTCTTGAATATTACATTTAGTAATTGGTTGATTTTTTGTTTGAATTACCATTACTTGAGTTACTGAGTATGTTTTTTCTAAATTAGTATGAGAGGATCACATATTCCAGGCTGAACCTGTTGATGTATATGTAACTTTGGAATGTATTTCATATGTATATTATATATATATTTATTGTACCCTTATAAGAGATGTGTTATTCCTCTATAAGGAAGTGTTGTCATGTGGATTGACAAGTGTCGCAAGTGTGTGTACTTGCCGATGGGTTATTAGACCACCTTATGGGGTTGGCCCTGATTAATATATAATATAATGTGGGTGTATCTAAGTAGACAAGTCGGCCCCAGTAGGTCACTGGGCAAAAAGGTGAGTATAAATAGAGATAGGAGATCTCTATTTTACTCACTCGGAAAAGTAACTCACTCTCTCTTTGAAAAGTGGCGCACTAGTGAGGAGGAGGAGGATCATCTGCTAGGAGAATATCTCAGTGTTATTTGGTTGTATTTTGGTTGAGCCATTGCTCTCTCTATCTCTGAGGAAGTTGTGGGGTTTTTCACCTTAGGGTTTTCCCCACGGAAACTCTGTGTCTCTTGTCTCTATGCTTTTGATTCTTGTGATGCTTGTCATATTATGATTGTCATGCATTGATATACTGTAGATGTTATTCTCTCAGCAAAGATCCTATAGTATTGTGATTTAATACTAAAAATTTAACATGGTATCAGAACTTAACTGAGAAGAAGACATTTTGCAGTGACAGAAGCTTGTATTCCTTGTTTATTGGTTTTCTCTCCACAGATTTTTGAAATTCAGTATAGTAGATTGGATCTACTCATCAAGGCGCATCTATCTATCCAATCAGAATTCAGTTCCGAGCATTTTCAGATTTGGCCCTAAAAATTAGGGTTTCCACAAAAATAGGAATTTATGGAAACTGAAGGCACAGCTGGAAGCTCCTTGCAAAATTCGAAGGTTAGAGATTTGGATTGAGATTTTTGGCTGGGTAGATCTCCGGGAAACTCAAACCCTAATTCAGGGCTCTCCCTAGTGAACCCGAGAGGACAAAAAGGCAATTTTGAAGGGAAAGACTTTGCTGATCTCAAATTCTGAATGTACTAGGCTGATCAACTCTCCAAGGCGCATCTTTCTATCCTTTCGGAATTTTGAAATTCACATTTTGAATTTTTAGGGTTTCTCTGACAAACCCTAATCCGGGACTAGATCCAGTTTTCAGCACTTCAAGTGGTAAGTCCTAAATCTTTTCTATTTCCATTTGAAGTACTCTTAAAGATGTCTCTCCACACTAAGCTTGAGGATAAGCTTGAAGGGGCTGATAACTTCCGAGCCTGGAAGTATAGGATTGGGTTAATCCTGGAAGAGAATGAGTTGGACTCATATGTGAAAGAAGACATCCCTATCCCAGAGGATGAAGAAGCCAAGGCATTGCACAAGAAGAACTTGGTCAAGGCAAAGAGAATCATTGCTGATTCTATCAAAGACCATCTCATACCTCATGTGTCTTCTCTTAAGACACCTAAAGAGATGTTTGAATCTTTGACCAAGCTATTTGAAGGAAAGAACATAAATCGGAAGATGACCCTGCGGAACCAATTGAAAGCAGTGAAGTTTCAGAATGGAGAAACCATTCAATCTTACTTTTCAAGGGTCTCCCAGATCAAGGAACAATTAGAAGCAGTAGATGAAATGGTGGAGAATGGTGAAGTGGTGATGAATACTCTAAATGGCCTACCCAGGTCATGGGATTCCTTTATTCAAGGAATCTGTGCAAGGAAGAAGTTGATCTCCTTCAGTAGACTTCGGGAAGAATGCTCTCAAGAAGAAGCTAGACTTATAGCTCGTGAAGAAAAGATGGGAGGTGAAGATCAAGCTCTTGCAACTCACACCAAAAGAAGCAAAGCCAAGAAGGATCACTCTCGCCACAATAGATCCTATCAAAAGAACAAGAAAGACCTAAGATGCTTCACATGCAATGAGAAGGGTCACTTTGCTTCAGATTGTCCCAAGAACAAAAGGGATAATAACAACAACTCCAGTAAGAAGAAGAAGGGCAGCAAAAGAAAGTTTCATGCTCATGCTGCCGAAGATGATGAACCTCCAAAGAAGAAGGCTAGGGCAGAAAGTGATAGTGATGATGACTCATCAAGTGAAGAAGAGTATGTTCTGATCTCTGCTCTCACAGGTACTATTTCTCATGGTTGTAATGATTGGTTGATTGATAGTGGGGCCTCCAAACACATGACTGGGTTCAAGGAATCTTTTGTGAACCTTTCTAAACATGAATCACCCCATAAGGTGAAACTTGGGGATGATTATCAATATCCAATCAAAGGAAATGGTGAAGCCTCCTACAACCTAGATTCTGGAAAATCATTGAAGATGAAAGAAGTACTTTATGTACCTGGACTCAAGAAGAAATTACTCTCCATCTCTGCATTGGATGCAAAAGGTATGAGGGTTGCATTTGTGGATGGACAAGTCCTAATGTGGCCAAAGGGAAAGACCATAGATGATGCAGTAGTGATTGGAGAGCAAGAGGGAGGCTTGTATAAATTGAAGGGACAACCTGAACATGCCATGGTACATGAATCCATGGAGCCAAGTGAACTTTGGCATAAAAGACTTGCTCATGTGCACTATAGGGAACTTCCAATTGCAAGCAAGGCAGTAGAGGGTCTTCCTGAAATCAAGACCAAGCATAAAGGTGTTTGCAAAGGATGTGCAAAAGGTAAGAACATTAAGAAGGCTTTTCCATGCAGTGAAAGCAAAGCAAAAGACATCCTGGAAATTATCCACTCAGATGTAGGTGGCCCTATGTCATCCAGTTCCCTAAGTGGGTATGCTTACTATGTATCATTTATTGATGAATTCTCCAGGAAGACTTGGGTATACTTCTTGAAAGGCAAAGATGAGGTGCTTGATAAATTCAAGGAATTCAAAACCTTGATGGAGAATCAAACTGACAAGAAGATCAAAACATTCAGATCCGACAATGGTGGAGAATTCACCTCAAATGACTTCAAGAAGCTTTGCAGTGATTCAGGGATTAAGAGGGAGTTGACTGCTCCTTATAATCCTCAACAGAATGGAGTTGCAGAAAGGAAGAACAGAACTATCATGGAAGCAGCAAGGGCAATGTTGCATGACCAGGATCTTCCTATGCATCTATGGGCAGAAGCAGCTAGAACAACTGTATATGTGCAGAACAGAACACCCCACAAGATATTGGACAACAAGACACCAGAAGAGGTCTTTTCTGGTAAGAATCCTGAAGTCAGCCATCTCAGAATATTTGGTTGTCCAGTATATACTCATGTCCCAAAAGAGAAGAGGACTAAACTAGATCCTTCAGGAAAGAAGGGCATCTTTGTGGGTTATAGTGAAAGCTCGAAGGCTTACAGAATATACTTTCCAGGGTTCAAGAAAATTGATGTCAGTAGGGATGTAACATTTGATGAAAACTCAGCATTCATCAAATCAAGAAAGGCACCTACCGAAGTTTATGAAGAACTTAAGGAAACAAGATTTCAGGACACTATCATGACTGAAGCAGTTCCAGAAACTGTTCGTGAGTTTGAAGATCCACAAGAACCTGTAGATCCACCCCGTGAGGATAACTCTCACAAGAGGAAACCTGTATGGGCTAGAGAGCTCATTCATGATGCAGAAATATTTGGCGTTCCAGAAGAAGAACACAGAGCAAAGAAGAGAACCAGATCACACACCAGTTATGTTGCTTTACTCTGTGACATTATGAACAAAGAGCCTTAAAGTTATGAAGAGGCAGCAGAAAAGAAAGAATGGAAGGATGCTATGGTTGAGGAATACCAATCAATAATGAAGAATGATGTTTGGGATGTTGTCCCAAGAACTAAAGAGAAGTCTGTTGTGACTTCCAAGTGGATCTACAAAATCAAGCACGCTGCAGATGGCAGTGTAGAAAAATACAAAGCAAGATTCGTAGCTCATGGTTTCTCTCAGAAAGAAGGAATAGATTATGAAGAAACCTTTGCACCTGTAGCCAGGTATACTTCCATCAGAACAGTACTTTCCCTGGCTGCAGCAATGAAATGGAAAATACACCAGATGGATGTCAAGACTGCTTTCCTGAATGGTGTAGTAGAAGAGGAAGTATATGTGGAACAGCCACTCGGTTTTGAAATACATGATAGGGAGTCATATGTGTGCAGATTGAAGAAAGCCTTGTATGGCTTGAAGCAAGCCCCCATAACTTGGTATGGTAGGATGGACAGTTTTCTATCTAGATTGGGCTTTACCAAGATTAAAGCAGATTCCAACCTTTACTACAAGGTTGAGGAAGGGAATCCAATGATTCTACTCCTGTATGTGGATGACCTATTTGTGACAGGAGATGACAGACTGATTGCAGACACTAAGAGGAAGCTTGCAGCTGAATTCGATATGAAAGATTTGGGAATGATGCACTATTTCCTAGGTATGGAGGTGTCGCAGAATGCAGGTGGGATCTTCCTTGGTCAAGGAGAGTACACAGTAGATATCCTGAAGAGATTCGGGATGATGGATTGCAAGGCCATGGCCACACCGATGGCATCGAATCTGAAGCTTCTATGTGATGCTTCATCTGAGCCAGTTGATGTCTCTATGTATCGTCAGATGATTGGGTCCTTGATGTACCTGACGAACACGAGACCAGACATTTGCTTTGCTGTGAACACATTGAGCCAGTTCCTGATGGATCCAAGGAGTGTTCACCTGGTTGCTGTAAAGCATGTTCTGAGGTATCTGAAGGGTACAATGGATTATGGGCTCAGGTATGAGGCGAATCAAAAGTTTAACCTGCAGGGTTATGTTGATTCAGATTGGGCTGGTAGTGCTGCAGATAGGAAGAGCACATCTGGGTGTTGCTTTAGTATGGGATCAGGTGTGATCTCTTGGTTTAGCAGGAAGCAGTCCTGCGTAGCACTGAGTACAGCTGAGGCAGAGTATGTTGCAGCCTGTTCAGCTAGTTGTGAGGCAGTATGGCTACAGAAGCTACTGTCTGAGTTATTTGATCTCCCACTAGAGGCTACTGGTATCTTCTGTGATAACCAGAGTTGTGTGAAGCTATCTGAGAACCCAGTGTTTCATGACAGGTCGAAACACATAGAGATCAAATATCACTATATCAGGGATATGGTGCAGAGAGGAGCTGTGAAGCTCCTATATGTTGCGACGGACGAGCAGATTGCAGATGTGCTGACGAAGCCACTGGCCAGAGTGAAGTTCGAGTACTTCAGAGAGAGGCTTGGCGTTCTTCAGATCGAGGACACTTCGAGGAAGAAGTGATGGACACATTTGCTGAAGCCATTCCAAGCATGATGGAAGGAGGATCCTTCACATGGCTGTGGATGTAAGCGCTAGATGATGAGCATTAGGATGATGCTCTGGTTTCTGCTTGATATGATCAGTTGGATCATTTTTATGTATGTATGTACGCATCATGTTGGATGCTGGATATGATCAGTTGGATCATTCATGTATGTATGCATCATGTTGGATGCTGGATATGATCAGTTGGATCATGTGTATGTATTTTGTATATGCATCATGTTGGATGCTTGGACCATGTATCTGTATATGTATCAGGTGGATACATTGTATGATCAGGTGGATCATGTATGGTGATATGTATCATGTATTTGTATTTGTATCAGGTGGATACATTGATGATCAGGAGGATCATGTATGATGATATGTATCAGGTAGATACTTGGTATGCATCAGGTAGATGCATTGATGATCAGGAGGATCATGTATGGTGATATGTATCATGTATTTGTATCAGGTGGATACATTGATGATCAGGAGGATCATGTATGATGATATGTATCAGGTAGATACTTGGTATGCATCAGGTAGATGCATTGATGATCAGGTGGATCATGCAGCAGGATGTTGCAGTGATGATCAGGATGATCATAGATGGCGAGCTTCAGGATGTTGCTCCATATGACATGCAGCAGGATGTTGCAGTGATGATCAGGATGATCATAGATGACGAGCTTCGGGATGTTGCTCCAGATGACATGCAGCAGGACGTTGCAGTGATGATGATCAGGATGATCATGGATACATCAGGATGATGTATGGTGAGTATCAGGTTGATACTCTGTGGCCGTGGATCAGGTTGTGCAGTTGAGCATGTAATTCGGTGCCCTGGGAGATTTGTAGATGGTCTTTCGAGGTTTTGCCTATGGCATGTAATTCGGTGCCCTGGGACATCTGGCAAATGCTCTTTCGAGGTTTTGCTCTGGGAGGACATGTAATTCGGTGCCCTGGGAGATCTGCAGATAGTCTTTCGAGGTTTTTCCTATGGCATGTAATTCGGTTCCCTAGGATATCTAGTAGATGCTCTTTCGAGGTTTTGTCCTATGGCATGTAATTCGTTTCCGTGGGAGATCCGATAGGTTGGGCTGTGTGCCCGTAATAAGTCCTGGGATGCTCTTGCGAGGTTTTTCCATGACCACATGTAATTCGTTTCCCTGGGAGATCCTATAGGTAGAGCTGTGTGCTCGTAACAGCCTGGGATGCTCTTGCGAGGTTTTGTGGTGAGGTCACATGTAATTCGGTGCCCTGGGAGATCCTATAGGTAGAGCTGTGTGCTCGTAACAGCCTGGGATGCTCTTTCAAGGTTTTGTGATGCACGTAATAAGTCCTGAGGATTCCACAGTATGGCCAGTGATGATGAAGACCTGCAGGTGGTGGGCCTACATCCAGTATGAAAAAGGACTGGCTCTGTAGAAATTCCTATGACGAGTAGAGTCAGAGATTGGTTGAGATAGTAGCAGCAGTGACGATGATGATGACGATGCATCGATGACGATGATCCAGAGAAGAAGACTTGTCTAGCAGATCTGTGTCGAGAAATACCTTCCTAGTTAAGAGGGAGTGTTGATGTATATGTAACTTTGGAATGTATTTCATCTGTATATTATATATATATTTATTGTACCCTTATAAGAGATGTGTTATTCCTCTATAAGGAAGTGTCGTCATGTGGATTGACAAGTGTCGCAAGTGTGTGTACTTGCCGATGGGTTATTAGACCACCTTATGGGGTCGGCCATTATTAATATATAATATAATGTGGGTGTATCTAAGTAGACAAGTCAGCCCCAGTAGGTCACTGGGCAAAAAGGTGAGTATAAATAGAGATAGGATATCTCTATTTTACTCACTCGGAAAAGTAACTCACTCTCTCTCTGAAAAGTGGCGCACTAGTGAGGAGGAGGAGGATCATCTGCTAGGAGAATATCTCAGTGTTATTTGGTTGTATTTTGGTTGAGCCATTGCTCTCTCTATCTCTGAGGAAGTTGTGGGGTTTTTCACCTTAGGGTTTTCCCCACGGAAACTCTGTGTCTCTTGTCTCTATGCTTTTGATTCTTGTGATGCTTGTGATGCTTGTCATATTATGATTGTCATGCATTGATATACTGTAGATGTTATTCTCTCAGCAAAGATCCTATAGTATTGTGATTTAATACTAAAAATTTAATAGAACCCTAGTACCTAAATGAGGATGAGAGGATCACGTCTTCCAAGTTGAACCCTTCCTATATAGTGATGACAAACTTTCAGTTTTGAGCTTTATTTTGGCACGGATCTATGGTTTGCAGGCACACTTGTTTATGATGTCAACGTTTTGAAGCCTTTGTCTGCTTGAGCGTTATTTGGTTTTTGGGTCTACTTGAAACACCTAACCTGTACTTACTTTGTGTTGTCCTTTATGAGGGTTTCTACAACAATTTTCGTTCTCCCTCCTTCACATGTGCGAGTCAATACTACTGCTTGATGTGGCTGCGAATTTGCTGTGTTGACTATGTTTGACTGTATGAGGCATACTTTAGCATGTTGGTTGAATTTTTTTGGCTGATATTCACTGTGTCGCAACTCTTTGAGTGGTTGGTTCTTGTGCTATACTTTTTTGTCTTTTTTATCAGCATTTATGGTCTCTCTCTCTCTCTCTCTTTCAAGTATGTTTATGCCCTTAAATAAGGGCCACTTTGTTCTAGTTATTGACTTTCCTCTGAGGAAAGATTTGATCTGAAAGTTAAAATTTGAGTACAAGTTAGGCTCTTCCCATTAGGTAAGTCATCAGATATGATTTTGTCATATTGCGATTTTGTGTCGATGAATGAATGATTGAGTGAATGAATGAATGAATGAGTGAATGTTCATTTTTAATATATGTTTATGCATGAGTGTTATCCTTGGAAAAGCTGTTACATTCTGATGCATAGTTAGAATTCATTGATGTTGCAGAGATCATATTTTCTTGAACATTGCAGTAAGTAATTGGTTGATTTTTTGTTTAAATTACCATTGCTTGAGTTACTGATTATATTTTTCTAAATGAATATGAGAGGATCACATCTTCTAGGTTGAACCCTAATACGTAAATGAGGATGAGAGGATCACATCTTCCAGGTTGAACCCTTCCTATACAGTGATGATAAAATTTCAGTTGTTGCATGGGACATATGTGGACCACATATCTTTGAGAGAGAGTCTTTTTATGTTATGTTGAATTTTTCATTAGCCCACTTGTTATGTTAGGTTGACTTTGTGGTTAGCACACCTGTTATGTTATGTTTGTGGTTAGCCCACTTTTTATGTTGTGTTGACTTTTTTATGTTGACTTTGTGGTTAGACCACTTGTTACGTTATGTTTTTGGTTAGCCCTCTTTGTGTGTTGACTTGTGGTTAGCCCTCTTTTGGTTTTATTTTTCGTTGACCCTTCTTTTATCTGTGTGCCCTCCTTACGTTGGTTACTTACCACTTTGATTTGAATTATAAAGTGATGACGTCATGTCTAACCTAATTTTAAGGGAATCCCTAGCGTCACTTAGAAGGACCTTCAAGGAGGTATTTGAGAGGCTATAAGAACTAATCTAGCCTTTGTTGAGAGTGACATCTTTATGGAACTTTGAGCTCTATTTTGGGACAAGTAATCTAGGGTTTACACGAACACTTGTTTACGACGTCAAGGGTTTGAAGGTTGTCTCTACGTGAGAGTTATTTGGTTTTTGGGTTTACTTGCAACACTGAACCTGTCCTTACTTAGCGATGTCCTTTATGACGGTTTTTACAGCAATTTTTGTTGTCCCTCCTTCACATGTGAGAGCTCGTACTACTGCTTGTTGTGGCTATTATTTTTCTACATTGACTGTTTGAGGGATGCTTTGGCATGCTGGTTGATTTTTTGGGGCTGATCTTGACTGTTTTGTACCTCTTTGAGTGGTTGGTTCTTCTATTGTACATGTCTATCCTTTTTTTCAGCATTTATGGTCTCTCTCTCTCAGGTATGTTTATGCACTTAAGTAAGGGTTAGTTCGTTCCAGTTATTGACTTGCCTCCGAGAGGCAAGATTTGATATGAAAGTTAAAATCTGAGTACAAGAAAGGTTCTTCCCATTAGGTAAGTCATCATATCTGATAAATTGTCATATTTCTTCTGCTATTTTGTGTCTATGAATGACTGATTCAATGAATGCATGTTAATATATCTCTATGCATGAGTGTTATCTTTGGCAAAGATGTTACATTCTCATACATAGTTAGAAGTCATTGATGTTGCAGAGATCATATTTTGCTCAACATTGCATTAAGTAATTGGTTGATTTTTTGTTTGAATTACCATTGCTTGAATTACTGAGTATGTTTTTTCTAAATGAGGATGAGAGGATCACATCTTCCAGGTTGAACCCTTCTTATACAGTGATGATAAACTTTCAATTGTTGCATGGAACATATGTGGACCACATATATTTGAGAGAGAGTCTTGTTACGTTATGTTGAATTTTTTGTTAGCCCACTTGTTAGGTTATGTTGACTTTGCGGTTAGCCCACTTGTTATGTTATGTTTGTCGGTAGCCCACTTGTTATGTTATGTTGACTTTGTGGTTATCCCACTTGTTATGTTATGTTTGTGGTTAGCACTCTTTGTGTGTTGACGCGTGGTTATCCCTCTTGTGTTTTGCTCTTTTGTGGACCCTTATTTTAGCTATCCTCCCTCCTTAAGTTGGTTACCTACCACTTTGATTTGACTTATAATGTGATGATGTCATTCCTAGCATAATTTTATGTAATGTCCCCATTGAAATAAATTCCAAAAGGAGAAAATTCCACCAATCTACTAGTTTCCTAGGTTGGGTGGAGACATTAAATTTGGAATAAGGAGACTAATAAACCCCAAATGGAATTTATCTTGACATAAATATATTAAGAGGGGATAAATAAATATTTATGATGAGAAAATAAGATGGAACTTAGTCATGGAGACACATGGATGGTGTGGGACCCACACAAAGCTAGATTTCCCATGCCACATGGCATTCCACTCTCACCCATTCGAATCCAAGGTGGATTCCACTATCCTTGGGGGATTTGGAAGGGAATAATACTTGTCATGACTCAATGAGGTCGAAATGTAGAGGAAGAGTAACTCCCATGGAAGAAAAAGAGGCATTTTGGAGCTAGTGGGACACTTGTGCTAGATTCTCTAGCTTCTATGACACCAATGATGAAGATTCCTATGACACTTATGAAAACATCAGACATGGTGGCTGGCATCTGACATACATGACATTTCAGGGCTAAAAATAGCCTCTACGAAGGTGCACAAGGGAGTTAGGGCAGCCAAAGAGACACCTACTAGAATTGAGTGGAGGAGGCTAGATTTGGAGGGACAAGTGGCATACTTGGGAATATCTTCCCAAATTGAGTTGGCATTAAGCTCATGGATGAAATTCGAGTTAGGGAAGAATAGGAAGCTTATAATTTTGATAATTTGATATTTTTCATTTGGAGAGGAGAGCTAGTAGAGTGCTATTCTAGTTGCCTTAGCACCAATTTCGAGGGTGAAAGATTGCCATCCTAATTGGAAATTGGAGAGGACATTTAGACCTTTCATTTGGAGCTAAAATCAATTCTTTTGTTATAGGTTGAAGCTACAGGGAATCTCGTGGTCACATTTCTTTCATCTTGCTTCTACAACCATTCTCTCATTTCTTGGCATATTCTTGCTCCTTTAGGAGAGGCGCACTTGGTGAGGTGATGATATCTTTGAGATAGATCTCGAGGCACAATATATTTATAATATGATATATATACTCTGTATTGATGGCTCATGATACTTTCAGATCAAAATTCCAAGAGATTTCATGTACAAATGCTAAACTATGAATAAATGGTGTCATTTCTCCAATACCTTGTTTTTTGCACTTGAAGTGGTATCAAATTCAAATGGTTCAGTCAATAAATGATATATTAATGTTGTATGGAGTTCCATTAATATTTTGAATAAGTTTCATATTCATTATAGAAGTATTTGGAGCAATCTTATTAAGTTTCATAACAATTTGTGAAGATTTACTATCATTTCCCCCTATGTCAAAGCTAGTATACAAACATCTGATTTATGGGAGTTGCAGAAGCTTATAGAAAATTATTCATGATTAATTGGGGAGCCCATTGAAATCCTTTATTATTCCCATGTCTCTATTCTGAAATTTGGGAATTTTTTACAGTGTTTGTGAAGCCATCTTTGTCTCCTACCCTTGGGGATTGTGAACCTCGATTTGACTAGTAAAGTTCATCATTTTCCCCTGATTATAAATGAATGTTTTAGAAGTCTTTTAAGAGTGTACAAGAATCCATCAACCTCATTTACATGTATGAATACCTTCCAAACTCATTCAGACCCAATTTGGAACCATTTGGAGCAATTTGGAAGCAGTTGATTCAATACTAGTCTAAGGGTCGAATTGGCCAAAACTTACAATGTTTCCTAGTTTGTGCGAATTCTTAAAAAGGGACACTACAAGTGGTATTAGAGCATGGTCCTTGCACCTGATTTGGATTACCATTTATGAAGACAAGAAGCCAAAGAAATCATCTCTCACCCTTACGATCTGAAACTAAAAGTGTTTTTGTTGAAGAGGAAGAAGAAGGAGAAGAGGCTGCCCACACATTGAAGGTAAGTGTATATCTGATGCCTTTTTGTCAAAAGTGGCTTCACACACATGCATGGGATGCCTCAACTGATGCAGGTTAAGGAACATGTCATCGGCCTCAATTTTAGGATCCTCCTGCTCATCATGTGACTTAAAGAGGAAGAATCCTTTTACCCAATTTTTACTTCCAAAATTTGTGGTTGAATGTGAAGTGGGGAATGAAGGATGGTGAGCCATGCTTATGAACATTTCATCCACTAAAGTTGTGTATGTATCCTCTTCATTGATGTTTGACCCATCTATGGTGAAATAATCTTCCTCTTCCTTCGATGAACCTCTCAGGTTCATTCTGGAAAAAATCATGTGCTTGTTTTTCATCCGATGTTTCTGCACATTCTTCAAGCACATACCGAATAGAATTCTCCTCATGGTCCACCCACACATGAGGTTCCTCCATGGATTTTTTTATGTCATTTACCCAAAAGGGATGTCTCTTAGTAAAAATTGAGGATTTTGTCAATTCTTGCCACTCTTATTGGAATTGTTCTATCTTCATTTGTGATTCTAAGAGGGCACTTTGAGTGTATCTCAAAGAATCTTGGGTGGCCAACAACTCACCTTTGATCTTGTAGTTCTCTTCTTCATATATGAAAATAATTTATTCATCATGCAATGATGCTTCCCGAAACAACTCAACACGCTCAAACATGTAATTTTTATCTGAAATCAACTGTGAGAAATTACCTTTGATTGTGGACATTGCTTTCCGGATATTCTCCATGGATTCAGAGGAAGATTAGTCTTCCATTAAAGCATATTCCCAACGCAAATTTGAAACTGAAGCATGAGTGCCATGGAGAATTTTCAGGGCCTCTTGGATCTTCTGTTCCTCCATCTTCAATAACCTTGCAAGAAGATGAGGTTCTTGCATATGTTCCTCCTTTTCATTTTCCATCACCGAATCAATTTCATGCAGTGCACTCGAGGTTTTGAAATCTGATCCATATGTTTCTACTACAATATATTCATCTTTTGTGTCATCAACAACATAATATGGAGTGAAACTTAAGTGCCCATTCATCCTTGGTGCACCAAAAAGATATTCTATCAAAGTTTCAGCCTTCACACTGCATTCATTTTTTACACCAGAATTTTGAACCTCATCACTAGGAGGCTCAACCATTCTGAACTTTTCATTGGAAGTGGCTGCCATATCAAATTGACATAAAGACATAAAATTCAGAAATTACGAACTCACCATGTGTCATGTTCTCCCTGATCCCCAATGTGTTCATCTTTAATGGTCCAGTTAAGGAAATAAGTTCTTGTAGATGAAATTCTTCTTCTTGTTCTTGTAATTCATCCTTCTCAAAGTCATGAACCCCAACACCTAAGGGCTCAACTAAGCCAATATTCTCACTGGAAATGGCTTCCATTCAGGGCTGCAACAAAGGCATACGGAAATCAGATTTTGAATCATACCGTTGAGCCCAATTCTCCTCATTAGGTAGTGTGTTTATGGCAGCATGCTCCTTCTGCAACTTCCTTGGATCACACCCAACTGATACAAGCTTGTCTTCTGCTTCATTATGTATTTCAAGTGGTGACTATGATTTTGATTTATGTCCTTCTTTTGGATCTGATACAAAAGCTATCTCACCACCCTTAACCAAATCACCCTCCTCTGCAGTGATATTGAAATCACCAACAAAGAAATTTGAATGTCTTGAAGTGGAATCTCTTTCCAAACTGTTAATAACTTTGGAACCTTTGGATTGGTCCTTGGATGCTTCTTATTCTCTGTCATCCTCCTCCAAGTGGCTTGTAACTTCTTCAACTTCATGGCTACCACAATCATGTTGACTTATGCATTCTTCATGCTCCTCTGAAGGTTGATCCCTCAATGTGGATCCTTCTTCCATTTTGTCAACAACCTCATGATTTGTTCTTGGGTCTTGCTTCTTCCAAAATGATGAAGATTCATCCTTGGTTGTTTTAGGGTCAATATTATTGGAGGCTCTTCTTGAAGAGGATCCAATAATTCTCATGAAGTGTGAAACCACTGAATCTAATGAAGCTTCAAATTTCTTCATTCTCTCTTCCTCAAAAAGTTGATCTTTGACTGTGGAACATGCAACCTTTCCCTGAATATGGATATTAGAATAACCATAGTCAAGGATAATTTTAGGGGCGAAATTTAGCCCATGGGCTATTTTCCATTTTTTTTCCAAAAAAAGATTCGCCAATTTGCATTTTTTGAAGCCCCATTTTGCCCAATTTTGATGGGGTAAACTTTTTTCACTCTAAAATTCTCCAAATTATTATATAAACTATATAAAATCCTTATAAATTGAAATATTAGAAAAATATCGCCAAATATTTTATAGTTGACCTTTTAAGAATTGGTAATATTCGTCAAGGTTTATACACTTTTAAATAAGTATGGCTCCTTAAGATTATCCCTATGGTCCATAGTCTCTTCTACCAATCATGTTCTTATGGAAGATGCTTGTGGAAGGTACTGCTTGGAAATTATCTTCCTCATACTGTCTGCAATATTCTTCATACTGCTCATCATAGTCATCATCATATTGTTCATAAAAATCATCAGAGTAAGAGTCTTCTTCACTGAACATGGACATGGGTACAATTTCATTGAATTGAGAGTCTTCTTTCCACATGAGTAGAGGAAAGAGATCTGATACCACTCTAATATCCCAGCCAAGAATTGGCCAAAATACTAACTCCAACTTCCAAATTGATCAGGATTTGAACTAGCTATTTTTTTATAATTTTCTTTGAGGTGAGCAGGATGTAAGTGAGGAGTACTGGTTCACCGATCAAGGATGGTAGGGATGACTTTCAGTGCTGGATTTTATATGTAAAATGTGCAGCAGCAATTCAATTCAAGTCTAAAAAGTGATTCCTATGCACAAGGTACTGGAACCTTTCACTTTTCAACAACAGAGAAGTATGTTGCCTACTTTGAGGCTTCTTGGGATTCCAACATATGCATACTAGACTGGGGATTGGTTATGGATGGAATTAAGGGTTTTTATTAGTCAATAATATCAGTAAAAAATAATGGAGTAGATATCATAAGATTTTGGTAGGTTGTAGGTGGATTTGGAAGAAAAACTAGTCAAGGCACCTCTGGGATTGCACAGGTAGGAGATTTCCATGCTTTTCCAAAAACGCTGTAATGCACCCTAAACCTCAGGAACATAGCATGGGGGTCTTTATTAGTGTTATTATGACCTCATAGAACCATTAGATCATTAATTTTCACCAAAGGTAAGTCATACAGAAAAATATTCCAAAACTAGCTAGTTAAAAGTGCCCATTGAGATAGTATTCAGTTCTGGATGATGAAATATCATTAAAAGAACATAATGCTCTGTTTTTCATACTTTAATGGATCTGTTACAAATTAATTTATCTCATAGGTTTGAATCATATGTTTTCATAAATATCTATAAAATATTAAGACTCCTCCATTAACTACAATTCTCACAAAGCTAGAATAGCTAGTCTTGATCTCTGGAAGGACCAAAGCCACCAATAAATTAAATATAATTCCATAAACATATATTAACCTCTGATATCATATGAATATGATTTTTAATTCGAAATCAGAGATATGGAAGAAGTATTACAGTCAGTTTCATCAACAGTGCAATAGGAGGCCTCCAAGAGCTAGTTTTCCCCCACGAGGAAGGAGAAAGGGTCGGAGGAAGGGTAGAAGGGTCTGATATATGGTATTTATGAGTGATGATATGGTTTAAAAACAGATCACATGGGCTGCGCACTGCTACCTCAGATGAACTGGACTTCTCCTCCAAGGATGGGAGCTTTCTCCCCGCTAGATCTATGATTGTCTTCTCTTCAAGCAGTTCTAGATGATGGAAATTCTTCCAATGGATGCATAATCTTCAAGTATGGCTGATAAAATTCTGATCAACAGAAACACGAACCTCTGGAAGTAGACTGCAAACCTGTCAAGAACTTGGGGCACATCTCCCAAGGTTTTTCAGGCACATCTCTCAACACTAGAAAAGCTCAGAGCTCTCAAGCAAATTCTCAAATGATCAAAAGTTCTCAAATGGAGTTGGAATCCTTTTTTTATAGAATTCATGTTGACCTGTTGAACAAGTTACTTGGATTGGTGACCTGTGAGAATACGTCACCCATGAGTGGATATACTTTCCTTGCTTTGATTTGCTTTCCTTTGTTTTGGATTTCCTTCTTTTTCCTCTTTTTCTGACTTTCCTTCTTTTCTGAACTTTCCTGTTTTTCAGATGTTCCTGCTTTTCCTGTTTTATCCTGCTTTCTGGATCTATGCTGCTTTTCCTAAAATTTTCCTCTTTTGTCCTTTTTTGGCATCATTTTTTGACTCATGTGCTTTACTTGACTTCTTCCTCAAGTCACTCCTCCAACCTTATCCACTAATGCACCCTAGTGGAGCATTTTCTCCATTTATTCAGCATAATAATAAAATATTAAATGCACCAAAAATATTTATTCCAAGTGGATAGCAAACTATGGATAAAATTAAATGCACACTCATAATTAATGAATTGCCTCATCTTAGCCCATCATTAATTAATTAATTCCATATGTCACTATGATCCATGGGGTTCGATCTTCTTCATGGTGCCGACGAAATGGGAACATGACATACAACATGCATTATTTTCAAGGAGGTGACTATACTTTTCAGGCAGTCCATACTATACTTTTTCAACATGCAATTCAAAGAGGTTATGCACATAAAACAAGGAAATAAAGGCACCTTTTTCATGGATGGAAATTGGCCTTCTGGTTGAGATAAGTTGTGCTCGTATTTCTGATTATACTGGTGTACACTTGAAGAAGAAATAAAAATAATTCTCTCACAGGTTTTCCCCATTATGTTTTTTCTTTAGGAAGTTACCCAAAAATCTTAGAGTTTGAAATTTTATGTGTGTGCATTTTTTATGCTCATAAGTATTGGTAATTTTCTCTAGTGTGTCAATCACATAAATGTTTATGATCAACAATTTCACTTGCAACAATGTTATGATGAATGGGGTTGGGCATTAAACTATGACGTTCTGAGAAAAACTTGAAATAGGGTTGGGAAAATAATTTTTTTTACAAAGTAGTCCTCCTTTGGACAAGGAAATTGGTGGGAAATACTCTTGGTTTGTATGTTTATCTACACTTTATTATATATCTTATTGATTTATATGGGTTTCCTTTTCACTATAGTGAGGATTGTGGGTTGTCAAATCCCCATTGATGTAAGAACCATGAGGTGAGGATTTTGCTTGTGAATTTTATTGGTAAAAATGCACATTAGCTTCATTCAAATTAGTAAAGATTTTAACACAACTATTATTTGAATTTTTTAACATAATATTAATCAGTAATCATGAAAATAGATGACATCCAATTTTTAACAACAGACAAACAAAACTAGTAACAACAAATTGATGTTGGAAAGGAACCAATTGTGTTTGAACCGTCCAATGGAGCAATTGTATAGGGTAAATTAGGAGCATGGGGACTAAAAACGTTTTGCATCTTTTCATTAGAAGACCTTTGGCATGCTATAGATAAAAGTTTATGGGAGTCGCCTTGCATTGCAGTTGGACACCAAAAGGTAAGAATTGATATGAATGAGCATGAACACTGGTTCATTCATGTTTTATTTTTTCCTCAAGGTCTCGAGGAAGTGTGCATATAATTAGTACCAAATCGATGTAATTGCACGAACTACAACTAGTGGTATTGTAAAACAAATTTCAAATCAGAAGATCAAGCCTCCAAAATTTAGAGACAAAAGCCAAAGATGCTAGTGAAAACTCCTGTAAATATTGTAACTAGGTCTAGACATATTAGCTAGTGGTAGCAGTATGTTGTGCCAAGTGCAAAGAAGGCCACACATCAACATGGAAATCAACATGGACACATGTTCAAAGAAGGACACATTCACTACATGGAGACTTGGGAATTTAACCTTGGCAATTGAATCAAAAACATATATTTTCTGGAACTAATGCTAACAACAATAGTAGAATTAGTTAGAAAAGGATATAAACATATTGTAATTTGTGAATTAACATAAGTCTCAAACCAAAAAATGATCCCCTTAACTTGATATTAGCCGAAATAAGACCCTAAATTCTTTGACTTGATGAAAGGATTGTTTCATGTTCTTGATTGGTCGAGATAAATTCTACTGTTAGAAATAAAATTGAACTTAGAACTTATAATATTATGAGCTGCTTGTCTTTTTATTAAAAGCATGGCAACCCGAATAGTAGAGGTCGTGCCATCTTGAAGGGAGGGACTGATATGACTCATATATCTTATCTCCTGAGACACTACCAACACACAATTTTTTTTCCCTAAAACAAACCTTTTCATAAACCAGCATAGATCCATCTTAAACCCGTATCTATCAAGCACCGAGAGGGATCCAATTTCTTGAGGTGTATTTTTTTTTAAAAATTTAAACTCAAGAAAATTGATCTCTCTTGATTGATAGATCCGGGTTTAAGTTTTAAGTTTTTATTTTATACACGAACATCTATTTTTTAATTACTTTTCATAATATTTTATTTTATGAACCAACATGGATTTTTTTTAATTACTTTCCATAATTTTTTATTTTATGAGCCGACATGAATTTTTTAAATTATTTTGTAACATTGTAACGTTACATCACACACGTTACAACATCTCCCCCGTACTGGGTTGTAGAGCACCTCGTTTCACTTGGTGCAATAACATTGGTGCATAAAATAAGCAATACACTTTTCATCCATTAATCCCTTAAACCTTTCCAAGCTTGTGGTTTCACTTTTTGGTGCAAGCTAGTTAGTGGGTGTACTTTATGTCACTAGCTACTTGTATGTGAGAGCTACTTTAATATCATTATTTATTTTTCATTTTATTTATGATCACTAGTTTATTTCAAATATGAAAAACTTAGAAATTGATCATGTTTAAAATAGTTGGTGAGGATATCAAGTGAGGTTTACAATATCGTTATAAAATGTAATTGTTTCATTAATATTAAATGTATTTCACCAACATTTATTCAAGTTATAGATTAAATGTCATGAATAGGTTACATAATCTCTTGAGTTCCATGGGATTTATATAGAGATAAGGTCATTGAAGGATCTATATTATAGGTTTTAATTATACATTGGGTGCTAGGGCTTGTAGACTAGCCCCACTACTATATCCCAACCAAGATATACAATGGTCTTGTGAACATCCACTTTCAAGAAATCTTCAACCCAATAAAAGAGGAAGATAAACCTGCGATGTACAATAGTTGATCAAGTTGGTTGATCAAGGAGAACTTTGACCTATGAAATCCTTACAACAAGCCATCAACATAGCCAATGAATAAGGATAGTGTGTCCTAGAATCCATTTCCTTAATTGCCAGCGAAAAATGTCATATATGTGTTGCAAGGAAGATGGTGATTCTAGAGGTAATATTAATTGTGTCGAGCCTTGGAACTCAGTAGAAATCTTAAAGGATCCAAGAAATCCCCATTATAGATACACTAGATTATAACTTGGCTTAGGTTAGATTCTCAAAATATTCCACATAGTTAAGACTAGAAGTATAGAAGTTGCAAATTAGAAATGTTTTATTGATGAAATGAAGTTATGTTCTTTTGATTGAGCTAAGATCTTTTACAATGTTTCATTAGTCCTCTTTAAGAGAGGTATCACTTAAGAGATTTTTAATTAACACACTTTATTGTATATATATTACATTTATATTTTTATTTAATTGTAGTATTTAATAATTCCTCATACCAACATCTTCTTGAGTAACTAAGGAATCACTCATGTTGTCAATGCAATACCTATATTGTTCATTTTGTAATGTTTACTCCTTCACCACCATACGATGACCTCATGGTTAGTAAAAGGAACTATTAAAATGCTCATCACATTGTAGAATAGCTTTATCTATGTAGCATTTAGTTTTTTCTTTAACATTTGTTGTTCCATCCTATAACATTTATTTATTGTATTTCTTAATCAATAGTACTTTACTTTCCACGACTACTTTGTTTCCATTACTAAAGAGTGAAGGAACTTTGAAGCATTAGCTTGAACAAACACGGGAATTATATTCTTGGATTACTCATGTTGCAAAATACCATAACCCATGCTAGGTTAGGACTTTACTGTAAAATAGAATCCTATAGAAACAATTAGCTTCCATTAATTGGAAGTAGTAGTGCAAATAAACCAAGAATATTTAAAATCTTGTGAAAATATTTAGGTTTTCATAAACAATGCACAACAATTCTCAAGCTCATGCTCCCTTGGTGGATAATTTAAATATAAGTTAGGGAATTCAACAACCAATATATTCTTGTAAGCTGTTGGCTCTATGGTTTTCCCAAACAAGTGAAACTATAACTATACATAGATATCACATTATCATTATGTTATCTCTAATGCAGAGAGATATTCATGCTGGTGAATAGTTAAGAATTGTTAGCATAACCAGCTTCGATATAATCATGGCCAAGCATCAGAGTGCAACGCCCAGTGGAAGAATCGAAATCCATTGCATTGAAACCGAAAGGATATACAGGAGGATGAGGGAGGCCTCTCCAATTCCCGGTGCCGGGAATGCCCATGGAAAGCTCCGAATGATCGTCTATTGCACGACAAAAACAAATGCGGTTGCATGTATCCAGAACCATGCAATTGGCCAAAGGAAGTTTGTAAACGTCTGAACCGCATCCTTCTATAACCCAGTATTCCACACCATCCATATTGCAATCTTGGATCTCAATCAGAAACCCAGGTGTGGATTGCAACGACCAATTTGGAACACTTACTTGGAGGGCATCGCGGGAAGACAGTAGATAATTCCACTGTTTATAAACAGTCCTCATTTTGCCAAGAACCCTAATGGGCAGCCTCGCTAAAGTCATGAACAAGAAGTCTTTTGGGAGCCATTACCAGATTTCTGCTTCCATTACTAAAATATTCCTCTCACAAAATATAACAAATCTTTTTTCAGCTTCACGCTCCAGCCGCCGCTCTTTATCAGCGCAGTGAACCTTCTCAGCCAAGTTGGATGCCACACAACGAGTTCGACGATAATCAGAAATGATGAAACACAACACCATTAGGATTCAATTTATAGAAATTAGGTCACGGTTTTTGACTTTTGATGTTGCTTCTAGAGAGCTGACTAATTTAACTTTATTTGCCCCACAGAAAAGGCATCTTCATTATTTATCTTTTAAAGGAATAAAATAGAAATCACTTGATTATTATTATGACTTAATTTTGAGAAGCCGTTTAAAAGTGGATTTCGCGAATTGGGAACCAAAACTTGGTTGGAATTTAAAAAATTTAAAAATTTTAAAAAATAAATTTTTTTTTGTTAATTAAATAGTTTTTTTCAACATTTAGATAGATTCAGCATCCTCAAAAATTCTTAGGACATCCAAATTATACAAGATATGATTACCCGATAAAAGTTATTGGAGAATTCTAAAAATTCTATCCTGTAAAATCTCGTGTCTGAAAAAATCATTTACTCCGAGTGAAATCGTAGCAGTTTTAGACTACGGTTAATTTGAATCTTGGATATTATAAATAATGTTGATTTGATTATATTTAATATGACGTTGTATGACGTGGAATGCCTAGGCCCACCATATATGGTTCGAGCATTACTTATAGATCCCATGCTTATCGGATGAACCACCCTTATGCTATGACTTGTGGGGTAGAGCTACCAATCCATATGAGGATGATTTATTGGAATGGTGGGGCCACAAGTTATAGCCGTTGAGGATTATCTCTATGAAGGGATAAACTTTAGCACATGGTAGTGCCCCTACGAAGTGCTCTTGGAGCCATTGGTAAAAAATCTTTAAGCATTTTCATAAGTTTTTATACTTTAACCTTTTTTATTTTTGAGAAAAAAACACAAAATGTTTTGAATGTGAAGTAATAACTAAAAGTTTGTCAACTATGCAGATATTGGACCAATATGATGACACAGAGCAGGGGGAGCATCCCTATACAAAATGTCAAGAACAATCTTGAGAGCAAGGAACTATTAGAACATGCAAAAGGACGTCATGGGAGTTCCATGTCCCTCGAACATTCCAACGGCTAGCCAAAGTCGTAGTTTGCCATCATGGGAGAGAATAAGTGACATGCTTTGCTCTATAGATATGATGTAACCACATAGATATACAAAAATTTGTATCAGTTACTCCACAATTTTTTGAGTACTTTTTAAACATAAGAAACATTATATAGAGATATTTTTCCTTGGTGTTCGAATTATATAAATGTATATATATATATGGAAAAATGCATGCTATATATATGAGATGGTTTTTCTTTTACAAATAAAAAAAATTCCAATTTAATACATAGTGTCATGTCCTAAAATTTTGCATTGGCTTATGGCCTAAGTTCTTTGGCCATATTCATGATAGTTTGTCAAATTGATGCTAGGGATCAAATAATTGTCAAGAATGATGTCCAAGTTAGTAATAATGTGAAATTAGATCCAAATGGACAAGGAGGGTCACATTAAGAGAAATTCATAATTCAAAGTTTGTAATACACCCATCCAGATGAATTGTCATGGAGGAAAATGACTAGTTCCCTAGGTTGGGGGTGGAAGCATTAAAAGTTGGAATAAGGGAGCTATAAGACCCAAAGTGACTTTAGACTTACAACTTGACATTAAATGGGTCAAAGAAATAATAATAAAAAGAAAATAAGGTGGCATTGGATCGTGAGGGCACATAAGAGGTTGTGGGACCCACATGTTGCAAGATTCCCCACTACACTTGGCATTATTCTCTCACCAATTCAAGTTCAAGGTGAAGGGTAACATACTTGGGGGATTTGAAGAGGTATTATTCATGGAATGAATCATGTAAGGTCAAATTGGAGTGGAGGAGTAACTCCCGTGGAAGACGAAGAAGCATCTTAGAAGGATTGTGACACTTGGGCTAGATTCCCTAGCTTCTATGACAACAATGATGAAGATGCTATGACACTTATGACACAAATCAAACCTGAATGATGACATCTGACATATATGACATGTTGGGGCTAAACATAGCCTCCAAGAAGGTGCACAAGGGAGTTTGGGCAGCCAAAGAGACACCCATGCGAATTGAGGGAAGATGGAGACTAGGAATTGTTGGACAAGTGGCACACATTGGAATCTCTTCCCAACTTGAGTTGGCATGAGGCTTTTGGAAGGAATTCGACCCATGGAGGACTTGAGAATTTTATAAAAGACAAGAACAAAGCAAAGGAGTAGCTTTTGATCATTTTTTATTTGCATCTTTGCAATTTGGAGAGCTTCTAGCTTGTCCATGTTAGTGGAGTGTTTACTCTACTTGCCTTAGTACCAATTTCGAGGGTGAAAGATTACCATCCTAATTGGAAATTGGAGAGTCCATCCAGACCTTTCATTTGGAGCTACAATGGAGTTATTAGTTGTAGGTTGAAGCTACAGGGCAGCTCGTTGTTCTTTCTTTTACAACTTGTTCTCATCTCTATCTCATATTTCTTTGCATATTTTGGCTCTTGGAGGAAGGGCACCTTTGGTGAGATGTTGATCTCTTTGTGAGAGTCCAAGACTCTCCATTTATTTGTATTCTTATATATATATACTCTCTATTTTATGCTCAGAATACTCTCAAGTTGAAATACCAAGTGAAACTATGTAAAAATACCAAACAATGCATAAATGGTGCCATTTTCCCCATATCTTGTTGTTACAGCTTGAAGAGGATTTATTTCGAATTGTATCAGTCAATATATGTGATTTTGTTGATGTATGGAGTGTAATTAATGTTCTAAATAATTTTCATTAACATTTCACAAGTCCTTGGAACCTAAATCTTGAATTTCATAACTAGTGGTGAAGTTTACCAACATTTCCCCCTATGTGAAGACATGTATACAAACATCTAATTTATGGGAGTTGCAGAAGCCTATACGAACTAATTGACGATGCATTGGGGCGATCATTGAAGTCCTTTATGAATACCATGTCTCTATTCTGAAATTTGGAGAGGTCTTACAGCATTTGGAAAGCCATCTTTGTCCCCTACCCTTGGGGGTTTGAACATCGAATTTACTAGTAAAATTCCCCAACTTCTCCTGAAGTTAAATGAATGTTTCAAAAGTCTCCTGATAGTGTATAATCACCCACGAGGTTCATTTTTATGTCTTAATACCATTCATATACCTTTAGACTCAATTTGAGAGCATTTGGAGCCATCTACCCTTGGGGGTTTCAACATAAATTTTCCTAGTAATTCTTCCTTTCATTCTCTAATTGTAAATGCAAGTGGCTAAAGTATTTAGAAAGTGTCCAAGCCTATAATAAATGCATCAATGTTTCCTATTACACCTCAATCCACTCTAGACATAGTTCGAAACCATTTGGGATCATTTGGGACAGTTTGGGGTTTCACTAGTCCAAGTTTCGAAAATTGAACGAATTGGGAAAAATTCCAAATCGAGGATACTACAGCGGTATCAGAACATGGTCCTTGCACCTGTGCATTAATATCATACATTGAAGAATAACTTGCATCCATGTCTTAATATTATGATGACTCCTATGAGTACAATGCTTATGAGCAATATGAAGATGATTGTGTTGGAGAAAACTCACTATGGCTTGGGGTAGACCACAACAGACAGTTGAATACCAGAAATTAACGCAATTCTCTAAGCTATGCTATATAAATGACAATGCTAAGATAATGAATAATATAACCAACCTCGATCCAAACGTTTGATGTAGATCCCCGTTGGATCTTTTCCACTCATGCACTTGAACCTGCAAATTAGTCTTGACAGCCAATATACAACAAGTGCATGTGATATATAAACAATATTAACATCATCAATAGCAATGGTCCATGATATCATATGTAAATGAAACCCAATGTGATATAAAAAAAATTCACAACATTAATGGACGAGAATGTAAGTATTTCTATTAATAAATAACAAGAAGTACAATGTAATACGACCTCTTATCGGTAACCAATTTGAACCACGATCTGGGTCAATCCACTTGTGCCTCCACCACTTCAATCCTCCATGGAATGACAAACTCAAACTATGATAGGAGTTTGGAAGGTGAACATAGAAGGTTCACAACTACAAGGATCAATGAGTGTAGACTCAAGATAGGGAAAAAATCCACTAGAGTTCTCTTGCTCTTCTTTTCTCCTCCCGTCCATAAGCCATATGTGCTCAATATATAGTCCTCCCAAAGGTAGGTGAAAGGACACATCGAAGTGTTTCGGGGGAAAATGGAGGGCCAAAGGTCACCCTATGACCACTTTTTGGGAGTAAAAGGTAATTAACTAGTGATTTTTACCATTTTACATGTTACCCGCGGGCTATAGAGATGCAACTTGCGGATACGCCCACTGTAATGATGCACCTAGCGTACAGGGGAAAAATGGTGAAATAGTGTGTCTGAAGGATATAAAGTGGATCTTAGTCAGTGAAATGGATCCTATAGGCCAAAGAGTGCTGATACTCACAAGGTGGAAAATTACGTTGTAACAGATGCCCCCTAATGTGTGAGGTCAGAGACTGATGCTACGATGGCCGAAATACATTATAAATATCAGAAGTGGAGTGATGGAGACACAAGTGGAAGGAGCAGCTCACTCATCATAATAAAATAGTATCCCTGAATACATGTCGATATAGTACAACAATTTGATATAATGGCCATGAATAGGAAGTACATAGTGAATATATGTCATGATCATAGCCATGATCCCTCTACAGTAAGATATGGTCCCCTGCTAAAAAGGAAACAACTGGTGCAAACTAGAGGTACAAACTGTTGATATCTGAGAGATGATATCTTAGATGTAAATTCAAATTCATAAGTAGCATACTGAATGCCACTATCGCCTGGGGTCTTCTACACAAGTCTTCGACAGTGCAAGTCCCATCAAGTGAATAAAGGAGTTGAAGTCAAATGTAATGTCTTCATTTTGACCCCCTTTGTATTAAATCGTAAATGATGTAAATATTGTTATTTGATCATGGTGAGGAGCTCAAGGCCAAGGCCCCTCCATTGATTTAGTGTTTTATGTATCGGCAATTAAAATTAGATGCCTATGGTTCTTGTGCTAGATAGGCACAATGTAAATGAGACATCATGTAAATACGAATTTTAATGAAAAATACCCACAACTAGCTATGCAATGCAACAAAGAGATGGGGGCATGATTCTACAAGGAATAGGGAGGGAAATTATTCAAACCCTTAAACCAATGGTATTAATCCATGTGTCAATAAGAAAACCCATAAACCACCAACTACCCATTTTGGTTTATGGACCCAATCATTTAATTCTTCCAGAAATTGGTTGAGGCAGTTAATGCCTTGGGAATGAAGAGGTATGGCAGCCAATTTCGTGCATGGGCAAGCCATCAACCTGGGAAATCATATTTTGTCTCCTTGGGCAAGAAAACACCCACGAAATGGTGCCCAAATCCATTATGAACAGAGGTTCTTTCCTCTCTCACGCAGTCTGAACTACTGGGATTTTTCCCATCACGTTTTTCACCATTTTTCCTGCATTTTCCATGCCTGGGAGCTCGTTTTTGCATTGTACAGCAGCTGGGAGAGAAGGGCCACGATTTGGGACTGTGATGGAGGTCGTTTTTGCCCCAAAATACCCATGGGCGTTTTTCTAAAAACAATTTCTGCTCTCCAGGGTAGTTCCCCAATTGCCATTTCGTTTTTGGGCTTTCCCACGTTTTTTCTGAATTGGTAGAAACCCCATCTTTGGACATTCCACTGTAAAAACGTTTTTATCATGCCCAATAATTGTGTTTCTGTTGTTATGTGCATCCTTGTTTTGGTTTGAATCTGTGAGCAAGAGATTTGGAGTGGCAGTGGATAGAATTGGCTTGATAAACCTAGTGGGGAGAATAACCTCTCAAAAAGATCAAGAAGGCTTTGGCTACTTTTCTATGCACACCCTGAGAGCACTAGAAAGGAAGGTATGGCTTGAGGGACTGTGTGGAAGTGAAGAGAATACTTCCTTGTGTTGGGTGTGTAGGCATTGTGAGTGCCAAGCTGAATAGATCTAGGAGGGGTATCCCTAGCTCTGTGCTTGAGCACACTAGCTTAGCAATTCTTCCTTTGCAATTCCTAGCAGCCTGATAAACCCAACTGTAGCTTGGCTTGGCTGATTTGGTGTATCTTGGAGCTATGTGTGAGTCTGTTGTTCCCTGATTCCTTTTAGAGATTATGCCCAGCTCGGGGGTGGCAGTTGCATCAAGAGGTTGATAAGCACAATTGGCCTATGCTTGGGTGGAATGTTGCAGATGCATAGCTGGTTGCTTGGGACTACTTTGTTAAGATAAGTATTCTCTTGTGTTATCTTTGCAACTATTATTTGATGAAATCTGATGAATATCTTGAATGTATGATGGATGTGTTATTGATATTATTTCCGCTGTGTTTTTCTTACAATTATACACTCCATATGTCTTTTATATTATGTGAATGCTTAGCTAAAAGCTCATGGGGCTAGATGCCCGGTTTTAGCATCACGATCCTCTCTATCATGCTGGTATGATGGGAGGGGATGTTACATTAGATGGGAGGGGATGTTACATCGAACCTGATGTGACATCGTCTGATTACCGGTAAATGTTGTATACCGTTAATAGATGCGAGATAACCCACCAATGATGAAAATGGGCATCAAGGAACAGAATACAATCATAAGAGTGCGAATAGATGTGTTGAAGTATAACACTGGGATGACTCCATCGATCAGGGGACATTGATGTATTCCCAACACTATCGATGGCGAGAGAACCTGCCACTAATGACTGCAAGCCTCAAGGTACTCAACCGAACTCTAAGCCTCAAGTCCCGGAATAAATGGGTTGAAGTTGACGGAATGAGACTCGCTAAAAGGAGGGCATTAATGCATTCCCCATCAACTAGCACGAGGTACCAGCTACACTGAAATATTTGGAAGATCTCAGGTGAAACAAACTGACTCGATAAGGATGGATGACATGCAATAGTCAGGAAATCTGAGGAGTGGCTAACTCTGGTTTCAGGACTTCCTTTGAACAAAAGCATGAGCAGATGGAAAGACTTAGGCAGGGTAGACTCAATATAAACTGTGCAATGCAGGAGGGATCACAAAGGGCTCCATAATGAAGGGAATCTTAACCAATTGGTGGAGAAAACTGAGAAACAAGTACATCTCCTAAGGTCCAACTATAGTCCCAACTCATAATGGATGGAGTGGAATGAATGCTCTATTCAAAGAAGACACAACAGCTTCCAACAAGAAGTAGTAACCATAATCCCATCTGACTTTTTGGAATATTTGATTTTTTGGTCTTTTTCATATTTGGAAAAGCTTGAAAAATAATAAAATTGCTTATAGTACAACAAGTGAGGGAGCAAGTGTCAAATAGCTAGCAGACTAGTCCCAAGCAATGGAACATACCTATGATCAATGTAGGGAAGCATGTGCAGGATGTTGACACTCGGGGGGGTGTTCCCTCAGGGTCAATATGTCATCAAATTGTGAAGGACAAATGGAATCTCTACAGGGCTCAACAAGGAAAAAGTGCTCAGGCACCAATCTAACAATTGAGTGAGCGGGAGCCGACACGAGGCTCAAGCAACAAGCAAGATGATGCAATGCAATCACAACTTGATATTACTGGTGTGTTGGAGAAAACTCACTATGGCTTGGGGTGTGCCACAACAGACAGACGACTACCAGAAATCAACTCAATTCTCAGAACTATGCTATATAAATGACAATGCTAAGATAATGAAGAAGATAACCAAACTCAATCCAAACGTTTGATGTAGATCCCCACTAGAGCTTTTCAATCCGTGCACTTGAATCTGCAAATTAGTCTTGACAGCCAATATACAACAAGTACATATAATATATAAACGGAATTAACATCATCAATAGCAATGGCCCATGATATAACAAGTAAATGCAACCCAATGTAAGATAAACAACATTTACAACATTAATGGACGAGAATATGAGTATTTCTATTAATAAACAAGAAGAAGTACAAAGTGATATGACCTCTTGTCGGAAACCAATTTGAACCAAGATCTGGATCAATCCACTTGTTCCTCCACCACTTCAATCCCCCATGAATGGCAAACTCAAACTAGATAGGAGTTTGGAAGGTGAACATAAAGGGTTCACAACTACAAGGATCGATGAGTGTAGACTCAAGATAGGGAAAAAATCCACTAGAGTTCTCTTGCTCTTCTTTCTCCTCCCATCCATAAGCCATATGTGCTCAATATATAGTCCTCTCAAAGGTAAGTGAAATGACACATCGAGACATTACTTGGGCAGATGGAGAGCCAAAGGTCACCCAATGACCACTTTTTGGGAGTAAAAAGTAATAAACTAGTGATTTTTACCATTTTACTTGACACCCGCAGGCTATAGTGATGCAACTCACGGGTACGCATGCTACAGTGATGCAACATGTGGGTTAGAGGAAAAATGAGAAAAAATATGTCTGAAGGATATAAAGTGAATCTAAGTAAGTGAAATGGATCCTACAAGCCAAAGAATGTTGATGCTCACAGGGTGGAATATTACGGTGTAACAGATGCCCCCTAATGTGTGAGGTCAGAGACTGATGTTACGATGGCCGAAATACATTATAAAACTTAGAAGTGGAGTAATGGAGACACAAGTGGAAAGAGCAACTCACTCATCATATAAGAGTATCCCTGAATACATGTCATAGTACAACAATCTGATACAATGGCCATGAATAGGCAGTACATAATGAATACATGTCATAAGTGATCATAGCCATGATCCCTCTACAGTAAGATACGGTCTCCTACTGAAAAGGAAACAACTGGTGCAAACTGGAGGTACAAACTGCTGATATCTGAGAGGTGATATCTCAGATGTAAAGTCAAAGTCATAAGTAGCATACTGAATGCCACTATCGCCTGAGGTCTTCTACACAAGTCTTCGATGGTGCAAGTCCCATCAAGTGAATAAAAGGAGTTGGGGTCAAACCTGATGTGACATCGTTTGATTACCAGTCAATGATGTATACCATTAACAGACGCAAGATAACCCACCAATGATGAAAATGGGCATCAAGGCACAGAGTACAATCATCAGAGTGCGAATAGATGTGTTGAATTCGAACACTGGGATGAATCCATCGATCAGGGGACATTGATGTATTCCCAACACTTTCGATGGCGAGAGAACCTGCCACTAATGACTGCAAGGCTCAAGCTACTCAACCAAACTCTAAGCCTCAAGTCCCGGAATAAATGGGTTGAATTCGACAGAACAAGACTCACTAGAAGGAGGGCATTAATGCATCCCCCATCAACCAACACAAGGTACCAGCTACGCTGAAAGATTTGGAATATATCAGGTGAAACGGACTGACTCAATAAGGATGGCCGACATGCAATAGTCAAGAAATCTAAGGAGTGGCCGACTCTAGTTTCAGGACTTCCTTTGAACAAGAGCATGAGCAGATGGAAAGACTCAGGCAGTGTAGACTCAATATAAACTGTGCGATGCAGGAGGGATCACAAAGGGCTCCATACTGACTAGAAGCTTAACTAATCGGTGGAGAAAACTGAGAAACAAGTACAGCTCCTAAGGTCCAAGTATAGTCCCAACTCATAATGGATGGAGTGGAATGAATGATCTGTTCAAAGAAGACACAACAACTGCCAACAAGAAGTAGTAACCATAATCCCGTCTGGATTTTTGGAATATTTGATTTTTTGGTCTTTTTCATATTTGGAAAAGCTTGAAAAAGAATAAAATTGCTTATAGTACAACAAGTGAGGGAGCGAGTGTCAAATAGCTAGCAGACTAGTCCCAAGCAGTGGAACATACCTATGATCAATGCAAGGAAGCGTGTGAAGGATGTTAACACTAGGGGGGGTCTTCCCTAAGGGTCAATAGGTCATCAAATTGCGAAGGACAATGGAAGCTCTACAGGGCTCGACAAGGAAAAAGTGCTCAGGAACCAGGCTAACAACTGAGTGAGCGGGAGCCGACACAAGGATCAAGCAACAAGCAGGATGATGAAATGCAATCACAACTTGATATTACTGGGGGAGTCCTTATGGGAGATGGCCATCATAAGACAAAGTAGAGTATGGGTCTTTATCGCAAAGTCATGGCATGACTATAAAGGACTCCCTATCCTAAGGACAAACAACGGCATGGGCACCATAATGCAACAAGGGGTTCTAACTAGGGTACCCATGTTCAAAAAGTCCCTACCGCCACATAATGACACTTCTATAACAGTATGAAGGTTCTGTGTCGGTTACGAAGCGGGGTCGCACCTCGGGTTTATGAAAATGGTCAAAAGTTCAAATGCATAATGCATATGAAAATGGCATCTAACTTATATGCCAGGTGTGAAATATACTTGTCATAGGTGAGAAATGGTCCAAAACAACTCTCGCCGAAGAAATCTGATCAAACAATGCTACTCCAAGACGTTATATTAGTCCAAAACAACGTATAATGGTGAAACGTATCGACAAGTGGGTTTTGAAAATTATAAATAGTAACAAAAATTTACAATTTACAATTCATTTTTACTATTCAGCCATTTGAAGCTTTGTGGTTAGTTTTCACCTCGAAGTTCAACTGTTGATTCTGGGAGCTACAGGCATCCGTTCGTCGAACCGTCCAGAACAGGTTGGTAGTCTCATCCATACCTTCCATTTTCATGTTTTTATTTCAGTTTTTAGTGGTTGGATTTTTAGTTTGTCCAATCCCTAAATGGCTTCGGCGCTACCCACGGGCTATTACTATGCGGGTTGCGGGTAGGGCTTAATACTCATATTCAACGCACTCATTGACCGTGGGTACCCGCCACTGTAAGAAATATTTCCCGCGGGTACGGTCGTGAAGTTGATTTTGCAAAGAAAATTGACTAAAATATTTGTTTTTTCTCACTCCAGGATGGTTCTAGAGTGGAGAGAGAGGGAACATGACCAAGTGGATGAGGCTGTCAGCAACGATGTGTAAGCACAACAATCATTACAAGCGTGTGGGTTGTACAAATTTTGGAGCATAGGGGGTTTGAGGGCCCAAAACCTGTTGCTCCGCCGCTTGATAGATTACTGGGATGTTGATGCACAGAACTTCAACTTAGAAGGGCAAATCCTCACACTGGAAGTGGAAGATATCTACTTCATTACCGGTTTGTCCTGCCAAGGTGAGGTGGCAAGCCTTTGGTCTTGTACTGTTGGTGGTGGGATCACCACCCCAGACTATAGAGAGTGGTATTGTACCACAAATACTTGGACAGTGGGGAGTCAAGTGCCCATCAGAGCCATAGTAAATCTGAGTATGAAGATTATTGTGGCTACCTTAGTGTGGATAACTGGTTCAAAAGCTCTGCACCAGCCATCCAGGCCAGCGATGTTCTATGCGTCACAGTGTATGCAGCCCATGGTATTCGACTGGTGTACCATGCTACTGGGGTACATGAAGACCCAACTGACAGAGTGCAAGCAAGGGAAGGCTAAAAAATTCGGGTATGGCAGTATCTTGTGTAGCTTATTCTTTGAGCGAGTTTCGAGGCTCAGTCCCAGGGTTGAAGTCCCTCCTCATAGTCTCCGTGACCCAGCCTTGAACCGGTGGGCAGAGATCTTGACACGATAGGGTGGTGGCCGTCTGGCGTCACCGTATACTGAGGAGTTCTTCCACTGGTGGGACCGACAGGTCATTGCTATAGAGGACTATAGTTATGCAGGGATAGACTTCCGCCAGGATCGGGACATGCCGCTCCCACGAGATGCAGTGTTCAGAGACATTAGTGAGTACTCTTTCTAGGTTTTTGTGTTAGTAAATTTTTATGGATTTTTTATTATAGATGTAAATGCAAAAATATTTTTTGGGGTAGTATCATATATTAATGTTTTACTGTTTGCTCGCAGACAGGGGCCCAGTGAGACCCAATGGATTCCTGAGACATCATCGTCGGGGCAGGGGTGATGAGGCAGGAGGTGCTAAGCAGAGCGTACTCTACAGACCTTGCAGGGCAACCTATCACGAATGGATGCTAGGGTACCACAGATAGAGGTGGCGCAACTACCTGAGGATATGCAGTGCCACGTAGTGGGGGTTCTGGGTAACTAGGTGCGGCTACTGCAACGGATAGCTAATGCAGTTCAGTATTTTTATGAGACACATCCTATCGGGGCAGCAGCTAGGCCTCCTCGTACGGAGTAGATATCCCAGGATCTCATTTTTGTATCGATATGTATATTTTTGAGGGCTACGGGCTCCAATTTTGTATGACACTACCATTTTTGGACATATTTATTTATAAAATATGGTTCTCCGGTTCTACTATATGTGTGTATGTACAAATGTATGAATGTCTCTTTATTTGTAAGCTTCATTGTGGATGTGACAAATGCCAATCTAATACATAGTTAGCATATGCATCAGATATATGATTAACACTTCTTGTAACATGAATGTATGTAATTGAAACAAAATGTCGCTCCAAGAGTCTTACCCTTAGGAATTTCCGTAGTAGTGTAGGATCTCTCATGCGGTACTGACCATTCAACTGAGACACAACCAGTTGTGAATCCAGGCGGACTTCTAAAGACTGGATGCCATATAAAATAGAATCCCGAAGTAGCTTAATCACAGCACTATACTCAACCACATTGTTAGATGTAGGACCGAGACAGGCACCTCTTGAAGACACAACTAGATGGTCGGGTGAATAAATAACCCAAGTAGCAGAAGAAAGCTGCTGCATATGATGGCTAGCACCATCCACGAAACCTAAGAACGTAGGAAATTCCGCTGACATCTGTCAATCAAATGGAAGCTAATCAGCAAACCCGGAAACCAAAAGCAAACTAACCTATGTACAGAAATAGCTATACAATAGTGTACAAAGGGCACTAGCTCGAACTGAAAGTTCAAGCATAACACCGCTTGAGGTAGAGCCCATTTCTAGGCTCCTTCAAAACATTCCCTTCATAGTCTTCTAATTCATATGCTCATTTTTCCAGGACACGCCTTACGATATAAGGATTGTGCCACATGGGGTTAAACTTGCCTACCCCTAGGGGTTCTTTAGCTTGGTCATATAAGAGGACCAAGTCACCTTCATCATATTGCCGGGGATGGACAGACCTATCATATTGAACCTTAACACAACGTTTATTGGCTTCTATGGCCACGGCAGCATCTTGATGATGCTCATCAAGTTTCTCAAGGTGGATTAAATGTTGCTCAATATCTGTCGTGTCAGGGAGGATCTCTATGGCTAGTTTAAGCAAAGGGATTTCGCATTCAATCGGTAAAATCGACTCAACACTGTGTACTAGCTGAAACAGTGAGAACTCGGTGGCAGTCTTGACTGCGGTTTGATATGCCCACAAAGAAGGATATAACATAATGTGCCAATTATTCTTACTTTGTTGGATGGTACACTGGAGAATGGTCTTTAAAGAGTTATTAACTACTTCAACTTGATCATTCACTTGGGGATAGTAAGAATATGAGTGCTCTTGACGAAACCCAAGCTTGAGAGACAAATCCTCCATCATCATGTTCTGAAAGTGACTGCCATGGTCAGTGACAATCTCTTTCGGAATACTGAACTGAGTAATGATCTGATTGAACATGAAATGGGCTGCAGTAGCACCTTTGGCTTTTACGGTAGGCATGGCCTCAGCCCATTTGGAAAAGTAGTCCACGACCACTATAATATGGTGATGCCCCCCAGCTGAAATTGGTTTGCAATCCATGAAATCCACCCCCCACTTGGTGAGGGTACCGACGGTGACGACCGGATGAAGGGGCGTTGGATGCGATCATATGTTCCGAGAAAACACCTAGCAAGGGTGACATCTCTTCACACAATTAACGTAATCCTTAAAGATGGAAGGCCAGAAATAACCAGCTCGCATAATACGTTGGGCTGTAGCAAGTTCAGATAAGTGACCGCCACATGCCCCAACATGGAAATCATTCAGCACGCGCTCCGCTTCTTCATGATTCAAGCAATGACGGAGGATTGAATCCTTTCCTTGGTGATACAAAGTGTCACCGACGATAGTATAATCTTTAGCATGATGTTTCACACGCCATCGCTCGTCCCATGAATAATGCGAAGGGAGATTCAAATTTTGGAGATATACAACGATATCCCCATACCAAGGGCCCTATGACGCTATAATAAACAAGTGTTCATCCACAAAGGAATCTTCATGGATGACATCCTCATCAAGTCTCGGAAGGTCTGACATAAGCTCAACAAACACCAACGATTTAACTGATTTCGCCGAAGCAAACTCTAGTTTGAATTCTTGAAGAATTACAATCCATTTATTGTATTTCCCCCCTATGAGACGTTGCGATAACACGAACTGAAATGGATTGATGTGAGCTACGACCGTGGTATTCCTAAGCATAATATAGTGTCGTAACTGCTGGACTGAATGAATAGTTGCAAGTGCCAATTTTCTACATGAGTATATCTTAGCTCAGCGTCTACTAGATTTCAACTAAGGTAGTAGATAACGTGCTCGACGAGCGCATCATCCATCTGAACCAATACCATGCCAATCGTCTCTTGAGACGCGGCCACATAAAGGATAAAATTGCATGTGAAGTCCTGTGGACTAAGCACAGGGGCCGATACCAAAGCTTTCTTAAGGGTGTCGAAAGAATGCTGGGCTTGCTCATCCTAGATAAATGGTGTGTCCTTCTTCAACAAGCGCGCGAAACCTTTGGTAAGATTAGCATAATTGATTATGAAATGACGTATAAAAGTAGCTCTCCCTTGGAGGCTCTGAAGCTGTAACAAGTTGCACGGAGGAGGCAACTGAAGTATTGCCTCAACTTTTAGAGGATCGACTCTAATACCCTCTTTGGAAACTATGAAACCTAAAAGGCGACCAGTCCTTACAGCAAAGATGCATTTATTGGGATTCAATCTAATTTTGTAGCGTATACATTGTTTGAGAATCATACGGAGGTGCTTGGGGTGGTCCGCTCTCTTGTGAGAATGGCCAGCAAGATCATCCAAGAAAAACTCCATAATCTTTTTAAGATAATGAAAGGAGTAGGTCATGGCACGCTGAAACATAGCTTCGACGTTTTTAAGACTAAAGGGCATTTTCCGATATGCAAACGTTCCTCAAGGACAAATGAAAGCAGTTTTATGTTGGTCCTCAGGCTTGATATTGATCTGATTATATGTCATGTCCCAAATTTGGTATTGGGTCACAGTGGCCTAATCACATTGGCCCTATTCATTAGAGTTTGTCAAATTGATGCTAAAGGTCAAATAATTGCCAAGGAGGAAAATTACTAGTTTCCTAGGTTTGGGGTGGAAGCTTTGGGATTTGGAATAATGGGGATAATAAATGATGTTTGAACATTAGAATGGCATAAATATTTAATAAAGGAGCTAAATAAATATATACAAGTTAAAATAATAGTGGCATTTCATCATGAAGACACATGGAGGAAGTGGGACCCACATATGGCTAGATTTCCCCACTACATTTGGCATCATCCTCTCACCAATTCGAATTCAAGGTGAATGGTAACATAATTGAGGGAGTCCAAAAGGTATTATTCATGGCATGACTCATCCAAGGTCGAAATATAGAGGAAGAGTAACTCCCATGGAAGAGGAAGAGGCAATTTGGAGCTAGTGAGACACTTGGGCTAGATTCCCTAGCTCTATGACAACAATGATGAAGATGCTATGACACCTATGACACAAATCAGACCTGAAGGCTGACATATGACATATATGACATGTCAGGGCTAAAAATAGACTCCAAGAGGGCGCTCAAGGGTGTTAGGGAGGCTAAGATGCTTCCACATGTGATTTGGTGGAAGTGGGAGACTAGGAATTGTTGTACAAGTGGTGTTCTTTGGAATCTCTTCCCAACTTGAGTTGGCATGAGTCTCTTGGAAGGAATTCGACCCATGGAGGCCATTAGAACTTTATAAATGTCAATAACAAAGAATGAAACCAGCTTTTGATCATTTGTAGAATTTGCAATTGCAATTGTGAAGAGGGAGAGCTAGTGGATGACTAGTTTCTTGCCTTAGCCAATTTCGAGGGTGAAAGATTCCCATCCAAGTTGACAATTGGAAAGGCCATTCAGACCTTTAATTTGGAGCTTTAATGGAGTCTTTATTTGCAGGTTTAAGCTACAGGGCAGCTCATGGTTTCTTCTATTGCAGCTCGCTCCTTCAACCATTTCCAGTTTTGATGGCATATTCTTGATCCTTGAGGGAGGGCGTTTTTGGTGAGCTATTGTACTCTTTGGGGGAACTTCTAATGCCCCATTTATTTTGTAATATGAATTAAATACTCTGTTATTCATCTCCAAAAAGTTTCAGGTCGAAATTCCAAGTAGAAATGTATAAATCTCATTTTTAATGGAAGAACAATGCCATTTCCCCACTACCTTGTTGTGAGCCAATGTATTGATGATGATTTCGAATGAATGGATGATTCTATGATATATTTGTGATAAATATACTTCCATGGATGTCTTATACAAGTTTCATGTACTGTACTTGAGCATTTGAAGCATTTTTACTCAGTTTAATTGCATTGGGAGAAGAAATAGTGCCATTTCCCCAAGGGTCGAATTGGGGATTTTTGCAGTTGAATGGGAGAGGGTGAGAACAGTTGTAATAAACCATTAATGGTGCATATGAGACCTTAATAACATACTCAACACATTACATACCTCTGTTCATAAATTTGAGTGGGTTTGGAGGCATTTGGGAAGCCATTGTCAGTACTTACCTTAGGGGGATTTGAACCCCAAATTACTAGTAAAATTGCATACTTGGTCCAGAATATTAAGAGAGTTTGTAGAGGTATTTTGGTGGCCATATGTTTTCCCTGAACATCATATTCAATTCCTAATATCATTCATAAACCTTCCTTGAAGATTTGAAGGCATTTGGAGTCAATTTGAGACCTAGAGACCAATACTAGTCAAAGGGAAATCACTATTAAAGTTACCTACATTGACCAGAATTGAAAGAGTATTTGCAGAAGTGTTTTAAAGGTACAAAGGCATCCCTGAAACACATATTTATGTTCTAATATCATTCATATACCTTCTCAGAATATTTGGGATCATTTGGGGCAAATTTGGGACCTAGAGATCGAAACTAGCCCAAGGTCGAACCAAGGAAAAAAGTGGAAAATTGCAATTTTAATAAAATTCCTAATAAGGGACATTACATTATAGCCCGAAAAGACATCCATGAACGAAAAAATCTCACTTCTTGCACAAGCATCCAGGATCTAATCAATGAATAGAGTGGGGAAATTGTCTTTCGGACATGCACGGTTCAAATCTCTAAAATTAGTGCATACGCGGATCGTTCCCTGCTTTTTATCCACAAGAACGGGTTTTGACACCCATTCGGTAAGGGGGACGAGGTAGATAAAACCAACTTTAAGCAGTTTCTCCACCTCTTCCTTGATAGTGGCTTCCTTCCTAGGGTTCACAACATGTAAGCGTTTTCGAACTGGTTTAGCATTAGGATACGTTCTAATCTCATGTTCGACAATGCGGGGGTCTATTCCTAGCATCTCCTCATATGACTAGGCGAAAGCTTCTCGGAGTTTTGTAAAAAATTCAGTGTAAATAGCAACCTCCTCAGGAGTGTAATCATCACCAATGTAGACATTCTCGATCTTTCCAAGAGTATGAGAGATGTTGATCGATGTAGTCGGGGAAATATTAGCCATATTCCCCTCTGCATAACTCTCCTGTGACTCGAGAAAAGCCATAGGGTGACCAACTACCTCAGATAGAGTCATCCTAAACTCTTCTTGTTCAATGAGATTGAGGTTGGGAAGGAAATAAGAGCGATGGTGCATATCCTCCCAAGGCCTCTCACTACCACACATGGCCTCCATAATAGCTTCATCCGACAGAAAAGTATCATCAAGGAAATCGTGTGAACAAGACGAGTTGGCTGCCCAAACTGGCAGCATAACGGGATCTTCCTCGACTGTCTAAGAAGAAGAGAGATCCGGTGCTTCAATGGTTTGTTTAATATCTTGGTAAGCAAGCTCAGCTAAAGATAGTGGCATAGACATCCCAACATGCGTAATGTCTCTAGATGTGGAACTCGTGGATGGTAAAGTCCATGGATCATTAAAATATGAGGTCGGGAACGGTACATTATGCAAAGGAGGAGACGCATCATCGGAAACGGTTCCAATAAAATTCACAGGTGCAGGAAAATCATAAGTTCCCATCAATGAAGGGTACATACCAACACCCATGCTCCCAGTTGCCGGCTAAGAATCAGTAACCTGCGGGACTACGGATCTCGTGGATGATGTGGAAGGAGGATTAACGAAATCTAGCTGGTCGATGGTCACAATATTGCCTTCGTGAGGAAAGTAGATAACTCTGAATACAGTAGATGCGACAACCTTCATAGCATACATCCAATTCCAACCCAGTAAAAGGTTGTAGTCGATTGGCGTATCAACCACTTTGACTTCAATAGGCATAGACTTACCTCCTAAGCATACAACAATGGAAGGGATAATTCCATGCGGCTTGAATGACTGACCGTCAAATGCAGTAAGCATGGTTCTAGACGGGAGTAGAAGAGTAGGGTCGAGGGCTTTCCAACAAGCTAATGACATCACTAACGTGGAAGCACCTTCGTTAACCATCGTACGTTTGACAAAATTTTGAAGGCACGCCACCTGGATTTGAAAATCTAGGTGGTAAGGTAAGCGAGGTTGAACATCAGTAGTGTTGAACTTGATAACATTGGGACTCCCCCCATCCTGAATTCCTAATGCACTCAAAAGGGCATGCCTTTGAGAAGGACATGCCTGCAAAACTTCAAGAGTCGACATAGCACACAGAGTTTGGCCCAAATATTCCACGATGGAGTAGTTATGGGCATCTCGGGCATTGGGATTATGCGTAGAGCGCTTAAGAACACCTTTTGGTATCCGTGGCATAATAGAGGGCTTCTCAATATGCAAGGAATTATCAGGAGGAGGGGGAGGCTCACTCCCCATATTAGGTTGTGGTGCACCATAATCACATTGACGAGTAGCAACACTAACCTACGATTGAACCATATTCACACATCCATAACCACTAGTGTTGGAAGAAGATGTTGCAGTCTCATTAGGTCCATGACCAGTGGTGGGAGCATGTGAAGCCATGTTTTGATGATTAGGAAGGGGATCCTTCAACACAGTTGGGCTTTGTGCCAAATGCTTCGATGCTTCTTCAATACGAGGACATAAGTGAGTAAGGTGATCCTCCCCACAAAGCTTGCAAGGGAATTTTACCTTGCGCCTAGGTTTACAGTCCTCACCAGCATTTCCATCTTCTAGAGGAGGGTTGGCATTCTCTTTACGAGGGGTATTGCAGTTGCTGTTGTTATTCCCATTGTTTCCACCCTTACGGTTATTTCTCCCCTTCTTCTTACCACCAGGTTTCTGGTTACCTGACGGATTCATCGATTGCACATTGTGTACATCGAACGACGAGGTGGAAGTGGACATGGTGTGAACCTGTCTGGGAGTAGAATGATTAAGCGACAAATGTTGCATTTGATTAGCCATGAGATCTATAGGGAAAGTGCTTGTGGATCCCACTATGCCATCGACATGTGGTCCAAGAACTGTCTTGGTCTCATGTCGTGTTCGCGGTGCGTCAGGAATAATGTCGTACAAAATGCCAGACTGAGAGTATAATAAATCTAATTGCTAGACTTTTAAGATGGCTTGTTCCTCAGTCACAATGTCGAACATCGAAAAATCCTTAGCAATATCTGGGAGTAAAGACTTGAGGAACCACTCCAACAAAAAATTTGGAGGAATGTTAGCTTTCACTAATCGCTTTCGTCGATGCCACTCTTGAACGTGGTCAGAAATATGCGTGGCCTTGTTCTTACGGAAGGTAGAAAAAAGTTCAGTACCAGTATCGTAATGAACTGGTAACTGGAGGTGATCCAAGAAAACCAAAGCAATCTCATTAAAACCCCTATAAGTGTTTCCAGGCAACTCAACATACGACTTCGCAGTTGCCCCCGTAAGGGTGCGTTGAAATAGTCGTAAACGAACGAAGTCGTGATTCAATGAGTTGGAGGAGCATCAAAGGTGAAACGTCGTGACATGATCACCTAGATCCTCACCACCTTTCCCTTCAAACTTTAGGGTGTCCGAAGGGATCTTGGTGGGGACCGGAGGCCAATTAGGGTCGTGACACACTGGATTATTCGGGAGCTTCGAAAGATCTGGAAGATTCAAACGTGCAAGAAATGGGAGCTGTGGCTGGAAAGCTTGATTATAAGCCCCCATAAAAGGTTGATGATATGGGACCGAATTATAAGATGGACCAATAGGTTGACCGTGAGCATTAAACTGTTGAGTATACGGACCTGGCTGTCCATAAGCTTGACCGTGGCCATAAGGTTGATAACCTCCCCCGACCTGACCCATATGAGAGTAAGCAGGTATATATGTGTTTTGGGCACCGTATTGAGATGGGTTGTACTAGTGACCAGCGCCAACTGTGTTGTAGTAAGGGTTTCTCCCATAACTATGGGGCATATACATACTATTCGTAGCGGGAATCGTGTTGTAATGACCATGATGGTAAAGTGTATTCCCACCCCCAGCGTAGGTACTAGGATTAACATGAGTAGTCATGTGGTGACCATAGGCATGAGATGTATTCCCAACCCCAACATTGGTGTTACTAGCAGCAGGAATGGTGGCGTTATGCCCATGAGGTATATCCCACTTCCTAAATTAGCATTACTAGTAGCGGCAGCAGACGAAAAAGTATGCGGTATATGTCCACCCCCATAGTCGGGAGGAGGATTAACATTCGTGAAAGTGGCCCGAGGTTGACAGGTAGCGGCATGTGTATTAGTATGTGGAAGGCGAGTCGTGTTGTGAACGGTGTTCCTATTAGGTTAGGTAGTTCCAGGAGGCAGTCGTCCTCTAACATTAGCATTGGTAGAAGGAATATGACCGGTCCCTATACCATGTGTGTGAGTGGACATCGTGTTTCCCCCAGTGAGGGTATTGCCCCCGATGATAGTGTTTCCCCCAGCGAGGGTATTACCCCCGGCAGGTGCAGTGTGACTAACACTATGACTAGTGCGAGCGTGACTACCAAAATTAAGGGAAGGATCGACTGTATTGTGATCAAGCATACCATACGAGAATGCAGTAGGGTTGACCTTAGGACCTGTGTCATCATGTAGTTCTAGCATCCCATATATATAATTATGTGGGAAAGAAGGACCGAACAGGTCGTCCTTAGGCGGATCTGGACCAAACAAACTAGGTTAGGTCTCAGGTGGATCACCCCGCCATGCCTCACAAGGAGTAGGGGTGCCAGAAGTGTGTTCTACTCTACCCGATGGACTAGTAGTTATTTCTCTCATGCCAGAATGTGCAATCATGGGTTCGATAACGTATGTCTCCAAAGAATTTGAAGATTCGGAGGGAGCCCAACGGCATCCCTTCTTGACACAAAATTTAAGCTCGGTAGCCAGTAAACCAACCAACCAACGAGATTGACGGAGAGCAGGACTCCATGCCATGATATCTCCGGAGAGACTATAAAATCAAAACGTCACCTAAAGGCTAGCTATCGATAAAAGACAGTAAATCAAAGGCACACACTTAGAGACACTATAGCCAAGAGCAAACAAACAAAGTGGCTAAATGAGCTCTCGACACTAGAGTCGGTATGTCTCTCCTAGGAGAGGATTGAGACTCCCAAACTATAGCCGGAGGTAACAGAATCAGTTATAACGGCCCCCAGACTTCACTGCATGCACAGGGTCAAGTCCCTATACAATGACAACTGTGTTGTTCGACCCCTATCTAACCCAGGACACCCGCAGTATAACCACTACGAATACCCTATGCGATACCTAGGAAGGAAACTATGGTCACCGCAATATAACCAATGCTCAGGGGGGACAGTCGCAGGTGGGATCCGTCGTATGGGCAGGGTAGCTAGGCCCGAAGCACAAGAGAATGAACCTTCTGTACCCCTAGATACGAACAAACCCTGGATATATCTCCCATGTTCAGCCAATATTGGAGGGATATCTCCGCAACCAACCTCCCGTGACCTCGTGCTTAACTCTAGTCTGAGTAGAGATTTCCTGAGAACACCGATCTATACCATGGATTTCACCACTCCCTGGTCAGACACATAATGTTTTTTCTAGTATTATTGGATCATTTACTCACAATGATCTATTCCAAGACTCTAAACCTATGCTAATTGGTGTACCCTATAAATAAAATCAGTCTAATCAATTTTAAGATTAAGCGTTAATTTTAATGGTTGTGGTTACTCAAAGGATATGGTCGTGAAACTAGTGATGTATATGACTCAGTGATATGCAAAAATTGTCCAACCCTAGACTCATCTATCCAATAAAGATAATGCCACTAACATGCAAAATCAATCCAATGGTTTCGAAATAAAAATGCAACTCTTTTATATTTTCAATGCACAAGCAGAACCTAGATGAGAGAAACAAGCACTCGATGCACAATGCAGTTCATGAAAGTAAAATTTGTTTTTGTATTTTCTCTTATAAACAAAAAGGAAAATGCAAAACTTTTTTTTTGTATTTTTCAATATAAAGAAATGAAAAATGCAAGCAAAATCCTACTATTTATTCACTGAAGTGCCGAGAAAATTGTGAAGAACCTACAACAATTAATTAATGAAAATACATGAGATAACAGAAATAACAAAACTCAGAATCACTTTTATATTGATCGTAGGCCACTTCGAGGGGGCAACCTCCTTTTAGCAATCTCAATACAAATAACTTCACAGTACCTTCATTGGTCTCAACACAAACTTATATACTAAGTCTAGGCACCAATACCATGGGTCAATACCATGTGTCAATAAAAACCATGGTCCAATACAAAATATGGATCAACAATTACTACGGGACGACTTACAAAGCATATGCGTCCATCAACAATAATACAAACTATGGATCAACAAATACTACGATAGGACTTACAAAGCATATGCGTCCAACAACAATATACTAACAAAGTATATAGAAGAGTTGACATAGGTTCCTAACAAAAATCACTAAGACAACCCTGCAGATCCCAAACAGTAAGACCCATCCAAAGAGATGAGCTCAATAGGAAAAACAACAAGGCTAAATCCAAGTATGGGTATAAAACCAACAAGGCTCAACCAAGAGAAACAAATAGTTTTGGTCACAAACAAGGTGTGGAACAGTCAAGAATCGGGCCAATAAAGACCCAGGATCATCCAAAACCAACCTAGAAACAACCAAAGGTCATAAAACAAGCAAAGCTAGAGTTATACGCTACTGTCGAACGAATACCTACGGGTACCCACGAGCAGTAATGTAAACAGGTGCGGATAGACGCGAGCAGAGCTAAGCTCACCCGCGGTGTTAGCACTTAGATTTTATCCCAGTTGTAAAAGAATAACACCTAAGGTAACTTATTTCAAACCAGACTTTAGGTAGAAAACTTAGCCATTTTTTCCACCAGAGAGGGCTCTCTCACAAGATATACGTAAAGGCTAAAAATATATAGAAACACGCTCAAATTTCTCAAAAATGATTTACTTGGTTGAAAAGGAAACAAGAAACATTGGGTATGGAGTCAACTTTCAAATATTTAACGTGCCAGCAAGAGATTTATACCAATTAGATTTCCACAGAGGCAAGATAGCAACCATATCATAGTCAATTTGATTTTGCAGTTGGTATAGAAAGAAATAATGACAATCCATCAACAACAGGCATCTAACTAGGATGAATCCATTGTCAACTTTGGAGAAGTAATGGATACTTAAATGCGATAAAACGAGGCATAACCAGTATGAATCCCGATTTATTTCAAACGTTCATTTAAGTATACAAGAAGAACATAATGGAAGATATAACAAAAAAAGTAGACATGCACATATAAAGATAAGGGAAAAAGACAGACTGTAAAAATGATCAACACATGAATCTCTGGTCTCAAAAGATAGGTATTTCCACTGTATGGCCTTTTATTTATCAAAAAAATTGACTTCAAAACTTATCATCTTTCAAAGAGTTTCCAACCCTTTCAAAAGTGATTCTCATTGTCTTTTATACAAAATTCGAAAGAAACTTGACATAACTGCTTCTTTTAACTAGTAACTGAAAATGTCTTAACTCAAAAGATAACTGTCTTTAAACAATAGATAACTGTCTTTAAACAATATTACAAATTTTTAAAATAAAAACATCATTTTTGCCACTTGGCAAAAAATTATGAATGGACAGAATATCTTGTCCTTCCATATTTATCCACATAGTTCGATTGGTCGGCCGTGGGTAGATCATAACTGGTCATTTCCTTCACCAAGACTCGCATTTCAAGGTGACCTGCATAAGAAACAAGAGGAATATTCTCACAGATTGAGATCAACATATTTAAAATTTCAAAGTCCTCCACAATTTTCTCCATTAAAATCTTTCCAGTAAGCATATGATCCAAATGCTGAAACTTTTTGTGATCCATTCTTATGTCAAACAATAACCTCTTATATTCATTTGGAGGAATCAATTCATGCTTTTCATCCCAAAAACCAGGGAATCCTTTGTTTATTAATTTTTCAAACTGCTTTTTAAACTTTATTACTTCCTCTCGTATATCTCCAGCTTTGACTTCAATATTTTCAACATGTGAATATTTTCCTAAGATTCTTCTGGCCCATGTAATGACTGAAATTCTATTCATTACTGTCAAATCTGCTTCAGTTAAACTATTTAAGAAATTTATTTCCCTTTGTGCTATTTCTTTTGGCTTTCTGTTGAAATTCTCTCTGACTGCTCTGCAACTTTCAAAGGCGTATTTGGCCACTTTTTCTTTGATTCTCATATAATCAAGATAAGGTCTTAATTTTTCAACTTCCTTTATAATTTGATCCCATACCATATGTTTGCAACCTTGCATTGTAGCCTGTCCTGTTACATGAGCTGCCAAACCTTTATTATTATCAGTTAATTCCTGATTCCTTGTTTGCAAAGTTTTATCATTTGTTTCATTTTCTTCTTTTAGCTTCTGTAATCCAATTTTCAATTCTTTAATCTCAACATCTTTCAGACTTAATTGGGACATGGCTTGTAAGAGACTGTCCAATCCATTTTTATCTTCACCTGTATCTGCATGTACCTGTTAATATCATTTCTTTATCTTGAGAATCTGGAATGATTTATTCTTTATAATCCAGCCAATTTGCTCTATCATACATTCCCTCAATCACCTGATGATTCAACGCTTTAATGCGATAATCCATTCTCCATTTTGATATTATGTTTAATGGATCATATTCAATAGCCATGTCTGTCTCAAATCCCATATCTTTCAATAATTTTTCTATATAAATAGCAGTGTTTTTGTTCTTCACTGTGAATGGGCCAAGAGTGAACGGATACTTGATATCTGTTGCTTGTTTGAAAAGAAAGAAATTATTATCTTCAACAATTAACTTCTGCCTAAGGAACTCCAAAGCGAAAACCCTTAAGGTAAGAAATGCTGGTAAATATAGGGTTTATGTTTGAAACCATATAATCTGATCACTGTACTATCCTTTGATAAGAACCAATCTCCTACAGTGTATTCTGCACTTAATTGCATACATGCTTGCATTTCTGGTAATACTCTAGGCAATATTTCACCAAAAATCATTCTGTAAATATCAGAGAGCATATAATTTATGTAATTAAACATATTATTTTGTAATAACTTTGTGAAAATGATCTCAGGGAATTGTAATTCTTCATGACTGGCCACCATGATCATTTTCATAAAAAATGACTCAAATCTGAAATGCCTGAGAGTAGGGAAATTGACCATCCGGTCATGGATCTTTTCAATCAAGAATTATTCAAAGTTAAGTCGAGGGATTTGATTTTCATCCATCCCTGACTGAATTGTACTCATTTTATACAAAAGGCTTAACTGAAACTCAGTTACATACATGTCTGTATCAAACCCTAGGATTAAAGCCAACAATGTCAGAACCAGCTGGGTATTTTCATCAAATAAAGTGATATCTATAGGGTAAGGGATATCTTAAATGTTTGTTTCTGGTTTAAGACACGTAGACAAAAACTTTTCTCTATTATCTTGAAGGGTTTGATGATAACATTCAATAACAGAAGTTTCGGAAAAAATTTCAGACTCGAGGGTTTGGGAAAATTTTATTTCTAAGGCTTTAATTATGACGATAGGCCCTATTTTGCAGACGAATCTGATTTTTCGACTGTCTAAAACAGTTCTTTCTTCTCTGGAATAATTATCAGTACACCACGACACAAATTCTGGAAAAGATGGGATTTGGTCCGGGAAGAAGGCTAACAAGGATGACTGGTGGACTCTGTGTTTGTCTATACCTTCTTCTAATAACTTAGACAACTTAAGCTTTACTTCAGCGACTGGTAACCTGATTAGGGTATCATAAATGTCCCCATCTCTATCTTCCAGGGCTATTCAGCTTTAAAAACATCTATATCATGCACAGTTTCCATTTAAATCGTTTCTACAAACAAATTTCCGTTAAAATATGTGGTCCAAGTCACCAGACCCTACCTGTACAGACACATCTTTATCCTTCTGTTGCAACAACTGATCTCCACCAGTCTTCAGAGCTTCCAGGAACAGCGACACATAGACAAAATGTCGTTATTTGAAAACCCTTTTGTTTTATATAAGCTCTTTTTCTTAACTTTCTGGCAGCTTTCCGAATGTACTTTATTTCCAACCGTTGATCACATGCTTTTTCATTTGAGCCGTTAGATCTTGTGCCTCTTTATTTCCCATGGTGGTATCCGCGATCCCAATAATGGTTTTCTTCTCTGGTTTTTACTGTGTGCGGATCAACCATTTTCTGACACCTGTTAGAGTGGTTTAATTACCGCAAACACTCTTTCCTCTATTGAGTGTGCACTTCCCATGATGCGGATGAATCTTGTCCTTAGACTTTGTGCCAATGTATCTTGTCCATTCGATTTATGTCAACATATGGCGTATTCCCTTGTGCCTTCTGCTTCTGCCACGTGCTATGGCCCACGTTTACCCCGTATTATCCTTTGGTGGTTCCGCACGGTGCTGTAGTGGTTTGTGATACCACTATCATGTTGATGTGGAACAATAAGAATGCGACGCGTACTCCAGCGGTATTATGTCCGCAACCACTCATCATTGTTTGCAAACGAACTTTTGGGCGGTGCGGGAATCCACGATGACCGTTGATCTTTCTTTTCATCATCTCCGTCGTTGAAACTTCGCTAAGATTTAACCTTGTCAATAATTACTTTCATACTATTGCACATGTAGGTTTTTGCTTTGTTGATTTTGTATTATAACCCTTCATTCAACCCATCCGTAGTAAATTTACTTCTTTTGGATATTTTTTACAAATCTTTTAGGGTTTTTTTTTTTTTTTTGAGTATTTCAAATATAGTGTCAACAACTGGCTCCAACTGGGGATGCTATCCTCCCCGTGAGGTAGCAAAGAACATCGTAGACCAAGTGCCTGATCCATTGGGCTACATTCAAACTTTTCTGCAAATCAAGCTTCATATCATCATTTTTTATTTTTTTTTATTTTTTTTGGAAGGGCATGGTAAAGGAAAATATATACACTGTACAAAATTCTCTTTCACCTCTATCCTTTTAAGAGATATAATGTTTGAGGTGTCTACCATTTACTGGTCCTCCGGGAAAGAGTTATCCATTGCAATTTTTAAGGGTGAATGCATTTTCTCCTTGGTATCCTGCAACAATATATGGACCTTTCCACAAATGCTCAAACTTCCCATGGTGATCTTCATTTCTAGAGTCCCACTTCAAAACTAAATCATTTATCTAAAAATTCTTTTCTTTAACCTTTCTGTCAAAAAAAATTTCATTTTCTCCTGATGCATTTGGGTTTTGTTGTATGCATTTTCTCTAACTTCATGTAATTCTATCATTTGATTTATCCTCCTCTGCATATGATTTGGTTCTTCTTCGACTTCTTGTAACAATTTCATAACTGGAAAACCCAAAGAAAAAGGAAAAATTACCTCTGTGTCATACACCAACTGGAAAGGCGAAGTGCCAATTGCTCTTTTTGTACTGATTCTATCTGCCCACAAAGCATATTTTAATTTAGTGTGTCAAGCCCTCTTGTTATCTTCTAGCAACTTCTTTATGATCCTCACTAGACTTTTATTTGAAGATTCAGCCAACCCATTTCCTTATGGATAATAAGCAGTGGAATGATTTAAATGTATGTGATATTTGTGACAAAAATTTATCATCTTTTTTTATTTGAACGCTGGAGCATTATCTGTCACCATCCTTTTAGGACAACCAAACCTGGATAAGATGTTTTCTTCTAAAAAGTTCATTATCACTGTTTCTGTGGCGTTTCTTGTCGGAATGGTCTCAATCCATTTCGTAAAGTAATCTGTAGCAGTCAGAATCCACTTATGCTGCCCTGAGGAATTTGGGTTAATTTCGCCAATGAAATCTAACCCCCACTATTGAAAAGGTGCTTCAACTGAAATAGGTTTCAAAGGAAATGGTAATAGTTCTCTTTTCCCATAAAAAATTTGACACTCATGACATTTGGTCACTTCTTTATATACATCTGAATACATGCTGGGCCAATAAAAACTAGCTCTAAGAATCTTGTTCACCGTAGCCTTCCATGAATGATGTCCTCCACACATGCCTTTATGAAACTCCCCCATAATATGCTGCGCTTCATTCTCTAATAGACAATTCAACAGAATACCTCCTGGATCTTTCTAAAATAAATTCCCATCTACTATGCAGAACTTGGTTGCTTTCAACTTTACTGATCTTGCTCTGGTTTTTTCCATATTTGCAGGTGCTTGAAGATTTTGCAGAACATACACAATGTCTGCGTACCAGGGAGATAAAGAGAAATCTTCGATTACTTGGAAATTTGGAACGGCTTCTTTTGAAATTTCAGAAAGAAAATTCATACCTAGAGAATCCCAATTTGTCTCCGTCATCATTTTAGCCAGACCTTGGCCTTTTATCAACTTTGTGGGCTTAATGTTGAGATCATATTCCAATAATACTGCTATCCACTTTTCTCTTTTTCCTTCGGGATCTGGCTGGGTAAGAATATATTTCACTGCTGCTAATGGAACATGTGCTATTATATGAGAGTGCAATATGTATATCCTGAAATCCTTCAATGCTTTCACTAAAGCATAAGCTTGTTTCTCCATAATGTTATATTTTAATTCTGCATCCCTTAGAATCTTACTGAAAAATGCAATTGGCTGTTCCACACCTTCTTGGTTCTTTTGTAACAATACTCCAGCTACTATGTGTTCTGATGCATAAGTAAACATAATGAAATCTTTTGAATAATCTGGACTAATTAACACTGGTGCTTCAGTCAATGCCCTTTTAATATCATCAAAATATTGTCTTGCTTCTTCAGTCCATTTAATTTTCTTGTCTTTTCTTAACATTTTAGATATGTTTCTCAAAATCTCAGCAAAACTAGGAATGAACCTTCTTAACCAATTTACCCTTCCAATAAATGACTGAATTTCCTTCTTACTTCTAGGGATTCCGACCTTATGTATGGCAGATACTCTCTCTGGGTCAATCTTGATGCCTTCTTTTGATATAATGTGTCCCAACAATCTTCCTTCTTCCATGCAAAAATGAGATTTCTTTGTATTTAAAGAGATCCCAAATCTTGTACATTTCAAGAAAACTCTTTCCAGATGTTTCCAATGATCAGCAGCATTCTTTGAATATACAGTGATATCATCCATGTATACTACCACAAATTTGTCTCTTTCATTTGCAAATGCAATGTCCATGGCTCTCTGAAAGGTTTCCCCTACGTTCATCAAACCAAATGGAATTTTGGCATACATAAATGTTCCCCATGGAGTAGTAAAAGCAGTTTTTTCCTAATCTTCTGGATGAACTTTAATTTGATTGCAACCCAAGAAAACATCTAACATAGAAATTCTTTCAGCTCCTACAACTTTCTGCAAAATATGATCCATTTTCGGGAGTGGATAATTATCTTTTAAAGAGACTTTGTTCAAATTTCTAAAATCTACGCACAACCTTATTTCGCCATTCTTTTTCCTTACTGGTATTAGGTTATCCAACCACTTAGAAAATCTCAAGGATATGATTATCTTAGCATCAAACAGCGTTCTCACTTCTTTTTCTATTATTGGAAGCAACATGGGATTTTTTCTTCTCAACTTCTGCTTAAAAGGCTTTTCATTAGGTTTGATAGGAATTGTATGCTGTATAACAGAAACATCATATTCCTTCAGGTCTTCATAACTCCAGGCGAAAACATCTGAAAATATTTTCATCACTTCCACACTTTTATTCTCTTCCTTTATTGGTAGTTTCTTTGAAAGCTTTACCAATTTGGGATCTTCTTCGGAACCTAAATTGTAATCTTTTACATCCTCAGGTTTAGGTTCTACTTTTGGATTTTTCACCACATCATTTTTATCAAACAATTTTTCTAAAGGAATCAAGCCTCTAGGGATAACGTTATTCTTCAGTTGAATTATATCCTTACCTCCAATCCTTTGCTTGAACTTTTCTGTTTCTTCAGGGGAATCTTTTTCATCTGGACCAGCTTCAGCATCTTCTGCATCAATAGACCTATAATTGAATTCATCTGTCATCTCTAAAAAGCGTTTAATCTGCTGATCATCTTCAAAAACCTGCTAGTGTTTGATATTGTCTGGGATATATGGTCTGTGTATAACCTCAATATCATATTTTGTTTTAGGAAAGATAGGGGTTTTGAACGTGGCTCCAGCAATGGCCAAAGAATCTTCTATAGTGTTATTAACTCTGGGAATTGAAACAACATCATGTTCATCAAAAAAAATTGGTCTGATAAATAGCTTTTACCTGATTTATTACTAATTCAGAATCTCCAAACACTTCAATTCTTTTTGCTTTTAAATCTCTCAATACATTCAACCCCAGAATCAAAGCTTCATATTCTGCAACATTGTTTGTGCATTCAAAATTTAATTGATAAGAAAACATCAAGAATCCTCGATCAGGTGTGATTATCCATACTCCCGCACCTGCTCCTTCTCTGCTCCTAGCTCCATCAAAATGCATTTTCCAAGTTCCTTCTTTTCTAATTTTTTCTCTTAATAGTCTTTCTTTTTCATTTTCTTTAGGTTCGATTACAACCATCTTTTCTTTGGATTCAACATCATTGTACAGAATACATGACCCCAAATCTGTGTCTACTGCATATATAGCATGCTTTTCAGGTTCTTTTAAGTCACTTACCAAATAAGCAACCATTTTTGCAGCATATAATCTTATGTGCACCCCTAACACTGGAATAGTAGCAAAAGACATATCCATCTACAAAGTTCCTTTTAACTTCGAGGCCCATGATCTAGACAATAGCATACCAAATTTTGTTGGAATATTAACAACCACCACATCCATGAGAATACCTTTTATTGGTATTTTACTGAGATTGACTGTCAAATCTTTAATCAACCTTAAACATTTAACTTTCCTTGAATCAAAAGAAAATAGGTCATCATAGGGTCTTGTGATTTCCAACCCCAAAGATTCAACTACAAGTTTCGGCATTAGGTTATGAAAAGCTCCCAAGTCTAACATACAATTATGCACAACTTTATCATGAACATTCAAATCTACATAGAAAGGAAACATCTCCCCAAAACTATTATATTCCATTCTTGAACCCAGGAAGATCTTAGGAGTATCATCATCCAATTCCAAAGTATCTATTTCCACTCGATTTTCTACTTGCATCATCTTAAAAAATTTTTCCTTGTATTCTTTATTCTTTAATATCTCATTGAAAGGTACAGAAATCTTGACTTTGGACATTCCACTTTGTATATTGAAAGGAACCAAATTTTTATCACCTTCTTTCACTGAATCTTTCTTGTTATCTGAAATCCCTTTTGGCACATCTTCGTTTTCTTTTCTTCTCGTTTGCTGTTCATTCCGACTGGTGGAGGATTTATCTGTAGATCCTTTTGATTTACCCATTGACTCTTTTCCTTTGTCTATTATAACGTCTCTGTTTCTCAGATTTATCTTTCTTTGAAGATCGTTTATAGCACTTTGGTAACCAATCTGGTATTGATCAGTTTCTGTCTCCAAATTACAACTTTCTCCTTCTGCAAGGAACATATCATGTTCATGTTTAGTCAGATAGACTTCTGAATCAAAACTGCCACAATGGTGAATGTCACTCTCATCCATCTCAGCTTCAGCTTCCCCAGCGATATAATTTTCAGGAAAAGGAGGTCTGACTGGATATTCTTCTGCATTCCTTGGGTTCCTCTGATCTCTTGGTCTTATGGGTGGGACAAAGGGTCTCCTAAAATTAGGGTTTCTGATTTGAGGTTCTATTTGTTCTTTATTCAGAGCTTTGTTATCCACCACTAACCTGTCTAACAACTTCTCCATAGTTTTCATCATTGCTTCAAATTTTACATCTGTGGAAGAGGAAGAAGCTGTATTTTGATTATCTTCTTTACTTTTCTTTCGGTCTGTATCTCTATGCCGCATCTTTCCAGAAGCCATCATATTAGCTTCAACTTCCACCACATCTTTCATCATTATTTCCAAAGTGGTAGATCTTCTTTCTCTTAATGTGCATGAAAAATCACCTTCAAAATCATCTGCATAATGTAACTTGGCTGCTCCTACTGGAGGTTTTATGTCTGCAGGGATAGAGTTATAAACTTTCATAAATCTGGGAGAAAATTCTTGAACCAACTCAAAACCTCCTTTTTTCAGATTGTTATACTGTTTCAACATCTATGAAGGATTCTTCTGGTATTCCCATCTTTCGATAAAAAGAGTTGTGAAAGAATCATAATTAGCAATTGATCCTGCAGCTAAAGCTCTGAACCATTTTTTGACTTCGCCTCGCAAGCTTTGGGAAAACAACCTCATTTTTGCATCATCATGATCCACTTCTTCTAAATCAATGAAATCACTAAAGTTATCAACATGTTGCTGTGCTGTATAATTACCATCATTATCAAAAGTAACGATTCTCTGTCCATAATTTTGAGGCAAATTGTGTAAAGTAGCGGGCAAAACCAATGGGGCAAATCTGGCAGCCATGGGTGGTGGATTATAAGGTGGAACAATCACTACCTGTTGTTTTGTAAATTTATGACTTTGCACAGGTATTCTTTGGGCCTTGGATATTTTGGAACTAGCCCTTTCAGATTTTTGCAAGTTTTCCCAGACAGATTTTAAAGAATAGTCCCATAAACTTTTTGGATCAACCTTTGTTTCTTTCAAATCAGAATCTAATTTAGTTCTAAACAAAAATTTTTCACTTGAACCAATATTTTCTTCCTCAAACAGATTTTCTTGAAAAGAAGGGAATATATTCGAAAACTGAGGAATACTTTCTTTCGTCTTGCCTTTGCCTTTATCCGTCTTGAGGAGCTTTTCTGGATTATCCACGCCTAAGAAGAACTATGAACTGGGATTTCTTCTTTTAGCCACAATGTTTATTTCTGGATACCTTAAAAAAACCTTGGAAATTTTCTCACAAGTGAAGTCGCCAGGGCAATATCTACAACCAACTTTTAAAACTTCAAACTTCCTTGCCCAAGAAATTTGACCTTTCTCTGTCATTTCTCCCAGGGAAAATTTCACTTTCGTTCCCCGACAATGGCACCAAAATGGTAGCACTTAGATTTTATCCCGGTTGTAAAAGAATAACACCTAAAGTAACTTATTTCAAACTAGACTTTAAGTAGAAAACTTAGCCGTTTTTTCCACCAGAGAGGGCTCTCTCACAAGATATACGTAAAGGCTAAAAATATATAGAAACACGCTCAAATTTCTCAAAAATGATTTACTTGGTTGAAAAGGAAACAAGAAACATTGGGTATGGAGTCAACTTTCAAATATTTAACGTGCCAGCAAGAGATTTATACCAAATAGATTTCCACAGAGGCAAGATAGCAACCATATCACAGTCAATTTGATTTTGCAGGTGGTATAGAAAGAAATAATGACAATCCATCAACAACAGGCATCTAACTAGGATGAATCCATTGTCAACTTTGGAGAAGTAATGGATACTTAAATGCGATAAAACGAGGCATAACCAGTATGAATCCTGATTTATTTCAAACATTCATTTAAGTATACAAGAAGAACATAATGGAAGATATAACAAAGAAAGTAGACATGCACATATAAAGACAAGGGAAAAAGACAGACTATAAAAATGATCAACACATGAATCTCTGGTCTCAAAAGATAGGTATTTCCACTGTATGGCCTTTTATTTATCAAAAAATTTGACTTCAAAACTTATCGTCTCTCAAAGAGTTTCCAACCCTTTCAAAAGTGATTCTCATTGTCTTTTATACAGAATTCGAAAGAAGCTTGAAATAACTGCTTCTTTTAACTAGTAACTGAAAATGTCTTAACTCGAAAGATAACTGTCATTAAACAATAGATAACTGTCTTTAAACAATATTACAAATTTTTAAAATAAAAACATCATTTTTGCCACTTGGAAAAAAATTATGAATGTATCTATGAATGGACAGAATATCTTGTCCTTCCATATTTATCCACATAGTTCCATTGGTCGGCCATGGGTAGATCATAACTGGTCATTTCCTTCACCAGGACTCGCATTTCAAGGTGACCTGCATAAGAAACAAGAGGAAGATTCTCACAGATTGAGATCAACATATTTAAAATTTCAAAGTCCTCCGCAATTTTCTCCATTAAAATCTTTCCAGTAAGCATATGATCCAAATGCTGAAACTTTTTGTGATCCATTTTTATGTCAAACAATAACCTCTTATATTCATTTGGAGGAATCAATTCATGCTTTTCATCCCAAAAAGCAGAGAATCCTTTGTTTATTAATTTTTCAAACCGCTTTTTAAACTTTATTACTTCATCTCGTATATCTCCAGCTTTGACTTCAATATTTTTAACATGTGAATATTTTTTCAAGATTCTTCTGGCCATGTAATGACTGAAATTCTATTCATTCTATTCATTGCTGTCAAATCTACTTCAGTTAAACTATTTAAGAAATTTATTGCCCTTTGTGCTATTTCTTTTGTCTTTCTGTTTAAATTCTCTCTAACTGCTCTGCAACTTTCAAAGACGTATTTGGCCACTTTTTCTTTGATTCTCATATAATCAAGATAAGGTCTTAATTTTTCAACTTCCTTTATAATTTGCTCCCATACCATATTTTTGCAACCTTGCATTGCAGCCTGTCCTGTTACATGAGCTGCCAAACCTTTATTATTATCAGTTAATTCCTGATTCCTTGTTTGCAGAGTTTTATCCTTTGTTTCATTTTCTTCTTTTAGCTTCTGTAATCCAATTTTCAATTCTTTAATCTCGACATCTTTCAGACTTACTTGGGACATGGCTTGTAAGAGACTATCCAATCCAGTTTTATCTTCATCTATATCTGCATGTACCTATTAATATCATTTCTTTATCTTGAGAATTTGGAATGATTTCTTCTTTATAATCCAGCCAATTTGCTCTATCAGACATTCCCTCAATCACCTAATGATTCAACGCTTTGATGCGATGATCCATTCTCCGTTTTGATATTATGTTTAACAGATCATATTCAATAGCCATGTCTGTCTCAAATCCCATATCTTTCAATCATTTTTCTATATAAATAGCAGTGTTTTTGTTCTTCACTGTGAATGGGCCAAGAGTGAACGGATACTTGATATCTGTTGCTTATTTGAAAAGCAAGAAATTATTATCTTCAACAATTAACTTCTGCCTAAGGAACTCCAAAGCGAAAACCCTTAAGGTAAGAAATTTCGGTAAAACATAGGGTTTATGTTTGAAACCATATAACCTAATTACTGTAATGTCCTTTGACAAGAACCAATCTCCTACAATGTATTCTACACTTAATTGCATACATGCTTGCATTTCTGGTAAAACTCTAGGCAATCTTTCACCAAAAATCATTTTGTAAATCTCAGAGAGCATATAATTTATGTAATTAAACATATTATTTTGTAATAACTTTGTGAAAATGATCTCAGGGAATTGTAATTCTTCATGACTGGCCACCATGATCATTTTCATAAAAAATGACTGAAATCTGAAATGCCTGAGAGTAGGGAAATTGACCATCTGGTCACGAATATTTTCAATCAAGAATTCTTCAAAGTTAAGTCGAGGGATTTGATTTTCATCAATCCATGACTGAATTGTACTCATTTTATACAAAAGGCTTAATTGAAACTCAGTTACATACATGTCTGTATCAAACCCTAGGATTAAAGCCAACAATGTCAGAACCAGCTGGGTATTTTCATCAAATAAAGTGATATCTATAGGGTAAGGGATATCTGAAATGATTGTTTATGGTTTAAGACATGTAGACAAAAAAATTTCTCTATTATCTTGAAGGGTTTGATGATAACATTCAATAACAGAAGTTTCGGAAAAAATTTTGAGACTCAAGGGTTTGGGAAAAATTTATTTCTAGGGCTTTAATTATGACGACGGGCTCTATTTTGCAGACGACTCTGATTTTTCGACTGTCTAAAATAGTTCTTTCTTCTCTGGAATAATTATCAGCACACCACGACACAAATTCTGGAAAAGATGGGATTTGGTCCAGGCAGAAGGCTAACAATGATGACTAGTGGACTCTGTGTATGTCTATACCTTCTTCTAATAACTTAGACAACTTAAGCTTGACTTCAGTGACTGGTAACCTGATTAGGGTATCATAAATGTCCCCATCTCTATCTTCTAGGGATTCTTTAGCTTTAAAAACATCTATATCATGCACAGTTTCCATTTAAATCGTTTCTACAAACATATTTTTGTTAAAATATGTGGGCCAGGTCACCAGACCCTACCTATATAGACACATCTTTATCCTTCTGTCGCAACTGCTGATCTCCACTAGTATTCATCCAAGAACAGTGACACATAGACAAAATGTTGTTATTTGAAAACCCTTTTGTTTTATATAAGCTCTTTTTCTTAACTTTCTAGCAGCTTTCCGAATGTACTTTATTTCCAACCGTTGATCACATGCTTTTTTATTTGAGCCGTTAGATCTTGTGCCTCTTTATTTCCCATGGTGGTATCCGCGATCCCAATAATGGTTTTCTTCTCCGGTTTTTACTATGTGCGGATCAACCATTTTTTGACACCTGTTAGAGTGGTTTAATTACCGCAATCACTCTTTCCTCTATTGAGTGTGCACTTCCCATGATGCGGATGAATCTCGTCCTTAGACTTTGTGCCAATGTATCTGGTCCATTCGATTTGTGTCAACATATGGCGTATTCCCTTGTGCCTTCTGCTTCTGCCACGTGCTATGGCCCACGTTTACCCCATATTATCCTTTGGTGGTTCCGCACGGTGCTATAGTGGTTTGTGATACCACTATCATGTTGATGCGGAACAATAAGAATGCGACGCGTACTCCAGCGGTATTATGTCCGCAACCACTCATCATTGTTTGCAAACGAACTTTTGGGCGGTGTGGGAATCCACGATAACCGTTGATCTTTCTTTTCCTCATCTCCGTCGTTGAAACTTCGCTAAGATTTAACCTTTTCAATAATTACTTTCGGACTATTGCACATGTAGGTTTTTGCTTTGTTGATTTTGTATTATAACCCTTCATTCAACCCATCCGTAGTAAATTTACTTCTTTTGGATATTTTTGACAAACCTTTTAGGGTTTTTTTTTTTTGAGTATTTCAAATATAGTGTCAACATGCGGGTAGGGAAAAGCAAATTGGCAAATAAAGAGTCCAATGGCTCAAAAAAAACCAGTTTTCTATAGTGTATCTTGATGGCCAATCACTTACACAAAGTTTCGACAAACATCAACTCTACATAAGGACTAATGCCTAAAATTCCCCAAACATGGATGTTTTCCCCAGTGGAGTCGCCATTTCTGTGTTGGAGAAAACTCATTATGGCTTGGGGTAGACCACAACAGACAGTTGAATACCAGAAATTAACTCAATTCTCTGAGCTATGCTCTATAAATGACAATGCTAAGATAATGAAGAATAAAATTAACCTCCATCCAAACGTTTGATGTAGATCCCCGTTGGAGCTTTTCCACTCGTGCACTTGAACCTGCAAATTAGTCTTGACAGCCAATATACAACAAGTGCATGTAATATATAAACAATATTAACATCATCAATAGCAATGGTCCATGATATCATATGTAAATGCAACCCAATGTGATATAAACAACATTCACAACATTAATGGACGAGAATATGAGTGTTTCTATTAATAAATAACAAGAAGTACAATGTGATACGACCTCTTGTCGGCAACCAATATGAACCATGATCTGGGTCAATCCACTTGTGCCTCCACCACTTCAATCCTCCATGGAATGGAAAACTCAAACTATGATAAGAGTTTGGAAGGTGAACATAGAAGGTTCACAACTACAAGGATCAATGAGTGTAGACTCAAGATAGGGAAAAAATCCACTAGAGTTCTCTTGCTCTTCTTTTATCCTCCTATCCATAAGCCATATGTGCTCAATATATAGTCCTCCCAAAGGTAGGTGAAAGGACACATCGAAGCATTTCGGGGAAAATGGAGGGCCAAAGGTCACCCTATGACCGCTTTTTGGGAGTAAAAGGTAATTAACTAGTGATTTTTACCATTTTACATGCTACCCACGGGCTATAGAGATGCAACTCGTGGGTACGCCCACTGTAATGATGCAGCTAGCATATAGGGAAAAAAATGAGGAAATAGTGTGTCTGAAGGATATAAAGTGGATCTGAGTCAGTGAAATAGATCCTACAGGCCAAAGAGTGCTGATACTCACAAGGTGGAAAATTACGTTGTAACAATGATTGTGAGCATTATGAAGCAAAATGTGAACGGTTTGAGGAAGAGGTGCCATCATGCAACAGTTCTTGCAATTTCATAAGGAATGAGGGTTATTCTTATGAACTTGAATCTGATGAATATGAGTGTGTCACATTACCAAAGGATAATTCTATGAATGAATTACAAATATTGATAGCAACATGTAAAAATTTTCCCCAACAATATCAGGCATATCTTGATGTGTATAAGAGAGATACGCAAAAGGACATTCCTTTTGAAGACTTTTCTGATTGGGTGTTTGAAAATAGTCCCAAAAATGAAGATGTGGAGTTAGTGAAGAAATGTTTATTCCATTCTTGTAAAAGACCTTGGAGATAAAATCATATGTGTGTGAGTGAAAAGAGCAGTGAAATATCTGAAGCTTCAGGGAATGCATGTATTCCCTACTTGAAGAGAGTTTTTGGGTTTTCTTCAAAAATAGATTCGAAATATATTTATCTTAGGGAAACCAAGGGGAAAAATGCATCAGCGTGCTTGAAGGAGCAAAAAGAGGAGACCCATGAACCACCTAGTTCTGAAATAGGTGAAGTAGAAGAAGCAATACATGAAGAGGATCGAAAGTCACTCCCAAGTGACTGAAAAATATGAAGAGACATCACATGAGCATGAAGAAGACTCTATTGAAAACATTGAAGATCATTTCGAGACATATTCTACCTTGGACATGACTCAAAGAGCATCTACTGATGGATGCTTGAACTTTGAAGCAGTACCTACTGATGGGTGCTCACACCTCTATGTTGGTGACATAGAGATCACTTTTGAAAGTGTTGCTATAATACAAACTTCCATTAAGCATGGAAATGAATACATTGTAGCAGTGGAAGAAGAAACAAGATCAACTTCCCCATCACCACTTGAGCCTCATGAAGTTGGTCCAAGTAAGAAGGAAGAAGATGAGGAGGTTCATTTGCAAGAGCCTCTTTTTCTTGAAGGGTCATTAAAGATGAATGAAAAGAAGATCCAAGAGACCCTTAGCATTCTCCATGACACTCAAGCATTAGTGTCAAATTCTTGTTGAAAATTTTCTTCATTGAAGGATCCATCCTTCCTTGAAGACATGGAGAATATTCAAAGAGCAATGTGCAACATCAAAGGTAATTTCATGTCTTTGCTTTTTGATAGAAACAATTTGGTTGAGTTTAATGAATTGTTACATGATGAATAATTGAAGAATAATGAGGATATTCATAAAATCAAAATTCAAAATGAGAAACTTCTTGAAAGGTTGCAATATACTTGTTCTTCCTCCTATGTTTCAAATTTTCATATGGTAGATTGCATGGAGGATTCTCATGAGATGGTAGATCATGAGAAACATGGAAATTTGCATGTGCTTGATGTGTTTGAAGACGAGCTTGATGATATCCAAGCACTTGACGTGGTGGAATAGGAACTTGAGTTTCCTCTTGGAAATGGTTACACATTCTTTGAAGAAGTTGATTCCACTACCTTGGAACCAACCTATGAGGAAAGTTTTGCACTTTTGAGGGTGGTGCATGATCCCACACTTATGGAGCATTCACATGAGGACACTTTTGCACTTTCTGATCATTTGGTTGAGTTGGTTCATTCTCCTACATCTTACACTTCCATATTTTATAGCATTCATCCTAATGAAGTATGGGTGAAAGGTTTATTTTTTATGGTGCCACGTGAGGAGTATGAAACTACTATCTCTCCTTTATATGATAACATTATTAGAGACATTTCTTATTTAAATTTGTAGCAGCATCCCTTGTTACCTTATGATGAAATACATCTACATGGATGCACTTATGATGTTCACTTGAGTCACTTGAAGACTTATGATTTTCCTTGCTCCTTGCTTAGTTCAATTGATATTGGAGGAACTTCATCCACTACTTGGGTGAAGAGATATCTGATTGGAGAAAATTCTTATTAGAAGCAAAATCCCATGTTATTTCTTGATGATACACATGTTCATGGATGCAAAAATTCTACTTATGTGAGCCCCTTGAAGACTCATTTTTTTCTATGCTCCCTACTTGGTTCATATTTTAGTGGGTGTTCTTCATTCACTTCTTGGATGAAAGAACACATGGCCGATTATTTTGATGCATATTACATCCTTTTGGAGAAACATTATAGGACATGGGATCCTCACCTATGTCATTGGATCAGATTTGATTGGTCACTTGAATCTTGTATGCACTTGGAAAATGGTGGTCTACTTACTTCGAGGTATAAGCACTTTCATGATTCTTTGATGAGGCACCTCCTTGATGTATATTTTTATTATGTTGTTATTTATTAATGATATATATTTTGTACTCATGATGTTTGGAAGAATTCATTCAAGAAAATGGGATCCATGAATTCTCTTTCCTGATGGTATGGGTTGGAGAGCACTCCTAATTGTTGGAGTGGAATACAAGCAATGGGACCCTGAGATAATTTTTCGTTTCATTGGTTTCAATTTTTTTGGGAAACAATTAGTATGGGAGATTGATTCCGCACTTAATAAAGTGATTTTAATTAGAGTAGTGTAGCAACACGCATGGTGGTTCCTCTTATTGGCACAAACCCAGTCGACAGGGGTTCCCGACACTGTCGTCACTCAAACTACCGCGATCTCCCTGAGCACCATCCCAGATAGGTTTTACCCCATCCAGCGACACCTGCGAAGCAGATGAGGTCTCACCCGAGGAATTCAAGGGAGAGTTGATGGTACCACATTTCCGTCGAATGTAGGGAGGATATTGGGCATCGACTACTTGACTTATTGCAACATTTCAGAAGTAAATGTAAGCATTTAACTGAGGCATTCAATGATAACCGCGACATTATTCAACAAAAGCAAATCATTAATCATAACTACGATATCATTCAATAGGAGTAGATCATCATTTGCAACAGATACAACAGTAAAGCATTAATCGCAGCAAGGAAACATCTCATCATTCATACATTCATATTTCAAAAATGCACTACCGCAGATGAGCAAAATAGACACCGGGATTTAACTCCAAAGCTCCATCACATCATATTAATCTCGCACAAAACCCAGATAAAACAAAATACTCAACCTCCGCTTCATATCAGGATCTCTCAGATGCCAAGATTTCACAATCATGCTCTCCAAAAATCATATCGACACCTACAAACCTATATCAATTTATAGGCTTGCGCCTTACATTGTTTGTCAACTTCCTAACAACTTATTAACCGACAATTCTACCCAAAATCCGCACAATGCGGTCTAAATGACCCAAAATACATATTACATGGTCCAAACGACCCAAAACCCGCATGCTACAGTCTAATTGACCAAAAAAATACATAAAATAATTGTTGCACGGACTACTGTTTTCTTCCTTTTGCAGTGCCTTTGGCCTATCGTAGCATCCACGATGCTGACTCACCAAACCGCCTGCCAACAGGCCCCCGACACAATCTTGTGGCTTGCCCTCAAGCCATGTCAGCTGGACATTGTGTACGCGTTAGTCATCTGTCACTGAACTTTGTCATTGATACTATTCTTACTGTCTGGATCTCGCTATGGTGTATTTGTCAAGAAGATACCTCGGTCACAGGATCCCTGTCATGTACTTCTCATACTGACACAGGGACCTTTGAACAGGTGACCAATCACTATTCAAACTCATCCTCCAGTCTCTGGAAACCGGGAACAGATGGATAAAAAGAGGATGAACAACACCAAGGTGCAAAACCAGACGATGGTTCTGGCACATCTGTTTCGCACTAGCGATCATCTCCTATTGGGACCGGGGTGTTTTCGTCGCAGCCTCCCTAGTCGTCAGATGGACCACAACTCTTCGAACAACCACTTCGTTCCTAGACATCTCAAATAGAACCTCGGCTCTGCTGCACCCAGGTATCGTCGCCGCTGCCATCCCAAGCCACTCATGCACACTCATCATTCAGGCCCTCAGTGTGCCTGGTGCGCTTCTGCAGGAAATGAAGTGAACGATTTCCACATCTTCCTTGGAACTCCTAACCTAATTACTCACTGAACTCACTGGAATCATGAACACCTCTCTTCTGGTAGATACCTTTGTGCATAGCTAACCTCTGTGTCCTGTATTTATGCCAAAACCCCAGCTCAATCGTCTTCCTGGATAATGATGCAGGACTGTCATTCACATAAGGTGCCGATCATGTCATGCTGCTGTGTGCTATCATTCACATAACCCGATTGCTGACTGGGGGAATGGCGACCATCCTGCTACCGATAATCCTACGTGCCAAAATGTGCGAACTATCATGCCTAGTGCTAGCGGCCATGCTGCCACAATATGTGCCATGTGCCAAACGTTCCTCCCTAATTACCCGGATCCGTCGTCGATCCTGTCATCTTGTCGACCGGATCCTGACATTAATGCCCATCATGTCCATAAACACTGTTAATAACTATCAGCCAGTTCCTGCATTTATTGCTGATTTGACCAAGTCATAGCCCTGTGGCCATCGTGGCATTGTCTCCTGATAGCGATACCTACCCTTCTACTTGCGCAGCCTTTTCTTGCTGGTGCGCCATCTTGCCATCAATCATCCTTCGCATTTTTATTTTTCCCGCAATGCTGACAGCATTGCGAGGCTCCTTGTCTATCCTATAGGGATTCAAGTCGACACAGATGCACACCGCTCTAGTCTTCTTGTCCTGAACTACCATAGGACTGATCCACTCCGACACTTCAATGGGTTCAATGATGCTAGCACTAAGCATTCTGTCAATTTCTTCTTTGACTCATTCCTTATGTCGCGGATTCATGCAGTATGGTCGCTGCCTAACCAGCTTCGCGTCAGGCTTCAATGGGATCTTCATCTCGCCTAAATCTTTTAGGATCCCTTTCATCTCTGAAAACTTTGTAGGAAATAAATCCTAGAACTCATGTAGCAAATCTATGATTTTTGCCATCATCTCCTTGTCCCAATAGTCCCCAATGTTTGCGAACGTTGGGTTCTTTTGCGACCCAATGTTGACTTTCCGAAGTTTCAGTGGCTGATTGGCTGTGTTTGTGGGTACATTAGGTGCTGCAACACCTCGGCTGCCTTCTGTCTCTGGGATATTAACATTCTGTGGGTCGTCATCATCGGCTAGCCCACCATTTATATTATAATATTCCATTAGTAACTGCATCTGACAACAGGTATGCGGATCCGCCAGATAAGCAACCGGAATAACCTTTAGCACAACATCACGAATCAGCTATAGGGCATTGTGTACATCCAGATTGGTATTTGCAAAACTAAAGGTCTGAGTGAAACACACCGTCAATTCCAATCAAGTGGTAATTTCCCCACGCAACTTCGGTGCAGCATACCAGGATCACGACATGTCGTCCAAAGTATGGATGAAAGCATGGACCCATTCATCCCTACGTCGTGATGTCCACAAAGTTTGACATTCCACTAAATGATCGCTTGGGTTACTCTGCCCGTCATACCGCCCAGTGTGATAAAATTCAGTGTCTCCAAACCAAACCATCAATAGCCATCAACACTGCAGCCAGTCAGTAATCATTTTTTTGTGGCTCGCCCACCATCTTGCGGGAGTAGCCTTTAGTGCCTCCTCCATTGCCAGCAGTCACTGCGATTCAAATACCATAGCTTCAAATGTAACTAAAAACTCAGACAATCCCGACAATCCCTCATATACCAGCAACTCAACAAACTCTGTTGCGACACGACACAACGACTGTGTAACCAACCCACACTTCTTGAATGAGACTTCATGCATGCGGTTATGCCAATTTTCTAAAGCATCTTCAGAATAGGAAGTCGCAGAGCTAGAACCACACCAACTGATTTCTCCATCGATAGTTGGATGAATGTAGTCTTCTGAAATATTATACGCATGATCCCATCCATGTATAATTTCATCCTTCACTGGTTCAAGATAGCATCATCCTTCTGCCATATCCAACGGAGCGATGACACGTAGATCCCAATTCTCAAAATTCATCATGCATCTCTTGAAGTCAATAACTGTGCCGCTGTCATTTTCCCATCCAATCCCCAAGACCGTGGGATAGGAACTTCCACCTTTGATGACCTCGATAACATCGAAATCAACACTTGTCGTCATGCCTTCAATATCCACCACAAGGCGCGGAACGTGCCCAATTGGTGTTACCTTGGCCTGATTAGCTATTCGCAGCTGCACAGGAGACCAGCTCAACTGAGGGCTCCCCATATTTTCCCATGCATGTTTGTTCAAAATGTTAACATCTGATCCAAGATCCAGAATGACGGAGTCAACCTCATAGTCCCCAATCTGGATGTTCATACGCATTTCTTTGCCAGTCTTCCTCCTTTGCAAGGAATTCACCGCAGACTCCTTCCATCCTTGAGTTGGTCGACGCAACCAATTCTCAATTTCAGCCAACGCATCAGGCTCTTTAGCTAGCAATAAGAAACTTTCCAGGAAGTGTTGTAAGGTACCATGCTGACTCGATGGGCCTGCATCCAAAGTTGAATAAAAAATCGGAGGCATATCACAAATAATTGACTTGCCGCAATCTTTTTCCATTGTGTTACGTGCTTGAAAGAATGCATCGCGCTCGACACCGATATCAAACTATGTTTTCTTCATCTTAGTCGGTCGGATCAGAGGGTGTGAACCATCTTCGCGTGTCATTTCTCCTCCTTGCGTAATAACATCAACAACAGCACCTTATGCCCACGGCTCAGCTGAAATCGTCGCCACGTGGACCCTTGATTTTGGTTCGGTGGATGGTTCACAGGCTGGTTTACATTTGGTTGTGATCGTTGATTTTGGTTCTGCAATTGATTCTGGTTTGGCGTCTGGTGCTAGTTCTGGTTCTGAATTTGCTGTATGTTTCCGGCCTGCCATCACGCAATTAGTTGTGGATAATTTTCAACAGTATGATCAACAACAAAGCAATACATACACTGCATCGGTAGTTGTGGACAATCCCTCTGATAATTCCCTAATATCCCACAGTTATAACATTGAACATGGTCGTGACCTCGTCCTCCTCCATGGCCTCAAAAACCACCACCGCATCCTCCCTAGAATTCGCCATGAAATCCCCCTTGTTGCAGATACTATGGTTGGTTAAACTACTGCTACATGGGGTTTGGCTGCAATGGTCCTGCCTGAGCATACTGCGGCTGTTGGACATACTGCAACTGCTGAACATATTGTGGTTGTTGAACCTACTACAGATGTGGAACAAACTGTTGCTGCTATAGCGCAAACTAGATATGTGGTTGTGGTAGTGGTTGGGCCACCAACGGTTGCGGTATTGTATTCTGATCATCCTTCACATAATAAGCATCATACGTTCTTTCTTGTAGTAATCCATATGCGCGACAGTCCTTATCATCATGTCCCACAGACTTACAGAATGTGCAATACAAGTTCATCAGCGTCATTACCATCTTCTGCATGTATTGACATTCCTCATGCCGATGTCCATATACCTAACAAATGCGACACCATAGCATACCTGTACCACTTAATGGGTTCGGCGCCCCTGATACTAGATAGTTGCGAAAATCTGGGCAGTTATCCTTAGTATGCCCCTCCGCATGACATCCCATACACCAAGCCTCCTTGCGATGTTCCTTACCCTTCTTCAGGTCCTACAATTGTATCGTGAGGTTGGCCAATTGTGTCTGGATCTGGGACATGCCAGTCGCATTCTCGCTAATCGGCGAAGCTTCTAACCTCATTGAGATTTCCAGGTCCTCACTCGGTGTTGTAATGTTTTGTTGCATCAGCGGTATCTGAATGAGAGGTAGCAGCGCAACAATAAACCATTCTTTGTGCTGGATCTCACTCATGTCAAATCTAACCCGTGCCATCAGTGTTTTGAACTGCTGGTTAAATTCCCACATAGTTTCATTGGGATACTGCTTAATTTCCTTAAGCTCTGTAATATACTGTGCTTCCGACTTAGGTTTCCATAATTCTGCAATCAATCCTTTTCTAATGTCATCCAACGTCTTTTCTGGGGTGCCAGTGGGAACTTGTATGAACTTCATGAACCAGTCCAATGCGTGACCATGAAGAGTTGTCTCCAATTGTCCCTTCTTAGCATTATCATCAGTAACCTGCTTGACGGTCCATACTGCTTCACATAGAAACCAATACTGCTCTGGGTTATCTGTCCCAATTCCTTGGAACAATGACATCTTTGCATCTTCACCCTCCATCCTGGGCTTCCTTCCTGTTGTCGTTGACCCGCTAGTAATTAAATGTTGTTGACATGAAGAACACAGTGGCGTCGAAGCGGTATTTCTTACAGGTTGTGTGATAGTGAGTGAAGGTGTGGGAATGCTGCTGCTGGGGTTTGGTCCTGCCTCTATTCTAGGCGTAGTCTAGTTTCCCCTGTCGGAACTGTGAGGTCACTTTGTCCCATGTGGTCTTCCTTTGCGACCTTGTGTTTTGATTGCAGTAGGACCTTCTCCCGTCCTCTGCCTCTTTTCCTGTCGAAACCTTGCTCCTCCCCTCGTAAGACCACTTTCTCCCTCGGCTTCCTTCACAGTCTCATCACAACTTCCACCCATCTACCCTGTATAATTCCATCCACCACACCCCTTTCTGCTATGATACCCACAACTCCCGCCCACCAGGGTTTCGACTGATAAAGGTGCATCTTCAATATGCCCTTCTCGCAAACAAGCATCTTGATGGATAACTGTAGTGACAATAAAAACCAGCCTTGTGGTCTGCGGAAGAAATATCTTTCAACTTCACTATAGGATTTCTTTGTATTGACCATGAACTCAATGATGTAACCTTCTAGCATGCTGTCGAGCAAAACTTCAACAACCCATGACGCTTTGTTATCAACTTCTTGGAGCTCTTGGATTAGTTATGGAATCCAAGATGTCGATTCACCTCCTTGAAAGTTCCTCTTCTGAAAGGTCCATTTTTCCAACCACTCAAACATAATGACTGGGAATTCATAGAAGAAATATTCATGTGGACCGTCGTGAATGTACCTTCCCAACCACTGATCTGTCGTCAGCCCAGTATTCTAATTTTCTTTTTCAGCAAACTCCTGCAACTTCTGGTCAAACCAGTCTTGGATTTCTGGTTTCGTCGGATGCCACATGTCCTCCTTTCACTTCATGCGAGATCCCAGCAACGGAACCATTTGTTGTCACAAACCTAGTCAATAGGGGTTCCCGACACTGTCAACACTCAAACCGTCGAGATCTTCCTGAGCACTGGCCCATACAGGTTTTACCCCGTCCAACGACACCTACGAAGCAGATGAGGTCTCACCCGAGGTGTTCAAGGGAGAGTTGACAGAACCACGTAACCGCCGAATGTAGGGAGGATATTGGGCATCGACTACTTGACTTATTGCAACATTTCAGAAGTAAATCTAAGCATCTAACTGAGGCATTCAATTATAACCGTGACATTATTCAACAAAAGCAAATCATTAATCATAACCGCGATATCATTCAATAAGAGCAGATCATCATTTGCAACAGATACAACAATAAAGCATTAATCGCAGCAAGGAAACATCTCATCATTCATACATTCATATTGCAAAAATGCACTACCGCAGATGAAAAAAATAGACACAGGTAATTAGCTCCAAAAATCCATCACATCATATTAATCTCACACAAATCCCAGATACAAATAAATACTCAGCCTCCGCTTCAGATCAGGATCTCTTAGATGCCAATATTTCACAATCATGCTCTCCAAAAATCATATCGACACCTACAAACCTATATCTATTTATAGGCTTGCGACTTACATTGTTTGTCCACTTCCTAACAACTTATTAACCGACACTTCTGTTGAATATTGTAACTTCTAAGAATATTATATTTGTACTTTATTATTCTGGAGATGTTTCATCCCTTCGAGGTGATCCTATTGTGTATCCGGAGATGTTTATTCCTCCGATGGATTGTGGTAACCATGGTTATTAGATCCACCATGTGGAGTTCGGCCCTGAGTTAATTTATTAGGGGTTATTAGACTCCCTTGGGAGAGGTCGGCCCCATAAGGGAAAAAGTCAGTCGGGAAACTAGTATAAGTAGAGGAGGATGTTCATCACTTATCTCATACTTCCATCACTCAGAAAGTAGCGCACTTGTGAGAGAGAGGTCTGCATAGGAGGTAGAGAAGGAGCTCTAGTCTTGGAGCACATCTTGTATTTTGGTTGATCATCTTATTGAGGAAATCTTTGCTGGGTTTTCTACCCCATGAGGGTTTCCCAGGGTAAAATCTATTTCTATCTTGTGATTGTTCTTCTTTCAGTGATCATGCTAGTCAAATTAGTTTAAACTTAACATGGTATCAGAGCTAGCCTGAATAGAACATCTTTCACAAGGTGAAAATATCTTTCTCTCTCTCTCCCAAAATTAGGGTTTCTGCAAAAGTTAGTATTTTTGGATTCTGATTGCATGGCTGAATAGCCCTTCTCAAAATCAAATTTTTGAGCCCTAGATCAAAGTTTTTGGTGGGGTAGAACTCCAGGAAAGTCAAACCCTAGTTTGACCAAAAGTGCGATAAGCCAAAAATTCTGTTGCAGATCCAAAAAGTGAAAAAGTTGGAGTTTCCATAAACAGAACACACCAGTGTTTCCAAGTTAATCAAGCACATCTCCTGGTAAGTGTTATTCTATCTCTTGAGAATATTCAATCTCCTTGGACTCCCCCAAGAGAAGATGGCTCCAAGCACTAAGCTTGAAGACAAGTTAGAAGGAATAGAAAATTTTCAGGCATGGAAATATAGAATTGGTCTCATTCTTGAAGAGAATGATCTTGCCCAATATATCAAGGATGAGATTGCAGAACCTGGAGAAGATGAATCCAAAGAGAAGTATAGGAAGGATTTGATTAGGGAAAAGAGAATCATTGTTGATTCTATTAAAGACCACTTGATTCCCCAAGTGGCATCCAAGAAGACTCCAAAGGAAATGTATGATGCCCTTTCCAGAATGTATGAGGGAAGGAACATCAATAGAAAGATGAATCTGAGAACTCAATTGATGAGCACAAAGATGAACAAAGGAGAATCTATTCAAGACTATTTCTCAAGGATCTCCCAGCTCAAAGAACAACTAGATGCTATTGGAGATACCCTTGATGAAGATGAACTAGTCATGACTGCTCTAAATGGTCTCACTAGACCATGGGAGTCATTCATCCAAACCATGTGTGCCAGGACAAAAAAAGCATGAAGTTTGATGTGGTATGGGAAGATTGCATCCAAGAAGAAGCTAGGGTTTCTAACAGAGAAGCTCTTCTCAAAGAAGATGACCAAGCCTTGACTACACACACCAAGAGAAGGAGGAATCAGTCTTACTTCAAGAAGGATAATCACAAGGAGTCTCAATCTCCCCAAAGATTTCAGAAGAAAGGAAGAAGAAAATTCTCTTCTTTCCAATGTTTCAATTGTCATAAAGAAGGACACATTGCTAGATTTTGTCCCTCAAAGAAGAAGAAAAATATTCACTATAAAAGACATCAAGCACATCTTGCAGAAGATGAAAGTGAAGAAGAAGAAGAAGAGGAAGAAAGGCCTCACAAGAAAATATCTAAAAGAGATGAAGAAGAAGGAGAAAGGCCCCTCCCTAAGAAAAGATCTAGAAGGAATGAAGAAGAAGGTGCAGAAGAGTATGTTCTATTCTCTGCATTCTCAGGATCTATAACACCTGGAGAAGATACATGGCTTATTGATAGTGGTGCTTCAAAGCACATGACTGGACAAAAGAAAACTCTTTCAAAACTGGAAGAGAATACCTCTCCACAAAAGGTGTCATTAGGAGATGACTATCAATATCCCATCAAGGGAATTGGTGAAGCAAGCTACAAGCTTGATTCTGGAACACCATTGAAAATGAAAGAGATATTATATGTCCCATGATTGAAGAAGAACTTACTCTCTATCTCAGCTCTAGATAAGAAAGGTTACAAGGTTGCATTCATAGATGGACAAGTACTCATGTGGTCCAAAATAAAATCAATTAAGGATGCAATTTATATTGGTGAAGAGGAAGGAGGTTTATACAAAATCAGAGGACATCCAGAAGCTACCCTTGTTCATGAAGCCACTAGTCCTAATGAACTATGGCATAGAAGGCTTGCTCATATTAACTACAAAGTACTACCTCATGTGAGTAAAGTTGTCATAGGACTACCAGATTTGAAGATTGATCATGATGGCACATGCAAGGGGTGTGCCAAAGGAAAGAATATCAAGAACCCTTTCCCAAAGAGTGAAACAAAGACCAAGAATATTATGGAATTAATTCATTCGGATGTGTGCGGACCAATGCCCTCCACATCCTTGAGTGGATATGAATACTACCTTACATTTATTGATGACTACTCCAGAAAGACTTGGATTTACTTTCTAAAAGGGAAGAATGAAGTCTTTGGAAAGTTCAAGGATTCAAAGCCTTGATAGAAAACCTTTCAGAAAAGAAGATCAAAATACTCAGGACAGATAATGGTGGAGAATATACTTCAAAAGACTTTGAAGATTTCTGTAAGGAAGATGGAATCAAGAGGGAGCTAACCACTCCCTACAATCCTCAACAAAATGGTGTTGCTGAAAGAAAGAATAGAACCATCATGGAAGCTGTAAAGACTATGATACATGACCAAGATCTACCCATGTATCTATGGGCTGAAGCAACTAGGATAGCAGTCTGTGTACAAAATAGACTATCCCATAGTGCTCTTGAATTCAAGACTCCAGAAGAAGTGTTCACAGGAAAGAAGCCTGAGGTAAGTCATCTCAAAATATTTGGATGTCCAGTGTACATTCACATTCCAAAAGAAAAGAGAACCAAGTTGGATCCTTCTGGTAAGAAGGGAATATTTGTTGGATATTGTGAATCATCCAAAGCTTTCAGAATTTACATCCCAGGATTTCATCATATGGAAATAAGTAGAGATGTGACATTTGATGAAGAAGCAGCTCTCAAGAAATCTAGGAAGTGCCAACTTGAAGAAATATATGAAGAAGATACATCTCCTAGAATCACAGAGGCTGTTCCCATCCCTGAAGATGCTACACCAGAAGACTATGACATGTTAGAACCACAAGAACCCACCATTACAAACTTATCTAGAAAAAGAAGGCCAGCATGGGCTAGAGACATTATTCAAGGAGCTGAAAAATATGGAGCTCTTGAAGGCTCCACTAGAGAAAGGAAGAAACCAAAGCTAGTATCCAACTATGTGGCTTTGATGTGTGATCTTGTGGATCAGGAACCTACTAGCTATGAAGAGGCAGTTCAGAAGAAAGAGTGGGTAGAAGCAATTATAGAAGAATACCAATCAATAATGAAAAATTATGTTTGGGATATAGTTCCCAAACCAAAAGATAAAAGTGTGGTATCTTCCAAATGGATATTCAAAATAAAAAATGTTGCAGATGGTAGCATTGAAAAATATAAGGCAAGATTTGTAGCCAGAGGATTCTCTTAGAAAGAGGGAATTGACTATGAAGAAACATTTGCACCAGTTGTTAGGTACACTTCCATTAGAACTATTATGGCACTTGCATCTATGATGAAATGGAAATTACATCAGATGGATGTTAAGACAGCCTTCCTGAATGGTGTGATTGAAGAAGAAGTGTAGGATTTGAAGTTAAAGACGGGAAAACACATGTATGCAAACTGAAAAAGGCTTTGTATGGATTAAATCAAGCTCCCAGAGCTTGGTACAGAAGGATCGACAGTTTCTTGACAAGCATGGGATTTACCAAGAGTAAAGCTGATCCTAATATTTATCTCAAAGTTATGGATGATGAACTTGTTATATTATTGTTGTATGTAGATGATCTATTTCTAAATGGAAATGAGAAACAAATTATCGAGTGCAAGAAGAAGCTCTCCTCAAAATTTGAGATGAAAGATCTCGGATTAATGCACTACTTCTTAGGTCTAGAAGTATGGCAAGAACCCAAAGGAATCTTTCTAAATCAAGGTAAGTATGCTATAGGGATTTTGAAAAGATTCGATATGTTGGAGTGTAAATCCATGGCCACTCCCCTGGACTCTAACTTAAAGTTATTAGTTGATGACTCATCAAAGTTAGTAGATGTGACTCTATACAGACAGATCATTGGGTCATTAATGTATTTGACAAATACCAGACCAGACATATGCTTTGTTGTAAATACCTTGAGTTAGTATCTAGTGGAACCTAGAAGAGTTCACTTAATAGCTGCAAAGCATGTGATGAGGTATCTAAAGGGTACATTAGATTTTGGTCTATATTATCTTGGAAATCATGAATTCAGACTGCATGGTTACTCAGATTCTTATTGGGCGGGAAGTGTTTCAGATAGGAAGAGTACATCAGGTGGATGTTATGGTCTTGGATCTGCCATGATCTCATGGTTCAGCAAGAAACAGTCTAGTGTGGCTCTCAGTACAGTCGAAGCAGAATATATAGCTGCCTGCTCTGCGAAGCAGTATGGCTTCGGAAACTGTTATCAGGATTGTTTGACTTAGAGATGGATCCCACTGTGATCATGTGTGACAACCAGAGTTGTATTAAGATGACAGAAAATCCAGTGTTCCATGATAAGTCAAAACACATAGAGATCGGATATTTCTATATACAGGATATGGTGCAAAAAGGAACTATTAAGCTTGAGTATGTGAGCACTGATGAACAAATTGCTGATATATTGACCAAACCTCTATCTTGAGTAAAATTTGAGTATTTCTGAGACAAGCTTGGTGTAGTTCAAAAGGACCCTCCTCGAAAGGAGGAGTGACGTAGACACTGATGATGAGATTGCCCACATCAACAGTAAGGTCGATGATGAGGATACCTGTATTAGTATGCTTAGGATATTTATATTTCTTAGATGAATACTTAGGATACTTATATTACTTATATTTCCGATACATGTATTGATGTGGATACTTGTATTGATGATATGTATACATGTATTGATGAGGATACTTGTATTGATATATTGATGAGGAAACTTGTATTGATGAGGATACTTGTATTAATGTATTGATGAGGAAACTTGTATTGATGAGGATACTTGTATTGATGTACTAATGATACCTGTATTGATGAGGATACAGGTGGGGATTGTATCATCCCTGGACTTCGGTCCCTTGAATTGATCAATAGACAGATGTCTTCGAGAATGAAGTCCTTAGTGGACAGGTGGGGATTGTATCATCCCTGGAATTCGGTCCCTTGAATTGATCCGTAGACAGATGTCTTCGAGAATGAAGTCCTTAGTGGACAGGTGGGGATTGTATCATCCCCGGACTTCGGTCCCTTGATTTGATCCGTAGACATATGTCTTCGAGAATGAAGTCCTTAGTGGATAGGTGGGGATTGTATCATCCCCGGACTTCGGTCCCTTGAATTGATCCGTAGACAGATGTCTTCGATAATGAAGTCCTTAGTGGACAGGTGGTGGTTGTATCATCCCCGGACTTCAGTCCCTTGAATTGATTCGTAGACGTATGTCTCCAAGAAGTGGTCCTTAGACTCTGTCTAAGTTGACAAGAGGATTGTATCATCCCTAGGCATGATGAGGTGTCTTAAATGATCCGTAGATGTATGTCTCCGAGAAGTGGTCCTTAGGCTCTGTCTAAGTTGACGAGAGGATTGTATCATCCCTAGGCATGATGAGGTGTCTTAAATGATCCGTAGACGTATGTCTCCGAGAAGTGGTCCTTAGACTCTGTCTAAGTTGACGAGAGGATTGTATCATCCCTAGGCATGATGAGGTGTCTTAAATGATCTGTAGACGTATGTCTCTGAGAAGTGGTCCTTAGACTTTGTCTAAGTTGACAAGTGGACTGAATCATCCCTAGACATGATGAGGTGTCTTAAATGGATCATGTGTGTTATGACAATGCTGATGATCGTGAGATGACGATGCTGATGATCATGTGATGATGATGCTAATGATCGTGTGATGACGATGCCGATGATCATGAGATGACGATGCTAATGATCGTGAGATGACGATGTTGATGATCGTGAGATGACGATGCTGATGATCGTGTGATGGCGATATTGATGATCGTGAGGATCCAAATATTGATGTTGCTGCAGCTGTTCGTGCGCTGTAGAAGATGAATACTCAATACTGATGATGCTGATGTTCCAATACTAACTATGTTCCAGTAACTATTTGAGTTACTGATGATGATGTATAAAGAAAGCTTCCAATGATTTATAGATGTATCATGTATGATGTTGATGGCTCCTTGCTCCTGCAGATGTTGTTATAATATCCTTCTCATTAAGGGGGAGTGTTGAATATTGTAACTTCTAAGAATATTATATTTGTACTTTATTATTCCGGAGATGTTTCATCCCTCCGAGGTGATCCTATTGTGTATCCGGAGATTTTTATTCCTCCGATGGATTGTGGTAACTAGGGTTATTAGATCCACCATGTGGGGGTCGGCCCTGAGTTAATTTATTAGGGGTTATTAGGCTCCCTTGAGAGAGGTCAGCCCCATAAGGGAAAAAGTTAGTCGGGAAACTAGTATAAGTAGAGGAGGATGTTCCTCACTTATCTCATACTTCCATCACTCGGAAAGTAGCGCACTTGTGAGAGAGAGGTCCGCATAGGAGGTATAGAAGGAGCTCTAGTCTTGGATCACATCTTGTATTTTGGTTGATCATCTTATTGAGGAAATCTTTGCTGGTTTTTCTACCCCATGAGGGTTTCCCAGGGTAAAATCTCTGTCTATATTGTGATTGTGTTTCTTTCAATGATCTTGCTAGTCAAATTAGTTTAAACTTAACAGCTTCTACCCAAATGACCCAAAATCCGCACAATGCGGTCTAAATGACCCAAAATACATATTACATGGTCCAAACGACCCAAAACCAACATGTTGCAGTCTAATTGACCAAAAAAATACCTAAAATAATCGCCATGCGCACTACTGTTTTCTTCCTTCTGCGGTTCCTTTGGCCTATCGGAGCATCCACGATGCTTCCATGCTGACTCACCAAACCTCCTGCCAACACCTCTCTAAAATCATCATGGAATATCGAAGAATCAAAGTTGGGAAACTCAGTGGCAACTTCAATAATTATGCAGTGGTATCAGAAGGGGTTTCCAAAATATGAAAGAGGTAAAGAGTAATTTTGCAAACTTTTTTTTTATGGATTTAATTAACATTTTGGTTTTTAGTGGTGATGCTACGGGGTATATCAAAATGAAAAAGAAAACCCACATATCCTTTCTTTTGGAAACACATAATTGTAGTGCATGAGTGGCTCTACTCAAGGTTTTAGAGGAGAAGTTTTGGGAAGAAAAGTTTTGGAAAGAAAGCAGGTTCTTCCACATACATGTGTTGAAATTGCTTGAGGACAAGAAATATTGGGAGGGGATGATTTTTCATGTCCCAACATTTTGCATTGGGTCACAATGGCGTAAGCCCCTTGGCCATACTCATGATAGTTTGTCAAATTTATGCTAAGGGTCAAATAATTGCAAAGAATGATGTCCATGTTAGTAATAATGTGAAATTAGATCCAAATGGACAAGGTGGGTCACATTAAGAGAAATTATCAATTCAAATTTTGTAATATACCCATCCATATGAACTGTCATGGAGGAAAATTACTAGTTCCCTAGGTTGGGGGTGGAAGCATTAAAAGTTGGAATAAGGGAGCTACAAGACTCAAAGTGACCTTAGACTTGCAAATTGACATTAAATGGGTCAAACAAATAATAATAAAAATAAAATAAGGTGGCATTGGATCATGATTTCACATAAGAGGTTGTGGGACCCACATGTAGCAAGATTCCCCACTACACTTGGCATGATTCTCTCACCAATTCAAGTTCAAGGTGAAGGATAAAATACTTGGGGGATTTTAATAGGTTTCATTCATGGAATGAGTAATGTAATTTCGAATTGGAGTGGAGGAGTAACTCCCATGGAAGAGGAAGAAGCATCTTAGAAGGATTGTGAAATTTGGCCTAGATTCCCTAGCTTCTATGAAAACAATGATGAAGATGCTATGACACTTATGACATAAATCAGACCTGAATGTTGACATATGACATATATGACATGTCATGGCTAAATATAGACTCCAAGAATGCTCACAAGGGATTTTGGGCAGCCAAAGAGACACCCATTTGAATTGAGGGAAGATGGAGACTAGGAATTGTTGGACAAGTGGTAGACATTGGAATCTCTTCCCAACTTGAGTTGGCATGAGGATTTTGGAAGGAATTAGACCCATGGAGGACTTGATAAGGATATAAAATACAAGAACAAAGAAGGATAGTATCTTTTGATCATTTTTTATTTGCATCCTTGCAATTTGGAGAGCTTCTAGCTTGTCCATGCTAGTGGAGTCTTTACTCTACTTTCCTTAGTACCAATTTCAAGGTTGAAAGATTCCCATCCTAATTGAAAATTGGAGAGTCCATTCAGACCTTTAATTTGGAGCTGCAATGGAGTTATTAGTTGCAGGTTTAAGCTACAGGGAAGCTCGTGTTTATTTCTTCTACAACTTGTTCTCATCTCTGTCTCACATTTCTTTGCATATTTTGGTTCTTGGAGGAAGGGTTCCTTTGGTGAGATGATGATCTCTTTGTGAGAGTCCCATGTTATCCATGTATTTGTATTCTGATATATATACTCTGTATTTGATTCGCATAAGATGCTTAGGTCGAAATACCAAGTGAAACTATGTAAAAATACCAAATAATGCATAAATGGTGCCATTTTCTCCATATCTTGTTGTTAGAGCTTGAAGAGGATTTATTTCGAATTGTATCAGTCAATATATGTGATTTTTTTTTATGTATGGAGTCTCATTAATGTTCTGAATAAGTTTCATTAACATTTCACAAGTCTTTGGAACCCAAATATCAAATTTCATAACTACTAGTGAAGTTTAAATCAAGGGTGGTCCCCTGTGAATGGGCATGATTAGATAATGCAAATTCCAACATTGGATTCTATCCATTTGTGCAATATAAGGTGACCATGTGGTAAAAGGGAGGAGGCCCACGTGAATATTCAATACCTATTCATCATGGGAGGGGCAATTTGATTGAACCCAACGTAAGTACATCCTTTGTGAATGGACTATATTTAATCTAATCCATTCACCGGGAGGAAAATAAAATTTCCCTTCACATGAGTGGGAATCTCTCTAATAGCTCATATCAATGCATTCCTAAGATCGACAATCCACAATTAGCTAGGAAGATTCAAGGGATATTCATCATTCCTCAAGTATCCACCTTCCATATAAGTTGAATCCCAATAAAAACTCAATATCAACAATGCAACTCATGGGGTAGACCCATCCCAGTCAACTTATTACAACCAATCAAAATATGCCACATATCCCTCCAGCTCTTACGTAAGAATGCCTTCCACTAGGTGTCATAAAAATATTGGCTTTTTGTTGAACCCAATCTCTATTTTTTCCAAATTTTCTATGGTTCCAGACACCTAACAAGATAAGCAACATGTTAATAAATCCCATGATGTGGCCCCATGGAGGAGTATAATTTGCACAACATGTCAAAAACATAATTAAACATTTGGATATATAAACGCATAAGCATCCTTCCCTACTATGCAATGGGGGATATGTCCCCATCGAAAATAAGAAAAGAGGTCTGGCCAGAAGCTTTAACTTTGGCTATGGCATTGAGATTGGTCCTTAATATCGATGGTGGATTTAGTGTTCTATATGATTTCCTTTCCTCTCATACAATTCTTGATGGGAAGTATTTTATATCTTCTAAAACACCTTGAAGTGATTACGAATATCAAGAGGTTATGGAAGAAAGAGAAAACAAATGATGACAAACAAATTCCAATTATTTGTTGAGGATGGTTAGTATGAAGATCCAATTCCCCCTTGATGGAATAAGGTATTGTTGCTGCAGCAACACCCCTCCCCAAAATTTTGTACATGTTGGGGCCCCTCCTGTATTTTTTTGTAGAAAGTTTGCTTGAGAAGCCATCCCAGCCGTCAGCTCTGTTTTCAACATAAAATCTTATTTCCCTGCTGAACATCTTGCCATCAATCCTTCCATGTTCTCCCCAAAGAGCCAAAAGATAACTCAGACTCTTCCCCAACATTTTGGGATAATTCGGACTATATCCCGGACTTCAAAGACAAACGTCCAACCTTTCCGAAAGAAGGACTGAGATTTCCTTTGTCAAAATTTGCGGAAGCCATTGAAAATTTGTTCCCGAAACGGCGGGGGAATTCCGTGAACCCTTCCGCAACGGCGGGGGAATTCAGTCAACCGCCTGAAACGGCGGGGGAATTCAGTGAACCCTTCCGAAACAGCGGAAGCCGCCGTGATATCTCCCCGAAAAGAGACTCAGATTATGGCTATAAGTTGCGGAAACCACTGGTATAACCTCGCCGAAACGGCGGAGCGATTCAAGGCTGTCTCCCGAAACGGCGGAAGCCATTCGGATAAGACCCGCGGAGGAATTCACGATTTCCTTCCGAAACTCTGAAAAGGACTTAGAAATTTTTCAAGAAACTACCGCGGAAGCCTTCGGGCTACCCTCCCGGAACGGCGGAGGAATTCAATAAAACCTCCCAAAACGGCGGAAGCCATCCTCATAGACCGCACGCCTAAGCCTTCTACGGAACGGTTCAAGTTCCGAAACAAAAAAACGCTCCGAAACAGCGGAAGCCATCCGCATAAGTCCCGCGGAAGAATTCACGATTTCCTTCCGAAGATATGAAAGAACTTAGAATTTTTCGGAGGACATCGGCGGAAGCCTTCAGCCTTTTGCTCCCGAAACCGCGGAAGCCTTCGGACTACCCTCCCGAAACGGCAGAACCAAACCACTTAAACCGCTCGAAAAAGGACTTCGAAACGATCCCGGGAAACTGCACGGAAGAGTATAAGTTCTCCTTCCGAAACGGCGGAAGCCATTCACAAAAGCTTTCCGAAACTAGCGGGAGCCTTCGCCAAACCCTCCCGAAAATCAACGAAACTTCGAATTTTTTTTTTTGGTTCGCGGAAGCTTTCGAAAAAGCCTTCCGAAAAACATCGGGAGCATTCACTATATCGTTCCGAAAGGGCGGAAGCCTTGGCGTTACCCGTCCGCTACGCAGCGGTCTTTCGCGGAAGGCTTCGATTTTCCTTTCCGCAGTAAGCCCCGAAACGTCGGTAGCTTTCATCGAACCCTTCCGCAACGGCGGATATGATTCGCAAACTGGCCCCGCGAATGACGGTTGCACGAAAACCGAGATCGTTTGACATGACCGCTACGCGCGGCGAATTTAAACCTCGTTTTAACCGCGCCACCTACCGAATTGAATGCTCACACGTGCCTTTTTTTATATAATGCGGTAGGAGCTCGACCCAATACACCATTGTTTTTTGAATTCGCCAACGACGTGCGACGCCGTGCAAATCGCTCCAGCTCACCTCGCTCGTCCGTGCTAGCGGCCACCTCGCTCAAGCGATCCCCACGGTGCCAGGTAGGATTCTGACTTGGGATTTCGCCATTGGGTTGTCTTTGGTAGGAAAACATTGGGTTTTAGTAGGATTGTGACGGGCAAAACACCCGTCAAGGGCTATGTTTTGCCCGTCAGATACAGTGAACGGAGTTTTCGCCATACAAAATCGTCATAGACCTTCGTTAAAACATTAACATTTTATTTCAATGGTGGTGGGTGCGGGCGGTTAATCATGTCCCATATTTTTTTTTAAAACCCCGGGCCGCGCCCCTCGTCTTGGGAGAATTTGTCGAAGCCCCATGGGCTTTCCATGTCCCCGGCCGTAAACCCGGACTTAAAACCCTGGGCCCTTCCATAATGCCTCAGCCCCTACACGCGAGCCGAAACCCGTGAACGTTGAAGCCACGCGAGCCGAAACCTGAAGCCATGGCCGCCCTAGCACTCCCCGTCAGCATATCCCCGGCGCCGTCACCTTCGCTCGGACTAAGGTATCCCGTAGTGACTCGGCGAGTGGCCGCGCGTGACGATAGCATTCAAAGCCCTCACCGAGTCAACCCGCGTCTCCCCGCCATCGACCTCTCCAACCGCAGCTATAACGAAAAACATCTCCCTCCGCAAGGCGGAACCGGAAGCCAATTACTTCCGCAAACCACCTATCAGTCCGACTCGTCTTTTAAGAGCTTCAAATGTTTCAATTTGTGTCTTATGTTGAAATAATGTTTTGCTTCCTAAATATTTGCTTCATTGACTTATCTCATTAAAACGATGTTGCTCTCTGCTAAAACTTTACAGCCTGTTGCTCAAATAATGACTTTGATATGGATGTTATCAGGGATAAATCAGGATGCCGAAAACCGGTAAGAAGAAGGCGAAGATGACAGAAAAGAAGCCTGCCCCTCCCAAGATTGAAACCTCGCTCCAGGACACTAGGTGCACTACTGGCATCCCTCCAGAAATCAGATGGGATGACATATATAGAATGATCAGGGACCAAGAGATCCCAGATATGTTGCTGGAGGAGGCACCGATCTATCAAAATATCAGAGCCTCAGGCATAACTAGAGCCGCTACCCGCCCTGAGCTATTCCCCTGTGCTGAAGTGATCGGGTGGATACTCCAACATGCAGATGCTGAAGGGAGAGTGATAAATGACAGTGGGAAGGTGGCTATTGCCTCGTTTCAACCAGCGTATGTTGCGGCGGCCTACAGATTTCCCCGCGTCCAACAAGCTCTGACTGACGAATGGTTGGGCCAAATGGATAACGTCGAGATGGCCAAGAAGCTATTGAGGGGACGGAAGCATTTGAGAAAGAAGGGAAATGATGAATATGACGTACAAAACCTGAGGGCCCCTTTCAGATTGATCGCTTTAATGCTGTGCAGAATCTTCGGCATGCCCGATGGCACAGTATACAAGATTCAGTGGGTCCCTATCATTCACTATGTGGCATTTCAGGGGACAGTATTTGACTGGGCCACTATCCTGTCGGATAGTCTGGCCTCGATGATAGCTACTGCTAAGCCAGGACTGGCCTTGAAGAAGGCTGAATTCTTCATGTCTTCATATCTGATAGATTGTATCTTGGCCAAGATAGAGTTCCCCAAATTGGGGTGTACATGGGATAGGGCCACCGCCCCGGTCTACATCGCATTCAAGATGTTGTGGGCTCAGAATTACAAGCCCAGCTACAAACTTATCTGTGAGGGGTTCATCATGCCCCTATACGAGAAAGTGTTCAAGGAAGAACCAAATTGTCTGTCAGAAAATGCTTTGGAAGTCCTTGGGGATTATGGGGACTTTTACTTTTCAGAACAAGGTACCTACCTGAGAATGTTCGGAGGGACTAAGCCCCCATACATATTGCCGCAGTATGCCACAGACTATGTGGTGCTCAAGGAAGCAGTAAGACAACTCTTCTTGGATGGGATTGGAGCATTCCTCCACAAGCTACACAAGGCTTCCTTTCCCCCCTTACCTTTCTGCATAGGTGCTTACAAGTTTTCAGGGGTGGCCTCTGCCGACGAATTTGTTCAAGAGTTGAAGGCCTTCCACTTCGGTGAGGTCATCTTCCACAGGAACGACAGAAAGGGTAAAGTGGCCGAGCATTGCAAGGGGAACTATGCTAACTTCGAATACTCCCACTACCCCGATGCCGAGGAGGAAGCATTCAGAGGCATCAGCAACATGACTGAGCTACGGATCTGTCGCCAAAGTACTGGAGCGAGCTCTAGTTCAACCAAAGCCCAGAAGACCATCCAGCAAAAGGAGAAAGAAGCCAAGGATGCCCGAGCTCAGGAAGAGCTCAGACTAAGAGAAGAGGCAAGGTTACAAAAGGAAGCCGAGGAAGCAAGAAAGCAACAAGACGCTGAAAATGAAAGACTGCGGAAAGAGGCTGAAGAAGCCCAAAAGCAGAAAGAAGCAGAGACTGAGCAAGCTGAAGCAAGGAAGAAGGCGGAGGAAGAATTGAAGGCAAGGGAAGACACCGAGGCAGGTGGGTCCGGTGTACAAGACATGGAGATAGACACCTCTCAAGCAGGTGGCTCTGGTACCCAAAAGGAAAGAGCAGACCCCGCTCAGGAAGTCCGAACCCCACCTATGGAAGAAGACATAGACATCATAAACCGACCAATTGTCCCATACACTCCATCTGGGAAGCGTACGGTGTCCAAATGGAATGAGTTTGCCTATGACAAGAAAAGGAAAACAATGGTCCTCCAATCAGAAGAGAGGATTAAAAGTCCCTTCCATGATGACATAGTTACTCACCGAGAGGTCGCTGTCATGCAGAACACAGATGCAGATCCCATCGCCATGGCATCCGCAGTTATAGCAACAGCACAGGAATCATTTGCCAATGTAGGGGTTATAGTCAAAGAAAATATATTGACAAAGAAGAGAGCACGCACCCTGCAACAAAATGTGGCTAATGAGCAAGCCCAAAGGGACCTGGCAGTAAACAAATATAATTGCTTGTACGCTGAGCATAGGGAGCTGTCAAACAAGTACAGTCACCTGGAGGAGGAAAAGGACCAGCTAGCACTCCAGATAATGATTGCAGAAGCGGAGAAGAATGGAGCAGAAGAAAAGGCTTCCCAGTTAGATGCAGACAAGCAGACATTAGCTGAGCGTTTAGAGCAAGCGGAGAGCAGAACCTTGGACATGTCTCCCTTCCACGAGCTGTCATGCAATATCCTGCAGCAAGTGTATGGCTCTCAAGAGCTAATCACTGATGAGGTATGCAAACTCAAAGCCATGATGTGTAGGCTAAAAGAGGTCAATACGGAAGCCCACAGGCTCAAAGCTAAGAATACCCGTGTCAAGGCAAATGTCATAAGTCAGATGGCATGGAGGGAAGGGAAAGGAGGTTTCCCCCCGCATCTTCCTTTTAAGGCCGTGGAATATTTTAATGAAGATATAGCCCTGTTGGAGTTTGGTAGGAACTGTGCCAATAAGCTAATGGCCAGTGTGCAGAGGACAACAGACAGAATCAACAACCTATACCAAAAGCTCAAAGGAGTCCATGACAACTGCACATTGAGTTTCCCTCAGACCCTAGAAGACTTCCCGGAAAAGGAGCAGCGGTTGTCTCAACTGAAAGAAGAGCTAGGCGTCCAGATGGAGTATGTGAAAAGCATTGATGTCCTGGCCATGGATGATCTCCAACATTACATCGGTTCATCAACACTTCACAATCATATGCTGAAGGAAACATATCAAGTTGCTGAAGCAGAAGTACAAAGCATTAAAATAGAGCTCAGGAAGAATGTGACTTCTCAGAAAATCCTGTTTCCTGCTGCAGCAAACATAATCATAAGGGACACAGGTGTGTGGCACAGCTACATAGAAGAGGAGGTCAGGAAAGCTACAGCAACAGCAGGAGCAGCATCAGCAGGGGATTCGAGGGCCTCTTCCCAGGCAGCATCAGTGACCATCAACTTGGGCGACCCTGTGCCAGCAGAAGCTCGCGCCCAGGAATGAAGAGGCTGAATTCAGTGAGCCACTCTCTTCAGCCAGACACGTGCCCAGCAGGGAACGCTTTGATGTTAGCAAATTTTCTGTTATGTATATTTTGAATATGTAAGGCATAAGCCGTGGGACAGCTGTCCCTAATTTTGTCAAAATATTTTTTTGTAAAGGAAGTGGCCATTTTGGTGGTCGATGATAGTGGAAATTCCTGTAAATGACAGGTGGGGAATGCTAGGTGTCAGCCCAGAGGGCAAATTTCTAACTATAAATAGAAGCTAAGAAAGATTAGAAAGGACTTTTGGCAGGGAATGAAAATTTTGGCAAACGATATGAGCTATCTTGTATCGGGTCTGTAAATTGAATTTTCTAATAGAAGCCACCAGGAGATGGACGTTTTGCCTGGAATGTTGGATTGCTCTATATTGGACTATTCTAATGACTGCAATTCTGCAATGTGAGATCATTCTTGACATCTGAATTATTTCTTTGCATTAATGATTATGCTCTCCTCTGTGCATGCGTTCTCTCTATTTTGTGAACAATGAAATGTATTGTTGTAGATTTCTTTGTCTAGATCGAATGGCTAACTGTTCTTTCTTCAGGGTAATTCATGTGGCTCATTGTTCATGACTTTAAATTGCTCCTTGCAGGGATCTTTGAATTTAATTCCAGTTTGGTTACGTTTAGATCTGTTTCTTTATTCTGGCTACGTAGATTAAATAAATTTTTGCTTTCTTTTGTTTATGAGCAATAGATGCGTTCTTTAAATTCCATTTTTGGATTTGTTTCTCTATTCTTCCGCTTTCCTCTGTTTCATGAGCAACGAATACATCCCATGATAAACTAGAAGCTATCTTTTAGAAATCTGTATCTTGCTGTAGCTTTGCTTCCGACATTAACAGCTATCTGTTCTTTCCGTACGCTTCTTGTTACAGCAGATTGCTCTTCCCTTTAGCGTGTTCCCTGCAGGGATAGATAGACGCATTCCCGTTTTTAAGCTTAGAGCTGTTTTAATTGCATTTAGATTAAGTATAATTTAGGCACTTGCATCTCATATAAAAGACACAAAAAACCCAAAAGAAAGGTGGATCGGGCCATAACCGGTAAAATCGGATTTAAAGTCCAAAACCACGGTTGCGGGAACCGCTAACCGAACGGATTCCCTACACCAAACGGGAGATAGTCTAATTGGGACTGTCTCTCTGGGAGAATCCCTTTCTGATTGATGCTACGATATCCGAGGCATCAACAGTTTTTGGCGCTAGAAGGAGGGCCTGAAGTGCATGGCTGATAGACGAAAATCTTCCACGGTCATAGATAACACTGAAAACCCGCTTGAAGAAAACTTTTCAAACAGCCCAGATCTTGGATTAACAGATCAAGAACGCCTCATTTCTGACCCTGAGCTGCATGAAGCTTTGTACGCTGTTCCTTTTGCAGAAATAGAGGATTTGAGAAGACATACCAGATCCTACGTTAGACAGCTAGGTGGTCTAAACGCTGTCAACTTCCTCCCTAAGAAAACTACACCCAGAAAGGAGCCGCAATACACCCGTGATTCAATCCTCGTTCAGAGTTTTGAAGAACTGGTAAATCTCACGTTGGAAGAAATCTCCGGCACTCTTAACAAGACAGACCAAGAAAATCTCGAAGAAATTACCACTCCCAAAAGTACTCCACAAGATTCACCCTACAATTCTCCACCAGGGTCTCCACATCCAAACCCAAACATGGCTATACCTGCTTGGAGAGCAAGGGGGGCGCTGAACCTGGCTGGACCATTCCATAATCTCCCTAAAAACCCAGAAAAGGTCTTGCCTAAGTACGATCCAGGGAAAGCCATTTCGGCGGAGGATCACCTCAAGAGTTTTTACTTAGCCCTGATCCTTCTGAATGTACAACATGAAGACGTAGTCTGCAGGTTGTTTCCGTACACATTCGAGCCTAAGGTATCATCTTGGTACTTTAGCCTTCAACCCAGTTCAATCTCTAGTTGGGATGATTTCGAAAAGTGTTTCCTTAAGAAGTACGGGAACCAAAAGACTGTAGCCACGCTTATGAAAGAACTCTTATCCATGAGAATGGAGAAGAAGGAAAAGGTTCAAGACTTTAATCAAAGATTCACAACGCTGTTAAATAACTTTAGTGAAGCTAACAAACCCGCAGAAGAGTCTTTGATTGAATACTACACAACAGCTCTTGAAGGTCCAATCGCAATGTTTGTAAAACGATCCAAGAAGACAACCCTGATAGAAAATTTTGAAGAAGCTAGGAAGGTAGAGGAAGAGGCTGATAGCATTGCTAAACATGCCTTAGATGTAGAAACGAAACCAGCAGCTAGCAAGAAACCTTTGCTCCTCACAAGAGGCAAGGAAGAACCATCTACGGATATGGAAAATGTAGTTAAAATGATGCAAAAATTATCTAACAAGATCGTAGATCTCGAGAAAGACAAGGCTGCTAGTATATCTAGGAAACCTTTCAAGCCATTCTACAAAAGAAGGGAAGACGGGGAACAGTCTCATCCACCAATGAACACTGCCCCTGTTTTAAACTTGAATGAGATTGGGATGGAGAATTTCTGCACCTTTCACCAAGAACCACACTCGGAGAAGAGCTGCCCACAATGGATCAATTCCATGAGCTTGGTCATGAATCAAATGTTAGATTCTCAGATCCCAGACCAGGATATTTCTCCAGAGGAGGCGAGTCCTGAGATTGAGGAACCAACCCCGGACACTACTATGGTGCTATGGGATTGGTTACCTATGACTGAATTAGCAAAAGAGGATCCCATAGATAGTCCTCCCTCCACCATAAATGTTTCCACTCGCAGCAAGGGCCCAATTGCGGATCCTGTACCAGTCACCATTCCCCATAAGCCTAAAATTTCGAAAGATCCGCCTAGGAGGAATATACCAATCATCCCACCACAGCCCAAAGTAAACCAGACAGCGGCCAAACAGCCAAGTGCTGATGACACAGTCCAACCGAAGGTCATCATGAACAAAACAGATCAGTCAATTCGAATTGGGAATGAATCCGATATAGGGTATGATATTATCGAAGATATCAAGAAAGTTAAAGCGAATGTATCAATATTTGACATGTGTAGCTTTCCCCATCAACGAGACAAACTACTGCATGTTTTACAACCAAAACCCAGCGCTACATTAACAGATTCTCAAGACAATCCTGAAATTAACGAGGCTAGCATCCGAGGGAAATCCAAGTCCCAAACATTGCCATTTCTGTTGACATTTGAAATTTTTAATCACAATGTTCACAATTGTCTGGTAGACTCTGGAGCTTCTTCAAACGTTATGCCACTGTCAATTTGTAATAAGATTAATGGGCAGCCCGTGCCATCTCCAGCTCAAATTATCCAATTGGATAGGACGGCTGTTAAGGTTATAGGGGAGATGAAAGATGTTCTAATTAGACTGTCAGCCGACCCTAGAGTCTGTCAATTTATTGACATAATGGTGGTCGATATCCCTGAAGCTTATGGGATGATTTTGAGTAGGGATTGGTCTACCAAGTTGAGTGGCTACTTTGCTACTGATTGGTCTCATCTATGGCTGCCTTATCAGAACAGGCAGAATCAGATTAAAGTTCTTAGGGAACCTCATATGAAACAAAACGTAACCCAGCTAGAAGAAAAGAATGAGGCTGTAGCTTTCTCTTCCTCGGTCCTGGGAAATTACTTCTTAGAAATGGATCCGGGTAACTATCAATCTGAAACCTTTTGCCATGAATCAGGCAAACAGTCCGATCTCCTTCATTTCTCTCGGACTGACGAGGTTGATTGTAACATAGTCAATTTAGTTGCTAACACAGACCACAAAGAAACTAACCCAGCTGAACCTAAAGATATCTTTTGGACATTATACTTTGATGGCTCTAAAACTCTGGAAGGATCCGGGGCCGGTTGTGTTCTAATGGATCCAAAGGAGAACAAGTATTTTTTGTCTTGTAGATTAGAATTCGATTGTACTAATAATACCGCTGAATATGAAGCTTTGGTACATGGTTTAAAGAAGGCCATTGGCTTAAATGTTAAGTACCTGAAGGTTTTTGGTGACTCCGAGATAGTTGTCAGACAGGTAAGGGACACCATTCACTGTCTCTCACCTCACTTGAAAGGTTATCAGGCTGAGGTATGGGATTTAATCATGCATTTTGACGCTTTCAATATAAAATCAATTCCTAGATTGCAAAATTCTGCTGCTGATTTGTTAGCAACCTCTGCTTCTAGATTGGTGCCGTCAAATAATAAATGCTCAATTGAATTGATTTTCAGGCCTTCCATTCCCGATAACATCACGAACTTCAGAGTCTTCGATGATGATGAGCAAATTATCAGCTTCCTGACAAACGAAGACAGTTTTCAAGGAGCTGCAATAGATGAGGAAGAACATGATGCTGATTTGATGAAGAAAGAAGACGAGAGAGGAAATTTCATGCCAAAGGGGGTAAGGTCCCTCGAAATGCTTTTCGATCTTCAAAATAAGTTCAAAAGACCAGCTAATACCAAAACTAACAGCTCATCAATGCAACATGAGTTGGTTAATTTGGGTACCGAGGCAGAACCAAAATTTGTCAACCTTGGCAAATGTTGTTCACCGGGAGAAAGAGATAGGTTCATTAAGTTGTTTAAACAGTACAAGGATGTTTTTGCATGGACCTATGAAGATCTGAAAACCTATGACATCCGCATCATTCAGCATGTTATACCAATGAAAGTGGGTGTCAAGCCATTTCAGCAGCAATTAAGAAGGATGCATCCCACTCTTGAACCGCTGATCCAAAAGGAATTAAAGAAGCTCCTGGACGCTAAGATAATCTTCAAAGTTCGGCATTCCGAATGGGTTGCAAATTTGGTGCCCGTAAGGAAGAAATCGGGAGAGATTAGGCTGTGTGTAGACTTCAGAAATTTAAACAAAGCTTCGGAAAAAGACAACTACCCCGTGCCTTCAATGGAGCAAATCCTACAAATGGTGTCAGGATCTGAATTGTTTTCTCTCCTCGATGGTTTCTCTGGCTATAATCAAGTGTTAGTGGCCGAAGAAGATCGTCTCAAGACTACTTTCAGGACTAAGTGGGGAACTTTCGCTTACAGAAGAATGCCATTTGGTCTGATAAACGCTGGAGCTACATTCCAAAGGGCGATGGATATTGCCTTCCGAGGATTGGGTGGGCAATGTGTTGTTGTTTACTTAGATGATGTGACAGTCTTTTCAAAGAAAAGGGAAGATCATGTTGTTCATCTGAGGCACATCTTTGACCGTTGCCGGAAGTATGGCATTTCCTTAAATCCCAAGAAGAGCGTGTTTGCTGTACCCGAAGGTAAGCTCTTGGGTCATATCATCTCCAAAGGGGGAGTGTCAATCGACCAGGAAAGGGTCCAAGCCATTAATAAGATTCCAATGCCTCACAACAAAAAATCTATGCAGTCTTTCATGGGCACCATCAATTTTGTCCGCAGATTTGTTCCGGATTTTGCACAAATTGTTAAGCCATTGCAACAGATGGTTAAACAAAGCATACAATTCAAGTGGACAGATTTGGAGAAGGACGCATTTAGAGATATCAAGGCAGCTGTAGCTAAAGATCCTTCCTTAAGAAGTCCAGATTTCGACAAAGATTTCATCTTGTATACCTTCGCTTCGGATGACTCTCTCGCGGCCGTACTCACGCAAAAGGTGGAGTTGGGGGATGAATACCCAATTTCGTTTATGAGCACTGGTCTGCAGGGGGCTGAGCTGAACTATCCCGTGGTGGACAAGCATGCCTATGCGGTCTTCAAAGCAGTCAAGCAGTTTAGGCCTTACATTTTGAAGAACAGAACTAAAGTCATAGTTCCCCATCCAGCTGTCAGATCCCTTTTCGTTCAAAAGGAATTGGGAGAGAGGAGAGGGAACTGGGTCACAGCGCTGCAGGAGTATGATTTGGAATTTAAACCGGCTACAATCATCAAAGGACAAGGTCTATGCAAGTTACTGGCGGGGAACTCGACTGATGAAGAGCACCATTGGAGAAATGAAGCTGAGCTCGATTCGGTTGAGGTATGCCATATCTTTACAGCTCCCCAGTCATGGTATAGGGATCTAGTGCACTATTTACAGCAGGGATATCTACCCGAACACTGGAATTCTAAACAAAGAAGGGCACTCCGCTTGAAATCGGCACCCTATCAAATCATCTGTGGGATTCTTTTTAGAAAGAATTATGATGGAGTCCTTCTTAGGTGTTTGGAAAAGGAGGATGCAAACAAAGTTGTCAAAGAATTGCATGATGGCCCCGCAGGTGGCCATTATTCAGGAGAGACGACAGCACACAAGATACTGAGAGCTGGTTATTACTGGACCACTCTGTTTCGAGATGCCCACACATACGCACGAAACTGTGATGTATGTCAAAGAAGCGTTGGGAAGTTACCTAAGGCCGCAGGCCCATTGCAGCCGGTCATCATCTCTGAACCTTTTGAGCAATGGGGCATAGATGTCATCGGAGAAATAAATCCAAATTCTTCATTGCAACACCGATACATTCTGACGGCTACCGATTACTTCACCAGGTGGACGGAGGCCATCCCGTTGCGCAAGATCAATGAAGACGCAGTTATCAGCTTCTTGAAAGAGAACATCATAACCAGGTTTGGGGTTCCAATTTCCCTTGTTTTTGATAATGCTACTTATTTTTCATCTTGCAAGATAAATGAATTTGTTTATGAATGGGGAATCAAGTTGCATTATTCAGCCAATTACTACCCTCAGGGAAACGGATTAGCTGAATCCTCAAACAAGAATCTGATTCGAATCCTTAAGAAAACGGTGATAGAAAACCAGAGAAGTTGGCATGTGGCTCTCCCAAACGCCTTATGGGAAGATAGGGTAACCCCGAAGAATGCTTTAGGTGTCTCCCCTTTCACTCTTGTCTATGGCAAGGAAGCCATACTTCCCCCAAACATCTTGCTGCCATCCTTGCAATTGTCCCAAGCCTCTCGGGGTTCTGGTAGCCAAGCCTTACGATCCAGAATCAACACCCTGCTTCAACTGGAAGAAGCCCGACACAAAGCTAAAGATCGATTCCATCAACACCAGGACATAGTTAAGAGATGGTTCGATAAGAGGAAGTCCGGCAAGAGGGATTTTGAAGTCGGGGACTTAGTCCTGAAATGGGACCATAATCATGAGGGCAAAGGAATGCATACTAAATTTCAACATCTATGGGTAGGCCCGTACCAAATTTCTGCAAAATTAGGCCCATCCACTTATAAATTGACAAATCTCGAGGGAGAGGAAGTGGCCCTTCCTCTCAATGGCCTCGCTCTGAAACAATACTTTGCATAGTCTCCTCGAGACTTCCTGTACATAAATAAAGTTGTCTTTCGCTTTCGCTTTTAGCTGTTTTTATTTTGGCCATGTTGTTTCTTTCTTTGTTATTTGAACTTTTCGATAAGCTTTGTTTTCTGAAGGCCCCTTTTTGTTGATTTTCCCATTGAAGATAGCTCTCTCAAAGAAAAACTTGCAACCCATGAGTCTGGAACCTTGCTCGGTGAACCCGGTCTGCTGTTCTCTCGCTGAAATGTTCAAAAGGGAGGGAAGCCTACCCTGCTAGTCACACTAATCCTGTTCAATAGCAGAGACCCATGGCCATCTTCACTACTATCGTTGGGCTCCACCCACTCTCACACTTTAAAGGCATCTCAAGAAGGTTACCTAAGTTGGACCCATGGAAAGTGGCACCTCTCGAGGACATGGGGTATTGAGATGACTCCATGCTGCAGATTTAAAAGCCAAAATGGCCTACATTCAAGAGTCTGTTTTCCAGGGATTCTCGCCTCAATTAAAGCATGGCTGAGACAAAAGCAAACAGACATGTAAAATCGAGAAGGCTGTCCAAAAGGCCCAGCTCAAAATGAGGTTCCCCTCCGTCCGTGAAGTTTGATCAAATCAATAAAATCTCTAACTCACACAAAAGGACATTATGGATTTAGGATCCCAAATCAAAGATCATGTCCAAAAGAAAATATCCCTGGAAGGCTCAAACAGCTAAGCTGTCCAAAGTACAAGCATCCCAAAGGATGCCAGCAGCATGGGAATGAGGAACAAGAACAATAATGTCCATGAGAAAGTGTTGCAAATCCTGTGGAGTCCGGCAGTAGTGACCTTTTGAAAGATGACTCTCCTAAAATGAATCTCATATGCTGGCCCTCTGAGAGTGGTGAAGATGTCTCGGTCAAAGCTCCCCTTTCCCAAATGACTAGCAGGAAAAGTGCCTCTTTTCCCCGCATGAGTCTAAAATGCTCAGCTGAGTAGTACGCCCGAGGTGGATGTTGTTAATAAGGTTTCGGACCATGAAGAGGAATTTTTCAGAGATCTGTATTCGCCAGCGACTCGCCATTGTTGTTGCAGCAACACCCCTCCCCAAAATTTTTGTACATGTTGGGGCCCCTCCTGTATTTTTTTGTAGAAAGTTTGCTTGAGAAGCCATCCCAGCCGTCAGCTCTGTTTTCAACACAAAATCTTATTTCCCTGCTGAACATCTTGCCATCAATCCTTCCATGTTCTCCCCAAAGAGCCAAAAGATAACTCAGACTCTTCCCCAACGTTTTGGGATAATTCGGACTATATCCCGGACTTCAAAGACAAACGTCCAACCTTTCCGAAAGAAGGACTGAGATTTCCTTTGTCAAAATTTGCGGAAGCCATTGAAAATTTGTTCCCGAAACGGCGGGGGAATTCCGTGAACCCTTCCGCAACGGCGGGGGAATTCAGTCAACCGCCCGAAACAGCGGGGGAATTCAGTGAACCCTTCCGAAACAGCGGAAGCCGCCGTGATATCTCCCCGAAAAGAGACTCAGATTATGGCTATAAGTTGCGGAAACCACTGGTATAACCTCGCCGAAACGGCGGAGCGATTCAAGGCTGTCTCCCGAAACAGCGGAAGCCATTCGGATAAGACCCACGGAGGAATTCATGATTTCCTTCCGAAACTATGAAAAGGACTTAGAAATTTTTCAAGAAACTACCGCGGAAGCCTTCGGGCTACCCTCCCGGAACGGCGGAGGAATTCAATAAAACCTCCCGAAACGGCGGAAGCCATCCTCATAGACCGCACGCCTAAGCCTTCTACGGAACGGTTCAAGTTCCGAAACAAAAAAACGCTCCGAAACAGCGGAAGCCATCCGCATAAGTCCCGCGGAAGAATTCACGATTTCCTTCCGAAGATATGAAAGAACTTAGAATTTTTCGGAGGACTTTGGCGGAAGCCTTCAGCCTTTTGCTCCCGAAACCGCGGAAGCCTTCGGACTACCCTCCCGAAACGGCGGAACCAAACCACTTAAACCGCTCTAAAAAGGACTTCGAAACGATCCCGGGAAACTGCGCGGAAGAGTATAAGTTCTCCTTCCGAAACGGCGGAAGCCATTCACAAAAGCTTTCCGAAACTAGCGGGAGCCTTCGCCAAACCCTCCCGAAAATCAACGAAACTTCGAATTTTTTTTTTGGTTCGCGGAAGCTTTCGAAAAAGCCTTCCGAAAAACATCGGGAGCATTCACTATATCGTTCCGAAAGGGCGGAAGCCTTGGCGTTACCCGTCCGCTACGCGGCGGTCTTTCGCGGAAGGCTTCGATTTTCCTTTCCGCAGTAAGCCCCGAAACGTCGGTAGCTTTCATCGAACCCTTCCGCAACGGCGGATATGATTCGCAAACTGGCCCCGCGAATGACGGTTGCACGAAAACCGAGATCGTTTGACATGACCGCTACGCGCGGCGAATTTAAACCTCGTTTTAACCGCGCCACCTACCGAATTGAATGCTCACACGTGCCTTTTTTTATATAATGCGGTAGGAGCTCGACCCAATACACCATTGTTTTTTGAATTCGCCAACGACGTGCGACGCCGTGCAAATCGCTCCAGCTCACCTCGCTCGTCCGTGCTCGCGGCCACCTCGCTCAAGCGATCCCCACGGTGCCAGGTAGGATTCTGACTTGGGATTTCTCCATTGGGTTGTCTTTGGTAGGAAAACATTGGGTTTTAGTAGGATTGTGATGGGCAAAACACCCGTCAAGGGCTATGTTTTGCCCGTCTGATACAGTGAACGGAGTTTTCGCCATACAAAATCGTCATAGACCTTCGTTAAAACATTAACATTTTATTTCAATGGTGGTGGGTGCGGGCGGTTAATCATGTCCCATATTTTTTTTTAAAACCCCGGGCCGAGCCCCTCGTCTTGGGAGAATTTGTCGAAGCCCCATGGGCTTTCCATGTCCCCGGCCGTAAACCCGGACTTAAAACCCTGGGCCCTTCCATAATGCCTCAGCCCCTACACACGAGCCGAAACCCGTGAACGTTGAAGCCACGCGAGCCGAAACCTTAAGCCATGGCCGCCCTAGCACTCCCCATCAGCATATCCCCGGCGCCGTCACCTTCGCTCAGACTAAGGTATCCCGTAGTGACTCGGCGAGTGGCCGCGCGTGACGATAGCATTCAAAGCCCTCACCGATTCAACCCGCGTCTCCCCGCCATCGACCTCTCCAACCGCAGCTATAACGAAAAACATCTCCCTCCGCAAGGCGGAACCGGAAGCCAATTGCTTCCGCAAACCACCTATCGGTCCGAAAACCAATGGCTTCCGCAACATAGCTTATCCCCTCGGGAGCATTGCAGACTCGTCTTTTAAGAGCTTCAAATGTTTCAATTTTTGTCTTATGTTGAAATAATGTTTTGCTTCCTAAATATTTGCTTCATTGACTTATCTCATTAAAACGATGTTGCTCTCTGCTAAAACTTTACAGCCTGTTGCTCAAATAATGACTTTGATATGGATGTTATCAGGGATAAATCAGGATGCTGAAAACCGGTAAGAAGAAGGCGAAGATGACAGAAAAGAAGCCTGCCCCTCCCAAGATTGAAACCTCGCTCCAGGACACTAGGTGCACTACTGGCGTCCCTCCAGAAATCAGATGGGATGACATATATAGAATGATCAGGGACCAAGAGATCCCAGATATGTTGCTGGAGGAGGCACCGATCTATCAAAATATCAGAGCCTCAGGCATAACTAGAGCCGCTACCCGCCCTGAGCTATTCCCCTGTGCTGAAGTGATCGGGTGGATACTCCAACATGCAGATGCTGAAGGGAGAGTGATAAATGACAGCGGGAAGGTGGCTATTGCCTCGTTTCAACCAGCGTATGTTGCGGCGGCCTACAGATTTCCCCGCGTCCAACAAGCTCTGACTGACGAATGGTTGGGCCAAATGGATAACGTCGAGATGGCCAAGAAGCTATTGAGGGGAGGGAAGCATTTGAGAAAGAAGGGAAATGATGAATATGACGTACAAAACCTGAGGGCCCCTTTCAGATTGATCGCTTTAATGCTGTGCAGAATCTTCGGCATGCCTGATGGCACAGTATACAAGATTCAGTGGGTCCCTATCATTCACTATGTGGCATTTCAGGGGACAGTATTTGACTGGGCCACTATCCTGTCGGATAGTCTGGCCTCGATGATAGCTGCTGCTAAGCCAGGACTAGCCTTGAAGAAGGCTGAATTCTTCATGTCTTCATATCTGATAGATTGTATCTTGGCCAAGATAGAGTTCCCCAAATTGGGGTGTACATGGGATAGGGCCACCGCCCCGGTCTACATCGCATTCAAGATGTTGTGGGCTCATAATTACAAGCCCAGCTACAAACTTATCTGTGAGGGGTTCATCATGCCCCTATACGAGAAAGTGTTCAAGGAAGAACCAAATTGTCTGTCAGAAAATGCTTTGGAAGTCCTTGGGGATTATGGGGACTTTTACTTTTCAGAACAAGGTACCTACCTGAGAATGTTCGGAGGGACTAAGCCCCCATACATATTGCCGCAGTATGCCACAGACTATGTGGTGCTCAAGGAAGCAGTAAGACAACTCTTCTTGGATGGGATTGGAGCATTCCTCCACAAGCTACACAAGGCTTCCTTTCCCCCCTTACCTTTCTGCATAGGTGCTTACAAGTTTTCAGGGGTGGCCTCTGCCGACGAATTTGTTCAAGAGTTGAAGGCCTTCCACTTCGGTGAGGTCATCTTCCACAGGAACGACAGAAAGGGTAAAGTGGTCGAGCATTGCAAGGGGAATTATGCTAACTTCGAATACTCCCACTACCCCGATGCCGAGGAGGAAGCATTCAGAGGCATCAGCAACATGACTGAGCTACGGATCTGTCGCCAAAGTACTGGAGCGAGCTCTAGTTCAACCAAAGCCCAGAAGACCATCCAGCAAAAGGAGAAAGAAGCCAAGGATGCCCGAGCTCAGGAAGAGCTCAGACTAAGAGAAGAGGCAAGGTTACAAAAGGAAGCCGAGGAAGCAAGAAAGCAACAAGACGCTGAAAATGAAAGACTGCGGAAAGAGGCTGAAGAAGCCCAAAAGCAGAAAGAAGCAGAGACTGAGCAAGCTGAAGCAAGGAAGAAGGCGGAGGAAGAATTGAAGGCAAGGGAAGACACCGAGGCAGGTGGGTCCGGTGTACAAGACATGGAGATAGACACCTCTCAAGCAGGTGGCTCTGGTACCCAAAAGGAAAGAGCAGACCCCGCTCAGGAAGTCCGAACCCCACCTATGGAAGAAGACATAGACATCATAAACCGACCAATTGTCCCATACACTCCATCTGGGAAGCGTACGGTGTCCAAATGGAATGAGTTTGCCTATGACAATAAAGGGAAAACAATGGTCCACCAATCAGAAGAGAGGATTAAAAGTCCCTTCCATGATGACATAGTTACTCACCGAGAGGTCGCTGTCATGCAGAACACAGATGCAGATCCCATCGCCATGGTATCCGCAGTTATAGCAACAGCACAGGCATCATTTGCCAATGTAGGGGTTATAGTCAAAGAAAATATATTGACAAAGAAGAGAGCACGCACCCTGCAACAAAATGTGGCTAATGAGCAAGCCCAAAGGGACCTGGCAGTAAACAAATATAATTGCTTGTACGCTGAGCATAGGGAGCTGTCAAACAAGTACAGTCACCTGGAGGAGGAAAAGGACCAGCTAGCACTCCAGATAATGATTGCAGAAGCGGAGAAGAATGGAGCAGAAGAAAAGGCTTCCCAGTTAGAAGCAGACAAGCAGACATTAGCTGAGCGTTTAGAGCAAGCGGAGAGCAGAACCTTGGACATGTCTCCCTTCCACGAGCTGTCATGCAATATCCTGCAGCAAGTGTATGGCTCTCAAGAGCTAATCACTGACGAGGTATGCAAACTCAAAGCCATGATGGGTAGGCTAAAAGAGGTCAATACGGAAGCCCACAGGCTCAAAGCTAAGAATACCCGTGTCAAGGCAAATGTCATAAGTCAGATGGCATGGAGGGAAGGGAAAGGAGGTTTCCCCCCGCATCTTCCTTTTAAGGCCGTGGAAGATTTTAATGAAGATATAGCCCTGTTGGAGTTTGGTAGGAACTGTGCCAATAAGCTAATGGCCAGTGTGTAGAGGACAACAGACAGAATCAACAACCTATACCAAAAGCTCAAAGGAGTCCATGACAACTGCACATTGAGTTTCCCTCAGACCCTAGAAGACTTCCCGGAAAAGGAGCAGCGGTTGTCTCAACTGAAAGAAGAGCTAGGCGTCCAGATGGAGTATGTGAAAAGCATTGATGTCCTGGCCATGGATGATCTCCAACATTACATCGGTTCATCAACACTTCACAATCATCTGCTGAAGGAAACATATCAAGTTGCTGAAGCAAAAGTACAAAGCATTAAAATAGAGCTCGGGAAGAATGTGACTTCTCAGAAAATCCTGTTTCCTGCTGCATCAAACATAATCATAAGGGACACAGGTGTGTGGCACAACTACATAGAAGAGGAGGTCAGGAAAGCTGCAGCATCAGCAGGGGATTCGAGGGCCTCTTCCCAGGCAGCATCAGTGACCATCAACTTGGGTGACCCTGTGCCAGCAGAAGCTCGCGCCCAGGAATGAAGAGGCTGAATTCAGTGAGCCACTCTGTTCAGCCAGACACGTGCCCAGCAGGGAACGCTTTGATGTTAGCAAATTTTCTTTTATGTATATTTTGAATATGTAAGGCATAAGCCGTGGGACAGCTGTCCCTAATTTTGTCAAAATATTTTTTTGTAAAGGAAGTGGCCATTTTGGTGGTCGATGATAGTGGAAATTCCTGTAAATGAAAGGTGGGGAATGCTAGGTGTCAGCCCAGAGGGCAAATTTGTAACTATAAATAGAAGCTAGGAAAGATTAGAAAGGACTTTTGGCAGGGAATGAAAATTTTGGCAAACGATATGAGCTATCTTGTATCGGGTCTGTAAATTGAATTTTCTAATAGAAGCCACCAGGAGATGGACGTTTTGCCTGGAATGTTGGATTGCTCTATATTGGACTATTCTAATGACTGCAATTCTGCAATGTGAGATCATTCTTGACATCTGAATTATTTCTTTGCATTAATGATTCTCCTCTCCTCTGTGCATGCGTTCTCTCTATTTTGTGAACAATGAAATGTATTGTTGTAGATTTCTTTGTCTAGATCGAATGGCTAACTGTTCTTTCTTCAGGGTAATTCATGTGGCTCATTGTTCATGACTTTAAATTGCTCCTTGCAGGGATCTTTGAATTTAATTCCAGTTTGGTTACGTTTAGATCTGTTTCTTTATTCTGGCTACGTAGATTAAATAAATTTTTGCTTTCTTTTGTTTATGAGCAATAGATGCGTTCTTTAAATTCCATTTTTGGATCTGTTTCTCTATTCTTCCGCTTTACTCTGTTTCATGAGCAACGAGTACATCCCATGATAAACTAGAAGCTATCTTTTAGAAATCTGTATCTTGCTGTAGCTTTGCTTCCGACATTAACAGCTATCTGTTCTTTCCGTACGCTTCTTGTTACAGCAGATTGCTCTTCCCTTTAGCGTGTTCCCTGCAGGGATAGATAGACGCATTCCCGTTTTTAAGCTTAGAGCTGTTTTAATTGCATTTAGATTAAGTATAATTTAGGCACTTGCATCTCATATAAAAGACACAAAAAACCCAAAAGAAAGGTGGATCGGGCCATAACCGGTAAAATCGGATTTAAAGTCCAAAACCACGGTTGCTGGAACCGCTAACCGGACGGATTCCCTACACCAAACGGGAGATAGTCTAATTGGGACCGTCTCTCGGGGAGAATACCTTTCTGATTGATGCTACGATATCTGAGGCATCAACAGTTTTTGGCGCTAGAAGGAGGGCCTGAAGTGCATGGCTGATAGAGGAAAATCTTCCACGGTCATAGATAACACTGAAAACCCGCTTGAAGAAAACTTTTCAAACAGCCCAGATCTTGGATTAACAGATCAAGAACGACTCATTTCTGACCCTGAGCCGCAGGAATCTTTGTACGTTGTTCCTTTTGCAGAAATAGAGGATTTGAGAAGACATACCAGATCCTACGTTAGACATCTAGGTGGTCTAAACGCTGTCAACTTCCTCCCTAAGAAAACTACACCCAGAAAGGAGCCGCAATACACCCGTGATTCAATCCTCGTTCAGAGTTTTGAAGAACTGGTAAATCTGACGTTGGAAGAAATCTCCGGCACTCTTAACAAGACAGACCAAGAAAATCTCGAAGAAATTACCACTCCCAAAAGTACTCCACAAGATTCACCCTACAATTCTCCACCAGGGTCTCCACATCCAAACCCAAACATGGCTATACCTGCTTGGAGAGCAAGGGGGGCGCTGAACCTGGCTGGACCATTCCATAATCTCCCTAAAAAGCCAGAAAAGGTCTTGCCTAAGTACGATCCAGGGAAAGCCATTTCGGCGGAGGATCACCTCAAGAGTTTTTACTTAGCCCTGAACCTTCTGAATGTACAACATGAAGACGTAGTCTGCAGGTTGTTTCTGTACACATTCGAGCCTAAGGTATCATCTTGGTACTTTAGCCTTCAACCCAGTTCAATCTCTAGTTGGGATGATTTCGAAAAGTGTTTCCTTAAGAAGTACGGGATCCAAAAGACTGTAGCCACGCTTATGAAAGAACTCTTATCCATGAGAATGGAGAAGAAGGAAAAGGTTCAAGACTTTAATCAAAGATTCACAACGCTGTTAAATAACTTTAGTGAAGCTAACAAACCCGCAGAAGAGTCTTTGATTGAATACTACACAACAGCTCTTGAAGGTCCAATCGCAATGTTTTTAAAACGATCCAAGAAGACAACCCTGATAGAAAATTTTGAAGAAGCTAGGAAGGTAGAGGAAGAGGCTGATAGCATCACTAAACATGCCTTAGATGTAGAAACAAAACCAGCAGCTAGCAAGAAACCTTTGCTCCTCACAAGAGACAAGGAAGAACCATCTACGGATATGGAAAATGTAGTTAAAATGATGCAAAAATTATCTAACAAGATCGTAGATCTCGAGAAAGACAAGGCTGCTAGTATATCTAGGAAACCTTTCAAGCCATTCTACAAAAGAAGGGAAGACGGGGAACAGTCTCATCCACCAATGAACACTGCCCCTGTTTTAAACTTGAATGAGATTGGGATGGAGAATTTATGCACCTTTCACCAAGAACCACACTCGGAGAAGAGCTGCCCACAATGGATCAATTCCATGAGCTTGGTCATGAATCAAATGTTAGATTCTCAGATCCCAGACCAGGATATTTCTCCAGAGGAGGCGAGTCCTGAGATTGAGGAACCAACCCCGGACACTACTATGGTGCTATGGGATTGGTTACCTATGACTGAATTAGCAAAAGAGGATCCCATAGATAGTCCTCCCTCCACCATAAATGTTGCCACTCGCAGCAAGGGCCCAATTGCGGATCCTGTACCAGTCACCATTCCCCATAAGCCTAAAATTTCGAAAGATCCGCCTAGGAGGCATATACCAATCATCCCACCACAGCCCAAAGTAAACCAGACAGCGGCCAAACAGCCAAGTGCTGATGACACAGTCCAACCGAAGGTCATCATGAACAAAACAGATCAGTCAATTCGAATTGGGAATGAATCCGATATAGGGTATGATATTATCGAAGATATCAAGAAAGTTAAAGCGAATGTATCAATATTTGACATGTGTAGCTTGCCCCATCAACGAGACAAACTACTGCATGTTTTACAACCAAAACCCAGCGCTACATTAACAGATTCTCAAGATAATCCTGAAATTAACGAGGCTAGCATCCGAGGGAAATCCAAGTCCCAAACATTGCCATTTCTGTTGACATTTGAAATTTTTAATCACAATGTTCACAACTGTCTGGTAGACTCTGGAGCTTCTTCAAACGTTATGCCACTGTCAATTTGTAAGAAGATTAATGGGCAGCCCGTGCCATCTCCAGCTCAAATTATCCAATTGGATAGGACGGCTGTTAAGGTTATAGGGGAGATGAAAGATGTTCTAATTAGACTGTCAGCCGACCCTAGAGTCTGTCAGTTTATTGACATAATGGTGGTCGATATCCCTGAAGCTTATGGGCTGATTTTGAGTAGGGATTGGTCTACCAAGTTGAGTGGCTACTTTGCTACTGATTGGTCTCATCTATGGCTGCCTTATCAGAACAGGCAGAATCAGATTAAAGTTCTTAGGGAACCTCATATGAAACAAAACGTAACCCAGCTAGAAGAAAAGAATGAGGCTGTAGCTTTCTCTTCCTCGGTCCTGGGAAATTACTTCTTAGAAATGGATCCGGGTAACTATCAATCTGAAACCTTTTGCCATGAATCAGGCCAACAGTCCGATCTCCTTCATTTCTCTCGGACTGACGAGGTTGATTGTAGCATAGTCAATTTAGTTGCTAACACAGACCACAAAGAAACTAACCCAGCTGAACCTAAAGATATCTTTTGGACATTATACTTTGATGGCTCTAAAACTCTGGAAGGATCCGGGGCCGGTTGTGTTCTAATGGATCCAAAGGAGAACAAGTATTTTTTGTCTTGTAGATTAGAATTCGATTGTACTAATAATACCGCTGAATATGAAGCTTTGGTACATGGTTTAAAGAAGGCCATTGGCTTAAATGTTAAGTACCTGAAGGTTTTTGGTGACTCCGAGATAGTTGTCAGATAGGTAAGGGACACCATTCACTGTCTCTCACCTCACTTGAAAGGTTATCAGGCTGAGGTATGGGATTTAATCATGCATTTTGACGCTTTCAATATAAAATCAATTCCTAGATTGCAAAATTCTGCTGCTGATTTGTTAGCAACCTCTGCTTCTAGATTGGTGCCGTCAAATAATAAATGCTCAATTGAATTGATTTTCAGGCCTTCCATTCCCGATAACATCACGAACTTCAGAGTCTTCGATGATGATGAGCAAATTATCAGCTTCCTGACAAACGAAGACAGTTTTCAAGGAGCTGCAATAGATGAGGAAGAACATGATGCTGATTTGATGAAGAAAGAAGACGAGAGAGGAAATTTCATGCCAAAGGGGGTAAGGTCCCTCGAAATGCTTTTCGATCTTCAAAATAAGTTCAAAAGACCAGCTAATACCAAAACTAACAGCTCATCAATGCAACATGAGTTGGTTAATTTGGGTACCGAGGCAGAACCAAAATTTGTCAACCTTGGCAAATGTTGTTCACCGGGAGAAAGAGATAGGTTCATTAAGTTGTTTAAACAGTACAAGGATGTTTTTGCATGGACCTATGAGGATCTAAAAACCTATGACATCCGCATCATTCAGCATGTTATACCAATGAAAGTGGGTGTCAATCCATTTCAGCAGCAATTAAGAAGGATGCATCCCACTCTTGAACCGCTGATCCAAAAGGAATTAAAGAAGCTCCTGGACGCTAAGATAATCTTCAAAGTTCGGCATTCCGAATGGGTTGCAAATTTGGTGCCCGTAAGGAAGAAATCGGGAGAGATTAGGCTGTGTGTAGACTTCAGAAATTTAAACAAAGCTTCGGAAAAAGACAACTACCCCGTGCCTTCAATGGAGCAAATCCTACAAATGGTGTCAGGATCTGAATTGTTTTCTCTCCTCGATGGTTTCTCTGGCTATAATCAAGTGTTAGTGGCCGAAGAAGATCGTCTCAAGACTACTTTCAGGACTAAGTGGGGAACTTTCGCTTACAGAAGAATGCCATTTGGTCTGATAAACGCTGGAGCTACATTCCAAAGGGCGATGGATATTTCCTTCCGAGGATTGGGTGGGCAATGTGTTGTTGTTTACTTAGATGATGTGACAGTCTTTTCGAAGAAAAGGGAAGATCATGTTGTTCATCTGAGGCACATCTTTGACCGTTGCCGGAAGTATGGCATTTCCTTAAATCCCAAGAAGAGCGTGTTTGCTGTACCCGAAGGTAAGCTCTTGGGTCATATCATCTCCAAAGGGGGAGTGTCAATCGACCAGGAAAGGGTCCAAGCCATTAATAAGATTCCAATGCCTCACAACAAAAAATCTATGCAGTCTTTCATGGGCACCATCAATTTTGTCCGCAGATTTGTTCCGGATTTTGCACAAATTGTTAAGCCATTGCAACAGATGGTTAAACAAAGCATACAATTCAAGTGGACAGATTTGGAGAAGGACGCATTTAGAGATATCAAGGCAGCTGTAGCTAAAGCTCCTTCCTTAAGAAGTCCAGATTTCGACAAAGATTTCATCTTGTATACCTTCGCTTCGGATGACTCTCTCGCGGCCGTACTCACGCAAAAGGTGGAGTTGGGGGATGAATACCCAATTTCGTTTATGAGCACTGGTCTGCAGGGGGCTGAGCTGAACTATCCCGTGGTGGACAAGCATGCCTATGCGGTCTTCAAAGCAGTCAAGCAGTTTAGGCCTTACATTTTGAAGAACAGAACTAAAGTCATAGTTCCCCATCCAGCTGTCAGATCCCTTTTCGTTCAAAAGGAATTGGGAGAGAGGAGAGGGAACTGGGTCACAGCGCTACAGGAGTATGATTTGGAATTTAAACCGGCTACAATCATCAAAGGACAAGGTCTATGCAAGTTACTGGCGGGGAACTCGACTGATGAAGAGCACCATTGGAGAAATGAAGCTGAGCTCGATTCGGTTGAGGTATGCCATATCTTTACAGCTCCCCAGTCATGGTATAGGGATCTAGTGCACTATTTACAGCAGGGATATCTACCCGAACACTGGAATTCTAAACAAAGAAGGGCACTCCGCTTGAAATCGGCACCCTATCAAATCATCTGTGGGATTCTTTTTAGAAAGAATTATGATGGAGTCCTTCTTAGGTGTTTGGAAAAGGAGGATGCAAACAAAGTTGTCAAAGAATTGCATGATGGCCCCGCAGGTGGCCATTATTCAGGAGAGACGACAGCACACAAGATACTGAGAGCTGGTTATTACTGGCCCACTCTGTTTCGAGATGCCCACACATACGCACGAAACTGTGATGTATGTCAAAGAAGCGCTGGGAAGTTACCTAAGGCCGCAGGCCCATTGCAGCCGGTCATCATCTCTGAACCTTTTGAGCAATGGGGCATAGATGTCATCGGAGAAATAAATCCAAATTCTTCATTGCAAAACTGATACATTCTGACAGCTACCGATTACTTCACCAGGTGGACGGAGGCCATCCCGTTGCGCAAGATCAATGAAGACGCAGTTATCAGCTTCTTGAAAGAGAACATCATAACCAGGTTTGGGGTTCCAATTTCCCTTGTTTTTGATAATGCTACTTATTTTTCATCTTGCAAGATAAATGAATTTGTTTATGAATGGGGAATCAAGTTGCATTATTCAGCCAATTACTACCCTCAGGGAAACGGATTAGCTGAATCCTCAAACAAGAATCTGATTCGAATCCTTAAGAAAACGGTGATAGAAAACCAGAGAAGTTGGCATGTGGCTCTCCCAAACGCCTTATGGGCAGATAGGGTAACCCCGAAGAATGCTTTAGGTGTCTCCCCTTTCACTCTTGTCTATGGCAAGGAAGCCATACTTCCCCCAAACATCTTGCTGCCATCCTTGCAATTGTCCCAAGCCTCTCGGGGTTCTGGTAGCCAAGCCTTACGATCCAGAATCAACACCCTGCTTCAACTGGAAGAAGCCCGACACAAAGCTAAAGATCGATTCCATCAACACCAGGACATAGTTAAGAGATGGTTCGATAAGAGGAAGTCCGGCAAGAGGGATTTTGAAGTCGGGGACTTAGTCCTGAAATGGGACCATAATCATGAGGGCAAAGGAATGCATACGAAATTTCAACATCTATGGGTAGGCCCGTACCAAATTTCTGCAAAATTAGGCCCATCCACTTATAAATTGACAAATCTCGAGGGAGAGGAAGTGGCCCTTCCTCTCAATGGCCTCGCTCTGAAACAATACTTTGCATAGTCTCCTCGAGACTTCCTGTACATAAATAAAGTTGTCTTTCGCTTTCGCTTTTAGCTGTTTTTATTTCGGCCATGTTGTTTCTTTCTTTGTTATTTGAACTTTTCGATAAGCTTTGTTTTCTGAAGGCCCCTTTTTGTTGAGTTTCCCGTTGAAGATAGCTCTCTCAAAGAAAAACTCGCAACCCATGAGTCTGGAACCTTGCTCGGTGAACCCGGTCTGCTGTTCTCTCGCTGAAATGTTCAAAAGGGGGGGAATCCTACCCTGCTAGTCACACTAATCCTGTTCAATAGCAGAGACCCATGGCCATCTTCACTACTATCGTTGGGCTCCACCCACTCTCACACTTTAAAGGCATCTCAAGAAGGTTACCTAAGTTGGACCCATGGAAAGTGGCACCTCTCGAGGACATGGGGTATTGAGATGACTCCATGCTGCAGATTTAAAAGCCAAAATGGCCTACATTCAAGAGTCTGTTTTCCAGGGATTCTCACCTCAATTAAAGCATGGCTGAGACAAAAGCAAACAGACATGTAAAATCGAGAAGGCTGTCCAAAAGGCCCAGCTCAAAATGAGGTTCCTCTCCGTCCGTGAAGTTTGATCAAATCAATAAAATCTCTAACTCACACAAAAGGACATTATGGATTGAGGAGCCCAAATCAAAGATCATGTCCAAAAGAAAATATCCCTGGAAGGCTCAAACAGCTAAGCTGTCCAAAGTACAAGCATCCCAAAGGATGCCAGCAGCATGGGAATGAGGAACAAGAACAATGTCCATGAGAAAGTGTTGCAAATCCTATGGAGTCCGGCAGTAGTGACCTTTTGAAAGATGACTCTCCTAAAATGAATCTCATATGCTGGCCCTCTGAGAGTGGTGAAGATGTCTCGGTCAAAGCTCCCCTTTCCCCAATGACTAGCAGGAAAAGTGCCTCTTTTCCCCGCATGAGTCTAAAATGCTCAGCTGAGTAGTACGCCCGAGGTGGATGTTGTTAATAAGGTTTCGGACCATGAAGAGGAATTTTTCAGATATCTGTATTCGCCAGCGACTCGCCATTGTTGTTGCAGCAACACCCCTCCCCAAAATTTTTGTACATGTTGGGGCCCCTCCTGTATTTTTTTGTAGAAAGTTTGCTTGAGAAGCCATCCCAGCCGTCAGCTCTGTTTTCAACACAAAATCTTATTTCCCTGCTGAACATCTTGCCATCAATCCTTCCATGTTCTCCCCAAAGAGCCAAAAGATAACTCAGACTCTTCCCCAACGTTTTGGGATAATTCGGACTATATCCCGGACTTCAAAGACAAACGTCCAACCTTTCCGAAAGAAGGACTGAGATTTCCTTTGTCAAAATTTGCGGAAGCCATTGAAAATTTGTTCCCGAAACGGCGGGGGAATTCCGTGAACCCTTCCGCAACGGCGGGGGAATTCAGTCAACCGCCCGAAACGGCGGGGGAATTCAGTGAACCCTTCTGAAATAGCGGAATCCGCCGTGATATCTCCCCGAAAAGAGACTCAGATTATGGCTATAAGTTGCGGAAACCACTGGTATAACCTCGCCGAAACGGCGGAGCGATTCAAGGCTGTCTCCCGAAACGGCGGAAGCCATTCGGATAAGACCCGCGGAGGAATTCACGATTTCCTTCCGAAACTATGAAAAGGACTTAGAAATTTTTCAAGAAACTACCGCGGAAGCCTTCGGGCTACCCTCCCGGAACGGCGGAGGAATTCAATAAAACCTCCCGAAACGGCGGAAGCCATCCTCATAGACCGCACGCCTAAGCCTTCTACGGAACGGTTCAAGTTCCGAAACAAAAAAACGCTTCGAAACAGCGGAAGCCATCCGCATAAGTCCCGCGGAAGAATTCACGATTTCCTTCCGAAGATATGAAAGAACTTAGAATTTTTCGGAGGACTTCGGCGGAAGCCTTCAGCCTTTTGCTCCCGAAACCGCGGAAGCCTTCGGACTACCCTCCCGAAACGGCGGAACCAAACCACTTAAACCGCTCGAAAAAGGACTTCGAAACGATCCCGGGAAACTGCGCGGAAGAGTATAAGTTCTCCTTCCGAAACGGCGGAAGCCATTCACAAAAGCTTTCCGAAACTAGCGGGAGCCTTCGCCAAACCCTCCCGAAAATCAACGAAACTTCGAATTTTTTTTTTTGGTTCGCGGAAGCTTTCGAAAAAGCCTTCCGAAAAACATCGGGAGCATTCACTATATCGTTCCGAAAGGGCGGAAGCCTTGGCGTTACCCGTCCGCTACGCGGCGGTCTTTCGCGGAAGGCTTCGATTTTCCTTTCCGCAGTAAGCCCCGAAACGTTGGTAGCTTTCATCGAACCCTTCCGCAACGGCGGATATGATTCGCAAACTGGCCCCGCGAATGACGGTTGCACGAAAACCGAGATCGTTTGACATGACCGCTACGCGCGGCGAATTTAAACCTCGTTTTAACCGCGCCACCTACCGAATTGAATGCTCACACGTGCCTTTTTTTATATAATGCGGTAGGAGCTCGACCCAATACACCATTGTTTTTTGAATTCGCCAACGACGTGCGACGCCGTGCAAATCGCTCCAGCTCACCTCGCTCGTCCGTGCTCGCGGCCACCTCGCTCAAGCGATCCCCACGGTGCCAGGTAGGATTCTGACTTGGGATTTCGCCATTGGGTTGTCTTTGGTAGGAAAACATTGGGTTTTAGTAGGATTGTGATGGGAAAAACACCCGTCAAGGGCTATGTTTTGCCCGTCAGATACAGTGAACGGAGTTTTCGCCATACAAAATCGTCATAGACCTTTGTTAAAACATTAACATTTTATTTCAATGGTGGTGGGTGCGGGCGGTTAATCATGTCCCATATTTTTTTTTAAAACCCCGGGCCGCGCCCCTCGTCTTGGGAGAATTTGTCGAAGCCCCATGGGCTTTCCATGTCCCCGGCCGTAAACCTGGACTTAAAACCCTGCGCCCTTCCATAATGCCTCAGCCCCTACACGCGAGCCGAAACCCGTGAACGTTGAAGCCACGCGAGCCGAAACCTGAAGCCATGGCCGCCCTAGCACTCCCCGTCAGCATATCCCCGGCGCCGTCACCTTCGCTCGGACTAAGGTATCCCGTAGTGACTCGGCGAGTGGCCGCGCGTGACGATAGCATTCAAAGCCCTCACCGAGTCAACCCGCGTCTCCCCGCCATCGACCTCTCCAACCGCAGCTATAACGAAAAACATCTCCCTCCACAAGGCGGAACCGGAAGCCAATTGCTTCCGCAAACCACCTATCGGTCCGAAAACCAATGGCTTCCGCAACATAGCTTATCCCCTCGGGAGCATTGCAGACTCGTCTTTGAAGAGCTTCAAATGTTTCAATTTGTGTCTTATGTTGAAATAATGTTTTTCTTCCTAAATATTTGCTTCATTGACTTATCTCATTAAAACGATGTTGCTCTCTGCTAAAACTTTACATCCTGTTGCTCAAATAATGACTTTGATATGGATGTTATCAGGGATAAATCAGGATGCCGAAAACCGGTAAGAAGAAGGTGAAGATGACAGAAAAGAAGCCTGCCCCTCCCAAGATTGAAACCTCGCTCCAGGACACTAGGTGCACTACTGGCGTCCCTCCAGAAATCAGATGGGATGACATATATAGAATGATCAGGGACCAAGAGATCCCAGATATGTTGCTGGAGGAGGCACCGATCTATCAAAATATCAGAGCCTCAGGCATAACTAGAGCCGCTACCCGCCCTGAGCTATTCCCCTGTGCTGAAGTGATCGGGTGGATACTCCAACATGCAGATGCTGAAGGGAGAGTGATAAATGACAGCGGGAAGGTGGCTATTGCCTCGTTTCAACCAGCGTATGTTGCGGCGGCCTACAGATTTCCCCGCGTCCAACAAGCTCTGACTGACGAATGGTTGGGCCAAATGGATAACGTCGAGATGGCCAAGAAGCTATTGAAGGGAGGGAAGCATTTGAGAAAGAAGGGAAATGATGAATATGACGTACAAAACCTGAGGGCCCCTTTCAGATTGATCGCTTTAATGCTGTGCAGAATCTTCGGCATGCCCGATGGCACAGTATACAAGATTCAGTGGGTCCCTATCATTCACTATGTGGCATTTCAGGGGATAGTATTTGACTGGCCCACTATCCTGTCGGATAGTCTGGCCTCGATGATAGCTGCTGCTAAGCCAGGACTGGCCTTGAAGAAGGCTGAATTCTTCATGTCTTCATATCTGATAGATTGTATCTTGGCCAAGATAGAGTTCCCCAAATTGGGGTGTACATGGGATAGGGCCACCGCCTCGGTCTACATCGCATTCAAGATGTTGTGGGCTCAGAATTACAAGCCCAGCTACAAACTTATCTGTGAGGGGTTCATCATGCCCCTATACGAGAAAGTGTTCAAGGAAGAACCAAATTGTCTGTCAGAAAATGCTTTGGAAGTCCTTGGGGATTATGGGGACTTTTACTTTTCAGAACAAGGTACCTACCTGAGAATGTTCAGAGGGACTAAGCACCCCATACATATTGCCGCAGTATGCCACAGACTATGTGGTGCTCAAGGAAGCAGTAAGACAACTCTTCTTGGATGGGATTGGAGCATTCCTCCACAAGCTACACAAGGCTTCCTTTCCCCCCTTACCTTTCTGCATAGGTGCTTACAAGTTTTCAGGGGTGGCCTCTGCCGACGAATTTGTTCAAGAGTTGAAGGCCTTCCACTTCGGTGAGGTCATCTTCCACAGGAACGACAGAAAGGGTAAAGTGGCCGAGCATTGCAAGGGGAACTATGCTAACTTTGAATACTCCCACTACCCCGATGCCGAGGAGGAAGCATTCAGAGGCATCAGCAACATGACTGAGCTACGGATCTGTCGCCAAAGTACTGGAGCGAGCTCTAGTTCAACCAATGCCCAGAAGACCATCCAGCAAAAGGAGAAAGAAGCCAAGGATGCCCGAGCTCAGGAAGAGCTCAGACTAAGAGAAGAGGCAAGGTTACAAAAGGAAGCCGAGGAAGCAAGAAAGCAACAAGACGCTGAAAATGAAAGACTGCGGAAAGAGGCTGAAGAAGCCCAAAAGCATAAAGAAGCAGAGACTGAGCAAGCTGAAGCAAGGAAGAAGGCGGAGGAAGAATTGAAGGCAAGGGAAGACACCGAGGCAGGTGGGTCCGGTGTACAAGACATGGAGATAGACACCTCTCAAGCAGGTGGCTCTGGTACCCAAAAGGAAAGAGAAGACCCCGCTCAGGAAGTCCGAACCCCACCTATGGAAGAAGACATAGACATCATAAACCGACCAATTGTCCCATACACTCCATCTGGGAAGCGTACGGTGTCCAAATGGAATGAGTTTTCCTATGACAAGAAAAGGAAAACAATGGTCCTCCAATCAGAAGAGAGGATTAAAAGTCCCTTCCATGATGACATAGTTACTCACCGAGAGGTCGCTGTCATGCAGAACACAGATGCAGATCCCATCGCCATGGCATCCGCAGTTATAGCAATAGCACAGGCATCATTTGCCAATGTAGGGGTTATAGTCAAAGAAAATATATTGACAAAGAAGAGAGCACGCACCCTGCAACAAAATGTGGCTAATGAGCAAGCCCAAAGGGACCTGGCAGTAAACAAATATAATTGCTTGTACGCTGAGCATAGGGAGCTGTCAAACAAGTACAGTCACCTGGAGGAGGAAAAGGACCAGCTAGCACTCCAGATAATGATTGCAGAAGCGGAGAAGAATGGAGCAGAAGAAAAGGCTTCCCAGTTAGAAGCAGACAAGCAGACATTAGCTGAGCGTTTAGAGCAAGCGGAGAGCAGAACCTTGGACATGTCTCCCTTCCACGAGCTGTCATGCAATATCCTGCAGCAAGTGTATGGCTCTCAAGAGCTAATCACTGACGAGGTATGCAAACTCAAAGCCATGATGGGTAGGCTAAAAGAGGTCAATACGGAAGCCCACAGGCTCAAAGCTAAGAATACCCGTGTCAAGGCAAATGTCATAAGTCAGATGGCATGGAGGGAAGGGAAAGGAGGTTTCCCCTCGCATCTTCCTTTTAAGGCCGTGGAAGATTTTAATGAAGATATAGCCCTGTTGGAGTTTGGTAGGAACTGTGCCAATAAGCTAATGGCCAGTGTGCAGAGGACAACAGACAGAATCAACAACCTATACCAAAAGCTCAAAGGAGTCCATGACAACTGCACATTGAGTTTCCCTCAGACCCTAGAAGACTTCCCGGAAAAGGAGCAGCGGTTGTCTCAACTGAAAGAAGAGCTAGGCGTCCAGATGGAGTATGTGAAAAGCATTGATGTCCTGGCCATGGATGATCTCCAACATTACATCGGTTCATCAACACTTCACAATCATCTGCTGAAGGAAACATATCAAGTTGCTGAAGCAAAAGTACAAAGCATTAAAATAGAGCTCGGGAAGAATGTGACTTCTCAGAAAATCCTGTTTCCTGCTGCATCAAACATAATCATAAGGGACACAGGTGTGTGGCACAGCTACATAGAAGAGGAGGTCAGGAAAGCTGCAGCATCAGCAGGGGATTCGAGGGCCTCTTCCCAGGCAGCATCAGTGACCATCAACTTGGGCGACCCTGTGCCAGCAGAAGCTCGCGCCCAGGAATGAAGAGGCTGAATTCAGTGAGCCACTCTCTTCAGCCAGACACGTGCCCAGCAGGGAACTCTTTGATGTTAGCAAATTTTCTGTTATGTATATTTTGAATATGTAAGGCGTAAGCCGTGGGACAGCTGTCCCTAATTTTGTCAAAATATTTTTTTGTAAAGGAAGTGGCCATTTTGGTGGTCGATGATAGTGGAAATTCCTGTAAATGACAGGTGGGGAATGCTAGGTGTCAGCCCAGAGGGCAAATTTGTAACTATAAATAGAAGCTAGGAAAGATTAGAAAGGACTTTTGGCAGGGAATGAAAATTTTGGCAAACGATATGAGCTATCTTGTATCGGGTCTGTAAATTGAATTTTCTAATAGAAGCCACCAGGAGATGGACGTTTTGCCTGGAATGTTGGATTGCTCTATATTGGACTATTCTAATGACTGCAATTCTGCAATGTGAGATCATTCTTGACATCTGAATTATTTCTTTGCATTAATGATTCTGCTCTCCTCTGTGCATGCGTTCTCTCTATTTTGTGAACAATGAAATGTATTGTTGTAGATTTCTTTGTCTAGATCGAATGGCTAACTGTTCTTTCTTCAGGGTAATTCATGTGGCTCATTGTTCATGACTTTAAATTGCTCCTTGCAGGGATCTTTGAATTTAATTCCAGTTTGGTTACGTTTAGATCTGTTTCTTTATTCTGGCTACGTAGATTAAATAAATTTTTGCTTTCTTTTGTTTATGAGCAATAGATGCGTTCTTTAAATTCCATTTTTGGATCTGTTTCTCTATTCTTCCGCTTTCCTCTGTTTCATGAGCAACGAATACATCCCATGATAAACTAGAAGCTATCTTTTAGAAATCTATATCTTGCTGTAGCTTTGCTTCCGACATTAACAGCTATCTGTTCTTTCCGTACGCTTCTTGTTACAGCAGATTGCTCTTCCCTTTAGCGTGTTCCCTGCAGGGATAGATAGACGCATTCCCGTTTTTAAGCTTAGAGCTGTTTTAATTGCATTTAGATTAAGTATAATTTAGGCACTTGCATCTCATATAAAAGACACAAAAAACCCAAAAGAAAGGTGGATCGGGCCATAACCGGTAAAATCGGATTTAAAGTCCAAAACCACGGTTGCCGGAACCGCTAACCGGACGGATTCCCTACACCAAACGGGAGATAGTCTAATTGGGACCATCTCTCGGGGAGAATCCCTTTCTGATTGATGGTACGATATCCGAGGCATCAACAGGTATCAAGCATGCTAGTGGTTTCTCTCCAAGAAGTTTATAAAAGGAAGATGTTTTGTATTGACAATGATTGACATATTTTAGATCAAAAGGATTATTTTACTTAAGGGTGTTTATAAGGAATAACTTCTATAAAGACTACAAAAGAAAGCACACATTGTATATTTGAAGCATTTTAGATTCACCCTCTCACTTGTATCAAATCGTAGTCCTTTATATTAAATTTCCATCTTTTATTTCCATTTGTTCTCAGGTATATTTTGTGTGATGTTTTAATTTTATAAATAAGTTTTTTATATTGCAATTTGATGAAATATCCATTACATTTAGGATCCTATATGGTGACTTGATAAGATTATAGATTTCATTTGATATGATGTTAGTGTTTCACTAACTTGTTAGTGATTGCAAATAACTAAATAACTAAGATTAGGTAAACACTGTGTTACGCTATTGAATTCTTATTGGCTTAGTACACATTTTCTTCACTAGGATATCTAGATTTATTCATGCATCAAATACACTAAACCTTGTTTTATTGTAAACTTGTAAACCTCTTTCATAATCTTCTTATCTATCATATTTAAACTTAAAAACCTATGATATGTTGATTGTGGTGTATGGGAGACAAAGATCCACTCATTCTTTTTTATTTAAGATTCTAACTACTTATTCCATTATAATTTAGGGGAACTATTAGTCCTACCATTTGAATAGAAATCGACATACTGAGAGATTTATTATATTGATCTTTTGGACTATTCCATGCCGGTTAAATATTAATTTCATAGTTATGGATTCCTTGACATAGCTTCCTTGATAGGAACATCTCAAGGAACAACATTAAACTGGCACTATTGTCGAGTACTAAAGACTGAAAAGTAAGTTTCTTTCCTTGGGATATAACGACAAGAATACGATTCTTAGTGGTGAATAAAGGATTTGATCAACCAACTAAAGTACAATTTCACCTGGTTTTCCTAATCGTATGCCTTACATACAAGAATGGGAAGATGACCTTCATATATTTACAGAGGATGACGAGGATAGCCATAACCAACATTTGAGGTATTTGCACTATTGCATGTATCAGTTGGGAATTTCTTCCTAAGATGTATTAATGAAGCTATTTATGATTTCTTTGGAAAGGAATGCAAGAAAGTGGTACAAAATTTTACCTCCTCCTATCATTTTTTCGTCAAAACAGTTTCATTCAATCTTTCATTCTCACTTTAGGAGGTTTTATCCAAGTTGCATTCTTCTAGAGGATTTTTGTAATAAAAAATTTGAAGAGCAAGCTCAATATGAAAATGTTTATGTTACTAATGAATATGAAGAATACATAGCTTAGGATAGTGAAGAATCCCTTTAAGATGCAATCCACGACATTCCTTTTGATATGGATCAATATGGTTATGGGAAGATCAATATTTATAATGATGATATCATTTAGTTACTTACAGACAATTATTATATAAATACACCTATGAGTTTTCAAGACAGTACACTAGTTCTTCCTGTTCCAAAAGATGAGTGCCAGGATTCTATTGAAAAAATTGTTTCCTCCTTTTTCAGAATGATCAAGAGTTTCAAATGGTAGTTGAGTATTCTAGAAATAATAAATATTTTCATTTCCAAGTAGATACAAGGTATCTACTTGAAGGGGATTATATTGACGAGCATATTCAAGATATTTAAGAAGAAAGTGATGTTAATACATATCCTTTGAAAAATCAATTAAGAGTGTCTGAAGTTATAGTCGAAGAACAAAAAAATAGTATATGTTGATATGCTACTTGATATTGATTTGTCTTCTATTCTTCTTCATTATTGTAAATCTTCTATAAAATCATGTGAACAATATATAAAAAAATTCATTTGAGAAAGCCCTGGATACGGGTGAGACTAGGAAACAGTGAGACGTGGCACCCCGGGCACATGCAAGTCGGACTTGATGTGTGCCGCGAGTGCGATTTACTGAAGGTAGGTGGATGGGCCGACGATATGGCATGTTCGAGCATGTGGGTGATATCCTATGTACTAAGTAGTATGATTAGGCAACATAAAGTGGTGATGGAAGACAAAGTTGGTACTAGGATCAGATGGTCGCAATTGGATGCAATACTAGAAATTGGTGGGATTTGCACCAGATTTGAGGGGTGGAATGAGAAGGTTTTGTCTCCATTTATGGAAATTTCCTCCTATGTCACTGTCATTTCCATCAACTGATGCGAGCTTGCTTTAAATGATCATAGTGGGGGATCGGTTGTCCATGAGAATGGAGGCGTGAGTTTAGGAAATAAAATACGGAAGGTGGTGGAGTGTCAGGTGACGGGTTGCTTTGTTTGTTTGCTTCTATCAACATAGATCCCATGGGGACGTCGGGGAACCAGGAGAAATAAAGGAAAAGAGGAAAAGAAGGGTGAGTCAAGCTTGGGCACAGAGACACCATGTCATTAACGAGCATCAATTCCTTCATGCATTAGAGCGGATTTGGAAATAGTGGATGTCAAATTCTATATGTGTTACAGGTGGATCTGGATTACTAGAGCAAGCTTCACTTAGGTTTTTATTCTCTTGGGTTTTACTTATGGATGAATATTGAGGTGAGATGTATATTTTTACCATTGTATATCTTCAACCTAGCGAGATTGAAGAGTAAATTTCCTCAAATGGTATAATCTTTTTTATTTTGTGGTTTATCCTTGTGTCTTGTCTTGTGGTTTGGCTACCTTAGGACATGTTGTGAATCAAGTTTGCATAGGATAGGATACAAGCTAGGGTTATAGGTTGGAGGTGTTTTCCAACTAGTCACCCTCCCTTGGTTAAGTATTGCATGGAGCTTGAATACTTTTGGAGTGGAACTTATCTTTCCTTTTAGAGGTTCCAAACAAACATTTATTTACAACCAAGGCTGAAGGGGGAATCACCTTGTGGCTCAATTTTCCCTAGCGATTCGTGCTAATATTGAAAACACTTCCATCACCTATACTTCCAAATAAGACCCTAAGTTTTACCCAAAGATAACTCTTCAAATTCACCTTATGCCTTTATTTCCATACTCTAACAACCATATATAGGGATTCCACCCTTGTTGGATAAGATCCAACGAGAAGTACAAGGAAGTGGATATCAAAGTGATTGTGGGTATACTTCTTGGTTGTTGTTTGGATAGCAATGTTCTTTGGGATTTATCTATACCTGCTAGTTGATGCTGTAATACCTTTTAATAAAATTATTCTGAAGCCAAATGATGTGGGATATTTCATCTTAAGTGTTTTTACTTCTGCTACCAAACTGACCAAAATGTTTCTTCACCTTCATGAGCAAACAATAGGGACCATTATTTCTTAAGGAAGGAGGTCTGATCCACATTGTAGCTGGAATTATTGTCGGATATTAACTTTGACACATATTCAACCAGTCATCGATGTCAACACAACTTCGACAAGTTCCGACTTCGACGTGACTTCGACAACTTTGCGGCTTCGACATGTTCCGCGGCCTCATAGTTCCACGACATCGACATACAATATCGATCTGCAAATTACGACTGTGGAACTTTGATAGACTGTCTTATGTCTTCTAGTCCACTGTAACAGTTGAACTGCAGAACCGTTCTAACTTCTTCTCTTGTACTAAATGTAACGGGAAAGCACCCAAGCATCTCAACAATTTCTATATAAGCATGTATAATATTGTAACATACATTAAGTCATGAACTTATATCTAGTAATAGAAGATCAGTTTGCATTCCTACATATTTTTTGTGTACATTTGTGTTATGTATGTGTAGTGTTGGTTGTGGAGCCTGATCTTCTAGTCTCATAGATGATGATTCTGTTAGGATATTTAGACACTTAGGAGTTAGTTAAGATCAACTTGTGTAATATATCCGTTAGGGATAGTGTGTTTCTTTAGTATGCATTAGTATGCATTTGTAAATACTTAATCCGACGGTCACGATATGTTCCCGACATAGAGTGATCCGACGGCTCAACTTCTCTTAGATCAAACCTAACCTCGATCCGTGGCTTAGCACCCGATTGGTCCATGATCTCTATTTAAATAGCATGGAGGGTCATTGTTTAGTTGATCGATTATGAGAAGCTCATTTGTAACTTTCTTTCTTTGCATAATAAATTGGCCCATAGAAGCTATTTGGCCAGGGCTGTGGAGTGTTTCCCTCAAGAGGGTTTAAACCACGTCAAAACATCCGTGTGTTGATCTGTGATCTGTTTGTGTGAAGTGGTTGCTCTTGGTGTTCGGTCCTTTGGTAGTACCCTATGTACCCGAACATGGTATCAGAGCTTTTATGAACTACTGCTTCCGGTTATGATCTAGATCTTGAACTGCTGTTGCCGAAACTCAAAAGGGTTTCTACTTCTAGTATTTCTGTGCATTTATGGGCTGTGGGAGGTGTTCCATTGCGTCTAGAGCGTCATTTCCATTGGGAAATAGTTTTCGTTTGATCAAAAACGGTTTCTGGTTGCTCCAGAAACACATATTTCATCAGATCTAAAGGTATAATGTTACAGTGACGCATTTTTTTTATTTTCTTTTTTTAAAAGGATAAAATCTCATATTTCATCATTTTTTACTGTTAGATTTCTTTTTGGGTTCATATTGTTTCTTTCTCGTCTGCGTATGCTCTTTGCTGTGCACCTTGAGCGATCTCGGCAAATTAGAAACAGAAAGGGAAAGGGTTTTTCTCGGCTGCGTATGCTCTTTGTCGTGCACCTTGCACCATCTCGGCAAATCAGAAACAGAGAGAAAACGTAGACTTTCTGGGCAAGCTAACAAGATCTAACTCCACAAGTGTGGAAAAGTTTTTTTTGTTTCGATTTGTGGTGTGTTTTGCAGGAAAAAGGGCAAGCACGCAAACCGAGCAAGAAGAGTAAAAAAAAAAAAAAAACCTTTCTCATTCCCATATTTTACATACATTTTAATCTAGCTCACTTGGTTCAAAGTTGCTTTATTCCTTAATAGGTCTTGAGTTCAAGTCTTAGGAAGTTAATTTTAAAAGGAAAAGTGCATGCAATTTCTATTTTCAAGTTATTTTATTGTAAAAGTGCATCTCACTTAAATAATAAAAAATAAAAATACAAGTGAGTTACTTAAGTTTTTTTATTATTGTTGTACTATTTAAAAGTAATATCATTGTAAAAGTGAACTCACTTATTTTACAAAAGCGGTTCACTTAAAGCAACTTTATTGTAAAATAATTGTCAAAAGGTTCATCTTGGGAAGAGGGGGTTCTTTTTTTTGCTGGACATTCTCTAGCTGCCACGTCACTATTGGGGACATCTTCAACAGTTTCTTTATTCAAGCATAACTTCATCATACAGAGTCAGTTTTCAGTGCCATTTTTTTTTAAACCGCCTATTTTTTCAAACTCTTCACATCTAGACTATTGGTTTCTGCTTTTACAACCATTAATTTATAAATATGGCCACCCCTTGTGATATTATACTTAACAGTTCCAACTATTTCTCATGGAAATATCGTAAGGAGGATGTTCTATGAAGTAGGGGACTTTTCAGAATTACCTCAGGGAAAGAAACAGAACCCACTAATGATGATAAGAAAATAAAATGGGCAAATAGATATGATGAAGCTCGTGGATTGATTGGGATGTCAATCTCTACTGATTTGCGATTCCACATATCTGGAATTGATGAACCTAATGCTGCTTGGGACAAGTTGGAATCTGTGTTTGGTAACACAATGAAATTCGAGGTCACCAACTCGAAAATGGGTTGATTTCTTTAAATCCAAGTGACTTTTCATGCATTCAAGATTATTTATCTAAGTACAAAACTCTTAAACTCTTATGTGCAGAATGTAAGATTGAGAGAGAAGACAAACAATGCATTTATCATATTCTATCCAAACTTGGACCTGCATATTCTGTTTTTGTATCTACATTTTACTCCATGAAAGCATCCTTGAATGCAGCTAGCTATCAAGAGCCTAGTCTTGAATCTTTTTGTGATTCCTTGATTAGAGAACAAGATAAACTCATTCATCTTGGAATAATCAACAATGCAGATACATCTGGGAAAGCCTTATTGTCCCAACAGAAAGAAAAGTCCAAGCCTCCCAAGAAACAAAATTTTCGCAATAATAAGTCAAACAAGGGTCCCAAACCCTCTCAGTCAGCTCCTTCTTTAAAAAATGACAAAGGATCCAAGCCAAAAGGCAAGAATACTGAGCGTCATTGCAACTATTGCAGGAAAGATAATCATGATGAATCTAAGTGTTTCAAGAAGATGGCAGCCTTGGAAGCAGCAATGAAGAAGCACCACATCAGCCTAGATTCGTCTTCAGAATATGCCTCTCATGGACATGCACTTTGTGCTTCTGGTTATTCTTATAATGCATCTTCTTCTTCTACTTCAAATGAATGGCTCATTGATTCTGGAGCATCTTATCATATGGCTAAGGATCAAGCCATCTTTTCTACTATGCATGAATGTAACACCAAACAAATATTTGTTGGTGATGATAGATCTCTAAGTGTTGTAGGAGCTGGAACAATTCCAGTAGATAATGGTCATTTTAGTGATGTACTATGTGTTCCAAGAATTTTCTGCAATTTGTTATCAGTCTATCATATCACTCATTCTGGTGAAGGTAAAACTGTGACCTTTACACCTCACCAAGTTGTAATCAAGGATTTTAAAGATCCTCAACAGGTCCTAGCTACCGGAATTGTTGATGATATTACCAGGTTGTACAAGTTTAACAACTTTGGGTCATAACCTTTCCCTTCAGTTTTTGTTGCTCATAGTGATAACTTGAGCAAACTTTGGCATGAGCGATTTTGTCACTTAAATTATCGCTCATTGCAACAATTATGTAAAGAAAATATGGTGACAGGTCTTCCAATGGTATCTTGCAGGGATGGTGTTTGCTCTGGTTTTGTACTCGGAAAACATCATCGGGACAGTTTTGACAAACGTGCCTCTTGGCACGCCTCGGTTCCCTTGGAGCTTGTGCATAGTGACTTGTGTGGTCCTCTTCCATCTGCTTCCTTTTCTGGTTTCAAATATTTCTTAACTTTCATTGATTATTACACCAGATGCACTTGGGTTTATTTCCTAAAACTTAAGAGCGAAGTATTTAACATGTTCTTGGCCTACAAGGCCCTTGTGGAAAAACAATCTGGTCATCAAATTATTAAGTTAAGATCTGACAATGGAGGAGAATATGTTAACAATAAGTTCACTACTTTCTACACTGAACAAGGCATCCAACAACAACACACTGTTCCATATACACCACAACAAAATGGTGTAGCTGAGCGGAAGAACTGCACTTTAAAAGAAATGGCTAATTGTATGATCCAATCTAAGGGACAAAGTCTTCAATTTTAGGCTGAAGCCATTAATTGTGCAAATTACATAGTTAATCGCACCCCCACTAAAGCATTACAAGGTATAACACTGGAAGAAGCATGGAGTAAAACTAAACCTGATGTAAGTCACTTCCGTGTGTTTGGTAGTGAAGCATGGGCTCACATTCCGGATGAAAAATGGAAAGCATTGCAACCTAAAAGTGAAAAGTGCATATTTGTTGGATATTCTGAAGATGTAAAAGGTTATAGACTTGTTCAACCACATTCTCATGATATAATCATTAGAAGAGATGTTAAATTTGATGAAAATATCTTGGCCTGCGAGCCTAACTCAGGGATTGTGCCATCTTTGGCCTGCGAGCCTGATTCAACGTTTGTGCCTTCTTCTTCTTCTTCCAACTTCCTTGACAGGATTCCAACTCTAGTTTCTGATGATGACAGTGAGGATCAAAATCCACCTCCGCCTGCTCGTGTTCCTCTAGTTGCACCAGCACAAGTGCTTCCTTGATGGGTCCGTTCAACATGTGAAGCAGCTGGTGATCTTGCCGGTGATCCTAGAGATCAACGTCGAACACGTTCTCAGTTTCAGCGAGCCTCTTCTCTTTTGGCTCAAGTTTCCGAGAATCATGATCCATAAACTTTTGCAGAAGCTTCAGGGAATCTAGATTGGGATGCAGCCATGGATGAAGAATATCGTTCCTTAATGGCGAACAATACTTGGGATCTTGTACCTCTTCCAAAAGGAAGAAAACTTGTCAGATGTAAATGGGTCTACAGAACTAAGTATGCATCAGATGGAAGTGTTGAAAGACTTAAGGCAAGGTTAGTTTCCAAAGGTTTTTCCCAAGTTGAAGGGATTGACTACAATGAAACCTTTTCTCCCGTTGCAAAAATGAACTCCATCCACCTGGTTCTTTCCCTTTTAGCCTTACACAACTGGGAAGTCCATCAAATGGATGTCAAGTCTGCCTTCTTACATGGTGATTTACAAGAGGAAATTTACATGGAACAACCTCCTGGCTATGTTCAGAATAACTCTAGCCTTGTCTGCCACCTTAAGAAATCCTTATATGGCCTTAAGCAAGCTCCTAGAGCTTGGTATGCCAAAATGGATAACTTTCTCCTTGACACTGGTTTTTGTAGATGCCATTCTGACCCCAATGTCTATACCAAGAAAGTAGGAAACCATCTCATCATACTTGTTCTATATGTTGATGACCTTATTCTTACTGGTAGTGACCCTAAGCTTATAACCCATGTGAAATCCAGTCTTAAACAAAATTTTGAAATGTCAGACTTAGGACATTTGCATTATTTTCTTGGTCTCCAAGTCCTGCAAACCAAAGAAGGAATCTTTCTTTTTCAGTCTAAGTATGCTTATGACCTTCTTCTTCGCTTTCACATGGAAGATTGTACACCAGCCCCTTCTCCCTTCCAGTCTGGAGTCAAACTTTCTGCCACTTGTACTTCACCTAAAGTCGATGCCACCTTGTATCGTCAGCTTGTTGGTAGTCTCTTATACTTGACTCATTCCTGTCCTGACCTTTCCTTTGTCATTGGTCATGTTGCCCGTTATATGCAGACACCTCATGAAAGTCACTGGAAAGAAGCTAAAAGAATACTTCGATATATTTGAGGTACAGTTCAGTTTGGGATTCATTACAGTATAGGGGGGAAACCTTTGTTGGTTGGTTTCACTGATTCAAATTGGGCCAGCAATCCTGATGATCAAAGGTCTACTGCAGGTTATGTTTTCAGTCTGGGATCTGGACCTATTACTTGGGCTTGTAAGAAACAACAAGCTCTTGCTCTTTCTTAGGCAGAGGCAGAATATCGAGCAGCAGTTAATGCCAGTCAGGAAGCTTTATGGATTCGACAGATCCTTTTAGAGTTTGGATTCGAGCAGCAGCAGCCTACTCCACTTTGGTGTGACAATCAAAGTGCCATCAAGCTTGCCAAAGATCCAGTTCTACGTCAACGCAGCAAACACATTGAGCTACATATGCACTTCATCGGAAATCTTGTTCATGATCGTGTTCTTGAAGTGCTCTTTTGCCCTACAGATGATCAAGTTGCAGACATCTTCACCAAGTCTCTTACAGAAGCGAAGTTTTCTAAAATTCGATCTATGTTAGGAGTTCAGGAACTTGTCATTAAGGGGGGATAGGCTCTAATGCCTCCTTCCTTCTCCTAATAGTGTCACTTTTGTAAATCCTTCAATCCTATCCCAAGTTGTTCTTAAGGGGGGATGTTAGGATATTTAGACACTTAGGAGTTAGTTAAGATCAACTTGTGTAATATATCCGTTAGGGATAGTGTGTTTCTTTAGTATGCATTAGTATGCATTTGTAAATACTTAATCCGACGGTCACGATATGTTCCCAACATAGAGTGATCTGACGGCTCAACTTCTCTTAGATCAAACCTAACCTTGATCTGTGGCTTAACACCCGATTGGTCCATGATCTCTATTTAAAGAGCATGGAGGGTCATTGTTTAGTTGATCGATTATGAGAAGCTCATTTGTAACTTTCTTTTTTTGCATAATAAATTGTCCCGTAGAAGCTATTTGGCCGAGGCCGTGGAGTGTTTCCCTCAATAGGGTTTAAACCATGTCAAAACATCCATGTGTTGATCTGTGATTTGTTTGTGTGAAGTGGTTGCTCTTGGTGTTCGGTCCTTTGGTAGTACCCTATGTACCCGAACAGATTCAATTGTGTTTGTACCCTAGGTTTGGTTATGATCCCAGAACGTGCAACATGGATCCCATGGGTATGTCAAGGAATCAGGAGAAGTATAGGAAAAGAAGGGTGAGTCAGGAGCAAATTTAGGTGGCACAAACACCATGCAATTAATGAGCATCAATTCCTCTGTCCATTAGAGAAGATTTGGAAATGGTGGATGTCAAATTGTATATGTGTTACAGGTGGATCTGGATTACTAGAGCAACCTTCATTTAGAATTTATTTACCAAACATTGACCGAAAAATAGAAGAAATATGAAGAAAATATTAAGTAGAACACAAGAGAAAAACACTCATGTGGATTGATATTCCATTGCATTATTGTTCAACAACATGTGTAAAATATATATATTCTCTCAGGAGGAAAAATCAAGAGACTTAGTGGCAATTTGAGTAGCTCACAATAATGAGGGATTACCTAAACTAATTCCCCAATAATTGACATTAATGCCATCCAAATCATACTTTGACCTCATGAATTGGTCAACAAAACCTATGAGAGCCATGAGTGGATAATTATGAACCTATGTGTGGACCAAAGTAGTGGAGTAGTCGTTTTATGAGCACTAGTGGCCATTAATACACCAATTTGACCAAATCAAGCATGTAGGACCCGTAGACTCCTTAAAACAGGGAAACTGCCATATTTGCATCCTAAGAACTAGGGAATGGGCGCATTGACTCCCAAAATCAAGGAAATATGGTTATATTGTGGAAATACAAGGTGGATAAGGCATATCACTAGTCTAAATATATAAATGTGGACAAACATGTGGTCCAAGACACTAGACTAGGCACTAATGAATGACACAACACTAGGGAGAGGAACATAAGGGTCCATGGCATGTCTAAGATGCGAATATTGTTCTAACACCCCCCCTTAAGCCAAAATCGTTGTGAGCATGAAAAATAGGGCCCAAGAAACAACATATTATGGTCACCCTTTACATTATTAATCCATGTAATTGAGGAAAGAGGAAAAACCACATGGGGAAAATCCTCCCTCTAAAATGGACATGAAATACACCAAAAAGAAACTACTCCAAAACACAAGTAGGGGTGACATTGTTCATATTTCTGGAGGAGCCTTCTTCTTGGAAAGAAGAGGAATGTGCTCAACTAGATCATGTACATGTACAACTGCATGATGGAAACTTAAGACATGAAGAAAAACTTAGTAACATTGATAGTAGAGCGAAGCTGTAATACACCCAAAATCCCCGTCACAATCTAGAGGAAATGGGGTGAAATTTTTATTTTTATTTAATATACTCGGTAAGTATCATTCCTTCTAGAATTTACCTCTTGCATTCAGTGAGTAGATGACACATAAGTCTTATTAGTATGACATAGAATTTTCACATGACAACCATCAGTTAGGAATAAATATTCATAGGTATTAAATCATCCTCTAGTATGAACAAGTATTCCCAACTCATGCAAAGGTCCTTAATTAATCATTTTGATATCAATTCACTTACCATAATTGAATAACATCTAGACATCTTGTGTCACACCTTTATTGCATCACATCTAGAAGTCCCACACCTTAACACGAATCAACTAAACATCATGAGCATGCATATGTACCATTAATCTCACCATAGATTCAATGTTGACAAAGATATACACTTATATTTTCATATGATGACATGCCATAGTTATTGTCCATTATATCAACAATAAATTATACTGAAAGGTGTGATTCTAACTTAAGAGACATTCAACTATGCTATATTAATTGTCCTCCTTTACATCTTTCACAAAGTGAATACAATCATGATTGTTTAATGAGTCCCTTTTTACACATAATTTTACATGTGTCAACAGTCATGCATACCTAATATAAAAGACCATTCTATATTACCATTGTAATAGTCCTTACTATCAATTCACTCTTTCAACTCACATAATGTCTTACTCATTATCCGCATAGGATGTAAACATTAATTTAAAGAACATTCAAGTACAAGATATTACTTCAAACAAAAGCTCATTTATTTTTCTATTGCACCCATAACCATATGCTCATACATTAGATATAATTTCTAATATAGGTTTAAACATTGGGCATAAGAAAATGCTCTTCTCTTATATTACCAACATACGATTAAAGATAGAATACTTGAACAATCTCATCACTTTCCTTTTTATTAGCATCAGGATAAAAGATATATCAAAGATTGCAATAACTTTACAGAGCATACTTTTCTTACCAATTTGGTACAACTAAAATAGAGTTTCTGTCCTGCTTTCTACTACCTGGATTCATCACACTTATAAAATTCATTAGTACCACTAATTCTATCTAATTAATAATCATAAATATTTATTAAGGGGAAACATTTACGGCAATTCAATGCTCCACCCAACCATAGGCTCTTCGACGGCTTCTACGTAGTTCGTCCGAAGGCCACCCCCGAGCAGGGAACGGTGATCCACAAGTAGGTTAGAGAGTCTCAAATATCTATACCCTAGAACCAACTACTCACAGCCTTAGTGGGTACTACAGTGCTCTTGCAATTACTTAAGGTAGTGCTCCTACCTGAACGCATCTTATATTCTAACCTCTTACTTGGCTGTGGTGTTGTCCTCTACTGGCCCCATTCTATACTCCACACTTGACCTTCTATGCTCTATGGCATATCTAGGTGTTTAAAAATTTGTGTTTTAGGGATAAAATAACAACAAACAAGTAATAATACAACCAATTATTATCACAACTATCAAATAAACTGCTTCACGGGGAACATTTCGCAAAGCTTGCGCCATCATACAAATGCACATGCATCAATATATCCAGCAATTATATGCAGAGATAAATCTCTCATGAAACTGCATAATTATTCAATGACATGCAATTATATATAAATTAAATGAGATATATACAATGTGAACTCACAGGGATTCATCCCAAACTCTGCGCAATTAATAGAAGAACAAGATATATATATATATATATATATATATATATATATATATATATATATATATATATATATATATATATATATATATATATATGTCAACAACAAACCCTGCGCATACACAAAAGAAGCAAACATATCTCATTATGCACATATGTGTTATAACAAACCACGCAACACACAAGAAGAAGTGTATATGTAACACAGGGTCATATATACTATTATATCAACAACCCCAGTCTCTGCGCATACCAATGCATACAACATGCAGCATGTGAATGTAATAGCATCATCCATATGTAACATAACCCATATGTAACACAACAAAAACATATAACATGCAGCATGTAATTGTAATACCATCAGATGTAACACACAAATGCATACAACACGCATATATAAACAAAACCACGATTTCTACTGGAACTTCTATAATGTAACCAAACAGAACCATGATTTCTAACACAACATAATATCTTACGATTCTGGACATGTAAAATAACCAACACATACATAGCAGCTTAAATGCATATATTAACCAATGCATAACAGTAAATATAACATAATCAGTGCAGTATAACCATAAGCTACAGATATTTCTTCCCATTTCTGTGCAGTCATATTTACCATAACTATATGTCAGCATAAATGCATAAGGTAAATCCCAATAGGGACTCGCCACAGGGATTTCAACCAACAGGGTTTTCATAAGTTTGATGGAATCATAACGCTATCACGAAGATCATCATGCTATCTCCAGCAGTCGTGCCATCACAGGAAGCATACGCATATATATATATATATATATATATATATATATATATTGGTGGTAGAAAACGCACAAGATCAATTCCAAACAAGGACTTTCCACAGGGAGGAAACATAACGCATTTGATAAAAGAAACACACATAAATCAAAGCACCACATGGATTTCAACCAACAGGATTTTCCTAAGTTTGATGGCATCAAAAATAACTATTAACCATAACAGAGTTAAAAAAGAACCACACTTTGGTGGCATGCATTCGGTGGCAGCGAAAATAATAACAGATCTCAAAAGATGAAAATACCCACAACTTGATTTGAAAGATGAAACACGGACAGGGTTTACACATATAAAGACATCACCCACAAGAAACTTAACTTTCACGCTCAGTAAACAAAGTTCTTCAACGCATTCCAAAAAAGATACTGTAGAGAGCTACACGCAGTGTTCCATCTATGGAGTATACCTATAATGACAGAACCCACAAGGAGCTTAGCTCTCATGCTCAGTAAACAGAGTAAGAGATATAGAGTATCAACGTTGCTATCTCAACATTCCAAAGAGGGAAACATAATAATAAAAAAGATCGCCAACAGGAAACTTGGTAGTACCACACTTTTAAACAAATAACACTTAGCATAGTATGTAAGCAAAGCACGATCTCTAAAGCATACATAGATGTAACTTTAAACAATAGTAACCACATAAATGCATCAAGAAGAAACCCAACAGAACAAGACCTGGAACCTGTGTCCCACACAATAACCAAAACCTAAGCATGTGTAAAGGTATTTATGCGAGGGCGTTGATTCTCTTTCATCCTTTCTCTCTATAATAACATAACTCAAACATAAGTACAATGGCATTAACATACTAGAGATCGATTCTACTCTTTTATCGCCGGAGTAGAAAACATGCTCTCTCAAAAATGTAAAGTGGTTTTGTGTGACCGAACCACCTCCTCCCTCTTGCGCCCCTCTTCTTTCTTTCTTTTTCTCTGAATCTCTGTCCCCTCTCCGAGCACACACACTTTCTCTTTCCCCACTCCTCAAGGGTTTTGGACACCCACGTGGAAGCTCAACCAAAACTACCCCAACTGAATGGCAGAGCCATTACTTGTTTGGTTAACAAAATGTCACCCTTATGACTTATGCACAACACAATACTATGTACTTAAATACAAAAGCATTATTAAACATTTCGTTTACCATAACCATATTTTTCAAAATGCACATATAAACTAATAACAAATGTAACACAACATTATGTTTAATATTATGTTTATATTCATTTCCCTATAATTTTATCATAAAAAGAACATATATATATAATATATAGTATAAATATGCACTTCTATATATATATATCCTCATATATATATATATATATATATATATATATATATATATGAGGATATATATATATAGATATAGATATAGATATAGATATAGATATAGATATAGATATAGATATAGATATAGATATAGATATAGATATAGATACTAGAGGCAATACATATACATTTGTATTTAGATAGAAAAAGTTATCATGCTTTAATTTAAAAAGACAACTAAAAGTGATGTTCTTTTAGGTATATTTGTATTTACAAATACATCATAAATAAATTAACTTAACTCATGTTCAAAAGCTAATCCAAGCCAAATAACACCACGAATTTAACAACTTTAAAATTCTCCCCCTTGTGGTTCATAGTGCCCTTTCTCCAGTCTCATTTGCATTGGCAGAAATAGTTTAGATTTGAAGTCATGTAAATAGACAAAATTGGGTAAAAATAATTTTTACCAGAGATGGGGACGTTAGAATACTCTCCCTCTTGGAAGAACACCGTCCTTGGTGTTGTGCCACTTTTCGCTCTACCTCACATGTTCATCCCTCTTCCTTGCATTTCTACAATATGCAAACACATTCTCTTTCCAATATATTGAAGAAACAATAATTACAATCTTATGACAACGTTATAATAAAGATAGCGTTTTTATGAATACAGTACTTTATCTTCTGTATTTCTCTGCTCCCTATCTTGGGCGTTGCTTATGTTTGCATTTTTGGTACCATCTTTACCTAGTTCAAGTGTTAGATGCATAATGTAAAACATAAAACTTCAGATCCATATGCTCTTATGCATAGTCACTTACTGTTTATTGTGATTTCACCTGCAATGTCTTGCTAACATTCCACATATTAGTTTTCAATAAAAAAACATAAAGTTTCACAATAGCTATTGAAGTTACACAATTTCGACCTGCATATGTATTCATCAAAATACGTCATGTCCTTTCAAAAAAATTCAGAATTCCAACACTATATTTCTAAGCAAAAGTTTTTTTGCACATGTGTTAGCATTTACGAGAGTAAGCAAATAAGCCATTACAAACATTTACCTATCTTGCAGGGTCCTCCTCCTGCACTCTTGTAGCGTGTCACTACTTTTCTTTTTAGCTTTTAAAAATTTCCAGTCGTGCTCTTTAATTCTGTAGCATGTGCATACATTGTTAAATGTCTTTGATATGTAATTCATGAATCATACACCGAATGGTACAAGAGTATGTAGATAGTGATTCAGAGATCCTTCATAATCAAACAAGTAAATAATTCATTAAATGAAGACTTAACGACACACCAGGTGCCTACCACGCATCCAGTGCGGAATAAAAGGGAAGTCACACATCTCGTGTTTATCAGTACCCCTTGTACTATTCCCATTCAAAGCATCCACAGGGTTCTTCCTGCTGCAAGTCTATTCATTCATTTCATAAGCTTAGAATTGTTATAATCTGCAAGAGATATAGCAACTATAGCAACTCACAATCAAACTCTCAAGTATGTTGCAAAGAAGAAGAGAAGGAGAAACTCAATAATGACTCATAAACACAGAATAATAGACAAAATATCAGTATCATACAATGAATACAAATGTAGTGAATGTGTTACAATGAACTGCAAGGGGCATGATATAGGATTCAAATTAGCCAAGTAGGGAATTCGAATTCCTGAACTTAGAGTCTGGCTTAGATAACAATGGAGACATCATCCAGTCAGTAGTATTAGTCATAAATGGTAATAGTCAGTCAAGTGTGTCTAACTGAGTCTAATAGAACCATCTAGGCATAAATCGGGGAAGGGAGACTCCAAGGGAGGCGCATGAGGTTTTCCTAGGGACAAGTGGCACTCCAAAACTAGCTAACTAGGAGCTACATGTAGTTAGGATGGGAAATTAGTGGAAGAACTACTCATTCCATGCACTAACTGAGTGATAACTTCCGGTAGGTGAGAAAAGGCACCCTATCTGAGTGATAACTGGTGGTAGGTGAGAAAAGGTACCCAAACTGGCTGTGGTAGGTGAGAAAGGCGCACTAGGCATGTGGAAAAATCAAGGAATACGCATTTGGTAGGTGGGAGGCCAATCGGGGGCTATAGACAGTCTCTAGAGAGCTAGGAACAAGATCTAGGTACTGGGAGTACCATCAAGGTGATGACTGGATGCATGCAGTTGCATGCAAATGATTGGCTGCATGCAAAAATGCATGTGGACATGCAAAACTGAAAAATGATGGGGAGAATATTCCAAACCCCCCCCCCAAGATATACTATGAGGAAATAACTAAAGAATAGGGCCCTGGTGACTAAGACCAAAGGTCACCCTGTAAAACAACAAGATAGGGCCCTGGTGACTAAGACTAAAGGCCACCATGTACAATCAATCTAAATAAACTAAGTCAGGAAAGAGGGAAAACCCAGTGGGAAGAAAGAAATCCCTCAAAAATAGACTAAAGGATGCTAAAGTAACATATCATAACTCACCCCTGAAGGAGGAAAGTGACCTTCTTTCAAAAGAAGGGTTGATCGATCTGAAATGGATCAGCAATATGAGAAGGATGAAACCTTACATGCTGAAAATCTGATCTGGTTCTTCTATGATTATGTGGATCACCAACCAAATCACCGACAGATCGGAGTGTAGTGGATGCCCATTGAGGAAGAGGAGGAATATCAGGTGAGAGATATTCGGGTTCTTTTGGATCCGGATCTCTCATTCGCTCATCTTCATCATCAGTTGCTAGACCTTCAGGTTCTTATGGATTTGGGTCTAGCATTCTATCATCATCATCTCTAGTTGCTAGGCCTTCAGGCTCTTGTGGATCTGAGTCAAGCATCCCTTCATCATCATCTCTATCTTCAGATTCCGAATCTGAAATATCATGTGAAGAAGCAATTAAAACCGGCTCATCATCACACACAAACTATGAATTTGAATTCTCATGAGGAGAAGTAAGTAAAACTGGATCATGCTCATCATCACTCGAAGGAGTAATATATCCAAAACTGTTGATGTCATGAAACTACTCCAGAATATGCATTTCGTCCTCATTTGAACCATCAAAAATGTAATCAATAGAAGAACAAGAACTAGATGATGATGGATCTTCATTAAGATCAAAGGAGGATGCAGTAGTGGAGGATTAGGTCTTCAGGTTCTTGTGGATTTGGATCTAGCATTTGTACTTCTTCAAGAGTCCTCTTTTTCTCAATCTCTTTCGGTGTACCTTTTCCCTTTAGGAAACCTTTGAAGGTATCATGAACAAACTTGCCACTTAGAATACAATCAACCACATTCTGAGCTAGCTTGTAGTTGAGATGATATAGTCTACTCTCTTCATGATTATGAGAGTGAAGAGAAGACTCCTTTGAGAGAGGTAAGAAGTGTGAAAACTCATAGAGTTTTGTCTCATGATTTGCAACTCCTTTTGCAATGATTTTCCCTGAAACCATGTGTTGTACCTCGACTTCATATGGAGTAAAGATCACTCTTTTGGGCTCTCCAATATGATTCATTTGATACACTGAGAGGACATTAGGTGCAAGAGAAGGAACACAAAGTACATCAAAAAAGTGACCATGATCAAGATCAATTCTTCCAATCCCTTGAGAGGAGACTTCTGAATCATTGGCCAAACTTACGGAAGCACCAATAGAGCTTTCAAAACTAGATAAGAGATCTTTGGAGGAAGCAATATGATATGATGCTCCTGAATTTATGATGAAAGAAGAACCAGTTGATGCACTTGTTATGAGAGCATGACATCTTTCTTTTCCTTCAGATCTAGCAGATTCAGTATCAAGATCTTTCTTCCTTGCACATGTTGGTACAGGAAGATTGTTCTTCTCAAGTAATTGAGCCATCAAATCTATAGTCTTCCGCATGCAAGTACTCTCAGGATGGAACCCTATATGGTAGTAAGTGCACTCAGATTTTCCTTCTGAGAATACTTTGTCTTCCTAGAGTTCGAAGCCCTATCTGACTGGTAAGAACTATCTATAGGCCTTGTATCATTCGATCTCTTGTCAGAAATATTTTGCTTGCCTTTACAATTCTCTCTCTCTGCAACTATAAGGGATGAATCCAATTTGGGTTTGATCATTCCCATAGAGATCAACTTCTCTTCCTCTTGAGTAAGAGATTGGATGAAATCATCAAATGAGGGAAAATTCCATCTTGGAATGGACAACCTAGCTGACTGGAAAGTAGAGACAAAAACTGATAAATTTGCCCCCATCTTTGAGAGAATGGCCAGTATAAGCTACTTTTATTCTTTCACTGTCTCATATCTTTTCAATTGTGATATCAAGATTTTGAACTTGGTGAGAAAGGAATTAATAGATTCGAAGTTGTTAGGACTCAAACATATGAGCTCATTCTCCAATTTGTGTCCTTGCATATCATCTTTTGGTCCAAAAAGGGATTCGAGCTTGTCCCAAACCTCTTTAGGGGATGTAAGGATCACATGGAAGTGAATATCTTCAGAAATTGAGAGAAGGAGGAGGCCAATTGATTCATCAAGCCTATCCAAGTACTTGGACTTTTCAACTGCACTGGTTGGTTCTACCATCATTCCATTAAGTATTTAGATGAAGATCTTGGATCTCATGAAGAGAGACATCTTGGATTTCCACTCAACATAGTTGGAATATTTGAGATTTAGATCCATATGAATAGAGAAAGTCGAATAGTTGAAGAAGATTCAGAACAGGTTAATAAACCTGCAAAATAAGAAGAGTTGTGCTGATGCAGAATGCTACACTTCGAATTAACACTACCTTAAGAACACTTGGCACATAGACTAAGTCCTTCACACCTGGCTAGACTTCACTGGATTTCTCCAATGAATTCAATTAATAGCACTAGAATTTTCTGTGGAAAATTAGAGGCTTCTGGTGCACAAGTTAAATATAGCTGCTGAAAGAAATGCTACAACTGTTGTTGCTGCAACTATTGCAATGGCTGCAATTCAAATAGCTGCTTCCTGCTCTGATACCATGTGATAATCTGCAAGAGATCTAGCAACTATAGCAACTCACAATCAAACTCTCAAGTATGTTGCAAAGAATAAGAGAAGGAGACACTCAATAATGACTCATAAACACAGAATAATAAACAAAATATCAGTATCATACAATGAATACGAATGTAGTGAATGTGTTACAATGAACTGCAAGGGGCATGATATAGGATTCAAATTATCCAAGTAGGGAATTCGAATTCCTGAACTCAGAGTCTAGATTGGATAACAATGGAGATGTCATCCAGTCAATAGTATCAATCATAAATGGTAATAGTCAGTCAAGTGTGTTTAACTGAGTCTAACAGAACAATCTAGGCATAAATCGGGGAAGGGAGACTCCAAGGGAGGCGCATGAGGCTGTCATAGGGACAAGTGGCACTCCAAAACTAGCTAACTAGGAGCTATACGTAGTTAGGATGAGCAATCATTGGAAGAACTACTCATTCCATGCACTAATTGAGTGATAAATTCTGGTAGGTTAGAAAAGGCACCCTAACTGAGGGCTAACTAGTGGTAGGTGAGCAAAGGTGCCCAAACTGGCCATGGTAGGTGAGAAAGGCGCACTAGGCATGTAGAAAAATCAAGGAAGGCACATTAGGTAGGTGGGAGGCCAATCGAGGATTGTAGATAGGCTTTGGAGAGATAGGAACAAGCTCTAGGTGTTGGGAGTACCATCAAGGTGATGATTGGATGCATGCAATTGCATGCAAATGACTAGATGCATGCAGACATGCAAAACTGAAAAGTGATGGGGAGAATATTCCAACAAGAATGACCACATTCTAACAAATATTTTTCATAATTTATAACTATTCAAATCCATCAATGACATCTGAATGCATACTACATAAAGTGATTACGTCAATGCTCTTTTATAAAATCAGAAACCGACTTTCCTAAAGAAACATTACTCTAAGAATTTGTTGTCTTACACATGCAACTTTCTTTCTTAGATGTAATTCTATATACATAAAAAAATTTTGAACATATATCATGTTTATAACACATCGGATGCATGAAAGTATCATTCTAAAATACCTATGAAAGCACTTGCAATTTTCTCTCGAATTTTTGTTATAGATTCATGGCGCTTACCGTTTTTCTAGCCTATAATGGTGAATAACACACCAAATGGCACTTGAGTGCTTGTAACTTAACATGCATCATAATTTAACCAACACATCCAGTGACAATAACACACTTACTGTGTGAAAAGAACAAATGATACATACAGTAATGTTATCTATATACTGAACATCATGTCACACTGAGATACTATACTAGGCAGTAGCAATTAATTGAATAGCATCTTTATTGAATTGAAACATAACTGTATTCTCATTACAAATACATAAATTCAAATACACACATATTTGTTGCAATTTTATTTCATTGCGCACCTATGGTGTAGCCATAGCATCAATAGGTGGTCTTCAAGTTTTTTCCACTCAAACCCTCTCGCTTGAATTCTGGAAAATTCGTTTTCCCCTTAATCCTTATCGCTTGAGTCCAGGAACTCTTTTCCCCCTCAATCCTTCTCGCTCGAGTCCAGGAATTATTTTCCCCCTCAATCCTTCTCGCTTGAGTCCAGGAACTCTTTCCCCCTTCAATCCTTCTCGCTTGAGTCTATGAAAATTCCAAGCCTTCTCGGCATGAACCAAGTAGAAAATTGATACTCAACACCTTCTCGGTGTTATTTCCCTCATGGCGTGCATCATGCACATGATGATACCCAACACTCAACCAGTGCTCTTGAGTTACAGAGTGCTAGAGGGACTTTTTACGTCAGTAAAACCATGGAAGCACCTCTAACAACTCTTCAGGTTATTGCAGTGCTCCTACATTAAACTGGTAGTGATCCTACCTGAACAAATCTCATGTTCTATACCCAACTGTAGGTGTTCCTTTCTAGCCCAAATATGTGCTCTAGACTTGGCCTTCTCTTATTCATTCTTCTCGCTTAGATTTATTTTAATTAAAGTTAGATTTATTTTAAGTTAGATTTATTTTAGGTTAGCTTTTTTTAAAATTGGCTTTATTTTAATTTGTAGGGAGCCTCCCTCCCCCTCCTGCTTCTCTTATTAATGTGAAGATTTTATTATTTGTAGAGTTATTTTTTAAATTTCTCTTGATGCTCTCAAGATTTTCACTTCTCTAGTCATATTGTCTCATGTGCATGCAACAATGTCTCATAACATCGCATTCATGAACTCTTGGTTCTCGATATGGCTCTAATGCCACTATCATGGCCAACATGCTTTACCAATACAATTTTTACATTGAGCCTATTGCACATGACAAGCTATTATGTTTGACAATCATACAGAGGCATCCACTTACAGTGATTTTTGTGAAGCCTTTTTCATTTAGCGATCCTCTTGCCATTGATTAGCTTTGGTTCTTAATTACCAAGCCCTTGCTTCGTGCGATCGATTCCTCGCACACATAAACCAAATAGGTCTATCAATTAAAACCTCATGAATATCAAGTGTCAATCATAAAAACACAATAATATTTTTGTATCACATAACACTTTACATAATCATACTACTTTGCAACTTTATCTCAAAATTTTGTGAGTCACCACAACATGCGACATAATCTGATAGACAATAGGTTCACCTATTTACTTGTCTTACTCATGCTCTGAGTATATCTTTTCATGACATTGTATCACCATTCAACAATTTATGTATAAATACATATCTCTATATATATTAAAGAAATTATAGAGAACATTCTCATTTCTTGCTGAATGTATCAAGGGTAAAATCATAATCCAACTTCCATTTTCTGTATGTCCATTTTCTACATAATACCAAAACAAAATCATTACCTGATTCTTACAGTTTAAATCCACAATTTTGTTGGTTGAAGTGATAACATACCTCACCATACAATTTCACATTTTCATTTATTATACAAGGAAGATATATTTGAAACATTTTCCCTTGTTCTCGACACAAACAACCAATACATTAGTCATCGCAGAGAAGTATACTCTTAACATACTTGGTAAGTATCATTCCTTCTAGAATTTACCTCTCGCATTCAGTGAGTAGATGACACATTATTCTCATTAGTATGACATAGAATTTGCACATGACAACCATCAGTTAAGAATAAATATTCATAGGTCTTAAATCATCCTCTAGTATGAACAAGTATACCCAACTCATGCAAAGGTCCTTAATTAATCATTTTGATATCAATTCACTTACCATAACTGAATAACATCTAGACATCTTGTGTCACACCTTTATTTCATCACATCTAGAAGTCCCACACCTTAACAAGAATTAACTAAACATCATGAGCATGCATATGTACCATTAATCTCACCATAGATTCAATGTTGACAAAGATATACACTTATCTTTTCATATGATGGCATGTCATATTTATTCTCCATTATATCAACAATAAATTATACTGAAAGGTGTGATTCTAACTTAAGAGCCATTCAGCTTTGCTATTAATTGTCCTCCTTTACATCTTTCACAAAGTGAATACAATCATGATTGTTTAATGAGTCCCTTTTTATACATACTTTTGCATGTGTCAACATTCATGCATACCTAATGTAAAAGACCATTCTATATTACCATCGGAATAGTCCTTACCATTAATTCACTCTTTCAACTCACATAATGTCTTACTCATTATCTGCATAGGATGTAAACATTAATTTAAGAGAACATTCAAGTACACGATATTACTTCAAACAAAAGCTCATTTATTTTTCTATTGCACCCATAATTATTCAATGACATACAATTATATATAAATTAAATGAGATATATACAATGTGAAATCAGAGGGATTCATCCCAAACTCTACGCAAGGAATAGAAGAAACATATACATACATACATATATATATATATATATATATATATATATATATATATCAACAACAAACCCTGCGCATACACAAGAGAAGCAAACATATCTCAGTATGCACATATGTGTTATAAAAAACCACACAACACAAAAAAAGAAGTGTATATGTATCACTGTGAAAATCCTCACAGCAGATCTAAGAGATGATGTATAACTCACAAGAAAGTAATTGATTAAGCAAGAAAATAGAAGAAGAGTGGTCAATGCAGTATAATGAGCAACAGAATAATAATACAGTAGAACTCGGATAGAAGCAAAAACACTTCACACACACTAATTAATTAAACACAATATGGACAATAAGTAGTACAATGCATGAGGATTCGAATGCCAAGATGGAAATTTGAATTATCCTTCATGGAGTGATCAAAAGATCACTGGAGTGTCATTGGAGCACAACTAGTAGTCTATCTAATCATCGGCCGAGTCATCGATGCACAAGTAACTATCAACCATTAGTCAAACTGAGTCTAACTGAGTGTGGTAGGTGTAACTGAATGTAAATGTCACATGGAGACACTAACTGAATGAAGGAGGCTCAGTGGAGGGCACATGAGGAGCTAACTGGAGTCAGAATAGGTAGTCATGTCTCATCGGAGGTCAATCGGAGTGATAATAGCAGTGAGGAGTCAGTCTGGCCTCAAATCAAGGAAAGATTGGTGGCTAACTGAAGTAAACTGGACTGGTAGGTGAGAAAGGTGCCCTTCTCATGCAGGAGGTGAAAGGAGGGCGCATGATAGGTTAGGAGGGATGAAACTGAGTGGAAGGAAGCTCCAGGGAATAGCTAAATGAGGGCTAGGTGCTGGGACTAATGACTGGAATGCATGCAAATGCATGCAAACCCTAAATGATGCATGCAAACCCTAAAAGTGCATGCATGACTGAAAATGTAAATGGTCAAAATACTGATGGGACTATGATGGAGTATAGGAATATCCTAACACCCCCCCTTAATCCATCCCGGGCCCTTGTAACTAAGACCAAAGGTCACCCAATACAATGAATAATAACAGTCAATAAACCAAGGAAGTGGGGAAATTTTCATGGGAAAAATACCCCCCCCCTCAAAACAGACTGTAAGGCACACATAAAAAATAAATGCTCCAAACTCAAGCAGGTGTGATGCTTGGTCATATGTCTGGAGGTATCTTCTTCTTGGGAAGAAGTGGATCATGCTCAAAAAGCATGTGCGTGTACTTGCTCTTCAGATCGAATGTGATGAGAACAAATCCAAAAGTATGAGGATGATCCTTGAACCTGTGATTCGAATCAGCTGAGGTGGGATCAAATCTATGAATGTGCAGATAGTCTTTTGTCTTCTCCTTCAAACCATCATGGGTGATATTATGCCAAAAAGAACCATCAAATAATAAAGATTGATTGGAATCCAAATCAGATCCAAGACTTGAATCATTGTTGCTTAAGATCTCCTTTGAACCATTTGAGGTGAGATCTAAACTAGTAAGTGCATGAGATTTTTTCTCAAGTGGTTGGCAATGGCCATTATCTTCAATAAACTTCTGAGAACATGAAAGAATGATCTTACAGTAGTAAATGAGAGGTGATTGCTTGGAATCCAAATCAAATCCAAGGCTTGAATCATGGTTTCTTGAGATCTCCTTTGAACCATAAGAGGTGAGATCAAAACCAGTAGATGCATGAGAAATTATCCCAATCGGATGGCAATGGTTTCTTAAGATCTCCTTTGAACCAACAGGGGTGAGAAAAAAACCATGATGTGCATGAGAAATTATCCCAAGTGAATGGCAATGGCCATATTCTTCAATAACCTTCTGAAAGCATGGAATAATGATCATATAGTAGTAAATAAGAGGTGATTGCTTAAGGAGAGTGAATGCATTACCTCCAATAGCTGATTTTACCTCCGAAACAATCATGTGATCATGATGCAAACCAACAGACTCTGGTGCAAGAGAGGATTTAGGACCTTCTGCAATATCTAGAGTGTGAGATGGCATAGAAAGAGAAGAAATTTGGAGCATGAGTGTCGAATCTGCAAGTTCTTCTTCTTTGTGGACAACTTCAATATGAGATGTGTTTGATACTGGTTCATGATCAATGAGATCATCAAGGAGGGTGAATGCATCACTTTGCTTTCTCTCGAAGGGGTTTGGACCAATCCCTTCATTCTGTCTGCCAAATCTTTGATCCAGGTAGGCCCATAGATCTTTTGGAGACGAAAAATCAAGGAGGTGATATAACATGCATCGAGACATAGCATACATCATGGCTGCACAAGCTATTTCTCCTTCATTTAACCAGTCATACTCTTCTTCAAAGGATTCGAACTCTCTTTCAAAACAATAATCAAAGAGACCATGTCTCTTCAAATGTTCTATCATTGGTGGTTTCCATTCATAATAGTTTAATGGAGAAAGAGGAGTAATTCCTAATGAATACATAGAAGCTATAGAAGACCTACAAAAACAATAGAAATGTCTGCAATTGCTGCAACTGCTGCACTCGAAATCTTGGTAATAACCTACAAAAAAAATCTCAGGAATGGAGATAAACAATACTCTCAACATGCTCTGATACCATGTGAAAATCCTCACAAAAAATCTAAGAGATGATGTATACCTCACAAGAAAGTAATTGATTAAGCAAGAAAATAGAAGAAGAGTGGTCAATACAGTATACTGAGCAATAGAATAATAATACAGTAGAACTCGGATAGAAGCAAAAATACTTCACACACACTAATTAATTAATCACAATATGTACAATAAGTAGTACAATGCATTAGGATTCGAATGCCAAGGTGGCAATTCGAATTATCCTTCATGAAGTGATCAAAAGATCATTGGAGTGTCATCAGAGCACAACTAGTAGTCTATCTCATCATCAGTGGAGTCATCAATGCACAAGTAGCTGTCAACCGTAAGTCAAACTGAGTCTAACTGAGTGTGGTAGGTGTAACTGAATGTAACTAGCACATGGAGAAACTAACTGAATGAAGGAGGTTTAGTGGAGGGCGCATGAGGAGCTAACTAGAGTCAGAACAGGTAGTCATGTCTCATCGGAGGTCAATCGAAGTGATAACAGTAGTGAGGAGTGAGTATGGCCTCAAATCAAGGAAATATAGGTGGCTAACTGAAGTAAATTGGACTGGTAGGTGAGAAAGGCGCCCTTCTCATGCAATAGGTGAAAGGAGGGTGCATGACAGGCTAGGAGGGCTGAAACTGAGTGGAAGGAAGCTCCGGGAGCTAGCTAATTGAGGGCTCGGTGCTGGGACTGATGACTAGAATGCATGCAAACCCTAAAATTTGGAAAAATAGGGGTTTAGTTCCAAAGTCTCGATTAAGAATAAAATCATTATGGATATATGGAACTACAAATATGTTCGCCAATTACATGTTTCATACAGTACTCATACAAATGCCAAGTGGTTGAACTCAGGTGACATACAAACAGCATAAGTCTTGACATCGAGGAGGCTAAGTGTTCTTTCTTGCTTCCAGTAGTGGAGATGCTTTTGAAATGTTTTGAAATATGCAGGGTTTGCATAAATAGTACACCTTCCTGGAGTGTTTAAAGGAATCTGTTGTCAGTTGCTTATAAAATATGATTAGAGTTCACTTGCTGCTTTGTAAGAAATATCAGATGAAGGATGAATACATAGCTGGTTTATGATGAATGCCGTTGTAAAAACATCAAAGTTGTAATGAATATGAGAAATCAAATGCAATTATCAAATTACATAAAATGCCCAGCAATAGAGAGATTTTCCCAAATGGCAGGGGAATGTTGGTGGAGGGGAGAACTACTTCTGAAATACAATGAACCAAAGGTCAAAGATAAGTCTTCAGTGTGCTGATGGTAAGCTTCCATGAAAACATGAATACGATATTTGCAGTTAGCTTAGTTTCTATTTTAAATAATGCCAAAGGAGAATGCATCCCAGAACTATCTAGTCATCACAAATTTCATGCTGCAAATGTGACATTCATTGCAACCAATTAATTGTGAATGAGAAGAGATTGGGCGTAGGATTGCTCAGAATGCCAATTTCCAATAAGAATATTTAATTCACAGTTGTGAAAGAAATCGTCCAGGTGTTGATATCATCATCTAGCTAATATAAATGGCCCTCAGTTATATCTACTCGTCATATGCAATTTCATATGTTACTCTTCTTATATACTGGAGACCTGAAACAGAGGTTAGAGATAGCAGTAGGTATGTGGTTTCATCTTGCAGAATGCTAAAAGACAGAACGTCCACTCAGAAGTTTGCCAATAGAAATCCATCATCAAATATTTCTATGATTTTCCATAGATAATTGATGAGACGAAGCCATATGGTGCAAATTCCAACATAGCTTCCATGTGTTGAACTTTTAAACTTCAGGATTCAAAAAGTTGTTATCTTCAGATACGCTACCAGAGAAATTAAATGGAGTTAGTCTACAAATGTATGGCTGTAGAGTCATCCAGAAGGCTGTCGAGGTTGTTGATACATACCAGTAATTGAAGCTCGTGCAGGAATTGGATGGACATGTTATGCGTTGTGTGCTGGATCAAAATGGGAACCATGTTATCCAGAAGTGTATTGAGTGTATTTCCCAAGATAAAATACATTTCATTATTTCGGCCTTTTTTGGGCAAGTTGTGGCACTGTCCTCCCAGACATATGGCTGTCGTGTATTCAAAGAGTGTTGGAGCACTGCAAAGAGGACAAGATACAGAGTATTATGATGGATGAGATCTTGCAATCTGTCTGCACTCTGGCCCAAGATCAATATGGAAACTATGTGATACAGCACGTCCTTGAACATGGTAAACCACATGAGCGTGCTACTGAGAGACTAGCTGGGCAAATAGTTCAGATGAGTCAACAGAAGTTTGCTTCAAATGTTATTGAGAAATGTTTACAATTTGGAGGTCCAACTGAGCGACAGATTCTGATCAGTGAGATGCTGGGCTCTACAGATGAAAATGAGCCCCTCCAGGCAATGATGAAAGATCAGTTGGCAAATTATGTTGTTCAAAAGGTTTTGGAAACTTGTGATGATTAACAACGTGATTTCATTCTTTGTCGCATTAAAGTGCATTTAAATGACTTAAAGAAGTATACATATGGAAAGCATATAGTTGCTCGAGTTGAGAAGCTTGTCATAGCTGGAGAGAAGCGTATCAGGACTCGTTTCAACGTATCCCTTGTAAATTCTGGAGAGACACATATGAGAACCTGTATAGATCTCCAGTAGAAAACTCCAGAGACCAATATTAAATTCAAAGAAGGATCGGCAATCCAAATATCCTTAGCAAGCAGTTGTAGAATAAATTACAAGTGGCAGAGTATTTGGATTCCAGATTTTAAGTTAAAGATAAGCTACAGATTAAAACGGAATTGAGCAGATTCGATCCTGAAATATAGGATCTATTGTTAGTTTGTAGATAGAATATTTTTTTATAAAGAGAGGTCCCAGCTAAGGGCTCGAGAAGAGAGAGAGAAGAGAGTTCTTCCTTTCAAAAGAGGGAGTTCTTCCTTTCATGAGAACGCAGGGACTGTAGGTTGGCAGTTTTGGGAGCCATGTTGGATCTTTTGTAAGCACTATGTATATCATGAACTTTTTGCAGCTTCAATGACAGGTTCTAGTTTTGAATAAACTTGATGATGATTTGCCTTTGTGTCATATAAATTGTCTCTTTGATAATTCTTTTATGTACTTGGTCATTCACATTCCATTACATAATTCTTATTATGAGATGACAGTTATCTTTCATTTTTATAAACATTGACAGTTTCACTTCATGATTTAGGATCATAGTACCTGGGTATTGAACTTTGTGATTGCTTTCATGTTATATAGCATATGTTTGAGTTTCCTGCAGCTCTGATTCATACCAGCCTTTACTTCAATGCTTTGATCTCCTGATAAATACCTGTATTTACCCATCTGTGATATATACCAGCTCTGTTCATTGTAAAGTGTGTGATGTTTTGATTTTATTCCTAAACTGTATAAACTGTACAAACAAAGTAATACTAGTTTAGTGCCTTTTAGTATTGAAAGGTTCCATTAGCCCTGGTTTGATACCAGCTTGTCTTTTTAATTTGATTTCATTTGATTTTTATATTTTCAAACCAAGACTTCCTTAAGCTTGAATCCCGTAGTGTAGGTTCAACTTTAGGGATAACACATGATTGAAAATGTAAATGATCAAAATACTGGTGGGACTAGGATGGAGTATAGGAATATCCTAACAATCATAGGGTCATATATACTAATATATCAACAACCCCAGTCTCTGCGCATACCAATGCATACAACATGCAGCATGTGAATCTAATAGCATCATCCATATGAAACAGAACCCATATGTAACAAAACAAAAGCATACAACATGCAGCATGTAATTGTAATAGCATCATATGTAACACACAAATGCATACAACATGCATATATAAAAAAAACCACGATTTCTACTAGAACTTCTATAGTATCCAAACAAAACCATGATTTCTAACACAACATAACTTCTTACGATTCTGTACATGTAACATAACCAACGCATGCATAGCAACTTAAAATCATATATTAACCAATGCATATAGTAAATATGACATAAACTGTGCAGTATAGCCATAAACTACAGAGCTTTTCTCCCATCTTTGCGTAGTCTTATTTACCATAACTGTATGTTAGCGTAAATGCATAACTAAAGGTAAATCCCAAAAGGAACTAGCCACAGGGATTTCAACCAGTAGGGTTTTCATAAGTTTGATGGCAGCATAACGCTATCACGGAGAGCATCATGCTATCTCCAGCATTCGTTCCATCACAAGTAGCATACGCATTTATATAGACCATATATATATATATATTTGTGGCAGCAAACGCACAGGATCGATTCCAAACAGGGACTCGCCACAAGGAGGAAACATAACGCATTTGATAAAAGAAACACTTAAATCAAAACGCCACAGGGATTTCAACCAGCAGGATTTTCATAAGTTTGATGGCGGCATAAATAACTATTAACCATAACATAGTTAAAACAGAACCACACTTAATCAATGAGATAATGCATTCTAGGAGGTATAACTATACACATAGTTCCATATTCTCTATCACAGTCATTGAGACAATCACACTTCTCCTCATCATATTATGGCTCACTCACTGCACCAATGGACACATCAAAGAGACATTTTCTCTAAATATATGCAAACATCTTTTCTTTCCACTCAGAATAGTTAAATGGAGAGAGGAGAGGAACAACTTTCAAATCCATATTGAAGTTGTTATAGGAACCTGCAAAACACACACTTAGAAATCTATTTTGGAAGCAAGACTAGGATCCCCTATGAATATCTGAAACCATGTAAATTTATATATGTGTCACAAGTGAATCTAGATTTCTAGAGCAATCTTCACTTAGAATTTAGCAAACATTGACAGGAAAATAGAAGAAATATGAAGAAAATATTAAGTAGAACACAAGAGAAAAGCACTCATGTGGATGGATATTCCATTGCATTATTGTTCAACAACATGTGTACAATATATACATTCTCTCAGGAGGAAAAATCGAGAGACTTAGTGACAAGTTGAGTAGCTAACAATAATGAGGGCTTACCTAAACTAATTCCCCACTAATTGACATTAATGCCATCCGACTCATACTTGGACCTCATGAATTGGTCAATAACACCTATGAGATCCGTGAGTGGATAATTATGAACCTATGTGTGGACCAAGTAGTGGAGTAGTGATTTTACGAGCACTAGTGGCCACTAATACACCAATTTGACCAAATCAAGCATGTAGCGCCGTTAGACTCCTTATAATAGGGAAACTATCATAATTGCATCCTAAGAACTAGGGAATGGGTGCATTGACTCCAAAAATCAAATAAAGATGGCACTCTTGCGGAAATACAAGGTGGATAAGGCATATCACTATTCTAAGTAGTCAAATCTGGACAAACATGTGGTGCAGGACACTAGACTAAGCCATTAATCAACCAAGCAACACTACATAGAACAACATAAGGGTCCATGGCATGCATAAGATGGGAATATGGGTTGGTTGGTTTTTCGCCAATAGATTGCAGGCCAATGGTTTTGGGTAACCCGTGGTATTTTCCCATGGTATTTCCCCTTTAAAAGAAAGACATTGTAATATGGCTAGGGTTGATGTATTAGGTATTGTGCATTGTAAAGATCTATGAGATCATGGAAGAGAGACTGTAAGACAGCGAAGAGGAAGTGCAGCGGATGTGCTGCAGGTTGTATCCATTCATTTGATGGATAGTATAATAATAAGGACTGGCAATTTCTATGTGGACGTAGCCCATATTGGGTGAACCATGATATATTGGTGTCTCTCTTGTAATGTGTTTGTGTAATTTGTATTTGCATCTTGTTTATTGTTATTGCTCTGCGATCTTGTTTTTCTAACATGTAGTGTATTCCTGCTTTGCACATTCTATTTCTTAAGATTTCGCCATAACAAAGCAGACTCATTCAGTCGAACTGTTGTCCCCCTCCAATAGATCAACTAAATCACATTAGTTCACTATGTTAAGTATATCTCATGTAATTTTACCACTCATTCAGTGTGGACTAAAATTGTTTCATATATTCTCTTCATTCTTTTGGGTCTCTTGCAATTGTTATTGTTTCCTCTTTGCAAGTAGATTCATTGTGCATATTATTCAACAATTTCACAAGAATCCACTACCTCTCGAGTTGTCATTCACTTTTGACCCTCTTCTTGAAGGAACGCCCATCTCTTTTAAGTCTTATTCATCAAGATGCCTACAATTGGGGTTATTATGCATTCTTGTGGGAAAATGTTGTATTAGACATGTCCCTATATTTATTATTTAGTTTAAATGTGTACACTCATGTGGAGTGGACCCTTTGAAAATGCATTCTAGGGCTATCTATGGATGTGTAGAATCTGGATGTTTCTTAAATAATTTTTCTTTGAGAAACTCTTTGAAGCATCTTTGTGCACATCACTCGGATACATTGTGGACATTGTTGGGAGTTTATCCTCATTATTTGGGGTGTTGTTGGGATTCTTTCTAAAGAATTCTTCTTGAAGGCCTCTTCTTCAAGGAACACCCATCTCTTTTAATTCTTATTCATCAAGATGCCCACTATTGGGGTTATTATGCATTCTTGTGGGAAAATTTTGCATTAGACATGCTCCTATATTTATGATTTAATTTAAATATGTACACTCTTGTGGAGTGGACCCTTTGAAAAGGCATTATAGGGCTAACAATGGATGTGTTTGGTAGAATGTGGATGTTTCTTAAATCATTTTTCTTTAAGAAACTCTTTGAAGCATATTTGTGCACATCAGTCGGAGACATTGTGGACATTGTTGGGAGATTCTTCTCATTCTTTGGGGTGTTGTTGGGATTCTTTCTAAAGAAGTCATCTTGAATACCCCTTGCAGGCCATGTGGGATCATCTCTTATCATTTGTTCCCTTGTTTGATGGAGGATCCCCCCTTATTTTAGAGCCTTATGAACCTCATGTATTGTACAAATGGAAATAGAGCATTATTTTGATGTAATTTGTTGGGAGCCAATTGTTTAGTGGCATTTTTGTTATATTTTAACCCTCCCCAGGTCTAAGGGATTTGATAATATTTTGTTGTAAATTAAGTTAGGCTACTCTCCTATATAAAGAGATCTGGTTTCTCATTTTAACTCAAGGTTGGATTGTGAGAACTCTTTCTCTCTTCGAGTTTACTTATTCTATATTTTATGGAGAATTTTTTGAACTGAAAGGGTTTCATTCTCTAGGGATTTACTTGATGGTTGAATATTGAGGTGAGATGTATCTTTTCACCATCATAAGATATTTAACCTAGTGAGATTAAAGAGTAAATTTCCTCAAGTGGAATAATCTTGTTTATTTCATGGTTTATCCTTGTGGCTTGTCTTGTGGTTTTGCTACATTAGGAGGGGTTGTGAATCAAGTTTGCATAGGCTAGGATACAAGTTAGATATAGGTTGGAGGTCTTTGCAAACTAGCCACCCTTCCTTGGTGAATCTTTGCATGAATATTGAATAGTTCTGGGCTAGGAACTTATCTTTCCCGACATAGGTTCCAAACAAATATTTATTTACAAATAAGACTTAAGGGGGAATCACCTTGTGGCTCAATTTTCCTTAGGAATTGGCACTAATCTACAAAACCCTTCTATAACCTATACTTCAAAATAAGACCTCAAGTTTTACCAAATATAACTCTTCAAAATCATCGTATGCATTTATTTCCATAGTCTAGCAATCATATCTAGGGAAGCCTCTAGTTGGAGAAGATCCAAAGGGAAGTGCAGGTAGGTGGATATCCAAGTAATTGTGAGTACACCTATAGGTTGCAGTTGGGATAGCCGTGCTCTTTGGGATTTAGCTATACCAACTAGTTCATGTTGTAACACTTTCTAATAAAAGTCTTCCAAATTCAAACAATGCACGACATTTCATGAAAAAATAATTTTACTCTATACTCATAGACCTTGTTGTTTGAATGATTGAAAACCTCAGTCCAATTTCTCAAGTGTTTTCATGACCTGTAATCCTTAATACTAGGAGGAGTTGTTGATAACTTTAGAAAAGATAGATGCATTCTCATATGAGTCATGGGATAACCTCCTTCATATAAAACTTCATAATATGCCAAATAGATACAACAAATTTACTAATCCCTTTGGTCATAAGTTTTTCTTTACATCTAAGGGTAGTAGAGGAGAAAGAGGGTTGAATTCCTAAAACAAGATAGCATTAGTTTCTGAATTGAAATATAAGGCATATAGGCATTTTAGACTCATTAGTCTTACCAAATATTTCTCATCTATCTAGAAACGAATAATAAATTTATGCACACAAAATATCCAAAAAAGAGAATGATTGTACTGACAGGAAACAAACATCCTTCCACATCATTATGATTGTACTGATAGGAAACAAACATCCTTCCACATCATTATGATCAAACTAACCTCCCACTTGTATGCATATTTTTTGTACACGCTATTGAGCAATTCTTCACTCCATCTCTATGTTACCATGGAGGAAATTCAGGACTGGTGTGATTTGAACCACCAGCTCCAATATTAGACTAAATCATTTCCCTTTATCCAGTAGGCTCAATTACATGAACACTTCCATCAATCAATCCAACACAATCTAAATAGGTTGATGTGTATGTGCAACAATTACTTCATCTGAGGAATGATCCATTATGGGATCATCGATATATAATATTATCCCTCTTATTAGAAAATTGCATAGATATTCCAAAGACCTGAATGATCCATTATGGGATCATCGATATACAATATTATCCCTCTTATGAGAAAATTGCATAGATATTCCAATGACCTTCACTCAGTATAAATTTGCAACTTTGCAATATATCTTGCGGGGAAGGAGAACAATATTCTCCTAAACGATGCACCTCTCCTTGATTCATGCTCCAGTATCTCTTTAGTTACACCAAGTATCTAGTCTAATCATTCATGCACAACTTGGAATCATCAACACGAACAACCACCTAACTTGGAGTCATCACAAAGATGGCACATTCATGTGCATGATACTAGGAGGGCATATCCAATTATGTATGCCATGTTAACTAATCACTGCATGGCCAATTAATTAAGACTAGGTGAAAAATTACTAGTATTTGTATTTGTGGAGGTGTGTACCAACTAGCCACCCTCCCTTCGTGATGTTTTTCATGATGTTTGAACAATTTTGGGGTAGTAAGTTATCTTCCTTTGCATAGGTTCCACAAAAACATTTATTTACAAACAAGGCTAAAGAGGGAATCACTTTGTGGCTCCTTTTCTCTAGGGATTGGCACTAATCTCTAAATCCCTCCCATCACATATAATTCAAAATAAGGCCAACTAAAAGTGCACGGAGGTGGAGGCGACAACTGAAGTGATTGTAGGTACATCTATAGGTTGCAATTGGGCTTTAGCTATACCCACTAGTTCATGTTGTAACACCTTTTAATACAAGTCTTCCAAAATCAAATGATGAGGGATATTTGATCACAAAATACATAAACGTTGTTGTTTGAATGATTGCAAATCTGAATCCTATTTCTCAAGTGTTTTAGTGATAACCTGTAATCCTTACCACTACGCAGATATGTTTATAACTTTACAAAAGAATGGTGCATTTTCATTTGAATCCGTGGATAACCTCCTTTGTAGAAAACTTCATAATATGTCAAATACTTGGAAGGTGCAACAAATTTGCTAATCCCTTCAATGTTAAGTTTTTTTTTAAATCTAACATTAGTAAATGAAAGAGGGCTAAATTTTCAATTTAAGGCATATTGGCATTGTAGATTCATGAGTCTGACCGAACCGTTCTCATCTATCTATTCTCAGGGCTGAATTCTTTAATCAATGCTGGTCTGGTCTGTTTAAGCTTTATTACTTACAACAATTATTGGGGATGTAAACCCTTACCTTATAGCTCAGGAGGTCTCGGAAAGTTTTCTAGTGCTCCCCACCAAACAGGCTTAAATTCTCATTTAGTGAAATACAAGAGCAGTACCATTGGGCTATTTGGGAATAAACTAAAATATTAATACAAAGGGTTTTATGTGATCAACTTGAGCATTCTTAAAAAGAAGATAATATTACTTACCCAATCTAAATATAAGGCATATTGGCATTGTAGACTCATCAATCTGACTAAACAGGTGTCCTCTATCTAGAATCAATGTAGAATAAGAAAAGGCACATTGACATTGTAGACTCATCCGTCTGAACAAACAGTTCTCATATATCGAGAATTACTGCAAAATAAGAAAAGGCATATTGGCATTGTATCTGCACATCAGTCTGATCAAACTGTTCTCATCTATCTAGAATCACTGCAGAATAAGAAAAGGCATATTGGCATAGAATCACTGCAGAATAAGAAAAGGCACACTGGCATTGTAGACACATCACTCTGACCAAACAGTTCTCATCGCATAATAAGAAATTTATGGACAAAAAATATCCAAAACAGAGAATGTTTTTGCTGAGAGGTAACAAGCAGCCTTCCACAGCATTATGATTAAACTAACATCCCACTTTGCACACAAAAGTGGAGGTAATTCAAGAATTTTTATGATTTGAACCAACAGCTCCATTATCTGACTAAATCATTTCCTGAATGATAATCCCAGAGTAGGGATCTAAAGGTCGAGTTTCAAACTATTTAACCCAACTCCTTCTTCACTCAGCTTCCTCACATGTTCAGAATCAGTTAACCCATAAACAATTCCACTGTTGCTTGTGGGCGGAGTTCTTAGTCGTTGAAACAAAGCACCTGAGATCATTAAGAAGAAGACATTAGAATCAAACACTTTATTTTTCAATAATCAATCAAATCCAAGTATGAATCGGGCCTTGAAATAGCAGACTGCTACACGTCTCACGTCAATTCCACCTCCAAGATTTCAGTTGTCCCTCATCACTAACACTGTAATAGCGGTAGGCGGAAGGACAATTTCGACGTTGAAGGTAATGACCTTTCGAGTATTCATTTTATTTTCAACCCACCAGAGGAGAGAAATCTACTAGTCAGATTCAATCATTAAGGTGTTGAGTAGTTCGTACAGCTATGCTCCAATTCTCAACATCCAAGCATACAGAGATATTTTACAAGCAAACATATTGATTATCAGAGACATTTTACAAGCAAAAATATTGATTATCAGCTTTTACAGAATATCAACTATCTAACCTGCATTTGGAAGTGGCAGACGAGGAGCTGCACCAAAAGTTACTGCAGCATGTTGTGCAGGAGGGCTATGATTTGCCATCCATTCTGAAAGACTACCAGCTACACGACCAACTTGAAGCTGAAATCCCTGTGATCAATCAGATTAAAATAAGGCTAGATATAGACTGAGATCAACAAATTACTGATGCGCATTGAAAAGGTGGACAAACAAGATTCACGATACTAATCAAAGTGGTGCCTCACATCGTTCATAGCAATGGGACGAAATAACCCTCCTGTTTGAGGCGACCCTAAAAGATGATTATTTACTGGAGGTGTTGTTAAAGCTCCAGTTGAAGGCCCACAGGTGTGATCAACGAACAATGTCCTGATATCAGGACTAGGTTGAGGAGTTTCGCAAGTCATATGCTGCCAGTTAAGACTGAAGAAAAACATAGTGCACATAGAAATGCAAATGCATCAGCTGGTTGTTAGAAGTTATAAGAGGTCCAAGGTCATTCCTGCCAAATGTCATGAAAAGGGTTTGGATGCAGTGTAATAGTTGAGAAGTTATGAAATTGAATGAAGAAATCTTAATGAATAAACGAGGAGAGAGGCAGAACCTTTGATTTATGAGAGTTGGAAACCTCTTTGCTGGAATGCTAGGCAACATCAACTTACAGCTGATCATAGGGTTTAATTGTACAATTTTTTGGATTTCCTTAAACATGGCAATTCGTTGAGTCTGTGTATCTCGACTATAATGTTCAAGCTGCTTGTTTTCCCTACATGTAACAGAAATTTAGGTTAGATCTTACCTAAAGAAGAAAATAATCAAGGCAGTAAAATATACAGTAAAACAAACATCACCTGAAATTATCCAGTGTAACTAGCTCTGTCATTTCTCTGTATACTTCTGGAGTGATATCTTTGAACACTTTAATATCATCATGGAGTATTTTCACAGCCTTGAACCTATCATTTCTGGAAAATGAAATTTGTTTAAAATTTATCTAGACAACTAAGAACTCTTCCTAATGTTAGCACTCTCTTAAGACATAAATCAGTCAAAATTCAGATATAGAAAACAAATAATGCTGTAAACGAAAACTTGGAATTGACAAACGTGGAAAACTAGAAAGAATTTAATAAAATGAATAAGAAATCAGTAACGCATCATTAACCTAGTATTACCACAGGTGAAACAAAAGAAAATCAAGTTTTATCAAATATGAAAAGGATAAGAAACCCCACGATTCCCAGCATCCACAAGCATGAAAAGCCCATAAGCAATAACCCAAAATTCATAAACACCAGAAACCATGGAAGTCTTAATTGTGACTGTAAGCCGGAGAAAGAAAAAGAGAGTTCATACTGGTCAAGTGCTTCCAGAAACTTTTGTTTTCTGATCTCGAAGAATATCAAAATAGAATGCGCGTTGTCCTCCAATTTGGTAAAGCCCAACAAGTAGCTCTCGGCCTCATCAAATTTTCCTGCCATCACAAGGTCTTCAAGATACTTCAGGTCGAAGTACAGACTTGCTTCTTTCTCTAACCTGGGGCCATGCATGCCAGTACGCCAGAGATCAGGTCATTATTCACACACCACATTCGCAAAATCGATTGAAAATGAATAACTGAAAACAGGCCAGGGTTTAGAAACTTACCTGTAGGCCGTTTGCAGGCCAGAGATCAGGCCATTATTCACACACCACATTCGCAAACTCGATAGAAAAGGAATAACTGAAAACAGACCAGGGTTTAGAAACTTACTTGTGTGCCGTTTCCGTGTACTTTTGATCATTCAGATATTGCAAGACGACCAACTCCAGCTCTTTGTTCAGAGACATTGTGGAGAGCTCGAAATGCTTTATGCCAAAGGTCTTACACAAAGAAACAATACAATTCCACCCCTGGTTCAACGTCCTGATACACGAAGAAACCAAATTTTTATTGAAAACACAGAGCAATAAGAGACCAAATACTATTTCCGTTGGTGGCAATGGTAGTATCACCCAACTTATATAGCGAGAGTAAGATAGCCTAACGAATGCATGCATATCCAGAGAAAAGGGATCGTAAAACACGCAACACGAAATCTTGTTTTATAAATAGTAAAGAATAGAAAGCAAAGTCCATGGGCATTACCCGAAATGAATAACAAAAAATATTTAATTTAATTTAATTGATCGCAATAAGTATTCCCATTCTTAAAAAGAAGTAAAGTTGGAATTTTTTACAATCTAATATTTGATGTATACTATGCTATTTATCATGTTGATGTGTTTATAAAAGCAATTTTATAAAGAGGCCGCGAATGTAGTTCACGTGGTGAGTGATGAGGCCGGAAAGTCCTTGTCTCCAAATCGAGGACTCTCATAGTTACTTATGGACCATCATGAGGTGTTTTACTTATTAAATAATATAATTTGACCAATAGATTGGATTTAAAAGAAGTTGTCTTTACTTATTAAATAATATAATTTGACCAATAGATTGGATTTGAAAGGAGTTGTCTAAAATTAGACGATTTGGATACGGTCATTACGGCAAGATTTTTTCAAAATAGTGTTAGGATAATTCATTTATTCGAACGGACTCAAATGGTAGAATGGTCTAGAATTTTTAAACTGTGTGGATTTGAAATTTCAAGCATACAAAGTTAAAATCATGGATTTGATTATTAATTATAAACCACATTTTTGTCATATGTGTATTATTTATTATGGCTTTTTATTGTAAATGTGAAAATAATGTGAATAATTTTTATACTATGAATACTTTAATATATATTAATAAATGGTAGTTAATAATATATTATTTTGATCCTATGTCAATGCTCTAAGTGTTAACTAGCAACAACCACATTAATAATAATGTACACTATTGATTTCCAAGTAATACTTATAATAAATATTTTTTACCTTGATATTAAATGTTTTCCTACCTCAATTGATGTATTGGAGAGGGTAAGTAAATTTATTTATTGTGTAAAATATTTATTAAATCTATTTGTTATCACTCCAGGAAACTCTTCTAGGTTGTAGCTCGAAGATGCCTGGTAACTTAATCTTATTCTCAATGATAGAAGAATAATTGGATCAAGATGGAATGACCAACTCACTGAATTCCTTACTCAAGACAATCTAGGCATATCAAGGGTTACAAGGATTTCAAAAGCTATAATCAGATAGGGAGTTTAATCAAGATGAATGAAGAAACCAACTCTATCAACCAAAACATATATATATATATATATATATATATATATATATATATATATATATAACAATACATATGGTGGGTTAATAAAACTAGTAATGATTACTTATGATCCCTGCTTACAAATCAGTAGGTAAGATGACAGTCACCAATGGATTATGTAAATACAACTAAAGAATATAATTCAACTCATAAGCATAGAATACGTATGAAAAAGAGAAGTCTGATTAACAACAGTGAGAGAAGCTTGTATCTCAATATATAAAAGAAAGTGTCTCCTCACAAAATACAGTAAAGTAGACTATCCAAAATCGAACGTATTGTTCTTCTGAAGTCTTAGGCTTTATAGCCTTTACAAATAGTTTCAGATCCTAAGAAACTAGATATGATTTGCTAAAAATAGACAGTAAAAAAAAATTACACGAGAATAGGAAAAGATCCTATTTTGAAGGTCAATCTCCCTATCTCAAATGATCTTCCTGGTCTTCAAAATCTTTGACAGCTGCAAAGGAGACTGATGGAGAATTCAAAATTTCCACTTGGAAGACAAGTCACCTTTGACCAAAATAGACAAGAAGCCTTATCACCTTCACCTTGCTGGCAAAAAACTGTAACAAAACCTTAATATTGATGCCTTTAACGTTTATTTATCCTTAGAAACCACCCTCGAGGCATCTGAGTGAAGAAATCTTGGATCTGTGCAGAAATAAGATCTCTCTGCCATGTCCGCAACTTGATCTACTAGGTCAACTCCTTGCTCTTCTTCATCCTCAGAGTCAGTGTATGGCAAGTTGAGGACATTCTTGCCTTGTGAAGAAGCTTCTTCTTTCTCTGTCTTCTTGCTGAAATCTAGCTTCTTTTTAGCCTTCTTAGTTTTAGGAGATGGGGAAGAGTGATCAAATGCAATTGGAGAGATGGCTCTCCTCTTCCTTTTTCCACTTCTGGGAGTGGAAGAATTCTTTAAAGAAGACCTCTTTTTATCCTCTAGCTGTAGCTCTGTTTCGAATTTATTCCAGAAGAGGAAGTATGCCCAGTCAATGTTCCTCCTTTGTAGCAACTCAGAAACTATGAGCTTGATCAAGCCATGATGAGATAATCTACCTGTGATTTTGGTTGGCCTGGCTCTGACTTGATGAGCCATCTTATTCAATCTTTTGTAAAGATAAAAAGGCAGATTCAAAGGGTTCCTTCCAGTGAAATGGTTCGTCAATTTAAAATGATAGATCATCACCCTATTATATCTACCCTCACAGGTTATGTAGACAAGAATTGACTTCAACAGATGATGCCATTTCTCCTCAAGATAGGACATAGGAATATCCTTCTTCCATACAAGACTTTTGTGCTCTGGTTTTAGATAGGATCTAAATTCAACATCCTTTGTAACAGTAGTCTTGAACCAATTTTCTCCAGTCCTTGGAAGCTCTATCACTTCAGCTCTAAGAGATTCATCTACCTGGAATTCTTCCTTTCCAATTACTGTCTTTCTACCATCAAATGTGAGAGAAAACGCTTCTGCTATTTGCTGATGAGAGCCTTGGATCTTTTCACAGAACCTATAACAACCTACGTCTTTGAAAAGTTGGCACACCTTAGGGTGTGATTCGAGGTAACTGATATCATTAAGCTCTTTTCGAAGGGCAGGTCCTCCTCTCTTTGTTTGTTGAACTGTTTCTCTGCACCTATGATTTGAAAATTCAAACTTTGGGGAAGGCAACACATCGCGAGATTAGGGAGGCTTGTCTCAGGGAAAACAAACGTGAGGAAATCAAGGGAATGTCCTGATTTTGAGGAATAAAGTTAGCAATTAAAAGGTAATGGTTTAGCTGATGAGACCCGTAAACTAGAAAGTGCAAGGAATGTGATCATAGGAACTAGAATTACAACACTCATAGTAATGAGATCACTGATATGGGACAGGTGTAGGGTAAAGAGGGTTTGGTATTGGATAAATCACATAAACTCATAATAATATCTTAAACACCTCTTACCAAACTATAATCAACCACTTCTCTTTTTATTTTCGGCGGCTAATGGACAATGATTTCGCTTCCATTCTGATGGTTCTTGCCTATGTAAGACATGATGACCATTTCAAATTTACTATGGTTTCGGTGGCTAAAATAGCCCCAAACTTCATGTTTAAGCTGCCGAAAATTAGGCTTTTTGGTGGCTAATGAACATTAAAAATGTTCTCCTAAGCCACTGAAACCCAAGATTTGATTTTTCTTGAGCAAAAAAAAATTCCAATGTTTTTCAAACTTTATTATATCCCAAAAGCTCTCAAAAATGAGCCTGAATAATTTTAAAAAATGTTTTTTTCCTAAAGAATTCCTATCACTAAGTAAAATAAATTGTTCAATTTATTTGAGGAGATAACATCTGGCTCCTACTTGGGGATGGAATCCTCCCTGTGAGTTTCCAATAACCACAGACCTGTTTCATTTTCCTGGAAAAACTCAGACTAAAACTTAAATCTACTGACAGAAAGGAAATGATATTTACAATGGAAGGTTTTGAACTAGCAGTTCCATTGGGCATGGAGTCATCTGGCCTTTACAACTGATCCCCTGCAAACCTGTAGCCTGCCTGTAACCTACTCCGCTTATTCAAGAAAACTGAAAACAATCTACGTGCTCATATGAAGAGCTTATTCTTCTGCTAACTCCGACGCTAACCAACTGTGATGCCTCTTATCAAGTAAAAGCATACTTCCAATGAAGACATATAAGAAAATGATTTACTGATATCCTCCCTGATCTTGACCCAAAAAATAAATGAAACCATAGCATGCAGAAATGTAGTTTGAAAGGGTGACAGAACCAGTTATCATCTGACAAAAATATTTTGACATTTATGCTGCTTATAGATTCCAAATAATTAGCAATAGGGTCGTAAATGTCACAACGAAATACCTCTCCATGTTGTTGTTCCAACTGAATGAAATGCTGCTGGCTGCCTTCACTGGTAGTGTTGAATATAGGCTGCTCGAGATCTGTTGGAGAAACATGCATGCTCGACTGTTGATATAAACTTTTCTTCTCCCCTTCACCATATCGTTGTGATTTGAATTCATCTCTATGATGTGTTGGCCTATTACAACTGACAATTTTTAAGAGAGAAGAAAAGATATGTTCTTCATCTTCTATATCATTGTCTTGATAATGATCCAGTGAAAAACGAGTCTTAAAAGATGTATCATGAAGAAAATGCTGACTACTCTCTCTAATAATGACCTCTTTGGCAGATATATCAAAACTAGAAAGATCTTCATTGGAATTTTGAAAAATAGACTCACAACTGTCATCAGTGATAACATACATACATTTCTGATCAACTCTTTGATGAAGAGTAGAACTAGATGAGATTTCATTAGTCAACAAATCCTCATAAACTTTAAAATATTCCTCCTCATCATTATCAGCGTTTCCATCAAACTTTGAAACAAAATATACATAAGGAGAAAGAGAGTCCTCCTGATGTTCTAGCTGGAGATTAGATGGTTCCTGAAAATCCTGTTTCTCATGGTAACTGCAGCTTCCCTTACTGATTTCAATGAAATTTTGATCAACATAAAACTGATCCTCATGATTCATAACTAAAGAAACTAACTCTTCAGCTTGATGAAAATCAGAAATACTGTTAATAGGAGAACCTTCAGCTCCTTTATTATCTGTTTCTAATTCATGTTTATGGAAAAGTGTATCATCTTGAAGATCATTGAAGGGCTACTACATATTGTGAGGGAGAGATCTATCTCTATTTACATCTTCAACCTTATGATGTAATTCATTTTCATCATAGCAATTACCAAATGCAAACTCATCTGAAAAAACATTTTGCAGTGTTCGGTGAATGCTCTGTGAAAATCCTTCAATGATGAAATGCTAGAAGGAGGTAAAGAACCATACCACTGACGTGCATCACCATACAATGAATGCATGAACATCTTCATGCTGCAGATGTAATAGATCCATGCATTCATGAAACTTGAGGAGGTGTTCTGTAGGATTGTCTTCTTTGCTCTCTTTGAAGATAGGAAGAAAATCTCCCCATTCTGACATGTCAGGTACTCGATGTGGGAAACCAGGAACTGAAGAGAAGTTGAGAGGTGCAAACCTCCGAGCCAACAAAGCAGCAAATGCTTTTTACATCTGAATATTGTGGAGTCGCCACTAAATCCGTCCTTCATGGAGTCGCCAGATAGATGATTACAACCAAAATAGTGCCCAGACTTTGTCTATCATCAAAGTTGGATCTATGTCGTTTTACCAGGGAAACTAGCTTCAACTTTCTCTCCCCGGCAACGGCGCCAATTTGTTATCACTCCAAGAAACTCTATCTGATTATAGCTTTTGAAAGCCTTATAACCCTTGATATGCCTAGATTGTCTTGAGTAAGGAATTCAATGAGTTGGTCATTCCATCTTGATCCAATTATTCATCCATCATTGAAAATAAGATTAAGTTACCAGGCATCTTCGAGCTACAACCTAGAAGAGTTTCCTGGAGTGATAACACTATTTTTTATCATGTAATTTAAAATTAAATTTTAATTAAACTAATTTTTAAGTTTTTCATATAAAACTTAGTGTTAAATTTGTATGGGCAAATTTGTATTTTCTTTTGTTTTTGTTTTAATGTATATAAGAATGAAGTCTCATTGAACTATGAAAGTCACTTTCTTTAGAGGAGCTTGCATACACTCATATTTGATGGCAATTTTATAATCTAGTTATAATTCAAGGCAAATTTAAGGCACTCTCCATAATTGGAATTGTTTTTTCTTGTAAGGGATGTAATTTATAAATCTTAAGCATTTTAGAAATTGTATTTTGTATTTAATGAGGCATGTAATTTAGAGGAGGAGGAGGAGGAGGAGGAGGAGCCTCTCTCAAACAATTTGAAAGCTAAAGTATATGCCCTCCTAGACGGAAACAATTTAAGGAAAACCTTTACCATCTAGAAACTTGTATTTTTCTCTTTATGAGGTATGTAAATTAATGCAAATTTAACTATCATTGAAAGTTTCATAAATGTTTCTTTTGATTTTAATATACCCTCACTCTCAAACAATTTGAATGCTAAAGTATACGTCCTCCTAGAAGGAAACAATTTAAGGAAAACCTTTAGCATCTAGAAACTTGTATTTTTCTCTTTATGAGGTATGTAAATTAATGCAAATTTAACTATCATTGAAAGTTTCATAAATGTTTCTTTTGATTTTAATATAATATATTTATATGGAGCAGTCTATTTATTCTATGTTTTGGACATTCAGTGAGTGTTGGAAGTGTTCAAATTTAGTTTTTGAATCTATAAATATTTTTTGAATTTTTATAGCGAATATATCTGATTCTAATATTTTTTTTTAGAGATTTTCAACTGGACTAGAAGCAAAACAAATATTTAGAATAGGCCTAATTATATTTTTCTATTAAAAAAGTAAGCAAATATTGTAATAAATGGAATCTCTTTTACATCATAAATAAGAATTTAAGTATAAACAAACTTTTACCATGATTAAGGATCTATTTATATCATAATAATGGCATTTTCTAGTTGAAAATTCAAATCCAATCTACAATTTGATGGTTTCAATGATTTTTCTAAGACTTTTCATCATTGTATTAAATGTTTGTGATGATTAAATGGCCAAATCACTTTATGATGGGCAATTTAACCATTAAATTTCAAATGGTTGAAAATTAGATAAGAGTTATAGATAGATGGAAACCCTAGAATATTTCATGAAATCAAAATTCCAAACTTTAACAAGTTTGTTGGGCTAAAGTTGTCCCTATAATCTATGGCACATTATATAAAAAAACTAGTTAGTTGAAAACTCCACTTTTTTAGTATAATTTCTTCACTAAACATAAGAATTTTGTAGGAAGTGATGTGAATTTTAACTATGCAAACTTTAAAGATTTTAGTTCCTTTTAAGGCAATCCACATTATGTAATTTTCAAAAAAATAAGCAAAATAAGATTAAACTTGATCTTGCCAAAACTATTTACCAAAAAATTAAATTTATCCAATAATTCATTAATTCTATGTTTTTTAAATTGAAATTTCATAGATTTCCCTCATATTAAAAATATATTTGTATCATAACAATATATTTGTATCATAATAGTAGAAAATTGAGATATTTTGGTAATGAACAAAAGTATTGACACATGAAAAAAATTTATATATTAAAAAGCATTGTCACTGGTGTTGTACATACAATGTTTGGGACAAATTCATAAAATTTGATTATGTTGGAGTCTAATTTTATGCTATGGTGTAATAGAACTTTCCTTGTGTCGGGATCTGTACGGATTTAGAAACTTGAAACAAGGGAATTGTGTTCGTCCTTGTATGGTGTACTCGTCGTCCCACAATGGTGTCACAAGGAAGAGGCTCCTGAACATCTGGATTGATGTTGCCCGGTCTGTTGTCGGTAAGTCATTATGTTCAATACTGGTGCATGGTATGGTCGAAGTAAATCCACATTAAATATTGGATGCAGACCCAGGCATGCAGGAATGTCAAGATGGAAAGCATTTTCTCCAATCTGTCGAAGAATACTGTATGGACCATATCGCAAAGGCTTGAGATTCTTGAATGGACTACTGAAGTGCTCCTTCTTGAGATGTAACCAGACCTTATCCCCAATTTGGAATGAATGAGGAATATGATTCTTGTCATTCTGGGCCTTAGCTTTCTTGTTTGCTCGTTGCAACATTTCCTATGCTTACTTCTGGATGTCATAGATTTGATCTCGAAACATCGAATCTTTATCAACTTCTTGCTGGTTGTAGTTGGTCTCGGAGCTTGGTTGTGTCAAGGAATTTATCAAGTCGATAGGCGCTGAGGGTTGAAATCCATAACAGATCTCAAATGGACTCTTGCATGTAGAGTTATGCTGAGCACGATTGTAATTGTGATGTATGTATGGAATAATTTCATCCCATGTGCGTCGATGCATGTGGTTGTACATGCGAAGCAGTTGTATGACCAAGCGATTCACATCTTCTATTTGTCCATCGGTCTGAGGATGGAAAGATGTCGACAATGAAAGTCGTGTGTCTAGCTGTTTCTAGAGAGTCTTCCAAAATATTCTGACGAATCTGGCATCTCGGTCGGAAGTAATGGTTGTGGGTAAGCTAAATTTTTTCCAAACATGTGTGAAGAAGAGCTAAGTTTGTTGGAATGATTGCAAACCTGAGCTCAATTTCACAAGTGCTTTCATGAGTTGTAATCCTTATTACTAGGAATATTTGTTTATAACTTTACAAAATATAGATGCATTCTGATTTGAATCCCGAGATAACCTCCCTCATATACAACCTTATAATATGTCAAATACGTGCAATAATTTTATGATTTGAACCAACAACTCCAGATATTGAAACATTTCCCTTTATGAAATAGGCTCAATCACATGAACATTTCCATCAGTATATCTTACAACAATCTAAGTAGGTTGATGCGGATGTATAGAAATTAATTCAGTCGAGGAATGATCTATTATGGGATCGTCGATCTATAATATTGTCCCTCTTCTGAGCAAGTTGTAGACATATTCACAAAGACCTTCACCAAGTAGAAATTTTCAACTTTGTGAGATCTCTTGGGGGAAGGACACATCTGCCATTGTCAGATTGTCTTTTGAGGGGGGTTGGTTTATTCTAGTCGGGCTTTCCCTCTTACCTCATATTTTAGATGTTTTATTTTAAAAGATGCATTGTACATGGGTACCTAACATCATTGTTTACACCCTAGTTGTTCTTTAGAGGGGTTGTTAAAATATGTGCACATTTACCTAGTAAATGTTTTCCTATGTTCCATAATCCATATATGAGGGTGCACTTGATCTCATTTGGTCCAAGATATTCTCTATTAGAAGACAATAATCTTTTCCTAGACAAGGTTGAACCCATGTTGAACCTCTCCTTGAGTCATGCTTCAATTTCACTTTAGTTACACCACATGAAGTCCAGTTATGCATACCCAACTTCGAATCATGAACATGAGAAACTACCTACCTTGGGATCATCAACAAGATGGAACATTCATGTGCATAGACTATGTATGCCATGTTATCTAATGACTGCATGGCCAATTAACTATGACTAAGTGGCAAATTACTAGTGTTTATGTTAGTGCGTGCCTAAGAAATTATCCACATCGCAGTTGGCATTATTGTCAGATGATAAATTCGACACATCTTCGACCAGTCATCGACGTCGACAAAAATTCAACAAGTTCCAACTTCGACATGTTCTGCGACCTAACAGTTTCACGACATAGACATACAACGCTAATCTGCGACTTGCGACTATCGAACTTCGACAGATTGTCTCTCTGCCTTCTAGTCGACTGTAACGGTTGAACTGTCGAACCGTTCTAAATTCTTCTCTTGTAACTGAATGTAACGGGGAAGAACCCAAGCGTATCAACACTCTCTATATAAGCATGTATAATACTGTAACATACATCAAGTCATGAACTTATATCCAGTAATAGAAGATCAATTCGCATTCCTGCATATTGTCTATGTACATTTGTGTTATGTTTGTGTAGTGTATTCCTGCTTTGCGCATTTTGTTTCTTAAACTTCCTCCATAATAGAGCCGACTCATTCAATCGAACTGGTGTCTCCCTCGTGCTTCCTGTCCATTTTCAGATCATTGGTATCGGAGCATACTTTATTAGAGCTCTCAGTTTTGTTCGTGCTTAAGTTTGCGTAGACACTTACAACAAAGTTACTGACTTATGCCTGTTCAAACACACTCGCAATCCTAGCAATCCAAGCAGACACTACCTCTAGAAATGGCAGAAGAAACAGACGATAGACATGCAACTGATTAGACAACACAACTTATTGAGCAAGTGCTAACTCGGAAATGAACTAAAATGTTCTTCCAATTCAATGGAATTCTCATGTGATTTGCTTTGACATCTAGAGGATTTTTTACGAGAAATCACTACGATAAAATCATCCCCTTCAAAGTGCAAATGAATTTGGACATATTGAATCTTGAAGGAAAGATTGACGCAGAATCCATTGACAACTGGGTGAAACAAGTGGAATCCTATTACTTTGTGAATCAACTCTCAGAAGCTGAAAAGATCACCATTGCAGCCTTAAGTGATTAGGTTTTCTTATCTTATGTTTCATTAAATATTGCAGCATATCTTCATAGCTTGGTCAACCTTTATCTATTCTAGATCCCATTATGATCACCTTGTAACTAATACATTTAATAAATATAAATTGCAAGATGGGGGGTCTTACCACAAGCCATCCCATTAGGTTCATAGATGTTTAGTGGAATGAAATCTCCACATCTGGTCACCAAGCTAGGGAGATTACTTTCAGCTACTGTTGGAAGGTGGAATAACCTATCACAGGTCAGTCCATTCATGATTTGCAAAACATCAGTGAGTAACACTATCACCTTATGGTTACCAAGCCATGGTAGTGTCTTGTAATTTGCACACCAATCAATTTTTCTTTTCTTTTTTAGAAGACGACTTGTTGTATTTAAGGATAGGGGGTCTTATCAAAAGCCATCCCTACCATGATCATGTATTCTATTTTGGACTGAAATTATCACCATATGGTTACCTAACCATGATAATTACTTTCAAAGTCAAAAGCTGAAGGGCATGGAGTCTCCTTACAGAGCTGGCTTGTTCAGTTTCCACATCAGGTTTGTGAATGGCATTTCCAATATCTGATCACCAGGTTAGGGCAATGAACTTGTTTCAACAAAGTCTTATTGTAACATCCCGAAAATACCAAAATATAATAAAATAAAATTATAATAGCAATATTTATCAAAGTCATTAATGCGGAACATATCAATTAACTTGATTTATTAACTAAGATAATTAGTAGCGATGGCACGTCATACTTCTCCACTAAATATGATTTAATTGTATTTTCTACTTCAGATTTAAGCGTATGTTAATCTCTTGAATGAAAGATCTTTTATGATTGTGCAATAAAAGTATAGTTTACACATGTGTTTAAGTTCTTGGATATTATTGCATGCTGCTACAGTTTGTACTGTTATGATATTCTTTATGGAGTGTTGATAGTTTGTTTGTATGTTGACGAAGGGGTCCTACGAGGTACCCTAGAGTTTACTTAGCTACGTTTAGCTAAGGCATTGAATCTTGTTTCCATGTGCAGACCGCTGGTAAGAAATATTATAAGACACCATAAGTTAAGAGTACTTGTGTCTTTCAATTCATCGTCAATGTAAAATTAAAATGCTAAGTACTTCCTTGCGTCACCAGTTGCTGGAGGTATGGATACATGGTTCTAATCCTAGTTTATATACTGTCTTACGAAGCTCTTCAAGGCTATCATTCCATGTCGTCCAAAAGTTCTGTTATGATGCTACATTCATTGTCATAAGACTACTGTCATTAATATTAAAACAATGATACTACTATCTATTAAGTATGCTATTGTGAAGCTTGTAGCGATATTGATTCACCTTCAAACTATCATCATACTTGGCGTCTACAAGTCTTAGACTACTCTATGTCATGTAATTATCATTTCAATACACAGTTAATATATAGAAAGTATAGTGATTACTACTTGTACTCATGAACTTGGTAAAAGAATGAATATCGTCATTATTTAAACTATGCTTATAGTATTACATTTGTCGTTAGACTTCGTAATGCATAGCTAACATTTCTAATAAGCTGTACGTATGATGATTATGCAATGGACTTAGTATTGAATGTGTATTACCCAATTATCTATACTTATAGATTCATATTAAGATTATGGATTGGATAAGTATGCCATAGTGTACCTGTATCTAATATTCTTGTACATAGTTAGAATCCTAACTATATCTAGTTTTCCATGAACTAGCAATAATATATATATATATATATATATATATACTATACGTTAGCACTGTCAGATATTATCATATGCAAACCATGAATACGATGCAAATAGACCTTTTAAAGGCTATGACTTAAACATTAGATTGATTCATATTATGACTTATGCTCTTGTCCTAAGTTTTGTTAACGTATGTTTTGAATTCACGAAAGTCTCGTTAATGGAGTGATGAGTTGATGTGCATTGAATTTGCTATTGACAGGTTGACAGGGTTACGATCATGTATTAAATGTTATGACCGAACTCCATAATGGAAAGCCTGATTGTCAACCCACGTAGTTCAACCACGTGAACTTTGATCGGTAAGGTAACTTAAGATTTCTAGCTGGCATGGTTGTTGTATCGCCTCTCTTCCACGCTGTACACGATAATGTTCACTTGGCATGTAGTGTTGGCCACTTCGTGGTTGAAGTAATTAATGAGATGTTAATGCGATGTTGCTCGGCTTTCAATGTAGCATTGTTGGCATCTTTCTTACCCGTTGATCACACCAGATATTAATCATTGATTTGGGTAACCCTAACCGTGTTGTATGTAGTGGTAGCAAGTCTCTCGGTCTTTCATTGTTACGTTGAGTTGAGGCCGACAGGCTGCCAAAATGTAGGGTCGAAGGAAATTCCCTTCCAGGGTTTTGATCCTGTGACCTATGAGATTTTGTTTCTTTAATAGTTGCAGGCTTAGCTCCTTGCCATAGAGCCATGGTACAGTAATATGAAATGTGGTTTATGTCAGTTGTTGAGAGTGGTTTTGTATTGGGGTTTGGATTTTCCTTCTGAATCATCTTTAGGGTTTACAAATTGCGGTTACTGATGTTGCTACCAGACTTCGTTGTTCTTTTGTTGGTGTGGTGTGCCAATGACCCGAGCTTCGATTAGAAGGTAATGTTTACGATAATCACAAAATACTGTATTGCTTAATTGTTTTCTTGTATCTTCTTATTTTTAACCACTTCGATGTGTAACTGTGCAGGTACCCTCTTCATTGGAAGTCTTCTATGCAACGGTTTTGGGAAAGGAAAGCTACTACCGCTTCCTGGAAGCTCTGGTGGTTCTTGCAAAGCCTTGTAGGTGCCTTTGATGTGTTTTTCTATGTGCTAAGAGTTGGAAATCATTGACTTGTATCAGTGATGGCTGAAAAGAAGTTTAAACTTGTTTTGTTTTGACGTTATTCTATAAGAGGTTGATCCTCGGTCTTGTATTTGATGTCCGGCTCAGTATTGTTTTTACTGTAGCATTTGGAACCGATTTGAATTGGTCTCTATACTGTGAGTTATTAAGTTCAGGGTAAAACCTTGTGTAGTTTCGTGGTTCCATGGTCTCGGTTTATTGTTAAAATGTCGAGGTAACTCTATGTACTATTGGGAACCTTGTAAGGTCGTAATGTATTTCTCTATTATATGTTTGAATGGAAATCAAAATCGAGGGTTCTTTTTGCACTTGTAAACTATGGTTCGTTTTCTTTTCAATGGAAAGTTATATTTAAATAACAGTTGGCTATGTGAAAGCTGGTTGCGGTGATACCAAGCAACAATAGTTGTCTTGGGCCGAAATTTATAATTTGCATGACTTAAAAACTATATGTCTGTGTTTTGTTCTCATTGTTGATAATCTTATTTGGAAATAGATGAAAATGGTTGACTGTTAATAAATGTCAAAACGGATATGCCTCCATACTCTATTTTTGTTTTGACGAAGGATGCTATACCTGTAGCTTATGATTTCTATCGGGCTTGTGCCGGGCCTTGTACCCAAGATTAAATATTTGAAATCATAAATTCGATAATGTATAAGTGTAATGCTAGGGATTGTGAACTAATGTTTGGACATGAATATGTAATCGTGCCTTCGGCTAACTGTTAGATAATTCTTAGATAGTAAACTTATCATATATAAAAGATAGTATGGTTCTAGAAGGTGATGACTAGGGTTTAATAAGTCATAAATGTTATCATTCTCTGAATAAAGTCTACAGTTTGTCGTAGAAGAATTGAGATAGAAATTATGATGTGTGTATACAGAATTAGGGTTTGTAGTGTATTAGGTTTTGATACTACTGTAATAAATATTCGATACTTGAAATCAAAGCAGGAAATTAGTGAAGAAATAAAATATGTATAATGACATGAAATCTATAAAGTGATTAGTCCTTGCAACTGATATAACTCTTGAAAGTACTATTACTTGGATAATCATGAAATGTTTAATTTTGATTGCATTTGCTTGCTATCTTAAATGAATAGAGACAAGAGAATATATGGAACTGTCAGAAGCATACTGTGTTTTTCTTTCAATTAGTATTTACATGAATTCTATACTGCAATTTGTGTTATACTACAATGTTTTACTGTGTTTAAAAATAGGACAGAATTATAAACATAACACTTTACTGAAATCATTTATCCAATCAATGGCAATCTGCCTATCTCTCATTTATCATTAATTTGCTTATCTATACTAGAGTACTATGCAGAGAACAACATGGGGAAAAATATAGAGATGGTTATCTAATCAAATCGTTAACAAAGCTTTATCATTTAGAATTAAACATAGATCAGAAAATAAAATAATTCTTTTACAAAACAGAGTTTGACTAAGCATAAACATTAAGCTATAAACAAAGTAGGAATAGTGAAACTTGGTTAAGTGTAGGGAAATAAACAGCCCAAGGAACCTGTTCCACCCAACCAATTCCTGAAGACATCCAAGTTACTTGCCTTAGGACCCCCGAGCTTGTTCACTGAACCACCAGGAGGAAGAAACTTAGAAGCTTAGGACCTCAACTTGTAGTAGCAATAGTTATCCAGTCTTAAGGACTTAGCAGTCAAAGGGACCTGCACCAGCACCTCTAGTTCTCCTTCTCAAAATAATTTGCAGACTTAAAGTTGCACTCTCACATAGCCTCCCTATTCGAATCTCTCAGTGATCACCCGATGCACTTGAGGAATATTTCTGCAGAAAATATTGTAAGATTTTCCTGCTCAATTCGAATTTTCCTTATGTAGGATGCCTAGGCCTTTTAGTGGTTAACTGGTCATTTAATGATCTACCTGCTCACTCCCACCACCTAGAGGATAATGCCACATTTTTACGGGTAGTTGTCCCATAACCAATAGCTAGTGGTGAAGTGCAATTGCTGCCATCTGTCCCATGCCTTCTAACAGCTTCCATTCCTCCTATTGGGTCAGTGAACACTCATTTAACAGTTCCCTTGGGTTTTTGTCTCCTACTTTAATTTATTAAATAATAATAATCAATAATTACATTCATCCTTGACCAAACTTGGTCATAATTACAAAACTTTGTAATTAAAATTTAACATAAAGTATTTTTCCAATAAAATAATATTTTCAGAATTTGGGTAGGTGACACTTATTTGCATTATTTTCATTTAGTTTTTAAAAAAATGGAAAAAGAATATAAAAAAAGAGTGAATAGAAAATTAAGTGTATATATTTTAGTAATACATTTGTACATACTTTAAATAAATGTTTAAATAAGATAAGGTGATTCATGATTTGGTAATCTAGAATGGATTTGAGTTTGCTCTAAGGATCGCCCTAAACTACCTCCTATGATTGTATAATGGTAAAGAATTCATTTTTACTTTTAGATTGCCTTATCATATAAACATCATAATTAACTGATTTTGGATGGGAATATATCAATCACGTGATTAACTTTGCTATTTGGTTGTGTTTTTGTGAGAACATTTTGTAAAATACATGCTGGAACATCCTTTTCTAACACATCTACCTCATAAATGAATATTAAATTCACAGAGATAACTTCTTCACCCCAACCAGTCGCCATTGTTGTAGGTACAATAGATCCCATGTTTTATTGAAAACATGGGAGCCCCAATTTTTTATTTGCTAAGGTAATGTTTGAATTCCTTATTCATTTTGGGGTTTTCATGATTGTTAATCATGCATTTTGTTTCTTTGTTATGATTTAGTTTAGTTAATAATTTTCCCTTCGAAAATTCATTGATTTTTGTGTGTTTTTGTGAGTTGCGGAAAGCACAGTTTTTCTCCAAGGTTTGTCTTTTGCAACCCGTAATCCGCAATCTACAATGCGGATTGCAGAAACTTGGTTTCTTTGGATTTGAAATTTTTTCTTTCTGCAACCCGCAATCCGCATTGTGGATTGCGGAAAGCTTTTGAAAATAAATTTGCGCTTTTTGTTTCCGCAACCCGCAACCTGCAATGCGAATTGTGGATTCTAGAAAGTGTTTGAGAAATAAATCTGCATTTTGCTTTTTCCGCAATCCGCAACCCGCAGCTACGGATTGTAGAATCCGAAAAGATCATTACAATTTGTGTCGTTTGCAATCCCGCAACCCGCAACCAGCAATGCGGATTGCAGAAAGTGTTTGAGAAATAAATCTGCGTTTTTATTTTTCCGCAATCTGCAACCCGCAGCTATGGATTGCGGAATGCAAAAAGATCATTGTTACAATTTGTGTCGTTTGCGATCCCGCAATCCGGAACCCGTAATTGCGGATTGTGGGAAATTTTTATTCATGCACATTTATTGTTGCGTTTCCGCAACCCGCAATTGCGGATTGTGGAAACCCTTGGTTTGTATGTATTCTGAGTTGTGTTTCTGCAACCTGCATTGTGGATTGTGGATTGCAGAAATAATATACATAATTGCAAAAATAAATTTCCGCAACCTTTCTTCCGCATCTCTCATGATTGGATCTGAGCCATTGATTTGTTTGATTCTACTGTCCAGATTTCATCCGATGAACTTGTTAAATATTTCGAATTTTCCTATTTTCCTTTACCATTTTTCAATTTTGAGAATTTACTTGTGTCAAGGATTTTTACTGCGAATTTTTACCAGGGCTTCTTTTCTGCCATTTCTCATCATCACAAGTCGGTTTCCTGTCATTTTGTTGTTGGTTATTTACAGTTTTTTTGTCATTTTCAAACTGTTGTTGATTTGTTTTATTTTATTTATCAGAATTACCAGTTTTCCATCATGTCGAGAAACACTCGTTCTAAGATAACACATAGAAACTTGATGAACAAAGACCCCAATTTTGGTATCCTGACCGATACTAGTGACAGAGTCTCTAAAAATTATCAAATAGATTGGTCCCGAATTTATGCCATTTTCGATAACGATGACCTGTTGGATATCCAAGAGAACTAGTCGGTGTATGAGAAAATTAGGGATTCCCAATTACACACCATAGCTACTAGACCAACCCTTCTTCCTTACTCAGATGCATTCAGTGGATAATTGATCACGCGAACCCTAAAGACCGTTCCTTTGACAATAATGCAGGGTCTCAAGTGGCCTCCTTCCGCCCTGCAGTTTTCATTAGAGAATATGCCCTTAAACCGACTACCAACTTCTCAATGCCGCTTTCCTGGACTCTGTTAAGACCAGGTTTAACTTCGACGAAATGATAATGTCATGGATGAATAACCCGACTAACTTCATACCCAAAGCCGACAATTCATACCCTATCTCATGGTTTAAGGAACCCTTTTCCCTCTTAGCAGCAATGCTTTGCAAGATGTATGGCCTGTTAGGATATTCCTAAACTCCATCCTAGTCCTACTAGCTTTTCAGTCATTTTCATTTTCAATATTTTAGGGTTTGCATGCATTTCCAGTCATCAGTCCCAGCACCTAGCCCTCAGTTAGCTAGCCCCTAGAGCTTCTTCCTAATCAGTTTCATCCCTCCTAATGCCTAGTGCGCCCTCCTTTCACCTACTGCATGAGAGAGGCGCACTTCTTCACCTACCAGTCCAGTTATGTTCAGTTAACAAGAGTTCTCTCCTTGATTTTAGGCTTGACTCACTCTTTACTGACCTTATCACTCTGAAGGACCTCCAGTGTGACTAGATAACCTGTTCTGACTCCAGTTAGCTCCATGAGCGCCCTCCACTGAGCCTCCTTCACTACATCAGTGCTTCCATGTGCCAGTTACACCTACCACATTCAGTTAGACTCAGTTTGACTTCTGGTTGACTATTACTTGTGCATTGATGACTTCACTGATGATGAGTTGGACTCCTAGTTATGACTTGATGACACTCCACTGATTATGGATCTGTCCATGCAGGATAATTCGAATTACACCTAGTGTATTCGAATCCTGAGCATTGTATATTTACCTTTTTACTATTCAGATTAATGTAACATGTGTAATTATTCTACCTCTATCTGAGCTCCTTTGGATCTATGTTCTTCTGCTCTATTCTTCTTCTGTCATTCCTAAATTCTTTCATTATGAGGTTTACATCATCTCTTTGGATCTACTGTGAGCATTTTCACATGGCCTACCCAATTGTTCAGTGTTCAAAGCCAAATGGGCACCTGTGGCCCATCACGTCCTCACAAAAGGGGAATCATTCAATTGGGATTCAATCCTGTCAGCTGAGCTGAAAACAACAATCGATTGTTATCAGAAGACACTAGCTTCAAGGAAGCCTTCTTTCTTTTATTCATCCTATTTTATTGATGTCTTTTGCAAAGAATTCCAGTACCCTTCCTTGGGATGGAATTAGACCCTATCATCTCCTCCAATTCACATATATTGCTCAGCATTGTGGGAAAACAACTATGTTCCTTTATTGTATTATATCCGTGACCATTTATTTGGCACCATTTATCACATGATATTCAGGGAATATGCACCTACCTTCTCTCCTAATTCCAAAACTCTCATTCCTACAATTGGTGACTCGTATGTAGGAGAATATTTCTCCTGTATCATATTTTGGGGAAGTAGCACAATATATTTGTTGCCAAGGATAGTTCCAGACAAACTATTGCTTGAGGAAATAACTTTCCAAATTGTTATAGATGGAGTATTCCTTGAGCTCACTAGACCTAAAAGAAAGGGATGGCCTAAATTTTTTCTGAATCTTGGGCCTTTGGTCATTCCAACCTCAACATACTTTGCAGTACTGGGAAAGAATATTGTTTTGTTAAAGTTGGGATTCACTCCCAAAAGGATGCACAATCCCAAGGCATTCATGGCTGCCCACTTTGCACATTAACACATGAAGACCAACTATGCCCATGAGGATACTCCTAATGACTCATTTTATTAGGGAGTAAATTTATTTTCTGAAGTCCTGGTTAGGGCTAAGACCAAAGAGGAATAGAGTTTCATTCTTCATTACTAGCAGGAGATCAAGACTAAGGTTTTGAGTTACAGGAAAATGGAACTACAACTTGAAGAGCAGACCAAAAAGGACATAGAAGACAAAGAAGCACAAAAGGCAAGTGCTCCATTGATGTTAACATATCCAGATGAAGGAAAAGGTAAAGGCCTCATGGAGGATGCTCCAAAATTGAAACCTGCTGCAGAACTTAAGGTTTTAATCCAACCATTTGAACTGTTAAAGAAGAAATGGACACATATGACTTCAGTACTTGATACTCAAGTGGTTGTTGTAAGTACCCTTGCAAAGAGGCAGAAAATTCAAGCCACTGTGTCCCAGATTCCCACATTGGACATTGATGATAGTGATGCAGAGTATGAAAGAATCCCAACAAGGTCTCTTTTTCTTGCTGTGCCTATAACTCAAGAGGTCACAAAAGCTTCTCAGGATGTTACATATTTTCTTGAAAGCATATTGATAGATGATCCCATCCCAGAAGTTTATTTTCCAGAAGTCACCACCACAGTTGCTGCATTAACTTCTACTCTCCCTCTCACTTCTAGTGAGACCCCTCCTATTTCATCTGATAATTTTATCCTTCCATTAGCTACCTTGGCTAATATATTTACCACTTTTTCTATTTATTTACAATAAACTCTGTTAACTACACCATTTACCTCACCACCACCAGTTACTGATGTCCAAAACCCAATTGTTTCTTTACAACCATCAGTTATTGTTACCCCTATCTCCCTTCCTGAAGTTGTCACTTTGACTACTTCTTCCATTTCTACTTCTTTCATTTTTGTACCTTCCACTTCTACTATCACTACCACTTCTTCCATCTCTACTTCCCAGATCACCATACCTATCCCTAATTCTACTATTACCTAAACAAACCCTCTAGTTGCAACTTGTAACATAGATTCCTCTTCAACAGAATTGATAGTTGATTTTGGAGATGATACTGTAGTCACCATCGGAGAATATTTTTACAGCAAATCAACTAAGGCAGTGGTGAAGAGAGGAATCAAGAGAAGAAGAGAACCAATGTAATGTCCCCATTCAAATAAGTGCATAGTAAGACAATCCCATCAATCCTACTAGTTTCCTAGGTTGGATGGGCACATGTGGGATGGTAATAAGGAAGCTAATAAATGATATTTAGACATTAGAGGGGTTCAAGCATTTAATAAATATGGTGAATAAATAAATTCAAGATAAATTCTAAGTGGCAAGTGGTTTTGGAGACATATGGAGGTGGTGGGACCCACACTAGCTTGATTTTTCATAATACATGGTATCTCTCTTTTGCAAATTCGAATTAATGGGAATGTGAACACTCTTGGGTGAGTTGGTAAGTCATAACACATGTCATTGAGCATCTTAGGTTGAATTGGGAAGGATTGGTAACCTCCATGGAAGATAAAGAGTCAAAGTGGAAGTTTGTGGACACTTGGGCTAGATTCCCTAGCCCCTATGACACCAATGATGGAGCATCTATGACAACTATGACAAATTGAAGACCTGACCTCTGACATCTGACCACTATGACATGTCAGCACCAAAAATAGGCTCAAGGAAGGCGAATTTGGGAGTTGGAGAAGCCAAAGAGACTCAAAATCGAATTTGGGAGAAGATGGAAGGTTGGAACTAGGAGACAAGTGGCAAATGTGGAATATTTCCTAAATGGAAATCTATTGAATATATTGAGAGGATTTCGACCCTTAGAAGGATAATTTTGGTTATAAAATGTAGAAATGAAGAATGAGAATGGCTTTTGATGATTTGAGAAAAATTGCATTTGTGAAGAGAGAGCTAGTGGATGACTAGTTTCTTGCCTTAGCCAATTTTGAGGGTGAAAGATTCCCATCCAAGTTGGTGTTTGGAGAGGACACTCAAGTCTTTCATGGTTCTTTAATGGAGTTTGTATTTTTAGGTAGCAGCTACAGGAATTTTCATGGTTTGGTTTAGTGCAGCACTTTCTCTCCACCGTTTCCATTTTTGAAGGCATATTCATGCCCCTTGAGGGAGGGCGTTTTTGGTGAGCACTTGCGCTTCTTGAGAGAGATTATAATTATATATTTCTGATTGTAATAGATTCATATCCTCTGTTATTAATATTCAGAAAGTATCAGGTCGAAATACCCACTGGTTGTATGCAAAACTATTGATTAATGAGTAAACAATGTCCATTTCCCCAATGCATTGATGTATGACACTATAATGTCGATTATTTCGAATAGATGGATGATTCTATGATATATTTGTGATCAATATACTGCCATGGATGTCTTATACAAGTTTCATGCACTTTACTTGAGCATTTGAAGCATTTTTACTCAGTTTAGTTGTATTGGGAGGTGAAATAGTGTCATTTCCCCAAGGGTCGAATTGGGGGTTTTTGCTGTTGAATGTGAAAGAATTAGAACAGTAGTAAAAATCAATTAATGGTGCATATGAAACCTTAATCACATACTTAACACATTATATACCTCTGTTCATAAATTTGTGGGAGTTTGGAGGCATTTGGAAGGCCATTTGCAGTGTTACCTAGGGGGGATTTGATGCACAAATTACTAGTCAAAATTACCTATATTGATCAGAATACAAATCAAGTTTGAAGCAGTATTTGGAGGGCCATAAAACATCCTTGAACCTGATATTCAAGTCTAAATACCATTCATACACTCCTACAGAATATTTGGGAGCATTTGGGTTGATTTGGAGGTCAAAACAGTTAAACTAGTCAAAGGTCGAAATTGGGGAAAAAGTGGAAAATTGGCATTTTAATAGAATTTTGAAAAAGGGTCATTACAACCAAGTTTGTTGAAAGAAATTGTTCCCAATCATATTATTTAGGAAAAGAAGTCTGATGATATCCAACAAGAAGCATTGGAAACTATTGCAGCCATGGGGGCATTTGCTGGAGCCAATTTTGACTCAGTGACTTCACTGAATAAGGAAATTGACAGCAAGAAAGAGGAGTTGAAGAAACTTCAGGAGCAGCTAATCAAGGTTAATGAATAACATGAATCTCATATTCATGAATTAAGAAATCAGTATGGAAATTAGCTCAAGGATTTGTAGGAACAAAACACTTCTCTCCAGGTTCAATTGCAGGATGTTGAAGTCTTAAACACTGCCAATATTGAGAAAATAACAGTGCTGGAACAACAACTAAAGGATGCAAATGCCAATGCAGCTACTTCTTCTTTCTCCGGGTTCTCTCAGGAAGAGTTCAGGGACTTGGCCAACCAAGTTAATAAGGATCATCACAAACTCTTTGCTGAGTTATTTAGTTCCCTGAATGAAATTCAAGAAAGTCATAATTCTTTTGAGCAAATGTCTATTATTCTTGAGCAGCAGATTGATAAAAGGAAACAAGCTTCTAAAGTTGTTGATGGTATTTTTGATTGGCAAAGGTATATCAAAGACAAACCATAGGACATCCCAGTTTTGGATAGCTTTAAGTTCAGAAGAATCAGAACATCTTTCAATGCCTGGCATAATACTTCTGACATGGTTGATGAAACAATCAAGAAGGCACAAGCAATTTGTGGAAAAAGATTGTATGTTGCAGATAACATCATGGTTAAGCTGCAGTTTCCTACTATGGATCTCATTCAGAAGGCTTGTCCGCCAAAACTGATGATTGAACAGGTTGATAGCAAATGTGAGCAGGTCAGAGAACAAATTCAGCAGCTCGAGCACATAGAGATAGCAGAAGTTGCCAAATTCATCAAGCAACCTGTCAGTTTAAAGGGCAAGATCCATATTTTTTTGCACACTTGGCACAAGCTATCCAAGAATGAGATGGAGTCCTTTACGTGTGATGCCCAGTTGGGACTTGAGGTAGCTAATTATCCAGATGTGGATGAGTTGTTAGAAGTTTGGCCCAAGTGGCGAGTTTCCCTCGGTTATTCTTAGTTTAGTTTGATTAGGTAATTCTTGTTTTATGGGAAATTTACCATTTGTATCTATTTTGTAATTATTATTTAAGGGGTAGATATCTCATAGGAAAGGGGGGAGAAAATCATCGAAAGAAGACTGGAGAAACTCTGATTCAAAAAGATTGTAATTTTTTGCAATTTTGAAATAATACGGTTAGTTTTCTCTTGATTCCTCTTTTGTTAATTTATCAAATTTGTTTGATGGATGTTGATTTTCACTTCAGTTTATAAAATAACATTGTTTTAGTTTTTAATCACAATTAATACATTGATCTATAGTTTAGATGTATCTTGACTTATGATCTGTGTCTTATATGATTTAAGTGAATTTATTTATTTAAATTATTTATCTATTTCTGCAAATGACAAACAGATACCGTTAAATTAATGCTAATTTTTCAATCAACATTTCATAACAGGATAAGTGTTGTATGTACCTCAAACCTTAAGCTACAATCATTAAATTTTCATTTCCTGACTGTTTCTTAAGCTAATAAGTAAAGATCCATTTCAAATTTCTGTCAACTGGTGAAAACACTTATCAATTATCAGATCAAGCTATCATGCACATTAAAACACATATCTTTAATTTAGATCTAACTTAGATTAGATTTCATTTAAAGAAAAACTCACTTCTTGAGAGAGAACACTTTAGATCTTCCTTCACAGGAAGTCAGATCCTTTTAGGATCAACCCACATAAGTGCCAGCGGAGGCCTAATATCCGTGGGAGTTAACTACACCAAACAGTATGGGGATAGAACTACTCTTGCGCAGATCTTTTTGAAGCCTTTCAGATTGGGTTTTCATCCTCTGTTGCTAGCCTTGGAACACATTCCAGCAACTTACACATCTGGTGCTTCATCATGAGGATGATTTCAAATTTATAATTGGATAAGAAAACAAAAAAGGAAATTCCTTAGTTATTTGTATGGAGAAACTAGATATAAGGTAAGTGGTAAAAGATCATAAGCATATATTATTTGTTTTTGGACGACTATGTGGTTGCTTAGCTGTTAGAGTAATGGATATCATCTCGTAAAGCTACAGCGGTTCAAGTTTGTACATGGAAAAAGAGTAAATGCAGTTTAGCAAGGTAAATTTGGATTCACAAATTGGGTATCCAATATTTGCAACTCTTCCATTGCTCTTATGACCTATCATATCATCATCATGCCTGACAGACCTCCTTCACTTCAAAAAATTATGCTTCTTCCTAAGAAAAGTCTTTGTAACTTTAATTGAATGAGACCATTTTCAAATTTTTAATCCTAATGTGATCACAGGCCATGGATTTTAAGAAATGGTAATCTATTTCAATTTTAAGTGATGAAATAACTTGCAAAACCTTCCATCCAACTCTAGTGAGCAGTGAGCACCTTTATTTGGGTTTTTTTTACATCTTAGATGATATGATGGTTTCAACTTATACAAATAATGACAGGGTGAATCACTTATTCCTTATATTACTGCTACTTCAGGTGGGTAAGAACTTGTAGATCGTAAATTGGACTATGGGATGGTTGTCTTCAATTTCTTTTGTTGTTCTGATTAATGGCTCTAATTCTAATTTTTTTTAGGGTTTAATATCCAGGGATAAGTTGACTCTGGTGGATTGTCTTTTAGATTGGCTAACCGACAAGGCTGTAGCAGCTTTAAAGGCACTACCCTGTCTGTTTACTTATGGGATTTGGTTGGCAAGAAATCAGATGGTATTTTAGAACCTGGACATCTCCCCTGCACAAGTAGCACACAAGACTAGACTGGCAATGAAAGGGAAAAAAAGGTTATATGTTTATTGATGCCAAATATAGATCAAGCAAAGCCATGGGGTTTCTTCAATGGAGTTTTTCAAGGAACACCAAGTATATGTCGAGAAGGGGATGTACTCCTTGATTCATCTCATTTTCTGTTACTAAAATATGGTGCTCAACAAGAGACCAATAATTTTGATGAATTTTATGCTCTATGGTTGTTGATGAAAACAACAGAAGAAAGAGGGCTAAAACATATCAAAGTGTTTGAAGATTCAAAGCTCTTGATGAACTGGGATAATCGACATTACAACTTAAAAAATATTTCTAAAATGTTTTTTTTTCAAATCAATCGAACCAGTATTTCAATTAAAAGAAAAAAAATTAGGTTCAAATGAACCAATGTTTAGTGAAAACTAGAGCATAACCATTCTTTTCCAAGTTCCTTTTTTTGCTCCATCTCTTCAAGGGCTCGAGCTCTCCTGGATTCAAGAGCCTGAAGCTCCTGCTCCTTGAAGGGCCAGTCATTGGGTATCCCAGGATCCTTCTCGACTTTCTTCTTCTTCAATTTGGAGAGCTTCTTAGCCTCCTTGGCCTTCTTCTTGTGGTGTTCCTTCACTTTCTTCAGTATTTTGTATTTTTTGCGCAGCGACACAAGATTGCTCTTGCTCTCTAACCAACATCACAAGTGACAGAGAAAAATATAAGAAAAAATCGAATAAGAAAAATAATTTAAAGCATCAAACTCAAAATTGAAAAACATTATATCAGAAAGCTGAACTAAATAGAAATAGAATTACTCTACATACTTTTACTCTTCTTCACCATCTTTGTTGAAGTAGGTTCAATGCACAGAAGAATTCCGTGTTAACTCAAAACTTTAATAGAAAGGTGAAATCATACTCCAAGTCAGAAATCATACTCAAGGCATAGATTGCTCAAAAATATTTCCCTGGTCCTCTTGCTCCTGATCTACTCTACTCTGCTCACCCCTACTCTGCTTGTTGGGGTCTCGTCTCCCTGCTTGATCGAGGGTCTCTGCTCGAGGGCTGGGAAAAACTTGTGAGCATCAATTGCAAATCACCTGTGTGCACTAGAGGGATACTATGCAAATGAGCACCGACTGCTAATCAATATGTGAATAATTGGGAGAGGACTCGGGAGGTTACTATGTGAATGAGGCGCGAGAGCTAGTTTTGGGAATTGTGGTAGACTTTTTAAGTTTTTATTTGTTAGTTTGTATTTATTTGTATTATTACTTTTCCAAATCAACGATAAATTCCCGGGTTAGGAAGGGCATTTACAATGCTTTTGGTTCAAAAGGGTGAATTATGTTTTCATTAGGACCAACCAATATCAAATAGTGCTATAATAACCCGCACCATCATTATTGACATTGATATCATCATCATCATCAACATCCTATTAAATATTGTATAAATCATCATTGCCATATTTATAATTGTCGATATATGCATCAGCATGTTGTTATCGACCATAGGATTCCTTAGGGTTATTTACGATTAATTAAGGTCTCTCAATTTCGAAAATGGCCATTTAGGTGCTCCTTATGTCGACATGCCTAGCATTATCCTTGGCGCAACATTAGAGTTTTCCTGGCACTTTTTTCTAGCGCAATTCCTTTCAAACTTCCTGGAGAAATTCCAGGCACTATGCCTAGCGATATGCTTGGCTCTATACCTGGCACTATATCAGACGTTTTTCCTGGTGCAATTCATGGTGGAATTCCTGGCGCAATTCCTAGCGCAATTCATGGCATAATTCCTTTCAAAATTCCTGGTGAGATTCTTGGCGCAGTCGCTTACTCTATACCTGGTGCTATTTTGGACATTATTTTGGAGGCTATTCTAGTCATTAAATGGGATGTTATTATGGATGTTAATTGGTATGCTAATTGGGATGCTAATTGGGGCATTAATTGGGTTGGTAATTAGCGTCCCAATTAACATCTACTTTCAAAAAAGGACGCAAATAACGTCATTAAAAGCACCATCTCGTGGAAAAGCGTCCACTTTGTGCAAAAATGATGAAAAATACACTAAAAGTGATCCTGGACGCTAAAAGGGAGCTAAAACAGACGCTAATTCCAGTATTTGTTGTAGTTATTGATTAGGTGGTAATCAGGGGTGGTCCCCTGTGAATGAGCATGATTAGATGATGCAAATTCCAACATGGGATGCTATCCATTTGTGAAATATAAGGTGACCATGTGGTAAAAAGGATGGGACCCACACAAATAGACGCTACCTATTCATCATGGGAGGGGTGAGTTGAGTGAACCCGACATAAGTACATCCTTTGCGAATGGACTATATTTAATCTCATCCATTCACTGGGAGGGAAATAAAACTACCTTTTGCATGAGTTGGAATCTCTCTAATAGCTCATATCACATGCATTCCTAAGATCGACAATCCACGATTAGGAAGGGATATTCAAGGGATATTCATGATTCCTCAAGTATCCACCTTCCATCTCAGTTGAATCCCAATAAAAACGCGCTACCAACAATGCAAGTCATGGGGTAGACCCATCCCAGTCAGCTTATTACCACCAATCAAAAGATGCCACATATCCCTCCAGCTCTTACGTAATAATTCCTTCCACTAGGTGTCATAAAAATATTGGGTTTTTTGTTGAACCCAATCTCTATTGTTGCCAAGTTTTCTATGGTTCCACACACCTAACAAGACAATCAGCATGTCAATAAATACCATGTTGTGGCCCCACGGAGGAGTATAATGTGCACAACATGTCAAAAACATAATTAAACATTTGGATATATAAACACATAAACATCCTTCCCTACTATGCAATGTGGGATATGTCCCCATCGAAAATAAGAAAAGAGGTCTTACCAGAAGCTCTAACTTTGGCTATAGCATTGAGATTGATCCTTAAGATCAATGGTGGATTTAGTGTGCCATATGATTTCCTTTCCGCTCATACAATTCTTGATGGGAAGTATTTTATATCTTCTAAAACACCTTGAAGTGATCAGGAAGATCAAGAGGTTATGGAAGAAAGAGACAACAAATGGTGACAAACATATTCTAATTATTTGTTGAGGATGCTTACTATGAAGAGCCAATTACACCTTGATGGAATAAGGTATCGAGCATGCCAGTGGTTTCTCTCCAAGAATTTTATAAAAGGAATATGTTTCTTATTGACAACGGTTGACATATTTTAGATTAAAAGGATTATTTTACTTAAGTTTGTTTATAAGGAAGAACTTTTGTTATGACTACAAAAGAAAGCACGCATTTTATATTTGAAGCATTTTAGATTCACCTTCTCACTTGTATCAAATTGTAGTCCTTTGTGTTAAATTTCCATCTTTTATTTCCATTTGTTCTCAGGTATATTTTTTCTGATGTCTTAATATTATAAATAAGTTTTTGATATTGCAATTTGGTGAAATATCCATTACATTTATGATCCTATATGGTGACTTTCTAAGATTATAGATTAATGTGATATGATGTTAGTGTTTCACTAACTTGTTAGTGATTGCAAATAACTAAATAACTAAGATTAGCAATTTACATTGTGTTACACTATGGAATTCTTATTGGCTTAGTACACATTTTCTTCATTAGGATATCTAGATTTATTCATGCATCAAATACACTAAACCTTGTTTTATTGTAAAATTGTGAACCTCTTTCATAATATTCTTATTTATCATCTTTAAATTTAAAACCTATGATATGATGATTGTGGTGAATGGGAGACAAATATCCACTCATTCTTTTTTATTTAAGATTCTAACTACATATTCCATTATAATTTAGGAGAACTATTAGTCCTACCATTTGAACATAAATCTGAATCTTGAGAGATTTATTATATTGAGCTTTTGGACTATTCCATGCAGGTTCAAGATTAATTTCATAGTTATGGATTCCTTGAAATGCTTTCCTAGATAGGAACATCTCAAGGAATAACATTAAAATGGCACTATTGTCGAGGACTAAAGACTGGAAAGTAAGTTTCTTTACTTGGGATATAACGACAAGAATATGATTCTTAGTGGTGAATAAAGGATTTGAGCAACCGATAAAAGCACAATTTAACTTGGTTTTCCTAATCATATGCCTAACATACAATAATGGGAAGACGACCTTCCTATATTTAGAGAGGATGATGAGGATAGCCATACCCAGCAATTTGAGGTATTTTCACTATTGCATGTATCAATTGGGAATTTCTTCCTAAGATGTATTAATGAAGTTATTTATGATTTATTTGGAAAGGAATGCAAGAAAGTGGTACAAAATTTACCTCCTGCTAGCATTTTTTCATCAAAATAGTTTCATTCAATCTTCCATTCTCACTGTAGGAGGTTTTATCCAAGTTTCATTCTTATAGAGGATTGTTGTAATAAACAGATTGAGTAGCAAGCTCAATATGAAAATGTTTTGTTGGAACATTTAAAAAACCCACCTATGTCATTTTAGACTTAGGATAAATTAATTAATCATTTATGATTAATTTCCTGAGTTTTGACTAGGTAAAATAGGTCAGTTTTGTGTTTCAGTAAACCACATGTCATCTTAACTCACCAAAACGAATTTGGATAGATTCTGGATAAGATTTCCTTGGATTCTGTTTGGTTTTATTCTATTCTTGAATTCAAAAGACACTTTCCTGATTTAGACAAATTTATCCTGTTTTTTTCTACTTTCTAGTGGATAAGGAAAAGCTAGTTGACTTGGAAACTCTTACCACTTGGGAAATTCGACCTCCACACATTTTCTTCTCTCCTAAAGCCATCATTGCATTCCATTTACCTCACTCATGAGCTTCCACACCATACTTTCCAAATTCGTGAGTCTCTAGAACAACTTTGGAAATTGTTTTTGCCACCTAGGAATTTTTTTGTCTTTTCTAAGCCTTTCTTTTTTTATCTTTCCAAATTGACTCAAAGAAATTAGAATTTATCCATGGAGGATGTATTATATTTTGGTATCATATCAATGAATAATATACAGAGTGATTTCCACAGTTTGTTCTCTCTATTCTTCTTCTCTCATTGTCTGAAATATTCCATGTGAAATTGTCTTATGAATCTAGTTCCTAGCAATTGAAAATATCACATGGTATCAGAGCTAGATTGATTCAAAGAAATTTACAAGATTGTGTTTTGTAGGTATTTCCATCACCAAGAGTGCATCGGTATGGAGCAAAATGAAGCCAAAGCTGACTCTCACTCCCTTCAATTTCTTTGACTGGAAGGCGCATATGATCATCCAGCTTCGAAGCAGATGATTGTATAGAGTCACTATGGGGCTTGAAACTAAGCCAGGAGTTGTTGCATTAAAATACAAATGGTTCAATAGGATTGATGAAGCTTATGGGTTAATTTGTCTCTCGGTATCTCTATATCTTCTATTCCATATTGATTCTCTATCCACTCCAAATGAAGTGTGGACAAAGCTAGAGTCTCTCTTTGGAAAACAGGACAAGCTCAGAGGTCATTTGTTGGATATTGAGCTGATCTATCTTAGTCCAAGTAAATTCAATTCTATGGAGGATTTCATCTCAAAATTCAAGAACCTAGTGCTTCAAATCACGCAATGTGGCATAGAGAATAAGGATGAGCAATTAATCCTTACCATTCTATCAAAACTGATCTTTGAACACTCAGTATTTGTGTCTACTTTTTAATCTACAAGACTTGCAGTTCCCATGTGGAAGATGGAAACCTTGGATGCATTCATTGATTTACTCACTCAGGAGAAAGAAAATCTGGTCCAAATGAGGGATCAATCACCCTCCAAAGACTTTTCACTTGTTGCTCATGGAGCAAAGAGTTTCAAGAATGACAAATCCAAACAAAATATATTGTCAGATGAAGAGAATTATGATGGAGACTCCAAATCCAAGAAGATGAAGAAGGAGAAGCCCAAGTGTTCTTATTGCTGCAAAGGCACTCATCCTGAAAAATATTGCTTCTAGAATAAATTGGACATCATGACCAATATGCTTGAAGAGCATAACATTGATGTTCCTGACTTTGGAAAGAAAGAACAAGGCAAGCTTGTTGTAGAACAAGAACATTGTTTCCAAGCCTCTCCCAAAGGTAATCATGCTTATGCTTTGAGCGCTAGAGTGAAATATAATTCTTATGTCTCTGATATTGTTCACATTTTGATATATCAGAATCATAAACTCCACCTCTTCCTTGGAACAATCTTCAGTCAGTTCATACAAGTCTACTCTCAAAACTAGTCATTTTTTACTAGCTTCCGACTTGTCCTCTGAAAGGTCTTTCCACCTCCATTCAAATATTTTAGATTATGATTTAGAAGATGATTTATAGTCTAATATGAAGATCATTACATCTCCCACACCATATTCCTGAATTTTGGATGCACATAAGACCCTACAACCCCCAAGCTCTCCAGTTAAGAAACTACACAATTCTATGTTTTCCTACACTTTGTCACTTGCCTCTGTTGCACTTTTGTATTTCATAACTTTCATTGGTTGGAAAACCATGTTTTTGTCTTTCTTTGGACTTATATTCCACACATCTGGACCTGTCCCCATCATTCATGGTTCAAAATTCAAGTCCTCGCACTCTCCAGGCTCGCTCAGCTGTCAGGGTCATCTAGTTTCTCACACTTTTCCTACTGAAACTCCGTTCGATCATGGAGACTCCACATATTTACTGGTTTCTGCCCCATATGACTCACATTCTGATATTTCAGAGCTACATGATCTCATTTTAAATATCAGAAAGGTTCTACATCATTTTGAGAAGAATGTACAAGAACTAGTACACCACATTGCAGCTACAAAAGAAATTGATCATGTTGAGTTCATTGTTTCTCCTTGGGAAGGAGTATGCATAGATATTATTTCCATCATTGATTGTGTTTTTATATTTGATTATGTATGTTACAGCATCAATACAAATTCATTTGATGCTCCTCCATCATCAGAAGATGAACTTCATAGAGCTTCAACACATGATTCTTGCCTACACAACATTGATGCACTAATGCATGATCATGACATCTACAATCTCTTCATCAAGTTTGTTACTCAGAGGCATCCGAATAAGCTCATTCATATCAGTCAAATGAGAAACATGACAGTATGAATACATCAAGCATGTCCATTTTTTAGGGAGGGTTTTTTTCACATGAGGTTTTCCCTATTTCCTCGGTTTACATGGACTAGTTATTTTTTGTATTGGGGTGACCATAAGCCTTGTTGCTTGGGCCCTATATTTCTGATATTTTTCTGATTCCCATCACATAAAGATAGGCTTAAGGGGGGGTGTTGGAACATTTAAAAAACTCACCTAATTCATTTTAGACTTAGGATAAATTAATTAATCATTTATGATTAATTTTCTCAGTTTTGACTAAGTAAAATAGGCCAATTTTGTCTTTTAGTGGACCACATGCCATCCTAACTCACCAAAACAAATTTGGATGGATTTTGGATAAGATTTCCTTGGATTATGTATGATGTTATTCTATTCCTGAATTAGAAAGACACTTTCTCAATTTAGACAGCTTTATCCTATTTTTTCTACTTTCTAGTGGAGAAGGAAAAGTTAGTTGACTTGGAAACTCTTACCACTTGGGAAATTTGACCTCCACACCTTTTCTTCTCTCATAAATCCATCATTACATTCCATTTAACTCACTCGTGAGCTTCCACCATACTTTCCAAATTTGTGAGCCTCTAGAGCAGTTTTGGAAATTGCTTTTGCCACCTAGGGGTTTTTTTGCCTTTTATAAGCCTTTCTTTTTTGCTCTTTCCAAATTGCCTCAAAGGAATTCGATTTTCTCCATGGAGGATGTATTATATATTGTTAGCATATCAATGAATATGATACAGAGTGATTTCCACAATTTATTCTCTCTACTCTTCTTCTCTCATTGTCAGAAATATTCCATGTGAAATTGTCTTATGAATCTAGTTCCTAGCAATTGAAAACCTCACATGTTTATGTTACTAAGAATATGAAGAATACATATCTTAGGATAGTGAAGAATCCCTTTAAGAAGCAATCCATGAAATTCCTTTTGATATGGATCAATATGGTTATGGGAAGATCAATGTTTCTAATGAGTAAGAAAATTATTTTGACTTGTATGAATAGGTACCTACAGACATAATGAATATTAACATAGTACTCTTCAGGATAAAAGATTTAGAGAGCATAGGGTTGGAGCACGAAGGCCGAGAGTAGCCAAGAAATGTAAAATCAGGCCAGGAGATTGAATTACAGAGCTTATGGTTAATGATATGGTGATTAATGACGAGCTGGATGTGGATTGTGAGGATTTTGTGTGAACAGTCAATAAGATTAGCAATCGATGGTTGATTCCAAGATGCAGAGATTCGCTGCAAGTAGTTGATGTTCAGGTTTCCTGTGTCCTGAGTGTGGATGTGGAGCACAGTCATTTAAATTGTTGGATCTGCGTTTTAAGACCAGATCGGGATGTGGGTGATCGATGAAGGGATGAAAAGCTCTAAGATCTGAGACAACGCTCTCCATGGATGAGTGAAAATCGGTGGAATATTATCTCTGTCTATTACAAGATACGTCCATCCAGTCATCAATTGATAATGCTCCCAATCATCAATTGATAGTACGCTGTGTGAGTGCTACAAGATTTGTTGAGACGCGTGCAACCAGAAGTTAGCTACATGAATTGCTGTGATAGGTGGTAATAGAATCGGTCCAAGTATCTGGATGGAGGATTGAGGGATTCTGAGCTTTTGCGGGCTTCTGGAATCTGGTGTTTTTGGCTTGTCCAGCTGATCTTTGGTTTGATACTTGCTTTCGTGGAGATATTGTTGGGGTTTGTTGATGGAGGGTCCTTTATTCGACGGGGTTCAGATGTGAAACCCTCGGGTAAGTCTCATTTCTTTTCTCCTGCTGTCCCCTTTTTTATGACTCTTTTGCTCTGGGGGGTAGTCTTGGGTCTCCTACTCAAGCCCGTTCTGGTGATGGGTACACATTATTTTTTTGAGTGGGCACTTAGAGCAGTGGAAGCCCTGGATGGGGGTATATTATGAAACTTCTGTCCTTCAACTGTCGTGGGTTGGCGAGTCCCATTAAAAAATCGTCGCTTCGGAGGCTGGTAGAATTAAATCAACCAGATGTTTTACTGTTGCAAGAAACTTTGGGTGGCAGTGAGGATGTAGTACGAGTTCTGGAATCTTTACTTCCTGGTTGGAAGTTTGTTGCAGTGGATGCTCGGGGGTGCTCTGGAGGGCTGGCCTCGGGGTGGAAGGAAAAGAGTTGCAGATGTGCTAGTTCTTGGGGAATCTCTTCTGGTATCGGATTGGAAGTTTGGGATGCTGAGATTGGTCGGTTGATCACGGTTCTCAATATATACGGGCCCTATTTAAATAGGGTGGACTACTGGGACTCCTTGCTACGTTTGGATCTTTTGATGGACGGGATGTGATTTTGGGTGGGGATTTCAATCTTACTCTGGGGTCCTCTGAAGTGTGGAGGCCTCGGGCTGCTCCGGATACATTAGCAACTCATTTTATTCAAGCTTTTGCCAGGAAGGATCTTCTTGACATTTTACCATCCAAGTTAACTCCTACTTGGAGGAATAAGAGAGCTGGGGAACATCGGGTGGCTAAAAGACTGGATAGATTTCTGGTGGCCGATGTGTTGGCACTGGGAGTTGATGTTGTCAGACAGTGGGTAGGGTCAGGTGGGATATCTAACCACTGCCCCATCTTCCTGGAGTTATGAGGTAGCAGGAAAAAACCTCCAAGCCCTTTCAAATTCAATCCTAGCTAGATGAAGGAGGAGGCTTTTGTTAAGCTGGTTCAGGATCTGTGGGTTCATCGACCTCATGATTCTCAGATGCATGCAGGTGCACACTTTAATCACAATCTTAAGCGCATTAAAGAGGCCACTATTTCTTGGGCTCATGACAAAAGGGCAATTGACGATCAGACTTTGCGGGCTGCTGAGATGAATATTGATCGGATTCTTAATAGTTCGGGCATGGGTTTTCTGGATGATCTGCAGAAAGGCGAGCTGATGGAGTGGGAAAGACGCGGGAATGTGATACTGTGTGAGAGAGAAGAGATGTGGAGAATGAAAAGTACGGCGATTTGGCTTCAGTGCGGTGATGAGAATACAAAAATTTTTCAAGCATATGCTAAGGGGAAGAAATTCACAAACTCTATTTGGGAACTATATTCTGAAGCAGGGGAACAGGTCTCCAGCTTTGATGGATTAGCGGAGTTGGGGGTTCAACATTTTGGAGATTTATTCACTGCTCAACCTGGAGCCTCTATTGCAAAGATTATTCGGGTGACTCAGCTTTTCCCTCGTTTCGTGGGGGAGGATGATAATAGACTGTTGATGGAGGAGGTGATGCCGGATGAGCTCTCGCTGGTCATGCAATCCTTTCAAAAAGATAAAAGCCCGGGGCCAAATGGATGGCCTATAGAATTCTTCTTAGGCTTCTATGAATTCTTCGGGGAGGAATTATTGAATGTGGTGGAAGAATCGCGAAAGGTTGGGTTTGTCCATGGTCCTTTCAACTCTACCTTCATAGCTCTTATTCCGAAGACGGACAAGCCTGACAGCTTTAATGAATTCAGACCTATCTCTCTCTGCAATTGTATCTATAAGATCATCTCAAAGGTTATGGTGAGGCGACTCAAGAATATTTTGTCTCAGCATATTTCTTGTGAACAATTTGGCTTCTTGGAAGGACGTCAAATTCATGAGGCCAATGGAGTTGCCCAGGAAGGATTACACACTCTGAAAGTGCAGAAACAGAAGGGTGCTGTGATTAAGATTGATCTCTCAAAAGCATTTGACCGGGTTAGCTGGCTATATATCCGGATGCTTCTAACTCACCTGGGGTTCTGCTACAAATTTATTAGGTGGATTATGGCCTGCCTCACTACGGTGAGCTTTGCTGTACTGATTAATGGTTCTGCTAGTCCATTCTTCCAAGCGGGAAGGGGTCTACGACAGGGATGTCCCCTCTCTCCGCTGTTGTTTCTCCTTGTTGCTGAAGGACTCAGCCATTTTATTCTGAAAGCAAAAGCTGATGGATCCTTTAGGGGCATATCCATTTCTCAGGATATTGATAAGGTGGTTGAAGGTCTTCATTTAGTGCAAGTTGCTGCGGGTATGTTAGTGAATTTTGACAAATCCACTATCACATGCTCGCATTTAACCGAGCAGGAGATACTAAGAATGGCTAACAAACTACCTTTTAGGATTTTGGATATTGATGATGGATTAAAGTACCTTGGCTTTCACTTGAAACCGAATGCTTATCTGAAGGCTGATTGGCACTGGTTAATTGCAAAATTAGAACAGCGCCTTCATGGATGGAGTCATAAATGGCTCTCTCGGGCTGGGAGGCTGGTCCTGATTAAATCTGTTTTGGAAGCAATTCCGGTGTATTGGATGTCTCTTGCTTGGATACCCATTGGAGTCCTGGAGAAGATCCGAAGGTTGTGTTTTGCCTTTCTCTGGAAGGGTAAGAGTGAGCTTCGTGCATTGGTATGGGTCAGATGGGAAAAAATTGTTGTTCCAAAAGCACTGGGAGGATGGGGGTTAAAGAATATTTTTCTGTTTGCAAAAGCTTTGGGGGATAAAGTGTCGTGGAGACTTATCCATACACAGAGTCTCTAGATAAGAGTGGTATATCATAAATATATTGCCCCTCTTACTATGGATCAGGATGGGCAATAAGACAAGGGCAAATTGCTCTGTGGTCTGGAAAGCGGTGGTGCAGCATTTTTCTTTGGTGGGTTCTAGATTAGTGTGGAGGATTGGAAATGGGCATCTCATCCGTATTGGGCTGGATCCTTGGGTTGGCTGCAGGGGAGGTCATGTCCTTTCTGTGGAATTGAGAACTTTTTTGGCTGCTATAGCTTGTCATTTTCTGGCTGATATAGAGGATCCGAGATCATCTACTCTTTGGCATCAGGGATGGATCTCTGCACGGCGACTTGAGATATCTGAAGAACTGCAGGGGGCTTGGGAGGATTTTCTGCGGATCTTAAGATTTTCTAATATTCGACTGACCAACAGGGTTGATGAACTTATTTGGGATCACCATCCCTCGGGTATATACTCACCTAAAAATGGATATATCCAGCTGAATGTGGAAGTTCATAACAGGGAATTGGTGTGGTGGTGGAAATATCTGTGGAAGTTAAGGTGTCCGGGTAAAGCAAAATTACTCTTCTGGGCTATTCTGGAAAATAAGGCTCCTACCTGGGACATTCTGCAAAAACATTTCCTCCAGGGTCCGAGGATCTGTCCACTTTGCAGGGATGCGGAAGAGACCATCGCTCATCTTTTTATTCATTGTCAGTATACACAGGCTGTTTGGGATGCAATTAGCAAATATATGGATTTCAAGGTGCGGTGGAGGGGAGCGAGCGTACTGGAAGCGTTCCATTCGTGGTGGTCTTTATATAAGTCCTCTTCATTCCGGGCCTTCCCGTGTATATTCGCCTAGGGCATTTGGATAACCAGAAACCAGAACATTTTTCATGATAGCAGGGTTCGGATGGAGGCTGTTGTGGCTCACGCTGTGGTGGTTTTACAACACTATAAGGTACCTGTCCAAGCGATTAGAACACGACCTGTGCGTGTGGAACAGTTTGACAAATCCATTCCGTGGGCATTTTTTTATGGTGCTTCATTATCCCATCAATCGATGTGTGGAGGGGGGGGAGTCCTTTACAAATCTGCGTCCCATTACTTTCATCTGGTGGCTGGATTGGGGAGAGGATCTAATAATTATGCTGAACTTATGTCTCTTAAACTGCTGATGTTATTTGCACTTGAACAAGGATGCCTGTCTCTACATATTTTTGGCGACTCCAAGATAGTTATCGACGGGGAAAAGGAGACAACACAATGTCATGTGATGGTTCTACTACCTATACTGGAGGAGGTGATCTGATCAAAGCAGTCCTTTAATCTCATTACATTTACAAATATTTTCAGGGAGCGGAATGGGTTGGTCGATCAACTCTCCAAGGTAGCAACGCAGCAGGAATTAGCATTTGGCACGTGGAGGATTACTATTCATTCACCAGGAGGCACTTTCAGCTATTATCACAGACCTTTTCATGATGATATTGAGGCACAGCTTTAAGCAATAGCTCAGTAATTGTTGACTACTGATGGATAAGTTCATGTTACTGTATATGATTTTATGTAATAGGATATATGAGGGCTGTTTGGACAGCAATAGTTTTGTTTTTGATGTATGTATGGGACATTAGATCGGCTTGCTATGGCGGTCTGCTCCAGTCCAGTTTGTCTGGCTGCTTCTTCATCAGGGGTTTGCTTGCTGGTTGTTTCGTCGGTTTGGGAGGTATACCGTGTCTGCTGCTCTGTCCACAGACATGGATCTTCTGCTTCCTCCGATGAGGGCTTTGGTTTTGACGGATCTGGAGGGTCCACTGCTAAGTGAGCTGTGGATGTTCTTATCTTTGCAAGGAGGGTTTGTTCTCGAGCTCATTTACTGTACCCACTTATATGCGACAATGTATGGAGCAGCTTTTGCTCTCCATATATCTGCAGAATGTAATTTTGTATCTTCTGATAATAAATTTACGACTTTTTTCCGAGGAAAAAAAAAAGGTACCTACAGACAATTATTATATAAATACACCTATGAGTTTTCAAGACAATGCTCTAGTTCTTCCTGTTCCAAAAGATGAGTGCCATGATTCTATTGAAAAAATTGTTGCCTCCTTTGAGAATGATCAAGAGTTTCAAATGGTAGTTGAGTATTATAGAAATAATAAATATTTTCATTTCCAAGTATATACAAGGAATTTGCTTGAAGAGGATTATATTGATGAGCATATTCAAGAAGATATTTAAGAAGAAACTGATGTTAATACATATCCTTTGGAAAACCAATTAAGAGTGTTTGAAGTTATAGTCGAAGAAAAAAAAATGGTATATGTTGATATGCTCCTTGATATTGATTTGTCTTCTAATCTTCTTCATTATTGTGAATATTCGATAAAATCAAGTGAACAATATATAAACAACAAGAATTTGAGAAAATACTGGATGTGCATGAGACTAGGAAATAGTGAGAGGTAGCACCTCGGACACATGAAAGTTGGACTTGATGTGTGTCGTGAGTGCGATTTAATGAAGGCAGGTGAATGGGCCGACAATCTGGCATGTTTGAGCATGTGGATGATATCCTATGTACAAAGCAGTATGATTAGGAAACAAAATGGTGATGGAAGACAAAAGTGGTACTAGGATAAGGTTGTCACAGTTGGATGCAATAATGGAAATTGGCGAGATTTGTACCAGATTTGAGGGGTGGAATCAGAAGGTATTGTCTCCATTTATGGAAATTTCCTCCTGTGTCCCTGTCATTTCTATAAGGTAGTGTGAGCTTGCTTTAAACGTTCATAGTGGGAGATCAGTTGGCCATGAGAATGGAGGCATGAGTTTGGACGATAAAAATACGGAAGGTGGTGGAGTGTTAGGTGACGGGTTTCTTGTTCTGTTTGATGCTATTATCATGGATCCCATGGGGATGTTGGGGAACCAGGAGAAATAAAGGAAAATAAATTTGAGTCAAGTGCAAACTTGGGCGGCACATACACCATGGAATTAACAAGCATCAATTCCTTTGTCCATCAGAGAAGATTTGGAAATGATGGATGTCAAATTCTATGTGTCACATATGGATCTAGATTACTAGAGCAAGCTTCACTTAGAATTTACCAAACATTGACACGAAAATAGAAGAAATATGAAGAAAATCTTAAAGAGAACACAAGAGGAAAACACTCATTTGGATTGATATTCCATTGCATTATTGTTCAAAAACATGTGTACAATATATAGATTCTCTCTGGAGGAAAAATAGAGAGACTTAGTGGCAAGTTGAGTATCTCACAATAATGAGGGGTTACCTAAACGAATTCCCCACTAATTGACATTAATGCCACCCAACTCATACTTGGACCTCATGAATTTTTTAATAACACCTATGAGAGCCATGAGTAGATAATTATGAACCTATGTGTGGACCAAAGTAGTGGAGTAGTGGTTTTATGAGAACTAGTGGCCATTAATACACCAATTTGACCAAATCAAGCATGTAGTGCCCTTAGACTCCTTAAAAAATGGAAACTTCCATAATTGCATCCTAAGAACTAGGGAATGGGCACATTGACTCCCAAAATCAAGGAACTATGATGCTCTTGTGTACATATATGTGGATAAATAATATCACTAGTCTAAGTAGTTAAATGCGCACAAACATGTGGTCCAAGACACTAGACTAGGCACTGATGAACCAAACAACACTAGGCAGAACAACATAAGGGTCCATGGCATGACTAAGATGTGAATATTGTTCTAACACCCCCTCTTAATCAAAAATGGTTGTGAGCATGAAAAATAGGGCCCAAGAAACAAAGGCTTATGGTCACCCTTGTTAGAAAAACAAGATCGCAGAGCAATAACAATAAACAGAAATGCAAATATAATCACACACACATTACAAGAGAGACACAGATATATCGTGGTTCACCCAACTTGGGCTACGTCCACACTGAAGTTGCCAGTCCTTATTATTATTCCGTCCAGCAAAATGAAGGGATACAACCTGCAGCATAACCACTGCACTTCCTCTTCACTGTCTCACAGTCTCTCTTCTTTTGATCTCAGAGATCTTTACAATGCATAAAACCTAATACATCATCCCTAGCCGTATTACAATGAATTTATTTTATAAGGGAAATACAATGGGAAAATACCACGGGATACCCAAAACCATGGGCCTGAATCATCATCTATGAGACTGGAAGATCTGGCTCCACAATCAACAACCCTTTACATTATTAATCAATGTAAGTGAGGAAAGAGGCAAAACCACATGGGGAAAATTGTTGACACATATCTGTCGACAGGGGTTCACTTCGCACTACTGTCAACAAACATCAGCCAGACACCCTTAAGAATCGTCCTAGAAAGTTTTTACCCTTTCCAGCAACACTTGTGGAGCGAGTGTTGTCTCACCTGATATGGTTAAGGGGGGCTGCAGGAACCAAGTTTCCACAGTTGGTAGAGGACATGCATCTACTATCACCCAGTCACTACAGAAACCAGAGATTTGTCAAATTATACTAACAATTCAAATATATATTCTATATCCGCATAAAAAAACATGTAATCGACAATCGCATCAGCAATATGTAAATCACATTCGCATTAAATAACATTATAGATTGATCGACAGAGCAACAAAACCTCCGATACATCACATCATTAAGAACTCATTCATCATTCATAAAATCGCGATACAAATAGAAAACACAGAATAGAGACATAACCGAACATCCTCATGCATTAACTCATCTCAAAATTTGCGGTATAACCTTCGCAACAACAGTTCCAAGCAACTTAACACGAATCCATATACTCATAGAAAAACTTGCCGAAGGCAGACAAATACATAGATGCGAGATATCACTGTCTAAGATCGATGCCCTTAGGCTTACAATTGTGGTTCTATTTAAAAACAACTATGATTATTAAAAAATGGTCAAAATGACCCATTCTAACTAACTAGACCAAAACTTGTGCTTTCGTCGGCTTCTTATCCCTCGCGAATGGTCCTTTCCTCCATTGATGACCCGTTTGTTGCTGGCGGCTTTCGCACTTCATGTGCTCTAACCCCGTGCCAACATGCCCCCAACACAAAATTATGGCTTACCCTCGAGCCACCTTAGCTGGACACTTCTGGTGCATTTACCTAGGACTTGAAGTCATCGTATGCATCTTTATTCTGGTCAACAAATTCCTTTGCCGACTCCTTGAGAGTTGCGCAATCTTCGACTTGTTGTTCTGTTGGGTGTTCACTACTCATCTATTGCACTTTTTCCAGTTCTTGCTTGACCTGTTCCATCCCTACCATTGCTTTCACAACCAATTGTTCCACCTTTGTTTGTAACTCATCTAGGTGTGTTTTTCTCCTCTACTGCCTTGCGCATGCCTTATTCACTCGATGCTGCAATTCTTTGAGCTTGGTAACCTTTGTCATTTACTAAGTAGGGGCATCGCTTTAAGCGATCCCCTCAGTGATTCCAACTGTGTATCTACCTCACTGAGTTGCGCTCTTAATTGGATCATCTTCTCATCTTGTACTAAACTCCCCCAGAACTGTTTGACATCCTATGCAATTGTCTGGGATGCCTTTTCCATCTCTGCGATCTCCATCATAGTCTCCTCAATCGCATTTTGTCTACTTTGGATATGTTCTTATGGCGTGCTGGGCACCACCCTTTCCTACAGTGCTTCATTTTATTTCCGCGGATCTACAATAACTACTCCCAATAGTATGCCTTTTGCTTATGCTAAGTTATCCTGTTCTACCTCAGGAACTTCTTCTCATGCCTTTGATATTTCCTACTCCAACCTCTTTGTATATTCCATCTCCTTTTCTTTTTTATTCAAGGTTTTATCTTTCTTTTCGTGGAGACGATGTTCCTCCTCCTCACTTTCATGTGCTTGTCTTTGTATTTTACCATTTCGTCATATGATGTTGCTTCACGATCACTGACTTCTTCACTTGTTGCTCTGTGAATCCAATGTAGTGACAATATTGGAAGTATGTTAAAATACACCATTCTGTGATCATGCCTATCTCCACCTCAATCCTCGTTGTCGATATACTTGGTGCAACTTCCCCCTACGGAAACCTTGTCTCTATGACTGCGTTGCTTAATGTGGATAGTAGTTGTGTTACCTAGTGAAAATACTCTGTCGCATGTAGTGTCACCTTCGCACAGTTGTCTTCTGCCACCACTGTTATATTTTCCATGAGCTTGTCCATCTGTTCTTGGATAATACTGAGAGATGTGCTCCCCTCGCCTTTCTCAAATTGGAACTTTGTCCTTCCTTCCTCAAGTTGTGCATCAAAGCCAGATTCTGTTCGTGTCACATACAATGCCCCATCATGGCTCGCGATGTGCGATTGTTGGTCTTCTCCCGCACCAACTCCGTTGCTTCCCGAATTCTTCTTTTTTGGTTCCTTCGATCCTTTTGTTGCGTCGCTTTTTTCTGGGTCCGATAGTTCCTCCTCTCTTACCGATATTTTCCATTCTTGGGGCCATTCTTCTATAATGGCATCTAAATTTTCATTAGTCAGTTTATACTGTGTCTCCAACCACTTTATTTATGGGTCTGCATGTGCTTGTATGTTGATTACTTGCGGTCCGGCTGATAGTCTTGTGACTCGTTGTTGCTTTTACACTGCTTCATTTGTTAGTTGCGGAATTTCTTCCGCATCATTCTTCAGCATTTCTAGATATATATAGAAAATGATATTGTTAGTCTTTATCCGCTCCTTGTCATTTAGCGCACATAAGTTTTGGTACTGTGATCCTCGTGTGAAGAACCTGCAATAATTAATTAATGCAAATACACAAGATATCAGAAATAATAGAGCTCAGAATCACTTTTATATTGATCATGGACCACTTCGAGAGAGCAACCTCCTTTGAGAAAGCTCAATACAATTAACTTTACAGTGCCTTCAATGACCTCAACACACACTTATATACTAAGTCTATGCCTAATACTATGAGTCAAAACCATGGGACATATAATACTACAGGACGACTTACAAAGCATATGCGTCCAATACTATGGGTCAATACCATGGGATAATATAAAATATGGATCAACAAATACTACGGGACAACTTACAAAGCATATGCGTCCAACAACAATATACTAACAAAGTAAAGAGAAGGGTTGACACGGGTTCCTAACATCCCCTCTCCCTTAGAAAAAGCTTTGTCCTCAAACCTTTGGTTGGGGAAATTGATGCAGAATCTGAATGAGTGGTTCCCCGGTAGCATCCTCGGGTTGCATTTCGGGCCACTGAAGCCTTTGGAGTTTCAGGGAGGATTGCTTGGAAGGTTGTAGACGAAGGAGAACCATATCAACTGCATGAAAAGTGCACTCAGAATGGCGTTGATCGACTTGTTGTTGCAGTCGAATTCTGGCCATGTGAAGATTGTCCTGCAGAATGAGAAGAATCTAATTACGGTTTCAAAGAACCGAGTCAATTTCCTGAACTGGGGAGCTGCTAAGGGTGTATGGAAGAAGAAATGGCGGTGTCTGTACATTGATTGCTTCATATGGTGTCCTTGTAGATGTGGTATTGTACCACCAGAGTGCTTCTAAGAAATCCATAGAAATAGTTGGTCAAATCTGTGTAGGGATGGGCAAGGGTTTGAGCAGTCCTGAAAGGAGTGTCGTTTCACCCTTGTTGACCGGGAAAGTATCACAGTCAGCCACCATCTGTTGAATTGTCATTTTCAGTCCCTGCCAAAAGAAGTTACATTGTTCCCGGTCATACATTTAGAAGAACCCAGAGTGCCCTGCTGATGAAGAAGCATGGAGTTCATAGAAGAGATATCCCTGTTGAACATATTGCAACCAATTTGGAACAAGCAGAGAAATAGTTGTAAGAGAAACTGGGTCATCAATTGTGCGAGAAGGAGCATCTACCACCATAGTGTCCTTACCCTTATTGTAAGTGATCGCATAGAGATAACCCATGAGTTGGATAACCCATTTCAGGTGTGTTGGGGAGGAGACCCATTGTTCCAAGAAATTTTCCAGACCCTGGAAATCTGTCTTAATGCAGAAATAATTCCCTAATAGGTATGGCTGCCACTTCTGTACTGCATGCAAAATAGCCATCATTTCCTGCTGAGAGGTAGATGCGGCTAAATTCTTACCGGAAAGGTCTCTTGAAGGCAGCAAGCTCATTGGTTCAGCAAAGACACCTGTATATCTATCCAAGGAAGTAGTGGAGACTGTTGATGAGTGCATCTGAATGGAATGAAGTTGAGCGATGACACCATGTGAATTCTTCTTAATGATTTTTTCTAGGATATGTGAACTGATGATGCAAAGAGACCCTGGTTATAAGCCCATAAATTTGTGTTGTGCTCCATTGACTGAAAACTGCATCCAAAGTTCAGCAAAATCCCATAAGATGGGGCCAAGTGTGCGTAACCATTGAACGCCCAAAACCACATCACATCTGCCTAAGGACAAAAGGAAAACATGTCAGAGCACAGGTTATAATCTTCCATAGAGATACGCACATTGTGACACTTCCCCTTGCAAGGTAAGGTGCCCCCATTGGCAACCATGACTTCAAAGTGGGAGCAAGGATGGACAAAACAATCAACCTATTTGGCAATCCGAGGGTCAATGAAGTTATGAGTGCTACCAGAATCAATGATTATGGTAAGAGGGAGCTTCTTGAAGTATCCCCTGACCCGCATTGTTTGTGGGGAGGTGACGCCGGTTACAGCATGGAGAGAGATATCGGGTGGGTCGTCCTAAGATGGGGTGTCAACAGGAGGGTGCTGAATGTCAACCTGATCATCTACTCTATCTAGATCTTCTTCACCAAGTTCAGAGGCAGATGGAGAATCCACATCCAAGAGATAGAGCTTTTTTTGAACACATCTATGTCCCCGAGTAAATTTCTCATCACAATTATAACAAAGCCCTTTTTTCGGCGTGCCTGCATCTCTGTTTCAGACAAATGCTTGATAGGAGTTGGTTGAGGAGAAGACGTGATGGGAGGTCGTTGGGAACCCATATTTCTGAAGGGAACAAAGGTGGGTTTGGAGCGTTGTTGAGATGCGAGCTTGTCCTCGGCTAGCTTAGCCAACCCTAAGACTTCCGTCATTGTGTTGTGACAGAACATTTTGACCTCTGAGCGGATTTCATCCTTGAGACCACTGATAAAACAACTCCTGTAGAATTCATCAGACAATCCTTCTGTGTGATTGGCTAGTTTCTCAAATTCCATCTGATACTCTCTCACTGTGCCAGTTTGCTGAAGTTTAGTGAATGCTCCTGTGAAGTCGTCAAAAGCACTAGGACCAAATCGTGGGAAAAGGAGTTGGCAAAAATCTGTCTAGTTTGGCTCGGGATGAGCTTTGATGTACCAACGGTATCATTGAAGGGCTTTCTGTTCCAAATGAAAGGATGCAAGTGGAACTTTCTGGACATCAAAAGTATTATGAAGACTGAAATATTGTTTTGCTCGGTATATCCATCCAGTCAGATCAGTACCATTAAAGCGAGGAAAATCAAGCTTCGGCCCACAAAAATTGCTGGAAGAAGAGAACCCGGTGGCTGCAAAAGATTCTGGATGTCGGTTATTGTTCATGGCTGAATGCTGAAGATGGAGGCTAAGAAATTTTTCATCCAGATCTTGGAGTTTGGTTTGGATGGCTGCAAGTGCTTCCTCCATGGTTTTTGCTCCTACGTGGGTGACAACCACAACCAGGAGTTTTTTGTTTTTGTTTTGAAATGGATAGAAAAACACAAACAAAATCTTATTTAGTAAAGGAAAATTTGGATTTGGAACAAACTAGGATTGGTAATTCGGGTTTCACTAGGATTTGGACACTTTCTGATGGACAGGGAGGCAAAAAATGGAGATTTTAGAAGCGACGTGAAAGAATGAGAAAATTTGGTAGAAAGGGACAAAGAAGCAGAATTAGGAAAGGAACACGGTGGCAAAATTTGAAGGTGTTTGGGTGAAAATTGAAGGAGTTATGGCAAACCCTAAAAATAGACAAATGTGGGATTTCTGGTCTTGGGAAGTGGAATTTGGAATAGGGTCTTCAGGAATGAAATATGTAGAATGGGATTGCAAGGATGTTAGTGAAGTTTCAAGGAAGACAGAGTTGAAATAAGGGCGATATGGCCGAAAAATAATTTAATTTTTTTTTCTTTTTTTTTTTTTAGAAATGGATCGGCAACGGCAGCGTGAAAGGGATCCGCAATAGATGGATCTGAAATGGCGTGGAAGGGATCGAAAAATTGCTGGATCTGAAATGGCGAATGGATCTGGAATGACTTTCAGAATAGATCTGAAACGACTGGATCTGGAGCGGAAGTGATCGGCAATAGTTCAGCTGAAAATAGCTATGGACCCCAAGTATGTGTGGCTTTCTATCGGTTCAGGGAATTCACTCAGCCACCAATGTTGTCTAATGGCTTGCGTATTAGGGAAGTACCTCTCACTCCACGGTTCAGGTAAAACTGATAACCGCTTTGCCACAAACGACAGCTCTTAGTTTACCTCAAAGGTGGAAACTAGTCAATCAGGTAGGGGTCGTTACCCTTTTCGCTGGCAGGTCCTCTCAATGGGCCAACTACTTTAGGGTTCCTATGGTACTCGTCACAATGAGTTTTAGGGCTTATTCCCAAGTACTTCCCACAGTTAAGCAGATAGGGATTATTCCCAGATCCGAACTTGCAACAGATGCGAAAAACAAATTTGGCAGAAATTCCACCCAATGAGCCCAAGAAAGTGCTCTGATACTAGATGTGAAGAACCTACAATAATTAATTAATGCAAATACACGAGATATCAGAAATAATAGAGCTCAGAATCACTTTTATATTAATCAAGGGCCACTTCGAGGGGGCAACCTCCTTTGAGCAAGCTTAATACAATTAACTTCACGGTGCCTTCAATGACCTCAACACACTTATATACTAAGTCTATGCCCAATACTATGAGTCAAAACCATGGGACATATAATACTACGGGACGACTTACAAAGAATATGAGTCCAATACTATGGGTCAATACCATGGGATAATATAAACTATGGATCAACAAATACTACGAGACGACTTACAAAGCATATGCATCCAACAACAATATACTAACAAAGTAAAGAGAAGGGTTTATACGAGTTCCTAACACCTCGGCACACCTGGGATGATGATATGTCCATCCCTTGGTAGTCTATTGGTTCCTTCTAAGAAACCATCGCGATTAGTATTAAAAACCAAGAATACGCGAATGGTTTTCCTTTCTTTTGCGCAAGAATTGCATGCTCTTCCAGCTCGTTCACTAGGAAGAGCGACCAATTCATCTGAACCCATGCGGCACACTATTCCATAGAGGCAATCACCCCTGATGCGCACTGGTTTGGTCAATTCTTCCTGATCATCTTGATTGCTAACAATTTTGTTTTGATCCTTACTGCCTTGTTATTGATGGTGTTTATTTGTATCCTCAGGTGTCATTTTCCACCCCGTACTTTGCGTTCAGTTTGGTAGCTAGGAGCTTGTCATTGTCTTTTCCCTTGAAGTATTGCGAAGGGTCTACCCCGTTTTTGGGTAACCCTGTTATCTAAGCTATCAAATCAACTGTTATTGGGACCTTTCTACCTAACCACAGGAAACAACCGTGAAATCAAGTCAACAACTGCTTTATGCATGCCTTTACTTCAGTTCCTCTTCCGAAATGTGGCATTTGAGTCATATTTAACAAACCTGACTGCTTCAGTCCTAACGCCCACTGTGCAGTTTCTCTTATGACCGCACCATCTTCACCATGCACTATGTGATTGTATGTCTCATGCATGCATTCTGGCTGTAGTAGTAGATCGCGGTCACTTTACTGTAGCTTCTGCAGCTGCGGAATAATATTCCCTTTTTTGCGGACCCCCTTTCGGACCGCCGATTCCTTGATGGTATACTTGGAATTCTTCCCGATACGGATAGCTTGTGCTCCTTCGTGCTATGGAGAACATACTGTTGGGCCTAGCCCAAGTGGGGAATTTTGGGAAAATCAAGTTTTGGAACTACGAAGCTGAGCACAGTTCAGGCGAAGAAAGCCAATTTTGGAGCAGCGAGGCGAAGCGCAACGCGACATGGTCAGAGCTGCGAAGTGGAGCGCAATGTGGTATGGTCAGAGCTGCGAAGTACAACATTGCGAGGATGTAATGCTGTGAAGAGCCCGATCTGCGGAGATCCGTCAAGTCAAAAGTTGGAAGGAAACTGGCAGGCATTCCGGTTAGACCCTCAGTGGTCTATTTTTGGTAAAGATGCTCCATGAATGCCAAGTGGTGAGAAAGGAGCAATGCGGAAATAAAGCGACCGGTCACACGAGCAAGGAAGCACTACATGAACCGGCCACATGGGGCCGTTAGAGAAGGAACGACTAGGTGAACGCGACCTGTTGGCATGCACACGACAAGGGAGATGAAAGCGACAGGGCCACGCGCAGAGGATGGCCACGTCGAAGGAGTCTCTTTCAGAGTCTAACAGTCCGGTTTGCTGGAAACCGTGACAGTTTTGTAAAACCTTAGGGTTTTTTCCTATGTATTGTAAATACATGACCTACGGGTATGATCTATAAAAAGGCATGTTTTGTAAGAGAAAGGGTTACTCTTCATTTTGTTAAGTCTTGAATATTGTTGAATCTTTAAGCCTGAATGCTATTGTAAAGGCTCTGTAGCTCAGTTCACAGTGACCTATTGAGAGAGAAGAGAGTCTGCAGCTGAGTGCGCAGACTGGAACTGTTGTACCCTTCCCAAAGACTAATATAACAACAGTTCTTGTGGACGTAACCTCCATTCTGGTTGTGAACCACGTTAAATATTGTGCAGTGTGATTGTTTATGTTTTGCACTTGTTTATTTGCTTACTATGAATGCTTGACACCGCAGTTATCAGTTATATGTTTACTTTTATATGTATTCGCCACAGGAATGATTTGGGAATAATATGTTAAGTATCGTATGAATGGATGAATGCTAAATGCTTGGTGTTTTTAAGTCCGTGAATGCGTAATTCTGTTGATTAATCACATAAGTAAGTGGAGTGCGTGTCGTGCAACTCCTGTGAAGCGCAACACCTGAAGTGCGCAGTATCGTATGTTCAGTTGTTTGCATATGTTTTAACGATAATAATCTAAGTTGTTGATAAAGGTATAAAAACCACTAAGGAAAGTACACAAGTTCGGTTAAGTCTGAAGAGGAAGCGCATTCGTCAGTTGCGTTGTCTTACTGTTGAATCCTATCTGAACCGCGCAGTCCTTGAATGGGCCGGTTGCGCAAGTGTCTCAGCTTGTAGAAGTGTTAGCCGCGAAGTAGAAGCCTTCGCGTAGTCCCTCCCCCACAGTGCTAGCCCCGCATTGCATTGCTTGTCATTTTACCGAAACACGCTTCACCAGGTTGTGGAAACCTAATTCCGCAACCACCCCCTCAGCTTCGCCTTGGGTGAGACCTCAGTCTGTTCGCAGGCTATTGCCGAAAGGGTCGGTGAATAGGGGTTTTGTTGGTTCGTTGAACCGCGAAGAACCTGGTCTACATTGGAAACCTCTATATCAGTATTGTAAGCCAACAAATGGTTCCATTGCTGCGCTAAGACTCGGTGATACGATAGTGTGTTTGAAAAGTAATGTGTGACGAAGATTAGATCCCATTGGGCGCAGAAAATTGGCATCCGGAAAAGAAAAAGATCTGGGCTTGGTGTGATAAGATAGAAAGAGACTTCGCAAGGAAGGAGAACAAAAATCCATGTCTATCTGACTTATATTGGTTGAACAAATACTTGTGGAAGGACATTCATGAGATTTTATGGGCATCATTTGGAAACGAGTTGTACGAGTGGTTGTCGCGACTCGCAGATAGAAAGAACTATTTTCAACCGGGAGTACCTACGGACTGGACTCCAGATCTCACCGAGAAACTCAAAGCAATAGAAAACCCATTGTCGCGAGCAGTCAACTTCTGGGTTGACAACATATTGGAAGGATTCGTGACCGAGTTCATCGTAGACACGTTGAAATCCTACAGTGAAGCCGAAGCATATTTTTTCAAAGGGTTCAGAAGTAAGTACCTGAACAATCTCAGTTTATACATTAAAATGCTTTTAGCTGAGAAAGGCATTTTAAGAATGCAGTAATTTTTTGAGTCTATCATAGTAGAGAGTATATATATTGGCTTTGACGAAGAAATCCATACTTTGAGAAGTGGAAAGAGATACAAGTTTACGTTTACCGCCGAAAAGAATTCTAAAGCACCTGGAATCCACGTAAATACCAAAATACCATGTGAACATAATAGTCAGGATGCAATGTCATTAACCACATATTAGCTTATTAGACTGCAGAATCCGTTGGTTGCAAATACCGTGCCTCCCCTATCTCAGAATCCATCAATTCAAAACCCGCCGGCTGCGAACATCGCGCATCCCATCCCACAAAATGTCGGTATTGGTAAAACCGCGGGACCGAGTGCCCAGACCATTCCGACTCAATCCATTCCAACACAGAGTATTCCGCAGATTAATATCCCTAGAACTACTCAGGGTACCGCGCCACCGAGAAGGAGAATGACTGATGACATAAAACTATTGATATTTAAGGGAACGGGTCTAGAAGACCCTGATCAGCACTGGTTTCTATGTGAAGCCGTATGGAATGTTAAGCAAGTTCAGGATGATGCTGTGAAGCAAGCGCAGCTCATCACCACTTTCAGACATAGATCCTAGCATTGGTTTATGAAATATTCTCAGGCACAACCAAGAACCTGTTAGGAACCTATGTCAACCCTTCTCTTTACTATGTCAGTATATTGTTGTTGGATCCCGTAGTATTTGTTGATCCGTAGTTTATATTAGCCCATAGTATTGGACGCATATACTTTGTAAGTCGTCCTGTAGTATTATATGTCCCATGGTTTTGACTCATAGTATTGGGCATAGACTTAGTGTATAAGTGTGTGTTGAGGTCAGTGAAGGCACTGTGAAGTTAATTGTATTGAGCTTGCTCAAAGGAGGTTGCCCCCTCGAAGTGGCCCGTGATCAATATAAAAGTGATTCTGTTCTGTTATTTCTGATATCTCGTATATTTGCATTAATTAATTATTGCAGGTTCATCACATCTGGTATCAGAGCACTTTCTTGGGCTCGTTGGATGGAATTTCTGCCAAAAACAATTTCGCATCTGTTGTAGCTTCGAATTTGGGAATAATCCCTATCCGCTTAACTATGGGAAGTACTTAGGCATAATCCCTAAAACTCATTGTGAGGAGTACCACAGGAACCCCAAAGTAGTTGGCCCATTGTGAGGACCTGCCAGCGAAAAGGGCAACGATCCCTACCTGATTGACTAGTTCCCACCCGTGACGTAAACCAAGAGCTGTCATTTGTGGCAAAGCGGTTATCAGTTTTACCTAAGCCGTGGAGTGAGGGGTACTGCCCCAATATGCAAGCCGTCAGACAGCATTGGTGGCCGAGTGAAACACCTGAACTGTTAGGAAGCCGTACATACCTGGGGTCCATATCTATTTTCAGTTGAACTTTTGCCAATCACTTCCGCTCCAGATCCAACCATTTTCGATCCCTTCTGCGCCGTTGCAGATCCATCTGTTGCGGATCCCTTCCATGACACTATTGCCGATCCATTTCTGATATTAAAAAAAAAAAAAAAAAAATCGATCCCTTCCACGCCGTTGCAGATCCATCTGTTGCGGATCCCTTCCACGCCGTTGTTGCCGATCCATTTCTGGAAGAGAAAAAAAAAGAGTATAAAATTCAGTTTTTTCTCCATATCTCCCTTGTTTTCACTCTGTTTCCCTTGAAATTTTCGGGGAACCCCTATCATCCCATTCTGCATCTTTCATTCCTGAGGACCCTCTCCCCAATTTCCCTTTCCAAAACTCGAAATCCCACATTTGTCTATTTTTAGGGTTTGCCATAACTTCCTCAGATTTCACCCAATCACCTTCAAATTTTACCACAGAGTTCCTTTCTGAAATCTGTTTCTTTGTCCCTCTCTGCCAAATTTTCTCATTCTAGTACCCTGCTTCTGAAATCCCCCTTTTTGCCTTCTTGTCCTTTCGACAGTGTCCAAAATCTAGTCAAACCCCAATTACCCATCCGATTGTTTCCCCAATCCAAATTTCCCTTTACTAAATCAGCTTCTGTTTGTGTTTTTCTACCCATTCCAACAACAACAACAAAAAAAAAAACTGGTTATGGGGTTGTCACCCGTGCAGGAGCACACACCATGGAGGAAGCACTTGCAGCCATCCAAACCAAACTCCAAGATCTGGATGAAAAATTTCTCAGCCTCCATCTTCAGCATTCAGCCATAAACAATACCAGACAGCCAGAATCTTTTGCAGCCACCGGGTTCTCTTCTTTCAGCAATTTTTGTGGGCCGAAGCTTGATTTTCCTTGCTTCAATGGTACTGATTCGACTGGATGGATATATCAAGCAGAACAATATTTCAATCTGCATAATACTTTTGATGCCCAGAAAGTTCCACTTACATCCTTTCATTTGGAACAGGAAGCCCTTCAATGGTACCGTTGGTACATCAAAGCTCATCCCTTGCCAAACTGGACAGATTTTTGCCAACTCATTTTGCCACGATTTGGTCCTGGTGCTTTTGATGATTTCACAAGAGCACTCACTAAAATTCACCAAATTGGCACAGTGAGAGAGTATCAGACAGAATTTGAGAAATTGGCCAATCATACAGAAGGATTGTCTGATGAATTCTACAGGAGTTGTTTTATCAGTGATCTCAAGGATGAAATCCGCTCAGAGGTCAAAATGTTTTGTCCCAACACAATGATGGAAGTCCTAGGTTTGGCTAAGCTGGCCGAGGACAAGATCGCAGCTCAACAACGCTCCAAACCCACCTTTGTTCCCTTCAAAAATATGGGTTCCCAAAGACCTCCCATCACGCCTGCTCCTCAACCAACTCCTATCAAGCATTTGTCTGAAATAGAAATGCAGGCACGCCGAGAAAAAGGGCTTTGCTATAATTGTGATGAGAAATTCACTCGGGGACATCGATGTGTTCAACAAAAGCTCTATCTCTTAGATGTGGATTCTCCGCCTGCCTTAGAACTTGGTGACGAAGCTACAGATACAGTAGATGATCAGATCGACATTCAACAACCGCCTGTTGACACCCCATCTCAGGACGACCCACCCGAGATCTCTCTCCATGCTGTAACCGACGTCACCACCCCACAAACAATGCGGGTCAGGGGATACTTCAAGAAGCTCCCTCTTACCATACTCATTGATTCCGGTAGCACTCATAACTTCATTGACCCTCGAATTGCCAAACAGGCTGATTGTTTTGTCCATCCTTGCTCCAAATTTGAAGTGATGGTTGCCAATGGGGGCACCTTACCTTGCAAGGGGAAGTGTCACAATGTGTGTATCTCTATGGAATATTATAACCTACGCTCTGACATGTTTGCCTTGTCCTTAGGCGGATGTGATGTGGTTTGGGCGTTCAATGGTTACGCACACTTGGCCCCATCTTATGGAATTTTGCTGAACTTTGGATGCAGTTTAAAGTCAATGGGGCACAACACAAATTTATGGGCTTACAACCAGGGTCTCTCTGCATCATCAGTTCACATCGCCTAGAAAAAATCCTTGAGAAGAATTCACATGGTGTCATCGCTCAGCTCAATTCCATTCAGATGCACCCATCAACAGTCTCCACTACTTCCTTGGATAGATATGCAGGTATCTTTGCTTAACCAATGCGCTTGCTGCCTTCAAGAGACCTTTCCGATAAGAATTTAGCCACATCTACTTCTCAGCAGGAAATGATGGCTATTTTGCATGCAGTACAGAAGTGACAGCGATACCTATTAGGGAATTATTTCTACATCAAGACTGATCTCCAGAGTCTGGAAAATTTTCTAGAACAATGGTTCTCCTCCCCAACACACCTGACATGGGTTATCCAACTCATGGGTTATCCCTATGTGATCACTTACAAGAAGGGGGTAAGGACAATATGGTGGAAGATGCTCCTTCTCGCACAATTGATGACCCAATTTCTCTTACAACTCTTTCTCTGCTTGTTCCAAATTGGTTGCAATATGTTCAACAGGGCGATCTCTTCTATGAACTCCATGCTTCTTCATCAACAGGGCACTCTGGGTTCTGCAAAATGTATGACCGGGAACAATGTAACTTCTTTTGGCAGGGACTAAAAATAACAATTCAACAAATGGTGGCTAACGATGATACTTTCCAAGTCAACAAGGGGGAAACGACACTCCTTTCGGGATTGCTCAAACCCTTGCCCATCCCTACACAGCTTTGGCCAACTATTTCTATGGATTTCCTAACGGCGCTCTGGTGGTACAATACCACATCTCAAAGGACACCATATGAAGCAGTCTATGGAAAAACACCGCCAATTCTTCTTCCATACACCCTTAGCAGCTCCCCAGTTCAGGAAATTGACTCGGTTCTTCGAAACCGCGATCAGATTCTTCTCCTTCTGCAGGACAATATTCACATGGCCAGAATTCGCCTAAAACAACAAGCCGATCAGCACCATTCTGAATGCATTTTCCACACAGCTCACAGGGTTCTTCTTCATCTACAGCCTTCCAAGCAATCCTCCTTGACACTCCAAAGGCATCAGTGGCCCGAAATGCAACCCGAGGATGCTACCGGGGAACCACTCATTCAGATTCTGCAGCACTTTCTCCAACCAAAGCTTTGAGGACAAAGATTTTTCTAAGGGAGGGGATGTTAGGAACCTATGTCAACCCTTCTCTTTACTATGTTAGTATATTGTTGTTAGACGCATATGATTTGTAAGTCGTCCCGTAGTATTTGTTGATCCATAGTTTATATTAGCCCATAGTATTGACCCATAGTATTGGACGCATATGCTTTGTAAGTCGTCCTGTAATATTATATGTCCCATGGTTTTGACTCATAGTATTGGGCATAGACTTAGTATATAAGTGTGTGTTGAGGTCATTGAAGGCACCGTGAAGTTAATTGTATTGAGCTTGCTCAAAGGAGGTTGCCCCCTCAAAGTGGCCCGTGATCAATATAAAAGTGATTTTGTTCTGTTATTTCTGATATCTCATGTATTTGCATTAATTAATTATTGCAGGTTCATCACATAATCCTAGCAGAAATTAAGGCTGCGCTCCTCGCAGAATTTAAGAAGCTGGATTCAAAGTCGCAGTGTATCAAAGAATTAAAATAAATTAAGCAAAGACATACTGAAATGGTTTGGGAATTTGACCAGAAGTTCAAGACATTATTGGACCAAGTGAGCTTTGTTATAGCTCCGCAACAGCACTAGGAGTGGTTCATTGTTGCACTGTTGTCCCATATCAGACTACCATTGATGCAACAGAAGGTTTCATCATAGACATAAGCTCTAGATATCGCGATGACGTTAGAGGCTTTGCCGATATGAGAGACTAGCATTGGGATGTCGTAGTACGAGAATCAACTGACTCTTAACCTTAGAGTTGCAGGGTATGAAGAATGGAAAAGAACAGAGACATGAGATCTGGTGTACGGGGTGCAAGGGAGAAGGACACACCCGAGAGAACTGTCCCTTATTTCAAGAATATTTTAATAGTTGAGCACCAAATCCAATGAATTTTAATCAGGCACTGTGGTGTCAAATCTATAGAACTAGAGGACACCAACATGAAGACTGTTACCTAATACATAAATATGTGAGAACACCTAAAAATTTGTATTTTAATTTTTGTAAATCGGTTGGACATGATGAGTCCAACTTCCACGCATATGAGCTCATGAATGAAAGAAAACACGACATGGAACATGTGGGAGGTAGTGGAGTATACCGAGCCCAGGAAAAGATGCCGCAAAAGCAAGATAATGCGCAGTACAATCAGGGCAGATATAGAGGTTGTCATGGAGGATACCACAGAAGAGGAAGAAATACTGGAAGAGGTCGAGGATAGGTAATCTGTTATAATTGTGGTCATACTGACCATGTTTCCAGAGACTATACCAATGAATGCACTACTTGTAATTATTACAAATATTTTGACCATGCTATTGAATCCTACCCAAGATTAGCAATAGAAATATAGAAAAGAAAGCAAGAGCCAAAGAACCCTAATATCCAGTTAATCGCAACAGAAAAAAGGTAAGTGGATCCAAGTATTAATGTGGTAATGCGAAGTGGCGCTACCACAGGAAGGGACAGGAGCGCAAAGGCTTCGACCTCTGAAGTATTTAACACGAAGTAGAATCCAAGTGACACAATCTGGATCAGGAAGGAAAATGCGAAAACACCTCCTTTCAATTTGGAGAAAAACAAGGAAGTCTTCAAAGATGCACAGGATATCTTCAAAGAACAAAAGCATACCTCGCCAAGGATCTTGTTGCATAGTGCAATACCTCACGTGGAGGATACACCACCGAAGTTTGATTCAGCATACATCGCAGCAGAGACAAACAGTTATGTTGCGTAGTTCCTATGGAGTTGCATGAAACTATTAAAAAGTGTAGATGCAGTAGCGGAACTGGAAAAGTTACTCAGCCAGTACGAGCCATGCGCTGACAAGGAAACTGTACAAAGCACACGACACCATATTAAGAGCCATAAGAGAACAAAAACAGAACTGAGGTTTAGTGCGTAGATTTGAGATTATGAGATGGACGAGATCATTCTGTATCTCAATTCAGAAGTTAATGTCTTGACTAGGAAGACATGGGAACAGATGGGAAAGCCAAGGTTACTAGGTCACCCATACAGTTGAGACTCGCGAATCAGCAGAAAATTATACCTTTGGGGAGGTTACCTTAGACTGTTGTTGATATTGATGGAGTGTGAATTCATGCATACTTCGAAGTTATTGAAATTGTGGATGATAGTAAACCTTATCCAGCACTGTTGGGTATTGACTGGGCGATGGACAACTCAGCCATTATAAATTTGAAGACCAAGAAAATTATATTTGAGGGTCCAGACATAAGGGTCATTGCACCATTGGACCCTTCGCAGGGTGACAGGTACATTGAGCCAATTCATGAAGAATCCAGATCTCAAGACTTATACCACATCTATAAAATTACCATGAATGATTCTGATTACACTAATCCTACTGCGGATGGCACACTCAGTTGGAGATGTGACAGCTCTTGTGTATCAGACTCTGACACAGGACTAGAAAACTGGCAAAGCAGAATGCACGAAGTTTTAGCCAGGAGATGCGCACAGATCACGAAGTCATTGCGCTGGATCGGAAGCGAGGTAAGTCCAATCCCCACCTATGATGGTTCAACTGATGTTTATGCATTTATTCAAGAATATACTTTAGATGTTGCAGCTAAACACCACATATCCACGTTAGAAATGGAACTGTGCGAGACACCTGCCAGATGGTGGGTTGCGCATAAGCAAACGTCCACAACATGGGATCATTGCAGATATAGGATGCAGATCAGATTTGCAAGAAAAGTTGCACTGACATTTCAAAAGTATAATGGACAGACAGATCCAAGGGATCATATTGAAACATGCTCAAAAGCTTGGGTAGAGAGACCATAGACAGAATAGGTGCATCTATTTGTGCATACCTTGGAGGAGCCGATTCCAAAGAAATGGTACCTGGATACAGAGTTGCACAAGGGAACAACAGATTGGCCTATTCTCACTACAAACTTCCAGAAGACCTTCAGCTTTGAAGATGAAATTTTGAGCATCAATGATGCTTTGTAGATTATCAAGAGCAGAATATTAAGAGAAGAATGCCAGGACATGGATGAGGCACTACAAGAGTTCAGAGAGACAGTATATGAACTTGTACAAGTACCCATAAATAGCCAAAAAATGTGGGCACGGCAGATACAACACACTCTTGACTGTTACAACCTCGCTGAAGAGGGCAAAGATAAAGAAGGAAGTGATGAGGAGGACCCGCGCAATATTAATATACCTGAGTCAGAAGAAGAGCGCAACGTAGAGGGACCTCCATTGGAAATTCCATACATGAGTGGACCTGTGAAAACAAAGAAAGTGAACATTGGCACCAACGAAGAGCCGAAGTTCGCATCCATAGGAGATTACTGGGAAGAAGAGACAGTCGCAGAGGTCGCAAATCTGTTACATGAATACCAAGAGTTATTTCCAACCAAGTTCACAGAAATGAAAGGTATTATGGGCGACTTAGGGGTTATGAAAATACCTCTTAATACCAGCGCAAAGCCTGTGAAGCAAATGCCCTATAGAATGAATCCGTGCTATAAAGAACGAGTCAACGCAGAACTCGATAAGATGCTCGATGCGGGGATCATTGAGCATGTTGAAGATTCAGAATGGATAAGCCCGATGGTTATCCAAGATAAGAAAACTAAACCTGAGATCAAGATCTATGTGGATCTGAGAAAACTAAACGATGCTTTGTTGCATGACCCATTTCCTACCCCTTTCACAGATGAGGTGCTAGACAATGTGGGAGGAAACGAAGCATATTCTTTTAATGATGGATTTTTGGGATATCATCAAATCAGAATTGATCCAACAGATCGGCACAAGACCACTTTTGCTGCTGAATGGGAGTCGTTCTAGTACACAGTGATGCCTTTTGGTCTGAATAATGCACCTGCCATCTTTTCTAGAGTTGTGGTCGTAGTGTTTAAAGATTTTATGCATAAGTTTTTGGAAGCATATTTTGATGATTGGACTATTTTTGCTTTACTGAAAAACTATTGTGCGAACCTCAGGATGATGTTAGAAAAGTGTAGACAACATCAAATCTCATTAAACCTGAAGAAGTGTGTTTTTTGTGTACCCTGTGGAATTTTGTTGGGACACATTGTATGCAAGCAGGGCTTAATGGTTGATCCTGCGAAGATCGCAGTCATTGTTAACGTGCCAGTGCCGAATTCGGTTAAATAGTTGTGCACCACATTGGGACATACGGGCTATTATAGAAAATTTATCAAGGGTTATGCACACATAACCATGCCAATGGAAAATCTATTGAAGAAAGACACGTAGTTCATCCAGAACGCGGAATGTGAGATAGGATTGGACAGATTGAAAGAGAAAATGGTAATTGCACCGATCCCAGTTTTTCCAGACTGGGAGAAGCCATTTCATGTACATGTTGATGCATCAGTTTTTCCAGACTGGGAGAAGCCATTTCATGTACATGTTGATGCATCATCTATAGCATTGGGAATTGTATTAGCTCAACCACGTGAGGGAGGTATTGACCATCCCATCACATTTTCAAGAAGAAAGCTATCATCGGTAGAAAAGAATTATACAACCAAGGAAAGAGAGGGTCGAGATATGGTCTATGTGCTGCATAAATTCAGGCACTATTTGTTGGGTGCACACTTATCCATGTACATTGACCATTCAGCTTTGAAATATCTGGTCAACAAGCCATTGTTAGGGGGGAGAATCTGCAGGTGGTTGTTGCTCTTTCAAGAGTATGATTTCAAAATTGTTGTTAAGCCAAGCAAGTTGAACTTAGGACCTGATCATCTGTCAAGGATTGAGTCAGGTGAAGAACCTACGAACCTTGAAGACACTCTTCTTGACGCGTAGTTATTTTCTATATAGGTTGCATATGATTATTATAAGGATATCATAGACTTCTTAACTACCGGGTTGGCTCCTAGAGAGTTCACTACGCAACAAAAGAAGCAGCTGGTAGTACGAGCAGTATACTTCACCATAATCACGGTCCAGCTATACAAGTTGGGACCGGATGAAGTACTACGCAGGTGTGTATTAGAGCATGAGAAGCCATTTATATTGGATGATGCACATTCAGGAGCAGCAGGAGGTCACTACGTAGGAAGAGCCACTGCGCAGAAGATATTGCGAGCAAGACTGTGGTGGCCTACGATCCACAAGGATGCAAAAGAACATTGCCAGAACTGTGATGTCTGTCAGAGGACAGGAAGACCCTCCCGAAGAGATGAGATGCCATTAAATCCGCAATTGACATTACAGGCATTTGACAAATGGGCAATTGATTTTGTGGGACCTATAAACCCACCAGAAAAAAGGACTAGTGCGAGGCATATCCTTACTGCCACTAACTACCTCACCATATGGGCAGAAGCAAAGCCAGTAAAGGACTATAACGCAGCTACAGTAGCAGAGTTTATTTTTGAGTACATCCATACAAGGTTTGAATGCCCAAAGATTTTGATGAGTGATCAGGGCACTCACTTTCGGAATAGAACCATTGAAGCCTTGACTGAAGAGTTCCACATTCATCATTAGTGTAGTACGCCATATCATCCGCAAGCAAATGGAACTGTTGAAGCTTTTAATAAGGTACTGGAGAATACGCTGACCAAAATATGCAATGTCAATCGCGATGATTGGGATCTGCGCATCCCATCTGTGTTATGGGCATATAGGACCACCTATAAAATGTTAACTAAACATAAACCTTTCTGGTTGGCCCATGGACAAGAAGCAATAATTCCTATGGAGTACATTGTTCCCATCTTGAGAATAGCTGCATTTACAGGCATGGCAGATGCACAAGCAGTGGAAGAAAGAATTCTACACTTTGTGGGTTTGGAGGAGGATCACTTCATCGCAGGATTCCACCAGCAAGTGCAGAAATAGTGCGAAAAAGCATGGCATGATTGCCATATCAAGAATAAGTCTTTTCAGGTAGGTGATCTAGTCCTCCTGTATGATAGCAAATTTATGAAGTTTCCTGGAAAGTTTAAGATGCATTGGCTTACCCCATATACTATGATGCATGTTACTAACGGTGGCGCAGTTCAGTTATCCACATTAACCAGAGATAATCTTCCAGTTCTTATCAATGGAAGTAGACTAAAGCCCTATCGGGATATTTCTACTTCACAGAATACTCAATGAGAAGGGAAGAAGGATATTTCTAAATGTCAAGTATAGTTGAAATTGGGAACTAGAAATTGCGAAGAGTCTATATGCAAGGTTTGATGAAGAAAAAGTATGTACCGCGTAGCACTATAAAAAAGTGAAGCTGCGTGGAAAACTTTAAAAAAAAAACATGAGAAAAGAGAAAAAGAAAAGCCGTGCAGTTGCGAAGTTCAAAAGTGCAACCGCGAAAAGCAAAGAGAACGAGAGAAAGGCGGATGTTCATTAGCCAGAAATCAAGCATCGCGAGGTGACCACGACGGGACAGAACAACCCGTCGCGCAGTTCGATGTAACACTCCAGAAAAATAGCCGTTACAATGTCGGTCGGAAAACTAGCCATTATACAGTAATTTTGTCGACAACGGCTTGCGCATTTAACGTAGAAATAGTCGTTCTGAAACATTTGATGAAGGAAAGGAATGATCTCTTTGCTAGATTTGGCCAATGGATACCGTATTTAATGCTAACCAAGTCGTTGAGGAGCATAGAGGAGTTTGGCTGCACCTATAAATACCGTTGTATTTGGACTTACAGGCGTTACTGAGACGCTATAATTTTCAAGAAATCCAACCTTCGAATTATTTACAGTGACCGTTTTGTTTTTGTTCCATTATTTTGTGAAGAAGCCATCTAGTGAATGTCTTAGCGATCTTCCATTAAGAAAGAACTCACAGTCAAATAGACTGTGAAGGTATTCAAGTACGGGGGGATTGAAGGGTTAATGAAAATCCCTGCTAAGAAATCTACCACAGAAGTAGGACAAACTTCACGCCAATCGCCACGACACTCGACCAGACCATCATGCAGCAGAAAGATAAGCATCCAGTGGTCGAAACATTGAAGTTGAAGGTACTCAGTTCCTCAGTACCACAAATTCCACTAGGCGAGAAGGAAATATCACTGAAATTAACCCCTCAGTATGTCTACCCGCGAGCAGAAGATGCACCGGCCGTAAAATTGTTGAAGGGTGCGAAGTATGAAATTCCACTTCCCCCAATGACAAAACATGTCTCAGTAGGAGAAAATGTACTGGGAAATATCCAAGAGTGCAAATGGGAGGATTATGATTTACTTCAGATGCAGAAAGAGCCCCATGAACCTAAGTTTCCCCAGTTTCAGCCAGATCGATACATGGGATGGAAGAAAGATGTGAAGGGAGAACCTGTGCTAGTTGCAGAGAGTTGGTTAGCTCCGGTCGTCGACTCGGGACTGCTCAACTTGCTGAGGCTCTCGCATTCTTACCGATCGCTAGAGCTGACTGCGGTGGTGCGGACTCTTATGTCGCGCATCCACCAGGGATACCTTTGGTTGGATTGTAATAGAGATGTGAACATTGACTTGATCCATTGGATCATTGGATTGATTAAGAGGGGTGATGACCCGAAAGAATTCTTCCAAGGAAAGAGCAGGGATAAGGAGGTTGTTGCGAAAATGAAGAAATTTGCACCTACTACAAAAGGTAAGTGAGGCTTCCAAACTGAAGACATTGCGGACAACGCTACGCGGTCTTGTCACGCAACTACTAGCGAGAAAAATTTTGAGAAAAAAAGACTCCTCGAAGTGACGACTGGCGCAATGCTACTTGGCACAAGAGCTACAGAAGGAGGAAAATTCAACTGGTGTCAATACCTGTTGAATGAATCTATGGAGGAATTGAGTGATACGCAGAAGCATGGCAATGCTTTCCACTATACTTGGTTGATAATGTTGATTGCATTTGTAGGATGGAAAGAGCCTCAGGACAGACAGGGAAGATTGCAGAGGAGCTAGGTTTGCCAACCTTTGGGCAAATTTGATGGTAGAAAGGCAGCACGCATCAGCTGAGGTTTTCTATGTTTATTATGAATAGCTGCACGACATTATTATTTTCACACCGCGGATATCAAAGAGGTAAGGAGTAAGTATATTCGCGCAGCTAAATTTTTATGCTGACATGTGTTCTATTCACATTTCAATGAAGCCGCAGGTAAAGAATCCTGAATGGTACCAAGGAAACTACCATATGACTAAAGAAGACATTGATACCATCATGAAAGAGTGGATACCAGAATACCGGGTCGAAGGACCCAAGCAAATTTTGATAGTGACTCACAAGAAAGCAACCCCATTCCATGTCCTATTGTGGAGGAATCGCCGCAATCAAAGAAGAAAGAACCGCCAAGTTTAACGTAGGAGAAGGGTCAGAGGAAAAAGACCAAAGCAACAAAAGGCACATCAGACGCAATACTCATCGAAGACGATATTGAAATGATCGCGTAGTCGATCACTGCATAGAATATGGAAGATCTGATGATCGACAAAGAGAAAAAGACCGAGGCAATCCAGACAAGTTTACAGAAAAATCTCACTACACTCCAAGTTATAACAAAGAAGTTTGAGGACGTACAGTGCAAGTTACCCTTGACACAAGATTCAGAGTCCGAAGGAAGGTCTGGGGGCACTTCGCAGTCGAAGAAAATGCCACCTCTAACCCTAGCCTTGCCACCAAAGACGTGCATAGTAAATATTGACCCGTTGAGCATCAGATTGCCACATGAGCAGTTAACCGCAGACATAGAGCACGTGGACATCGATATTGCAATGTTTCCACTGGAGGGCTTGCACAATCTGCACTCGTAGGTTGTTGAGGAGCTTCAAGATCAAAGGAGGGTCGCGCTGGATCAACATTATCGGATGCAAGAGAATTTTAAGGAGTTGCAAGAAGCAAGTTTAAAGAAAACTATGGCACTCCAAGAGGAGCAGGATCGCCGAAGGAGGCTAGAGCATACCATTGCTTCAGTAGCAGCGAAGATACAAGAATGTGAAGAGTAGCCAAACGTCGCGGATACTGTACTTAAGATAGGATCGGTGGTTAGCGATCTTAAGGTAGAGTTGAAAGACATGCAAACTAGTTTGAGGTGAAGATTGTTGTCTTGGAAGCGCAGAATCAGTCGGAAACACCACCAGACCAAGCGAAGCTAAGGGAAAAAGAATTAAAGGCCGCAGCAAAGAGCATAGACCGCGAAGTGGATAGGTGCCAGAATTTTTTGGATGAGGCAACAAAAACATTTCCTGCACTGGAAGAGGATCCAGAGTTGCAGGAGATAAAGAGTACTGTCAAGAGTAAGCAGGAAGAATTAGAACTACTGGACGCAGAGGTCAAAGCCTTGCTACCAAGAGAATGACTTCATAGATATTCAAAAGTCAGAGAGCTAAAGAAAGTAATGCAAGCATTAAGAGACAGAGAGACCGAAATAGCAGACAAGTCGCAGCCCTTGCAAGAGGAAGCCCACGCAATATCACAGGAGATTGAGGTAAAGTTGAAGGAGCTGCGCAAAGGTCAAGAACAGGTGGAAGAGCAGGCAGAAGATGATATCACACTTGAAATGTTGGACACCATTAAACAAGTCGAGGAAGATACTAAGGAAGCGGTTGCAAAGCTAAGTGCAACCTATCAGGAGTTCGTTGCAAAGTTAGCTACGTAGGCAAACGCGTAGCTTGAAGAAGAGGCAGAAGTAGAAAGTGGCTCGAGGATGAGCCACGTGTAAGTGTTAGGGGCCTGTTGGGCCTGGTCCAAGTGGGGCATTTTTGGAAAGTCAAGTTTTGGAACTGCGAAGCTGAGCGCAGTTCAGGCGAAGAAAGCCAGTTTTGGAGCTGCGAAGTGGAGCGCAGTGCGACGTGGTCAAAGCCGTGAAGTCCAGCATTGCAAGGATGTAGTGCTACGAAGAGCCCGATCTGCGAAGATCCGGCAAGTTAGAAGTTGTAAGGAAACCGATAGGCATTCCAGTTAGACCATAAATGGTCTATTTTCGGTAAATATACTCCATGATTGCCAAGCGGCGAGAAAGGAGCAATGCGGAAAGAAAGCAACTGGTCACATGATCAAGGAAGAATTACATGCACAAGTCGCATGGATCCGTTAGAGAAGGAACGACTGGGTGAAAGTGACATGTTGGCGTACACGCGACAGGGGGGATGAAAGCGACAGGGCCACTCGTAGAGGATGGCCACGTCGGAGGAGTTGCTTTCAGAGTCTGACAGTCTGGTTTGCTGGAAACCGTGACAGTTTTGTAAAATCTTAGGTTTTTTGCATGTGTATTGTAAAGACATGACCTACGGGCATGATCTATAAAAAGGCATGTTTTGTAAGGGAAAGGGTTACTCTTCATTTTGTTAAGTCTTGACTATTTTTGAATCTTTAAGCTTGAATGCTATTGTAAAAGTTCTGCAACTGAGTGCATAGTGACCTATTGAGAGAGAAGAGAGTCTATAGTTGAGTGCGCAGACTGGAACTGTTGTACCCTTCCCAAAGACTAATATAGCAAGAGTTCCTGTGGACATAGTCTCCATCCTGGGGGTGAACCACGTTAAATCTTGTGCAGTGTGATTGTTTATGTTTTGCACTTGTTTATTTGCTTACTATAAATGCTTGACACCGCGATTATCAGTTTAATGTTTACTTTTATATGTATTTGCCACAGGAATGAGTTGGGAATAATATGCTAAGTATCGTATGAATGGATGAATGCTAAATGCTTGGTGTTTCTAAGTATGTGAATGCGTAAGTCTGTTGATTAATCACATAAGTAGAGTGCATGTCGTGCAACTCCTGTGAAGCGCATCATTGGAAGTGCATAGTATCGTATGTTCAATTGCTTGCATATGTTTTAACGATAATAATCTAAGTTGTTGATAAAGGGATAAAAACCACTAAGGAAAGTCCACAAGTTGTGTTAAATCGGAAGAGGAAGAGCATTCATCAGTTGCATTGTCCTGTTGTCGAACCCTATCTGAACCATGCAGTCCTTGGATGCATCGGTTGCACAAGTGTCTTAGCTTGTAGAAGCATTACGCGCGAAGTAGAAGCCTTCGCGTAGTCCCTCATTCGCAGTGCGAGCCCCGCGTTGCGTTTCTCGTCAGTTTACTGAAACACGCATCACCAAGTTCTGGAAACCGGATTCTACAACCACCCCCTCAACTTCACCTTAGGTGAGACCTTAGTCTGTTCACAGGCTGTTGCCGAAAGGGCCGGTGAATAGGGTTTTTGTTGGTTTGTTGAAACACGAAGAACCTGGGACTGCATTGGAATACTCTAGATCAGTATTGTAAGCCAACACATACCCTGGAATGTATGCTATGGTTGGCCCTACTTGTCCTCCTCTTTCTTGTAGGTCGCGCTGAACTGCGGGTCTCTCTCTTCGACTTTCGGCCAATGTCTGCGGGATGAATAACACTCCTCTTCTTCCTGAAACATTGTTCAGACACGATCTCTGGTTTCTTAGGCATGACCAGTGTTGGTTGTGGTCGCTCTTCGGTGCTTGTTCTAGAGATGAACTGTGCCATGCACTCTCTATTCCTCTTTGCAGCTTCTTGGCCACCTTTCCTAATACATAGTGATTCAAACTATCCCCTTGCCTTGCATTTATAGTTTCAATTTCCCCTGTCCAATCCATCTTGTCGATTCTGGGCAATTATTACCAAATCCAGCATCGATTTATCGAATCCTTCGTCGACATTGGACATTAAATGTACCATTACCCATTTGCGTTGTCGTCTGCCGCGGCTTAACAATTGCATTTATTAGTAGATTTGACCCATTATGATCATGGAATCCATTGACAGTCGCCAAACCTTGTTGCATCTTCTATACTCTATGATTTTTTTGTCAATAGACTCAATGTTGTCGACAGATTTCCACCCCTTCAATTTTTTTATTTTTTATGTTTTTAGATACTTTGTCGCACTATCCCGATAAGGATTTAGTGGACTCTGCTTCGATGACCTTTGGTTCTTCTCTTGATTCTATTCGTGACAGATGATCAGGTCCTGCATTTAGTCTCTAAGGCTTCACAAGTATCTCAAAGTCGAATTTCTGGAAGAGTAATAGCCATCGACAGATTCCCCTTCCCCCAACACAGGCTTATTCACTAGGTATTTTAATGTCAAATGATCAGTAAAATTTTTGAAATGGCCTCCTAACAGAGATTGTCGAAATTATTGTAATGCGTGTACCATCGCCAAACCTTCTCTTTCTGTCGTCATATAGTTCTTCTCCGTAGTGGACAACTTCCTACTTATTTGATTGGACTAGTTGAATCACAACTCATCTCTCATCAAGGACTAAGGAGACTCCCACGAAATACGAGGTAATCCAACATGCAAAGGATCTAGGGCTACCTAACCTAGTTGACCGACCAAACCCCACTTGAGGCCTTGTTAAAAGAATTAATATAACCTAAGAAAACATCGAATAAACAAATTATGTTATATAATGCACGAGGCATAAAAGATGAATAAATTGAATAGGTAACTCTATCTATATATATATATATATTTCAAAATATATTTTATGTAAAGATGTTTTTAAAGGCATAAAAGATGAATAAATAAAATAGGTAACTCTGTATATAAATATATATTTCAAAACATATTTTATGTAAAGATATTTTGAATAAATTAAAGATACAAAATCTAAGTGAAACACATATATATAATATATTAATAAATATATACATATATGTTACTTATATAAACTAAATTAAATAAACTAAATTACTTTTCTAAACATAAATAAAAACAAATTAAAAGGGTTCTACTTATCAAAATTCTAATCCGCTGAATATAATACGAGTAATTAAAACTAGGGGTTCAAATCAAGAAAATATTAAAAATACTGATGTTTAACTCAAGTTAACAAAACTACCCTTTCAAAAAGAACCCTATATAAAGGCAAGAGCTAAAATAAAGAGGGCACTCGATTATTACTTCTACATGGGAATTTGAGAATTCCAAGCCCAGAAATGAGAAAGAAATACAAAGCTTAACTCCAAGAATTTCCAGCATTCCTCATCCTTAGGTGTCCTAGTTTTTCTTGCAGGTTGGAGCCATCTTGGGGGATCCGATATTGAACCAAGAACGGTTCTAGGTTATGGTTGGAAGGAATGTGACAGTTCCATGGTTATTCGGTTATCATACTGCAAGTCAGCTAAGAATAATCATCCCGATAACTAGTGTTTGATGTATGCAGAATTTTGAAGGCTAGTACCACAACATCGATTCAGGTATGAGGTCACCTTCGGTCCTATTTCCAATTTTATTTGTTTCAAGAAAAGGATTTCTATTTCAAAATTATATTTATGTGTTAGAATAGGAATTATAATTCAAATTTTATTTCTATTTCAAGAAAAGGATTTCTATTTCAAAATTATATTTCTATGTTAGAATATAAATTCTAATTCAAAATTTATTTCCGTTTCAAGAAAAGGATTTCTATTTCAAAATTATATTTCTGTTTTAGGATGGGAATTCTAAATTTTATTTATGTTTCAAGAAAAGGATTTCGATTTCAAAACTCTGTTTTAGAATAGGTTTTAACACCGAAATATAAGCATCATAATTTCCCTTGAAATCTACAAACTGCCTCCAGGTATTTAAATATTATTTCCATTTGATTTTTTCGTGGCCATGGACAAGCTTAATTCTAGTCATGGCACCTGGGTTATTTCTAGTTATGTCCTGGGTTATTTTTATTATTAGACTTCACCCTTGAAAAATGTTACGGTGAAAATACAATAGATCCATGTACTCTTTTAACTAAAGACTAAAGAAATCGCCATGTTTCGTTGAGCTCAAAGCTCTCAATAAAATATACACACCGTTTTTATTTCCAAATCGAGTTCAAGATTCGTTGTTGCATATTATTATGCAAACAAGGTCTAAACCATCTACCAGGTAATTTAATTCCTGCTTTTTAAAATAGAAAAAAACCACCCTCAAATACGAACGTTATGATACTCCAGAATGCATAAAATTATTGTTTCAACCGAGAAACTATACTGCTAGCGACACAATAACTTAGAGGTCCCACATTAAGACTTTTTCAGAGAGATCGACGGTAAATTCTCTCTCTCTATATATATATCGATTCAAGGATCTGCTTGATTCTTGAAACCAAGCTCAACAATGAAATATGAACTGAGTTTTATATATATATATATATATATATCGATTCAAGGATCTGCTAGATTCTTGAAACCAAGCTCAACAATGAAATCTGAACTGAGTTTAAACATTTTAGACAGGATTTCAGTTCCATAGATACTTACGAAACTCCACAAGGACAACGAGTAAAATGGGTTTTCGGTCCATATAGGTTTTAATATTTAAATCGAGTTTCACTCCATAGAATTTACATAGGGTAAAGAGTTTACACTTTCCTGAAATGATACAAACAACGTTTACGCCGGTATCTTTCCAGTCAGCGCATTTGTGTGTGGACAGTTAGCTCATAAACTAATTCATGTAATTAAAACCCAAATACCCTAGCTAGAACAGCGTTGTACGAAAGACTCGACACTGCTATGGTTTTCATAATACATTCCAGAACTAGAATAAGGCCCTCGTTGTTATAATGAAATCAACCCATATGATTTAGACATCAATACATATGGGGTTGATTTGCTTCTAACACCGATCAAGGAATCGAACTCCTTGGACGCGAGAGCAATTATTAGGGTTTAAACCCAGCATTTCCCCCAAACAACAAGAGCATATAAATTCGAGCTACAAAACACTTAAACAGAGATAAATGGTGATAGCTTCATGATGAGTAAACGTTTCCATCCCCGAAATACTCCGTGAGGATATCATTAATGCAGGTCTCATATTACTTGGAACATTTTCATTTATACTAAACTCTAAGGCCAAAATAAATTAAAAAACAATGGAAACTCCCTAACCCCATTTGAAAACAACATTAGCAAGCACAAAACTACAACGCAGGAACGACGTTCATTCTTCCATACCCCAACAAATTTTTATACTACCTTCAGACAGAACAGGGATAAATCGTAATAGTAGCAAAAAGCTTATAATTTATCCAAAAATATACTGCCAATGTATCATTAGCACGGAGGACATGTTTCATCCAAGTCACACAGACTCTGAAGTCTGGAAAACAACAAATTCGATAAACACAATTAATTCTGAGTAGCCAACTCTCTGCCCGAAGGCTTACAATAAAAACGTCTCAGTAACCAACGCTGGAGAAGCAAAACACAGAGGCATTTACAACATGACTAAAGGTAGGCTCGTAACAACTCCTTGTAACTCCCAACGAAGCCAACAACCTTGCTCTAGCTACCGAATTCATTTCAAACCATAGAAACTACAAGGGATGTAGAGTCTCAGAGTGGCCAGGTCTTACCAAGGCCAATGGCGCCAAGCTTCCATGACCCGAGCTTATCACCAGCGTAGAGCATCCAACGAAACCCCCCGTTTGGAATGCAAATAGAGAACACAGGTTAAACATGGAAAGAATGAATTAAACTCTACAATTTTTTCAACCAAAAACGCCATAAGTTACAGGACTTACCTCATAGCTTCAAACGTTGCTGCAAGGGAGCCTGGGCATTGCTCAGGCGCATCATTTTTCCAATGCTGAAACGGCCGAGAGCCCTAGGCTCTCCTCACCCAAATGACCAATGCAGAACAAACTATAGGATGCTGAATGCGCTAGGGTTTACCCCTTAGCCAACGTGGACTGCAACACGTGATTGTCACATGGGACCATTAAATTCGCTCCCCCCCCTCCACTTAGGACCATATTATTACCCACTCTCTATAGTTGGAGATTTAAACTCATCTTTTAAAAGCGCTACATAGGTTATCATGGGTGCTTATGTTATTGACTTACCTAGGTTTCTTTTGGAAACCAAGGGGGGTGGGGGCTAGCTAATCCTTAAGTCACCTGCAACCAAATATTTTTAGACATACCTTAGCTCGTATAAAGCTAAGTAAGACCTAAGACCATGTATCCGTAACATCAAATAAAGGGAGGGTTACAAGCAAAGATCATTAAAATGCAAACATAGTGGAAGCATCACTTGGTACCACAATCAATTATAAGAAACTGTAATGTGCATCAAGGCCAGTACAAACACATCACAAAGTACGAAGCAAGTAAATTTCACATATGGCTTATAAATAGTTTAAAACAATATGCTAGAATAATATTGCGCAAACCACTAATGAAGGTATCATATTCAGAATAGTAGTATCACTTTACAGAGAAACATACTAGTTAAGATAGGCTAAGTCAAGCACTTAACAATCAAAACTCAAAACCATTATAGCTGAGTGTTAGGGTCAAGGTTATTCTTGAAGGTTATATATACCGCACTGAATCTATTTTACAGACAAGTTAGGTCTGAGGATGGTCTAAACCCCCTTGGCAAAAAAAAAAATTATTTGGGATTTTAGGAGACATTACACCTCCTTGATAGGTGTTGGAGATGGATCTCCAAATGCTATTGGACCCTCTCGAATTACAGGATAGAAGTAGGGAAAATCTATGGGACATCAATATGGTCTCATGTGCATCACCATTTAGTTTATAAATTCTTCTACAACCCTCTCAAATCAAATACAAAAAGACTAGTTTTGACCTTGGGGGAAATGATAGGCAATCTTCTCCAAATGATATGAAATTGAGCGATATGACTCCAAAAGATTATGCACTGAACATCAAACTTGCATAACACATTATTAACAGTCCATACTATTGATGTATATGTAACTTCGGAATGTATTTCATATATATTTACTGTACCCTTATAAGAGATGTGTTATTCCTCTATAAGGAAGTGTTGTCATGTGTATTGACAAGTGTCGCAAGTGTGTGTACTTGGAAACCGGTTATTATACCACCATGTGTGAAGTCGGCCCTGAAATATATATTATATTGTGGATGTACCTAGCTAGACAAGTCAGCCCCATAAGGTCACTGGGCAAACAGGTTAGTATAAATAGAGATCGGGAGATCTCTATTTGCATCACTTGGAAACTCACAATTCTCTCACTCAAAAAGTGGCGCACTAGTGAGGAGGAGGATCATCTGCTACTAGGAGACTATCTCAGTGTATTTTGGTTGTACTTTGGTTGAGCCATTGCTCTCTCTATCTCTGAGGAAGTTGTGGGGTTTTTCACCTTAAGGTTTTCCCCACGGAAACTCTATGTCTCTTGTCTCTCATGATTTTGATTCTTGTGATGCTTGTCATGCTTATTGTAATTGTTATGCATTGATATACTATATATGTTATTCTCTCAGTGAAGATCCTAGAGTATTGTGAATTAATGCTCAAAATTTAACATGGTATCAGAGCTAACCTGAGAAGAAGACATTGTGCAGTGACGGAAACTTGGGTTTCTTGTTTATTGGGTTTCGCTCCATCGATTTTGGAAAAGAAGTATAATAGATTGACTCTACTCATCAAGGAAAATCTATCTGTCCAATCAGAATTCAATTCTGAGCATTTTCAGATTTGGCCCTAAAAATTAGGGTTTCCACAAAAATAGGAATTTCTGGAATCTGAAGACATAGCTGGAAGCCCCTTGCAAAAATCGAAGTTTAGAGCTTTGGATCAAGATTTTTGGCTAAGTAGATCTCCAGGAAACTCAAACCTTAATTCAGGGCTCTCCCCAGTGAACCCAGGAGGACAAAAAGGCAAATCTGAAGAGTAAAGTTTTGTTGATCTCAAATTCTGAATACACCAGGCTGATCAGCTCATCAAGGCACATCTTTCTATCCTTTCAGAAAGTTGAAATTCACATTTTGAATTTTTAGGGTTTTTTCGACAAACCCTAATCCGGGACCAGATCCAGTTTTCAGCATTTCAAGTGGTAAGACCTAAACCTTTTCTATTTCCATTTGAATTACTCTTTAAGATGTCTCACCACACCAAACTTGAGGATAAGCTTGAAGGGGCTGATAACTTCCGAGCTTGGAAGTATAGGATTGGGTTAATCCTGGAAGAGAATGAGTTGGACTCATTTATAAAAGAAGACATCCCTATCCCAGAGGATGAAGAGGCTAAAGTATTGCATAAGAAGAACTTGGTCAAGGCAAAGAGAATCATTATTGATTCTATCAAAGACCATCTCATACCCCATGTGTCTTCTCTAAAGACACCCAAGGAGATGTTTGACTCTTTGACCAAGATATTTGAAGGGAAGAACATAAATCGGAAGATGACCCTGCGGAACCAATTGAAAGGGGTAAAACTTCAGAATGGAGAATCCATTCAATCTTATTTTTCTAGGGTCTCGCAGATCAAGGAACAACTAGAAGCAGTGGATGAAATGGTGGAGAATGGTGAAATTGTTATGACCACTCTGAATGGCCTACCTAGGTCATGAGACTCCTTTATTCAAGGAATCTGTGCAAGAAACAAATTGATCTCTTTCAGTAAACTGTGAGAGGAATGCTGTCAAGAAGAAGCTAGGCTTGTAGCTCGTGAAGAAAAGATGGGAGGTGAAGATCAAGCTCTCGCAGCTCACACCAAAAGAAGCAATCCCAAGAAGGAGCACTCTCACTACAAGAGATCCTATCAAAAGAATAAGAAGGATCTAAGATGCTTCACATGCAATGAGAAGGGTCACTTTGCTTCAGATTGTCCCAAGAACAAAAGGGATAACAACAACAACTCCAGCAAGAAGAAGAAGAGCAGCAAAAAAAAGTTCCATGCTCATATTGTCGAGGATGATGAACCTCCAAAGAAGAAGGCTAGGGAAGAAAGTGATGATGACTCATCAACTGAAGAAGAGTATGTTCTAATCTCTGCTCTCACAGGTACTATCTCTCATGGTTGTAATGATTGGTTTATTGACAGTGGAGCTTCAAAACACATGACTAGGTTTAAAGAATCATTTGCTAATCTATCTGAACATGAGTCACCCCACAAGGTGAAACTTGGGGATGACTACCAATACCCTATCAAAGGAAGTGGTGAGGCCTCCTACAACCTAGACTCTGGAAAGTATTTGATGATAAAAGAAGTCCTTATGTGCTTGGGCTCAAGAAGAACCTTCTCTCCATCTTTGCATTGGATGCAAAAGGCATGAGGGTTTCATTTGTGGATGGACAAGTCCTAATGTGGCCAAAGGGTAAATCTATTGATGATGCAGTGGTGATTGGAGAGCAAGAGGGAGGATTGTACAAATTGAAGGGACAACCTGAACATGCCATGGTGACATGAAGACAAAGATTCATCCATAGTCATGAATCACATAGAGGTATGTGTAAATTGTTTTTGAAAAGGTTAATTTATGAGTTATGCAATACATTGAAGAGAACAAGAAAACATTGCTAGACATAACTAGCAAATATGGTGAACAGGTATGTTTTCCTTATATCATAGGATCTCTTATATAAGTATGCATGGCATGATTGATGATGATTGTTCATAAAGACATAGGTTTGAATAATCATGGGTATATGCATATTATGTGTCTTACCTTATTTAATATTATGACTAACCAAGAAGAGTCATAGGTTTGAGTGATCACAGGTTTAGACATGTTATGACTAACCATAAGAGTCTTATATAAACCCTGAATGCTAATGCTTATTATTTATGTTTGAAATGATCATGACTATACATGCTTGAGATTATTGTGTTTTGATAGTATTGAGAATATACTAATGAATGTATGATTTTGTATGAGATCACAAGGATAACACAATGATGATACTAACAAGCATGCATAGGGATCGAGAATGAATATAAGTTCAAGAACAGGTAATCCAGAAAGCAAAGATCAAGAGGGAGTACACTCCAGTGGTTTCTGCAAGGATACAAATATTCAGAGGGAGTTGACCATCTCTCTACATTCCACATCAGAAAGGTGTAGAAGAAGCTACTTCAGCAGCTCCTGCAAGGAAGCAAAGACTCAAAGGGAGTCCACCCAACAAACAAACAAAGATAAGTATTTTAATTACCACTTCTTACATATTTGTTTGTTTAAATAAAATTGTTCAATGATTCATATGCTTATGTTCCTAGACTTAGGATATGTATTGTGCATATTAGAATGATTACATTAATGAACAGTATACTACTAATATGCATGTGATGGGTAAGTGGCCTATGACACTGTACAACATTCCATTGCTACTTATATAGAATGAAACCTCTTTGCTAACATGTTGGGAGTAGTGCAAACTCTTAACAATGTTCTGGTAGAGATTGGAACGCATCTAGAAAGTTATAGGATATGGATGAATGTTGTATTGAAGCATTGGCTAAAATAATTGCATGACTGTATGACATATTTCTTTATGTGTAAGAATTTGTTCTGAAAACTATGAGATGTTTCTAATCATGCAATTTAACTTGTCTTGTAGGAAAGATCGTATACCTTCACCTACAAAAGAAGGACTACAACATTTGTTCCAGCAACAAAGATATCTATTGAAGATATTGAAGTTCCCAGGATCTGGGATGAAGAAATAGAAGAATGCCATGATCCGTCGATCATGAAGAATGATGTTTGGGATGCAGTACCAAGACCTAAAGCGGAGTCTGTAATGACTTCCATATGGATCTATCAGATCAAGCATGCTGCAGATGGCAGCATAGAGAAATATAAAAGTGATGAAATGGAAAATACACCAGATGGATGTCAAGACTGCTTTCTTGAATGGTGTAGTTGAAGAGGAAGTATATGTGGAGCAACCACTCGGTTTTGAAATACATGACAGGGAGTCATATGTGTGCAAATTGAAGAAAGCCTTGTATGGCTTGAAGCAAGCTCCCAGAACTTGGTATGGTAGGATGGACAGTTTCCTATCTAGTTTGGGCTTTACCAAGAGTAAAGTGGATTCCAACCTTTACTACAAGGTTGAGGAAGAGAATCCTGTGATTCTACTTCTGTATGTGGATGACTTATTTGTAACAGGAGATGACAGATTGATTGCAGATACTAAGAGGAAGCTTGCTACTGAGTTCGATATGAAAGATTTGGGAATGATGCATTATTTTCTAGGTATGGAGGTGTGGCAGAATGCAGGTGGGATCTTCCTTGGTCAAGGGAAGTACACAGTAGATATTCTCAAGAGATTCGGGATGATGGATTGCAAGGCCATGGCCACACCCATGGCATCGAATTTGAAGCTTCTATGTGATGCTTCATCTGAGCCAGTTGATATCTCTATGTATCGTCAGATGATTGGGTCCTTGATGTACCTGACGAACACGAGACCAAATATTTGCTTTGCTGTGAACACATTGAGTCAGTTCCTGACAGATCCGTGGAGTGTTCACCTAGTTGTTGTAAAGCATGTTTTGAGGTACCTAAAGGGTACAGTGGATTATGGGCTCAAGTATGAAGCGAATCAAAAGTTTAACTTGCAGGGTTATGTTGATTCAGATTGAGCTGGCAGTGCTACAGATAGGAAGAGCACATCTGGGTGCAGCTTCAGTATGGGATCAAGTGTGATCTCTTGGTTTAGCAGGAAGCAGTCCTGCGTAGCACTAAGTACAACTGAGGCAGAGTATGTTGCAGCCTGTTCATCTAGTTGTGAGGCACTATGGCTACGGAAGCTACTGTTTGAGTTATTTGATCTCCCATTGGATGCTACTGGTATTTTCTGCGATAACCAGAGTTGTGTGAAGCTATCTGAGAACCCAGTGTTTCATGACAGGTTGAAACACATAGAGATCAAATATCACTATATCAGGGATATGGTGTAGAGAGGAGCTATGAAGCTCCTGTATGTTGCGACGGACGAGCAGATTGCAGATGTGCTGACGAAGCCACTAGCCAGGGTGAAGTTCGAGTACTTCAGGGAGAGGCTTGGCATTCTTTAGATTGATGACACTTCAAGGAAGAAGTGATGGACACATTTGCTGAAGCCATTCCAAGCATGTTGGAAGGAGGATCCTTCACATGGCTGTGGATGTAAGCGCTGGATGATGAGCATCAGGATGATGTTCTGGTTTCTGCTTTGTATGATCAGTTGGATCATTTATATGTATGTATGCATCATGTTGGATGCTGGATATGATCGGTTGGATCATTTGTATGTATTTTGTATATGCATCATGTTGGATGCTTGGACCATGTATCTGTATATGTATAAGGTGGATACATTGTATGATCAGGTAGATCATGTATGTTGGTATGTATCAGGTATGATCAGGTAGATCATGTATGTTGATGGATACATTGTGTGGATCATGTATGTATGTATCAGGTGAATACACTATGTATGATGATATGTATTAGGTAGATACTTGGTATGCATCAGGTAGATGCATTGTATGATCAGGATGATCGTGGATGACGAGCTTCTCCAGATGACATGCAGCAGGATGTTGCAGTTATGATGATCAGGATGATCATGTGTACATCAGGATGATGTATGGTGAGTATCAGGATGATACTTTGTGGCCATGGATCAGGTTGTGTAGATGAGCATGTCTGGGAGATCCTATAGGTCAGAGTTGTGTACCAGTAACAGCCTGGGATGCTCTTTCGAGACATTGCTCTGGGAGGACATGCAATTTGTGCCCTGGGAGATTTCATGTTAGAGTTGTGTACCCGTAACATCCTGAGATGCTCTTGCGAGGTTTTGTCCTATGGCATGAAATTTGCTCCTGGGAGATCTGGACAGGATGAAAAAATCCTCAAGTGCTTCAGCCAGGTTTTTCCATGACCACATGTAATTTGCTCCTGGAAAATCTGTACAGGATGAAAAAGGCCTCAGATGCTTCAGCCAGGTTTTGTGGTGGACCACATGTAATTTGCTCCTGGGAGATCTGGACAGGATGAAAAAGGCCTCAAATGCTTTAGCCAGGTTTTGTGGTGAGATCACATGTAATGTGCTCCTGGGAGATCCGACAAGTAGAGCTGTGTGCTCGTAACAGCCTGGGATTCTTCAGCCAGGTTTTGTGATGGGTCACATGTAATTTGCTCCTGGGAGATCTGACAGGTAGAGCTGAGTGCTCATAATAGCCTGGGATGTTGCATCCAGGTTTTTTGATGCACATAATAAGTCCTGAGGATTCCACAATATGGCTAGTGATGATGAAGACCTACAGGTGGCGGGCCTACATCCAGTATGAAAAAGGACTAGCTCTGTAAAACTTCCTATGACGAGTAGAGTCAGAGATTGGTTGAGATAGCAGTAGGAGTGACGATGATGATGACGATGATCCCGAGAAGAAGACTTGTCTAGCAGAACTGTGTCGAGAAATACCTTCCTAGTTAAGAGGGAGTGTTGATGTATATGTAACTTCGGAATGTATTTCATCTATGTATTTCATATATATTTATTGTACCCTTATAAGATATGTGTTATTCCTCTATAAGAAAGTGTCGTCATGTGTATTGACAAGTGTCGCAAGTATGTGTACTTGGCGACGGGTTATTAGACCACCATGTGTGGGGTCAGCCCTTAAATATATATTATATTGTGGATGTACCTAGCTAGACAAGTCGGCCCCATAAGGTCACTGGGAAAACAGGTATAAATAGAGATCGGGATATCTCTATTTGCATCACTTGGAAACTCACACTTCTCTCACTCAGAAAGTGGCACACTAGTGAGGAGGAGGATCATCTGCTGGATCTCAAGTTGAATTCATTCAACTACTTAGAATGGAAGGAAAATATGGACATATTCTTGAAGTCGAAGAGCTTCTCCAGAGTGGTGAATGAATCTACAGTTGAGCCCACTGGTGCAGTAGAGAAATACAAGTACTTAGACAAGCTTGATGAAGCAATAGGACTGCTGCTACTTAGAATTTCTGAAGACCTACACTTTCATGTTATCAATCTGAAGAATCCAAAGGAGGTTTGGGAAAAGCTCGAATCTCTTCTTGGTCAGAAGAATGATCTGAAGGATCATAAATTAGAAAATGAGCTCATGTCCTTGAGCCCAAGCAGTTTTGAAACTATCATTGAGTTTATCAACAAATTCAAGAACTTGATTTCACAGTTGAAGAGGTATGGGATTGAGAAGGAAGAAAAACAACTCATTCTTTCCATCCTGTCAAAGCTAGGCCTTAATTATTCAGTGTTTGTTTCGACCTTCTAGTCAGCAAAGTTGTCCATTCCAAAATGGAAATTCCCTTTGCTTGAAGACTTCATCCAATCCCTCACTCTTGAGGAGGATACGCTAGTGTACATGGGAGTGATAAAAGCCAAATTGGATTTATCTCTTGTAGCTACTGAGTTAAGGAGAGAGAATGGCAAAGGAAAACAAAAAATTTCCGATAGAAAGTCGAATTACCAAAAACAGAAGGAGGCTCCAAACCAGTCAGATGGAGTCTTGAATCCTAAGAAGGACAAGCAAAATCAGAAGGGAAAATCCAAATGCACATACTGTAATCGAGGATATCACCCTGAGAGCTCATGTATGAAGAAGACCATAGATCTCATGGCTTCAATTCATGAAAAAAAAATCTCCAGTGCCTGCATGTGCTAGAAAGAAAGAGAGTGAACCATCTGGATCTGAGAACAAAGAGAGATGCCATGCTCTCATGGCGAGTGCATCAACTCAATCCTCCTTAATCATAGATTCTGGAGCATCAAGAAACATGTATTCCTCCAAGGATATCTTCAATGGATTCGAAGCTACTGTTGGACCATCCATTATGTTGGGGAATTATTCTGAGGTATCCTCTGAGCGAATTGGAAGAATCAAACTTGAGCATGGGTACTTTTCTGATGTACTCTATGTCCCTACTCTCAATACTAATATACTTTCAGTATATCATATGACCCATACTAGAGATCCCAAGAGGATTATCTCTCTCCAAATGAGGTTGAAATTCAAGACATGGTATCAGGTTCTACCATTGCAAAAGGTGCTGCAAATCATAAGTTGAAACAATATGCGTTCTCCCATTTTCTACCTCTCTACACAGTCTTCTCTTCACACTCATGCAAATGAAGAGAGTAGGCTATGGCATGCAATATTTGGGCATCTTAACTATCAATACTTGCAATACATGCATACTAAAGAGATGGTTGAAGGGATTCCCAAAATCAAGTTTTCTAAGGGAAACTATCATGATTGTTTGATTGGAAAGCATCTTGAAAAGAAATTTGAGAAGGGGAAGGCAAAGAGAGCCTCTCAACCACTAGATCGGATTCATAGTGATGTTGCCAAGCCATTTCCAGATCTATATTTGAACAAGGCAAGGTATATTCTTACTTTTATTGATGATTATTCAAGATTTACATGGGTATACTTTCTCAGATTAAAGTCAGAAGTATTTGGATTCTGTAAGTTTTTCAAGTCTTCTGCATAAACATTTTCATATAGAAAGATCAAGGCTATTCACACTGATAATGGAGGTGAGTACATCAAGGGTGACTTTCAAACCTTTTGTGTTGAAGAGTGCATTGAGATGCAACATATTTTCCCCTATACACCAAAACATAATGATGTTGTTGAAAGGAAGAACAGAACATTGAAAGAGATGGCCACCTGCATGCTAAATTCAAAAGGGTTGCAACCTAGTCTTTCGGCAGAAGCCATTAACTGTGACACCTAGCTTCAGAACATAGTTCCTCACAAAGGACTCAAAGATATGAGTCCTTTTGAAGCATGAATGCGATACAAACCTAATGTGTCTCATCTTAGAGTTTTTTCCACTTACTTACAACTTTCCTGGCCAAATTATTGTAGATAGCATGTCTTTATGTTTGCTGCATTCAATTCATCCTCAGTTAACCCATTTAAAAACTCTATGGCATTGTCAACACATTCAATGGGCTTCTTATTCAACTTTTCTTTTACTGTTGTCACACTTTGTTTAGTCAATTTAATTACCTCTTTGTCAAAAATAAAATCAAGGTAGGGTCTTCATTTGTTTGCTTCTACAATGACATCATCCCAAATTACCTGTTTTGCTTCCTGCAATGATGATTGACCTGTAACCTGCTTCATCAATTCATCATTTTTAACCTGTAAATCTTGGTATTTAGCTTCCCAAGTATTTCTGTCCTATTCTTCTTTTGAAACTCTGCTTTCCAGATTTGTATTCTATTTTTGCAACTTTTCTAGCTCTAAGTATTTTAGAGTTACCTGTGCCATAGCTTGAACAATGGAGAAATCACCAGATTCAATGGAAGAAGAGGTGATCATACTCTCCAACTCTTTACTTTTCTCTTGCAATTTCTTCTCCAAATCTTCAGACTTAGCTTTTAGATTCTTCTCGCTCTCCACTATAATAGTGATTATTGATTTTTTTTATTATAAAAACTTGTTTCCATGAGGATGGATACTCTTTTCCCATGCAATTAACATGATGGGTTTTTTGTTAAAATTGGATGAAGCTATTATTCATACATTGAAGAACGATGTCTTATAGTGATTGAGATTGTTTTTTCAATTTAACCATAAACAACAAAAACGAAAAAATAAAAGCAGAATATTTTTAAATTAATTTAAAAATATATATCGAAACTTTGTAAATGAATCTGTTGAAATCAAATAAGAAGAATCGACACACTGCTAAACGTAAAACAACTCATCATTCACTAGATGGTACTTTGTTGGATTACTTTAGTTCACCGTATCTTTTTGCTGGATGTAATTTTATATTTTGTTAAGATATGTAGATAAAGAAAAAGTGAGTTCTTTACCTCAAACAATCCATCTATATCATGAAAGTGTTTAAAACGAAACACAACTAAGTTTTATATGCTTACTTTTTAATATATTAATTCTCCTGGACACCCAGGTTCGGTCTCCCACCTCTGAGACCCTTTTATTATTTTGTTTTCTTATTTCGAGTGACCCATTAATTGTTGTAGGAAACATTCTTCGCAAACTAGACATCCTTGCTCCCCATAAAGAAGCATTTAGTTGGGGTGGTTAAGAATGGAAAAATTAGCTCCCTTGGGCTTCTGTTATTGCAAACAAATAAATTTAACTTGACCATTGGCAAATAAACTTTGAGCTAGATCATCTTCTTGCTATATTATTTGTTTTTTCAAATGGATGTGTCTCTGCTTGCAACAATATCTATAAATTCCTATACCTTTCATCAGGAAGACTAGAACCTCATCAATGAACAGTTACGCGCACGATAAAAGGGACATCTATTCTCTTTGTTATTTGAAAAAGGATGTAACATCAGATCCATTGGGAAAGCTTTAATGTATTTTTTTTTAAATGAGCTAGAATAGAGTAATTAATGTCAAATAGTTTTCAAACAAACAATGTGGAATTACCTTTTATAATTTTTTAAATGAAAAACTATGCCACACCAACTATCCTTCTCATGCTCTAATGGATGCCAACAAGTGCATTATTAAATTGCATGCAATGTAGCATATGCACACAACCCACAATATTACATGGGGTGCTTTCTCATGTTAAATTTTGAGCATTAATTCACAATACTCTAGGATCTTCACTGAGAGAATAACATGTACAGTATATCAATGCATAACAATCACAATAAGCATGACAAGCATCACAAGAATCAAAAGCATGAGAGACAAGAGACACAGAGTTTCCATGGGGAAAACCCTAAGGTGAAAAACCCCACAACTTCCTCAGAGATAGAGAGAGCATTGGCTCAACCAAAGTACAACCAAAATACACTGAGATAGTCTCCTAGTAGCAGATGATCCTCCTCCTCACTAGTGCGCCACTTTCTGAGTGACAGAAGTGTAACTTTTCGAATGATACAAATAGAGATCTCCCGATCTCTATTTATACTTAACCTGTTTGCCCAGTTACACTATGGGGATGACTTGTCTATCTAGATACATCCACAATATAATACATATTTCAGGGTCGACCCCACACATGGTGGTCTAATAACCCATCGACAAGTACACACACTTGCGACACTTGTCAATCCACATGATGACACTTCCTTATAGAGGAATAACACATCTCTAATAAGGGTATAATAAATATATATGAAATACATTCCGAAGTTACATATACATCAACACTCCCTCTTAACTAGGAAGGTATTTCTCGACACAGATCTGCTAGACAAGTCTTCTTCTCGGGATCATCATTGTCATTGTTGTTGCTATCTCAACCAATCTCTGACTCTACTTGTCATAGGAAGTTCTACAGAGCCAGTCCTTTTTCGTACTGGATGTAGACCCACCACCTGTAGGTCTTCGTCATCACTGGCCATACTGTGGAATCCTCAAGACTTATTACGTGCGTCACAAAACCTCGAAAGAGCATCCCAGGCTGTTATGAGCACATGGCTCTACCTATAGGATCTCCCAGGGCCATATTATATGTGACCTCACCACAAAACCTCACAAGAAAATCCTAGGCTGTTACGAGCACACAGCTCTACCTATAGGATCTCCCAGGGACAGATTATATGTGGTCACCACAAAACCTCGCAAGAGCATCCCAGGCTGTTACAAGCACACAGCTCTACCTATAGGATCTCCCAGGGACAGATTATATGTGGTCATGGAAAAACCTCGCAAGAGCATCCCAGGACTTATTACGGGCACACAGCCCAACCTATCGGATCTCCCAGGGACATATTATATGCCATAGGACAAAACCTCGAAAGAGCATCTGCTAGATATCCCAGGGCCAAATTATATGCCATAGGCAAAACCTTGAAAGACTATCTGCAGATCTCCCAGGGCCAAATTATATGTCCTCCCAGAGCAAAACCTCGAAAGAGCATTTGCTAGATATCATAGAGCCAAATTACATGACATAGGCAAAACCTAGAAAGACTATCTGCAAATCTCCCAGGGCCAAATTATATGCTCATCTACACAACCTAATCCACGGCCATAGAGTATCAACCTGATACTCACCATACATCATCCTGATGTACACATGATCATCCTGATCATCATCACTGCAACATCCCGCTGCATGTCATCTGGAGCAACATCCTGAAGCTCGTCATCCACGATCATCCTAATCATACAATGCATCTACCTGATGCATACCAAGTATCTATCATCATACATGATTCACCTGATCATACAATGTATCCACCTGATACAAATACAAATACATGATCCACCTGATCATACATGATACATATCAATATACATGATCTACCTGATCATACAATGTATCAACCTGATACATATACAGATACATGGTCCAAGCATCCAACATGATGTATATACAAAATACATATAAATGATCCAACTGATCATATCCAGCATCCAACATGATGCATACATACATATATAAATGATCCAACTGATCATACAAAGCAGAAACCAGAACATCATCCTAATGCTCATCATCCAGCACTTACATCCACAGCCATGTGAAGGATCCTCCTTCACATGGCTAGTGGATTCACCCTGGCTAGTGGCTTCGTCAGCACACCTGCAATCTGCTCGTCCGTCGCAACGTACAGGAGCTTCACAACTCCTCTCTGCACCATATCCCTGATATAGTGATATTTGATCTCTATGTGTTTCAACCTGTCATGAAACAATGGGTTCTCGGATAGCTTCACACAACTCTGGTTATCACAAAAGATACCAATAGCATCCAACGGGAGATCAAATAACTCAGACAGTAGCTTCCGTAGCCATACTGCCTCACAATTAGCTGAACAGGCCGCAACATACTCTGCCTCAGCTGTACTCAGTGCTACGCAGGACTGCTTCCTGCTAAACCAAGAGATCACACCTGATCCCATACTGAAGTAGCACCCAGATGTGCTCTTCCTATCTATAGCACTGCCAGCCCAATCTGAATCAACATAACCCTGCAGTTTAAACTTTTGATTCGCTTCATACTTGAGCCCATAATCCACTGTACCCTTCAGGTACCTCAGAACATGCTTTACAGCAACCAGGTGAACACTCCTCAGATCAGTCAGGAACTGACTCAATGTGTTCACATCAAAGCAAATATCTGGTCTCGTGTTCGTCAGGTACATCAAGGACCCAATCATTTGACGATACATAGAGACATCAACCGGCTCAGATGAAGCATCACATAGAAGCTTTAGATTCGATGCCATAGGTGTGGCCATGGCCTTGCAATCCATCATCCTGAATCTCTTCAAGATATCTACTGTGTACTTCCCTTGACCAAGGAAGATCCCATCTGCACTCTGCCACACCTCCATACCTAGGAAATAATGCATCATTCCCAAATATTTCATATTGAACTCGGCAGCAAGCTTCCTCTTAGTATCTGCAATCAATCTGTCATCTCCCATTACAAATAAGTCATCCACATACAGGAGTAGAATCACAGGATTCCCTTCCTCAACCTTGTAGTAGAGGTTGGAATCCGCTTTACTCTTGGTAAAGCCCAAACTAGATAGGAAACTGTCCATCCTACCATACCAGGTTCTGGGAGCTTGCTTCAAGCCATACAAGGCTTTCTTCAATCTGCACACATATGACTCCCTGTCATGTATTTCAAAACCGAGTGGTTGCTCCACATATACTTCCTCTTCAACTACAACATTCAAGAAAGCAGTCTTGACATCCATCTAGTGTATTTTCCATTTCATTGCTGCAGCCAGGGCAAGTACTGTTCTAATGGAAGTATACCTGGCTACAGGTGCAAAAGTTTCTTCATAATCTACTCCCTCTTTCTAAGAGAAGCCACGAGATACGAATCTTGCCTTGTATTTCTCTACACTGCCATCTGCAGCATGCTTGATTTTGTAGATCCATTTGGAAGTCACAACAGACTTCTCTTTAGGTCTTGGGACAACATCCCAAACATCATTCTTCATTATTGATTGGTATTCCTCAACCATGGCATCCTTCCATTCTTTCTTTTCCGCTGCTTCTTCATAACTGGAAGGTTCTTTGTTCATAATGTCATAGAGTAAAGCAACATAGCTGGTATGTGATCTGGTTCTCTTCTTTGCTCTATGTTCTTCTTCTGGAATTCCAAATCTTTCTGCATCTTGAATGAGCTCTCTAGCCCATGTAGGTTTCCTCTTGTGAGAGTTATCCTCACGGGGTGGATCTACAGGTTCTTGCGGATCTTCAAACTCACGAACAACTTCTGGAATTGCTTCAGTCATGGTAGTGTCTTGAAATCTAGATTCCTTAGGTTCTTCATAAACTTTGATAGGTGCCTTCCTTGATTTGATGAATGGTGAGTTTTCATCAAATGTTACATCCCTGCTGACATCAATCTTCTTGAACCCTGGAAAGTATATTCTATAAGCCTTCAAGCTTTCACTGTAACCCACAAAGATACCCTTCTTTCCTGAAGGATCTAGTTTGGTCCTCTTTTCCTTTGGGACATGAGTGTAAACTAGACAACCAAATATTTCGAGATGGCTGACTTCAGGTTTCTTACCAGAAAAGACCTCTTCTGGTGTCTTGTTGTCCAATATCTTGTGGGGTGTTTTGTTCTGCACATATACAGTTGTTCTAGCTGCTTCTGCCCATAGATGCATAGGTAGATCCTGGTCATGCAGCATTGCCCTTGCTGCTTCCATGATTGTTCTGTTCTTCCTTTCTGTAACTCCATTCTGTTGAGGATTATAAGGAGCAGTCAACTCCCTCTTAATCCCTGAATCACTGCAAAGCTTCTTGAAGTCACCTGAGGTGAATTCTCCACCATTGTCGGATCTGAATGTTTTGATCTTCTTGTCAGTTTGATTCTCCATCAAGGTTTTGAATTCCTTGAACTTATCAAGCACCTCATCTTTGTTCTTCAAGAAGTATACGCAAGTTTTCCTGGAGAAGTCATCAATAAAAGAGACATAGTAAACATACCCACTTAGAGAACTGGATGACATAGGACCACATACATCTGAGTGGATGATTTCCAGGATATCTTTTGCCTTGCTTTCACTGCTTGGGAAAGCCTTCTTAATGTTCTTACCTTTTGCACATCCTTTGCAAACACCTTCATGTTTGGTCTTGATTTCAGGAAGACCCTCTACAACCTTGCTTGCAATTGGAAGTTCCCTATAATGCATATGAGCAAGTCTGCTATGCCAAAGTTCACTTGTCTCCATGGATTCATGTACCATGGCATGTTCAGGTTGACCCTTCAATTTATACAAACCTCCCTCTTGCTCTCCAATCACTATTGCATCATCGATTGTTTTACCCTTTGGCCATATTAGGACTTGGCCATCCCACAAATGCAACCCTCATACCTTTTGCATCCAATGCAGAGATGGAGAGTAAGTTCTTCTTGAGCCCAGGTACATAAAGGACTTCTTTCATCTTCAAAGATTTTCCAGAATCTAGGTTATAGGAGGCTTCACCACTTCCTTTGATTGGGTATTGAAAATCATCCCCAAGTTTCACCTTATAAGGTGATTCATGTTCAAATAGGTTTACAAAAGATTCCTTGAACCCAGTCATGTGTTTGGAAGTCCCACTGTCAATCAACCAATCATTACAACCATGGGAGATAGTACCTGTGAGAGCAGAGATTAGAACATACTCTTCTTCACTTGATGAGTCATCATCACTATCATCACTTTCTGCTCTAACCTTCTTCTTTGGAGGTTCATCATCCTCGGCAGCATGAGCATGGAACTTTCTTTTGCTGCCCTTCTTCTTCTTGCTGGAGTTGTTGTTATTATCCCTTTTGTTCTTGGGACAATCTTAGGCAAAGTGACCCTTCTCATTGCATGTGAAGCATCTTATATCCTTCTTATTCTTTTGATAGGCTCTCTTGTAGTGAGAGTGCTCCTTCTTGGGATTTCTTCTTTTGGTGTGAACTGCGAGAGCTTGATCTTCACCTCCCATCTTTTTCTCACGAGCTACAAGTCTAACTCCATCTTGAGAGCATTCTTCCCACAATCTGTTGAAGGAGATCAACTTCTTCCTTGCACAAATTGCTTGAATAAAGGAATCCCATGACCTGGGTAGGCCATTTAGAGTGGTCATGAAAACTTCACCATTCTCCACCATTTCATCTACTGCTTCCAGTTGTTCCTTAATCTGGGAGACCCTAGAAAAATAAGATTGAATGGTTTCTCCATTTTGAAACTTTACTCCTTTCAATTGGTTCTGCAGGGTCATCTTCCGATTTATGTTCTTCCCTTCAAATAGCTTGGTCAAAGAGTCAAACATCTCCTTGGGTGTCTTTAGAGAAGACACATGGGGTATGAGATGGTCTTTGATAGAATCAACAATGATTCTCTTTGCCTTGACCAAGTTCTTCTTGTGCAATACTTTAGCCTCTTCATCCTCTGGGATAGGGATGTCTTCTTTTATATATGAGTCCAACTCATTCTCTTCCAGGATTAACCCAATCCTATACTTCCAAGCTCGGAAGTTATCAGCCCCTTCAAGCTTATCCTCAAGCTTGGTGTGGTGAGACATCTTAAAGAGTACTTCAAATGGAAATAGAAAAGATTTAGGTCTTACCACTTGAAATGCTGAAAACTGGATCTGGTCCCGGATTAGGGTTTGTCGAAAAAACCCTAAAAATTCAAAATGTGAATTTCAACTTTCTGAAAGGATAGAAAGATGCGCCTTGATGAGATGATCAGCCTAGTGTATTCAGAATTTGAGATCAGCAAAGCTTTACCCTTCATATTTGCCTTTTTGTCCTCTTGGGTTCACTAGGGAGAGCCCTGAATTAGGGTTTGTGTTTCCCGGAGATCTACCCAGCCAAAAATCTCGATCCAAAGCTCTAAACTTCGATTTTTTCAAGGAGCTTCCAGCTATGTCTTCAGATTTCAGAAATTCCTATTTTTGTGGAAACCCTAATGTTTAGGGCCAAATCAGAAAATGCTCAGAATTGAATTCTGATTGGACAGATAGATTCTCCTTGATGAGTAGAGTCAATCTACTATACTGCTTTTCCAAAAACTATGGAGAGAAACCCAATAAACAAGAAACTCAAGTTTCATCACTGCAAAATGTCTTCTTCTCAGGTTAGCTCTGATACCAAGTTAAATTTTGAGCATTAATTCACAATACTGTAGGATCTTCACTGAGAGAATAACATGTACAGTATATCAATGCATAACGATCACAATAAGCATGACAAGCATCATAAGAATCAAAAGCATGAGAGACAAGAGACATAGAGTTTCCATGGGGAAAACCCTAAGGTGAAAAAATCCACAACTTCCTCAGAGATAGAGAGAGCAATGGCTAAACCAAAGTACAACCAAGATACACTGAGATAGTCTCCTAGTAGCAGATGATCCTCCTCCTCATTAGTGCTCCACTTTCTAAGTGAGAAAGTGTAACTTTCCGAATGATACAAATAGAGATCTCTCGATATCTATTTATACTTAACCTGTTTGCGCAGTTACACTATGGGGCTGACTTGTCTATCTAGATACATCCACAATATAATACATATTCCAGGGCCAACCCCACACATGGTGATCTAATAACCCATCGGCAAGTACACACACTTGCGACACTTGTCAATCCACATGACGACACTTCCTTATAGAGGAATAACACATCTCTAATAAGGGTACAATAAATATATATGAAATACATTCTGAAGTTACATATACATCAACATCTGAAAGCCTCGCCGATGCTTACTGAAATCACTTACAGAAATCCTATGATGTATTCATTAGAAAATGTAGCATGCATGGAAGCCTTCCATGGATTAAGAACATGTTGCACGAGGTTTGGAAATAGATCACCATAGATCCATCTTAAAGGGGATCTACCAAGCACCGAGAGGGATCAAATATTTCCAAGTGTAAAACCCTTTTTAGAGTGCAAATGTTGAGGAAACCTTTTAATTTATTTATAGTTATATATATATGTGCTCTTGTAAATGTTTTAAATGACATGTTATTTTTATAATATTTTATTATTTTTTAAAAAGACACGTGTCACCTACATGATGAGCACGAAAGGAGTTACACATCTCCCCCTACTTTCCTGTAGAATGCGCCTCTTCGGCGCAATGAAGTTGTGTCTTTTTAAGCCTAGTGCGCTAGGGTTTGGAAACTAGCAAAGTTACAATCTTGTTACAATCCTTCTATCTTGGTTGAAATATGAGCACACGTAGAAAATAAAGTTTCTTTATATGTCCTTAAGTAATTTGGCCACACTCCATTGATCTATTTGAAGGCCCCGATCGATGGATTCATTGTAGATTTATAGGTGAAGGCCCAATTAATGCTACACCCAACAATGCAGCAGCAACATATTTCAAAGTTTAAAGAGCAATCACCCCAGCTTAATCACTTCACTTTCATACAACTTGGACTTGAGAAAAAATGTTAAAGTATGAAGACAGAAAAGAATGGACCACAAGTGGGCATATTGATTGCCTTATGAATATTAACCATGAGCTTATATATGATTACACCAGAACAATACTAATGTCCAATACTATGGGACAGGAAATACTATGGGATAGCCAAGTGTCCTAGTCAAACTATAATCAACTAACCACTCAACTAATTAATGTACCAATAACGGGTAGTGGACTGGTGAGATTACAATTCTTAACACATCCCCTTAATCTCAACCGGGACAATATTCAGCACTGTCAATGCCTAAGTGATGTGCCTGCTTGTCTATGTCTCAGCTAGGCTTACATTTCATTCAAAAAACTTAAGCTTTACTTTCTTCCTTGGTGTGTACTTGGATTGCTTCTTCTTTTTCTCCTTGAACTTGATGCTAAGTAGGTGTTCTTCAACGTCTTCTTTAGCTTCTGCACAATAAACAGTTTTATTGCTTTTCATTGGTCCTTGAACATAGTGAAGTCTTCTTCTTCTTCTGTTTCAACATATTTTATGTTATTTTCCATTTTACCTGCACACTCAAAACTTTTGTTAGAAAAAAGATGAATATATTTCAGCTCTTCTTAGAGAGCATTCACATCTTCCTCTTCTCTTGTTTCAATGATTTTCAGCTCTTCTTGGAGAGATTTCACTTCTTCGTGTTCCTCATCTTCGTTTTTTTCATCTTCCTCTTGTTGGTTGTGGAGCTTGATCTCCTAGATTCAAAGATATTATTATTCATCCGTGTTTGTACCCCAGATTCAAAGATATTATTATTCATCCGTGTTTGTACTCCATATTTATATGAAATGCAAAAGGATTGTACACTCACCCCAACGGGGGGAGGGGGGGGCGAAGCCTACCCCCACTGGGGTTCGGGGGTAACCCGTGGTATTTACCCATGATATTCTCCTTTATAAGAAAGACATTGTAATACAGCTAGGGTTGATGTATTAGGTATTATGCATTGTAAAGATCTCTGAGATCGAAACGAGAGACTGTGAGAGTGTGAAGAGGAAGTCGCAGCGGCTGTGTTGCACGTTGTATCCCTTCAGTTTGTTGGATGGTATAATAATAAGGACTAACAATTTCAGTGTGGACGTAGCCCATCTTGGGTGAACCACGATATATTGGTGTCTCTCTTGTAATGTGTTTGTGTAATTTATATTTGCATCTTATTTATTTTTATTGTTATGCGATCATGTTTTTCTAACAATTGGTATCAGAGCCAAAGGTTTATTTGGTAGATAAACCTGCATGAAACTAGGGTTTCTAGTTCAAGTGGGAGCAATGGCAGAAGAAGGAAAGTTTAAGTTCGATAAATTTAATGGCTAGAACTACTAGTTATGGAAGATGCAAATGGATTACTATCTATACCAGAAGGATCTATTCTTGCCGTTGGGAGGAAGAGCAAAGAATATGACGACAATGAAGGATGAAGAATGGGAGGTTCTTGAGAGAAAGGAATTGGGAACAATACGGCTGTCCTTGGCTTCGTCGATGGCTTTCAATATCTCAAAATAAAAGACAACAGAGGATTTGATGAGCGCATTGGGTAAGCTGTATGAAAAACCCTCGACCTCCAACAAGGTATTTCTAATGAAGTGTTTATTTAATATGAAGATGTCTGAAGGTGGATCTGTTGCTAATCATTTAAATGAATTTAATACGGTTACAAATCAACTAAGTTATGTAAGTGTGAACTTTGATGATGAGGTTAGGGCTCTTCTAATCTTGTGTTCATTGCGAGAAAGATGGAATAGCTTGGTCATGGATGTAAGTAACTTTGTCTCTGGCTCAAACACCTTGAAATTTGATGATGTTATTGGTGTTATTCTTAACCAGGAAATGCGAAGAAAAAGCACAGGTGAGACATTAGGTAATGCATTGACCATGGAGAGAAAGGGAAGACAAAGGGAGAAAGGAAAGAGACAAGGTAATTGTGGCAAGTATAAAACGGGAAGATCCAAGTCCAGACTGGGAAATATAGAGTGTTGGAACTGTGGAAAGAAAGGACATCTGAAGAAAGACTGCATATCTCTAAAGAAGAAAGGAGATGGACAATAGGAAACTACCTAGGAAGCAAATGTAGCCGGTGATGTGTTACAAGATGCTTTGATTCTTTCTTTAGATAATACTAGTTATTACTGGGTAGTAGATTCAGGGGCTTCATGTCATGCTACACCCCATAGGAAATATTTTAATGATTATATTCCAGGCAATTTTGGACATGTATTATTGGATGATGATGAACCATGTAAAATTGTTGAAATGGGTAAGGTATGGATAAAATTTAAGAATGGAACTGAATGGTTGTTGAAAGATGTAAGGAATATTCCTATTATGAAAAGAAATATGATCTCAATAGGGTAGTTGGGAGATGGAGGCTGTTTATCTACGTTTAGAAAAATGTGGTGGAAGATCACTAAAGGAACAATGGTGATAGAAAAAGGAGACAGGATGGGTACATTGTATTTATGTCCTCATAATACTGACCATTCTATCTCTTTAGATTCCACAAGAACAGATGCAGCATTGTGGCATCATAGGCTTGGCCACATGAGTGAGAAGGGGATGCAGATTCTCCACTCAAGGAAGTTACTGCCAAATTTGAAGCAAGTTTGGAATTCTGTGAGAACTGTGTTTATGGAAAACATAAGAGTCATATTTCTCAGGGTTGGGAAATAGAAGAAGAATGAAAAGTTAAAGCTTGTGCATACACATGTATGGGGATTGGCTCAAGTACAATCTCTTGGTGGCTCTCATTATTGTGTTACATTTATTGATGATGCAACTAGAAAAACTTGGGTTTATTGCATTATACATAAATCTGATGTGTTTGCTACTTTTAAGAAGTGGAAAGCTTTGGTTAAGAATGAGACAGGAAAAAGGTTGAAGTGTCTCATATATGATAATGGAGGTGAGTACTACAGCAAAGAGTTTGATAGTTATTGTTCATACCATGGGATTCATAGAGAGAAGACAGTCCTAGGAACACCACAAGAAAATGGTGTGTCCGAAAGGATGAATAGAACAATAATGGAGTGTGCAAGGTGTATGAGATTGCATGCAGGGTTTTCCTTACATTTTTAGGCAGATGCTGTAAATACTATTGTTTATTTAATAAACAGAGGGCCTTCAAATTCTTTGGATGGTGGTATTCCAGAGGAGGCATGGACAGGTAAAAATGTAAACTACTCATTTCTGAGAACGTTTGGTTGTGAATCATTTGTCCATATTGATAAATAAAATAGAACAAAGCTTGAAGCTAAATCCAAGAAATGAACCTTTATTGGATATGGAGTTGATGATTTTGGTTATCGCTTATGGGATTATGAAAATAAAAAAAATCATTAGGAGTAGAGATGTGATATTCAATGAAAAGGTCATGTATAAAGATCAGTTGTAGGGAAAGAAACAGGAAAAGGAAAACACATAGTACACAGTACTTGATGAAATTAAAGAAGATGAAGTTCCAAAGGTGCCAAAAAATCAAGAACAACAACAAGTACCTAAAACTCCTGCAAGTGTAAGAAGATCTACTAGGTTAAGTAGACTCCCTGAACGATACTCTCCTTCAATGCATTATTTATTGATGACTGATTCTGGTGAACCAGAATTTTATGAAGAAGCAATGTAGGTGGAAACTAGAAAGAAGTGGGAGCAAGGCATGAATGAGGAGATGGACTCATTGGTAGGAAACCAAACTTGGGTTTTGGTTTAGTTTCCTGCTCGTAAAAGAGCATTGCAGAACAAATGGGTTTACAGGTTGAAGGAAGAATAAGGAGGAAAGAAGCGGTACAAGGAAAGACTTGTTGTAAAGGGGTTTGCACAGAAGAAAGGTATAGATTTTGATGAAATATTTTCTCCTGTTGTTAATATGAATTCAATTAGGACTATTTTAAGTCTAGTGGTGGTAGAATATTTTCATCCTGAACAGTTAGATGTAAAAACAACCTTTCTCCATGGGGATTTGGAGGAAGAGATATATATGCAACAACCACAAGGGTATTAGGTCAAAGGGAATGAAAATTTGGTATGTAGGTTGAAAAATAGCTTGTATGGCTTGAAGCAAGCTCCAAGGAAGTGGTATTTAAAATTTGACAGGTTTATGACAGAAAAAGGTTATAGTAGATGTCATTCTGACCACTGTGTTTATTTCAAGAGTCTAAACAATTAAAGATATATTATCTTATTATTGTATGTGGATGACGTGCTTATTGCAGGGTATAACACGCAGGATATAAATGTACTCAAAAGGAAGCTAGCTAATTCCTTTGCGATGAAGGATTTGGGTGATGCAAAGCAAATCCTTGGTATGAGAATAACAAGAGACATGAAAAATCGCAAATTGACATTGTCTCAGAGTGAGTACATACAAAACTTGTTGGAGAGGTTCAGAATGCAGAATGAAAAACCAGTTAGTACATTTTTGGCTAACCATTTCAAAATAAGTAAGGAAATGTGTCCCAAGACATAGGAAGAGATAGATTACATGTCCAAGATTCCCTATTCATCAGCAGTTGACAGCTTGATGTATGCCATGGTGTGCACAAGACCAGATATTTCACATGCAGTGGGAGTTGTGAGTAGATATATGAACAATCCAGGTAGAGAACATTGGAAGGAAGTACAGTGGATTCTCAGGTATATGAGAGGTACTACCACTCATGCATTATGTTTTGGAGGTTCAGATATTGATCTACAGGGATATGTTGATACAGATATGGTAGGTGATAAGGATAGAAGGAGGGGCACCATAGGGCATGTGTTTACTGTAGGTGGAACAACACTAAATTGGATTTCAAAACTTCAAAAGGTTGTTGCACTTTCAACAACGGAAGAAGAGTATGTTGTTGTTTAGAGGCTAATAAAGAGATGATTTGGTTGCAGAGGTTTATGGAGGAATTGGGTAAGAAGAAAAAGGATAGCAAGTTGTATAGTGACAGCCAGAGTGCCATTCATCTTGCAAAGAAATCAGCATTCCATTCCAGGACTAAACATATACAGCTCCAGTACCATTTCATGCGCTCTGTTCTGGAAGATGGACTGTTGAAGCTGGAAAAGATACATACTAGCGAGAATCCTGTAGACATGTTCACAAAGGTAGTGAGCAAAGAGAAACTGAGTTCCTGCTCGGTTTCAGTTGGCCTTCTAGAGTGAAGTTGAAAATGAGAAATTTTCCAAGTCCAAGGTCCAGCAAGTGCAGCAGCGGTGTAGTTGTTGTGATCAGTCTCCAGTGGGAGATTGTTGGTTGTGGAGACTGATCTCCCAGATTCAGAGATATTATTATTCAGACGTGTTTGCACCCCATCTTTATATGATATGAAAAAGGAATGTACACTCACCCCAGCAGGGGGTGTTGACCGAATCGCGACCTCACAGTCGACAGGGATCCATCGACTATCGACCCATACCACAGTCTCCCTGGGCACCGGCCTGGGCAGGTTTGAGCCCGCCCAGCAACACCCGTAGAGCGGATGAGGTCTCACCCGAGGCGTCCAGGAAGAGCAGACGGAACCATGTTTCTACCGAGGGAGGAGGCGAGTTGCGACACTATGATACCGACATCAATTCCAAACATTCACCATGAAGTTCTAACATGTCGCAGCATTTAACATTACCAGAAACAAAGATTGCATATTACTTCAATTGCACATAACACATTATCGCAGCATTTATATTATAGCAACAGAAAACAGATAACTGCATTAAGAATAAATAACATGAACATCCAACAACATTACGCATAGATTGCACCAAATCATCATCCTTATATTACTCGGCAAACCAAAAGCAGTACATAAACATCCGCATTATTTCTGTTAATCTCCATATATGGCACTTCTCTTCATTCTTCTATCCATCCATGCACCATCTCTCTTCCAACACTTACAATTCTCATCTATTTATAGGCTTCCGCCAATTACAATACTTGTCCACTTTCCTAACCGACACTATGGACAATCTACTAACTGACTTGGTCTAATGACCCAAAAACCCGCGTACCGCAGTACAATGACTCGATATTACAAAATACATGACCAAAAACCCGCCAACTACGGTATACTTGACTCAATACTACAAAATACATGGTCCAAGTGACCCAAAACCCGCCAAGTGCGGTATCCTTTGGCCCAAAATACTCCTTTCGCGCCTTCATCCAACATGTCGCGGCGTCAGCAGTACCGCGACCTTTCCTCATCAAACTGCCTGCCAACAGGCCCCCAACACAATCTTGTGGCTCGCCCTTGAGCCACGTCAACCTCATCTGTTCTTGCTGTCTGGAGCACGAATTGTTGTCCCCTTCGTTCGGCTATACAGATCCTAGGATACCAATTTTGTAAGCCCTCCATGAGCATAGGCGACCCCTGTCTTGCAATCAGGGACATTGTGAACTCTTCCTCCAGTCGCATGGAATCGTGTCGACTGAAAGAAAAAGAGCCCGAACAGTACTAAGGGGTGGGACCGACGGACAACTATGGCACATCTGTTTCGCGCCAACGTCCGTCTTCTACTGAGTTCAGGGAGCTACCACCCCAACTAGCCTGCTAAGCAAAAATGGCACAACCCTTTGATTGACTACTACATACTAAAACATGCGGGACCGACTAAGGATGCATTTCATTGTTGACACATCCTGCAGCCACCCTGGCACCGGCCTGGGCATACACAGTGTAAGTGCACCCACGGTGTCAAGACGCTCAGGGACACTCATCGTTCGGGCTCGCAGTGCTCCTGGGGTACTACCATGGGAAACGAAGCAGAGCATTTCCACAGCCTCCTTGGAATTCCTCACAACTCAAGTGACACAAAGATCAAGCAACATAACCACACTTGGTCGAAACAACTTCTGAATGGCGAACTACCAATTTCCTTAGTTACTTATAGTCGGACCTTTTGCTACCATGACAGAGAGAATGATGCCCCGGTACCTCTCATCTGTGAGTCTGAGCCGGCCAACTGCCACAGTGGAGGGCGACCATGCTGCCAACACCGCTCCCGCGTGCCATCATGTGAATGACCCTGCTGATCATCGTGGTCCAACGTGGAACGTGCAAAACATGCCGTTGTCGTGTGTGAATCCTGGTCAGGGGCAATCATATGCGGAGAGGGTAGCTTGTAATCCCTCCACTTCACCGTACTCTCCCCAAAGTCGTCGTACCAAATTCGTCAACGATCCTAAGTGAAAAACCATCATGATGCTCTGATCGGCGGCACAACCTCTCTTGCTGTCATATGCCATACTTTAGTTGGTGCGCCATCTGCCACCAAGCAACCTGCAACGATCATCATCATCCAGTTTATCATCATTTTTTTTTTCTTCAATGCGACTCAGACATCGCACTACTTCACGCCCGCGTGATAGGGCTTCAACCAGTGACCATTTACCATCTTGGGGAGCATCCTCCCATCCAATCGCTGCAACTGAACCGCTCCTCCTGAAGTAATATTATTGATGTGGTAAGGACCCAACCAATGCATCTGTAACTTACCTAGATGTTTCGTAAACTTGCTATCGTACAATAGCACTAAGTCGCCTTGCTAAAACTGCTTGTTTTTGATGTGGCGATCATGCCAGGCTTTCTGTCGATCCTTCTCCACCCCTTGATGAAAGATGACTATAAATCGATCCTCTTCCAACTGTACCAATTGTACTAGACGATCCTCTAATGCTGCGACATCATCCATGCTCGTAACAGCCGCGATGCATAGACTTGGGACAATATATTCCATAGGCATAATTGCTTCCTTCCCATATACCAGCTTGAAAGGTGTCTGACCAGTCAAGCTTTTACATGTCGTGCGATAAGCCCATAACACCGCTGGAACTTTCAAATCCCAATTGTCACGGTTTGCATTGCATACTTTCGTTAATGCATGCTCCAATACTTTAATAAACACCTTGATCGTCCCATTCGCTTGTGGGTGATAGGGTGTACTCTTCTTGTGCTGAATCTGCAATTCCTCCGTCAATGCGTTGATAGTGCGATTGAGAAAATGGTTTCCTTAATCACTCAACAGAATCTTGGGGCAGCCAAACCGAGTGATAATGTGATCAAACAAAAATCGTGCAGCTGTTGCGACAGAGAAGTCAACTACAGGCGCTACCTCTGCCCATCGGGTCAAATATTCTATCGCTGTAATGATGTATCGTGCACCCGTACATTTCCCTGGTGGATTGATCGACCCCACAAAATCCACAGCCCATTTCTCAAACGGTTTCAATGTTACCTGCGGTAGTAGCGGCATCTCGTCTCGTCTGGATGGCTTACCAGTTCATTGACAAACATCACAAGATCGCGCATAGTCGGTCGCATCATTATGTAATGTGGGCCACCAAAGCCCTGCTCGCAACACCTTCCAGGAAGTCACCCGACCACCGTAATGTCCTCCTACGACTCCACCATGTGCCTCAGCCAATATCTGGGCCTGCTCATGCGGCAAGACACATCTGCGCAAAATCTCATCAGCACCCAACTTATACAACTCGCCTGCGATCAGCTGAAAGTTTGCAGCCTTGACGACCAACTGCTTCTTCTGCAAAGTGGTAAAGTCATCAGGTGTGGTGTCGATCACCAAAACCTGGAGAATATCATCAAAGTAGTGATCGGCAGTGGTTACATGGAGCAGTTGGCCGTCTAGCAACCCGTCTTTGATATTAGTCGGTTCCTCCCCTGTATCAATCCGTGACAAATGATCTGGTCTAGCATTCAACCGCCCCGGCTTCACGATGACTTCAAAATCAAACTCTTGAAACAAAAGTAGCCATCGGCAGATCTTTCCCCCCAACACAGGCTTATTGACCAAGTATTTTAATGCAGAATGATTAGTAAACATTTTAAAATGGCCACCCAACAAATAATGCCTGAATTTCTGCAGCGCATAAACCATGGCCAGGCCTTCGCGTTCTGTGGTAGTGTAATTGCGTTATACCGATGACAGTTTTCGACTGGAAAAAGCAATAGGATGATCAATGTCACCTTCACCTGGTTGAGCCAATACAACACCTAGCGCAACTGATGAGGCATCAACGTGGACATGGAATTCCTTGCTCCACTCTGAAAAAACCAGAATTGGAGCCGATGCCATCTTCGCTTTAAGTGTTTCAAAACTTTCCTAACATTCCAGATTCCACTGGAATGCCACATCCTTTTTCAACAACTTCTCCATAGGGGCCATAATCGCAGCATACCCCCTAATGAACTTGCAATAATATCCAGTGTGACCCAAGGTCGCGCGTAACTGCTTAACTGTAGTCAGCGGTTGCAACCCCAAAATAAGCGCAATCTTGGCTGGATCGACCAACAATCTTTGCTTACACACAATATGCCCCAGCAATATCCCAAACGGAGCACAAAAAATACATTTCTTCAAGTTTAGCGATATCTGGTGTTATCGGCATCGCTCAAGCGTTAACCACAGGTTGTCCAAGTGATCACGAATCAATCCATAGACAGTCCAATCATCCATATATACCTCAGAAAATTCTAAATAAAATCTTTGAACGCGGAAACAACGACCCGGGAAAATATCGCAGGTGCATTCTTCAACCCGAACGGCATGACCGTGTACTGAAAGCAACCCCATTCAGTAACAAAAGTTGTCTTATGGCGATCTTCCTTGGCAATGCGAATATAATTGTAGCCAGAGAATCCATCAGTGAAAGAGTACATCTCCTGGCCACCCACTCCTTCAAGTACTTCATCAATAAACGGAGTCGAAAAGGGGTCATGCAAGCAGGCATCGTTTAACTTCCGCAAATCAATGCAAATACGCACTTCGCCTGTTTTCTTGTCCTACACCACCATAGGACTGATCCATTCTGACTCTTCTACAGGTTCAATAATACCTGCATCCAGCATCTGATCAAGTTCCACCTTGACCTTTTCTTTATGTCGCGGATTTAGCCGATAAGGTCGTTGTCGGACAGGTTTAGCGTCTGGTTTCAAGGGAATCCTCATCTCGCCTAAATCACCCAAGATTCCCTTCATTTCTGAAAAATTCTTGGGAAACACATCTTGAAACTCATGTAATAACTCGGTAACCTTGCTCATCATCTCATCATCCCATTAATCCCCTACATTAGCAAACTTGGGAGTAGCCTCAGTGTCGATATTCGTTTTGCGAAGCTGCAACGGCTGATTGAATGGATTACTTGGCGCAACACATGGTACCAAATCACAGCTTCCTTCAGATTCAGGAATGTTGATATTCCGGGGATGATCATCATCCTCTGGCCCTCCACTGACGTTAAAACACTCCATGAGAGACTACATCTGACTGTGTGTGTGCAGGTCAATAGTGCATTTCACAAGAACAACTTGAAATATCACATCACGGATGAGCTGCAGGGAGTTATGGACATCAGGGTTGGCATCCGTAAACGTGAAGGTATGAATGAAACAGATCGTGAGCTCCCCCCAGGTGGTAATATCTCGGCGCAATTTAGCTGTAGTATACCATGAGTGCGGTATCTCCTCCAAAGTGTGGACAAAAGCATGAACCCACTCATCTCTGGGTCGCGTTACCCACAATCGTTGGCATTCCATCACGTGATCTCCAGGATTAGTTCGGCCATCATACTTTCCAGTGTGATAAACCTCTGTATTGCCAAATCAAACCATCATCAACCTTCGACATTGTAACCAATCTTTGATAAATTTCTTATGCGTCGCCCACCAGCGTGCTGGATTAGCCTTCAGTGCTTCTTCTAAGGCCAGCAGTCGCTGTGGTTCTGGAACACGGTCTTCATATTCTGCTACACAAGTGTCTAAGCCAGGAAACCCTTCATAGATAGGCAACGTGATCATTTCTTCGCAACCTGACATAAATATTACGTAACTAAAACACACATCCGGACAGAGACTTCATGCATGCGATTCTGCCAATGTTCCAATGCATCATCGGAGTTGAAAGACGCAGAGCTCTCACTGCGCCACTCCAAATCACCGTGAACAGTGGGATGAATGTAATCCTCAGAAATATTAAATGCGTGATCCCAGCCAATGTGATCGTCATCTTTGACAGATTCAACATATCGGCATCCTTCAGCTGGTTCCAACAGAGCGATAACTCTGAAATCACAGTTCTCAAAAGTCATCATTCGCTTCTTAAAGTTAATTAAGGCTCCACTATCATTAGCCCATCCTATCCCCAATAGCGCAGGATAGGAGCGTCCTTCATCAACTACCTCGATGACATCAAAATCGACATAAGTCTTCATTCCCTCAATATCAATTGTGATCCGCAGAACTCGCCCAATAGGTGTAACTTTCGCATGGTTAGCCAACCGGAGCTATACAGGGGACCAGCTCAATGGGGGACTCCCCATTTTCTGCCACGCCTACTTGGTTAAGATGTTAACATCCGAACCAAGATCAAGGATCACAGAATCAACATCATAATCACCGATTTGAATATTCATTCGCATTTCCTTGCCAGTCTTCCTTCGCTGTAAGGAGTTTACTGCCGACTCCTGCCATCCTTTCAAAAGTCGCTGCAACCATCCCTCAATCTCAACCAGGGAAATCGGATCTCGTGCCAATGACAGACAGCTTTCAAGGAACTTCTGCAAAATCCTCGGTAGTGGCGGTCGATCCGCATCATCGGTAGTATCGAATACAGGTGGCATATCGCAAACAACAGCCTTACCGTGATCTTTCTCTAAAGTGCGACGTGCCTCCATGAATGTCTCCCGCTCCTCATCAATATTGAAATTTACCGTCTGTTGACCAGCTAGGCAAATGAGCGGTCGTGAACCATCTTCCCCAGTCGTTTTACCGCCTCGAGTGACAACAGCCACCGAAGCATCTTGCGGTCGTGGTTCTGCCGAAATAGTCACAATATTGGCACCTTGTGTCTGATTCTGTGGCAGATTCCCTGGTTGATTGACATTTGGATTAGCATTTGGCGGTGGTCGCGGGGGCTGGTTCTGAACCGGTTGCTGCACTGGGTTTTGCATTGGTTGCTGTACTGGGTTCTGTAGTTGTGGCGTGTTTCCAGCCTGCCATCTGGCAATCAACTGTGGACAATTCTCAACTGTATGATCATTACCAGAGCAAAACGTACATTGATTCTGTAGCAGTGGGCAGTTGCGCTGATAATTCCCCCATACTGCACAGTGGTAACATTGAACAGGTCCTCGACCACCTCGGCCTCCTCCTCCACGTCCAACTGCGCCGTCGCATCCGCCCCTGTAGCCTCCTTGATAGCCACCCTGTTGTTGATACTGAGGTTGGTTAAACTGCTGCTGCATGGGTGTTGGCGGCATCCCTTGCCCTTGTGGTGCATACTGTGGTTGTTGCACATACTGAGGCTGCGGGGGGTTCACCGATGTATATTGCGGTATAAGCTGTTGCGATACAAACTGCATCTGTGCTTGAGGCATCGGCTGAGCTACCTGTGGCTGTAGTGGTGCAGTACGCTAATCATCTTTGACATAAAATGCATCACACATTCTCTCCTATAGCAACCCATATGCACGACAATCCTTGTCATCATGTCCTACCGACTTACAGAAGGTGCAATACAAATTTCGCGGAGTTGTAACCATTTTCTGCATGTACGGGCAACTATCATGACTATGTCCAAACACCGAACAAACACGACACCATGGCATACTGCTGCCATTCAATGGGTTTGGTTCACCTAACACCAAATAATTATGGAAATCCAAACAACCATCTTTCGTATGCCCTTCTCTTCAGCAGCACGTACACCATACTTCATCACGTTGTTCCTTGTTCTTCTTCAAATCTTGCAACTATATAGTCAGGTTGGCAAGCTACATCTGAATCTGCGACATCCCGGCTGCATTATCACCAATCAGCGATGCCTCTAACCGCATTGCGATTTCTAGAGCTTCACTAGGCGTAGAAATGTTCTGTTGCATTAGTGGCAGCTGAATGTGGGGTAATAGTGCCTCAACGAACCATTCTTTGTGTTGGACATCACTCATATCAAAACTAACCTTTGCCATCAGCGTCTTGAATCACTGGTCTAAATCCCATACCGTCTCGTTAGGATACTGCTTAATTTCCTTTAGTTCAGTAATATACTGGGCCTCCGACTTAGGCCGTCTAAATTCAACAATCAGCCCATCCCGAATCTCATTTATTGACTTATCTGGAGCCCCTGTAGGGATTAAGACAAATTTCATGAACCAATCTAACACACGACCTCGTAGGGTCATGTCCAACTGTCCTTTCTTAACATCGTCATCAGTGATCTGTTTCACAGTCCAAACCGCTTCACACAAAAACCAGTACTGTTATGGGTTGTCTGTCGCACTTCCATGGAACAACGGTAGCTTAGCATCATCGCCTGCCATCTTGGGCTTCCTTCCTCCTATCGCTGTACTACTACTACCAATTAACTTCTGTGGTGTCGACAAACTTGGCGGTGTCAAAGTATTTTTCTTGCTGGTTGAGAGCTAGTGAGCGGAGGTGTGGGCACACTAGTGCTGGGGTTCGGTCCTGCCTCTATCCTAGGCGTAGTTTGGTCGTTCCTATCAGGATTGTGAGTTCGCTTCGTCCCGTGTGGCCTTCCTTCACGGTCTTGCAATCCGATCACAGCAGGACCTTCTCCTATCCTCTGCCTCTTTTCCTGTCAGAACCTTGCTCCTCCCCTCGTAAGGCCACTTTCTTCCTCAGCTTCACTCACAGTCTCCTCATGGTCTGCACCCATCTACCTCTTTACCATTTCATGCACCGTTCCCCAACAGTCGCAATACCCACGTCCTCTGCCCACCAGGCTATCTACTGATCAAGGTGCATCTTTAATATACCTTTTTCACATATTAGCATCTTAATCGACAGTTGGAGCGATAACAGAAACCTTCCCCTCGGTCCTTCCAAGAAGTATCTTTCAGCTTCACTATAGGATTTCTTCATATCGACCGCAAATTCCATGATGTATCCTTCCAAGATGCTGTCAAGCCAAACCTCGACAGCCCGCGATGCCTTATTATCAACTTTCTGTAATTCCTGAATCAACTCCGGGATCCAGGTCATTGGTTCACCACCCTGGAAGTTCCTCTTCTGAAAGGTTAGTTTTGACAACCACAAATACAAAATGACAGGGAATTCAGAGAAAAACCCTTCATGTGGTCCGTCGTGAATATATCTTCCCACCCACTGATCTACCGTAAGTCGCGTGTTCTGACTTTCTTCTTCAGCGAACTCCTGCAACCTATGATTGAACCATTTTTCTATCTCCGGCTTCGTTAGGTGCCACAGCATGGCCTCTTCCTACTCTGCACACGATCCCGGCAATGGAACCATTTGTTGACCGAATCGCGACCTCACAGTCGACAGGGGTCCACCGACTGTCGACCCATACCACAGTCTCCCTGGGCACCGGCCCGGGCAGGTTTGAGCCCGCCCAGCAACACCTGTAGAGCGGATGAGGTCTCACCCGAGGCATCCAGGAAGAGCAGACAGAACCATGTTTCCGCCGAGGGAGGAGGAGAGTTGCGGCATTATGATACCAACATCAATTCCAAACATTCACCATGAAGTTCTAACATGTCGCAGCATTTAACATTACCAGAAACAGAGATTGCATATTACTTCAATTGCACATAACACATTATCGCAGCATTTATATTATAGAAACAGAAAACATATAACTGCATTAAGAATAAATAACATGAACATCCAACAACATTACACATAGATTGCACCAAATCATCATCCTTATATTACTCGGCAAACCAAAAGCAGTACATAAACATCCGCATTATTTCTGTTAATCTCCGCATATGGCACTTCTCTTCATTCTTCTATCCATCCACGCGCCATCTCTCTTCCAATACTTACAATTCTCATCTATTTATAGGCTTCCGCCAATTACAATACTTGTCCACTTTCCTAACCGACACTATGGACAATCTACTAATTGACTTGGTCTAGTGACCCAAAAACCCGCGTACCGCGGTACAATGACTCGATATTACAAAATACATGACCAAAAACCCGCCAACTGCGGTATACTTGACTCAATACTACAAAATATGTGGTCCAAGTGAACCAAAACCCGCCAAGTGTGGTATCCTTTGGCCCAAAATACTCCTTTTGTGACTTCATCCAACATGTCGCGGCGTCAGCAGTACCGCGACCTTTCCTCATCAAACCGCCTACCAACAGGGGGGTGTGGGGGAGGGCGAAACCTCCCCCCACTGCGGTCTGAGGGTAACCCGTGGTATTTTCCCATGGTATTCCCATTTATAAGAAATACATTGTAATACAGATAGTGTTGATGTATTAGGTATTATGCATTGTAAAGATATCTAAGATCGAAACGAGAGACTGTGAGACTGTGAAGAGGAAATCATAGCTATTGTGTTGCAGGTTGTATCCCTTCACTTTGTTGGATGGTATAATAATAAGGACTAGCGATTTAAATGTGGACGTATCCCATCTTGGGTGAACCACAATATATTGGTGTCTCTCTTGTAATGTGTCTATGTAATTTCTATGTGCATCTTGTTTATTGTTATTTCTTTATGATCTTGTTTTTCTAACACCTCTTCTATTGTTTCAATTATTCTCAACTCTTCTTGGAGAGATTTAACTTCTTCGTGTTCCTCATCTTCGTGTTCTTCATCTTCCTCTTCTGTTGTTTCAATGGAAGCTACATCATCATTCTCATTAACTGTTGCAACTTTTACACACTGTGCATCTTTTACTGCTTCCTCAAAAACTATGGGTTGATGGGGAAACAAAGCATACTGTAGGTGCTCATCAATAATGGGAGTTTGCTCATATAGCTCCCTCAAACTTTTGGTTTTCTAGTTCTGTGATGAACTGTATGCTGGTGCAAGTTATATGCTGCTATCAACTATCTCTTTGTCTGAGACACTATCACTCATGTCATTGGGGACTTTTATATTGACAGGTTTGTTTTTGTTGAATTTTCTGAATTTACTTCAATTTGATCTAGGATCTTAACTGAGAGAACAACATGTACAGCATATCTACAGCATATCAATCATGGAGACAATAATGCAAGCACACAAGAGACACAAAGATTTACTTGGGGAAAACCATAAAGGTGAAAAACCCCAATAACTTCCTCAGAGATAGATAGAGCAATGATACAACCAACCAAGAGAGATAGCCATAACCTAGCAGCAGATCCTCCTCCTCCATAAGTGCGCCACTCCTCCTTGAGTGCATGTGTGAGAAGTGAGTGAGTAAATAGAGTGCCTCCCGCACTCTATTTATACTTGACTTGACTTGCCTTTTTACCTAACTCATGTAGGCTCGAACTTTACCACATAACATAATGCTGAGTGGGTCGACCCCCAATAGGGTGGTCTAATAACCCTTGGACCCACATGGCCGACCCCCAATAGGGTGGTCTAATAACCCTTTGACCCACATGACTTATACAGGGCCGACCCCAAATAAGGTGGTCTAATAACCCATCAAGTATAAGTTACGACACTTACAATATAAATGACGACACTTCCTTATAGAGGAATAATACCATCTCTATAGGAATACAATATACATATATGTGAAATACATTCTGAAGTTACATATACATCAACACTCCCTCTTAACTAGGAAGGTATTTCTCAGCACAGTTCTTCTAGCACAAGTCATCTTCCCTGGATCATCGTCACTAGATAATCGTCATCGAGTCATCATCATCGTCACTGCTGCTGCTATCTCAATCAATCTCTGAATCTACTCGTCATAGGAAGTTCTACAGAGCCAGTCCTTTTTCATACTGGATGTAGGCCCACCACTTGCAGGTCTTCATCATCACTGGCCATACTATGGAATTCTCAGGACTCATTACGTGCATCACAAAACCTGGTTGCAGCATCCCAGGCTGTTACGAGCACACAGCTCTACCTGTAGGATCTCCCAGGAGCACATTACATGTGACCCATCACAAAACCTGGCTGAAGCATCCCAGGCTGTTACGAGCACGCGGCTCTACCTGTCGGATCTCTCAGGAGCACATTACATGTGATCTCACCACAAAACCTGGCTGAAGCATCCCAGGCTGTTACGAGCACACAGCTCTACGTGTCGGATCTCCCAGGAGCACATTACATGTGGTCCACCAAAAAACCTGGCTGAAGCATCTGAGGCCTTTTTCATCCTGTCCAGATATCCCAGGAGCAAATTACATGTGGTCATGGCAAAACCTGGCTGAAGCATCTGAGGCCTTTTTCATCCTGTCCAGATCTCCCAGGAGCAAATTACATGCCATAGGACAAAACCTCGCAAGAGCATCTGCCAGATATCCCAGGGCACCGAATTACATGCCATAGGCAAAACCTCGAAAGACTATCTGCAGATCTCCCAAGGCACAAATTACATGTCCTCCCAAGCAAAACCTCGCAAGAGCATTTGCCAGATGTCCCAGGGCACCGAATTACATGCCATAGGCAAAACCTCGAAAGACCATCTGCAAATCTCCCAGGGCACAAATTACATGCTTTCCTGCACAACTTGATCCACGGCCATAAAGTATCATCTGATACTCACCAAACATCATCCTGATGTACACATGATCATCCTGATCATCATCACTGCAACATCCTGCTGCATGTCATCTGGAGAAGCTCGTCATCCACGATCATCCAAGTATACATAGATACATGATCCACACAATGTATCCATCGGCATACATGATCTACCTGATCATACAAAGATACATGATCCACACAATGTATCCATTAACATACATGATCTGCCTGATCATCATCACTGCAACATCCTGCTGCATGTCATCTGGAGAAGCTCGTCATCCACGATCATCCAAGTATCCACCTGATACATACATAGATACATGATCCACACAATGTATCCGTCAGCATACATGATCTACCTGATCATACAAAGATACATGATCCACACAATGTATCCATCAGCATCCAACATGATGCGTTCATACAAAATACATACACATGATCCATCTGATCATATCCAGCATCCAACATGATGCATATACAAAATACATACTCATGATCCAACCGATCATATCCAGCATCCAACATGATGCATACATATATACATATAATGATCCAACTGATCATATCCAAGCAAAAACCAGAACATCATCCTGATGCTCATCATCTAGCGCTTACATCCATATCCATGTGAAGAGTTCCCCTTCCAACATGCTTGGAATGACTTCAGCAAATGTGTCCATCACTTCTTCCTCGAAGTATCCTCGATATGAAGCACGCCAAGCCTCTCTCTGAAGTACTCAAACTTCACCCTGGCTAGTGGCTTCGTCAGCACATCTGCAATCTGCTCGTCCGTCGCAACATACAGGAGCTTCACAGCTCCTCTCTGCACCATATCCCTGATATAGTGATATTTGATCTCTATGTGTTTCGACCTGTCATGAAACACTGGCTTCTCGGACAGCTTCACACAACTCTGGTTATCACAGAAGATACCAGTAGCATCCAACAGGAGATCAAATAACTCAGACAGTAGCTTCTGTAGCCATACTGCCTCACAACTAGCTGAACAGGCTGCAACATACTCTGCCTCAGCTGTACTCAGTGCTACGTAGGACTGCTTCTTGCTAAACCAAGAGATCACACCTGATCCCATACTGAAGCAGCACCCAGATGTGCTCTTCCTATCTGCAGCACTGCCAACCCAATCTGAATCAACATAACCCTGCAGGTTAAACTTTTGATTCGCCTCATACCTGAGCCCATAATCCACTGTACCCTTCAGGTACCTCAGAATATGCTTTACAGCAACCAGGTGAACACTCCTCGGATCCATCAGGAACTGGCTCAATGTGTTCACAGCAAAGCAAATGTCTGGTCTCGTGTTCGTCAGGTACATCAAGGACCCAATCATCTGGCGATACATAGAGACATCAATTGGCTCAGATGAAGCATCACATAGAAGCTTCAGATTTGATGCCATAGGTGTGGCCATGGCCTTGCAATCCATCATCCTGAACCTCTTTGGGATCTCTACTGCATACTTCCCTTGTCCAAGGAAGATTCTATCTGCACTCTGCCACACCTCCATGCCAAAAACAAATAGTGCATCATCCCCAAGTTCTTCATCTCGAACTCGGTAGTAAGCTTCCGCTGCGTGTCGGCAATCAATCTATCTTCACCATACCAAGTTCTGCACATATATGATTTCCTATCATGTGTCTCAGAACCAAGTGGCTGCTCTACATACACTTCTTCTTCAACTACACCATTCAAGGAAGTTGTCTTGAATCCATCTGGTGTATCTTCTATTTCATCACTTTTATATTTCTCAATGCTGCCATCTGCAACATTCTTGATCTGATAGTTCCATTTGGAAGTCATAGCAAACTTCCCTTCATGTCTTGGGATTACATCCCAAACATCATTCTTCATGATCGACGGATCATGGCATTTCATTTCTTCATCCCAGATCCTGGGAACTTCAATATCTTCAATAGATATCTTTGTTGCTGGAACAAAATGTTGTAGTTCTTCTTTTGTAGGAGATGGCATACGATCTTTCCTACACAACAAGTTAAATTGCATGATTAGAAAACATCTCATAGTTTTCAGAACAAATTCTTACACATAAAGAAATATGCCATACAGTCATGCAATTATCTTAGCCAATGCTTCAATACAACATTTATCCATATTCCGTAACTTTCTAGATGCCTTCCAATCTCTACCAGAACATTGTTAAGAGTGTGCACAACTCCCAACATGTCAGCAAAGAGGTTTCATTCTAGATAAGTAGCAATGGAATGTTGTACAGTGCCATAGGCCACTTACCCATGCATATTAGGAGTATACTGTTCATCAATGCAATTATTCTAATATGCACAATACATATCCTAAGTCTAAGACCATGAGCATATACATCATTGAACAATTTTATTTAAACAAACAAATATGTAAGAAATGATAATTAAAATACTTATCTTTGTTTGTTCGTTGGGTGGACTCCCTCTAAGTCTTCGCTTCCTTGCAGGAGCTGCTGGAGTCCTAATCTGAAGTAGCTTCTTCTACACCTTTCTGTTGTGGAATGTAGAGAGATGGACAACTCCCTCTGAATATCTGCATCCTTGCATAAACCACTAGAGTGTACTCCCTCTTGATCTTTGCTTCCTGGATTACCTGTTCTTGAACTCATATTCATCCTTGGTCCCTATGCATGCTTATTAGTATCATGAATGTGTTATCCTTGTGATCTCATATAAAATCATACATTCATTAGTATACTATTAAAACACAATAATCTCAAGCATGTATAGTCATGATCATTTCAAACAGAAATAATAAGCATTAGCATTCAAGGTTTATGTAGGATTCTTATGGTTAGTCAAATCATAACATGTCTAAACCTGTAATTACTCAAACCTATGACTCTTCAGGTTAGTTGAATCATCAATCAAGATAAGAGATATAATATGCATAAAACCATTATTATTCAAACCTATGACTCTCTAGGAATAATCATTATCAACAACAATATAAGATCCTAACACAAGGTAGGATTCTAGCTTGATATAGGAAAAACATACCTGGATTAGCATGCTAGCTATTTATGTCTAACATACCCGTATAATGTCTTTTGTTTCTCTTCAGTGACTTGTGCTAGTAACCTGCATGTCTCATAAGTTAACCATTGTATAAACAAGTTATACATACCTCGTAAATGGATCTTGTATGAGATCCATGACAATGGATGAATCTTTGTCCTCATGTTATCATGATCATAAGTTCTTGGACCAGAACATGATTTGTCTTTATTGGTGTACCTTTCATGTTAGTAGACAACATAAACCTCATACAACACCATAATGCATTAGTACAATCATAAGTGTCAACACCCTAACCAGTGAATATCTTCTATCATGCATTCATAATTTTGTTAAGGTTATACGACAAATCTAAAATCAAAATTGTACTAACCGTAATAACATGAAGACAAACATACCATAAACTTAATCATGGACAAATATCGAAACATACCTCCATGAGTCATACCTGTCGAGATCGCTTGTAATCTTCTTATGTAAGGCCTTATCCTCATCTCCCTCTTAGACAGGAACTTCTTCACTTATGCAGGTGATCAATCCATCTTCTTCTAGGATTAACCCAATCCACTTGATTTGCAAGAACTGGACCTTGAGCTGGATATGGGTTTGTTAGAGAAACCCCAAAAATTCAAACTTTGAATTTCAAACTTCTGACAGGATAGAAATATGTGCCTTGATGAGCTGATCAAGTTGGTATATTCAGAATTTGAAAACTGCAAAGTTTCACTCCTCAATTTTGCCTTTGAAACTTCCGGATTCACTGGACGTGACCTTGAACTGGGGTTTGATGAAGCCCACTCTTTTTCCCCATCAAAAGGTTTGATCCAAATCTCTTAAGCTTCTATTTTTCTGAGGAGCTTCCAGCCATGGTCACAGATTGCAAAAATTCCCATTTTTACATAAGCCCTAATTTTCCACTTTTCTGATCAAAGTCCCGAACTAGGGTCTAATCAAGCCCGGCCTTTTGCCCAACCAAAAATTCTGATCTTGGTCTCTAAATTTCTATTTTGATGAGTAGCATCCAGTCGTGGTCTCCGATTACAAAAATTCCAACTTTCTCCAAAGCCCTAAATTCCGGAAGCCATGAATGAAGGTACCAAAAAATAATTCTGTTTTGACAGAAATATGTACCTGATTGTTTCTGGTGTAACTCCGAAATTTTTGATCCAAAGGGTCTGAAAAAGTTTCCTGAGATAGCCTGACCTGTTATCTTTCCATCCTGATAGGTCTGACCTCAATTGGATTCTCTGAGAGAGATTTATGCCAAATGTCGCAACGTGACCTGTTTTGGGATAAAACAGGAGAGCAAACTTGTACGACGTGCCACATGTCACTGTTTTAACTTAGGCCTCTGAAAACGTTTCTTGAGATAGCTCGGCCTGTTGCCTTTCCATCCTGACAGGTCTGACCTCAATTGGACTCTCTGAGAGAGAGTTATGCCAAATTTCGCAACGTGACCTGTTTATGGGATAATACAGGAGAGCGAACTTGTATGGAGTGCCACGTGTCACTGATTCAACTTCGGCCTCTAAAAACGTTTTCTGAGATAGTACAGACTGTGTACTACCTGTCACTTTTTACGAAATTTCATTTGGAGCTTCCTAGCCCAAGATATGACCTTTTTCCCAAGGTCACCTGATTTTGACTCAGATCTGGAAGAGGCAGAAACCCTATATTGTACAGATCATAAATCACAAAGTACAACGAATTAGAGGTTGTCCTTTGGACACAAGGTACCTGGAGATTTAATATTCGTCCTGTAACAATTTCAGATCTGAAAACTTCGCCAAAACGGATTTATAGCGAAAGTGCTACGATGACTGGTTTTTGCTATATCAAGTCCTAGCATCGTAAGTGCAACAAGTGTCATACATGCCATATCATGCCTTCTTTCAGGCTAGCTCTGATACCATGTTGAATTTTCTGAATTTACTTCAATTTGATCTAGGATCTTAACTGAGAGAACAACATGTACAGCATATCTACAGCATATCAATCATGGAGACAATAATGCAAGCACACAAGAGACACAAAGATTTACTTGGGGAAAACCATAAAGGTGAAAAACCCCAATAACTTCCTCAGAGATAGATAGAGCAATGATACAACCAACCAAGAGAGATAGCCATAACCTAGCAGCAGATCCTCCTCCTCCATAAGTGCGCCACTCCTCCTTGAGTGCATGTGTGAGAAGTGAGTGAGTAAATAGAGTGCCTCCCGCACTCTATTTATACTTGACTTGACTTGCCTTTTTACCTAACTCATGTAGGCTCGAACTTTACCACATAACATAATGCTGAGTGGGTCGACCCCCAATAGGGTGGTCTAATAACCCTTTGACCCACATGGCCGACCCCCAATAGGGTGGTCTAATAACCCTTTGACCCACATGACTTATACAGGGCCGACCCCAAATAAGGTGGTCTAATAACCCATCAAGTATAAGTTACGACACTTACAATATAAATGACGACACTTCCTTATAGAGGAATAATACCATCTCTATAGGAATACAATATACATATATGTGAAATACATTCTGAAGTTACATATACATCAACAGTTTTCACTGTCATCAGCAAATAGAGCTAGATCAACAAAATTTGTTGGGCTTACTTGATCATTCACTACATCATAAACACAATCTTCTTGGATATCTTCCACTTCACTGTGGGATTCCTAGTGCTTCGTATGGCTTGCAAAATCATCTTCTTCTACAATCGTTTCATCTTCACTAAACTTGGCTTTCAATATATCCCATGCTTATTTTGGAGTATAAACTTCTGCAATGCTATGAAAGATGGAATATTCTATACTATTTTGTATGAGACTTAAGGAAACAACTTGTCTTCTTTCTTTCTGGTATTCTGTCAAATTCTCAAATAGATCAATATGATCTTCTTCAACTACAAAATGCCACAAATCTTGTGACCTTAAAAAATTCCTTATTTTTAAAGACTATAGTTCATAATTGTCTCCATCAAGGGTTTTCCATGAACCTATTTAAGTTAAAAAATTTCTTACCTCTTCGATTTCTTCTGGTAGCTCTTCTAGCACCATCTTCAAGATTTGATCTTCTTTTTTTCATCGATATCAATGGTCCTTCAGACTTCAGATTGATGGAAACTGGATAGAAACTCTGATGGAAAATTTGGATCTTCTCTCCCTTTTTCTACACATGTTCTTCTTGGATCGATATCTGCAAGACTCGATCTTCTTCAATCTGAGCTAAACAAGGCTGGAACGATGTCCAATATTTTGGCTCAGCGTCAGGAATACTTTCTCTTCTTTCTTTATGAAAACTTGATAAACAGATCTGGTCCTTTAACATAGTGCTACAACTTCTCTTGCGAGCACAATGCCTCATAGGGTGCGTCGGGAAAAATCCGTGCAAGTGAACAGTGTTCGCCGAACTTTCCCTTAACAACAAGTGTGTCAACGACGTGCTTCATCTGTGTAGAGAGTGTGTCGACGATGCACTTCTTCTGTGCAATAGGTGCATTGCACCGCAGTTCCCGAAAGGGACAGGTTCGTCGTTGCTTCCAAAGGAAAAATAAAAAAAAATTGATGCGGCCCTAAATCTATGAAGTTGCTCCTCCATGTCGATGTGTTTCGTCTTGATCTACGCATGTGTTCTTTCCACTATGTGAAAAGGATTACCCAACAACAACAGGTATGGATCAGGCCATACACTCTGATACCATGTTAAAGTATAAAGAAAGAAAATAATGGAACACAAATGGGCATATTGATTGCCTTCTGATTATTAACCACGAGCTTAGATAGGATTTCATCACAACAATACTACTGGCAAATATTATGGGACAACAAATGCTATGGGACAGCCAAGTGTCCTATTCAAATTATAACCAACTAACCACTCAACTAATTAATGTACCAATAACCAGTAGTGGACCATTGGGATTACAATTCTTAACAAAAAATATAATGCGTCACGTGTAGAATCTTTGAGTTCTGGCCACATAACAAGCACTTATGAGTGGAGAATTCAACAAAGAGGAGCTTGTTGGAGCAGCTGCAATACTAGATTGCCCGATGTCAAGGAAAAATCCTTGTATGGTGGTTATTCTGAGGTGTGTCATTCAGATTGCCTGACGTATAAATCATTTTTGAGCTTGGAATTTTCATTTAACAAGGCTAAAGTTAACATTGTCTTGATTTCATAGCCATGAAAGTCCAATCTAGGAACCATATAGAATATAGAGTATAAAGGATGCACTATGGAGATAGAAACCATCATATAAACAATGGTGATGGTTACAATGGCTGGAGGTGCTTCATTAACATCCTAATCAATAGCCTATACCCCTCCTACATATGTCGTTTATTGATATTTAAGATTTTATTATGCTTAAATTTGGGCAAGGTGCTAGCTTTCGAACTCAACAGCTCGATTCCGACGAATTTTCTTGCAGGTAGTCCTGGAGCAGTGCCAACAACCAGTCTTTGGCAATGGGAGATCCCATACAGAGTTGAACGCGGCACATTATGTAAAAGAGGGCAGGAACCATGGTGCGCAACACCATTCTAATATTGTCGACCTTTTTTTATCAAATCTCTTGACGCGTAAGTCAGTCCACCTATGTGGTAGTTATTTTTCCCTATCATCGCGGGTTCGAGACTCGGTCGTTCATTGTAATGCACGACGAAGCTATGGAAGAGATTGATCAAGAGAGAAGGGTGCCACTCATAGGCTTGTGCACTTGGCACTTGGATTTATTGCGATATATGACTAATTAATATCAAACGAAATTTTAAATGAGAAGGATATTCAAGGGTTTAGCGTTCAGATGCATTTTGGAAACAACCTCTGTGGCTGCAGCCATGGGAGCCATGGGAAGATCTAAGAAATATGTATATCTATGGACAGGTAATGGAGATGCATTGGGTGTGAGTGTAATCCTCTAGGATTGAGCATGGGCCAAAGCTTGGCATAAGGTAAAAAAAAAAAATTATGATCACTAGAGTAATTTAAAACTAAAATCTCTAACCCCTACCGAGAAGTTAATGCCGAGGAAACTGGGATAATGAGATGTTAATCTCAACAATTTTAAGACCTCTCCCCTGTACTGATCAAAGATCAGGGATTCTTTTACAAGGGGGTAGTAATAAATCAACTCTGTTCGCAATACTAAATCTGTTATGTGTGTACAAATGCCTATAAACATAGGAATATGCATACTCACCTGATGCAACGCTTCTCTTCTGTTGTTGAGTTCGACACTGAATGATGGGTCAGCTCTATTGCTCCTCTTTCAAACGCTGATCTTTTGTTGCTGATTTCAGTGTTGTATGATGGGATTGGATCTGTTACTGCTCTTCCAAATGCTTCTTTATTTCTTAGTTCTAGTTCCATATTTCTGCTATTCGGAGACCTGTCTGAAGAAAACTCCTGAGCAGGACTTATGATGGATGTATCACACCCAATGGAATTACCTAGGAATCATGTTGTAGGAATGAGACTAGAATACTCACAGAGTTCGGTAGTGAAACAAGCATAAGGGCATATCCCATATTCCAGGGAGAAACTTCATAAAATAGCCCCTAACTTTATAAAAAGAAAAGTTTTCTATCGCCTGTTTGGGTGAATAATAGGGGATTGTCATCCAAACCTCTAAATTTATTAAAATCAAAATGTCAAATGGGAATTTTTTATTTGATCTATTGAAACTAACTTATAGCCTTTACTAAACCATCCATTGAAAAATCTCGCAACATGTTTCCTGCTACTTTTTATTTCCTTCTAGCATTTGAGGATCTAGCATGACCAAAAGATGAGTATCCCTGCCAGTGAGCCTAGAATTGGGAGACTTGCCGAAATAAAACCTCAAATTCAAATGAATGGATGAAGTGCATGGAAATCTAGGTTTTACATTTGAAAAACCCTCCAATAGTTTGGTCGATCAAGTTGAAGGAAATTCATTGCAAGAGTTACGGATCATTTAATGTGTGATCTTGTGTTTTAATGCATTCAGATTCAAAGCCATACATAGCCACCACACCACTGCATTAGTACATGATGTAGATCAAACACAAGCTAGGCTAGGTCAAACACATGTTAGGCTAGTACATGCTTCAGCTCAAGAATAAATGCAAAAAGTACATGCATGTTCGGCACTTGTGATGTCCCCTGCCAAAGGGAAAAACGAGGGGGACGTCATCATATTTGCTCCAATCACATTCAAGACAAATAGCATTTTTTAAAAACTTTTAATTGAAAAAATTTGAATTCCATTAGTTGAACTATAACTTCAAATAAAATTTGATGACATAAACCAAACTAATGCCTCGACATGAAAACTAAATGTCGAGGACATAACAAAACAATTTCTACATGTGCAATGTCTAGCTTTGAGAAATATGTAACTACGTCATAGGTTTTACACTATCAACCATATTGAATGTAAATTGATGAAATAGATTAGAGCATATGACATACTGATTATGACCAAATGTGGGAATTGAAGGAGGCATTTAATGTGATGACATATGGAATTATGAGTGTAGATCAAGATCTAAAGGCCTTCTCCTCCTTCGTTGCTAGCACCAAGCGCATCAACAAAGAAAGCTTCAATGTAATGATGAGTGAGAAGGAATTTGCGGACATGATAAAGGTGGTTAGTGGGTCTACCAAATCTAGATTCTAATCCAATTTTTTTTCCCCAGCTGATGATGATGATTCCAAGTTGCTCATATTTGATTTCCTTTTAATCTTACATAATTTTTTTTTCTAAATTTTGAGGAAAAAATTAAAAATTTATTTTCAATTTATGAAAAAATAGACCAACCTCTTGTGTTGGATGTTAATGGGTCAATGGATGTGAATGGGTTCATGGAATCCACCACACAACTCAATCAAGTGTTCTCAATGTCTGGTCATAAGCTTGGTCTAGGGTCGTTGTCAAGACAAATGAACCTGGTTATATATATATATATATATTGTAATACAGCAAAGAACCCGAACAATTATTGTGCTAAGAACCTTATTTTATTATTTGATTTGACATTATTGACCAAGTGAGGTCAAGAAAATTGTAAATAAATGATTAATTTTAAATTATTAAATAGTCGAGGGAATAAAAAATGGAATAATTGTTGAAGAATGTTTGCTGACCCACAAGGAGAAATGACAAATGTTAGGAGTAAAATGCAATATGGAAAGATTACCTAATAAAAGCACAATGATGTAGGAGGCATCCTCCCTAAAAAACAGGTCGAACTCCTTGAGGAGGGATAATGGAGAAGGAGGCTCATAAATGACCTAAGTCCTAGGAAAAATACTATAAGTATTGAGTCCATACAATGAGCAAGAGGCTTATGATGGAGGGAGAATCTGAATTAGCTTATGGAAAGAGAGCATTGTGACCAGTCTCTGTCTTTGTGGTTCAACGAACAGGCTTGGGGTTTCAGAGCAAGTAGTTTGGTTGTTCTGGAAGATTGGTTGGGAGGAATAACGACCTTTAGTTTTTATTTTCGGTAGCTGGTTCAAGTTCCATTTTATTTTATTGCTTTTACTATTCTGAAATTATTGTTTACTGTAAATAATTCCTAAACTATTATTCAGAGTTATGCCATTGTTATGCATGTTATCAACTATTGTTTTTACTGTAACATTCTTATTTAGAATTTATATTTAGATGTGTAAGAAAACTTATCACAATCATTACTTATAGGTTAATGTATATTTAGTATTTCCTTTCAATAGCATTATAGAGTAGGTATCAATATATTCTAGTATAGATATAAAATATGTGTAGATTTGCAATAGTTAGCCAGTAGGACTTATTTACACATAACATAGTTTTTATATATTACAATTAGGGTAATTTATAATAGATCAAAAATTTAGAATGACATTTCAAAAGCAACCGAAATTCATACATTACTCTGCTTATCTATAAAATGTACAGAATAAGATTTCAAACATTCATTAACAATGTCAAGAATTACACTAGCATTTTAAAATAGGTTATACAATATAATTATCAAGAGTGAATACGATGTTTAATACACAACAGAATTACCAAAATAATCAAGTAACTCCAATATCTAATACACAGTTAAATTACTTTCAGAATCAATTAACAATGAGAAAGACCATTCTTTTATACATGCAGATACATAAAACACTCGTATATATCTTAGAAAAAATGAATATCAGTATGAGTACTATGTTCGATACATAGAAGCAATAACAGAGATAAACCAAAATTTATCCAAAATCTATCATAAACATTACAGAATTAGATTATATCTAAATCTACCAGATAGATTTTGAAGACTATTAACAAAATATTTCTTTTAAAAGGAGAAAAAGAAATTCATTTCCATTTTACAGAGTTCAACTTTAAACTAGAAGATCAAACCCCCAAGGCCAAATGCGATGGGCGTTCATTCAAACTCAACTTAAGAATCTTCTTAAGGATGGGAACTCAGTCATTTTCCTCTACAGAGTCTCTGCACCACCAAGTTAAATGAGGTCATGGTTCACCTGTGGAACGCTATCCATAAGTAGGCGAGTCCACAACGCAACTGAATGGAGAACCCAAACAAGAAAGAAAGAAAAAAGTTAATATCGATGAAAACCATTGAGATTTAAGAAGTGAAGAATTGAGAATTGGGTTAGAAATTTACCTTGATTCTCCATTATGTTGAACTTGGACAAGTAAGAAATGTGTCCACAACCAAGCATAAACCATGCACATTTAATATATAAACGATTAGAATTTATATAACTTAAAATGTGAAGAAAACCCTTTTTTTTCAAAGCAGACTGTATAGGTTAAAAACTTACCACCAAGATAATGGCCACAGGGTTAACTGAAGAGACCAACAACCAAAAATCTTGCAGGTTCTTAGTAACTGGACCAAAACGAAGTCTGGTTATTTAAGCAGTTATCCTTTAAACAATTCGTTTTTTTAAGCGATTGTTATCATCTTCCCTCTAGACTTGCAAGAAACAAGAAGGAATTTAAAAACGTTGCATACCATAACTCGAATGAATAAGCGAAATGTACACAGAGTTGAGGAATTGCCTTTGGATACGGTCGTCCAGTTGCAACAGACTAGGGTTCCTCCTGGAAATCCACCACTGAAACCAACATGTGCATAATACATTTTAAAGAATCAATATTCATTTTTACGTATAAATGTTAACATACAAAGCAAAGTACAAAAGAATTTAGTTACCTGTAGTAGCATCGAGAAATCCCTTCCCAAGTCACAACTCAAACAAAAGAAAGAAACCAGGTTCAAAACCACCAAACCCTACCACATGTAAGAGTAGAAAAACTCTTTAACAGAGTTTTCTTTCTACACAAAATACCTTAACTCTTTCCATAGCCAAAACATTACATTACTCGAACATTGAAGTATTGGTTCAGTCAGGAAAGAAGTCAAGTCTTCCATGCACCAAGGACAAACCATGTGCATACACTAGTTCCATTCATAGCAACCTTACAAAGGAGTGCCTTTGGCACCTCCACCATACATACACGAAATGAACTAGATTATACAACCCTCGGTGGTTTACCCAATTCAACGCAAAACACATTAATTAGCACATATTCCAAATTTACCAAGCCCGAGACCATGCCATATCGATGGTGAGAAACAACGATCATACCCAAGTGGATGTTCAGGATCGCTTAACACTGAACGAGGCATATAGATTTGTTAAGGCTTAGCCTTAACAAATCTTCCAATCTTCAAGTTGATATGACAACCAAGGATACGCATTAAACCTTACCTGTGATCATTCAAATGGTCGACTTCCAAGTCGATTTCCAAGGTGACCAAGTGTTAAAAGCGTTCACATGGCCTAATGACATGGAAATCCCCATCAGTTCAATGCCATGAAGCTAAGCTTTGGTACAACAAGATTTTAACACATCAAACATTAATGCGTAAAGTCTATAACGTAATGTCTTAGCCTAAAAATCCATAACATTATGTCTCCATAGTCTAAACATGAATTCGAATTTTATAACATTGTATTAGCCAATAATAAAAGTGAGTTTGATATCATAGCTAGGTTAATCATCATATAAAGTTTTTCAAATTAAACATTCAATATATTAGCATGCTAGGTTATTTACCTAAGCAAAAATCCATATAACATAAGCTAATGTGCTCTTGGTAAGAGTAAAGGTAGAGTCTAAAATAGTATTTAAAGATAACAAATGTGCTTAGGACTAGGTCCTAAACTTGATCCCCATTTTAATACAAAACCTTGATGCATCGATAAGTAAATAGAGGCTTCACCTTGGTTGATCTATGATCCCAAGAAGAGAGTTTGAACCCTGTCAACATAAAATAAATTATAATTAAAATTTATTATTGAAAACATGCAAAGTAAATTGTTTTAACGATGCTAGAAATAAATAAATATACATATATAAAAAAAATTATATAGGTATTTTGTGGTTGTGACATAATGGTATCAGAGCATGGTTACAACACTTGGCATTAAGGGCTCAATAATGAATGAGTATAAAACATAAAACTAACATAAATGTTATGGTTGATTCTCTTATGATTGGAAGAGAACTATAACCTTGATTTCGCAAGAATTATGGTAGAAGTCGAAATGTCAGCTGAAGAAGAATCCAACCCAAAGAACAAGAAAACATTAATGATGACAATCTGTGGGTACATTTGAATGAAAGAAGAAATGATAATCCATCTGAAATTTTACAAACAGTGAAAGATTTAAAAGAAGAACTACAAAGTGTTAAGAAAGATAATGAACGCATTCCGTAAGCACAAGAAGAATTAAATAATGTCTTGTTAACAAAAATACATAATCAGGAAGTAGAAAAGAAAAAAGGACCTCATATAGAAACAATAAAGACTACATCTTATAAACACAAGGCAAGAAAGTTAAAATTTTTAGATAGTGAAATTGAGTCGTCAAGTGGAAAATCATCTAAACAGAGTAAAAAGAACTTCAAAGAATCTATCGAAAGCAGTGATGGTGATAAATATAGAAGAAAAAGTAAACTCTATGAAGAAATTTCTAGTGAGTTTAAAAAGATAAAACCTCCTATAATCAATGGTGAGATTGAAACCAGAGAAGAGGCAGAAACCTGGATTTCAGGAATGAAAAAGTACTTTCATATTTACAATTATTCTAATGAATTAAAAGCAAAAATGACAATCTATAATTTAACTGGAAAATCCGACATTTGGTAGCAAGATATTAAGAAAGTAAAATGCATCAAAGAACGCCACTTAACATGGCATATTTTCAAGAAATACTTTAAAAGGAAATACTTGTCAGAACAATATTATGAAGAAAAAGCTAAAGAGTTTTATGATTTAAAACTAGGGACTTTTACAATGAAGGAACTATGCAGTAAATTTATTAGTTTATTACGTTATGTACCTTATATTGTTGATGAAAAACCTAAAATATAACACTTTCTCAGTTGTCTACCAACAATTTCTAAAGAGAGAATTGAATATGACGATCCTAAAACATTAGATGGAACTATGAGAAAAGCGAATTACTGTTTGATTAAAATAAGATTGAAAGAGATAATGTACCAAGTTGGAAGAATAGAAAACATGAAAGCTTTTAACAAAAAAATAAAAGTATGATATTTAATAAAACTTTTGGAAATAACCATAGAAACTATCAAGGAAATAATTTCAAGAGTTTTAGGCCACAAAATCCTACAGTAATAAAAGGAAAAGAAGCACCTACTGTTTATAATAAAAGTATTGCTAAAAAAGAACCCTTAAAATGCTGGGAATGTGGTGAACCCCATTATTTTAAAGACTGTCCAGTTAGAAGGAGGAATTTTAATAACGTACACACTATTCAAGAAGATACTATAGTGGGGGATATAACAAGGAGCATACTAAGAATAAGCGCAACATTGGAAAACTGACAAGCAGACCATCAAACATCTATGGTGTAAATTGAAGGTACGTTAGAAGTTAAACCAATCTCTATATTAATTGATCTCGATGCAAGTTTGAGTTATGTTTCACCAAGAATTCTAGAACTATGTGAATTACAAAAAAAATAAATTGAAAAGTCTTGGTTAGTACAACTTGCTATGAGCACGAAACGAAAAGTAACTATTTTTGTGAAAGGATGTGAATTTAATATGAATGGTTTTACAATGCATGCTAATTTAAATACTATGCCTTTAGGATCTTATGATATATTGGTAGGAATCGATTGGTTAGAAAAACATAGAGTAATTATGAATTGCTATGATAAAACCTTCTCATGCATAAATGAAGAAAGTAAACCCATTATAGTCAAAAGAATTCCAAGGAAGACCATTATTAGAGAAATATCTGCTTTACAAATGAAAAGATCTGTTTGCAAAGGTTATAAAGTATTTTATGTTCGAATAATTGATGACAATGATACTAATAAAGAAATTAAAATAGATGATATACCATCCTAAAATATTTTTAGGATTTATTTCCAAAATAGATTCCCAGATTACCTCCAAAACGAGAAATAGATTTTACCATTGACTTGGTACCTGGGGCAGTACCATCCTTGAAAGCTCCATATCATATGAATATTTTGGAACTTAACGAACTAAAATCACAAATACAGGAATTAATTTATAAGAAGTACATTCGACCAAGTGTTTCTCCTTGGGGAGCACTGGTGTTATTTGTAAAGAAAAAGGATGGCACTCTAAGGTTGTGTATAGACTACAGACAATGAAATAAAATGACAATTAAAAATAGATATCGTTTACCTCAGATCGATGACTTATTCGACCAATTTCGAGGAGCAATGATATTTTCAAAAATAGACTTGAGATTTGGATATCATCAAGTCAGAGTCAAAGACAAAGATATATATATAACAACTTTTAGGACCAGGTACAGTCATTATGAATTTGTCGTAATTCCCTTCAGGTTGACAAATGCTCCAGCATCTTTTATGTGTTTAATGAATAGTATATTAAGTAAGTATCTAGATAAATTTGTAGTCGTCTTTATTGATGACATATTAATTTTTTCTAAAAATAAGGAAGAATATGAAGAACATTTAAAAATAGTCCTACAAGTATTGAGAGAACAAGAATTATATCCTAAGTTCAGTAAATGTGATTTCTTTAAAGGTAAAATCCAATACTTAGGACATGCAGTTTATAAAGATGGTATATCAGTGGATCCCGACAAAATTAAAGCTATCATGGAATGGCTTGTTCCTAAAGATGTATATGATATCATATCTTTTATGGAGATTAGTGGATATTATCACAAATTTATTGAAGTATTTTCTAAAATTGCATACCCTATAACCTCACTGCAAAAGAAAGGTAAGAAATCTGATTGGAATGAAAAATGTGAAAATAGCTTTAATAAACTGAAATATTTATTAACAATAGCTCTTATCCTAAAGATTGCAGACCCCTATAAAGATTTTGTTATATGCACAGGTGCATGTAAAGAGGGTCTAGGTGGAGTATTAATGCAAGAAAACTATGTGGTGGCATATGAATCAAGGAAACTTAAAGAACACAAAAAGAAGTATGCTACTCATGATTGGGAGTTAGCTGCCATTATTCATGCACTTATAATGTGGCGACACTATCTTATAGGAAGAATATTCTTGCTAATGTGTCATAACATCAATTTAAAATATTTATTTGACCAACAAAATTTAAATGCTAGATAGTAGAGGTGGTTATCTTTCCTAAGTGAATATGATTTCAAAATTAAACATATCAAGGGGAAGGAAAATAAAGTGGTTGATGCGTCAAGTCGTCATGCAAATATGTTGTGTGTCACTACAAGTAGAAACTATGAAACGGATTTGGAATATAAAATCGCGACAAGAACAAAATTTCACTACTACATTTTTGGCCTTTAGTGGGGGTTTTCTTCCGCCCCCAAAAGTGACCTATGGGGGGGGGCGGGGGGTTGGCTTTGGAGGTGGTTTTGGAAAAACCGCCCCTAAAGGCACCGAAATTAAAATTTTTTCCCTTTAAGTGCGATTTTTTACGAGATTGGAACAGCCCCCAAAAGTGACTTTCGGGGGTGGTTTGTGACCCCCCTCATAGAGGTCTACGGAGGCAGTTTTAAACCGCCCTCGTAGACCCCTTCATAGAGACCTACGGGGGCGGTTTTGAAACCCCTTCATAGAGACCTACGATGGCGGTTATGAACCCCCCTCATAAGACCCTCATACAAACCTACAGGGGTGGTTTGGAACCCCCCTCATAGAGGACTATAGGGGTGGTTTCAAACCCCCCTTGTAGAGTCCTATAGAGGCTGTTGTGAACCCCCCTCATATAGTCCTATAGGGGCGGTTTGGAACCTCCCTTGTAGAGTCCTAAAGGGGCAGTTTAGAACCCCCCTTGTAGAGGCTTATAGGGGTAGTTTTGAACTCCCCTCGTAGAGGCCTATAGAGGCAGTTTGAAACCCCCCTCATAGAGGCCTATAGGGGCGGTTTGGAACCCCCCCTAAAAGTGACTTTTAGGGGCAGTTGTAAACCCCCCTCGTAGAGACCTATGGGGGCGGTTCATAACCCCCCCTAGAAGTCTTTATTACAAACCTTTGGGGGTGGTTACAAACCCCCCTCGTAGGTACCTACAAGGGTGGTTCTAAACCCCCCTTGTTGTAACAGATAAGGGAAATTTTGAACCCCCCTCGTAATGACATATGAAGGTGGCTTAGAACCCCCCTCATAGTGACATATGAAGGCAGTTTAGAACCCCCCTCATAGCAACATACAAAGATGGTTTGAAACCCCCTCTATAGGCATGATAAATCATAATAAAATATATTTTATTAAAAATACCAATATTGCAATATCAATAGGGCACGGAGGAATCGAACCACCAACCTCCTGCTTGTAAGGAAGGCACTCTTCCATTGAGCTAGAACCCTTTTAGAATCAGGGAGAGGAGAATACGAACACTCAGATTGCATCATTTGTAATTCTAAGAAAAGACACTAATATTCAAAGGAAACCATGCTTAAAATCCAATTTATTTTTCAAAACACATTGATAAGCACAAAAATATACCATAATAAGCCTAGAGCTCCTTCTAACTTTTGGAACTGTTTGAAGAGACCCCAAATATGTCTAACCACAAAAATCTACATAATTAATTTCACATAGGATCTATGTTGGTAAAGAAACTCAGATTTAGTGTCCAATTAACGAATAGACACTAGAATGATTTGAATCTAAAAATGAATCCAAATCATTGTTAATTTACATTAACTTTACCTCTCTTCCTTTTTCCATCTCTTTATTGTTTAGCTTGTGACCAGGTTTAAGCATGCTATATTATCTATGCCAAAGAATTTATCCCTAACAAAATAGTTGAACATATGAATTTTAGATGCCTTGTAAATGACAAAGAGTGAAATTCATGTATTTAGATGCAAATAAGACGTGTTTCACAGTTGATAAAACCCATTCCAATCTCCATTATAAGCCTCCCAACATAAACCAAGGAAGTATGTACAACTACGTACCATAAAAAAAGGTTAAGGACAAAGAATGCACCCATACCAATGACCCTCTCTAGCCTTGGATATGTGTGTGATTTAAGTTTGCACCTATCAGAATACATCGAAAGTGTCTGATTGTGTAGGGAAGAAATGAAAATACCAAAGCATTGAATGAGTTCTTTAATCATTTCACATGAAGTATAAATTGTATGAAAATATTCCATGTAGAGACAGTGAAACCACAGAGAAAGTCCTCGTAGATGTTGCAACACTAAGAAGAATTGATGAAGCAATGAAGTAGGGTTACTGAGCACACTAAACCATGATGAGTGAAACTATAAGTACCGATTATGTTTTGAAGATTCCAAAGGTCATTTGAAAAGACCACTAGTGTTCATTTAATTTCACAAATTGTCGGATATACATGTATACTTGAGTTCTGCACAAATTGAATTGAAGTTGAACTCTATGTTGATATACATTGTAGTTGTGACAATCCATGCACAATAACCACAAAGGATTACTATGTCTAGAGATCCAAGTTCATTATTATCATTTGAGGAATAAGTTTTAAGTATTTTGAATTTTCAATGAGCAGCCTTTTTAGAACTTTGCAAGCATCATGAAAATGCCCACACCTGCCCACAAAATGTAAGAATATGTACGCAACGAGTTAAAAATGTCAGCAGACTCACCTGAGATGCCCGCCAAAGTCTAAAAATGGCTGCAAATGAACGCATACTAATGAAAAGTTCTAGCACTAATGAGTTAAAGTGCCCGCATGAGTGAACAAAATGTTCAACAAATGGCACAAAGCACTAAAAATGCATGCAACATTTTCCAAAATTCCCGCACACAAGGTGAAAGTGCATGCAGCCATAGAAAAGATGCACGCAACATACTAAGGGTTATAGGTAATGCCCGCATATTGAGGAGAAATGAACACATGTGAAGAAAAATGCTCGCAAGCTATGTTCAAATGCACGCACTTGTTGATGTATATGTAACTTCGGAATGTATTTCACATATATGTATATTGTATTCCTATAGAGATGGTATTATTCCTCTATAAGGAAGTGTCGTCATTTATATTGTAAGTGTCGTAACTTATACTTGATGGGTTATTAGACCACCTTGTTTGGGGTCGGCCCTGTATAAGTCATGTGGGTCAAAGGGTTATTAGACCACCCTATTGGGGGTCGGCCATGTGGGTCAAAGGGTTATTAGACCACCCTATTGGGGGTCGGCCCACTCAGCATTATGTTATGTGGTTAAGTTAGAGCCGACATGAGTTAGGTAAAAAGGCAAGTCAAGTCAAGTATAAATAGAGTGCGGGAGGCACTCTATTTGCTCACTCACTTCTCACACATGCTCTCAAGGAGGAGAGGCGCACTTATGGAGGAGGAGGATTGCTGCTAGGTTATTGCTATCTCTATTGGTTGGTTGTATCATTGCTCTATCTATCTCTGAGGAAGTTATTGGGGTTTTTCACCTTTATGGTTTTCCCCAAGTAAATCTTTGTGTCTCTTGTGTGCTTGCATTATTGTCTCCATGATTGATATGCTGTAGATATGCTGTACATGTTGTTCTCTCAGTTAAGATCCTAGATCATATTGAAGTAAATTCAGAAAATTTAACATGGTATCAGAGCTAGCCTGAAAGAAGGCATGATATGGCATGTATGACACTTGTTGCACTTACGATGCTAGGGCTTGATATAGCAAAAACCAGTCATCGTAGAACTTTCGCTATAAATCCGTTTTGGCAAAGTTTTCGGATCTGAAATTGTTACAGGCCGAAGCTAAGATCTCCAGGTATCTTGTGTCCAAAGGACAACCTCTAATTCGTTGTACTTTGTGATTTATGATCTGTACAATATAGGGTTTCTGCCTCTTCCAGATCTGAGTCAAAATCAGGTGACCTTGGGAAAAAGGTCATAACTTGGGCTAGGAAGCTCCAAATGAAATTTCGTGAAAATTGACAGGTAGTACACAGGCCGAGCTATCTCAGAAAACTTTTTCAGAGGCCGAAGGTCAAACAGTGACACGTGGCATGCCGTACAAGTTCGCTCTCCTGTATTATCCCATAAACAGGTCACGTTGCGACACTTGGCATATCTCTCTCTCAGAGAATCCAATTGAGGTCATACCTGTCAGGATGGAAAGATAACAGGCCGAGCTATCTCGGAAAACTTTTTCAGAGGTCGAAGGTCAAACAGTGACACGTGGCACACCGTACAAGTTCGCTCTCCTGTATTTTCCCAAAACAGGTCACGTTGCGACATTTGGCATAAATCTCTCTCAGAACATCCAATTGAGGTCAGACCTGTCAGGATGGAAAGCTAACAGGTCAGGCTATCTCAGAAAACTTTTTTAGACCCTGTGGATCAAAAATTTCGGAGTTACACCAGAAACAATCAGGTACATATTTCTGTCAAAACAGAATTATTTTTTGGTACCTTCATTCATGGCTTCCGGAATTTAGGGCTTTGAAGAAAGTTGGAATTTTTGTAATCGGAGACCACGGCTGGATGCTACTCATCAAAATAGAAATTTAGAGACCAAGATCAGAATTTTTGGCTGGGTAGAAGGCCGGGTTTGATCAGACCCTAGTTCGGGACTTTGATCAGAAAAATGGAAAATTAGGGCTTCTGTAAAAATGGGAATTTTTGAAATCTGTGACCACGGCTGGAAGCTCCTCAGAAAAATAGAAGCTTAGAGCTTTGGATCAAACATTTTGATTGGGTAGAAGAGTGGGCTTCATCAAACCCCAGTTCAGAGTCATGTCCAGTGAATCTGGAAGTTTCAAAGGCAAAATTGAGGAGTGAAACTTTGCAGTCTTCAAATTCTGAATATACCAGTTTGATCAGTTCATCAAGGCGCATATTCCTATCCTTTCGGAAGTTTGAAATTCAAAGTTTGAATTTTTTTGGGGTCTCTCTGACAAACCCATATCCAGCTCCAGGTCCAGTTCTTGCAAATCAAGTGGATTGGGTTGATCCTAGAAGAAGGTGGATTGGTCACTTGCATAAGTGAAGAAGTTCCTGTTTCAGAGGGAGATGAGGCTAAGGCCTTACATAAAGAGATTACAAGTAATCTCGACAGGTATGACTCATCAAGGTATGTTTTGAGATTTGTTCATAATTAAGTTTATGGTATGTTTGTCTTCATGTTATCACGGTTAGTACAATCTTGATTTTAGACTTATCATATCACCTTAATAAAATTATGAATGCATGATAGAAGTCATTCATTTATTAGGAGTATGAAACTTATGTTTGTACTAACACATTGTGATGTTGTATGAGTTTTATGTTGTCTACTAACATGAAAGGTACACCAAGAAGACAAATCATGTTCTGGTTCAAGAACATATGATCATGATGACATGAGGACAAAGATTCATCCATTGCCATGGATCTCATAAGAAATCCATTCTCGAGGTATGTATAACTTGGTTTTATAATGGTTAACTTATGAGACATGCAAGTTACTAGCACAAGTCACTAAAGAGAACCAGAAGACATTATGCGGGTATGTTAGACATAAATAGCTAGCATGCTAATCCAGGTATGTTTTTCCTATATCAAGATAGAATCCTACCTTGGGATAGAATCTTATACTACTGTTGATAATGATTATTCATGAAGTCATAGGTTTGAATAATCATGGTTGTATGCATATTATGTTTCTTACCTTAATTGATGATATGACTAACATGATGGTATAGGTTTGAATAATCACAGTTTTTATGCATTTTATATATCTTATCTTTATTGATGATTCAACTAATCTGAAGAGTCATATGGTTGAGTAATTACAGGTTTAGACATGTTATGTTTCTTATGATTTGACTAACCATAAGAATCCTACATAAACCTTGAATGCTAATGCTTATTATTTCTGTTTGAAATGATCATGACTATACATGCTTGAGATTATTGTGTTTTAATAGTATACTAATGAATGTATGATTTTATATAAGATCACAAGGATAACTCAATCATGATACTAATAAGCATGCATAGGGACCACGGATGAATATGAGTTCAAGAACAGGTAATTCAGGAAGCAAAGATCAAGAGGGAGCACACTCCAATTGCTCCTGCAAGAAAGCAAAGGAGCACACTCCAGTTGTTCCTGCAAGAAAGCAAAGGAGCACACTCCAGTTGTTCCTGCAAGAAAGAAAAAGAGCACACTTCAGTAGTTTCTGCAAGGATGCATATATTCAGAGGGAGTTGACCATCTTTCTACATTCCACAACAGAAAGGTGTAGAAGAAGCTACTTCAGATTAGGACTCCAACAGCTCCTGCAAGGAAGCAAAGACTCAGAGGGAGTCCACCCAACGAACAAAGAAAGATAAGTATTTTAATTTCTTGCATATTTGTTTGTTTAAGTAAAATTGTTTAATGATGTATATGCTCATGCTCCTAGACTTAGGATATGTATTGTGCATATTAGAATAGTTGCATTAATGAACAATATACTACTAATATATATGGGTAAGTGGCCTATGGCACTGTACAACATTCCATTGCTACTTATCTAGAATGAAACCTCTTTGCTGACATGTTGGGAGTTGTGCACACTCTTAACAATGTTCTGGTAGAGATTGGAAGGCATCTAGAAAGTTACGGGATATGGATAAATGTTGTATTGAAGCATTGGCTAAGATAATTGCATGACTGTATGACATATTTATTTATGTGTAAGAATTTGTTCTGAAAACTATGAGATGTTTTCTAATCATGCAATTTAACTTGTTGTGTAGGAAAGATCGTATGCCATCTCCTACAAAAGAAGAACTACAACATTTGTTCCAGCAACAAAGATATCTATTGAAGATATTGAAGATATTGAAGATATTGAAGTTCCCAGGATCTGGGATGAAGAAATGAAATGCCATGATCCGTCGATCATGAAGAATGATGTTTGGGATGTAATCCCAAGACATGAAGGGAAGTTTGCTATGACTTCCAAATAGAACTATCAGATCAAGCATGTTGCAGATGGCAGCATTGAGAAATACAAAAGTGATGAAATAGAAGATGCACCAGATGGATTTCAAGACAGCATGGTGTAGTCATATATGTGTGCAGAACTTGGTATGGTAGGATAGACATCTTTCTATCCAGTTTGGTCTTTACCAAGAGTTAAGCGGGTTCCAATTTTTTCTACAAGGTTGAGGAAGGCAATCCAGTGATACTACTTTTGTAAGAGGATAACCTGTTTGTTACAGGTGAAGATAGATTGATTGCCGACACGCAGCGGAAGCTTGCTGCCAAGTTCGAGATGAAGAATTGGGGATGATGCACTATTTGTTTTTGGCATGGAGGTGTGGCAGAGTGCAGATGGAATCTTCCTTGGACAAGGGAAGTATGCAGTAGAAATCTTGAAGAGGTTCGGAATGATAGATTGCAAGGCAATGGCCACACCGATGGCATCGAATCTGAAGCTTCTATGTGATGCTTCATCTGAGCCGGTTGATGTCTCTATGTATCGTCAGATGATTGGGTCCTTGATGTACCTGACAAACACGAGACCAGACATTTGCTTTGCTGTGAACACATTGAGCCAGTTCCTGACGGATCCGAGGAGTGTTCACCTGGTTGCTGTAAAGCATGTTCTGAGGTACCTGAAGGGTATAGTGGATTATGGGCTCAGATATGAGGCGAATCAAAAGTTTAACCTGCAGGGTTATGTTGATTCAGATTGGGCTGGCAGTGCTGCAGACAGGAAGAGCACATCTGGGTGTTGCTTCAGTATGGGATCAGGTGTGATCTCTTGGTTTAGCAGGAAGCAGTCCTATGTAGCACTGAGTACAGCTAAGGCAGAGTATGTTGCAGCCTGTTCAGCTAGTTGTGAGGCAGTATGGCTACGGAAGCTACTGTCTGAGTTATTTGATCTCCCGTTGGAGGCTACTGGTATCTTCTGTGATAACCAGAGTTGTGTGAAGCTGTCTGAGAACCCAGTGTTTCATGACAGGTCGAAACACATAGAGATCAAATATCACTATATCAAGGATATGGTGCAGAGAGGAGCTGTGAAGCTCCTGTATATTGCGACGGACGAGCAGATTGCAGATGTGCTGACGAAGCCACTAGCCAGGGTGAAGTTTGAGTACTTCAGAGAGAGGCTTGGCGTTATTCAGATCGAGGACACTTCGAGGAAGAAGTGACAGACACATTTGCTGAAGCCATTCCAAGCATGTTGGAAGGAGGATCCTTCACATGGCTGTGGATGTAAGCGCTGGATGATGAGCATCAGGATGATGTTCTAGTTTCTGCTGGATATGATCAGTTGGATCATGTGTATGTATTGTTTATGCATCATGTTGGATGCTTGGACCATGTATCTGTATATGTATCAGGTGGATACATTGTATGATCAGGTGGATCATGTATGGTGATATGTATCATGTATTTGTATTTGTATCAGGTGGATACATTGATGATCAGGAGGATCATGTATGATGATATGTATCAGGTAGATACTTGGTATGCATCAGGTAGATGCATTGATGATCAGGAGGATCATGTATGATGATATGTATCAGGTAGATACTTGGTATGCATCAGGTAGATGCATTGATGATCAGGAGGATCATGTATGATGATATGTATCAGGTAGATACTTGGTATGCATCAGGTAGATGCATTGATGATCAGGAGGATCATGTATGATGATATGTATCATATATTTGTATCAGGTGGATACATTGATGATCAGGAGGATCATGTATGATACTTGGTATGCATCAGGAAGATGCATTGATGATCAGGTAGATCATGCAGCAGGATGTTGCAGTGATGATCAGGATGATCATGGATGATGAGCTTCAGGATGTTGCTCCAGATGACATGCAGCAGGACGTTGCAGTGATGATGATCAGGATGATCATGGATGGTGAGCTTCAGGATGTTGCTCCAGATGACATGCAGCAGGATGTTGCAATGATGATGATCAGGACGATCATGAGTACATCAGGATGATGTATGGTGAGTATCAGGTTGATACTTTGTGGCCGTGGATCAGGTTGTGCAGATGAGCATGTCTGGGAGATCCTATAGGTCGGAGTTGTGTACCCGTAACAGCCTGGGATGCTCTTTCGAGACATTGCTCTGGGAGGACATGTAATTTGTGCCCTGGGAGATCTCAGGTCGGAGTTGTGTACCTGTAACATCCTGAGATGCTCTTGCGAGGTTTTGTCCTATGGCATGTAATTTGGGCCCTGGGAGATTTCAGGTCGGAGTTGTGTACCCGTAACATCCTGAGATGCTCTTTCGAGGTTTTGCCATGACCACATGTAATAGCGCCCTGGGAGATTTCAGGTCGGAGTTGTGTACCCGTAACATCCTGAGATGCTCTTGCGAGGTTTTGTGGTGGACCACATGTAATTTGTGCCCTGGGAGATTTCAGGTTGGAGTTGTGTACCCGTAACATCCTGAGATGCTCTTTCGAGGTTTTGTGGTGGGGTCACATGTAATAGCGCCCTGGGAGATCCTACAGGTTGGAGTTGTGTACCCGTAACATCCTGGGATGCTCTTTCGAGGTTTTGTGATGCACGTAATAAGTCCTGAGGATTCCACAGTATGGCCAGTGATGACGAAGACCTGCAGGTGGTGGGCCTACATCCAGTATGAAAAAGGACTGGCTCTGTAGAACTTCCTATGACGAGTAGATTCAGAGATTGATTGAGATAGTAGCAGCAGTGATGATGATGATGACTCGATGACGATTATCTAGTGACGATGATCCAGAGAAGATGACTTGTGCTAGAAGAACTGTGCTAAGAAATACCTTCCTAGTTAAGAGGGAGTGTTGATGTATATGTAACTTCGGAATGTATTTCACATATATGTATATTGTATTCCTATAGAGATGGTATTATTCCTCTATAAGGAAGTGTCGTCATTTATATTGTAAGTGTCGTAACTTATACTTGATGGGTTATTAGACCACCTTGTTTGGGGTCGGCCCTGTATAAGTCATGTGGGTCAAAGGGTTATTAGACCACCCTATTGGGGGTCGGCCATGTGGGTCAAAGGGTTATTAGACCACCCTATTGGGGGTCGGCCCACTCAGCATTATGTTATGTGGTTAAGTTAGAGCCGACATGAGTTAGGTAAAAAGGCAAGTCAAGTCAAGTATAAATAGAGTGCGGGAGGCACTCTATTTGCTCACTCACTTCTCACACATGCTCTCAAGGAGGAGAGGCGCACTTATGGAGGAGGAGGATTGCTGCTAGGTTATTGCTATCTCTATTGGTTGGTTGTATCATTGCTCTATCTATCTCTGAGGAAGTTATTGGGGTTTTTCACCTTTATGGTTTTCCCCAAGTAAATCTTTGTGTCTCTTGTGTGCTTGCATTATTGTCTCCATGATTGATATGCTGTAGATATGCTGTACATGTTGTTCTCTCAGTTAAGATCCTAGATCATATTGAAGTAAATTCAGAAAATTTAACAGCACTGTCACTAATATGTGCAACTTGAAGTGCAATTTATCACATTGAAAGAGTAACCAGAAGTATCGTGATCGTGACTTTATTGATAAATTTGATGTGAGTCTTCTGACTGGTGATGTGAGTCTTCTGAGTGGTGATGTGAGTTTGCATAGGAGACACGGTTATTCTAGATATCAGAGTTCCATGGGAATTCATGTTCTGTTTTTTTCCTAACCTTGAATGAAGTCGAAGATGGATCCCATACTCTCTGGGGTGCAAGGCATAATATGGTAGGATTCACCTACTTAACCCTTAAAAAATATTGACTCGGAATTGTGAGTAAGAGCATCCACTTCAATATTGTGAGCCATTAGGAAATCACTCCCCTATGTCTATCTATGTATCTACGAAGAAAATTCCTCAACATTACGTGCAAATGGGGATGCAGGTAATATGTCTCTAGTGCATCCCCTTGTTCGTGGAAGGCAGGGGATGCAACAAATGCATCAAGGAACAAGATGAATGCTTCCACATGGTTCACTCTAAATTTCCAACAATGCTTCAAAGACGAGTTTGAAATTTTCCTAGATAATTAGCTCTCAGATCTCTCTTTGAATCTTTGTAAAGCAATATTTAAGCCTCTTAGAACTGTCGTAAATTCAACTTCATTACTGGGAATAGGCCACGCTTTCGATATTTGAAATAGAAAAACTATCGGACAAATCACATAGATGGTTACTTTCACCAATAAATAAACAAGGATTTGTTCTTAAATCTCTGTGAAAATTGAGTCTCCATAAATCCAACAAGATATCATCCGCTTTAGATACTCAACCAAGGCCTGGAGTGAACCATAATTTTTTTCTAAGGAATCAAGAAAACATAACCAAACACATACTAGTTTTCACCAATTATGGCATGTCCACACTCTTTGCCCCTCTTTGAATGCACTTCAAAGAAACTTATCAATTTGTTACTGGCCCAAAATCAGGTCTTCTCCACTCTCTAGATCTCATCTTTGAAAAATCGTGTTGTGTATGGTTATCCAAATTGACTTTACAACAAATTGGTAGGGAGGGCAAGACACTTTTCATATTGTTTTTCCTTTGTAGTCTGAAAGGATAGTCATTGCAATTTGTCCCAACCTACCAAAACTGAAAAACGGTTTCCCTCTAGCTAAAAAGGTGTTAGGAAACAAAATGCAACTCTATGGTTGCCATGAGCGAAACCTTCCTAGTGAAATAACAAAAAAGTAAATGACTCAAGTTCTAGAAGTTACAACTATTTTTATTGGCAGGCTTTGTGGAAACTATATCTAACTAAACCTCTTATTTATGTTAACATTCTCCGTCGTAAGGCTTCCTCCATAACTGCTCTAGAGTCAACAACCTCCTTTCATACATCATTTTTAGGTACTGCAAAATTGTAAGTTGGAACTTTGGAGACTAACTGGAATACTTACAACAAGAACATAGCCAAATCATTTGTCTTTCACGAAACCCTATCAACCAAGTAAAGACTTGAAATTGAAGTGCTAAATATCTAATCCTCTTCCGAACTCTTAAAATACAATCTGAGTGTGAGTAGTTCATGAATGAGGAGCTTTCCAAAGGATATTTTAAATTGCAAACACATTATAATTTGCAAGGCTTATAAGATCAAGCACAAAACTTATAATATGTACTCACAATAACCATGCACATGAAGAATCATTACTCGAGGGTATCAACTTTTTGGACTCATCTACAGAGTTAACAACAAATCAAGATTCAAATGATGTTTGTCAAGTTAGCACCCAAGTGAATTAAGAAACATTAACAACTTGTTTAAATCTAGTAAATTGCCAAACATTATTGTATCAGAACAGTCAAGGAAGGAAAACTAAACTATCCGATTTAATTTTATTTAAAAGTAGGTGACAATATGAAATGTACCTGTTATAATATCCCATTATTAACATGGTTGGGAATCTCTCCTTTCCTGTCAAGAGGCATGTATTGCACCATGATTGGCCTGATTTTAGATTCCATGTATGACTGGAAGAATAGGACAAAAAAAAGGTATTTCAGTCACCATACCATACATAAATATAATTTGTACAAGGTAAGCTCTCTTTTATAGAACAAAAACTACACTACAATTTAACAACTAATGACTTACTCCTAGTCTCTATCTGTATACTACATAAGATCCAACACCAGTTGCAGCCAAACCTAATATTACAACCCATATAACATCCCATCCAACCTTTCCAACACCATGTACCCGAAATCTCAACACCATGTACCCGAAATCTCATGAAGCCCCTAAACATGATGTAAACATTTTTGGAATAACCCGAAAGCATTGTGTTCCCCAATGGTTTAGCTTGCAAGATGTTTAGGGCCTACTAGAATATTTTGTATCAAGTCCCTATGCAATCTATCATAACAAACTGGATTAGGGAGACAAGCATTGGCCAGATTGCCACTTTAAATGATGGGAAACAAAAATTTAACACCCCACATTTAGTATATGTTTAATTTCTCATATCTCCATATACTCAATCCATGGATACCGTAACCATAACATATGTGTCTCTTGTGCATGGTTATCTTTTAGTGATCCTTGTTTTATTTCCACTACAAATGGATGCTATTTTCTTTCAAGCATAATTGTGGAATGACATGAATTATGAAATAAAGTTGAAAGAGATAAAAATTATACTGCTAAGTTAAAATTCAACATGCATTTCACATGTCAAACTTTTGTAGTCCACATTCCTATGCAATTCATGGCATATAGAGCCCAAAATCCTGTAGCAGATTTCCAGAGATCAATTGTGCCATAGATTGGATTAATCTCTTGTGCGTGATGCCACTTTATAGCTGGTGATTATAAGCCTTCAAGCTATGCATTGAAATTCTTCTCAAGTCTAAGTGCTGAGACAGTTCAAACATCAGGGCGTTAACATTAGCAAAATTACCAAAAGGAAAAAAATCAGGACTGGGATCGAGTAGTTCTAAGAAAATTTGGTAAACTGAAGAGTATTACCAAGTCATTGAAAAATTACCAGGATGAGCGAAACAGCCCAAGAGTGCCGAAACCAAAATTACCATATGCCAATTCAGATTGGATATTGTAAAAAAAAACATAATATCTAATTGAAAAATTATGTATGAAAAAATATGAGACTATACATCATAGTAATAGGGAAAAAAATGTAGTTCTTTCACAATTTTAAAAAATTGAAACCTTTGGAATCGTTGATGGCACATGCTCTATTAATGGTAGGCTTTGGTCTATTATCCACAAAACACCAGTCTCTCATAATCGCTCTTAGCATGTTATAGAAAGTACCAGCTGATGTTTGAGCCCAAATCTCTAGAGCCAATGGGAAAATATTAGTGCCAAGATAATCTAAAACTGTCCCAAGAGTAGGTTAGCAATCATTATTGCAATGAAATATTTGATAGGTAATATGAACTTCAAAGTCCTATTAGTTATTACGCCATTAATCTCATAACTTCAGGTTGATTTAGTTGTACCAGAATCAAACTTTGATATCTTTCTCATGGATGTTGTGATTGTTGATGCGATGATTACTCCTTCGTGATGGAGCATCTTCTTCCTTTACTCTATCTCTAGAATCCACTCAAATCTTCATACTACATAAATCCTTTGTTCAACATCTTTCAACTCACATTTTCAATATACCATCCAATGGGTTTAAAAAGGAAACTTTGTTCCAAGAGCTGGATACCAATTCACATATTGGATTTACCCTCTGCTGGACGCGCCGCCTCCAAACCATATTACCGATTTCAATACCAATATTTATGATTGGCACTATCAACAACTTAGTCCAGGATGGTTGTATTCACTAACTTTCAATGATTTTTCTTAGCAGTTTTACCACAAGACTTGTCCACGCCATGGGTCACAATTATCTTTGATTGGAGAATGATTTAGTTCCCTTTTAAAACAGAGGATGGTTCTTCTTGGGACAGAGGCGATTTCATTGGCTAATAAATTCTTTAGCAGCCATGATTCCACAAAATTCTTCATGCGAGGCGTCATTCTTCAAACTAGGACCACAAATCACACTCGCTTTCCATTGAAAACATCCAAAGACTTAAGTACATTTGCCAACGGTGCTCAATCTCTCTCTACAACGATGTCACTAAACAGGTTGGGCATTGTTTCCTTTGATCTATATAAGGAGCTAAGGGTGAATATATCTGACTTTGAGCTCTAAGCAAGGATCTCAGATATAGTGGTTATTGGGGTTCTTCCCTTATTACATATGTTGTGGGTTGTCCGACAGATTTCCTATTCCAATAACACTTCTTCAGAGTGTTGGTGTTCACTTTTGGGTATGAATCCCAATATCTAGTCAAAGCAACTCCAATCCATTTAAAATACTACACGGAGATCCCAACACCGACTCTTTTGCAACATAGAGCCAACTAAATTTCTGTCACCCACTCAAACAATAATTTGAAAAGAAATATCAACTAAGGGTTGTGATCCATTTATACCACGATCCACACGTCCATGAAGTTGATCCAACAATTTTTATGCAGAGATGCTCAAACCATAATCGTACTCAAACTAAACACAATCGCTTCCAATTCTCAGAAAGTTTACAAACCCTTCTACAGGAAAGGCTGGTGTTCTTGTAACTATTAACTACCAGAATTTCCTCTTCAACATAGAAATTACACACACAATTCCAAAGTAAACAATTACATGAGAAATCAATTCACCAGTGTGCTCAGGCAGAGACATTCATCAATATATCAACACAATCAAAGATATTACAAATCCCTAAAGCAAATACAAATTCTATCCATTAATCAAATTCAGGCCTGCAAAAAGAAAAACATGACAGGCCCGCAAAGGGGCAGCCTCTCACTCAGTGCATAATACCAATTTTTAGATCATGGCATACAGATCCCAAAATCCTGTAGTAGATTTCCAGAGATCAATTGTGCCTTAGATTGGATCAATCTCTTGTGCATGATGCCACATTATCTCCATATACTTTTTTTCTTTATAATTTAATTTATGAAGCATTGGGTTCAAAACCGATCACTATACAACAATAATTGAACATGGAGAGAACCATGATGGTGTCTCAGTTTTGAGCATTTGGAGTGATTCAATTCAGTTGGATATCCAGATGTAGAATAGTTTCACCGAAAACAGAGTCCTCAGTGATAGAGTGTTGTAGAACCTTGGTTTATTGTATTGGCCTTATTACTATTGCTTTTAACTGGTTGATGTGTGCTAGCTATGCTGAGGATAGAGGCCTTGTATCCATTATGAAGACCGATATCTATGTACAAGAATAAGAACAAAGATCAGAGTAAAGAAGACCATCCTAATACATTTTATGCTTTCATGCCCATAGTACTTTGTCACTATGTTTACAAGATCATATCAAAAACTCTAGTTCTCCTTTGATTTAGCGTTGTCTGGTTCATATTCATTAGCTTTGAATTCATCGGTTGCAGTTTCACAAATTGGGACGTTTGAGCATTTCATAAATACACCTCCATACTTGTACAACTATTGCATTTTCTGATTAAAAGATTTAACAATTTCCAATCGAAGGAATCCTGGTTAATACCTATTCATTGTTTCCAACCTGTTCCTGTGAAGTCATATAAAAGGAAAAAACAATCCTTGGATTAGTGACGCTTCCTTCCTGTGTAAAATTCCTATTACAAATAATATCAAGAGGGATTCTCCCAATGATAGCGGCTTTTAACTGTCTAGCTGGGGATCTTTGTAATTGAATATGAGATGTATCCCATCCCTATTTGGATTGATTTATTTGAGGAGATCCTTCCTATATCTGTAATTTCGTTGATCTAAAAACTAAAAAACATTCTATTGTATGATCCGCAAGGATTGGCTGGTGTGAAACCAGGGTGAGGAATAGGGATGGAGTAGTAGTCGACCCAGATATTGGAAAAAAGAGAACCAATGGAGAACAAGTATTCGAGAAATTCAGGTAAATATAAAATCAGATTTAAGAACAAGAGATTAACCTGTTTCTCACAACGAGGTTCATCAGACTCGTCTTGCTGTTTCTTTTGCTTCTTCCACTGCCCACGAACTCCTCTTCCTAGTTGTAAATTCGTGCCCTCGACCTACTGTCCCATAAACCATCGCAACCCATTCCCAATCCATGGCCTTGTGACAAACGAGAAACTCCTCTCAATACCATCGTCATCACCATCACTAGACCCCAATCCCTTAAACGAAATTGACCCCGTAACCCCACTCTCCTCCCTGATAACAACATCATCAAATCGCAAACCACATGCACAATTCCTCCTCACACAAATATACACAATCCCTCGCTTCTTCGAACCATCAAGCATAAATCTCCTTAAGGCTACTAGCCCTTCCGTCAAAAATCCAAAACGCCGAGCCATTAACCTTGCATCAAGAGCTGAGGCAAAGTCCTCTTTGAACCATCTAGCAAAAATCTCCTGAAGGCCACTAGCCCTTCCGTCAAAAACCCAAAACGCACAGCCACTAACCTAACTAATCACATGCTAGCTAGTCACATAAAAAATTAATCCTCCTTTACCTAACTAATCACATGCTAACTAGTCACATAAAAAATTAATCCTCCTTTACGTAACTAATCACATGCCAACTAGTCACATAAAAAATTAATCCTCCTTTTTATGAACATCCTTTTTTTTTCAGCGGACAACTCAATTTCCTGCTATTCGGAAGGAATCAAGGAAGGCTAACCGTTTTTTTCATGAACATCCTTAAATCATAAATGTTGTCTCCTTAGAGTGATGGGTTTCTTTTTTATGTGGGAAGACTTACAATTTTGTGTATTTTTTTTTTACAAATAGGGTGTGAACCCTATAGAAAGATTATGGGTTTTTGCTTTCTCTAATACTACATAACTTCTTTTATTTATTTAATGACAATTTTTTTGGATGTATGAGGAGGGATAAGTACGATAAATCATTGTAACAAGGGTTATTATTGTATGGAGATGGTGGGCATCTACTCCACTAATCCCTTATATTAACTTTACATTAATTTCTTTTACAGATATTTTGTCTCACAAACATGGGTCTCAAATGTCAATTTAACCTTTGGTTAGGTTGTAACTTTAAACAAGTGGTTGTCTTATTTCTTCTCCTCATGTTTTGAAATTTAAACACCATGTGAACAACATTTATTTTGATGGTCTCTCTCTCTCTCTCTCTCTCTCTCTCTCTCTCTCTCTCTATATATATATATATATATTAAGTTCACTTTATTATGAAAAAAACAAGGAGAGGCATAAAAAACTTGAAAGTGCAAAGTTGTTTCTAAAGTATTTGAGCGATATGGGGAGGTGTTGTGAGAGCTAGGGTGTGACCCGTATTAATGATATGCAGATCAAGCAGTTCTAGAGTAATTATGGAGGGGAGATAGGGTGGGGAAGATAGTGGGAAGACCTTTTCCTAAGTGATGATATGTGACAGATGATCTCGGCCTTTATCATGCTTTTGAGGAATTAAATATAGGAAGGAAATTTCATAATTATGTTTAAAAACATTGATGGGTATCAATGACTCTAATTACAATTCACATTACAATCCCACCTTGAAGTTTCTAAACAATTATTAAGTGTGTTGACAATGAAACAATTCCATATTGTGCACATTACATTCATGCCTTGAAGTTTTGAATTTGATTAATTGATTAGGGATTTCACAACTCGACAATGTTTACATAATTCATTTGAATTATTTATATCATGGATGATGGGTATAAGTTATACCAGAAATGAGTTGTAAAGGCAAGAGGTAATAAGTAGGCGTCGTTATTTCTCTCAGTAAGCTGCTTCCAGTTCTCCTCGTTCGTGTCAATTAAGCTCTGGCTTCTGGGGTAGGTCCCTAAAAACCATAATGGTATGCACAGTTTCCATTCGCTCATAGGCAAGTAACCCGTCGCCATATCCACTAAAGCATAGTGTCTGATCCCAGTAGTGAGCAGAAGGCTCATCTCAGTTCTCAGCATGGGATACTTTCATCCCCCCCACACCTCCACCAAATTTAGGACATCTTTTTTTCATCATTAGGTTATTTTAGTGGCCTCACATGTCAAGGAGAGTATTGATGGATCATTTAGACGTCCCCCCAAGTTTCACAGTGCAACTCTCTTAGACCTGGACTCTCTACTGAGGACATTGTTAGACAATGTTTTGGATCCCTCTTGATGGATGATGATCTTGTACATACATTTCCATCCTCTCACTCTACGTCCATTTCTATCTTATATGGATGCATGGGCTTCCCCCCTAATTCAACACCTGCTTTTGATGATGCCATTCCATGTTCATTTTGCCATTCCCTGTACTTGTTTTCACTACAGCTAAATGATGCACAAACTTGATCATATTTACTAATCTTAAACTATAGTGGTTCACTTAACAGATTAGCTTCTATTTTGCAACTCTTGCATGTATGTACTATGTACCATATATGTTTATGGTAGAACTCTTAAGCATATTATTGCTTAGAATATTTTAAATTGATAGCCTCCTTTTCCAGATCGTTAAATCACTGCATGGATTTTTGAAATTTGGAAGAGCTGGATGATGATGACCTTGTAATCCTCACATTAGTGAATTTGGAAGAGCTGGATGGTCTCTATGAAGAATTGTTCCTTTTTTTTCTGGGTTGAACCCAAGTCTCTATGAAGAATGCTCACCCGCTTGTGAACCAAATTAGATGCGAATTTCTGAGCTTGTGTGGACACCCAATGAAATTACAACCATCTATTTCTTATGTGCAAATGGATAGGTTTTCCTCATTTATATCATATTTTATGATGAAATTCTCTTGGGAGAGTCTAACAAGACCCTCTACACCATCAATCAACCTCACATCTATTGGCCTACATTTCAGTAGGCATCAGTTGTCAAACAGTATGCTGATGAAATTACCACCATCTGTTTTCTCATGTAGTGATCTGGGGTTTGGTGCTATGTTTTGGGGTTCATGGATCAAGTGTTGGAAGCATTAAACTTCAATTTAACTACCCCGTGTGAAATTAATGTGAATTTTAAGAAGGGCATACCATGGTTTTGATTTTTGGGATAAGACATGGATTTAGTGCAAGACATGGCACCATTTTAAATGGATCCCACTCCATTTCTTAATGAACTATCGAAACTTTCAAGGAATTATGAGTTGGCATTCTTTTATAGGGAGGAATATAACTTAGAGAAGGGAGGACCTGCGTTAATCAATGAGATTCTATCGTTGATTAACGCAGGTCCTTCCTTCTCTAAATTACATCCCTGCGTATGGCACTCTTTAAAAAGGAATATAACTATTATGAAGACTTGGGGTCAACCTGGAAAAAAAGCATGTTGTTGTGCTAATGTAGCCAACTTATTTTTCTATCTCATAGTTAAGTGAGTCTTGGTGGTTTGTCCTATGCAGGCAGACAAGACCAAGTGTACTGAACCACTCAAATGCAGCTCCTAAGCCAAAATTTTATGGCCCGCAAGGATATTTCCCCAAAGGATATTTACCCACCAAAAAAAAGATGCACACATAGTTTAGAGTACATAGTCCATACTTATTCGTTAGATGAAAATAATACACAGAATCCTCTCACAATTCTAAGCACTATCTCTGCCATTCAACATTTTTTTGGAAAACATGTTCATATAAACTCTCTTATTTATATCCCATCTTATAGAATCAACACATGAGGTTTTTTTTACTTCACAATGACTCTTCACACTCTTGGAAAGGTGGGTTACATCATTTTGATAACAATATGACGATTCCCTAGCTACTATTGGTGGACTAATGAGTCCTTCCATCCCTATGCAAGGTAAGAGGATCCATTCTAGGCGAGTTGCAGCCCTAAAAAATGATGAACATTGACAACAAGTAGCATGTTTCTCAATTCCAGGCATAATTTATGAGGTAAATGGTCTTCATGTTGGGTTTTGAACTTAATTCCAACATCAAAATGCCATAATATTCAAATCTGGGAAGGATTGTCCATGAAAGAGGACTTCTAAGCGTCTAACCAGTTGTAAACAACCCCAATTTGTGATTTATGGGATTGGAAGGGGCATATATATGTTGAATCAACAATTCTGGGTAAGAAAGCAACATGAAAAATTCAAATTATCAAGTCTGTCTGCAATTATTTGGTATCAAAATCTAATTTTGGGCATTTTCCTTAATAGTTGATGGAGTTCATTTCATCTCTGCAGGAAAAATTTGTAGAGACGGGAAAAATTGAAGGGCTAGTTCATTTCATCTCTACCCTTTCAACTAATTTTTTGTTTTTATGTTTTGTTTAGTTTTTTATGCTAAACAATAACTCTTCAACTATCAAGTTTTATTAAAAAATACCTTTCAATAATACTTTTTTTATTAAAGAATTTAATTTTCAATTAAAATATCTCTTTTTTCTATTAAGGAATTTAATTTCCAATTAAGAATTAGCCTTCAATGAGGGATGGAATTGCCAATTAGTATGGTACCTATATCTAGAATTAAAGAATAACTCTCAATCAAATCCTTTAGAATCCTCAATACCTTGGGGGCAAATGACAAGGAGGAAAGAAACCATCGAGATGAAGGGGATGACCACCATCAACAGGAAGTAGTAGAGTGACATTTAGGATGAGGGATTCTTAAAGTTCAAAAGTGTACATTTGAAGGAGACGACTTTCTCAAGTCATGATCCAAAATATAGACTATATGGACAATGGATGGGTCCAAAATCTAGACTATGATAATATCCCTTTACACTAACATAAAATGGAATTAGCATTGACATTAACTATGGGACGACCCCCTTAATGTTAAACATGTGCAAGTGGAGGAGAATGGAAATAAGAAATATGATGGTTGAGTAGTAGTTTAGAGGAAAGGGAAGGTGTTTCCACTAAGAAAACCAAACCAAGGTCCCTTGCTTCATTAAACTCACTCATGAGTGAATAACCATGAGAAGATGGAGAAGGAGGGATATAAATCTCAAGGAATAAATAAAGAAGACAATCAAGATCATAATGAAACTAAAGAGAAATTAATAATGAAGGATACAATACACAGTAATCAAACAACAAATCAAAATCATATCCAAGGAGGGGAGGAGGAAGAAAAAATAACTAGGAGACCAAATAAGAGGCTATATACATGAAACTAAATGAATTTAAGATAGAAATCACACCAAAGAAATGGAATCAACAAAGGATAAGGAATGAGATTGTGGCAATGGTAAAATAGTAATATTGCAAATGACATTGAGACTAAAAAGGGAAAAGAGAGCATAAAGAAGATATATAAATTAGAATTAAATGCAAGAAAAGGAGGAGGATGTGGAAGAAGTGGGCATGGAGTTATCATCCTTGCATTATAATAAAAAATTTATAATCTCCCTTTCAAGTTAGAAACTGTTGAATATACACTAGCACATGATAAATGGAAATGGGAGTATAGAAATGTTGAAGGATTGTCAAGTTCCCATAAGAAATGATCATGAATAGACACAAATCCCACAAAGTTGACAAAATCTAAGTTGGGACGAGGCCATAAACTTGTCAATGATAACTTGAAGGAGAAAAGGGAGCAATTAATTAACCCAAGACAAACAACCTCACTTGAGGAGACATTTCTTCAAACGCCTAGGCCTTCTAAATGAACATTATCTTGTGGAACATAAGGGGCAATAATGCACCTAAGAAACAAATCATTTTGAAAAACAAAATAAGAGTAGAAAAACTAGACTTAGTGTTTATTCAATAAACAAAATGCAAAATGTATAACATGTGTAAATTCACCAAAATGATATGGGGAGGATGCGATTGCTCGACTAGAGGATTGAGAGGATTTTCAAGAGTTATGGAAATGATGTAGGATCCCATAAAAATGTATATAGAAAACTAAATTACCACCTATTGATAGATGACTAGCGATTTATACTTTAGACTCAAGGGTAAAGGGCAATATAACTAATGTATATGGGTTCATTGATCCTTGACAAATTCTAGATTAATGTTTGGAAATATTAAGTACGATTAAGGTCCTCCCCAATTAGGAACATTGAATCATTAGAGAATACAACCTAACCACAACAAAGTCCATCTTTGAAAAGAAATGATGAGTGTAAAGGTTGGATGTAGCAAGCTAGATTCTCCGGGACCTTTTAGAGCATTGATAATTTGTGGATGTATTTCCAAAGAATGCCATCTTCACTTGGAACAATTGGTGTGGAGGGTTGATTATAATATGCTCATCACGTGGCTTATAGAATGTCTCAATGAGACACCATTTTGTGGACTATAATGCTTATGAAATATGCCCATAATGGTAGGATGGATAAAGCTCAACAATGTTTAATAACATGCTTGAGAATAATGTTGTCTCGTGGATTGTTGTGATTTGGGATTCCATATAAAATGGGAAAATCAAGGAGGCTCAAAAATTGTTTAAAATAATTCTACAATGGAGATATGCATTGTTTCAATGTAATGTCCCTTGTTAGTAATTTTATTAAAATGACAATTTTTTACTTTTTTCTCTAGTTCGACCTTTGACTAGTTTTGAGCTCTAGGTCTCCAAATTGCTCCAATTGCTCCCAAATATTCTGAGAACGTATATGGATGATGTTAGAACATAAATATGTGTTTCAGGGATGTTTTTGGACCTTTAAAATACTTCTTCAAATCCTCTTTCAATTCTGTCCAATGTAGGGAACTTTACTAGTAATTTCCCTTTGACTAGTATTGGTCTCTAGGTCTCCAATTGGCTCCAAATGCCTTCAAATATTCCAATAAGGTGTATGAATGATATTTGTACTTGATTATTATGTTAAGGGATGATTTATGACCATCAAAATACTTCTGCAAACTTTTTTAATATTCTGGACAAAGTATGGAATTTAACTAGCAATTTGAGGTTCAAATTCCCCCAGGGTAAGTTCTGAGAATGGCTCTCCAAATGCCTCCAAACCCACTCGAAATTATGAAGAGAGGTAGGGTGTGTATAAGTGATATTATTTAGGTCTCATGTGAATCATTAATCAGTTATTAAGTTTGTTCTAACCTTCTCCCAAACAACAGCAAAAAGCACTAGTTCGACCCTTGGGGAAATGGCACCAAATATTCTCCAAATGTAAATAAACTGAGTAAAATGACTCCAAATGCTTAAGTACTGAACATGAAACTTGTATAATACATCAATAAAATTCCATTAATAAATAAACCATCAGTATTTTACTTATCCATTCAAATCCATCAACATTACATTGGTTCACAACAAGGTAGTGGGGAAATGGCACTGTTCTTTCATTAAAAATGGGATTTTGGAATTTCGACCTGAAACTTTCTGGATATTAAGAATATATTATTTAATTCATATTAAAAAATAAATGGGGCATGATAATATCTCCCAAAGATTACAATATCTCACCAAAAACACCCTCCCTCAAGGATCAAGAATATGCCATCAAAACTGGAAATGGTTGAGAGAATGTGTTGCACTAGAAGAAACCATGAGCTGCCCTGTAGATTAAACCTGAAAATAAATATTCCATTAAAGATACAAATTAAAGGTCTGAATGGAATTTCCAATTACCAACTTGGATGGAAATTTTTCACCCTCGAAATTGGCTAAGGAAAGAAACTAGTCATCCACTAGCTCTCCCTCTTCACAAATGCATTTGCACATTTCTCAAATGATCAAAAGATGCTATTCTTATTTGTTCATGAATTTTATTAACTTTTAATTTACACCATGGGTTGAATTCCTTCCAAGAGACTAATGCCAACTCAAGTTGGGAAGAGATTCCAAAGAATGCCACTTGTACAACAATTCCTAGTCTCCCACTTCCACCAAATCACATGTGAAAGAATCTTAGCTTCCCTAACTCCCTTGAGTTCCCTCTTGGAGGCTAGTTTTATCCCTAACATGTAATATATGTCATATGTCAGCCTTCAGGTCTTATTTGTGTCATAGGTGCCATAGCATCTTCATCATTGTTGTAATAGAGCTAGGGAATCTAGCCCAAGTGTCCCACTAGCTCCAAATTGCCTCTTCCTCTTCCATGGGAGTTACTCTTCCTCTATATTTAGACCTTGGATGAGTCATGCCATTAATAATAACTTTTGAAATCCCCCAAGTATGTTACCATTCACCTTGAATTCGAATTGGTGAGAGAATGATGCCAAGTGTAGTGGGAAAATCTAGCCATATGTGGGTCCTACTTCCTCCAGGTGTCTTCATGATCAAATGCCACTTTGATTTTCACTTGTATATATTTATTTATCTCCTTTATCAAATATTTAAGCCATTATAATGTTCAAACATCATTTATTATCCCCCTTATTACAAATCCGACAAATTCCACCCCAAACCTAGGAAACTAGTAATTTTTCTCCTTGGCAATTATTTGACCTTTTGCATCAATTTGATAAACTCTCATGAATATGGCGAATGGCTTAGTCCATTGTGACCCAATGCAAAATTTGGGACATGACATTCAAGCATGGAGAGATGTTATTACATTGGTCTTGTTGTTTCTTTATGTGGACCTAATAGATACTTCGAGTGGATTTGACATACTAGTTACAATTACCAACAAACATTGCCAAACGGTGAGGGCATTCCATCATGGTACCTTTTAAGGTTATCATCATAGTTTGGACATTGAACTTCATTTTTCAAAGACATGACTAGTGAGGAATTCGAGGGAGTAAAAGAATGTAATATGTGATTAATGTGTCAAGGAAAAGGGACAAATACAAGGAAAACGTTGGCCATTTACAAGGTGGGAGGACACATTAATTAAACTCAAAACCTCACACATCCAAATATGCCATGTAAGTAAGGATAATTCTTCTGCATCAACCTTACCTTAGTCTATTTTGTCTCTAGGGATCATGTGGCATTAATAGGCCTATTTCCACCATACAAGCCCCATAAAGGGAATCTTTATCATGTAAGTTGAATATAGTGTTCATTTCAAGTTTGGCACACTAATGATGGCTCTCATGGCCTAGTCCATGTTCTAGGGTAAACATATAAAGTCCTAGGCCATAACATTTTCCTCAAGGGATTGGGGCCCAAAAATGGGGCCCTAGTCCATAACGTCATCTCTATGTGGGAAATATTTGGCTTACAAGCAAGAAATGGCCATTTCAAGCTCTATGCGACCAAGAATGGTTATCATTGATTGGGCCATATTATCAAGTCAAAACATAACATCTAAGGTTAAGGGGCTCATGGGTCATGTGTGATGCCCTAGACCACCTCAAAGGCCCCATATACTACATAGGTAATATTTAACCAATGAGTAAGATATGTTGGCCATTTTGAGGTTTGGCACACCAAGTATGGATTTCAATCCCTAGGCCATGGACCAAGGCTTTAGGGTACAAGGACATATGAATTACCTTCGGGATCATGGCCCATGAATGGAGGCCTAGATTATAACACAAGTCCTACATGGGGAATCTTATCCTATATGCAAGATATCTTCACCATTTTGAGGAAGGGCACACCAGGGATGATTTTCAAGGCCCATGTTATGATATAAGGTTAAATAAGGGTCTTAGGTCACAACATTTTTCTCTAAGCTCATGGTCCATTTTCAAGCCCTCAAACCACCACACATACCCTCCATAGGGAATCATTAGCCTACAAATGAGATATGATAGACATTTTCCTCTTTATAATTCTAGAGATGGTTCTCAATGCATATGTCATGGTTCAATGCTAAAATCCCTAGGCATACTCATGAGTTCAATGCCAAAATACAGCATCCAAAAGTTCAATTCTCATGAGTTTTAAGGGGGGGTTCCAAAAAAACCGCCTCCAAAAGTTAAATTCCCATGACTTTTAGGGGGGGTTTTGATAAACCGCCCCCAAAAGTTATGAGAATTGGGCTTTTAGGGGGGGGTTCAAACAACCGCCTCCAAAAGTTCAATTCTCATGACTTTTAAGGGGGGTTCCAAACAAACCGCCTCCCAAAGTTCAATTCTCATGAATTTTAGGGGGGATTTTGATAAACTGTCCCCAAAAGTTTTGAGAATTGGGCTTTTAGGGGGGGGTTTCAAACAACTGCCTCGAAAAGTTCAATTATGATGACTTTTAAGGGGGGGTTCCAAAAAAACCGCCTCCAAAAGTCCAATTCTTTTGACTTTTAGGGGGGGTTTTGACAAACCACCCCCAAAAGTTATGAGAATTGGGCTTTTAGGAGGGGTTTTCCAAAAACCGCCCCCAAAAGTCAAATTGCAGGACTTTTGGGGGCGGATTTAAAAAAACCACCCCCAAAAGTCCAATTTCCATGACTTTTAGGGGCGGTTTTAAAAGACTGCCTCCAAAGGTCTGTAAAAACTTTTAGGGGGGGTTTTACCAAGACCCCCGTAAGCCAAAACCGCCCCTAAAGGGCTATTTTGTTGTAGTGTTTGATAAAGAATATAAGAAATTAAAAGAAAAGACAACAGAAAATAAAATGAATAAGGTAAAAACATAATTCAGTCTAAACATAAAAGAATTATTTGTATACAAATGAAGATTGTGTGTACCTAATTCAGAGGAAATCAAGTCATTAATCATGAATGAAATGCATACAAGACCATATTCAGGACATCCTAGATATCAGAAAATGATTACTATGTTAAGAAATGAATTATTTTGGCCTAATATGAAAAATGAGGTAGCAGATTATATAGCTAGATGTATAGAATGTCACCAAGTTAAAGTTGAACATCAACATCCAGCCATATTGCTACAACCATTACCCATTCCAGAATGGAAGTGGGAAATTATCAGTATGTATTTTATAACAAGTTTACCCAAAAATGCTAAACAAAATGATTCAATTATTGTTGTGTTATATAAGCTTAGTAAAGCAATGCATTTTATTCTAGTAAAGTCCACCTATAAAGCTATTAATATTGTTGATATTTTTATAAAAGAGATTTTCAGATTGCATGGTGTAGCTAAAGTTGTAATTTCCTATAGGGATGTAAAGTTTACAGGAATTTTTTAGAAATCCTTATTTAAAGGGTTGGATACTCGATTAAATTCCAGTACGGTATATCACCCCAGACTGATGGAAAAACTGAAAGGGTGAATCAAATTTTAGAAGATATGCTTAGAATGAATGTAATGGAAAAACCTGGGAAATGGGAAGAGTGTGATGGGATTAGCTCTTTTACTGCTCTTCCTCTTTCAAATGCTTCTCTTTTGTTGCCGAGTTTGGTGTTGTATGATAGGATTTTCTTTGTTACTACTCTTACAAATTCTTCTCTATTTCTTAGTTCTAGTGCCATATTTCTGCCACTCAGAGACCTGTCTGAAGAAAACTCCCGAGCAAGACTTATGATGGATGTATCACGCCCAATGGACTTACCTAGGAATCATATTTTAGGGATCATACTAGACACCTGATAGAGTTCGGTAGTGAAACAAGCATAAGGGAATATCCCAGAGAGAAACTTCAGAAAATAGCCCCTAACTTTATAAAAAGAAAATTGTTATATCGCCTGTTTGGGTGAATAATAGGGAATTGTCATCCAACCCTCTAAATTTATTAAAATGAAAACATAAAATGGAAATATTTTTATTTGATCTATTTAAAATAACTTATATCCTTTACCGACTCGTCGATTGAAAAATCTCGCAGCATGCTGCTTGCTACTTTTTATTTCCTTCTAGCATTTGATGATCCAACATGACCAAAAGTTGAGTAGCCCTGCCAATGAGCCTAGAATTGGGAGACCTTCCCGAAGAAAAATTCAAAGTCAAATGAATGGATGATGTGCATGGAAATAAAGGTTTTACATTTGCACAGCCCTCCACTAGTTTGCTCGGGAAAGTTGAAGGAAATTCATTGCAGAAGTTATGGATAATTTAAAATGTGATCTTGTGTTTTAATGCATTCATATTCAAAGCCATTGATAGGCACCACACCATTGCATTAGTACATGATGTAGGCCGAACACACAAGCATAAATGAAAAAGGTACATGCATGTCTGGAACCTGTGACGTTTGCCCACCGCCGCCCCATGGGAGGAAAAACAAGGCAAACATCATCATATTTGCTCCAATCACATTCAAGATAAAAAGCATTTTTTAAAAACTTTTAATTGAAAAAATTTGAATTCCAATGGTTGAACTATAAATTCAAAGAAAATTTAATAACATCGACGAAACTAATTCCTCGACATGAAAACTAAATGTAGAGGAAAGAACAAAACAATTTTTACATGTGCAATATCCAACTTTGAGAAATATGTAACTACATCATAGGTTTTTACGCTATCAACCATATTGAAAGTAAATTGATGAAATACATTAGATCATATCACATACTGATGTTGTCCAAAGGCCGCCTCCTCCTCCATTGCTAGCACCAAGCGCATCAACAAAGAAAGATGCAATGTAATGATGAGTGGGGAGGAGTTTGCGGACATGATAAAGGTAGTTACTGGGTCTACGAAATCTAGAGTCTAATCCGAATATTTTTCCCAGCTGATGATGACGATTCCAAGTCGCTCATATTCGATTTCCTTTTATTTATATAGCCACAACAATAGCGATGAAACCCAAGGATTCGTGGCATGTGGCCAATAGGGTATATAAAACTCCGACAACAAAAAGAATCCGTAAGACCGTAGATACTTTCATGAAATAACTTGAAAACCAATGCCTTCTTATAAATAACCCAAAAATAATCATTATGTTTGGAGAGGGAAGCTATTGAATATCCTTGTTAGACAATACAAAATTAACATTGGAAAGATAGACTGGAAGGCAATGATTGGTACATTGCGTGGAAATCCAAATGGAGATTGATGAGAGGGTATGGGAAAATATAAATTCCTTTCTTAAACATGTAATTTATATTATTATATATAATATGATGTGCGATATTGTTTGGAGACTAAGGACATAGCATCGTTAAATTTAGGAAATATTAATAGTGTTTTTCTTTATAAGTATATGAGTCGAGAGTCATTCAAAAGGAATAAAAGACTGATAGTTTGCTATCATTTACACTTCAAATGGGTAAACATTATGAGCGATTGGTTACTAATGGAATATTTTTCGCAATGTATAGAGAACTGTTAAAGGGAAACAACCACTTAATTGGGTGGCCTATCCACGTTTACTGGCTACAAGTTAAGTGGATGTGTTGATTGATATAACTAAAGTAGAAAATTTAAATCTAAACTAAAATTGAGAATTTTGACAGCAACATAATTGTTGTATCCGATCAATAAAATCTAATGAAAACAAATTAAAATTTATTTAATTGTATACATAGATGAAAATTTAATCTTACGGAAAAATATTCTAAATTTGAAAAAAAAATAATAATAATAAATTATTTTCAATTTATGAAAAAATAGACCAACCTCTTGTGGTGGATGTTAATGGGTCAATGGATGAGAATGGGGTCATGGACGTCACCACACAACTCGATTAAGTATTCTCGATGTCTGGTCATAAGCTTGGTCTACGGTCGTTGTCAAGACAAATGAACCTGGTTATATATATATATATCAACAAGATAAAATATATGATTATCAAGGCCAAGAAAGAAACGTTCCCTAATTTTATATACGACAATAGCAAATTGGAGGAAGTGACTTCTTACAAATTTATCGAAATTGATATTCATCACAATAAAGGAAAATTTTAGGGGCGAAATTTAGCTCATTGGCTATTTTTTGAAAAAACAATTCCAAAAAAAGATTCTCCAATTTTTTTTTCAAAGATCCATGGGATAATTTTTTTTTGTCTAAAAATCGCCAAAATTGTCCAAAAACCATATAAAGTCCTTAGAAATTTTATTTATTTTTTTAAATTACCAAACATTTTATGGTTGCATATTTCAAATTTAGCAAGATTTTCCAAGGTTTCTATACTTTGAGAAAATTATGGATCCTTAAAATTTTCCCCGATCAAATCTCAACTGGAACTATATCATCAAGAAAAGGATTACCATAGGGTGGCAAGTTTATTTTTCTCTTGAAAACAATTGTAAATCAGCCAACCTAGTCACGTGGGATAAAAATAAGTTCTTCTTTAAAACTCTTGTCATTCACGTTATCATATACAGTTGTTAAGTATGGGGTTGCAACACTTCTAGAGAATCTTCGAGGATGATTGAGCAAACCCAAGAGCATTTTATAACTTATAAACTCAAAATTAAAATCAATGAGCCTTATCCTATTCTCATCATATAAGTGAGTCTTCCCCCCATTGAGAGCATGGTTATGACTAGGTACCTAATGTATAAATACAATATAAATAACATGGGAGACAAGAGACTTCCTAAAATTACTTTAAAATCAAGTAAACTAAATGCACCTCAAGAGGGGTTGGTGTAAATATACCACGACTTGGTTAAACCTTTGGGGCATTGATGAAAATGATATTTTACAAAATATCAATAATATTATTACATATAAGTTTAAAGAGAAACTATGGTGCAAGAAATATTTAGAGGTTAAAATAAAATTAAAATACTATAAGGAGGTCATTAACCCTAATCTAGAAGATCTGAAGTATCTCTCGGTATTAGCTAGTGGGATGGTGCAAGGTAATGATACTCACTTATAATGCATCAGTTGCAATGGAATGCTAGAAAAACATAAATCTGATCATTAAAATGAATTATTAGAGGTACCTACAAAATGTTTTAGAATTAGGTGTAAAAAGATGAAACGTAGAAAATCGGATCACCTTACGAAATATATAACTTTATTTATGGAAAAATAGTATAACCACCCCAAAATGTCATTATTATAAGATTGGTATGTTATTTTTTCTCTAAAACATATTGCATATGTTCGCGTTGGTCCAGCAATTTGTTATGTAAATTGTCAAATTATGTGGAAACAAATATGTAGAGGCATAGGCAACAAACAGATCTTTTGCAGGGCTATTTTTCCAATTTTTTTTTTTTTAAATATGAAAGTTATTGAAGCCCTGAAATGACATGGTCGAGTGTTGGTCCACCATATCATGGTATTAACATAATCATTCAACTTTTTTTTAGCTTGTAGGTATTATTGTACTCTTGTGCGGTTTATTTTCTGTTTTTGAAATATGTATGCCACTCAAACATTATAACCAAAGTAAACGACCTATGTTTTTTACAAATTTGATATGAGTGCAGTTAAAAATGAATTAAAAATAGAAAACAATAACAAATTTATTCAAAAAATATATAGTTAGAATATGCATGTAGAGCTCGACCAGTGTGTGCAGTTTCATTAGTAGTGCACAAGTGGAGCATATGCGGAATGAAGCGTGAAAAACATGAAGTTAAAAAAATTGGTTTGTTCCTCCATAACTCAGTATGAGCCTCAAGGTTTGGCAATCTAAATCTAGTATCAAACCTGCAAGGGCACCAAAACAATAATTGAATCTAAACACGCATACGCGCAAATGCGTGCACGCGTACTATTGCACATGCATTCTTTGACACCCTCATTTTTTTTATTCCTCTCTCTAAATCCCCACTCCCTCTCTAAACCCCCTCCTCCCTCTTCATATCCACCCAATTCCCGTCTCTCTTCCACTATTCCCAATCCCTCCTCCCTCCCCCCCCTCTCTTCTCTCCTTAACCACAAGGGTTAGGAGACTTAGTCATCCATTTCCATGAATAACACCTAAAGCCATGACATATTATTTCCTAAGGCTAGCCTTTATTCCAAGTATGAATATGGGTGTGGACATTCTAATGTCTTGGATTCTAGGTATGGGTGTTTGGTCCCTATACATTGTTGAGAGAGGGAATGTTGGCTTTAATCCCTAAAATAAGAATGTAATCATCCAAGTTCAATAAAAAAACCTTGGTCTACTACAAATGACCTCTCAAGCATATCCTCCACTATGAGTGGTGATACTAATGATATTAGGAATGTAACCTCTATAACCATTGACATCTAACCCTTATCACCAATATACCCTATAACCCCTAATCATTATAATCCCTATCTAGTAACCCTTATTACCCACAAATCCTATAATATGTATATATTATAATAGAAAATCACTAACTCACATTATCCTCTTGTACATATAAATATTCATCCTTATAACCATAAATCCATGACCCCTGTATCTCAATCCCCAAACCCGTAACCATTAGTCCCTAGCCATTGCAATCCCTAGTCCCTAGTACAACTAACCATTATAACTCATGGCCCACTATAATCCTAAACTAGTATAGCCCCTAAAAATCATAAATCCTGACACATAATGATATATCCCCCATTCCCTAACACTTAAATATCCCTTAAACCCTATAATCCTAACCTCTAAAGTATCTAGTCAAATATAAATTAACCCCTAAACCTTATAACTTATATAACCCATAAATCTTAACCCTTCTAGTAACTAATGCATGTCAACCTTAACTCCTCACCTAAAACACCTAATCCTTTATAGCATGTATGAATCCTAGCCACTACTATCCATTAATACCAAGTACCTAAAACACCTAACTCATAAAGTCCCTAAACTATAATCGATATTATCCATACCCCTAACTAGTATAATCCCAAAATGATAACATGAATTATACCTAAATATTATAACCTTTAATTCCAAATCCCTAACCCTTAACCTGTATAAACGCTAATACATGAGAATCCTTAGCCATAAACCCTTACTAGCCATTGAACCAAAGAAGCCACAATCCTTAACCCTTATAAGCCAATAAATCAAAACCCTTGACTCTTATAACTTGTATCTTCATCATTCCAATCCCTTATCAATATTAACCCTAATAACACACAATAACTATAATTCCTGACACACTAAAACTATAAATTAGTGAATATTACAGGGCATAACCACCAAAAACCTTCGATCATGTAACTCCTAATCACTAATTCTTAGTAATCCTTGTTATTAATGTACATAATATATCCATTATAACCACTAAACCTTATGATATCTTACTAATATAATAATTATCCCTTGTAATCATTAACCATTATGACCCTTAACCAATAAAAATATTAATCCTTAACTATTATACCCATTAAATAAAAACTCAAATAAACCCCAACTCCCGTAACCCCTAACCCTTATAAACTCGAATCCTCATCAACCCTAAACTCTATCATCAAACAAGCAATCCCTATAACCCCTAACCCTTATAACCTCTAACCCTCATCAACCCTAAACTCTATCATCAAACACCCAACCCTTAAAGCCTATAACCCATAGACAATATAAACCTAATGACTAATTAATATCATTCCTAACCCCTATAACCCTTAGCCTTTGTTCACCCTTACCCTTATATCCTAATAAATCACCCTTAAAACTTATAACCCTTAACCACTATAATATATATCCCCTATAACAACTAGAGAAAACATGCTATAATTTCTATATAATGTCCGATAACCCATTTTGAATAGAATAAAAAAGGCATTTATCTCATAACCATATCATCTCTAACCCTTCATACATGTTCCACTTCCACTATGATGTAACCCATTTTGATTACAACCCTTAAAACCTAAATTTTGTAGACCCCTAACTCATACTAGTAATAATTATAACCCTTAAACCCTAAATTTTGTATCTTGCTAACCCTTACTAGTAATAATTATAAACCTTAACATCTATCAGTCTAAATCCCCTAATCCATAAACATTTATGTTAATACCTATAAACCCATACATTTTTAAAACCTATCCCATATAACTGTTTATCCTTTAATTTTATCACTCCTAACGTATATAATCCATAATCCATAACTATTACAACCCTTAACTCATATAAAACATGACTCGTAACCTCTAACCATTTTAAACCTTAACCAATAATCCATATAACACTTAATGTCTAACTTCAAACCCATAACTCTTGTCTAATATCTCGTACAATTCCTAACTCTCGTGGTAACCCACATCATCGTAATCCTTAACTTCTAACCATTATAATGGCTAATGTATATCATTCTAAATTTGTAATCGCTATAGCCACTAACAACTATAATACCTATATTTTGAAATCTATAACCCCTAACCATCATATTCCTTCTTAATTTGCTCATACTTTACCATTTACCATTATACCTAACCTACTTAACCATTGTCCATGAACACCTAAACTAAATAAACTGTAACCTATTTAACCACTAACATCGAATCCCTTATTCATACACACTTATTCCAAAATTCCCAACTCTTAATCAATGTAATCTCTAACTAGAAACCACTATAATCCATAATACACAAGACCCCTAGTCCTTAATCCCTATCACATCTACCAAAAACTATAATCTCTTATCTTTATAGACCATGACCCCCATTAAACCTAACACTTGCCCCTCTCCCTTATTAATTCTATCACTTATATTCCACTACCCTAAAAAAACTTAACTAGTGTTATTCCATAAACATTATAAACTTTGACTAGTAAAAATGCCAATTTCATTAAATTTGGACATATCACACAATTTTTGGACTAAGAAAGTGTGAATTTAGACTTTGAAAGTGTCAATATCAACCTTTCTAAAGTGCAAAAACAGATTCTAAAAGTGGCAATATTGGATTTGAAAAGTGTGTTTTTCTATTTGAATAATGTGTTTTTTGACTACTTATGAACCTTAAAATTGCAGTTTTTTGTTATAAAACTATGAATTTCAATTCAAAAAGTGTGAATTTCAAATCAGAAAATGCAAATTTTGATTTGAAAAGTGTGAATTTCAAATAAAAATATACAAATTTTGATTTGAAATGTGTAAATTTCAAATAAAAAAATGCAAATTTTGATTTGAAAAGTGTGAATTTCAAATAAAAAAATGCAAATTTTGATTTGAAAAGTGTGAATTTAAAATAATAAAAAAATGCAATTTCTGATTTGAAAAGTGTGAATTTCAAATAAAAAAAATGCAATTTTTTATTTGAAAATTTCAATTTTCATTTGTAAATGTTCAAAATTTTAAAGTGAAAAGTTATAACATATAAAAATTGTTTGTCCTGAATTCCGTTTTCCGACAAGAAGGATCGACTGCCCCTTCTTTTCATAGTTAATTATGAAAACCTTTATCCATAAATTCGGCTATATCCATAATGGAGAACACAAGAAGGATCAACTGACCCTTCTTGCAGTGTCAAACTATTATGAAAAGAATATTGGGAATAAGAAGGGTCGGTTGGCCTTTTATCTACGAGGGAATTGTAAAAATAGAACACCTTAGAGAGAGAGCGGCCGCTCTTTCTCTGAGAATATTTCTACTTGTCAACAAAGTCTTTGAAGCAAAACTTCTATAAATTTTGTGACACGTGGAACGCTTATATTGTGACAAGTCGAAGCTCCAATACAAGTTTAGTCTTTTATTACTCTTGCAAAGGAGATGATCTGATTAAGGATAAGAAGAATCTAAAACGTTCAACGACTTTAAATTACTGTGAACTTGAATTTAAAATAATAAAAAATGCAATTTCTGATTTGAAAAGTGTGAATTTCAAATAAAAAAATGCAATGTTTAATTTGAAAATTGCAGTTTTCATTTGTAAATGTTCAAAATTTTAAGGTGAAAAAATCAATGTCTAAAATATTCAGTCAAAACGTTTATCCATCAATTCAGCTATAGCCATAATGTATAATACAAGAAGGATCGACCGACCCTTCTTGCAGTGTTGAACTATTATGAAAAGAATATTGGGAATAAGAGGGGTCGGTCGACCCTTCATTTAGGAGGGAATTGTAAAAATAGAACACTTTGGAGAAAGAGCGGTTGCTCTTTCTCTGAGAATATTTCCACTTGCCAGCAAAGTCTTTAAAACAAAACATCTATAAATTTTGCTGTCAAAATGTTGTTATCTAGTATCGTAGGGTGACACGTGGAACGATCATATTTTGACATGTTGCATGTTTGATTTGGCACATTGAGTATAGCGAGACTACTATTTTTTATTTGATTTGGCACATTGAGTATAGAGAGGTTACTAATGCGGGTTTAACCACAACACAATCAGGAAATGAAAATTCACTGATAGTAGTTTTACGGATTAGGAAGATGTAAGATTACACTGTAGCTGGAATGCTAATTGAAAAATTAACATGAATTTATTAATTTATGTTATTCATTGGTAGAAATAGATAAATGTTTTAATTAAATAAATTCACTTAAAACATAAAAGACACACAGATCATGAGTAAAGACAAGTCCAAACTGCACATCAATGTATGGATTATTGATTGCAAAAATTAAACAGTATTCATAAATAATCTGAAGTGAAAATCAACATTCATCAAAGAAATTTGATCAATTAACAAAAGAGGAATCAAGAGAAGGACTAACTGGATCGTTGCAAAAATTACAATCTCTGCATCAATCAGAGTGTCTCCAGTATTTTTTTGTTGATTTTCTCCCCCCCTACCACATGAGACCTCTACCCTTTAAATAATAATTACAAAAATAGTTACAAAAGATAGACTTCCCATAAAGAAGGCATTACAAATCGAAACTAAAAGGGATCCTCAGGAGCGACTAATATTGACCCTTTTCACAAAATTTCCAAAAGATTTTCATCACATTGTTTCCAGGAAGTATCCCGTAACAAACTGTGGATGATACCGACAATCCACTAGCTATCTGTGACAGAAATTGAAAGATGCTTCTTAGAAAATTCATGATGATCGACAATGTACTCAAAAACCGAAAAATCAGCCACTTGTCCTTCCTTCGGAGGAATTGGTGGAGTCAGAGGCACTTGAGTAATTATAAAAACCTGGATGACTGTATCATCTCGATCAACATGTTTCTCAATGATATTACTTCTCTTCCTTCGAGGGAGTTGTATATACATGGACTGAATCTCAGAGTCTTCTTTTTCACTACCAGTGCTGTCATCCAAAACATCGGCTTTAAAAGGTGGCGACAGATGTTCATGATATTGAAGAGTTTGAAGTTCTTTCTCACTACAAAATTTGACTGAAGATTTGTGACTTTTTTGCATCTTGTTCACAATAAATCTATGGAAATTGAATAACAAGACTTTTTCTATGGAATATGACGACTAACAAATTGCCCATATTGGTCTTTGTGTTTAAGAAGATCAATAAAGATCCCATAATGAATAACTGTAATGAATTTCCATGATTAAAACCTTTCGGTCTGAGAAATGCAATTATCACATCTGTAACGAAATAACATATAGCATGCGCCAACAAAATTTTGGTGAAGATGAAGTACAATTTTAATTATATCACGTATGATTTGATGTCAAATCTAAACAACTTATCATTATGGATTAGTTGGATCAATGAATATGACTTCAAATTTGGCCAAAGGTGAAAATCGCAATTAGGAGCCTGTTGAGGCCTCGGATGTGTAGGGTGTTGGAATGGGTTCCAAGGCTCACAACAGAGGGAGAAAACCTAGAATAAAATTATTCAAGAGGCCCTATGTAAGGACAGTTATATCCCCAGCCTATTTGGAATAGTAAGCTCCCACATATACAAAGGCCTCCGCTCACACTCATGGTTTTTATCCTGAAAGGATCTGTCTTCTAATGAAGGAAAACAAAATGTGTTAAGTCTAAAACAAATCTACCTACAAAGGAAATCTAATCTAATTTAGACCTACTCTAAGAAGGTATCTTGTTTTATGTGCAGGTTAACTTGATGTGATAATAGATAAGCATGTTCATCGACTTAACAAAAATTACTATCAAGCAATTAAAATTTACTGATGGAAAATTAAGGGTTCAAGCACATTCAAGATTGACCTGTAACTGATATGTCAATTGAAAAATTAACATTAATTATAATTTTCTGTAAAAACCATTTGCAGAAATAGCTAAGAGTTTTAATTGAATAAATTCTTTTAAAACATTAAGGATACACAGATCATAAGCAAAGAAAAAACAAAATTGTAGATCAATGTAATTATAGATTGCAAAAGATTAAACAGTACTGATAAACAACCTAAAAGTGAAAATCAATATTGATCAAAGAAATTTGATTAATAGACAGAAGAGTATGCAAGAGAATAACATAACTGTATTACTGAAATTTTACAGGAAATTACAAGCCCTGCATTAACCAGAGTATTACCAGTCTCTTCTGTTGATTTTCTCCTCCAAATTCCATCATCCCTAGCCTACGAGAGATCTACCCTTTAAATAATAATTACAATTTTGTTACAAAGGATAAATTCTAAAAAAAAAAATAGGGATTTCAAAAATTGAACTAGGCTAATGGCCAAGAAAATCTTGCCACTTGGCTGCAATTTCTAACAATTCATCTATATTTGGATAATTGACTGACTCAAGCCCTAGCTGGGCATCACACGTAAAAGTTTCCATATCGGTTTTAGCCAATTTATGCCAAATACGAATAAAAATGTGGATCTTTCCCTCCATGGCAATAGGTTTCCTAATTAACTAATCCACGTCCTCAATCTTGATATGCTCGAGGTGCTGGATCTTCTCTTTAGCTTCCTCGCATCAACTTTCAACCTGTTCTAGCATCAACTTCGGTGGACAAGCGCTTTCAACGAGTTCCATGGTAGGGAACTGCAAATTATCCATGATTCTATCCACAATGTACCATCTCCTTCCGCAAACAGCTTGTTCTTTCTTGATAGTATCTCCAACCATATCATTTAGATCATGCCAAGCACGCAACGCAGTTTTCATTTTCTTTAGTTGGAAACTAGTGAGAGTAGGAATATTCTCACTAAAGGCCTGCTGTCTTTTAGCTACCTATTGATAAAGAGTAACATACATCTTCCCAAAAACAATGTGAGTCTCCTGTATATCATTCAAGGTGTGAAACAATCCAACTAGCAGCTTACAGTGTTCATCATTGACCTGAATGGCCAAATCCTTAAAATCCAGCTGAGAAAACCTAGAGAATGTAGAGGAGGCTGCACTTTCAGTTGCATCCTCACATTATTTTTCTAGCATAGCTATCCTTTGTGTATTGGCAGCATTTAAAACTTCTGCATCATGTAATCTAACCCAGAGAGAGGTATTTTTCAACTGTAGATATTCAAACCTATCTTCAAATACCTTCCTGAGATCAGTGACATAAGATTCATGTTCCTCATTGGTTTTGGCCAATTTCTCTTCAAGATTCTTTAGCTCTTCTTTCTTGAAATCAATCTCCCTATTCCGTGTTGTCACTGAATCATAGTTTGCACCTGCAAATTCACCCATGGATACAATAGCATCCAATGCTTCTCGATGTATGTCATTAGACTGCTTGGTCAAAATTATTTGATTAGGAGTAGGTGCCTCCAATCCACCTTGATCCCTGCTTCTCTTCTTACCTTTTCTTACCACTGCTTTGGAAGCTCTGCTGTAGAAGTAATCCCCAAGAGGGACTACAATGTATTCTTCAAACTTAGCTACCAATTCAGTAAATGATGAAGTCACATTTACTGTTAAAACGAATGAAGGTATAGACATAGTTATTTGGGAAGTAGTTGGGGTGGAAGGGTATTTTGAATAACTGCTAGTACAGAAGTTGGGGAAGGACTTTAAGTGAAGGCTTCAAAAAGTGGAACTTGGATATCATTAGCTGGTAATGAAGGAGGAGGAACTAAAGTCTTCTCATCGGTAGCTGGTGGTGATAAAATGAATGGTGGTGATTGCAGAGGGACAGTCAAAGATTGGATCTCTGCAATAGTAGATGGAAAAATAGGAAGTGGAACCGAGCTGGTTGGGAATGGAGCATTGATGGTAGTTACAGTATGGAAAATATGGGATATGGGGAATGGAGGTGTTACCCCAGATGACAAAGTTGAAAGAATTTGAATAGATAAAAGTAGAAGTGTCAAGGTTGTGGTATCAACAGCAGGGGTAGTTTCAAGAAACTAATGGTATGGGACATAATTATCTACTTCAATAGCATTCAATAAATCTGTAATTGTTTGTGAAGTTTCAGTTACTTCCTCAATCACAGGAACATAAGAATGTACCTCATCTTCGACATCACTTTCAATAATATTTAAGGTAGGGATTTGAGATGTAGAAGCCTTGGTTTTCATCCTTTTGGATGGCTTGGTGACAGCCATCACTTGATCATCACAAGTATGAGTAACTACAACAGTCACTTGAATATCAGCAGTAAGCTTAGTAGCTCCAACTACTTGGATGTCTAGCATCGAAGTCATCTAAGATAACTTCAGCTTTGATTGTTGTGATTCTTGCATCAATACCTTCAGTTATTCAACAGTATTTACCTCTGGAGCATCCTCCATGCGACCTTTTCCTTTATCCCCTTCACTGCAGTTCAACATTAGTGGAGCAGCTGCTTTTTGGGCTTCTTTCTCCTATCTATCCTTTCTTGCTTGCTCAATGAGATTTAGTTCCATTGCTCTGTATCTCAAAACCTTAGCCTTAAGCCCATGTTGATACTGCATGATATGGTTATGTTTATCTTTACTCTTAGCCCTTTCCAAGACTTCAGAAAAGGTATTTACTCCCTGATAGATGGATTCATCAGGAACTTCTCCATGAACATACCCACCCTTCACATGGTTTTGCTTGAAATGGGAATCTAGAAAACCTTTCGGATCATGTCTTCTATTGGCAGCATAAACCAATTTTAAAGCAGCAATTTTGTCACCCAACACTATAGCCCAAGTTGAAGTTTGGATGGCCAATGGCCCAAGGTTCAAGGGGAACTTAGGACACCATTCCTCTTAGGACCAGTTAGCTTTAAATACACACCATCAGTAACAGTTTGGCCATAAACCTCTTCAATGACCAATATGTCAGGAACTATCCTGGGTAGCAGATGAACAGTACTGCTTCCCCAAAATATGACATATGAGAAAGATTCCCACACATACCAATCACCAATTGTGGCAATGAAGGTTCTGGCATCAACTGAGAAAGCATGAGCCTGCTCTATGAATATTTTGAAGTAAATACTTTCAAGGAAGTGATCACAAATGTCATATATCAAAGGCATATAATTGTTCTCCCTCAATGTTGAATGATAAATATGGATAGGAGGAGATGATGGAGTCCAATTCCATCCCATGTTGGGATATTGGAATTCTACATAAAATATATCAATGTCAAAAGATGAAAAGAAGAAATGTGGCTTCCTCACAGCTGGTGCCTTCTAATATGCTTGAATGGTTGTTTTGAGTTCAAAAGACAAGATAAACGCCCAAGGGAATGACTCACCATTCGTTAGAACATGATGGGATATAGGATCCCACTCAGCTTTAAATACAGAACAGTTTGGGAGACCATACAGTCTGCATAGCATGGAAGCCAATAGGGAATAAAGTTCTCTAAACCAGGAAACCAGGTACAAGTTATCAGCCCTAGGGATGAAACTGTTAGGTTTACTCATCCATGACTTCAACATTTCGTTAAAATTGTACCTGTTCTTAGAGGATTCTATGAACTTAGAGTTAAGGGGCTGCATAGACAGTTTAAGAGCATAAGCTCTGATGAAAACCTCAAGGCATAAGGTACCCAATTGTTACCCTGCACTGTCATTAAATGACCGATCTTTAGGGTTAGCGTGGTCCACAATCCATTTAACCACATTAGTATAAGGAAAGATAGAGGGTCTAGCAACAATGGCATGAATCTGGGAATCCCTAATTTTCTCATACACCGGCTAGTCATTCTAAATGTTTGATAGATCATCATTATCGAAAATTGAGTAGATTTTGGACCAGTCTATCTGATAGGTGTCCGAGAAAATACCAAAATTTGGGTCTTTGTTCAATAAATCCTTCTGAGTATTTTTTACAATGTGTATTGTGCGACATGTTTGAAACTAGAGTTTTTATGATAAACGAATGAACAAAAATAAAAAACAATTCAAAATATCGAAACAGTAAATAATTGAATAAGAGGAATGCGTAAAACCAACCTGTTTCAGCTAAAAGTAACGGGCAACAGACACCTGGTAAAAACTTCGCAGTAAAAATTCAAGCAGTAAGGTAATCTCCAAAATTAAAAATGATAAGGAAAAATAGGGAAAATTACATATTTATTGCTTTTCGACGAGCCAAATCTAGACCGTGGGATGAAAACGAATCAATGGCTGAGATTAAACCTTGCAGGATGTGGGGTCAAGTTGCGGTAGTTTTATTTTGGAACTATGTACATTGTTCCCGCAATCCGCAATTGCGGGTTGCGGGATCGCAACTTAGAAAACCAACAATCAAAAGGTTCCCGCAATCTGCAATCCGCAAATGTGGGTTGCGAGATGTGAGAGTGCAAACAACCTTTTATAATTAAAATAATCTTTCTACAATCCGCAATCCGCAATTGCAGGTTGCGAAAACACACACCACACCTTATTACTGTGAAAATTCCCACATAAGATCCAAAGAGATGATGTAAACCTCACAATGAAAGAATTTAGGAATAATAGAAGATGAGAGAAGCATTAGAACATAGATCCAAAGGAGCTCTGATTGAGGTAGAATAATTACACATATTACATAAAACTAAATAGTAAACTGGTAAATATACAATGCTGAGTATGAGGATTCGAATTCACTAGGTGTAATTCGAATTAGCCTTCATGCACAGATCCATAATCAGTGGAGAATCATCAATGCATAGCTAGGAGTCCACCTTCTCATCAGTGAAGTCATCAATGCACAAGTAATGGTCAACCGGGAGTCAACCGGGAGTCAAACTGAGTCTAACTGAGTGTGGTTGGTGTAATTGGCACATGGAAGCACTAATGTAGTGAGGGAGGCTCAGTGGAGGGCACAGATGGAGCTAACTGGAGTCAGAACAGGCTGTCTAGTCACACTGGAGGTCCATCGGAGTGGTAAGGTCAGTTAGGAGTCAGTTAATCCTTCAATCAAGGAAAGAACTGAAGATAACTGAACTAAACTGGACTGGTAGGTGAAGAAAGGCGCCCTTCTCATGCAGTAGGTGAAAGGAGGGTGCACTAAACTCTAGGAGAGCTAAAACCGATCTAAAGGAAGCTCCGGGGGCTAGTTTGCTGAGGGATAGGTGCTGGTACTGATGACTAGGATGCATGCAAACCCTAATTTTGCATGCATGACTGAAAATGAAAATGACAGAAATTCCAGGAGGACTAGGATGGAGTATAGGAATATCCTAACACCCCCCCTTAATCCATCTTGGGCCCTGGTAACTAGGACCAAAGGTCACCCATACAATCAATGAAATGATAGAAAAATAAAGAACTGTCCATAAACTGAGAAAATGGGGGAAAACCTCATGGGAAAAATACCCCCCCTCAAAAGAACAGTAAATGACTCAAAGAACCATCATACTATGCAGAAAAGAAGGAAGCTTTCATCATTGAAAACTTTTGCAAAATACTTGGCAAGCTGATCTATTGTAGGAAGGACTCCCACTGTGTGGAGAATGTGTTGGATGTAGCAAGTCTTTCAGGAACTCTTTCTGTAACTGGAGCGAATGGAACATGAGGAGTCTTCCCAAGAGATGGAAGAGAGAACCCCATCATCATGTTGCATCTCTCATGGAGAGGTGGATGGCATAATGCAAGGTTGGCATGATGCTGAAGTCCAGTAGTTCTGTGAACAGATAAATCATCAACTGTGTTCTCAGTAGTAGCAAGGACTGTGTGAGCCCATATTGACCTCGAATCTGGACTGAGAATAGGTGTTGGTTCTGGATCTGAATCTTCTTGAACCATGATCTCACCATCAAAATTTTGATCTTCTTCTTCATTAGAAGAGGAGTCACTGTGATATTCATCAGAATCTAAAGGAATAGTCGGAGAGAAAGGCATGAAGTGTGAGAACTCATATGCCTTTGAGGCATGATTAGCACTCCCATTCGCTATAACCTTTCCAGTGGAGATTTTTGTAATCTCTACTGTGTTTGGACCAAAAATTACTTGCTTTGGTGATCCTGTATGAGTCATTTGATATACTGACAACAAATTAGCTGTAAGAGAAGGAACAAATAAGACATTTTTGAACTTACAATGCTCCATATGAACTGTACCCAATCCTTTGGCATAAATTTGAGAGTTGTCTTCCATGTGAATGGTAGGCCCATCTTGGAGATCCAAAGAGGAGAAGGATTCTTCAGAGGCAATCATGTGGTTGGAGGCTCCAGAATCTATGAGGAGGGCTTTTGTTTTTGAAAAACCAGCCATCAATGCATGGCAATCATCAGATCCACTTCTAGAATCAGACATCTTTTCTTTTTTTGGAACAACAATTTTGTTTTGTTCAAGAAGCTTGGTTAGAAGATCAATCTTCTTGTGCATGCAAGCTTTCTCAGGATGGTTTCCTCTCTTGCAGTAGCAACAATTTGGTCTCTTTTGTTTGTCATTCTTGGATCTTGATGGCTTCTTGTCTTTGTCTTTTTGCCTCCCTTTTGCATTCGCTCCACTTGCTTCACCAGCTAGAAGAGCTAGATCTCTGGAGGTGTTTATGGCACCCATTTGAAACAATTTGTCCTCTTCTTGAATGACGGATTGAGTGAAGACTTCTAAGGTAGGAAACTTCCATCCAGGGATTGACATTTGCCCATAATGGAAGGTAGATACAAAGATAGAAAATTGAGATCCAAGTTTGCTCAAAATGGAGAGCACTAATTGCTCATCACTTTTAGTGATGCCACAATGCTTGCATTGTAAAACCAAATTTTTAAATTTTGAGAAGAATGCTTGAATGCTCTCGAAATTGCTAGGTTGTAGGGAAACCAATTCATTTTCAAGAATGTGGCCTCTTAGCCCATCTTGTTTGCCAAAAAGACTCTCCAATTTAGTCCATAACTCATTTGGAGACTTCAATCCTTCAACATGGAACAATAGATCTTTGGACATATTAAGGCATATGAATCCAAAAGCTTCATCCAATTTGTTTAGATGCTTGACTCCCTTTACAGCTGTATGTGGTATGGCATCTCTTTCATAAACCACTCTTTGAAGCCTTTTATGCATCAAGTGAATTTTCATCTCACCCTTCCATTCGAAATAATTGAAGGGAGTGAGGATGGTAGGAGAAAGAAGAGAAGAAGAAGCATTTGAATTGCTCATCTTGACTGCTGGAACAAGTGCAAATATAAACTGTTGAATCTGCTGCTGCAATTGTTGGAACTTCGAAATACCTGGAAAAAACTCTCAAGAATGGAGGTGGAATATACTCTCAAATGGCTCTGATACCATGTAAAAATGATCACATAATATCCAAAGAGATGATGTAAACCTTACAATGAAAGAATTTAGGAATAATAGAAGATGAGAGAAGCATTAGAACATAGATCCAAAGGAGCTCTGATTGAGGCAGAATAATTACACATATTACATAAAACTGAATAGTAAACTGGTAAATATACAATGCTGAGTATGAGGATTCGAATTCACTAGGTGTAATTCAAATTATCCTTCATGCACAGATCCATAATCAGTGGAGAGTCATCAATGCATAACTAGGAGTCCACCTTCTCATCAGTGAAGTCATCAATGCACAAGTAATGGTCAACTGGGAGTCTAACTGAGTGTGGTTGGTGTAACTGGCACATGGAAGCACTAATGTAGTGAAGGAGGCTCAGTGGGGGGTGCAGATGGAGCTAACTAGTGTCAAAACAGGCTGTCTAGTCATACCGGAGGTCCATCGGAGTGGTAAGGTCAGTTAGGAGTCAATTAATCCTTAAATCAAGGAAAGAACTGAAGATAACTGAACTAAACTGGACTGGTAGGTGAAGAAAGGCACCCTTCTCATGCAGTAGGTGAAAGGAGGGCGCACTAAGCTCTAGGAGAGCTAAAACTGATCCGAAGGAAGCTCCGGGGGCTAGTTTGTTGAGAGCTAGGTGCTGGTACTAATGACTAGGATGCATGCAAACCCTAATTGCATGCAAACACTAATTTTGCATGCATGAATGAAAATGAAAATGACAGAAATGCTAGGAGGACTAGGATGGAGTATAGGAATATCCTAACAATTACTCGAACCACTTTTCCACAATCCGCAATTGCGGAACGAAAAGTTCAAAATCTATTTACAAAGATTCATGTTCCTCATTGGTTTCGGCCAATTTCTCTTCAAGCTTCGTTAGCTCTTCTTTCTTTAAATTAATCTCCCTATTCAGTGTTGTCACTGAATCATAATTTGCACCTGCAAATTCACCCATGGCTACAGCAGCATCCAATGCTTCTCGATGTATGTCATTAGACTGCTTGGTCAAAATTATTTGATTAGGAGTAGGTGCCTCCAATCCACCTTGATCCCTGCTTCTCTTCTTACCTTTTCTTACCATTGCCTTGGAAGCTCTGCTGTAGAAGTAATCCCCAAGAGGGACTACAATGTATTCTTCAAACTCAGCTACCAATTTAGTAAATGATGAAGTCACATTTACTGTTGAAACGAATGAAGGTATAGACATAGTTATTTGGGAAGTAGTTGGGGTGGAAAGGATATTTTGAATAACTGTTGGTACAGAAGTTGGGGAAGGACTTTAAGTGAAGGCTTCAGAAAGTGGAACTTGGATATCATTAGCAGGTAATGAAGAAGGAGGAACTAGAGTCTACTCATCGGTAGCTAGTGGTGATTGCAGAGGGACAGTCAAAGACTGGATCTCTGCAATACTAGATGGAAAAATAGGAAATGGAACCGAGATGGTTGGGAGTGGAGCAGTGATGGTAGTTAGAGTATGGAAAAGATGGGATATGGGGAATGGAGGTGTTACCCCAGATGACAAAGTTGAAAGAATTTGAATAGATGAAAGTAGAAGTGTCGAGGTTGTGGTGTCAGCAGCAGGGATAGTTTCAAGAAACTGATGGTATGGGACATAATTATCCACTTCAATAGAATTCAATAAATCTGTAATTGTTTGTGAAGTTTCAGTTACTTCCTCAATCACAGGAACATAAGAATGTACCTCATCTTCAACATCACTGTCAATAATATTTAAGGTAGGGATTTGAGATGCAGAAGCCTCGATTTTCTGCCTTTTGGATGGTTTGGTGACATCCATCACTTGATCATCATAACAATAGTCACTTGAATATCAGCAGTAAGCTTAGTAGTTGCAACTACTTGAGTGTCTAGCATCGAATTCATCTGAGCTAACTTCAGCTTTGATTGTTGTGATGCTTGCATCAATACCTTCAATTATTCAACAGTCTTTACCTTTGGAGCATCTTCCATGAGACCTTTTCCTTTATCCCCTTCACTGCAGGTCAGCATTAGTGGAGCAACTACTTTTTGGGCTTCTTTCTCCTCTCTATCCTTTCTTGCTTGCTCAATGAGATTTAGTTCCATTGCTCTGTATCTCAAAACCTTAGTCTTAAGCCCATGTCGATACTACATGATATGGTTCTGTTTATCTTTACTCTTATCCCTTTCCAAGACTTCAGAAAAGGTATTTACTCCCTGATAGATGGATTCATCAGGAACTTCTCCATGAACATACCTACCCTTCACATGGTTTTGCTTGAAATGGGAATCTAGAAAACATTTAGGATCGTGTCTTCTTTTGGCAGCATAAACCAATTTTAAAGCAGCAATTTTGTCACCCAACACTATAGCCCAAGTTGAAGTTTGGATGGCCAATGGCCCAAGGTTCAAGGGTAACTTAGGCCACTGTTCCTCTTAGGACCAGTTAGCTTTAAATACACGCCATTTGTAACAGTTTGACCATAAACCTCTTCAATGACCAATCTGTCAGGAACTATCCTGGGTATCAAATGAACGGTACTGCTTCCCCAAACTCTAACATGTGAGAAGGATTCACACACATACCAATCACAAATTGTGGCAATGAAGGTTCTGGCATCAACTGAGAAAGCATGAGCCTGCTCTCTGAATATTTTGAAGTAAATACTTCCAAGGAAGTGATCACAAATGTCATATATCAAAGGCATATAATTGTTCTCCCTCAATCTTGAATGATAAATATGGACAAGAGGAGATGATGGAGTCCAATTCCATCCCATGTTGGGATATTGGAATTCTGCATAAAATATATCAACGTCAAAAGATGAAAAGAAGAAATGTGGCTTCCTCACAACCGGTGCCTTCTGATATGCTTGAATGGTTGTTTTGAGTTCAAAAGACAAGATAAACGCCCAAGGGAATGACTCACCATTCGTTAGAACATGATGGGATACAGGATCCCACTCAGCTTTAAATACATAACAATTTGGGAGACCATACAGTCTGCATTGCATGGAAGCCAATAGGGAATAAGGTTCTCTAAACCAGGAAACCGGGTACAAGTTATCATCCCTAGGGATGAAACTGTTGGGTTTATTCATCCATGACTTCAACATTTCGTTAAAATTGTACCTGTTCTTAGAGGATTCTATGAACTCAGCGTTAAGGGGTTGCATAGACAGTTAAAAGCATAAGCTCTGACGAAAACCTCAAGGCGGAAGGTACCCAATTGTTACCCTGCACTATCATTAAATGACCGGTCTTTAGGGTTAGCGTGGTGCACAATCCATTTAACCGCATCAGTATAAGGAAAGATAGAGTGTCTAGCAGCAATGGCATGAAGCTGGGAATCCCTAATTTTTTCATACACCAGCTGGTCATTCTAAATGTCTGATAGGTCATCATTATCGAAAATTGAGTAGAATTTGGACCAGTCTATCTGATAGGTGTCCAAGAAAATACCAAAATTTGGGTCTTTGTTCAGTAAATCCTTCTGAGTAGTTTTACAACATGTATAGCGTGACATGTTTGAAACTTGAGTTGTTATGATAAACGAATGAACAAAAATAAAAAACAATTAAAAATATCGAAACAGTAAATAACTGAATAAGAGGACTGCGTAAAACCAACCTGTTTCAGCTGAAAGTAACGGGCAACCGACACCTGGTAAAAACTTCACAGTAAAATTCAAGCAGTAAGGTAATCTCCAAAATTAAAATTGATAAGGAAAAATAGGGAAAAGTACATATTTATTGTTTTTCGATGAGCCAAATCTAGACCGTGGGATGAAAACGAATTAATGGCTGAGATTAAACCTTGCGGGATGCAAGGTCAAGTTGTGGGAGTTTTATTTTGGAACTATGTACATTGTTCCTGCAATCCGCAATCCGCAATTGCGGGTTGCAAGATCGCAACTTAGAAAACCAACAATCAAAAGGTTCCCGCAATCTGCAATCCGCAAATGTGGGTCACGAGATGCGAGAGTGCAAACAACCTTTTGTAATTAAAATAATCTTTCTGCAATCTGCAATCTGCAATTGCGGGTTGCGAAAACACACACCACACCTTATTACTCGAACCACTTTTCCGCAATCCGCAATTGTGGGTTGCGGGTTGTGGAATGAAAAGTTCAAAAGCTATTTACAAAGATTCATGTTCCTCATTGGTTTTGGCCAATTTCTCTTCACGCTTCTTTATCTCTTATTTCTTTAAATCAATCTCCCTATTAAATGTTGTCACTGAATCATAGCTTGCACCTGCAAATTCAACCATGGCTACAGCAGCATCCAATGCTTCTCGATGTATGTCATTAGACTGTTTGGTCCAAATTATTTGATTAGGAGTAGGTGCCTCCAATCCACCTTGATCCCTGCTTCTCTTCTTACCTTTTCTTACCACTACCTTGGAAGCTCTGCTATAGAAGTAATCCCCAAGAGGGACTACAATGTATTCTTCAAACTCAGCTACCAATTGAGTAAATGATGAAGTCACATTTACTGTTGAAACGAATGAAGATGTCTGAGTAGTAGTAGGAGCAGGTATAGACATAGTTATTTGAGAAGTAGTTGGTGTGGAAGGGATATTTTGAATAACTGTTGGTACAAAAGTTGGGGAAGGACTTTAAGTGAAGGCTTCAGAAAGTGGAACTTGGATATCATTAGCTAGTAATGAAGAAGGAGGAACTAGAGTCTACTCATCGGTAGCTGGTGGTCATAAAATGAATGGTGGTGATTGCAGAGGGACAGTCAAATATTGGATCACTACAATAGTAGATGGAAAAATAGGAAGTGGAACCGAGCTGGTTGGGAATGTGTTAACACCCAAAAAGTGCTCACTACCTCATCTACCCCATTACATGACTCATTTGTCCATTTTCCTACCATATTTGCCTTAAAAACCTTAAAAATCCCACTAAAAAGCCTCCAAAAGGCCTAAAATGCCTCCAAAAGGCCACAAAACCATCAAAAAGCCTCAAAAAGGCTAAACAAACCCCTTTTCCCTCCAAAAATATCCAAAATTCCTCCAAAATAGCAAAAACCCTCTAAAGATGGAATAAAAAAATATATAAAATAATGAGGAAAAAGGAGGAAAAAACCCTATACAGCTGACCTAAACCATATGGTTCCCAAAACCATGGGCCAGCACTCCACCACCAAAAAACTATAAATAGGTAATGGAGACCCCTCATTTCATATCCAGAATCATAAGCACCCTTACTTTGCCAAAATAGCTCTTGAAACCCTAGCTCACCCTTGAGCTACTTTCACCTTGAGAGCCCCTTTTGGCCCATTCCCACCATTGAAGAAAGAGAAGGAGCAAGTTGGAGCTTGGAGCAACCCTCTTGGGCCATTGCAAGAGCTTCACCAACCTTCACATTGGAGGTAAAATTAATACAAAAACCATTCTTTATATATTGTCTTTTCTGTTTCATGCATATGTTTAGAGTAATTTACATTTTTGTTTTAGCATTTTAATTTACAATTTACTGAACTGCTACTAAGGAGTCCCTTCTCCTTAGTAGGTGCTCATTTGCACAAGCTAGGGGTAAAACCCTAGCTACAGTTTTGGCGACTCCCCTAGGTTTGAATTTCTGGTTACAATTTTTAAATATTTTTTCTGTTCGGCTGTCCCTTTCGGTCGTTGTAAACCGCAACTTTTCCCCCTACAGTCGCGTTCCGACCGCATCTTTCAGGCACTTACCTGCGACCCGACCACGGCTCTCAGACTGTTTCCGGCGACTCGCCGGCCGTTTTCAGTCTGTTACCTGTGATCCGACCGCAGCTATTAGCCTGTTTGGGACGGTCTGACTGCGGCTATTACCCTGTTTTCTGCGTCCCGCCTGTGGCTTTCGGCCATTTTCCCGCGACCCGCTGGCGTCTTTCCTGCGTTCCGCCTGCGGCTTTCGGCCAGTTTCCCGCAACCTACCGGCGCCTTTCGGCGTCTTCCCTGCATCCCGCCTGCGGCTTTCAGCCAGTTTTCCGCAACCCGCCGGCATTTTTCCTGCGTCCCGCCTGCGGCTTTTGGCCAGTTTTCCGCAACCCGCCGGCGCCTTTCAACGTTTTTCCTGCGTCCCGCCTGCGGCTTTTGGTCATTTTCCCGCGACCCGCCTGCGACTTTCGGCGTTTTTCCTGCGTCCCGACTGTGTTTTTCAGCCCAAATCCCGCAACCCACCTGCGACTGTTCAGTTGTTTTCCGCGGTCCGACCGCTCAGATTTGCCAAAAACCCGCGGTCTTTTTTCTGCATTTTTCTCTATTTTGAACCCAGCACTTTGCTGCACTATTTTCTGCACCAGCACAACCATCTGTCCTACCTGCAGCCACCCTTCCTTACAGCCTTTTTCTGCAGTTTTTATTTCTGTTTCATTTACATAATCGTTTTTACATTTTCAGCATTTTAAATTGAAAAAAGGAAAATTGTGCATTTCAAAGAGTAATTTATGTCTTGTTATTGCTAGTTAGAAAGTTGCCTTCCCTAGTGGCACTTTTTACTTGGGTTCATCATCATCTCACACGCACACACTCTGTCACCTAATTCAAGTGAGCCTTAAAAAGTACCTAACACAACCAACATTCTAACCCCACTTGGGGAACACATAAGAATTTTTGTAGTTAGGTAGGATCAGGGGGATAGGCTTCCAATAACACCCCTCGGTTGCTTACACTTGAGACATAGTTGTTGTCCAATTAGGGAACCAAAATCCCCTAGTATTTTTTGGCACGGTCACAACCAGTTTATCAGAGGGCCTCTCCCCTAGGAGGGTTGAAGTCGCCAGACTGGTTCTGGAGGCCTGAGTGGAATACCGCAATCCATTCAGTAACCGAAGGGCTACCTTTCGCAGTTCTCGGGATATCCCTGTATGGGCGTATTGTGGTAAAAGGACCAAACGACAGATTCACCTTTCTGGACGTGTCATGAATGGGGTATCTTAGTTGCCATTCTTCTAGGATTGACTACCCGGTGTCCCTCCCGGTAGGGGGATATCTTAGCCACTTGGCTCTCCTATCCATATTGTCTGACTTGGATTTCATCACCTTGCAGAGGATATGTCTAGTTGAGTCAGAATACTATTTAGTTAGGTGTTTGCATGCTCCCTTACCTCCTTTTGGTCTAGTGAGTCCACCATTTTTTATTTTTAGAAAACCTGCTGCTTGTTGGTATTCTGACCATTTCTGTTGTTACTCCACTTATTGTAGCACAGCTGTTACAGTAGGTGTTTTGAGTTGGTTGTTGGCCTGAGTGCCATATTTTTTGAGCTCTCCTTCTGCACACTCGGTTGCATTAGGGTTTTTGAGCTGTTTTTCACTCAACACAACCCCCAAATATTTGACACCATCTGTCACCATTGAGTCCCCAAGACATTCTCAGTGCCTCAGGGGTGAGCCCCCACAGCACGGTTCACTTGATACCACTCATCATAGATCTCGAGCTTTCTCACTTGACTCCACTCGTCAACGGCATAGGACTCCATCACCAGATATTGACGCCCCTTACTTTACCTCCGATTTTGAGGCAGAGTCTGAGAACCCCATTTACACTGCCCCTACTAGCCCCATGGATGGCACAACTTCCACTCCTTTCGTTGTAGGGACCATTGGTGGCACATCTACCACTACACCAGTTACCACACCTGCTTTGGGTGTGCCCTCAATGGGGGCCACGTCCACCATTTCGGTCACCATACCCATTCCAGTAGCTGGCATACCTATCACCACTCCACCAGTGACTCACGCTACCCTTGGTGGTGCAGGACCATCCTATACCACCTTCGTTCCCCCCCTTGGGGGCAACATCCCAAACCCCGCCCCTCCACTTGGGGGCATTGGCCCCAACTTGGTCACACCCGCTAGTATGTCACATCCTTCTACCAGTTTGCCATTCATGGCTAGCCTCAACCTACCTGACCTAGCCAGACTGACTAACGATCCTATCAGACACGACCCTACATGGCCTCACATGCCCACCAAACTCCCCTCTGACATCCCTAAGTTTGAGGGCAAGGCAGGTGAGGACCCCCAGAACCACATTATGTCCTTCCATCTATGGTGTTCCTCCAGCTCCATAGTGGACGACTCTGTCCACCTCCGTCTATTACAGCGCACCTTCACTGGCTTTGCAGCTAAGTGGTATATCGAGCAACCCCATGGGACCCATGCCACCTTTACCTCCCTTGCCTCGACCTTCCTGCAGTTCTTTCAGTTACCTGTCCGCTATGACGCGGGAGTTGAGATCTTACTGTCTTGCAGACAGAACACGGCTACCCACATCACTGACCACATTCATGAGTGGCGTCGACGCCGCAGCCTCTGCAAGATCAAGTTAGACGACCGTATCTTCCTAGATTGGTTCCTAAAATCCCTCCTTCCTGTCATTGCCAAGGATGTGGCATCCGAACGAACCCAGTCTGAGGAAGAGGCCATCCTCAAAGCCCAGCAGTTTGACCTCATATACGCCCAGTCGGGTTACCTCTATACCATTATACCTGACGCCCCTCGTGGCGAGTCCTCCCAGCACGATGCGCCGGGGGCATCCCACGCCGCTGATGGCATCATTGGCCGTATCACCTCGCATCCCCAACCCTTTTCCATAGCACGCCCTAGCCATGGCCCCCGACCTTTCATGGGCTACATCACAGTCCGAAGCTACCAATTCGTATGCTCCCATGGCCCATCATCACCATTCCCATGGACCCTCATGTCCACCTCAGTGCTTTGGGCACGCCTCCCCCGCCTATGCCCCCCCGGTCGCACCTCAGCCGTATTACCATCCACAGGCTGCACCAGCTCCTGTGCCCTCTCAATCCCAACCTGCTTATTACCCGCCACAGGCAGCTCCTGCGGCCAACCCACAACCCGCTCCGCAGGCATATCTGCAACCCCCACAAGGGTCAGCACCTGCGCAGCCCCCACCTACATATTATCCACCGCAGCCTGCTCCCGCACCTGCACAACCCCAGAACCCACCTGTTGCCCAAGGGCAAGTATACGCCCAACAAAATCAACAGCAAAACCAGAACAACCAGCGCCAACAGGGCCAACAAAACCGTGGCAAGGGCCGTAACCGTGGGAACAACCCTCCTCCAGACCAAGGTGGTCAACCTCCAAATCCCCCAGACAACAATAATGTGGCACCTACCAACCAAAACCCTGATCGGCCACCCAAGCAGGCCAAAAACCCTAACTTGCGAACAAACCATCCTTGTTCTATTTGCGGGGTCTATGGCCACTACACACATGCTTGCCCACATTTGGAGCGAGCTCGGCAACTCTGGGTCGATGATGCCCATCGCCAAGGGCATGCGGCACCTCAAGCGCAGCCCAACCCCCAGCCCCCCCCAGCAGCCACCTTTGGTACTGCAGAACCCCTTACCAACCCAAGGCGTAGTGAACACTCAGCCGTTGGCTCCTCCTCAAGGCAACGCGCCACCCCCACAACAGATCACATACGCCGCTCCTGATCAACACATGTTTGACTCAGGTACCCACCACTTGTTGATGATGTCATCTACTGATGTCAATCTCCAAACCCGTCGGAACCAGTATGGCTCCACCCCCAACGCCCCTCCCGTCGACAAAAACACTAACGCTCATCCCACCGTTCAGACGTTACGTATACCTCCGGCTCCCCCTCGATGGCGCTTCCAAAGCACCTCGTTTCCCACTTCGTCGAATCAATAATAACCCTAATGCTCGTGCTGCGTCAAATTACAATATTGTTGATGACCTAGCCCAGTCTCCCACAGCCATGTCTGCGTTAGAAGTCTTGAAAAACTGTCCTTCACAACGCAAGACTTTGCTCTCCGCCATTGGTGATATTGACCCAAATGATTCACAACTGATGGCATTCGATTTGGACCACTCCGAACCACGCCTGCCTTCCACTTTAGCATTCCAAGTTTCTGTTTCCATTCGGAATTTTGTCATCCATCGGTGCATTATCGATGAAGGTGCCTCTACATGTGTTATGTCCACCTTCATCTGGCAGAAGTTGGGATCCCCTACTCTCCAGCAGTCCACCACTGCGTTACGAGCCTACGACGGCCGTTCAGCTCAACCCCAAGGCCTATTAGCTAACGTCCCCATCCAGCTGGCTGGTAAAACCGTTCTTATTGACATAGAGGTCATCAATGCCCAGCTTGATTATAACCTATTACTTGGCCGCAGCTACATGTATGCCATGAAGGCAGTTGCCTCCTCCGTTTTTCATACCATGATGTTCCCCCATGACGGACGCGTGGTTAAGGTCGACCAACTTACTTACTACGATCCAAATGCCCCCGCTGCACCCGAAAATGTTCTCCCCATGGTTGAACAATCGGTTAGTGGTGCCGCTACTTCGTTTGTTTCCTCCTTGGGACCTGGAGTTTACTCAGATCCGTCGATGACATCCACCTTCCAATCCGTTCCTCCCCCATCATCTGCACCCGATGTATCTGACCTATGTACCCTTTCCCACGATACACAAACACCTAACAATCAACCGCCCTTGTTGCCTAAACCACCGTTGGTACCTAGCCACATTGGTGTTACACCTATCCACACAATCCCCTTCCTAGTCCCTCCCTCGGGAGTAGTAAGCGCCCCGGTCATGGCTACCCTTAGCCTCCCTGGGTTAACCTTGGGATTACCCGTGTGGTATCTTTCGCCTCCTGTTCCCCCGCCGACACCCAACGTCGTCCTACAACCGGTGCAACCCATGGCTACTACTAGTCAACCACCTCCCGGTGTCAATACCCCTTCGTCCTCTACGAATCCCTCCCCTCTTATCAAGCACACTGGGGGCAGAGGCCCACAACCATACACTGCTGTGCCTCCACCCAAAACGGTTAAACCAACCCCCGTGTTTTGTGCTCCTCCGAAATGCTTATTGTGTGATGAGTTAGGCCATGCGACTCACCAATGTCCACAGTTGCCAGCATTACAGGAACACATGCAGATGCTTGACGACGACCCCAATATCCCGGTTGTCAAACTAGATCCAACCCCCAAGCCTCGCGATAAATCATTACGCACTAACCACCCTTGTGCCATATGCGGTTTTTACGACCATTATTCACATCACTGTCCTGATCTCCCCGATTACAGGGCAGCTCTCTATGAGATGAATAATGTGGATCTTGAGACAGCACCTCCCACCATTGAGGAGATTCACCCCCCGATCTCACCCCCATCCGGCGAGATCAACACCATTTATATGATCTCTTCAACTACCATTCCCTCGTCAACCGATTTGACGGCCCATAATTTTCGTACTGATGAGGAGATCCTAGAGGCTCTGACTGCCCCGGATTATCCCTGGGACGACATGCACCATCGCTCATATTTCCTTCCAAAAGACTCCTCCTCGACCACAGCTACTCAATTTGCGGTTGAGTCCAAAGATTTCATTCCCACAAAAGTCGACTGGTTTAAGGATCCTATTCCTGCTCCTGAGGCTTTTGAGGAAGGTAACATGGCCAACATTTCACCCGTCATCCACATAGATATCTCTGACCCACCTGGTGTCCTTGAATGCATTACCTTAGGGGCCTCCTGCAGTGAACAAGAGATTGAAGAGTACAAAAAACTCTTCCAAGAATTTCGTGATGTCTTTGCCTGGTCCTATACCGAGATGCCTGGTCTCGACCCCGCCATTATAGAGCACCACATTGACACATGGCCTGATGTACCCCCCGTTCGTCAGAAACAGCGTCCCATTCATTCTTCCAAGCTACCCGCTGTCAAAGCCGAGGTCGAGAAACTTCACAAAGCAGGATTCATTTATCCTATTGCTTATACCACCTGGGTTTCAAACCCCGTTCCAGTTAACAAAAAACAAGGCACCATTAGAGTATGCACTGACTTCCGTGATTTAAACCGAGCTTGTCCCAAGGACAACTTCCCCATGCCATTTATTGACCAACTCATCGATGCATGTGCGGGGCATGAAGTCCTCTCGTTCATGGACGGTTTTTCCGGATACAACCAGATTCAGATCCGTAAGGAGGATCAGTACAAGACTGCCTTTACCACCCCATGGGGCACCTTTGCCTACCGCGTCATGCCTTTCGGCCTCAAAAATGTTGGTGCCACCTTCCAGCGGGCCATGACCTATTGTTTTCACGACTTGGTCCATATCCTACTAGTCTATCTTGATGACCTTACAGCTCGTTCTCGGAAACGATCAAACCACCTTAAAGACCTCCGGCAAGTTTTCCTGCGTTGTCGCAAATATAAAATCCGCTTGAACCCACACAAGTGTGTCTTTTACGTTCCGGCAGGCCAGTTGTTAGGTTTCATTGTTTCCCAGAAAGGAATTGCTGTCGACCCCCTGAAGGTTCAAGCCATTTTAGACCTTCCCTCTCCTCGCACGCTTTGACAGCTCCAGAGTCTGCAGGGGCGATCCAATTTCCTTCGACGCTTCGTTCCTGATTACGCCACCAAAGTTCATGGATTCTTACGCCTGCTTCGTACCCACATACCCTTTGTTTGGGATGAGCAAGCAGAAGCTGCGTTCGAAGCCCTCAAGAAAGCTCTCACACAAGCCCCTTTGATTTCCCCTCCGGATTTCTCTCAGGACTTCATCCTTTACGTCTCGGCATCCAACCATGCCGTGTCCGGAGTCTTGGTTCAAGAAGATGTCTCTCACCAAGAGCATGTCATTTATTACGTTAGCCAGACCATGTCTGGCCCACCTCTACATTACCCATATGAGGAAAGGTTATCCCTAGCTGTCGTCTTTTCCGTCCAAAAATTGCGACACTACATTCTGCTCAGTCATACCACAGTCGTCGCCGACTCCAACCCTATGGTATATCTCTTAACCCGGCGACTACTGCAGGGTCGTGTTGCTAAATGGGTCATTATCCTCCAGGAATATGACCTCACATTCAGAACCCCTAAGAGAACCAAAGCCCTCGCGCTTGCCCATCTCATCACCGATCTTCCATCCCTTCTGCCATCCCCCCCAAATCTCCGACGAGTTACCCGACAACCACTTGTTCACCATCTCGTCTGATGACCCATGGTATGGTGACATTTTGTTATACCTTCGCACCCAAAAGTTTAGATCCAACATTACTCGAGTAGGACGCCGTCGTATCCGCCACCAGGCCTCTCGATATCTCCTCTTAGGCGATGTCCTTTACCGGCAAGGAGTCGACACGATTCTTCGTCATTGCCTTACACACGAGGAAGCTGAACATGTCCTCAATGACTGTCATAGCAGCGCCTGCGGCGGCCATTTCTCTGGGATGGCCACCGCCCAAAAGGTCGTCCGCGCAGGATACTTCTGGCCCACACTTTTCACCGACTGCATCACTGCGGTCAAGCACTGCCATAATTGCCAACTTTTCGCCCCCAAGGCCCGGACACCACCTGCTTCATTACATCCAGTCGTCACCGTTGGTCCATTTTGTAAGTGGGCCATCGACTTCATGGAGTGTTGACCCCCGTCAGCCAACGACCATAAATACATCATTGTCGTCGTCGATTACTTCACCAAATGGGCCGAAGCCATGCCTACCTTCAATTATACCGCTGATACCGCTGCCCGTTTCTTTTTTAACCACGTTATCACTAGATTCGGTGTTCCTAAACAGTTGGTCTCAGACCATGGTTCACACTTCGAAGATTCCGTTTGCCGCGAGTTATCCACCCTCCTCAAATTCGAACATCAGTTCTCCTCTGCTTACTACCCCCAAGGGAACGGCCAAGTAGAGGCCATTAACAAAATTCTCAAAACCATCCTTCAACGCACTATTGACGGACATAAGTCCAATTGGCACCACATGTTGTTCCCTGCCTTATGGGCTTACCGTACCTCTACCAAGACCGCCACTGGTTTTACCCCGTTTCATTTAGTTCACGGGTGTCGAGTCTGTCCTCCCTATCGAGTGTCAGATACCTGCCTTACACATCGCCGTCGAGCTTCTCCCCGACACCTCCCCACTTGAGCAACGTCTGCTATCCCTCGAACAAGCTGATGAAGACCGTCGTGCCACTCTCCAGACCATTGAAGCCGCCAAGAACCGCTCCAAGGCTGGTTACGACAAACATGTTCACCCTCGAACTTTCCATGAAGGGGACCTCATCCTCGCCTATGACCAAGCCCACGACAAAACTGGCAAAGAAAAGTTTGAATCCATGTGGCAAGGCCCTTACATCGTGCAGACCTGCCTCGGCAAGGGGGCATACATCTTAACTGACTCAAAAGGCCACCCTTTGTGCAACCCCCGTAATGGGTTGTATCTTAAGCGTTTCTATCCCTAGAATAACTCGCGGCCCCAATTGTCCGCATTGTACAGTTTGCTCTCTTTTTGTTTTTCACCTTTTTTAGCGCGATCTTACATTTATCATTTTTGCATGATCACAGATGGACCCTATTCCACCTCATTACATTGGCTTCGCTGATGGAGCAAGCCACTGGTCTCCAAACCTGGCTTCTACAGCATGGGTCTTATATTCCCCTTCACACGACTTGATTCACCTTGACGGAATATGTATAGGCGCTGCTACCAATAACCAGGCGGAGTATGATGCTGTGACCGGCCTCCTGGCTGCTGCCCTCCAGATGGGCATATGTCACCTTCATGTGTTCCTTGACTCCCAGCTACTTGTCTCCCAGCTCAACAATTGTTACCAGGTGCGTGATCCCTGCCTCTTTAGAAAATTCCTGCGCACAAAACAACTCAGCCGACAGTTTGAATCCATAACATTCACCCATGTCCCACGGGCTCAAAATAGTGTCGCAGATCAAATGGCCAACAACATCCTCGATTGGCACATCAATCACACCATGTAAAACCTCCATCATGCATAACATCTCATAAAAATATATAAAAACCCAAAAATATTGCAAGGGGCATCCACGTGCCTATCATCACATAACCATTTGCATCCATGTGCAATAAAAATAAAAACACATAACATACACAAGGGGCGTCCATGTGCCCACCATCCTATACTACTTGCATCCACGTGCAGTACAAACCTATCACAAACCATAAGCGCATCCATGTGCGTACAACTAAAACATCATCGTAAAAAGGTGCATCCACGTGCATATATATATATCAAAAAATACATGTTCATCGGTTGTACATGTCTTGAGTACCCCCGTACTCATCTATACACAAAAAATATCTATACATCTCATAAGATACATGCCGGAGCTACAAAACTCGGGGGGAGTCCCCTGCACTCCCTAATGAGAGTCATACCCTGCATCACTGCCTGCATCAGCCACCTCCGAGTCCTCCCCTCGCTCCTCCTCTGGCAGCGCCTCATCCCCTACGGGCTCCTATGCCCGAGCCCTGTCCTCTAGGATCGCCACCCAGATCTCAATCGACCAGAACTCCCGGGGCGCCCTCATACAATCCTAAACTACATCGGGATCCACATCCCGCCATCCCTCGTCGGTCACTCCAACTAGTAACCGATCCAGCAACACTCGTACAGACTCCAAAGTCCCCTCTGCGTCCCGCCGATGCACCTCCCCTCGGCCTAGTAAGGCTGGTACCCGCCACATGTCCCCTACGTGCAACGTGTCCTGGCAGTGGTCTCGGACCCACATCTGTAGATCACACATCAGTCAGTAACAGTATATATCATAACACACATCATACATAAATCTTGACATCTATAACATGCAAGTAAATCAATATGTACCGTTTGGTCCCCATGCCTGGCCTGGCGCCCGTGGCACCTCTGGATCCCCCGTATAGTCCGTGTCCCTGTACGGATAGTCATCTAGTGGCAGTGGCATCTATAGCCACTGCAGGTATAACTCTTGCGTAAAGTATCTACCAACCTCGTCGCCACCACAGCGACGCATCATCTCTCCCCACCGCACCATCCGCGGCTCCCTCAAACCTCCTACCCTGATCGGTACCCGCGGCCGCAGGGTGGGTACCCTCTCCATGAAGAACGCACATAGGAAGGAACCATAGCAAAACCCCTTGCCAGATTGCTTTGCCGCTGTCAGCTGCCGCTGAACACAGGTGAGGAACATCTGGCCCCACGCAAAGTAGACCCCATCCAGTACGCGCTCCACGAGCTGCATCTGGCCCCCAGACACCTTCTCCGGTGACTGGGACCCCAACACACGAACCACGCATGCTGCAATGGCCTGCACTGCATGCTCCTGTAGGTCTATCACCCGGAGTGCATTCCTATGCACCCTAGCCTCTGGAGCACAGTACCGCTCCAACATGTCCTCCATATCCACATCTGCGGATACTCGCGGCTGCGTATCCGCCACCCTACCCAGATAGGGCAACCCCGTCAGGAAATATACATCTGTCAGGGTGAGGTCCACCCTCTCACCCTGCACCCTGAACGCCTGAATGTCTGGCTCCCAGAAACTCACTAGCCTGTTCAGCAGCAACCCTGCCGAACGCATCATAGGTACCTGTGCGAACTTCAGCAGTCTGCACAATCCCAACACCGCTCGCACATGTCGATCATCCTGGATAAAAGCCACTATCTCATCTAGGATCTCCCGCTCTCTCCATAGTACCAGCGGCATTCCACGGGATATGGGGAATGGAGGTGTTACCCTAGATGACAAAGTTGAAAGAATTTGAATAGATGAAAGTAGAAGTGTCGAGGTTGTGGTGTCCGCAGTAGGGGTAGTTTCAAGAAACTGGTGGTATGGGACATAATTATCCACTTCAATAGCATTCAATAAATCTGTAATTGTTTGTGAAGTTTCAGTTACTTCCTCAATCATAAGCACATAAGAATGTACCTGAAACATATTCAAGGGTCCAACTTAAAACTAAGTCCCTTGGACCAAGCTAAAAGATAAGTTTAAACATAAAAATTCTAATAGACTAGTCCTCAAGCAAATCAAGTAGGCCATCCTCATTCTCTCTTCATGATGATGGGTCTGCAATCTCCTACAACCTAGTGGAAGCGTTGGACATGGAAAAAGACTAAAGCCTTTAATAAGTACAAGTCAACCAACGACTAATGTTGAATATGCCATAAGTTTTTGTTTGATTCCCACTTAAATAAACGCTTAAAGCCAAGCAGACATGTGGCTCTTCTCGCTTCAATCCTTAACCGAAGAGATCCTTTTTTTCTTGGTCCTTCAACCTTGAAGGCCTAGCTCTTGGTCATCAACCAGTCCACCTTGGCATCCCTCTAAACAAACTACCCTTATGTTTTCATCTTGAGAACGCTAAACACTTATTCTGGCTGTGGTTGGAATTGGGTCACTAATTTTGTGGTGAGTTCGTCCATGTCCTAATTTCGCAGAAAGCCACTCTTCAAGAGATAATCCCCATGTCCTTCAAGATTACTATAGCCAGCTTGGCCCCTTTGGTACTAAAAAGGAAACGACAGTGATGCGAACCAGCTCTCCAAATTTCATGGAACTATAGTTTCTACAACGGAGCACAATGATCTTATTTTTTTCCAAAAGGTTTGTTTTAACAGTTCAGAAGAGTGGAGAATGTATTCTTTTTTATGATCTGTCTTATCTACAACTCTGACAAGTCCAGTGAGTCCTATCACAAATGTCGTCCCTTTGTCATTAGTGCTCTGTGTTTCCCTTCTTAAAGAGGATTGGAAACGGTTTGCCAATGACACGGTAGTCAATAGCACACCAATTGAAGTGCTCCAAGGTAGCGGGTGGAAAAAAATTCCCTGGAAGAAGTTGCAGGTTGGGGATCTTGTTCGTGTTAAGTAAGATGATTACTTTCCAGCATATTTGCTTCTCTTGTCTAGTACAAACCCGAATGGCATTTGCTACATCGAGACAGCAAATTTGGACGGGGAGAGAAATTTAAAGATAAAAAAACCATTAGAAAGAACATGGGACTATTTAAATGCCAATAAAGCAACTGAAAGGGAGAAATTCAATGTGAGCATCCAAACAATTCACTCTATACTTTTACTGGTAATCTTATTATTGAGAAACAGATATTGCCTCTTTCTCCAAATAAAATATTGCTATCAGGATGTAGTCTACAGAATACAACGTTTGTATTAGGTGCTGTAATTTTTATAGGACATGTAACAAAGGTTATGATGAATTCCATGAATGTCCCTTCAAACCAAAATACATTAGAGCGCACTCTTAACAAATTTATATTGATTCTTTTTGGTGTTCTCTTTGTAATGTGCCTTATTGGAGCTATTGGCAGTGGATTTTTCGTCAACCGCAAGTAGCAGTACTATTATCTTGGCCTTGTTGCAGATGTTGAGGAGCAGTCCAACCCCAACAACAGATTTGTGGTTGCATGTATTACACTGTTCACGCTTGTGCGACCATCATTCCCATTTCACTTTATGTGCCAATTGAGGTGATAAGGTTTGGTCCAATGCACTCAGTTTATCATCAAGGATATCAATATGTATCATAGAGAAAGCAATACTCCTATTTTAGTACGAACATCCAATATGAACGAGGAGCTTGGTTAGGTGGGGTATTTATTTTTTGAGAAAACGGGCACACTGACGAGGAACTATATGGAGTTTTTCAAATGTTCTATTGGTGGAGAGGTATATGGAACAGGGGTCACATAGGTTGAGAGAACAACAGCTCACAACAATGGTGTGAAACTTGATATCACAAGCGGTTTTGTGGCCATTCAAGATTCTTAGGAGGGATAGGTGTGACTTTTCATGAGGAAAGCATAAGAAACAAAGAGGGATACCATAGAGAAGCAAAGAAAATATAATTGGGAATATTTATAGCCACTAATCCTAACTATACTACATGTTTCAATAACTATATCTGTTAAAATATTGCACTATGGATTATGACATTCAATTTTCAACATTTCCATCCCGTGCAACCATTAATTTTGCTCATTGAAGTAACATTAAGAATCAAGATTCTTAGGAGGGATAGGTGTGACTTTCATGAGGCAAGCACAAGAAACAAAGAGGGATACCATAGAGAAGCAAAGAAAATATAATTGGGAATATTTATAGCCACTAATCCTAACTGTCGTGCATGTATCAATAACTATATCTATTAAAATATTGCACTATGGATTATGACATTCAATTTTCAACATTTCCATCCCCTGCAACCATTAATTTTGCTCATTGAAGTAACATTAAGAACCACTACAGGGAACAAAAACAAACAAAAATAACAGGTACAACTACCATACAAAGAAACAAATAGGTAACGATATTATAGAGAGTAACTATTATTATGCTTTAGAAGAACAAGTTATTTCCTCTAATACCCCTTGCTGCCTCAACATGAGTTGATCTATACAGGAGCCACTTTCACACATTTGGGTGAAATGTTTTAAATTTTGTGTAATCGAAATTTTATTGCATGTTATAAATTTCATATACTTACTTTGGCTTGTAGTGGGAAGTGGACAATTGCCACCCCACAAATGTTAGAAATAAAATTGTGCAAGAAGAATATGAAGGTAGAGAAAGTTGTTCTACTCCTCACATATTGTAACTACGATATGACAGATGAAAGGTCAGAAGATCAGCAGCAAGTCATAATCACCTCACCAAATGAGAGAGAATAGGTTGGAAATACAAACTGAATAGTTTCGGGATAAGCAAAAGATGGCATACATGTCATGCCATCTTTTTTCCCAGCCCAAGAAAAGAATAGGCCCAAGATAAGTGATTTCTTGATACAAAGAAACTAAGGAGGATAAAAAGTCTAGGAGGGCAGGCAATGAGGAAATATGAAAGAATCATGGAGGGGATGCCTCATGGAATTCCCCTCGTTATCTAATCTCTGTAAATATTTACTACACAAACAAAGAGGTACTTTTTAAGTTATTAGAGAGAATCTTTTGATTTCTCATGCTTGTATCCATTACTGTTAGTATTCTATCAGAGCATGGTTTTATGTATGAAGATCGTCACTTTGTTTCCTTAGATTTGAGTAATGCATTCCCTATTATTTTGCTACAATGAAACTCTGTTGAAAGGATACAATGAAACACTTAACAAATTTTTATTATTAGACTTTGTGCCTGATCACATATGAGGAAGCATATTAATCTTTGGGCCCATATGGGTTTCAGAAACATCATCTCTATCTGATCTTAATAGTATTAAATTGTACCTTAGATAATCTTCTACAGGTCTGGGAACACTGGTGAACAAATATTGGGACTTCAACAGGACAATGAGGGTGCACTTCTTCTTGGGCAGTTTAGCAGATTAATTATGAGGGAGTAATCAATCTTATAAGAATGGATTTCATTTCTATCTTTAGCAATCTATTATCAACAGTTTGCATGTGTTAGACAGTTTAAATGTCGTTTCTCGGTTAACTAAAAGAGGGCACATGTAGTTGCATCGGTTAGCTCCAGCTGTATTAAGTAGTTTGCTAATTTTTACCTCAAGTCTAAGTTCAGTTAGGTGAATGCAGTCTAGTAGGTAGGGGAACATGCTTGCATGCCTCAAATCATTTTCAGTTGAGGTGTTGTTGTGCATGTGTCCAGATTCATAGTACCTACTCTTCTTCGTAGTCCATAAAAGAGAAGGCAGGGGCATAAGTTTATTCATTCAGTTTACGAAATGTGAATAATGAATTAGTTTTCCATTTCTTTCCTGTATTAGATTCCACTTCAGAATTAATGAACAAGCAGTGACATGTTTTCATAGTCCATCTATTGAGTCTTCCGTTTTACTTTTAACAGTGATTTAGCAAGTACACTATAATTCTGTATGTTTCCTGCTTAATAACAGTGATGTGATATAGAACAGACCCATGAGTATCCTTTACAAGTTTTCTACAATATGTGTTTGTATACTTTAGCATTATTAGATCAACAATTTTGAATGGATTTCAGGTTTCAGTGATCTAGTAGTTTAGGAAATCTTTTAGTGCAAATTCTGTTGACCATGGTTCGGAAAATCTAACATGTAGGAGTCTATGTTTCTTCACGATGTATCTATTTTATGTTTCTCTCATACAGTAACATATTGGGAGCCATTAACAATGATTTTGGAAAACTATAGAGAGCCCTCCAAAGTGCCCTAGCATGTTGGTGGTATTGGGATATCAAAATGAATATCCTTTTATAACCCATGCTTCCTAAAAAGAAGATCAAAGATATTTTCCAAAAATCTGAACAATGGACCTCCAATGCAAAAATTTGTCACATGTTGGATGAAGTTAGCACAAAGAGGTCATCTAAGCCCCGCGACTTGATTTCACAAGAGAAATTTTTGGAGTTAGAACAATTTGGCTACACTAGGGGATGATGCTTCCCTACGAGGCATCAAGAACCGCAAAAATGTTCCTTTTCTCATTTTGGCATGTATTCATGCTTTTAATAATTGATTCTTCACTACTTATTTCTACATGAAAATTTCTACTGGAAAACCTTCTAACTTAAAAAACAACTATGCTAATGCTCAATGCTCAATGGAGAGGTTATTTATGTAGGGAATTTCTTACTCAAATCAGTGAATGCAATATGGTAATGTAAAATCAAATGTCCAGTGGAATCAAGAAAGTGGTTGACTGAATGAATAAGCCGTAGTCATGCATTTGGTTAACAAGGGAAACAACAATATGAATAATTGTGATCTAGAATAAAAATGCAACTCATGCTTATAGTTTTGGAGGACTGTTCCTACAAGGCTAAAACCACTTGAAATCCTACCTAATATTGACCCCAACCAAGGTGCAATAGGATCATCAAGAACATGAGAAAAAGAAGTTTGAAAATGAAGGTCAGATGAATTTTTTTTCCACTTTTCATGATGACTTGGTAGTATTTGTATAATGGCAGACTTTCTTTCCTCAATATTGAATCCACTAACTTCTTCTGATTTCAAAAGAAAAAAATGAAGAGACAACAAAATACCTTCATAATAAATCTCAGGCTCTGGATAGGGGAATGCATATCTATTTCGATACTCATCATATGTGTTTATTGTCGGAAAATCTAGTGTCTACATATTTTGAAATGTTCAACTCTTTCTCTTTGTCAATATATATAAAACCATCACACCTATGGCTCTCTTGAACCAACTCTTGAGCCACACCTTCCTCATAATCTTGTTGGATAGTAATGTCTTCATGTTGCTTTGGGACAATAACATCCTTGTCAAACTATTGATGATAATTCGTGCATATTGATGCATCTCCATCAAGATCAATATTTCTGGTGTTTGAAATGTATATATGCTATAATCTTAAATTATGAAGCAATTTCTCAATACCTTCTATTTATTTTTATGCCTATTTTTACTAGGCTCTCTAAAGGACATAAGTATTGTACTAGTTTCATAGATTGTATCTATCACAATATGTTTCAGAGATTGTATCTATCAAAATATTGTATGTTTTAATTCTTTAGAGGACTGATTTTCATACTCTCCTAGTCTTTTTTTAGACTTGTAGTTATAAGGAAAAGAAAAGCTCTTATGCATCTCAAACATAGAACTTCAATAATTTTTAGCTTCATCATTTATAAGTAAAACCTTCGTCTCAATACACCATTGGTAGTTCACGCTTTTTGAAATATTTTTATGAAAATGAGGTTTGTTCATGGATATTAGGCTCATTTTCAACGAACATTTTATCATCCATTTCTCTGCCCATTACTTTCTCATGCATGTCCATGTCGCTATTCTCCACTTGGTAACAAAACTTGGAGTCTACCTCATCTTCTCCCCTATTCATTATTGGATTCTCATCTTTAACACACTTCTAGCAATCCATTGTATTTGTTGCATCTTTTTCGAAATAAAAGTTTTTCCATTCTGAATAATGAATTGATAATCAATGTCTCCCACCTCTTTTGATGGCTACTTTAATTGTTCTTTGCTAAGGGCTTCTTTGATTTCTATATGATACTTGGAAAAATGTACTAAATCTTCATGATTTTTCAGTTTTTCCAATTTTTGGTCCAATGTAATGTACAATGGGAATTGATGTTGCAATGGTTTTGTATCTGTGAAGATTTTAGACAAAGTTGGTCTTGGCTATTCTTTTTAAAGACAAGAAGGCCACATATCATATAACCATCATAGATGTATTCCTGTGAGCACCCCTATCAATGGAGATAAAGTTTTTGGGAATTTTGATAAAAGGGAGCACAAATATTAGAGAGTCATTGCTCTGGGCTTTGACTACAAATTTTCACATTCATGGTTACATCATCTAGTAAGAGTAGGAGCAGGTTGATATTTTTTTATGTCACGAACTATTTGATGATGAGTATTAGAGTCAATGAAGTGAGGGAAGACAAAGTAGACATCAACTATATATAAGCATTCCCAAATACATTATTAATAATGTGCTATAACAAGTTTATCCTTGGGAATATTTTAGATGTCTATTGTTGTCTAGATTCAAAGATGATTCAAGAGAAAAGTAGATAGATACTGGTTGACCATTGTCCAATGGTAATAATATTACATCTATCAGTTGGTTGCATCTATTAGCACATAATTTTGTCTTGCAACTAAGAAACTCGTCTTCCTCATTATTAAAAGAGTACCTACAAGCCTACAGAAATTGGGAAAGTGGCATTTGGATGAGGCTATAAACATGGGTTAATAATGAATTGAGGTGCACTATCATATCAAAAGATAGCACAATTTTTTCAAAAGCTGTAGCAGTTGGAAGACTATTACCATAGCTGGAATGGTTGGAGGATAAATAGAAATAAACTCTCTTATTCTATAAGAAAGGCGAGACCTCAATTACTTGAGGTGTTGAGCTACCCCAAATCACCTCATTTTCTATTTTAATTTAAGAAAGAAATTACACAAAATTATGGAGATATTTTTCATGCGAGAGGATTAAAAAGGCATTGATAGGTATTGGAAGGGTTGGTGGTAATTTTTGCATTAGAAGGTTGTGAGATTCTTGTATCCCTATGGGGTCATTCAATTTACAAAATACCACGAGGCCCACCTGAAATATTCATCACTCTATTTGCATAACTTGTGCTTTGTTTTGGACTCTTCTTATGTTTTTCCATAGCTCCTTTCTCTTTGTATATTAATGCATCATTTTTTCTTATTTTCATCATCAAGAGAAGATTGTTATACACTCTACTTTTTTTAATTGCATGTCTTGCATGAGCCATTAAGCATTGATATTCAGTTTTAAATATGTATTATCATTTTGAATCTTTGTGATAATTCTTGCACATTTTTTTGAGTTTGTCTTGAGTTATGAACATCGATATAAACAATTTATGGTATTTATTATTGAAATGTTCTATAATATGTACTCATTTTCAAATCAGATACGTATTTGAAACATGCCATAAGGTTCCACAAATAAAATTAGACTACTAGATTCATTCACCAAAGCTCAACATGTTTTATTTCTTATCAATGAACGTTAAGTTCCATCACCCCCATTAACGTTGTTGATATTTATGAAACTGGATACATCTATTGTCTTTTAAGATTCTTTTGCTCGAAATGCAACTTGAAGGACAAAATTGCTACAATAGTGATGATGAAAATGTCTTTTCTGTTGAAGAGTTTGAAATGCATGTATCCCAAGATAATAATTATGAGGATGTACAAGAATATACAGTACTACCTCCTATTCCAAAAGGTCAAAATCAGGATTCTAATAAACAAGTTGTTGTCCAAAATTATCAAGAAGAAGCTCTATCCCAGAAAACAACCAAGAGAGTCCACCACCTTTTGAGGCTTTGAGAAATATGGTATGTACTAATGATTTTGACAATGTTGGCTTTTATTTTTCTTCCTCTATTGACCACAATGATACAGGTAAATGTATGGAAAAAGATGCACATGAAGCTTTCCAAGAAAATGAAGGGCTTATTCTTGCCTGAAAGATCATACACCAGAAATTTGACAAGGGTTTATTTGAACTATAGGGTAATCAAATCACTAGTACAGCCTTATTATTATTATTTTTTCTCCATATTACATTTCAAAGGAAAAGTTGTGTGAAGGATACTAATTTGAAAATTATGGACATCAGGGTTTGGGAAATGTTGGCTGTATTAAGAAGTTTGATAAACCATATTTCAGGCATATCCAACAATAAAAATATTGAGTAAACATTAGAACAGATTTGGACTTTAAATGGCTAATGCTTGGGGACTCCATTCTAAAGGTAATATGAAATAATGCTTAAGCCTATAGACTTCCATCATTAGGAAAATGAAAAATTTTCAATGAGTGGCTATTACTCTCAGATACTTGAAAAATGAACAAAAATTCTCCAAATAAATCGAAGTGAATATCTATGTGATCAGACCAATGATTAGTTAGCATTTGAACAACTTGTGGCTTTTTATTAAGTGCTCTGCCTCCATTTGCTTATCTCTTTCTTGTTGTGTATCCAAAGTGTTTGAAGTAATTTAAAATCTTTGCAAATAAGAAAATTGATTGTTTGATATTCTGAGAAACATATGTAGTCCCAAGATAAATTATACCCAGACATAAACCATCACCCCTCCATTTGAGGAATGCTTATGAGTCAAAATCAACTTTAGGTTTAGTACAGTGAAATCTCTTGGAAGAAGCATTGGAATTCCAATAAAAATCTAGAAAATATGTGTTGTTGTCCATAAGTAAACTCCACCATGAGTTGAATATAACAACGAGAGGATTCTTAGATCTTCCACGGTGATGCTAGTATTTATGCAAATGAATAATTCAAGAGTGAATAAAAAAGAAGTAATACATAGATTTTCTTAAAAAATTACAAATATTTTATTTTCCTGTCAAAAAAGAATTAAAAGCTTTTTATGTTTCTTCAAAAATGAGAAGTAAATCTAGTCGACATGAGCCCATTAACATTTTCTCTTAAAATTTAAAGCCACATAATAAAAGAGAAACCATGAGTGGATGGAGGATTTTAGGGAAAGAGCTAACCAATTGGAGGTTTTCTTTGCTACAGATTGCCAACAAAATTAGAGGCTTTATTTGTTGCCGACAAATTATCACATAATCATGAATTAAACCAAATCTTGAGATATCCCCATGTAATATTGGCAATGGTTGATATGGCTGTAAAATGAAGAATAATACATGTTGATGTATATGTAACTTCGGAATGTATTTCACATATATGTATATTGTATTCCTATAGAGATGTTATTATTCCTCTATACGGAAGTGTTTGTATTCCTATAGAGCTGTTATTATTCCTCTATATGGAAGTGTCGTCATTTATATTGTAAGTGTCGTAACTTATACTTGATGGGTTATTAGACCACCTTGTTGGGGTCGGCCCTATATAAGTCATGTGGGTCGAAGGGTTATTAGACCACCCTATTGGGGGTCGTCCATGTGGGTCAAAGGGTTATTAGACCACCCTATTGGGTGTCGGCCCAGTCAACATTATGTTAAGTGGTTAAGTTGAGGCCAACCTAGTTGAGTAAAGGTCAAGTCAAGTTAGTGTATAAATAGAGAGTGTGTCTCTCTCATTTTACACATTCTATTCTCTCTCACACTCTCGGGAGAGTGGCGTACTTATGAGGAGGAGGCTCTACTGCTAGGAGAAGACTATCTCTTGTATTCTGGTTGTATCATTGCTCTATCTATCTCTGAGGAAGTTATTGGGGTTTTTCACCTTTATGGTTTTCCCCAAGTAAACTCTATGTCTCTTGTGTGCTTGCATTATTGTGTCCATGATTGATATGCTGTAGATTTGCTGTACATGTTGTTCTCTCAGTTAAGATCCTAGATCAAATTGAAGTAAATTCTGAAAATTTAACAATACCTTGAGAAATGGAATGCTGAGACAACTTCTAAAGTGCAAATTCATATACAAGGAGAGTAGGTTTCCTGGGGTTGCAATTCGAATTCCACGACTTCGTGAACAAGAACATGCACAATTTTGGTAGGTCTCCCACATTTGATAATACAATAACCAAGCATATGCAAAATCGGTAAGAATCCTTTGACTATGGGTTAAATAAATATGGGGATAATATGTTAAATTTAAAAAAACTCATTTCATATTAAAAATTCGCCCAGGGTTTCTTGGTGACCCCTATAATTTCTCCCATGGGCTATAATTCGCCCCTAAAATTTTCCCTGGTAGTGTCTGCTTGGATTGTTGCAATTGCGAGCATGTTTAAACATGCATAAGTCAATAACTTTGTTGTAAGTGTCTACGCAAACTTAAGCACAAACAAAACTGAGAGCTTTAATAAAGTATGCTCTGATACCAATGATCTGCACATGGCCAGGAAGCACGAGGGGGACAGCAATTCGACTGAATGAGTCGGCTCTATTATGGAGGAAGCTTAAGAAACAAAATGCGCAAAGCAGGAATACACTACACAGACATAACACAAATGTACACAGACAATATGCAGGAATGAGAATTGATCTTCTATTACTGGATATAAGTTCATGACTTGATGTATGTTACAATATTATACATGCTCATATAGAGAGTGTTGAGACACTTGGGTGGTTTCCCATTAGGTTCCGTTACAAGAGAAGAATTTAGAACAGTTCGGCAGTTCAACTGTTACAGTCGAATGGAAGACAGAGAGACAGTCTGTCGAAGTTCGACAATCGCAAGTCACAGATCGGCATTGTATGTCGATGTCACGAAACTGTTAGGCCGTAGAACATGTCGAAGTCACGAAGTTGTCAAATTCATGTCGAAGTCGGAACTTGTCGAAGTTTTGTCGACGTCGATGACTGGTCAAAGATGTGTCGAAGATGTGTTGAAGTTGTCATCGGACAATAATGTCAACTGCGATGTGGATCATATCTTAGGCACACACTAACACAAACACTAGTAATCTGCCACTTAGTCATAGTTAATTGGCCATGCAGTCATTAGATAACATGGCATACATAGTCTGTGCACATGAATGTTCCATCTTGTTGATGATCCCAAGGTAGGTAGTTGCTCATGTTCATGATTCAAAGTTGGGCATGCATAACTAGACTTCACGCGGTGTAACTAAAGTGAAATTGAAGCATGACTCAAGGAGAGGTTCAACCTTGTCTAGGAAAAGATTATTGTCTTCTAATAGAGAATATCTCGGACCAAATGAGATCAAGTGCACCCTCATATATGGATTATGGAACATAGGAAAAATATTTACTAGGTAAATGTGCACATATCTTAACAACCCCCGTAAAGCACAACTAGGGTGTAAACAATGATGTTAGGTACCCATGTACAATGCATCTATGAAAATAAAACATCTAAAATATGAGGTAAGAGGGAAAGCCCGACTAGAACAAACCAACCCCCCTCAAAAGACAATCTGACAATGGCAGATGTGTCCTTCCCCCAAGAGATCTCACAAAGTTGAAAATTTCTACTTGGTGAAGGTCTTTGTGAATATGTCTGCAACTTGCTCAGAAGAGGGAAAATATTATAGATCGACGATCCCATAATAGATCAATCCTCGGCTAAATTAATTTCTATACATCCACATCAACATACTTAGATCGTTGTAGGATATACTGATGGAAGTGTTCATGTGATTGAGTCTGTTTCATAAATGGAAATGTTTCAATAGTTGGAGTTGTTGGTTCAAATCATAAAAGTATTGCATGCATTTGACATATTATAAGGTTGTATATGAGGGAGGTTATCGCGGGATTCAAATCAAAATGCATCTATATTTTTTAAATTTATAAAAAAATATTCCTAGTAATAAGGATTACAACTCATGAAAACACTTGTGAAATTGAGCTCATGTTTGAAATCATTCCAACAAACTCAGCTCTTCTTCACACATGTTTGGAAAAACTTTGGCTTACCCACAACCATTACTTCCGACCGAGATGCCAGATTCGTCAGAATATTTTGGAAGGCTCTCTAGAAACAAATAGACACACGACTCTCATTGTCGACAGCTTTCCATCCTCAGACCGATGGACAAATAAAAGATGTGAATCGCTTGGTCGTACAACTGCTTCACATGTACAACCAAAGGCATCAACGCACATGGGATGAAAGTATTCCATACATACATCACAATTACAATCGTGCTCAGCATAACTCTACATGCAAGAGTCCATTTGAGATCTATTGCGAATTTCAACCCTCATCGCCTATTGACTTGATAAAATCCTCAACACAACCAAGCTCCGAGACCAACTACAACCAGCGATAAGTTGATAAAGATTCGATGTGTCAAGATCAAATCTATGACATCCATAAGTAAGCATAGGAAATGTTGCAACGAGCAAACGAGAAAGCTAAGGCCCAACATGACAAGCATCATATTCTTCATTCATTCCAAATTGGGGATAAGGTCTGGTTACATCTCAAGAAGGAGCACTTCAGTAGTCCATTCAAGAATCTCAAGCCTTTGCGATATGGTCCGTACAGTATTCTTCGACATATTGGAGAAAATGCTTTCCAACTTGACATTCCTGCATGACTGGGTCTGCATTGAGTCTTTAATGTGGATCTACTTCGACCATACCATGCACCACTATTGGAACATAATGACTTACCGACAGCAGAACCAGGCGACATCAATCCAGATGTTCATGAGCCTCTTCCTTGTGACACCATTGTGGGATGACGAGTACACCATACAAGGACGAACACAATTCCCTTGTTTCAAGTTTCTAAATCCGGACAGATTACGGCTCAAGGAAAGTTCACAGGGCACCTTGACTACTACACCATAGCATAAAATTAGACTCCAACACAATCAAATTTTATGAATTTGTCCCAAACATTGTATGTACAACACCGGTGACAATGCTTTTTAATATATAATTTTTTTACATGTGTCAATACTTTTGGTCATTACCAAAATATCTCAATTTTCTACTATTATGATACAAATCTATTTTTAATATGAGGAAAATTTATGAAATTTCAATTTAAAAAACATAGAATTAATGGATAAATTTAATTTTTGTGATAAATAGTTTTGGCAAGATCAAGTTTATTCTTATTTTGCTTATTTTTTTGAAAATTACATAATGTGGATTGCCTTAAAAGGAACTAAAATCTTTAAAGTTTGCATAGTTAAAATTCACATCACTTCCTACAAAATTCTTATGTTTAATGAAGAAATTATAGTAGAAAAGTGGAGCTTTCAACATACTAGTTTTGTTTATATAATGTCCCATAAATTATACAAAATTCTTATGTTTAACGAAGAAATTATACTAAAAAAGTGGAGTTTTCAACTTACTATTTTTTTTATATAATGTGCCATAGATTATAGGGATAACTTTAGCACCAACAAACTTGTTATTTAGTTTGGAATTTTGATGTCATGAAATACTCTAGGGTTTCCATCTATCTATAACTCTTATCTAATTTTCAACCATTTGAAATTTAATGGTTAAATTTCCCATCATAAAGTGATTTAGCCATTTAATCATCACAAACATTTAATACAATGATGAAAAGTCTTAGAAAAATCATTGAAACCATCAAATTGTAGATTGGATTTGAATTTTCAACTAGAAAATGTCATTATTATGATATAAATAGATCCTTAATCATGGTAAAAGTTTGTTTATACTTAAATTCTTATTTATGATATAAAAGATATTCTATTTATTACAAGATTGGCTTACTCTCTTAATAGAAAAATATAATTAGGTCTATTCTAAATATTTGTTTTGCTTCTAGTCGAGTTGAAAATCTCTAAAAAAAATATTAGATTCAGATATATTAGCTATAAAAATTCAAAAACTAAAACTGAACATTTCCAAAACTCACTAAATGTCCAAAACATAGAATAAATAGACTACTCCATATAAATATATTATATTAAAAACTAAAAGAAACATTTATGAAACTTTCAATGATAGTTAAATTTGCATTAATTTATATACCTCATAAAGAGAAAAATACAAGTTTCTAGATGCTAAAGGTTTTCCTTAAATTGTGTCCTTCTAGGAGGATGTATATTTTAGCATTCAAATTGTTTGAGAGAGAGGGTCCATTGTCCCACAAACAAAGGGGTCTCATACACCAAATTGGTGTCTCATTGTGACCTTAAAAATTATTATTATTATTATTATTATTTAATTAAGGTTTCCTTTAAATTACATGTCTCATTAAATACAAAATACAATTTCTAAAATACTTAAGATTTATAAATTACATCCCTTACAAGAAAAAAATTCCAATTATGGAGAGTGCCTTAAATTTGCCTTGAATTATAACTAGATTATAAAGTTGCCATCAAATATAAGTGTATGCAAGCTTCTCTAAAAAAAAGTGACTTTCACTAGGAAACTAATGAAACTTCATTCTTATATACATTAAAACAAAAACAAAAGAAAATACAAATTTGTCCTATACAAATTTAACACTAAGTTATATATAAAAACTTAAAAATTAGCTTAATTAAAATTTAATTTTAAATTACATGATGTTCAAAAATAGATTTAATAAATATCTTACACAATAAATAAATTTACTTACCCTCTCTAATACATTAATAGAGGTAGAAAAACATTTAATATCAAAGTAAAAAATATTTATTATATTAATTGAAGTACGAAAACATTTAATATCAAGGTAAAAAATATTTATTATAGGTATTACTTGGAAATCAATAATGCACATTATTATTAATGCGGTTATTGCTAATTAACACTTAGAGCATTGATACAGGATCAAAATAATATATTATTCACTACCATTTATTAATATATATTAAAATATTCATAGTATAAAAATTATTCACATTATTTTCACATTTACAATTAAAACCCATAATAAATAATACATATATGACAAAAATGTGGTTTATAATTAATAATCAAATTCATGATGTTAACTTTGTATGCTTGAAATTGTAAATCCACATATTTTAAAAATGCTACCATTCTACCATTTTAGTTGGAATAAATTAATTATCCTAGCACTATTTTGAACAAATCTTGTTGTATTGACCCCATCCAAATCGTCAATTTTTTACACAACTTCTTTCAAATCCAATCTATTGGTCAAATTATATTATTTAACAAGTAAAGCACCTCGTGATGGTCCATAAGTAACTATGAGAGTTCTCCATATGGGGACAAGTGTGCAGTCTCCAAATAGTCAAATTTATAGACAACTCCTTTCAAATCCAATCTATTGGGGAGGGTAACAAACATTCCTCCCAACCACCCAAGTTACAACCAATGGACAAATACCCTAAAACATTTGAGAGTGTTGAATTCATTTATGGATTTAAAAGCACAATTTAAATATTTCCACATTTAAATTTTACCAAAAATAAATTAATCTAATTTCAACCAAAAATTACCCAAAAATTCAAAACAGAAAATAAATAAACTACTCCATTAACTTCGTTAAGGATGCTTAACTTTGACACGTAATATCTAAAATTGCCTTTATAAGCACAATAGGTTGTTGATATGATAAATAGTATAGTATACATCAAATATTAGATTGTAAAAAATTCCAACTTTATCTCTTTTTAAGAATGGGAATACTTATTGCGATCAATTAAATTAACTTTAATATTTGTTGTTATTCATTTCGGGTAATGCCCATGGACTTTGCTTTCTATTCTTTACTATTTATAAAACAAGATTTCGTGTTGCGTGTTTTACGATCCCTTTTCTCTGGATATGCATGCATTCGTTAGGCTATCTTACTCTCGCTATATAAGTTGGGTGATGCTACCATTGCCACCAACGGAAATAGTATTTGGTCTCTTATTGCTCTGTGTTTTCAATAAAAATTTGGTTTCTTCGTGTATCAGGACGTTGAACCAGGGGTGGAATTGTATTGTTTCTTTGTGTAAGACCTTTGGCATAAAGCATTTCGAGCTCTCCACAATGTCTCTGAACAAAGAGCTGGAGTTGGTAGTCTTGCAATATCTGAATGATCAAAAGTACACGGAAACGGCACACAAGTAAGTTTCTAAACCCTGGTCTGTTTTCAGTTATTCCTTTTCTAGAGTTTGCGAATGTGGTGTGTGAATAATGGCCTGATCTCTGGCCTACAAACGGCCTACAGGTAAGTTTCTAAACCCTGGCCTGTTTTCGGTTATTCATTTTCAATCGATTTTGCGAATGTGGTGTGTGAATAATGGCCTGATCTCTGGCGTACTGGCATGCATGGCCCCAGGTTAGAGAAAGAAGCAAGTCTGTACTTCGACCTGAAGTATCTTGAAGACCTTGTGATGGCCGGAAAATTTGATGAGGCCGAGAGCTACTTGTTGGGCTTTACCAAATTGGAGGACAACGCGCATTCTATTTTGATATTCTTCGAGATCAGAAAACAGAAGTTTCTGGAAGCACTTGACCAGTATGAACTCTCTTCTCCGGCTTACAGTCACAATTAAGACTTCCATGGTTTCTGGTGTTTATGAATTTTGGGTTATTGCTTATGGGCTTTTCATGCTTGTGGGGTTTCTTATCCTTTTCATATTTGATAAAACTTGATTTTCTTTTGTTTCACCTGTGGTAATACTAGGCTAATGATGCGTTACTGATTTCTTATTCATTTTATTAAATTCTTTCTACTTTTCCACGTTTGTCAATTCCAAGTTTTCGTTTACAACATTATTTGTTTTCTATATCTGAATTTTGAGTGATTTATGTCTTAAGAGAGTGCTAACATTAGGAAGAGTTCTTAGTTGTCTAGATAAATTTTAAACAAATTTCATTTTCCAGAAATGATAGGGTCAAGGCTGTGAAAATACTCCATGATGATATTAAAGTGTTCAAAGATATCACTCCAGAAGTCTACAGAGAAATGACAGAGCTAGTTACACTGGATAATTTCAGGTGATGTTTGTTTTACTGTATATTTTACTCCCTTGATTATTTTCTTCTTTAGGTAAGATCTAACCTAAATTTCTGTTACATGTAGGGAAAACAAGCAGCTTGAACATTATAGTCCAGATACACAGACTCAACGAATTGCCATGTTTAAGGAAATCCAAAAAGTTGTACAATTAAACCCTATGATCAGCCGCAAGTTGATGTTGCCTAGCATTCCAGCAAAGAGGCTTCCAACCCTCATAAATCAAAGGTTCTGCCTCTGTCCTCGTTTATTCATTAAGATTTCTTCATTCAATTTCATAACTTCTCAACTATTGCACTGCATCCAAACCCTTTTCATGACATTTGGCAGGAATGTTTCACCTTGGACCTCTTATAACTTCTAACAACCAGCTGATGCATTTGCATTTCTATGTGCACTGTGTTTTTCTTCAGTCTTAACTGGCAGCATATGACTTGCGAAACTCCTCAACCTAGTCCTGATATCAGAACATTGTTCGTTGATCACACCTGTGGGCCTTCAACTGGAGCTTTAACAACACCTCCAGTAAATAATCATCTTTTAGGGTCGCCTCAAACAGGAGGGTTATTTCGTCCCATTGCTATGAACGATGTGAGGCACCACTTTGATTAGTATCGTGAATCTTGTTTGTCCACCTTTTCAATGCGCATCAGTGATTTGTTGATCTCAGTCTATATCTAGCCTTATTTTAATCTGATTGATCACAGGGATTTCAGCTTCAAGTTGGTCCTGTAGCTGGTAGTCTTTCAGAATGGATGGCAAATCATAGCCCTCCTGCACAACATGCTGCAGTAACTTTTGGTGCAGCTCCTCGTCTGCCACTTCCAAATGCAGGTTAGATAGTTGATATTCTGTAAAAGCTGATAATCAATATTTTTGCTGATAAAATATCTCTGTAAAAGCTGATAATCAATATGTTTGCTTGTAAAATATCTCTGTATGCTTGGATGTTGAGAATTGGAGCATAGCTGTACGAACTACTCAACATCTTAATGATTGAATCTGACTAGTAGATTTCTCTCCTCTGGTGGGTTGAAAATAAAATGAATACTCGAAAGTTCATTACCTTCAACGTCGAAATTGTCCTTCCGCCTACCGCTATTACAGTGTTAGTCATGGGGGACAACTGAAATCTTGGAGGTGGAATTGACGTGAGACGTGTAGCAGTCTGCTATTTCAAGGCCCGATTCATACTTGGATTTGATTGATTATTGAAAAATAAAGTGTTTCAATGAACTCTGTTTTGATTCTAATGTCTTCTTCTTAATGATCTCAGGTGATTTGTTTCAACGACTTAGAACTCCACCCACAAGCAACAGTGGAATTGTTTATGGGTTAACTGATTCTGAACATGTGATGAAGCTGAGTGAAGAAGCAGGAGTTGGGTTAAATAGTTTGAAACTCGACCTTTAGATCCCTACTCTGGGATTATCATCCAAGAAATGATTTAGTCAGATAATGGAGCTGTTGGTTCAAATCATAAAAAGTCTTGAATTACCTCCACTTTTGTGTACAAAGTGGGAGGTGAGTTTAATCATAATGCTGTGGAAGGCTGCTTGTTACCTCTTAGCAAAAGCATTCTCTCTGTTTTGGATATTTTGTGTCCATAAATTTCTTATTCTGCACTGATTTACATAGATGAGAACTGTTTGGTCAGACTGATGTGTCTACAATGCCAATATGCCTTTTCTTATTCTGCAGTGATTCTAGATAGATGAGAACAGTTTGGTCAGACTGATGTGCAGATACAATGCCAATATGCCTTTTCTTATTTTGCAGTAATTCTAGATATCTGAGAACTGTTTGTTCAGACTGATGAGTCTACAATGTCAACGTGCCTTTTCTTATTCTACACTGATTCTAGATAGAGGAGACCTGTTTGGTCAGACTGATGAATCTACAATGCCAATATGCCTTATATTTCAATTGGGTAAGTAATATTATCTTCTTTTAAGAATTCAGCCCTGAGAATAGATACATGAGAACTGTTCAGTCAGACTCATGAATCTACAATGCCAATATGCTTTAAATTGAAAATTTAGCCCTCTTTCATTTACTAATGTTAGATTTAAAGAAAAACTTAACACTGAAGGGATTAGCAAATTTGTTGCACCTTCCAAGTATTTGACATATTATGAAGTTTTCTACAAAGGAGGTTATCCACGGATTCAAATGAAAATGCATCATTCTTTTGTCACTAAAACACTTGTGAAATTGGATTCAGATTTGCAATCATTCAAACAACAACGTTTATGTTTATAAAGTAAAAATATTTTGTGATCAAATATCCATCATCATTTGATTTTGGAAGACTTGTATTAAAAGGTGTTACAACATGAACTAGTGGGTATAGCTAAAGCCCAATTGCAACCTATAGATGTACCCACAATCACTTCAGTAGCCACCTCCACCTCCGTGCACTTTTAGTTGGCCTTATTTTGAATTATATGTGATAGGAGGGTTTTGGAGATTAGTGCCAATCCCTAGAGAAAAGGAGCCACAAAGTGATTCCCCCTTAAGCCTTGTTTGTAAATAAATGTTTTTGTGGAACCTATGCAAAGAAAGATAACTTACTACCCCAAAATTGTTCAAACATCATGCAAAACATCACCAAGGGAGGGTGGCTAGTTGGTACACACCTCCAACCTTTAACCCTAGCTTGTATCCTAGACTATGAAAACTTGATTGGCATCCCTTATTAAGGTAGACAAACCACAAGACAAGCCACAATGCTAAACAACAAAATAAACAAGATTACTCCACTTGAGCAAATTTATTCATTAAGCTAACTAGGTTAAAGATTTACAATGGTATAATGATACATCTCACATGAATATTCATCCATCAAGTAAAACCCAAGATAATAAAACCCTTTCATTTCAAAAAATACTTCATAAAAGATATAACAATTAAATTCCAAGAAAGAAAGAGTTCTCACAATCCAACCTTGAGTTTAAATGAGAAAGCATATATCTTTATATAGGAGAGTAACCTAACTTCAGTAGAATAAAATATTATTAAATCCCTTAAACTTAGGAAGGGATAAAATATAACAAAAATGCCACTAAACAATTGACTCCTAACCATTTACATTAAAATAATGGTATAATGCCACTTGTACTCTTGTAAAACCCAAGAGAATAAAACCCTTTCACTTCAAAAAATGCTCCATAGAAGATATAACAATTAAACTTCGAGAAATAAATAGTTCTCACGATCCAATCTTTAATTTAAATTAGAAAGCATATCTCTTTATATAGGAGAGTAGCCTAACTTCATTTACAAAAAACAATTGACTCCTAACAAATTACATTCAAATAATGGTCGCTATAAAACCCAAGAAAATAAAACCCTTCCACTTCAAAAAATGCTCCATAAAAGATATAACAATTAAACTCCAAGAAAGAAAGAGTTTTCACAATCCAACCTTGAGTTTAAATGAGAAAGCATGTCTCTTTATATAGGAGAGTGGCCTAACTTCATTTACAATAAAATATTATTAAATCCCTTAGACCTAGGGATGGGTAAAATATAACAAAAATGCCACTAAACAATTGACTCCTAACAAATTATATTAAAAGAATTGTCTACTACCACTTCTACAACTCTAAAATGAGGGAGCTCGTCCATCAAAAAAGGAAACACATGATAAGAGATGATGCCCTTCAAAAAGACTTCTTAAGCAAGCAATGCCCAACAAAGTCCCAAAGAATTAGGAGAACCATAGAGGAATGTCCACAATGTAACCAAGTGATGTGCACAAAGATGCTTCTTAGATTTTCTCTAGGGAATATTCTTTAAGAAACATCCACATTCTACCAACCACATCCATAGTCAGCCCTCAAATGCCTTTTCAAAGGGTGCACTCCACAAGAGTGTACATATTTAAACCAAATCAAAAGGATAGGAAGTGTCTAATGCAAACTTCCCCACAAGAATGTATAACAACCCCAAATGTGGACATCTTGATGAATAAGACCTAAAAGAGATGGACGCTCCTCCAAGACGAGGCTCAAAAGTGAATGTCAACTTCAGAGGTAGTGGATTCTTGTGAAATTGTTGAATAACTTGCACAATGAATCTACTTGCAAAGAGTAAAAAACAACAATTGCAAGAGAGAGCCAAAAGAATGAATAGCCTATGAAAGATTTTTATTCCACACTGAATGAGTGGTAAAATTAAATGATACATACTCAATATAGTGAACTAATGTGATTTAGTTGAGTTGCTAGAGATTACTTGGGCATGCACTAACACAAATACTAGTAATTTTTCACCTAGTCTTAATTAATTGGCCATGCCATGATTAGTTAACATGGCATACATAATTGGATATGCCCTCCTAGTATCATGCACATGAATGTGCCATCTTTGTGATGACTCCAAGTTAGGTAGTTGCTCGTCTTGATGATTCCAAGTTGGGCATGAATGACTAGACTAGATACTTGGTATAACTAAAGAGATACTGGAGAAAGAATCAAGGAGAGGTGCATCTTGGTTTAGGAGAATATTGTTCTCCTTCCCCGCAAGATATATTGCAAAGTTGCAAATTTATACTGAGTGAAGGTCTTTGGAATATCTATGCAATTTTCTCATAAGAGGGATAATATTATATATCGATGATCCCATAATGGATCATTTAGGTCTTTGGAATATCTATGCAATTTTATCATAAGAGGGATAATATTGTATATCGATGATCCCATAATGGATCATTCCTCAGATGAAGTAATTGTTGCAGATACACATCAACCTATTTAGATTGTTGTAGGATTGATTGTGGAAGTGTTCATGCAATTGAGCCTACTGGATAAAGGGAAATGATTTAATCTGATATTGGAGCTCGTGGTTCAAATCACACAAGTCCTGAATTTCCTCCATGGTAACATAGAGATGGAGTAAAGAATTGCTAAATAGCGTGTACAAAAAATATGCATACAAGTGGGAGGTTAGTTTGATCATAATGCCGTGGAAGGATGTTTGTTTCCTATCAGTACAATCATTCTCTTTTTTGGATATTTTGTGTGCATAAATTTATTATTCGTTTCTAGATAGATGAGAAATATTTGGTAAGACTAATGAGTCTAAAATGCCTATATGCCTTATATTTCAATTCGGAAACTAATGTTATCTTGTTTTAGGAATTCAGCCCTCTTTCTCATGTACTACCCTTAGATGTAAAGAAAAACTTATGACCAAAGGGATTAGTAAATTTGTTGTATCTATTTGACATATTATGAAGTTTTATATGAAGGAGGTTATCCCATGACTCATACGAGAATGCATCTATCTTTTCTAAAGTTATAAACAACTCTTCCTAGTATTAAGGATTACAGGTCATGAAAACACTTGAGAAATTGGACTCAAGTTTTCAATCATTCAAACAACAAGATCTATGAGTATAGAGTAAAACTAATTTTTCATGAAATATCCTGCATCATTTGAATTTGGAAGACTTTTATTAGAAAGTGTTACAACATGAACTAGTTGGTATAGCTAAATCCCAAAGAACATGGCTATCCCAACTGCAACCTATAGGTGTACTCACAATTACTTGGATATCCACCTACCTGCACTTCCCTTTGGATCTTCTCCAACTAGGGGCTTCCCTAGATATGATTGCTAGACTATGGAAATAAATGCATACGATTATTTTGAAGAGTTAGATTTGGTAAAACTTGAGGTCTTATTTTGAAGTATAGGTTATGGAAGGGTTTTGTATATTAGTGCCAATTCCTAGGGGAAATTGAGCCACAAGGTGATTCCTCCTTAAGTCTTATTTGTAAATAAATATTTGTTTGGAACCTATGTCGGGAAAGATAAGTTCCTAGCCCAGAACTATTCAATATTCATGCAAAGATTCACCAAGGAAGGGTGGCTAGTTTGTACATACCTCCAACCTATATCTAGCTTGTATCCTAGCCTATGTGAACTTGATTCACAACCCCTCCTAATGTAGCAAAACCACAAGACAAGCCACAAGGATAAACCATAAAATAAACAAGATTATTACACTTGAGGAAATTTACTCTTTAATCTCACTAGGTTAAATATCTTATGATGGTGAAAAGATACTTCTCACCTCAATATTCAACCATCAAGTAAAGCCGTAGAGAATAAAACCCTTTCACTTCAAAAAATTCTCCATAAAATATATAATAATTAAACTCGAAGAGAGAAAGAGTTCTCACAATCCAACCTTGAGTTAAAATGAGAAATTAGATCTCTTTATATAGGAGAGTAGCCTAACTTAATTTACAACAAAATATTATTAAATCCCTTAGACCTGGGGAGGGTTAAAATATAACAAAAATGCCACTAAACAATTGGCTCCCAATAAATTACATCAAAATAATGCTCTATTTCCATTTGTACAATACATGAGGTTCATAAGGCTCTAAAATAAGGGGGATCCTCCATCAAACAAGGGAACAAATGATAAGAGATGATCCCACATGGGCTGCAAGGGGCATTCAAGATGACTTCTTTAGAAAGAATCCCAACAACACCCCAAAGAATGAGGAGAACCTCCCAACAATGTCCACAATGTCTCCGACTGATGTGCACAAAGATGCTTGAAAGAGTTTATTAAAGAAAATTATTTAAGAAACATCCACATTCTACCAAACACATCCATCGTTAGCCCTATAATTCCTTTTCAAAGGGTCCACTCCACAAGAGTGCACATATTTAAACTAAATCATAAATATAGGGGCATGTCTAATGCAAAATTTTCCCACAAGAATGCATAATAACCCCAATAGTGGGCATCTTGATGAATAAGAATTAAAAGAGATGGGCGTTCCTTCAAGAAGAGGCCTTCAAGAATACTTCTTTAGAAAGAATCCCAACAACACCCCAAAGAATGAGGAGAAACTCCCAACAATGTCCACAATGTATCCAAGTGATGTGCACAAAGATGCTTCAAAGAGTTTCTCAAAGAAAAATTATTTAAGAAACATCTAGATTCTACCAAACACATCCATAGATAGCCCTAGAATGCCTTTTCCAAGGGTCCACTCCACATGAGTGTACACATTTAAACTAAATAATAAATATAGGGACATGTCTAATACAAAATTTTCCCGCAAGAATGCATAATAACCCCAATTGTAGGCATCTTGATGAATAAGACTTAAAAGAGATGGGTGTTCCTTCAAGAAGAGGGTCAAAAGTGAACGACAACTCGATAGGTAGTGGATTCTTGTGAAATTGTTGAATAATATGCACAATGAATCTACTTGCAAAGAGGAAACAACAACAATTGCAAGAGACCCAATAGAATGAAGATAATATATGAAACAATTTTAGTCCACACTGAATGAGTGGTAAAATTACATGAGATATACTTAACATAGTGAACTAATGTGATTTAGTTGATCTACTGGAGGGGGACAACAGTTCGACTGAATGAGTCGGCTCTGTTATGGAAAAATATTAAGAAATAGAATGCGCAAAGCAGGAATACGCTACATGTTAGAAAAACAAGATCGTAGAGCAATAACAATAAACAAGATGCAAATACAAATTACACAAACACATTACAAGAGAGACACCAATATACTGTGGTTCACCCAAGATGGGCTACATCCACATAGAAATTGCCAGTCCTTATTATTATACCGTCCATCAAATGAAGGGATACAACCTACAGCACATCCGTTGCACTTCCTCTTCAATGTCTTACAGTCTCTCTTCCATGATCTCACAAATCTTTACAATGCACAATACCTAATACATCAACCCTAGTTGTATTACAATGTCTTTCTTTTAAAGGGGAAATACCATGGGAAAATACCACGGGTTACCCAAAACCATTAACCTGTAATCTGTTGGCGAAAAACCAACCAACCCATATTTCCATCTTATGCATGCCATGGACCCTTATGTTGTTCTACGTAGTGTTGCTTGGTTGATTAGTGGCTAGTCTAGTGTCCTGCACCACATGTTTGTCCACATTTGACTACTTAGAATAGTGATATGCCTTATCCACCTTGTATTTCCGCAAGAGCGTCATCTTTATTTGATTTTTGGAGTCAATGCGCCCATTCCCTAGTTCTTAGGATGCAATTATGATAGTTTCCCTATTTTAAGGAGTCTAACGGCGCTACATGCTTGATTTGGTCAAATTGGTGTATTAATGGCCACTGGTGCTCATAAAATCACTACTCCACTACTTGGTCCACACATAGGTTCATAATTATCCACTCACGGCTCTCATAGGTTTTATTGACCAATTCATGAAGTCCAAGTATGAGTCGGATGGCATTAATGTCAATTAGTGGGGAATTAGTTTAGGTAAGCCCTCATTATTGTTAGCTACTCAACTTGTCACTAAGTCTCTCGATTTTTCCTCCCGAGAGAATATATATATTGTACACATGTTGTTGAAAATAATGCAATGGAATATCAATCCACATGAGTGTTTTTCTCTTGTATTCTACTTAATATTTTCTTCATATTTCTTCTATTTTCCTGTCAATGTTTGGGAAATTCTAAGTGAAGCCTGCTCTAGAAATCTAGATCCACCTGTGACACATATAGAAATTTACATGGTATCAGATATTCATAGGGGATCCTAGTCTTGCTTCCAAAATAGATTTATAAGTGTGTGTTTTGCAGGTTCCTACAACAACTTCAATATGGATTTGAAAGTTGTTCCTCTCCTCTCTCCATTTAACTATTCTAAGTGGAAAGAAAATTTGTTTGCATATATCAAGAGAAAATGTCTCTTTGATGTGTCCATTGGTGCAGTGAGTGAGCCATAATATGATGAGGAGAAGTGTGATTGGCTCAATGACTATGATAGAGCATATGGAACTATGTGTATAGCTATACCTCCTAGAATGCATTATCTCATTGATTAAGTGTGGTTCTGTTTTAACTATGTTATGGTTAATAGTTATTTATGCTTCCATCAAACTTATGAAAATCCTGCTGGTTGAAATCCTTGTGGCGCTTTCATTTATGTGTGTTTCTTTTATCAAATGCATTATGTTGCCTCCTTGTGGTGAGTCCCTGTTTGGAATCGATCCTGTACGTTTTCTGCCACGAATATATATATATATATATATATATATATATGGTATATATAAATGCGCATGCTGCTTGTGATGGTACAAACGTTGGAGATAGCGTGATGCACTCCGTGATAGCATTATGTTGCCATCAAACTTATGAAAACCCTATTGGTTGAAATCCCTGTGGCTAGTTCCTTTTGGGATTTACCTTTAGTTATGCATTTATGCTGACATATAGTTATGGTAAATATGACTGCACAAAGATGGGAGGAAAACTCTATAGTTTATGGCTATAATGCACTGTTTATGTCATATTTATTGTATGCATTGGTTAATATATGCATTTAAGTTGCTATGTATGCGTTGGTTATGTTACATGTGCAGAATTGTAAGAAGTCATGTTGTGGTAGAAATCATGGTTCTGTTTGGATACGTTATAGAAGTTCAAGTAGAAATCGTGGTTTTTTTATATATGCATGTTGGATGCATTTGTGTGTTACATATGATGCTATTACAATTACACGCTGCATGTTGTATGTTTTTGTTGTGTTACATATGGGTTCTGTTTCATATGGATGATGCTATTACATTCACATGCTGCATGTTGTATGCATTGGTATGCGCAGAGACAGGGGTTGTTGATATATTAGTATATATGACCCTGTGATACATATACACTTCTTTTTGTATGTTGTGTGGTTTGTTACCAGCATAGATCCATCTTAAACCCGTATCTATCAAGCACCGAGTGTCACGTCTCCATCTCTGGTAAAAGCTTTTAATTATTTAATTTTGCCTATTTGCATGACGACACTAATTAAAGCCTAAACTATTTTTCCCGCAATGCAACCAAGAGTGAAAAAGGGCATGGTGAACCACAAGGGGGAGAGTAACTAAGTCTTAAGGTCGTAATGGTCGCAGTGTTCATTGACTCGGTTTAGTTTTCTAGACCTGAGTTAAGATAAACTTATTTATATGTTATATGTCTATGTGGCTTTTGAGTAAAGCGAGATAACTAATTTTATCGAAATACATAGGTATATGTGCATTATATTGAGAACATATATTTATTCATATGTTTATATATAAAAGAAGATATTTCTTATGAGTATGATTTTATAATTATAAAGATACATATATTTAAATTCTAGATTTATGCTTTTATGAATGCATATATTTTATTTTTATATATATGTTTGTTATACTTTTCATATGGGAATTTATAAAGTATACATGGGATATATTTTAATATGTTTTTTATTTGGGAGAGATATATTATATATCTTGACCTAGTTTTGGGGGCTCCCATTATTCTTTGGGGGGCTTTTCACGCAAGGATTTTGGAGGAGCTTTCACACAGAAGGATAGTCCATGCATTTGGAAGATGAAAAATGCTTTGGGTATTTCTCTTGTAGCTGGAACATGATTTTAACTCTTGGTATTTCCTCATCTGAAAAGAATGAAAAACGTTTTTGCTGAAGCTGGCTTGTATTTCCTTATCTGATTAGAATGGAAAACGTTTTTGGGTGTTCTCGGTGGCTACAAAACGAGTTTTAATGTCTGCATTTTCTTCCCAAAGTCTGGAAAACGTTTTTGGGTATCCTATGAGCTAGAAAAATGATTTGTAATTCTTGTATTTGCTTCCTGAAGATAGAATAATGCGTTGGGGCATCTCAGAAATACTTGGCATGTATAAAAAATGATTGTATACCCTGTTGGTTATGCATTGAGATAGAAAAACGAATTTTAATTCTTGTATTTGCTTCCTGGAGATAGAATAATGCGTTGGGGCATCCCAGAAATGTTTGGCATGTATAAAAAATGATTTTATACCCTGCTGGTTATGCATTGAGATAGAAAAACGATTTTTAATTCTTGTATTTGCTTCCTGGAGATAGAATAATGCATTGGGGCATCTCAGAAATGCTTGGCATGTATAAAAATGATTTTATACCATGTTGGTTATGCATTGAGATAGAAAAACGATTTGTAATTCTTGTATTTGCTTCCTGGAAATAGAATAATGCGTTGGGGCATCTCAGAAATGCTTGGCATGTATAAAAAATGATTTTATACCCTGCTGGTTATGCATTGAGATAGCAAAACGATTTTTAATTCTTGTATTTGCTTCCTGGAGACAGAGTAATGCGTTGGGGCATCTCAAAAATGCTTGGCATGTACAAAAAAATGATTTTATACCCTGTTGGTTATGCATTGAGATAGAAAAACGATTTTTAATTATTGTATTTGCTTCCTGGAGATAGAATAATGCGTTGGGGCATCTCAGAAATGCTTGGCATGTATAAAAAATGATTTTATACCCTACTGGTTATGCATTGAGATAGAAAAACGATTTTTAATTATTGTATTTGCTTCCTGAAGACAGAGTAATGCGTTGGGGCATCTCAAAAATGCTTGGCATGTATAAAAAATGATTTTATACCCTGTTGGTTGTGCATTGAGATAGAAAAACGATTTTTAATCTTGTATCTTGCTTCCTGAAGTTTGGAACACGCATCGGAAATCCATGCTTGGCTGGGAGTCGTTTTGCACCTCTTTACTTCATTCTAAATTCTTTAAAAACGTTTTGGTAATCCATGCTGGTTGGAAGTTGTTTTGGTAAAGTTCTGTGGTCAGCTATAAATTCTTTAAAAACGTATTATGCATTGGAGCTAGGCTGGAAGATCTTTTCTGCTCTAAGTTTCGAGTTACATGGTTACATTTTGGTTGATGGAGGAAAACATGGATGCATTGGAAATTGTTACATATATATACCCGCCATTTGTAGTATATGCATGGGTTGTATGTTGATTTTGTTTACATCTTTATATATGAGGCCAGTGGAAATAGCAAATTTTGTTCAATATCAATAGCATGGATCTTGGTATGCATTGACTAAGCTACATGCCCATAACTCGTGGTAGTATCACATTACACCCATACGATGTAAGCCAAAGGCATTGTTGCCTGTGATCTTGTTTATATATATACAAATGTGTTGTTAGTGGATTGGTCACTTCCGTTGGAAGTCGGATTCTTGGTTTGCATATTGAATATGCCTATATATGCATTTATGATGCTTATTCCAATTTAGTACTGTATGCTTATCATTTAAAGGAATTCACATGGAACGTTGTGTGCCGATCATTGTAGCATGCTGCGTGTTCTTTTAAAGTATCCATTCTCATATTAAATATCGCATGTCGAGTGTTGGAGCATGCCGATGGTCGCTTGAACACATTTTCTCATATTAAAAGTGTTGCATGCGGATTGTTAGAGCAATACTGAAAGTAGTTGATAGTAGCCACCTTACATCGAATATGTTGTATGCATTGGATGCATTGGAATCTACATGTCTTAGTTATGCTACTAATTGCTTTTACATTTACATGTGGTATGCATTTGTTACGAATGCATTGATTGTGTGTGCATTGATCTAGTCCACACATAGTTAAATAGTAATGGTATCACATCTCATCCATTAGTTGCATGTCGAATGCTTTGGATAGGTTGCGTATACATAATTGTGATCCTCATGTTACATTATGTCTTTTATTGCATGTCGAATGCATAGGTTGCATGACGAATGCATCAGTATTGTTACTTATACATGTACATGATATTTGTATTATATGATGTCTACACGTTGCATGGCAAATGCATAGCACGTGTGGGTTATGGTTGCATATGTGGTTATGATGCAAGTGGAAGTGCAAGTCTGTTTGAGTGTATGTCGAAATGTTTGGATGGCTTATTGAATACACTTGTTATTTTACTTATGGTAGGACTGCCGTGAACGGAAGTTGGTTAACACATGCTTATGCCATGGGGCATAGAGTGTCAAGTCTGGAGTACAGACTTGGGCCTGCCGGGAACAACACCATAGCTAGGTCAGAGGTTAGGATACGAAAAGTGTCTAGGTAGGAACACTACCTTATGAGTTGCAGGAGCACTGCATTCACCTCTAGAGTTGTGTGTGATTAGTTCTAGGGTGACGACACTTAGAGACTCTCTATCCTATTTGTGGATCACCATGCCCAGCTTGGGGGTGGCCTTCGGACGGACTGAGTATATGCCGTCAAAGAGCCTACGGTTGGGTGGAGCGTTGCATTGCCCACATTATTTTCCCTCGGTTAAAATGATTATGCTTTGTAAATTAATTTGATATATCTTGATTTATGAAATGACGATTATAGTTGTGATATTATGTTTTATGGTACTAATGTTTGTTATGAGTAAACATGATGAATACAGGAAATAGATGACAGAAAGAATGCCACTCCGCAGCTTTACCAAGGTGGTAAGAAGAGTATGTTTGTGAATTTATCATTCGCATATATATATATATATATATATTGTTTTCCTGATTGTTTCATTATTTGTATTCGACATGATTGAAAGTAAAGTTTTTTTTACTTATTCATATACTCATGTATAATTGATTTGTTGGATGGCCACGAGAAAGAGGCTACCTTTGATCGAAAAGAGATTTCAAAATGATGCTAACCCTAGGGAAGTTTAGTGTCATACACATGCCTAGATATTTACCATTTTATGTCATTAATGTGAGAACATAGATTAGACGTTACATTTAATAGGAAAGCATGTGATTGCGAATGCATAAATTAATGAATGAGCTTCTTGTGTGTTGAAATAAATGTGTAAAGTCTTAGGTTGACTATGATTGAAACATGACCTTAGATCAGTTGCATTGGTGATGATCTGTGTGAGTGTATGTGTGAAAAGAACATGTTTGTATAGATCTTGTATTTTTTATTGTAAAAAGGATTAGCCATTATAACCTAGCCTAAGGTTATTATTACACCTTTCAACCTTGTCTACGGTTGACTTAGTATTCTTTGGGTGTAAGATAATTATTTGACATGTCCTCATATTGTTGTATAGCAGTATGACCTTATCTTCATTTACTTATGATGAGCTTTATGGTGCATTTACATCTCATGGTTAGATGATTTTCTTATTATCGAAATTACAACACCCTGAAGTTGAATATTATGTGGTTTGCATACTTCTGTGTTTGAGAAGGTTTTCCATTATGCATTAAGGAGGTGTCGACAAGTTCTCTAAAGGTTGATTAAGTAGAGGAATGATTGAATGAGTATCTTTGTATGAATTGAACCTAGCACATGAATGTCTGTTTGTGCACCATTGTAATTAATGATATAATGTACCAAGTATGCTTGAATTATATGATAACTCAAAGTACAATTAACACAAGTAGAATAAATGTTTTAAGTATGTTAAACTTAAGTATGTCATGTCCCTGTCAATAGTTGCCATTAATTAAAAAGGCCTCCGAAATTAATTTGAGTTATGCATTAATAACCACATCATTATTGTTGCCTTGTTAAGCATTTATTACTTCTGCAAATTTGAATTATTAGTATTTAATGACGTTTTGAAAGATTTTTAATTTTATGAAATTACTGGGATGTTACACTGAAAGGGATCCAATTTCTTGAGGTGTATTTCTTTTTTAAAATTTAAACTCAAGAAATTAGATCTCTCTTGATTGATAGATCCGAGTTTAAGTTTTAGGTTTTTATTTTATAAACAAACATCTATTTTTTAATTACTTTTCATAATATTTTATTTTATGAATCAATATGGATTTTTTTAAATACTTTTCATAATTTTTTATTTTATGAGCGGACATGAATTTTTTTAATTATTTTGTTAGTAACAAACATTACATCACAAACGTTGCAACATCTCCCCCATACTTACTTTACTTTACTTTACTTTACTTCCTTTTACTTTAATGTTACAAACGTTACATCACGTTACAAGATCTCTCCCATATTGGGTTGTAGAGTGCCTCTCGGCGCAATAACACATATGTGTATACTGAGATATGTTTGCTTCTTTTGTGTATGTGCAGGGTTTGTTGTTGATATATATATATATATATCTGTGTGTGTGTGTGTGTGTGTTTCTTCTATTACTTGCGCAGAGTTTGGGATGAATCCCTATGATTTCACATTGTATATATCTCAATTAATTTATATATAATTGCATGCCATTGAATAATTATGGGTGCAATAGAAAAATAAATGAGCTTATGTTTGAAGTAATATCGTGTACTTGAATGTTCTCTTAAATTAATGTTTACATCCTATGCGGATAATGAGTAAGACATTATGTGAGTTGAAAGAGTGAATTAATAGTAAGGTCTATTCCAATGGTAATATAGAATGGTCTTTTACATTAGGTATGCATGAATGTTGACACATGCAAAAGTATGCGTAAAAGGGGACTCATTAAACAATCATGATTGTATTCACTTTGTGAAAGATGTAAAGGAGGACAATTAATGTAGCAAAATTGAATGCCTCTTAAGTTAGAATCACACCTTTCAGTATAATTTATTGTTGATATAATGGAGAATAAATATGACATGCCATCATATGAAAAGATAAGTGTATATCTTTGTCAACATTGAATCTATGGTGAGATTAATGGTACATATGCATGCTCATGATGTTTAGTTAATTCTTGTTAAGGTGTGCGACTTCTAGATGTGATGAAATAAAGGTGTGACACAAGATGTCTAGATGTTATTCAATTATGGTAAGTGAATTGATATCAAAATGATTAATTAAGGACCTTTGCATGAGTTGGGTATACTTGTTCATACTAGAGGATGATTTAAGACCTATGAATATTTATTCTTAACTGACGGTTGTCATGTGCAAATTCTATGTCATACCAATGAGACTAATGTTTCATCTAATCACTGAATGCAAGAGGTAAATTCTAGAAGGAATGATACTTACCGAGTATGTTAACTAAAAATAAAAATTTCACCCCATTTCCTCTAGATTGTGACGAGGATTTTGGGTGTATTACATATGGTATCAGAGCTTAAGTTTCCGCACTCGGGCCTATTTGTGCTCAGCATGAGGTATGCAATTATAAAGTGTTGCAACACTACCATGTTCCATTCTTTATTTTGTTAAGAGTATACTTCTCTACGATGACTAATGTATTGGTTGTTTGTGTCGAGAACATGGGAAAATGTTTCAAATATATCTTCCTTGTATAATAAATGAAAATGTGAAATTGTATGGTGAGGTATGTTATCACTTCAACCAACAAAATTGTGGATTTAAACTGTAAGAATCAGGTAATGATTTTGTTTTGGTATTATGTAGTAAGTGGACATACAGAAAATGGAAGTTGGATTATGATTTTACCCTTGATACAATCAGTAAGAAATGAGAATGTTCTCTATAATTTCTTTAATATATATAGAGATATGTATGTATACATAAATTGTTGAATGGTGATACAATGTCATGAAAAGATATACTCAGAACATGAATAAGATAAGTAAATAGGTGAACCTATTGTCTATCAGATTATGTCGCATGTTGTGGTGACTCACAAAATTTTGAGATAAAGTTGCAAAGAAGTATAATTATGTAAAGTGTTATGTGATACAAAAATATTATTGTGTTTTTATGATTGACACTTGATATTCATGAGGTTTTAATTGATATACCTATTTGGTTGATGTGTGCGAGGAATCGATTGCACGAAGCAAGGGCTTGGTAATTAAGAACCAAAGCTAATCAATGGCAAGAGGATCGCTAAACGAAAAAGGCTTCGCAAAAATCACTGTAAGTGAATGCCTCTGTATGATTGTCAAACTTAATAGATTGTCATGTGCAATAGGCTCAACGTAAAAATTGTATTGGTAAAGCAGGTTGGCCATGATAGTGGCATTAGAGCCACAACGAGAACCAAGAGTTCACGAATGCGATGTTATGAGACATTGTTGCATGCACATGAGACAATATGACTAGAGAAGTGAAAATATTGAGAGCATCAAGAGAAATTTAAAAAATAACTCTACAAATAATAAAATCTTCACATTAATAAGAGAAGCATGAGGGGGCGGGAGGCTCCCTGCAAATTAAAATAAAGATAATTTTAAAAAAATCTAACCTAAAATAAAGCTAACTTAAAATAAAGCTAACTTTAATTAAAATAAATCTAAGCGAGAAGAATGAAGAAGAGAAGGCCAAGTCTAGAGCACATATTTGGGCCAGAAAGGAACACCTACAGTTGGGTATAGAACATGAGATGTGTTCAGGTACGAGCACTACTAGTTTAATGTAGGAGCACTGCAATAACCTGAAGAGCTGTTAGAGGTGCTTCCATGGTTTTACTGACATAAAAAGTCCCTGGAGCACTCTGTAACTCAAGAGAACTGGTTGAGTGTTGGGTATCATCATGTGCGTGATGCATGCCATGAGGGGCATAACACCGAGAAGTTGTTGAGTATCAATTTTGCGCTTGGTGCACGCCGAGAAGGCTTGGAATTTTCATGGACTCAAGTGAGAAGGCTTGAGGGGGAAAAGAGTTCATGGACTCAATCGAGAAGGATTGAGGGGAACAAGAGTTTGTGGACTCAAGCGATAAGGCTCGAGGGGAAAAAACAATTGTTCTGGAGTCAAGCAAGAGGGATTGAGGGGAAAACGAATTTTCCAGAATTCAAGCAAGAGGGCTTGAGTGGAAAAAACTTGAAGACCACCTGTTGATGCTATGGCTACACCACAGGTACGCAATGAAATAAAATTGCAGCAAATATGTGTGTATTTGAATTTATGTATTTGTAATGAGAATACAGTTATGTTTCAATTCAATAAAGAGATTTTCAATAAAGCTGCTATTCAATTAAGTGCTACTGCCTAGTATAGTATCTCAGTGTGACATGATGTTCAGTATATAGACAACATTACTATATGTATCATTTGTTCTTTTCACACAGTAAGTGTGTTACTGTCACTGGATGTGTTGGTTAAATTATGATGCATGTTAAGTTACAAGCACTCGAGTGCCATTTGGTGTGTTATTCACCATTACAGGTTAGAAAAATGGTAAGCGCCATGAATCTATAACAAAACTTCAAGAGAAAAATGCAAGTGCTTTCATAGGTATTTTAGAATGATACTTTCATGCATCCGATGTGTTATAAACATTATACATGTTTAAAAATTTTTATGTAGATAGAATTACATCTAAGAAAGAAAGTTGCATGTGTAATACAACAAATTCTTAGAGTAATGTTTCTTTACGAAAGTCGGTTTATGATTTTATAAAAGAGCATTGACGTAATCACTTTATGTAGTATGCATTTAAATGTCATTGATGGATTTGAATAGTTATACATTATGAAAAATATTTGTTAGAATGTGGTCATTCTTGTTGGAATATTCTCCCCATCATTTTTCAGTTTTGCATGTCTGCATGCATCCAGTCATTTGCATGCAATTGCATGCATCCAATCATCACCTTGATGGTACTCCCAACACCTAGAACTTGTTCCTATCTCTCCAGAACCTGTCTACAGTCCCCAATTGGCCTCCCACCTACCTAATGCGCCTTCCTTGAGTTTTCTACATGCCTAGTGCACCTTTCTCACATACCACGACCAATTTGGGCACCTTTGCTCACCTACCACTAGTTATCACTCAGTTAGGGCACCTTTTCTCACCTACCGGAATTTATCACTCAGTTAGTGCATGAAATGAGTAGTTCTTCCACTGATTGCTCATCCTAACTACCTGTAGCTCTTAGTTAGCTAGTTTTGGAGTGCCACTTGTCCCTATGACAGCCTCATGCGCCTCCCTTGGAGTCTCCCTTCCCGATTTATGCCTAGATGGTTCTATTAGACTCAGTTAGACACACTTGACTGACTATTACCATTTATGACTGATACTACAGACTGGATGACGTCTCCATTGTTATCCAAGCCAGACTCTGAGTTCAGGAATTCGAATGCCCTACTTGGCTAATTCGAATCCTATATCATTCCCCTTGCAGTTCATTGTAAGACATTCACTACATTCTTATTCATTGTATGATACTAATATTTTGTCTATTATTCTGTGTTTATGAGTGATTATTGAGTGTCTCCTTCTCTTCTTCTTTGCAACATACTTGAGAGTTTGATTGTGATTTACTACAGTTGCTAGATCTCTTGCAATTTATCACATGGTATCAGAGCAGGAAGCAGCTATTTGAATTGCAACCATTGCAGCAGTTGCAACATTTCTTTGAGCAACTATCTTTCACTTGTGCACTAGAAGTCTCTGATTTTCCACAGCAAATTCTGGTGCCATTACTTGAATTCATTGGAGAAATCCAATGAGGTCTAGCCAGGTGTGAAGGACTTAGTCTATGTTCCAAGTGTTCTTAAGGTAGTGTTCAGTCGAAGTGTAGCATTATGCATCAACACAACTCTTCTTGTTTTGCAGGTTTATTCACCCATTCCGAATCTTCTTCAACTATTCGAATTTCTCTGTTCAGATGGATCTAAAGCTCAAATATTCCAACTATGTTGAGTGGAAAGCTAAGATGACTCTCTTCATGAGATCCAAGATCTTCACCCCAATATTCAACGGAACAATGGTAGAACCAACCAGTGTAGTTGAAAATTCCAAGTACTTGGATAGGCTTGATGAAGAAATTGGCCTCCTCCTTCTCTCAATTTCTAAAGATATTCACTTCCATGTGATCGATCTTACATCCCCTAAAGAGGTTTGGGACAAGCTCAAATCCCTACTTGGACTGAAAGATGATATGCAAGGACACAAATTGGAGAATGAGCTCATATGTTTGAGTCCTAACAACTTCGAATCTATTAATTACTTTCTCACCAAGTTCAAAAGCTTGATATCATAGTTGAAAAGATATGAGACAGTGAAAGAAGACAAGCAGCTTATACTCACCATTCTCTCAAAGTTGGGGGCAAATTTCTCAGTTTTTATCTCTACTTTCCAGTCAGCTAGGTTGTCCATTTGGAATTTTCCCTCATTTGATTATTTCATCCAATCTCTTACTCAAGAGGAAGAGAAGTTGATCTCTATGAGAATGATCAAACCCAAATTGGATTCAACCCTTATAGTTGCAGAGAGAGCGAATGGTAAAGGCAAGCAAAAGATTTCTGACAAGAGATCGAATGATACAAGGCCTACAAATAGTTCATACCACTACAACAAAATAGCCCTTTAGGGGCGGTTTTGTCTTGCGGGGGTCTTGGTAAAACCCCCCCTAAAAGTTTTTTCAGACATTTGAAGGCGGTCTTCTAAAACCACCCTTAAAAGTCATGGAAATTGGACTTTTGGGGGCGGTTTTGGGAGAACTCCCCCTAAAAGCCCAATTCTCATAACTTTTGGGGGCGGTTTGTCAAAACCCCCCCTAAAAGTCATGAGAATTGAACTTTTGGAGGCGGTTTATTTGGAACCCCCCTTAAAAGTCCTGAAATTTGACTTTTGGGGGTGGTTTGTCAAAACCCCCTCTAAAAGTCCTGAGAATTGAACTTTTGGAGGCGGTTTTTTTGGAACCCCCCTTAAAAGTCATGAGAATTGAACTTTTGGAGGCGGTTGTTTGAAAACCCCGCCTAAAATCCTAATTCTCATAACTTTTGGGGGCGGTTTGTCAAAACCCCCCCTAAAAGTCATGATAATTGAACTTTGGGAGGCAGTTTTTTTTAACCCCCCTTAAAACTCATGATTGAATTGAACTCTTGAGTGATGATTAAGGCCTTGCGACATCACATAATCTCTAAATAGTGAATCTAATTTCAACTACAAGTGGGATATGTTGGTAATTTTTAGATCTGTAACACCGAAAATGAAAATTGTCTTGCCAATTTCAACATGCACTTTCATTCTTCCATTACCCTTTCTTCTCATTGTTTTCCCCTTTTTGTGAAGGGTGACTCAAGTGGATTCCAATGGACAACAATGGCAACAAGAGAGCATAACATAACACACACATGCCCATATCCAAGGCCTATAATATATTTTAAACTAATGAGTTGAGTGAATTCAAGATGCAATTACAATAATTATTAGACAAAGCGTTCATATGACCAAGTGCATCACCTTGGATAGAACACATATTGGTAGTCAATAACAAGGATGGAACCTTTTGGATTTGCATTGGTTATTCAATGTTAAATAAGGTGACAATTAATTAAGAACAAGTACCTCCTACCCAAATTGATGATCCTCTTTACTAACTTAGATGGGAAAAGGTTTTTTCAAAGTTGGACTCAAGTTTTGGGTATCATCATATGAGAGCAAAGATTCACGGTCTGCATTATTTAAGATGTGCCACCACCTGTCACCTTGTTGTAGACACATGCCGCCTTGTTGTAGACACATGTTAGTGCATACTAGTACCGACTCAATTAACTGTGTGAAGCATGAGCTCTCCACCATCGTCATCGGTGCCTATGATCGGTGACGGTCAAGGAAGAAATTTAGGTTAAACATGCCCGATAATGGCATGGGTCCGAACTTTACATGTATTGTTCTTGAGGAGTTGTTGTTAACACGAAGCTTTGGACCCAGTCTAATAAAATACGACGAGACGGAATTTTAAAGTTAACCAAAATTTAAATACATTGGTCAAGGTCGATGTTATATTCAATTTCATCGGTTTCGTTTCATCAGTTGCTATGTGTTCCTTAAAACAGTGAGTGGAGGTGTCTTTCACCAAAATCTCGATTCCACTTTGATCCTTATTTGTTGCGCCATCGAAGAATCCCATGGGTGAATTACCAAATAATATTGGTCGATTTATCAAAAAAATTACTTTGTCCGCACCTGGATCTATGACGAATTCTGTTGATGCTTTAATAATCCTTCTCCCAACCTCCTTTAGGTTCTGTCTGTAGCCTTAAAAAAGAATGGCATTCATTAAAATCCATAAGCCCCATGTGACAATAAAGGGAATTGATTTTACCTTGGGATTTGTTAAAAACCAGAGCTTTAAATTTTCTTAAAGGGGCTGCAGATGCCAATTATTTTTTACTTGAAGAATGTTACAAATCAAAGTCCAAAGCTCTTGAGTAATGTTGCAATCTATTGCAAGATGTTGTATGGTCTCCTCACTGCTCAAACATAATGGATAGGCTGAAGGTCCAATTCCACCCCTTTCTCTGTAAATCTCCCCTGTTAAGACTTTATTTCGTAAGCATAACCACATAAATAGAATTGATTTTGGAGGAGCTTTGATTTTCCATATTACTGTATACCACCACTTCAAATCATCATTTTCATAACGATATATAAATGCATTATAGGCCCCTTTTACTGTCTGCACAATCCCTTCTATTTTGTTCCAAGTCCAAGTCAACCTATCTGGTTCTGTAGACAGAGTGATCCCATTTTGGTAAATTCCCTGTATGTATGTGTTCCATTCACTGGCTAGAGTTCTTGTGAGTCCGAGATCTTATGCAGAGATCCAAATACTAGAACCTGTCAAGTTGGAGATATTTGTCTTATGTATATATGCAAGATAATAAAGGCTCCAACTGTGTAGGTGTGGTAGCAGTTCTTCTGATAGTATAAAGCCAGATCCTCCACCCAAAAAAGGATCCAAGCCTAAAAGAACTCTCGTACCTATACCAACCTTCAAAGCAATCCACCGCTTAACCACAAGTAGTGTAGTCAATATATTTTTCCAGATAATGGAGGCTATTGGGAAAGAAAAGTGTTTCTTCCTCAGCCATGATACAACATCAACTCCTTTCAAATATTTCCTTCTCATAGTGACACTCCAAATACCATCATGAAAAAGTGCCCTCCATGGTGATTTGGTAGCTAGGGCCTTGTTAAAGAGATTGAGATCTCTTATTCCCCAACCTCCCTTATTTTTTGGCTTTGCTATCAGACTCCATCTTGCCAAATTTTAACCCCCCTAAAAGTCCAACTGGTTGTCGCAACACAGTTCCATGCAGGTCAGACAAACTTTTAGAAAAAAATCTTTAGCTCTAACATGATCTGGCATAGTCTCTTGAAGAAACACAACATCAAGTTTAACTGTAGACAAAAGCTACTTGAGGGTTAGCATCTTGGACTAGGCACCCACAATCCCCCTAATGTTAAGAGAGATTAAGACTAGCATTAAGGAACCCTCATATCAGGGTTCAATGCTCTAAGTTTCCCAGAAGGAGAAGGAACAGAAACAAGGTAATTTGAAGAAACCACTATGGGGTATGTTGCCAACCCTCCCTCAACAACCCCCATGTCTTTTTTCCTGTTAGTGGATTTGTTTTTAGGCTTCTTCCTGATGGTGAAATTTGCAATATCCACAAGGCTAGCTCCGTCTACAAAGGAGTTATAGGTTTGAAGAGGCGCTTTATTAATATGAACTTCTTTGTATGAGGGTTCCGAGGGTTTGGTAAACAAATTTGTATCCAATGGAGGGGGAGAAGCCAAGGTGCATTCATTGTGTAAATGAGGGGTAGTGTGAGGTCCCTGAGGAGAGGTATCAGTCAAAATAGGGATTTTGGGATTTGTAACAACCAACAGTTCTGTCGATGAGGAGGAAATCAAAGGAGGATTTTATGAGATGACAGGGTTCAAATGAGAAGTAAAGGGATGGGAATTGTTAAATTTTTCCAAGAAAATTTCCCAGAAACCCTAAAAAATATCAACCAACCACTCCTCATTACTACTTAGTAAAAGAATGTCTTATTCAGTTAAAGAAATACTAAATAAATTTGGAAAGAAAATCATTAACTTACCGATGAAAGATTCAATAGATGGGAATTGACTGGGCACCTCCATCTGAGCATTCTGAGTCCTCCCATTTAAGTCTTATTCTCCCGCTTCTGAAACCAACTCCAACGATTGAGCCTCTCCAACCACCAAAGGACAATTTGTTTTTATATGGCCAGTGGATATTCATACATGACACCGAAAGGGTTCTCTCCAATACTCTAGGGTTTGAATGAAGGACCCCTTTTAAGTGACAATCTCAACCTATTCTGGAAGTCCTAGGTCCATGTCGAACTCCACTAAAAGCCAGGCCATGCGTTTGTTATTCCACCTTAGGTCCCTTTCATCAAAGAAAACAAATCTGCCAACAACATCTCCTATCCCTCTCAAAATCGCTAGATCCCAGTATTCAATGGGGAGGTCGGGCATTACTATCCATAACCATCTCTTTTGGAAGAACACTGTAAAAGGGTTGAAATTACCCTCACACCTTGTGTTTTCTTTGTTGTATCAAGTCAATCAAGTGGCTCTCGAGTCCCACCTTGTGTTTTCTTTGTTGCATCAAGTCAATGCTCGAACTCCATGCTTGCATGGCTCTGACCATCAATATATAATATTACAGGAATACAAGCAAGCTTTTGCTTATACCCCTGCTCCACCGTGGTCGAGCTACTTCCAAGTTCCACCTACCATATCTACTCCAGTCCTCTAGGAGAGTTTGCAGAGCGAAGCTGCCAATGCCAGCCTGCCATAAACATATATAAAGAAATTTGTTTTCTTTGAGGAGCTCAACTTAAAGGATGATTGGATTGCTGAAATCCTATGAATTTACATGTATGTACATCATTTTATCCATTCATGATCCCATCAATTATTTAAAATTTTTGTTATTTGATTAAAATTATGTAACTTTAAATTTCAAACACAATATTATTATTTGATAGAAATTTTTTAACTTCAAACGGGCCTTGAAGGCTTCAAATTTGTCAGGAGTTAGACGTTAGGGTTAGGGTACAAGGTTAGAGGTTGAATCTTCCAAGGTGCATGAATTCATTATATGGGTTGGGTGTGCTTGGTCCATGAGTCATTTGCGTGCATTGGTTGTGTTAGGAGTGCTTAGTCGTTGGTGGTAGTAAGTAAGTAATTGATGATTGAAGAAATTGGTTATCCATGGAAAAAAACCATAAGCTTAACACCAAACTAATGATATTAAGGCTCATGAACCATGGACCACTACATATGGAATCTTTTTCCAACATTATGCGATATCCATCTTTTTACCTACTAAGAACATTGTTAAGAAACTAGAAAAAAAAAACTCTAACTCTCAACCATATCTACAACAACAATTTAATATTTTGTTTAGAAGAACTTGAATATTCCCTAAAAAACTAAGTATTAAACTTACCTTCATCTTCATCTTCATCATGATTGATTGCAACTCACCTAAACACCACCACCAACTACTTATAGATATAAGCCCCTTCACCAAATATTAAGATAAAGTAAACTCCAAGAAAAATATCGAGAGCCATTTTTCTTACAATACCCAAATCTAACATGTTAACTAACTCGTAGTTCCCTTTTCACTAACCATATATATTCCACCAAAATCCCCCACAATCTTGCCACACATGATTATATCTTGACAAAGGCTATGCATTTTATTTCAAACATCAACAAGCCAATTTTCCCTCCATTTTTATAACTTCTTATGTGCTCTGCTACCATGGATTGAAAACAAAAAAAACATAGAGAATGCATTCATACATCCATGTCCTCTACTTCAGACAGAGTATCTATTGTTAATATATTCCCTAGATGGGTTCTGGAGAGGGATTGTTAATATATTCCCCTGGATGGGTTCTTGGTTGTCTTGGAAAATGGGCAATTGGAAAGAAATATTTTCTTTAGCTTGTGTACTAAGGATGCGGAGTTTATAACTCATCTCTTTGTACAATGTGAATTCTCAAAGCAAGTTTGGCTGGAAGTGAGGTTGAGTCTACATATTTATGAGGTTTGGGAATCTTCTTCTTTTGATATAAGTATGGAAACATGGATAAAAAATGCCCCTCTTTTTAAAGAAGTCATGTCTATGATTTTTCATCGGAGGGATATGGAGAATTAGGAATGCAACTATTTTTTAAAATAGTGGCTTTGTTTTCCACTATACTAAAACCCCCTATAAAATAAGTACATAGAAACCTCACCATCACACAACTCACCCTAAGAATTTGCACCTATTCATCCATCTTTGTTGTTGAGGCTTTAATGGCATTGAATGTGCAAATGGTGAGACTAACTTAAGCAACATAACAACAATTTTTCAAATAGAGCCATTAAACAAAAACATCATTGCCTCAACAATAATTTCATCGAAAGATGTGCATGGAAACCATTAGTTCAAAACCCTTGATAACCCTCTTCAGGGATCCTCAACATTTGTTATGCAAGGAGTGTAGCCATAGAAGCCTATGCCACAAATCCACCTCCTCATCAACCATGGTTGCTTGTTTGATCTTCATTGTAAGGATTATCACTGAAGACAATATTTACATTACAAAGGAAATACAAAGACAATTACACATATGAAACATGTTCAATAAGCATAACTTTTGAAAAGATGACCCACATGACATGGCATCAAATGTTTTGACAATGTTAGCAAGTATGTGAGGGAGGATGATATCATCAAGTCGAGGACTTGCAACCCATAGCCAATATCATCAACTCGAGGTTGAAGTCACCCTAAGTGGCATTTAAGACCTAAATTGCATGATGGGATAGTTGCATACTCAGTCATGATGAATAGAGTGAGAGAGGATCCATCTTGTAAAGAAGGACCCTTAGATAGTTCTTCATTTTCCCTCTATCCAATAACCAATAGGGAGGTTGATTTCTAGTTTCAAGCCCTCTTGGATGATATGTTTGCTTCCATGCCTACCATCTGAGACATAATCCATATTTATTTTTGTAAACTATGGAGGAATTATATTAATTACCAAAAAACAATACAAAGTTTGATAGTGCCAGTGATTGGCCACTGGGGAAACCTGGCCACATGTAAAATAGTAAATTGTCATTCACAATTCTAACTATCGACTTAATACTGTAAAAGCTACAAGGATGTCCTGCACATAACTAGGATTTCTAAAAAAGATAACCTGAAGAAGAACCAAACTAGGAAGCATTGTCATCAAAGAAAATAGGGATCATAGGAACCTTCCTCTCATGATGGTTGGGGATTCCTTGTTGCAAACTCTAATCCAACGATAGCTTTGAGCAGTATGTTGAGATTTACATCTAAGTTCATGTTCTACCGATGAATCTTTCGGTTATGATCCTGAATTTCTTCCATTTTGAGTAGAAGTTCATTTTGCTCTTCTTTTGCATCCTAGAGCACCTTGCTTATAAGAGATTTGATTTGCTAATAGAGAGTGACAATCCCGTAATACTTGGTGTCACAGGTACTAGAGATCCTTGGGTTAGCAACCTATGGACTCATGTTCATTTGAATTTCTTCATCTTGGGTACAATCCTACTCTATTTTGACCCATTGTTATGCTTGGGAAATTTCTCACTGGATATGAGCCTAGGTTTATTGGAGATATGTATCCTTAGCCTCCTTTGCTTCCACTAAAACTATGGGATGAGAATTAGTGGTGTGATCCCTTTTCATGCAATGACCATGAGCCCCACCTGCCATTGAAGAAGCTAGAGCCCATACAAGAAGTCAACCATTGTGGGAAGAAGGAGAAATGCATAGGGCAACCTGAGGATGGATAGTTAACAGAGATGGGGGGCTATCACAAAGAGAAGGGGTAGTGGTAATAGGGTGACCAATATAGGAATCCAGGAGGGACAAAACCAGAGCCTCAACAAGAATGCATGCACCGGGAAAGGAGATGGGAGTGCGACATTCTATTAAGAGGAGTGGAGCATTAACGAACGAGCCAGAAGATCAAGATAGTTTGGGTTCCATCCCACCAACAGACCACCCGACATACCCACAACACTGGCCGCAACAAATTCCCACCCAGGGAGAATGGCTGCAAGTTTTTTGATTGCCACATAATCTTCACACATGGTTTCCTGTAACAAAATCATAGTAGGACTAGTATCTTTGAACAAATGGGATAAGGCCCTAGTCCTAGAGACCTTCCCCAACCCCCTAACATTGAGAGAAAGCAATAACATTAAGAAATCTCCTTTTGAGGCGAGCCTGCTCTAAGGGCCTAATCAATGTCATAAGTAGGTTCATTAGTGATTTTATCACCACAGTCAACAATCCTGGCAGAAAGAGGGATGTAGTTGTTGTCTTCAATTAACCCCTGGTTCTCTGGATTCCTACGACCTTTCCGAATGGTAACATTGCTAAATATATAGACAAAGATAGGTTTTATACCAGGCTTGTTCGAAGGGTTATTTGAGAAGATAGTCAATGGGGAAATTAGTTCAGCAATATCACTATTACCCCCCAAATTAATATTTCCAGTGCCCCCCTCATCCTCAACCGACTTGTCCAAAATTATGGGAGATAGTATTGTCCCACCATCAGCGGAGACAGAGGCTGGAATGTCACAAGTGACAACAATTGGTTTGACCAGTGAATTAACACAGAGCACACATGAGGTTTTATTGGGAGACAATATTGTCCCACCACCAACAGAGACAAAGACGGGATTGTCACTGGTTACAACAGTAGGTTTGACCAGGGAATTAACACAGAGCTCACATGAGGTTTCAGGGACTCCATGAATGCATACATCGGCCCTAGTAACCCTAGAAAAATCTAGTGAATGACCCAGGTTTAATTTGACCTGTTCTTCAGAGATACGTTTATCTAGGGAGCTTTCAACATTAAGATAAAAATCAAGTTCATCACTGGTGACATCTTTATATGGGGTGTTAGAAAGGACTGAGTTCTTACCTGATGCTTGTTTAATCGGTGTGATGTCGTCCTCCAAACAACGCCCATTAACTATGTATGACTGGTCCTTCTCCCCAGAAGCATATCCCTCATCAAGCTTCTGCACCAGATTAGGGCACCGAGCCAAAATATGACTGGTTTCCCTGCACTTGAAACATCGGAAGGGCATCCTGAAATAGTCTAATCTTTGCACAAACTTAATTTTCCCCCAAATAATTTCCACTTCAGCAGAGAGCCCTTGAACCAGGTCTAATTCGACCATAACCCTTGCCACCATTCTGTCCACCCCATGCAAAGAATTTTTGTCCGTTCTAACAAAGGTACCAAGCTGATTTGCAAGACCAATAAGGATATTCTTAGTCCAGAGGGCGATATGTAAACCTAGCAGTAGCATCCACAAATGTCTCTTTGTCTGGTGCTCTCTCACCGGGTCGAAGGTTCCATGTTTTGTTTCTTTCATAAATTTATTATTTAATATACTTCAAATGCATAATGTTGACACTTATATTTTTATTTGGAAATTAAATTCCTTAATAAAAAAAATATTTTAATTGAAAATTAAATTCTTTAATAAAAAAATTATTATTAAAAGGTTATTGTTTAATTCTTTAATTCCTTGATAGTTGAAGAGTTATTGTTTAGCATAAAAAACTAAACAAAACATAAAAACAAAAAATTAGTTGAAAGGGCAGAAACATAAAAACAATTTTTTTTGAAAGGGCGGATATGAAATGAGCTAGCCCTTCAATGTTTCCCGCCTCTACCCATAAGATGAAATGAACTCCGTCATGTTGGTTTGTAGAGTCTCCGTTGCGCTGGTCTGGAGCTTTTACAGAGGTTGGGTGGAAAGGAACTGTGGTTGACATAAAGCCTGAGGGGAATCGTCGTTCTGAAAAGGGGAAGGGAAGCAGACACAGAGGGAGGCCGAGGGTATGCAGAGCAGAGACAGCGACCAGGGCTTCAATTTATTCCTTGGATTCTTCATGTCTTGTGCTTCTTTTGTTGCATCTGTCTTCGGGACTCAATAGTAATTTATTTTTCCTTTTCGTAGATTCCATCATACCCAGCTGTCTTCGGGACTCAATAGTAATTTATTTTTTCCTTTTCGTAGATTCCATCATACCCAGCTGCAATTTTTCTGCTGTCTTCGGGACTCAATAGTAATTTATTTTTCCTTTTCGTAGATTCCATCATACCCAGCTGCAATTTTTCTGGGGGATAGTGATGGCGAAGGGATAAGTCTCGTCCTGTATTTCAGGATCTCTGAGAACTATGCGAAGGAAATCCCTTCTAATTTTCAAGATAGCATCCGGGTAAGAATATCAAATGTTCTTAGCTTGTTACTGATTTATGGAAAAATAGTTCTTTTATCAATTCAGTGTAAATACTATTGCATATGTTATACTTGTTAAATTTTCAGAATTTACTTCAATCTGATCTAGGATCTTGACTGAGAGAACAACATGTACAACATATCTACAGCATATCAATCATGGAGACAATAATGCAAGCACACAAGAGACACAAAGATTTACTTGGGGAAAACCATAAAGGTGAAAAACCCCAATAACTTCCTCAGAGATAGATAGAGCAATGATACAACCAACCAATAGAGATAGCCATAACCTAGCAGCAATCCTCCTCCTCCATAAGTGCGCCTCTCCTCCTTGAGAGCATGTGTGAGAAGTGAGTGAGTAAATAGAGTGCCTCCCGCACTCTATTTATACTTGACTTGACTTGCCTTTTTACCTAACTCATGTCGGCTCGAACTTAACCACATAACATAATGCTGAGTGGGCCGACCCCCAATAGGGTGGTCTAATAACCCTTTGACCCACATGGCCGACCCCCAATAGGGTGGTCTAATAACCCTTTGACCCACATGACTTATACAGGGCCGACCCCAAACAAGGTGGTCTAATAACCCATCAAGTATAAGTTACGACACTTACAATATAAATGACGACACTTCCTTATAGAGGAATAATACCATCTCTATAGGAATACAATATACATATATGTGAAATACATTCCGAAGTTACATATACATCAACACTCCCTCTTAACTAGGAAGGTATTTCTCAGCATAGTTCTTCTAGCACAAGTCATCTTCTCTGGATCATCGTCACTAGATAATCATCATCGAGTCATCATCATCGTCACTGCTGCTGCTATCTCAATCAATCTCTGAATCTACTCGTCATAGGAAGTTCTACAGAGCCAGTCCTTTTTCATACTGGATGTAGGCCCACCACCTGCAGGTCTTCGTCATCACTGGCCATACTGTGGAATCCTCAGGACTTATTATGTGCGTCACAAAACCTCGAAAGAGCATCCCAGGATGTTACGGGTACACAACTCCGACCTGTAGGATCTCCCAGGGCGCTATTACATGTGACCCCACCACAAAACCTCGAAAGAGCATCTCAGGATGTTACGGGTACACAACTCCGACCTGAAATCTCCCAGGGCACAAATTACATGTGGTCCACCACAAAACCTCGAAAGAGCATCTCAGGATGTTACGGGTACACAACTCCGACCTGAAATCTCCCAGGGCACAAATTACATGTGGTCCACCACAAAACCTCGCAAGAGCATCTCAGGATGTTACGGGTACACAACTCCAACCTGAAATCTCCCAGGGCGCTATTACATGTGGTCATGGCAAAACCTCGAAAGATCATCTCAGGATGTTACGGGTACACAACTCCGACCTGAAATCTCCCAGGGCCCAAATTACATGCCATAGGACAAAACCTCGCAAGAGCATCTCAGGATGTTACGGGTACACAACTCCGACCTGAGATCTCCCAGGGCACAAATTACATGTCCTCCCAGAGCAATGTCTCGAAAGAGCATCCCAGGCTGTTACGAGTACACAACTCCGACCTATAGGATCTCCCAGACATGCTCATCTGCACAACCTGATCCACGACCACAGAGTATCAACCTGATACTCACCATACATCATCCTGATGTACTCATGATCGTCCTGATCATCATCACTGCAACGTCGTGCTGCATGTCATCTGGAGCAACATCCTGAAGCTCACCATCCATGATCATCCTGATCATCATCACTGCAACGTCCTGCTGCATGTCATCTGGAGCAACATCCTGAAGCTCGTCATCTATGATCATCCTGATCATCACTGCAACATCCTGCTACATGATCCACCTGATCATCAATGCATCTACCTGATGCATACCAAGTATCATACATGATCCTCCTGATCATCAATGTATCCACCTGATACAAACACATGATACATATCATCATACATGATCTCCTGATCATCAATGCATCTACCTGATGCATACCAAGTATCTACCTGATACATATCATCATACATGATCCTCCTGATCATCAATGTATCCACCTGATACAAATACATGATACATATCACCATACATGATCCACCTGATCATACAATGTATCCACCTGATACATCAATGCATCCACCTGATGCATACCAAGTATCTACCTGATACATATCATCATACATGATCCACCTGATCATACAATGTATCCACCTGATACATATACAGATACATGGTCCAAGCATCCAACATGATGCATATACAAAATACATACACATGATCCAACTGATCATATCCAGCATCCAACATGATGCATACATACATAAATGATCCAACTGATCATATCCAAGCAGAAACCAGAACATCATCCTGATGCCCATTATCCAGCGCTTACATCCACAGCCATGTGAAGGATCCTCCTTCCAACATGCTTGGAATGGCTTCAGCAAATGTGTCCATCACTTCTTCCTCGAAGTATCCTCGATCTGAAGCACGCCAAGCCTCTTTCTGAAGTACTCGAACTTCAGCCTGGCTAGTGGCTTCGTCAGCACATCTGCAATCTGCTCGTCCGTCGCAACATACAGGAGCTTCACAGCTCCTCTCTGCACCATATCCTTGATATAGTGATGTTTGATCTCTATGTGTTTTGACCTGTCATGAAACACTGGGTTCTCGGACAACTTCACACAACTCTGGTTATCACAGAAGATACCAGTAGCTTCCAACGGGAGATCAAATAACTCAGACAGTAGCTTCCGTAGCCATACTGCCTCACAACTAGCTGAACAGGCTGCAACATACTCTGCCTCAGCTGTACTCAGTGCTACGCAGGACTGCTTCCTGCTAAACCAAGAGATCACACCTGATCCCATACTGAAGCAACACCCAGATGTGCTCTTCCTATCTGCAGCACTGCCAGCCCAATCTGAATCAACATAACCCTGCAGGTTAAACTTTTGATTTGACTCATACCTGAGCCCATAATCCACTGTACCCTTCAGGTACCTCAGAACATGCTTTACAGCAAATAGGTGAACACTCCTCGGATCCGTCAGGAACTGGCTCAATGTGTTCACAGCAAAGCAAATGTCTGGTCTCGTGTTCGTCAGGTACATCAAGGACCCAATCATCTGACGATACATAGAAACATCAACTGGCTCAGATGAAGCATCACATAGAAGCTTTAGATTCGATGCCATTGGTGTGGCCATTGCCTTGCAATCTATCATTCCGAACCTCTTCAAGATTTCTACTGCATACTTCCCTTGTCCAAGGAAGATTCCATCTGCACTCTGCCACACCTCCATGCCAAAAACAAATAGTGCATCATCCCCAAGTTCTTCATCTCGAACTCGGTAGTAAGCTTCCGCTGCATGTCGGCAATCAATCTATCTTCACCTGTAACAAACAGGTTATCCACATACACTGGATTGCCTTCCTCAACCTTGTAGTAAGGTTGGAATCCGCTTTACTCTTGGTAAAGCCCAAACTGGATAGAAGGCTGTCTATCCTACCATACCAAGTTCTGCACATATATGTGACTACACCATGCTGTCTTGAAATCCATCTGGTGCATCTTCTATTTCATCACTTTTATATTTCTCAATGCTGCCATCTGCAACATGCTTGATCTGATAGTTCTATTTGGAAGTCACAACAGACTTCCCTTCAGCTCTTGGGACCGCATCCCAAACATTGTTCTTCATGATCGATGGATCATGGCATTCTTCCCGTATCCTGGGAACTTCAATATCTTCAATAGATAATTTTTGTTGCTGAACAAATGTTGTAGTTCTTCTTTTGTAGGTGATGGCATATGATCTTTCCTACAAAACAGGTTAAATTGCATGATTAGAAACATCTCATAGTTTTCAGAACAAATTCTTACACATAAAGAAATATGTCATACATTCATGCAATTATCTTAGCCAATGCTTCAATACAACATTTATCCATATCCCATAACTTTCTAGATGCCTTCCAATCTCTACCAGAACATTGTTAAGAGTGTGCACAACTCCCAACATGTCAGCAAAGAGGTTTCATTCTAGATAAGTAGCAATGGAATGTTGTACAGTGCCATAGGCCACTTACCCATGCATATTAGAAGTATACTGTTAATCAATGCAATTATTCTAATATGCATAATACACAACCTAATTCTAGGAACATCAGTATATACATTTATTGAACAGTATTATTTAAGAAATGACAATTCAAATACTTATCTTTGTTTGTTCGTTGGGTGGACTCCCTCTGAGTCTTCGCTTTCTTGCAGGAGCTGCTGGAGTCCTAATCTGAAGTAGCTTCTTCTACACCTTTCTGTTGTGGGATGTAGAGAGATGATCAACTCCCTCTGAATATCTGCATCCTTGCAGAAACTACTGAAGTGTGCTCCTTTGCTTTCTTGCAGGAACAACTAGAGTGTGCTCCCTTTTGATCTTTGCTTCCTGAATTACCTGTTCTTGAACTCATATTCATCCTTGGTCCCTATGCATGCTTATTAGTATCATGAATGTGTTGTCCTTGTGATCTCATATAAAATCATACATTCATTAGTATACTATTAAAACACAATAATCTCAAGCATGTATAGTCATGATCATTTCAAACAGAAATAATAAGCATTAGCATTCAAGGATTCTTATGGTTAGTCAAATAATAAGAAACATAACATGTCTAAACCTGTAATTACTCAAGCCTATGACTCTTCAGGTTAGTTGAATCATCAAACAAGATAAGAGATATAAAATGCATAAAACCTGTGATTATTCAAACCTATACCATCATGATTCTTCTGGTTAGTCATATCATCAATTATGGTAAGAAACATAATATGCATACAATCATGATTATTCAAACCTATGCCATCATGATTCTTCTGGTTAGTCATATCATCAATTATGGTAAGAAACATAATATGCATACAATCATGATTATTCAAACCTATGACTTCATGAATAATCATTATCAACAACGTGATAGTATAAGATCCTAACCCAAGGTAGGAATCTAGCTTGATATAGGAAAAACATACCTGGATTATCATGTTAGCTAGTTATGTCTAACATACCCGTATAATATCTTTTGGTTCTCTTCAGTGACTTGTGCTAGTAACCTGCATGTCTCATAAGTTAACCATTATAAAACCAAGTTATACATACCTCGTGAATGGATCTTGTATGAGATCCATGACAATGGATGAATCTTTGTCCTCATGTTATCATGATCATATGTTCTTGGATCAGAACATGATCTGTCTTTCTTGGTGTACCTTTCATGTTAGTAGACAACACAAACCTCATACAACACCATAATGCATTAGTACAATCATAAGTGTCAACACCCTAACCAATGAATATCTTCTATCATGCATTCATAATTTTGTTAAGGTGATACAACAAATATAAAATCAAAATTGTACTAACCGTAATAACATGAAGACAAACATACCATAAACTTAATCATGGACAAATATCGAAACATACCTCGATGAGTCATACCTGTCGAGATCGCTTGTAATCTTCTTATGTAAGGCCTTATCCTCATCTCCCTCTGAGACAGGAACTTCTTTCACTTATGCAGGTGATCAATCCATCTTCTTCTAGGATTAACCCAATCCACTTGATTTGCAAGAACTGGACCTTGAGCTGGATATGGGTTTGTCAAAGAAACCCCAAAAATTCAAACTTTGAATTTCAACCTTCCGATAGGATAGGAATATGCGCCTTGATGAACTGATCAAACTGGTATATTCAGAATTTGAAAACTGCAAAGTTTCACTCCTCAAATTTTGCCTTTGAAACTTCCGGATTCACTGGACGTGACCCTGAACTGGGGTTTGATGAAGCCCACTCTTTTGCCCCATCAAAATGTTTGATCCAAAGTTCTAAGATTCTATTTTTTTTTTTCTGAGGAGCTTCCAGCCGTGGTCACAGATTTCAAAAATTCCCATTTTTACAGAAGCCCTAATTTTCCACTTTTCTGATCAAAGTCCCGAACTAGGGTCTAATCAAGCCCGGCCTTCTGCCCAACCAAAAATTCTGATCTTGGTCTCTAAATTTCTATTTTGATGAGTAGAATCCAGCCGTGGTCTCCGATTACAAAAATTCCAACTTTCTCGAAAGCCCTAAATTCCGGAAGCCATGAATGAAGGTACCAAAAAATAATTCTGTTTTGACAGAAATATGTACCTGATTGTTTCTGGTGTAACTCCGAAATTTTTGATCCACAGGGCCTGAAAAAGTTTTCTGAGATAGCCTGACCTGTTATCTTTCCATCCTGACAGGTCCGACCTCAATTGGATTCTCTGAGAGAGAGTTATGCCAAATGTCGCAACGTGACCTGTTTTGGGATAAAACAGGAGAGCGAACTTGTACGGCGTTCCACGTGTCACTGTTTTAACTTCGGCATCTGAAAAAGTTTTATGAGATAGTGCAGACTGTGTACTACCTGTCACTTTTTACGAAATTTCATTTGGAGCTTCCTAGCCCAAGATATGACCTTTTTCCCAAGGTCACCTGATTTTGACTCAGATCTGGAAGAGGCAGAAACCCTATATTGTACAGATCATAAATCACAAAGTACAACGAATTAGAGGTTTTCCTTTGGACACAAGATACCTGGAGATCTTAGCTTCGGCCTGTAACAATTTCAGATCCGAAAACTTCGCCAAAACAGATTTATAGCGAAAGTGCTACGATGACTGGTTTTTGCTATATCAAGCCCTAGCATCGTAAGTGTAACAAGTGTCATACATGCCATATCATGCCTTCTTTCAGGCTAGCTCTGATACCATGTTAAATTTTCAGAATTTACTTCAATCTGATCTAGGATCTTGACTGAGAGAACAACATGTACAGCATATCTACAGCATATCAATCATGGAGACAATAATGCAAGCACACAAGAGACACAAAGATTTACTTGGGGAAAACCATAAAGGTGAAAAACCCCAATAACTTCCTCAGAGATAGATAGAGCAATGATACAACCAACCAATAGAGATAGCCATAACCTAGCAGCAATCCTCCTCCTCCATAAGTGCGCCTCTCCTCCTTGAGAGCATGTGTGAGAAGTGAGTGAGTAAATAGAGTGCCTCCCGCACTCTATTTATACTTGACTTGACTTGCCTTTTTACCTAACTCATGTCGGCTCGAACTTAACCACATAACATAATGCTGAGTGGGCCGACCCCCAATAGGGTGGTCTAATAACCCTTTGACCCACATGGCCGACCCCCAATAGGGTGGTCTAATAACCCTTTGACCCACATGACTTATACAGGGCCGACCCCAAACAAGGTGGTCTAATAACCCATCAAGTATAAGTTACGACACTTACAATATAAATGACGACACTTCCTTATAGAGGAATAATACCATCTCTATAGGAATACAATATACATATATGTGAAATACATTCCGAAGTTACATATACATCAACAATACTAGGATTTGAGGTTCCTTTGTCTTATTCATAATGAAGTGCTAATTTTCATTCTAGTAAACAGAAGAGTTGTTCAAAAGACAGTGTGCTAAATAGATTTATAGACATGGAATAGGATTGGTTTCATGTTGATTTCTGTTACCGTATTGGAACTGTAAGCCTATTCTCCTGGTACTCCTCTCAAAAATTTTTAACAGTCAATTTTCAGTCGATGCCTAGAAATGGTATGGCGGGGTACTGTTTCTTAAAGAAATTGTGAAGGAATGGACAGCTTGGAAACACCTTTTTCTGGGTGTTTCTTTGCCCATGGTGGTATATGAAAATGAAAAGAAGTCATAAATTAGTATAAAAAATGCAAATGAAAACGATAAACAAACAACTCAACATTATGGTGTGAATGTAATTTGATTTATAACACTGATACATTACGCATGGTGGATTACTTTCGAGTGTTGGATGAATTTGGATTCACTTAATTATCTCTTATCTGCATAACATGCATAGTGGGGGGGTTCTTAACCTGAAACCCTCCATCCCCATTTCTCATCCCATCCCTGTTTTCCATTAATTTTTCCTTTTCTAGTTTGAAAGTTTCTCCTATAAAGGATTCATTTGTCCTCAGAGGCCATGATGCTTACATATTATACAAATCCACAGTTCCGATACTGACAAGTAATTGAAGATCCGCAACATATTTTTCTGTCTTCAACTTGGAAGGCCTAATTGAAGCAGTAGATATTTGGCAATACCATTTACCTTGTCGCTAACTCGTTAAGACAATATTCTGTTTCCAAAGCTATAAAATGTGCAATTTCTGAGTGAAACGATTTCTTATTTTATGTTGTTTATCCTCAATAGCAATAAATCACAGTGATAAATGTGTAGTGACCTAACCTATGATGAATATAATCTTTGAAATTTGAATAGATTGATTAAGTAGGGATGAAAATAAAGTATGTGAAAAGTTTTTTCACAGAAAGCTAGGCCATGTCCTAGAGTTAATTTGTTTTCCATGTGAAGAATTATTTAAATGTTTTCTGATATTATTTTGACCACATAGAGAGAGGCAAGAGGTTTTCACAGCCTTGGTAAAATCACTTTGGCAAAGTGGACGATCTTGTGAAAGATTAAGAACAGTTAAATGCAAACGCACATAGATGTCTACCTATGCAGAAATACAGAGATGTCTTCCCCATAGCTGTTGGGAGAGAGGGCAAAGTGGGGGCACGAAGAGTCAATTTCCAAAAGATTTCAAGAGTCAATTTCCAAAAGATTTCAAGAGCGAAGAATTCTGGGTGCAATTTTTGTATAATATATATATTTATATATATTCATGCATATATATTAAAAAATAATACAAAATGGTGAATTAGCTACAGAAAAGATTAGAACATAGACTCTTTGTAGTAAATTAATGATAATATTTAAAGCATCAATCATTTAGTACAAAAATAACATCAAATATATAGCAGTTATAACTTATAGCATTGTCATCAAATGATCAACGATAACATCAACTTTCAAATTTCAAGTTACAAGAACTAACATTTGTCATCAACAAAATTTGTAAGAACAAAATTTGTAAGAGATAACATCAACCATTTAATAAAATAGGGCATTGTGATCAAAGAGTTCTAGTATGCAATCAACAATTCAAACTTCAATTGTCATATAATGTTTACAAAAGACAAATAATTCTAAGTTCTTGAAGCTAGACTCTAAACTGGAAAAGGCAAATAATTGTAATATCTACTAAACTTTCTTATCTGACAAACCATATCTATAAACCTAAACTTTGCGTTGTGCATTGTTCCATATCTATAAACCTAAAGATTGCATCATATACTACTACTAGACCTTATCAAATTGTTGCCAATTACAAATATTGAGACATTCTATAGTACCCTGGAAGCATTCCTTTGAATTTGTGAGCTAAGAGTCCACTGAAGGCACTCGGATAAGTGGACCATTCTCAGCTGGATCCCTTTACATGTAGAAAGATAAGCAACATATAGGGTTTTTTTGAAAAAAAAAATCTTATAATACAGTAAATTTTCATGAACATTTTATTAAACATTACATAAGGAAGTACAGGCCTGTACATGGAGAATCTGTGCCCAACATAGGCAAGAATGGCTATCATATCAATCCTAGCGCCAATCTCTAAACAATCTACATCGTTCTTAAACATATTCATTCTGGCCCTGATATCATCAGCCATCTCAGCACTCAATGTTGAAACTTGAAAGTTCCCGTGGATGTGGAAGGGGGAAGCCATTATTGAAGTTGGCCTCAAAACCTTCTTTCCACAGGAAAGAGAGGTCTGTAAGGTGAATATCCCCGCAAAGTTTTCTTCTATTCTGACAAATCACCCAAACATCTCCCAAGGCCAAAACTGGCTTTCCATTGGGGTGGATCAAGAAAGACAGCTGAAAATGCTGCTGAGATTCAGTCCTATTCTAACAGAATGTTCCTTTATTCATAAGGATCCCTTAAAGTAGAGCTATGCCTTTTCTGTTGGTGTGTTTTTATGCTTTAGACCTTACATGAAGTGGTCATTTGCTAATTCTGACATCCAGCTAGCGTTGGGCCTTCAAATTCCCAAAATCACTTGAAAGCAAAGCCTAGAATCATTACTTTGCCACTTCAATATTGTTTGAATTCCCAAGGATTTGAAATTTTTTTCCAACCACCTCATTCGAGTTTGTAATCTTCTGATTTCTTCTTTTCCATTTTGTTTTGAAATAATCTTTGTAAACTTTTCAAATAAACTATTGATTGTTTTCTTTGATACAGAATATATCCTCAGCTTAGCTTAATGAGGTATGATTCTTGATTTATTCTTTATTGTTATTCTTTACTGCTTGAAAAGAATCTTATCAGACTAATGCTTGTATTGTCATGGAATCAGAAATTGATTGATGATGAAGGCGAATAAGTTAAAGGTTTTGCAGTGGATTCAGTTGTTCCGTTTAGAGAAAGGTTGAAAATCTTAGGTGGAATGGTGAATCCAGAAGAACTACATTTAAGTGCCACTGAAAAGAAACTTGTACAGGCATACAATGAAAAGCCAGTTCTTTCACGGCCTCAAGACAGTTTTTACAAGGTGAGCTCATCTCCTTAAAGTCCTTGCTTTCAAATTTTCCTGTTCTTGGGCTGTTTCTTGCATGTTGATAGATCTTAGGATATGGAAATCCAACCCAAAACTTTAGAAGTTACAAATCATTACTGCAAGTTCTCTTTCTTCTGGATGTTCAGAATTGAACAATTTAATCATCCCAAGTCCTTGAACTGGTGAGGGACTAGAAGAAGTAGATCAATGACAAGATCCTTGTCTATGTTATAGATTTCTTATTTCATGTGACATGATTTAAATGTATCATTCCAATTGGTGAGAAAATGTAGCAATGAATTATAATATTATTGTTTCATTAAACTTCAATTCAGTGAACTTCACATTGGTGAGAAAATATAAATCCATAATTATCACAACACAATTCCCTTGTGATTCTTGGGTGATTGCTTCTCCCAAAGATAGCTATGAATATTTGAGTAGATTTTTTTGAGTTCCCACAATTGAATTACAAGTCTAGTACCAACTTAATAACCATGGAGAATGAGTGGGAATTGAAATCTCCATAATTAATGCTAATATGTCTCTCATTCCGTTCTTGCAATGCACTTTTGGAGATGCTGAATGCGTCTTCCTTGTGTTGGTGTTGTAGTAGCCATTTTTGTTTCAACTTCTTACAGGGATATTTAACCTTAACCTTGCTTGTTTTTCATGACTCCTGAACTGTTCCCTCGATATCCTCTTGTATTCTTCACCTTTTTCAATGGAAGTTGGCTCCTTCACAACAAACTGAAAATCAATCTTGGAGTATAGAGTAATGCATATGCCTTTTTGTTGAGAAATGCATCATGTTACAACTTTTTCTAGCACCCTAAGTGATCAAGTCCTAATTACTAGGTGAAAGACAAATTGAACTAAGAGTGGGTCACTTTCAAATTGAAATTTTGTTCATATGCTGAAAATGGCAACTCCAAAACAGTCAATAATTTGCATTTAGGTATTCCCATTTAAAGGCGTTCCAATTTGAGGACATTTCTGTCATCCATTATGGTTCATTCTATGAGATTAAACCAACCCTAGCTTAGTTTTTCAAAATAATTTTTTCCACGGCACATTTATTTGTACAAATAAAGAAAGCATTTCAAATATAATTGTATGATTTCCCTTTGCATTAGAGGAAATATACAGACAAATGATTGAGATTATGAACAGTTATCTTGCACTGACGCTACAGTATTTTCCAAGGGTGAAGGATAAATGATATACAGTATCTCTATTACCTGTACGTGATTATTGGTTTTAACAGATAGAATACTGCCAACAGAAATTCAAAATATACAGTCAACTGGTCACAACAATGTAGAGAATGGAGGCGCAATATGTTATGACTCGACCTTATCTCAAACAAGTTGTCAAAAGCAGGACTAGCATAACATTCTGTCACCTCTGCCGGAATAACTTTTTCATAAATTGCTAAAAAGGAATGCGACGGTTAAAGGGAAATTAGGGGGCAATCAAGACATATCATGTCTTTTCAATCCTGTTTTATAACTGACGCTTCAGTTATGAAAAAAATTATGTCCAAGTAAGAGAGATGATTAGGGCACTTTCATGTATAAAAATTAAAACATATTTATGCTGATAAAGTATAAACACATTTAAAATTTTAAACATATCCGAAACTCCTGTCTCATGGTTTGGGCTCTTTTTCTTCCCAGTCTCTTAAGTGTTAATTTCAGGTGGGTAAATGGCTAAGTTTATATTTCAGGGTCTTTAGAATACCTGCTGCTAAGGTCACTTATGAATTTAAAACTATCATGACTCATAATGCAGGTGCACACCAGCAGATAAACTTTAATTGAAGAATCAAAGGAGCTGTTCAATTTCAAGAATATAGAATATTGATCTTAGCGCAGGATTATCATTATAGGTTCACTTGCTGCATTTCCTGTTGTTTATTAAATCAGCGTAGTTAGGTTAATCATTTCTTGGACCTTGTTCACTAGTGTGAAGTTGGACCTATGCTATTGGGAGCGTTGAGTGGGAGCGGGAAGCGGGAAGGGGGAGCGAAGCGAAAAGCAAAATTTTCAAAAGCTCCTGTTTTGGGAGCGTTTTTTGTATAGTATATATTTTAATAAATTTTGATGGATTTATATTTAAAAAACATGTAGGAATTTCAATTAGTTATAGAAAACATCGATTAAACAATATAACATCAATCATCTAGTAGTTATAACTTATAACATTATCATAAAATGATCAACCATAACAACTTTTATAGGAGCTTGGCAAAGAAGGGAGGTACCATAACATTGTTATCAGATGATCAACCTAGTAAAGGAGCTTTTAGTATAGGAGAGGTAGGGAGTGCCTCGGGAGCGCCATGGGAGCGTGCTCTCAAAATTGGGAGTGTTCTGGGAGCGAGCTTCCGAAGGAAGCGAGCTTCGGGAGCGGGAGCAAGGGGGTAGGGGGCGCTCCCACGCAACATAGCTTTCACCTCACAACCCTCTTCTACTATTTAGTGCTAGTTCTCCTCTAGCACAAGGGAGGATTCTCCACTATTAGGATTGCTAAAGGCTAAGAGTGATGGCTCAAGGAGAAAGTTGCTTTAGCAAAACAATTTAAAGATTTATAGAAAGTTGCGTTAGTATGTACTGGGCCTTTCAGGGTACATACTTTCCCTCTGGGTACTGCTTGATAGTAGTTGCAACATCGTACGTCCCATGCTTAGGGCTCCATGTGGTAATAGACAAAAGGTTCCCTGAACTCCACCAACCATTGCATTTGTTTGGGATGTGTGCCCATAGACTAAACCAACTCCCATTGCTTGTTGAACTTTTGGAGATGTAACTGAACCCACCTTCCTTCCCTGGATGAAAATGAAAGAACTTGTGATTAAGATAATGCAACGGTCCCCAATCGATATCCTCTCCAAGAGGCATACCTAATACCTATGTTGCACTGGCCTTGGGGACGGAGGGACATGGGGGACGCGAGGACGAGTTTCCGGGACGGCTAAAGCGCACCCCCAATTTTTCAGGGGACGGCAGGTTGGGGACGCCAATTTTATAATATATATATATAATTAAAATGATATATAATTAATAATTATATTAAATTTAATGTATATATTTTAATTATAAACACATTGACATTAAAATCAGAATAGCCTTTGATTGAGAGAAATCATAAAAATTAGAACATGTTTGCAGCAAAACATTAAAATAGCTTCTATGTACCTTTATCAGAAAACATCAAAACATGCTTGCATCCTTTAATTGAGATAAATCATAAAAATTAGAACGTGTTTGCAACACAATATCTTCCATGTAAACTTTATCATAAAACTGAAAAACTTAAAATCTTAAATTTAAATTTATAAGTCTAGAGTTATGAATCATTCATGATACATAAAAATTTAAAGATGATTAAGGAAGGGTCTATTTAAGCATAAATTTAGCCGCTGAGTATGGCAGCCGCTATAGGAAGAGTGTTGTAGCCGCGTGAGTATGGTAGCCACTGGAGTATGGAGGGGAAAGATAATGTAGGGGGCCGTGGGTTAGGTTAGAAACTTAGAAATTAGAATTTAGTTTTACTTTTAGCCTTAGGTTTTTAATTTTTAATTTTTAATTTTGATTTTTTTTTTCATGTGCAAAGATCGAGGTACGTCTCGGAGTCCCCTGTTGCTCGAGGGACGCCGGGGATGTACTCGAAAAGTCCCTGATTTGGAAGGGGACGTTTAGGGGACGTCCAAAAAGTCCCCAAGTCCCCGATGGAGTCCTCGACGATTTGGGGACGTTTCTGAGGAGTCCCCAAGTCCTCGGAACGTGGGAACGCAGGAAACGTGTGAAATTTTAGGGGGGATGGGTCCCCGTGCAACATAGCCTAATACCCATGACAGCTTGCAAATCAACTTTATTGCTGCAAGTTTAGAGTAGAATGGTCCCCAATCAATATCCTCTCTGAGAGGCATACCCATGACAACTTGCGAATCAAGATTATTGCTGCAAGTTTAGAGCAGATGGACACCAAGATAAGAGTTGTCTTAGCTATTGCAATTGTGGTAGCAAAGACTAGACATTCAAGTAGTTGCAGATGTCTAATTAAAAAAGATGCACTGCTACTAAGAGATGCCATGACAATTCTTACAACTCATTGTATACTATAAAGGTAAAAAGTACTCAATAGATATGGAGTCTGGGCATTCAATGAATGCAACAAAATATTTCACAAAACTGCAACAGTTAAAAACATAACAAAAATGAGGCATGCAAGCTACAAATTACAAACAACCCTCAGTTCAAGACATAAAAGCAGGTCAGTCCATTTCATAGAAACACAACTCATAATTGAAATTCTTAAGGTACACTCCATCAATGACAAAGACAACCACTAATCATTTTATCAAACCAATTCCACATTATCATTGTGAACAATATCATTGAAATTTCCTTGGGACACTTCAACAGTTGCAAGTTGCAACACACTAACAGCTAAGCGAAATCCATTATAGATTGATCAACCGGTGCATTTAATCAAGATGTGCATCCCACCAAACCCTGAACCAAATGTGTTTTCAGAGTAAACACTTTATGTACTCGTGGAAATTCCACTCAGATCACTTCATTGAGCTTAGCCTCAAACCTGTTTTAGATAGCTTGCTATTTCATTATTACCAAAGTCCCCTCATCACTTCATCAGTTGCAATTCACTGAACTGCTACTGAATCTTGCCTAGTGCATTTCAACAATATATTTACAGAGGCTGTTGTTTGAAGCGGAATATATCATAGTGTCACGTCAAACCTTTTTTAGGATCTCATGCAATATTGGCCCCTTGGGGTATTCCTTCCTTGCATAGTCCATCCATGAAGGCAGTACATGTAGTCATATCTGGAAGATAACTGCTATCTTTCATGAGCTTAAATAACTTAATAGACTCATTAAGATTACCAACTTTCTAAAGTCCATCCATCAATGTGTTGTATGTAACATCATCAAGGTTACTCTGGAATCTCACATAAGATCTGTTAATCTTTGTCTTTCGTGTGATGCTTACAAAGTCCATCTATTAATGTACCATAGTGAACTAGATTAGGCCTGCAAGCTTTCTCCAACATCTCTTGAAGGAGCTCCTTGGCCTTCTCTAGATTATTCACCTTGCAAAACCCACCTATAACTGTATTATATGTGATATCATCAGGTTGATGGCCTATTTCAACCATAACATCTAAGAACTTCAATAGTGGAACACTCTCATCAAATGAAAAAACATGTGAAACGAGCCCAAAATATGGTATAAAAATGGCAAATAGGGCACCTCCAAGTTTGTATGTCCCATTATAGAAGGTCTCCAACTCCAAAGTTCCAACTCTAAACAATAGCTATAAATTATGTTACCCTTGCACTGCAATTGTGTGAAGATGCCATCTTGTGCTGCATGGTGAAATTGCAGTTGAAAGAGAGTGATGGAGTAGCTATAGGCAGATCCTGGGTGATGAATAAGGCATAATTAATATGCCGACAGTAAGGAGGCATTGCTACTCCATAACATTATCCATAATCATGCCAATCCATAACATTGTTAAGGGTCTAAAAGATGTATAGAGATTTTAGTGCCTTCATATAAATGCCTGTCTACCCCAATCCATGAATGGTCATTTTCTGAGTCTCAAATTGTATGAGCACATCCATTTGTCATGGCAATATTTTCTTTAGTAAAGCCCACAAAACAAACTGGTTTGGCATTAAACACTTTACATGATCCTAGCTTGAGTTTAATTTTGATGCTTAAAATTTTTGAATAACCTGTGAACAGTTTTTCTCACTATATTCTGTTTTAATTAAATTCTGAAAACAAATGGACCTTTTTCTTTTGTTACTTGACCTAAATCTTGCGTTATGTTGGCACAAACACTTCTTGATCTTTGATCATTACTGTTATTATGATATCACTTTGTAAAATTTCATGTTTTATAACAAGATCTCAGAAACTTAATTCAAACTTATTATGCTTCATTCCAGGTTGCCTTGTTCCCATATGTTTTTGAGCATATTGCATTGGGTCATTTGGAAAAAGGCGACTAGGTGAACACTAAACATGAATTAACTTTAATTTTGTTGATTGTGGTAAGATTACATTTCAAAATTAACAATTAAAACTGTTTACTGTATTTGTGTATGAAGGTTTCTGCATTAGTGACAGGAGAGTTTTACATAAATAGGAAGCACTTTCCAGGATTTGGACGACCATTTGTGTTTAATGCAGAGCTTTTTCTGAAGTGAGTACAATAGGGCTGAGCACCTGTACATCACTATCATTCACAACCAAATAGTGCCTGGATGCCATGGGACCCAATTTTGAGATCCTCTCCAATTGTTTAATCATCTCTCTCTCTCTCTCTCTCTCTCACTCTCACACACACACACACACATAAACACACACACACACATATATAGAGTATCACATCCCTATGATGACGATTCTACCTCTTTATATGGCAGAATTGGTCGTAATATTTAAGCTAAGGATACTGCCAAAATAACATTAAAATTACCATGGTGGACACTAGGCTGCAGATATGAGGTAAGCATTTTAGAATTGGTTCTTTGCAAGTGGTTTCGTACCTTACAGACCAATTAGAGTTAACAAGGTTTTGAAGGCTGTATGTAGAAAGTTGCTGAAATTGCAGGCTAGGGAGACAAACAAATTGAATACATGAGAGAAAGAGTTATAGCTGAAGGCATGCGTGAGGATCTTCAAAAGGGGAAGGCACCTGCTCAGGTAGATGGATCTTGTGTATAAGCTGTTGCATTAGATTTCATGTGCATCAGAAATGTTGCAACTGGAATGCTGATACCTCTTCTAATCAAATTCCATAGGTGGCTCTTGACCATGCTACATTTTTTTATGGATTTAGCTTTTCTTGATGGATCCTGGCATGACATCCAGGAACAACTTGTAGATACAAGGAAGTTGGGTTAGACACAATAGCTCACTTTTTACTCTCATTCTATGGAGTTCCATTTTTTACTGCGGGACACTGCTAACAACAGAAGATTCAAATCTACAGAGCTCCAAAACACATTTATTTGTTCTTACTTTGTGTGTTGTACAGTGGCATGATCATAATCAAGAAAACTGAGTGTCTGCATGGGTGGCATAATATTCTTCTTTTTAAATGCCAACTTGAGGTCAATTGGATGCATAATTATATGTTTAAGAGTGTAAATGTGGATTTTCTAACATACATCTACATTATCTTGATTACATCATAGCATTTGAAGTGGTTAGCATATATCTAAACAAGGTTAGAGCCATACGATTTGAAGTGGTTAGCATATATCTAAAGAAGGTCAGAGCCATTTAGACTACTTTCTTAGGTCTCTCGAGTCAGAAACAATGTTGGGATTATTAGTTTTTTCTTAGAATTACAAATGATACAATCTTGGTGTTAATATTGCCCCTTTCCCCAATTCTTAAAGGGTTCTAGCTCAATGGAAGAGTGCCTGCTTTACAAGCAGGAGGTTGAAGGTTCGATTCCTTCGTGCCCTAATGATATTGCAATATTGATATTTTTAATAAAATATATTTTATTATGATTTATTATGGCTACGAGGGGGGTTCTAAATTGATTTCATATGTCACTACGAGGGGGGTTCAAAACTGCCCTTGTATGTTACAACGAGGGGGGTTCAAAACCCCCCCGTAAGTTTATATGAGTGGGGGTTCATAACCGCTCCCAAATTTTTGTAAAGAGTTTTAGGGGGGGTTTCGAACCGCCTCCGTAGGTACCTACGAGGGGGGTTTCAAACTGCCTCTATAGGCCTCTATGAGGGGGGTTTCAAACTGCCTCTATAGGACTCTATGAGGGGGTTTCAAAACTGCCCCTATAAGCTTCTATGAGGGGGGTTCTAAACTGCCCCTATAGGCCTCTACAAGGGGGGGTTCCAAATCGCCCCTATAAGCCTCTACGAGGGGGGTTTGAAACCGCCCCTATAGTCCTTTACGAGGGGGGTTTCAAATTGCCCCTGTAAGTTTGTATGAGGGGGCTTATGAGGGGGGTTCACAACCGCCCTCGTAGGTCTCTATGAAGGGGGTTCAAAACCGTCCCCGTAGGTCTCTATGAAGGGGTCTACGAGGGGGGTTTAAAACTGCCTCCGTAGACCTCTACGAGGGGGGTCACAAACCGCCCCCAAAAGTCACTTTTGGGGGTGGTTCCAATCTTGTCAAAAACCACCCTTAAAGGGAAAAGCTTTTAATATCGGTGTCTTTAGGGGCGGTTTTTCCAAAACCGCCTCCAAAGCCAAACCCCCCCCCCTCGTAGGTCACTTTTGGGGGCGGAAGACAACCCCCCCTAAAGGCCAAAAATGTAGTAGTGTACCAGTCAGATAGGTCTTCGAACTCTAGGAAGACCAAGCATTCTCAGAAGGGAAAATCCGAGTGCACTTACTTCCATAGAGGGTTCCATCCTGAGAGTACTTGCATGCGGAAGACTATAGATTTGATGGCTCAATTACTTGAGAAGAACAATCTTCCTGTACCAACATGTGCAAGGAAGAAAGATCCTGATACTGAATCTTCTAGATCTGAAGGCAAAGAAAGATGTCATGCTCTCATAACAAGTGCATCAACTGGTTCTTCTTTCATCATAAATTGAGGAGCATCATATCATATGGCTTCCTCCGAAGATCTCTTATCTAGTTTCGAAAGCTCTATTGGCGCTTCCGTCAGTTTGGCCAATGATTCAGAAGTCCCCTCTCAGGGGATTGGAAGAATCGATCTTGATCATGGTCACTTTTTTGATGTACTTTATGTTCCTTCTCTTGCACCTAATGTCCTCTCAGTGTATCAAATGAATCATACTGGAGAGCCCAAAAGAGTGATCTTTACTCCATATAAAGTCAAGGTACAACACATGGTTTCAGGGAAAATCATTGCAAAGGGAGTTGCAAATCATGAGACAAAACTCTATGAGTTTTCACACTTCTTACCTCTCTCAAAGGAGTCTGCTCTTCGCTCTCATACTCATGAAGAGAGTAGACTATCTCATCTCAACTACAAGCCAACTCAGAATGTGGTTGATGGTCTTCTAAGTGGAAAGTTTGTTCATGGTACCTTCAAAGGTTGCCTAAAGGGAAAAGATACACCGAAAGAGATTGAGAAAAAGAGGATTCTTGAAGAAGTGCAAATGCTAGATCCAGATCCACAAGAACATGAAGATCTAGCACCTATTGGTCCAACTCCTATTTCAAAATGGGCCTCCACTATTGCATCCTCCTTTGATCTTAATGAAGATCCATCATCATCTAGTTCTTGTTCTTCTATTGATTACAGTTATGATTAAAACTCAAGATTTTGAGCCGCAGCGGCAGAAGTTCTGAGCTAACTTTGCCGCAACGGTAGAAGAGTTGGTCCAAACTTGCCGAAAGGGTGGAAGAAAAGGACCAAGTCAAGCTGCGGCGGAAAACTCATCTTAAGCTTCCGAAAAGGCGAAACCTTTGACCAAGTGAACCCGCGGCGGAACAAATTCACCAAGTTTCGCCGCAACTGCGGGAGAATTCCTCTAACTCTTCCGCAAAACAATCACAATTTTACGAATAAGTCACCTTTGTGGGAGGACTCGTCTGTCTTTTCCGCATTGGAGAAAGTCTTCAAGAAACTCTTCCGCAACAGCGGGTAGAGTGGCACACCTTTCGGAAGAACTCGGATAACTTTTTCGCAAATGCGAGTAAACCTACTTAAAGTGGTTGATGCGTAGCATCACACTTTCCCTTGGTGGAAAAACTCGTACAATCCTCCCGCAACGGTGGGAAAACCCTGTTTCTCTTTCCGTAGCTGGCGGAGAACTTACCCTAATCCTTCCGATTTTGATGGTCGCATTTAATAAGAAAAGTGTCGATTTGACCCATCCGTACACTGCATTAACCCCGTTTAATGGTATGCAACCACCCTATTAATAGCTCGCGTGTGTCGATTATATATATATATATATATGGCATGAACCCCGTTGGGTTTTCGTTATTTTCATTGGTTAGAGTGCTCTTTCGGTTTCCATTCGAGTTTGCAAACACCTACTATAGGATCACCGGTTCCGCCGCGGTATCAACACCTACCTACCACCGTCTTCCAACAGGTAAGTACCCTGTCAAGCCTCATGGACTAATTTGTAATGGTTAATGTGAACGTTATGTGCGTGACTCTGTTTGTATTATCCTAGCCATATCAAGTTGTTTAGTTTAAATACGACCGAAGTAACTCATGCCTTGTTTCATATGAACGTGGAAATCCCCGGGATCCCGAACAACTGTTAAGCCGTCAGTTTGTAATCTCCAAACTAGCCCCGTCTACCCTTACGTGAAGAGCATCGGTTTTCTTACCCAGCTGTGAAATTTTACGCTGTTTTGGCACTATGGAACATAGAACTCATAATCGCTTTGTTTTTACGGTTTTATGAAATGCATGTCCCTTATTTTTCATAGTAGCAATGTAGTGGCCCATAGAAACATTTCAGTTTTGCACAAGGATTATGAAAAAACATATGATATAAATGTTTAAACTGATGAAAGAGCCATTTAAAATTTGCAAATCAGTAGTAGAATTAGAAACTTTCAGTGCGCCGCATGCCTACAGGATTTTTTAAATGACTAAAGGTGGCAGGAGAAGGTCAAAGGCGACCTACTCAACTGGTGACAACTCAAGGGTGGAAACTACATTCCAAGATACTAGGTGCACTACAAGCGTGCTCCCAGAAGTCAAATGGGGAGATGTATTGTTGATGTATATGTATATGTAACTTCAGAATGTATTCCACATATATGTATATTGTATTCCTATAGAGATGTTATTATTCCTCTATACGGAAGTGTCGTCATTTATATTGTAAGTATCGTAACTTATACTTGATGGGTTATTAGACCACCTTGTTGGGGTTGGCCCTATATAAGTCATGTGGGTCGAAGGGTTGTTAGACCACCCTATTGGGGGTCGGCGATGTGGGTCAGAGGGTTATTAGACCACCCTATTGGGTGTCAGCCCAGTCAACATTGTGTTATGTGGTTAAGTTAAGGCCAACCTAGTAAAGGTTATTAGGCAAGTCAAGTCTAGTATAAATAGAGATCGGGAGATCTCTATTTGATCATTCTATTCTCTCACTCACACTTGGGAGAGTGGCGCACTTGTGGAGGCGGAGGCTCTGCTGCTAGGAGAAGACTATCTTTTGTATTCTGGTTGTATCATTGCTCTATCTATCTATGAGGAAGTTATTGGAGTTTTTCACCTTTATGGTTTTTCCCAAGTAAAATCTGTGTCTCTTGTGTGCTTGTATTATTTTGTCCATGATTGATATGCTATAGATATGTTGTACATGTTGTTCTCTCAGTTAAGATCCTAGATCAGATTGAAGTAAATTCTGAAAATTTAACATGGTATCAGAGCTAGCCTGAAAGAAGGCATGATATGGCATGTATGACACTTGTTGCACTTACGATGCTAGGGCTTGATATAGCAAAAACCAGTCATCGTAGCACTTTTGCTATAAATCCATTTTGGCGAAGTTTTCAGATCTGAAACTTTTACAGGTCGAAGATTAGATCCCCATGTACCTTGTGTCGAAAGGACAACCTCTAATTCGTTGTACTTTGTGATTTATGATCTATACAATATAGGGTTTCTGCCTCTTCTAGATCTGAGTCAAAAACAGGTGACCTTGGAAAAAAGGTCATAACTTGGGCTAAGAAGCTCCAAATGAAATTTCGTAAAAAGTGACAGGTAGTACACAGACTGTACTATCTCAGGAAACGTTTTCAGAGGCCGAAGTTGAACCAGTGACACGTGGAACTCCGTACAAGTTCGCTCTCCTGGTTTATCCCATAAACAAGTCACGTTGCGACACTTGGCATAACTCTCTCTCAGAGAATCTAATTGAGGTCAGACCTATCGGGATGGAAATATGACAGGTCGGGCTATCTCAGGAAAGTTTTTCAGACCCTGTGGATCGAAAAGTTCGGAGTTACACCAGAAACAATCAGGTACATATTTCTGTCAAAACAGAATTATTTTTGAGCACCTTCATTCATGGCTTCCGGAATTTAGGGTTTTGGATAAAGTTGGAATTTTTGTAATCGGAGACCACGGCTGAATGCTACTCATCAAAATAGAAATTTAGAGACCAAGATCAGAATTTTTGGTTGGGCAGAAGGCCGGGCTTGATAAAACCCTAGTTTGGGACTTTGATCAGAAAAGTGGAAAATTAGGGCTTCTGCAAAAATGAGAATTTTTGAAATCTGTGACCACGGCTGGAAGCTCCTCATAAAAATAGAAGCTTAGAGCTTTGGATCAAACCTTTTGATCGGGCAGAAGAGTGGGCTTCATCAAACCCCAGTTTGGGGTCACGTCCAGTGAGTGCGGAAGTTTCAAAGGCAAAATTGAGGAGTGAAACTTTGCAGTTTTCAAATTCTGAATATACCAGTTTGATCAGCTCATCAAGGTGCATATTTTTATCTTTTCGGAAGTTTCAAATTCAAAGTTTGAATTTTTGGGGTTTTACAGCTCCAGATCCAGTTCTTGCAAATCAAGTGGATTGGTTTAATCCTAGAAGATGATGGATTGGTCACCTGCATAAGTGAAGAAGCTCCTGTTTCAGAGGGAGATGAGACTAAGGCCTTACATAAGAAGATTACAAGCAATCTCGACAGGTATGACTCATCCAGGTATGTCCCGAGATTTGTTCATGATTAAGTTTATGATATGTTTGTCTTCATGTTATTACGGTTAGAACAATCTTGATTTTAGACTTGTCGTGTCACCTTAACAAAATTATGAATGCATACATTAGGGTGTTGACACTTATGATTGTACTAATGCATTATGGTGTTGTATGAGGTTTATGTTGTCCGCTAACATGAAATGTACAACAAGAAAGACAAATCATGTTCTAGTTCAAGAACATATGATCATGATGACATGAAGACAAAGATTCATCCATTGTCATGGATCACATAGAAGATCTACTTACGAGGTATGTATAACTTGGTTCTACAATGGCTAACTTATGAGACATGCAGGTTACTAGCACAAGTCACTGAAGAGAACCAGAAGACATTATGCGGGTATGTTAGACATAACTAGATAGCATGCTAATCCAGGTATGTTTTTCCTATATCAAGCTAGAATCCTACCTTGTGTTAGTATCTTATATTGTTGTGTTGTTGATAATGATTATTCATGAAGTCATAGGTTTGAATAGTCATGGTTGTATGTATATTATGTTTTTTACCATAATTGATGATATGACTAACCAGAAGAATCATGAAGGTATAGGTTTGAATAATCACGGGTTTTATGCATATTATATCTCTTATCTTGATTGATGATTCAACTAACCATAAGAGTCCTATGATCAAATAAGAATATGTATGAGTAAAAGAAGACTTCCCTGAAACCTTGAATACGAATGTTTATTATCTGTGTTTGAAATGATCCTGACTATATATGCTTGAGATTATTGTGTTGTGATAGTATTAAGATTATACTAATAAATGTGTGATTATGTATGAGACCTCAAGGATAACACAATGATGATACTAATAAGCATGCATAGTGATTAAGGATGGATATAAGGTTATCCAGGAAGCAAAGATTAAGAGGGAGCACACTCCAGTTGTTCCTGCAAGAAAGCAAAGGAGCACACTTCAGTAGTTTCTGCAAGGATGCAGATATTCAGAGGGAGTTGACCACTTCTCACAATCCACATCAGAATGGAGTTGCAAAGATTAAGAGGGAGTCCACCCAACAACCAACCAAAGATAAGTATTTGAATTGTCATTTCTTACATAATGTTGTTCAATGATGTATATGCTTATGTTCCTAGAATTAGGTTGTGTATTATGCATATTAGAATAGTTGCATTGATGAACAGTATACTACTAATATACACGGGTAAGTGGCCTATGGCATTGTACAACATTCCATTGCTATTCATCTAGAATGAAACCTCTTTGCTGACATGTTAGGAGTTGTGCACACTCTTAACAATGTTCTGGTAGAGATTGGAAGGCATCTAGAAAGTTACGGAATATGGATAAATGTTGTATTGAAGCATTGGCTAAGATAATTGCATGACTGTATGACATATTTCTTTATGTGTAAGAATTTGTTCTGAAAACTATGAGATGTTTTCTAATCATGCAATTTAACTTGTTGTGTAGGAAAGATCATATACCATCACCTACAAAAGAAGGACTACAACATTTGTTTAGCAACAAAGTTATCTATTGAAAATATGAAGATATTGAAGTTCCCAGGATCTGGGAAGAATGCCATGATCGAGGAGTACCAGTCGATCATGAAGATGTTTGGGATACAGTCCCAAGACCTGAAGGGGAGTCTGTAGTGACTTCCAAGAGGATCTACAAGATCAAGCATGCTGCAGGTGGTAGCATAGAGACTTTTGCTCCTGTAGCCAGATACACTTCCATTAGATCCGTACTTGCTCTGGTTGCAGTGATAAAATGGAAGATACACCAGATGGATTTCAAGACAGCTTTCTTGAATTGTGTATTTGAAGAAGAAGTGTATGTGGAGCAGCCACTTGGTTCTGAGACACATGACATGGAGTCATATACGTGCAGAACTTGGTATGGTACGATAGACAGCTTTCTATCCAGTTTGGGCTTTACCAAGAGTAAAGCGGATTCCAACCTTTACTACAAGGTTGAGGAAGGCAATCCAGTGATACTACTTTTGTATATGGATGACCTGTTTATTACAGGTGAAGATAGATTGATTGCCGACACGCAGCGGAAGCTTGCTGCTGAGTTCGAGATGAAGAACTTGGCGATGATGCACTATTTGTTTTTGGCATGGAGGTGTGGCAGAGTGCAGATGGAATCTTCCTTGGACAAGGGAAGTATACAGTAGAGATCCTGAAGAGGTTCGGGATGATGGATTGCAAGGCTATGGCCACACCTATGGCATCGAACCTGAAGCTTCTGTGTGATGCTCCATCTGATCCGGTTGATGTCACGATGTATCATCAGATGATTGGGTCCTTGATGTACCTGACGAACACTAGACCAGATATTTGCTTTGCGGTGAACACATTGAGCCAGTTCCTGACGGATCCGAGAGATGTTCACTTGGTTGCTGTAAAGCATATTCTGAGGTACCTGAAGGGTATAGTTGATTATGGGCTCAAGTATGATGCGAATCAAAAGTTTAACCTGCAGGGTTATGTTGATTGGGCAGGTAGTGCTGCAGATAGGAAGAGCACTTATGGGTGCTGCTTCAGTATGGGAGTAGGTGTGATATCTTGGTTTAGCAGGAAGCAGTCCTGCGTAGCACTGAGTACAGCCGAAGCATAACAGTTTGTGATGGATGAGCAGGTTGCATATGTATTGACCAAGCCGTTGGCCAGAGTGCAGTTTGAGTACTTTAGAGAGAGGCTTGGTGCACTTCAGATCGAGGTTCATTCCAAAGGGAAGTGATGAGTCCAGAAGATGCAGATGCACATGAGCTTTTCTGACATGGTTGATGTGTTCTCCTATGGTCGTGATGTAATTGTTGAGCCATTCTCACATGGTGGTAGATGTGTTCTCCCATGGTGAAAAAGTAAGGGCTGGAGCCTTCCCCGAATGGTGGTAGATGTGTTCTCCCATGTCGGTGGTGTAAGTACTGGATGATGTGCATCTGGGCTGTGCTTCGTGGACGATGAGATGATCTGAAGAAGACGATGCTATGATGATCAGGAGGATCATTGTCATGTCCCAAATTTGGCATTGGGTCACAATGGTCTAATCACATTAGCCCTATTCATTAGAGTTTGTCAAATTGATGCTAAAGGTCAAATAATTGCCAAGGAGGAAAATTACTAGTTTCCTAGGTTTGGGGTGGAAGCTTTGGGATTTGGAATAATGGGGATAATAAATGATGTTTGAACATTAGAATGGAATAAATATTTAATAAAGGAGCTAAATAAATATATACAAGTGAAAATCAAAGTGGCATTTCATGATGAAGACACATGGAGGAAGTGGGACCCACATATGGCTAGATTTCCCCACTACATTTGGCATCATTCTCTCACCAATTCGAATTCAAGGTGAATGGTAACATACTTGGGGGAGTCCAAAGGGTATTATTCATTGCATGACTCATCCAAGGTCGAAATATAGAGGAAGAGTAACTCCCATGGAAGAGGAAGAGGCAATTTGGAGCTAGTGAGACACTTGGGCTAGATTCCCTAGCTCTATGACAACAATGATGAAGATGCTATGACACCTATGACACAAATCAGACCTGAAGGCTGACATATGACATATATGACATGTCAGGGCTAAAAATAGACTCCAAGAGGGCGCTCAAGGGTGTTAGGGCAGCTAAGATGCTTCCACATGTGATTTGGTGGAAGTGGGAGACTAGGAATTGTTGTACAAGTGGCGTTCTTTGGAATCTCTTCCCAACTTGAGTTGGCATGAGTCTCTTGGAAGGAATTCGACCCATGGAGGACATTAGAAGTTTATAAATGTCAATAACAAATAAGGAAACCAGCTTTTGATCATTTGTAGAATTTGCAATTGCATTTGTGAAGAGGGAGAGCTAGTGGATGACTAGTTTCTTGCCTTAGCCAATTTCGAGGGTGAAAGATTCCCATCCAAGTTGGTAATTGGAAAGGCCATTCAGACCTTTCATTTGGAGCTTTAATGGAGTCTTTATTTGCAGGTGTAAGCTACAGGGCAGCTCATGGTTTCTTCTATTGCAGCTCACTCCTTCAACCATTTCCAGTTTTGATGGCATATTCTTGATCCTTGAGGGAGGGCGTTTTTGGTGAGCTATTGTACTCTTTGGGGAAGCTCTTTATGCTCCATTTCTTTTGTAATATGAATTAAATACTCTGTTCTGCATCTCCAAGAAGTTTCAGGTCGAAATTCCAAGTATAAATGTATAAATCTCATTTTTAATGGAAGAACAATGCCATTTCCCCACTACCTTGTTGTGAGCCAATGTATTGATGATGATTTCGAATGAATGGATGATTCTCTGATATATTTGTGATAAATATACTGCCATGGATGTCTTCTACAAGTTTCATGTACTGTACTTGAGCATTTGAAGCATTTTTACTCAGTTTAATTGCATTGGGAGAAGAAATAGTGCCATTTCCCCAAGGGTCGAATTGGTGATTTTTGCAGTTGAATGGGAGAGGGTGAGAAAAGTTTTAATAAACCATTAATGGTGCATATGAGACCTTAATAACATAATTAACACATTACATACCTCTGTTCATAAATTTGAGTGGGTTTGGAGGCATTTGGAAAGCCATTTTCAGTACTTACCTTAGGGGGATTTGAACCCCAAATTACTAGTAAAATTGCATACTTGGTCCAGAATCTTAAGAGAGTTTGCAGAGGTCTTTTGGTGGCTATATGTTATCCCTGAACATCATATTCAATCCCTAATATCATTCATAAACCTTCCTTGAATATTTGAAGGCATTTGGAGTCAATTTGAGACCTAGAGACCAATACTAGTCAAAGGGAAATCACTAGTAAAGTTACCTACATTGACCAGAATTGAAAGAGTATTTGCAGAAGTGTTTTAAAGGTAAAAAGGCATCCCTGAAACACATATTTATGTTCTAATATCATTCATATACCTTCTCAGAAGATTTGGGATCATTTGGGGCAAATTTGGGACCTAGAGATCGAAACTAGTCAAAGGTCGAATTAAGGAAAAAAGTGGAAAATTGCAATTTTAATAAAATTCCTAACAAGGGACATTACAATCATGGATGATGAGCATCATGACGATGCTCCAGTTATTGCTCTATATGTATATGTACGCATCATGTTTGATGCTGGATATGATCAGTTGGATCATTTGTATGTATTTTGTATATGCATAATGTTGGATTCTTGGACCATGTATCTATATATGTATCAGGTGGATACATTGTATAATCAGGTAGATCATGTATGTTGATATGTATCAGGTATGATCAGGTGGATCATGTATTTGTATTTGTATCAGGTGAATACATTGTATGATCAAGTGGATCATTTATGATGATATGTATCAGGTAGATACTTGGTATGTATCAGGTAGATGCAGTGTATGATCAGGATGATCATAGATGACGAGCTTCAGGATGTTGCTCCAGATGACATGCAGCAAGATGTTGCAGTGATGATGATTAGGATGATCATGTGTACATTAGGATGATATATGATGAGTATCAGGATGATACTTTGTGGCTGTGGATAGGTTGTGCAAAGGAAATCCTAGATTTGTTCTAGGTCACATCCAGTATGAAAAAGGACTGGCACTGTGTATCACATGTAAGACTTGGGAGATCCTATAGGTTGGAGTTGTGTACCCGTAATAGCCTGGGATGCTCTTTCGAGGGTTTATGATAGTGGGCCACATGTAAGACCTGGGAGATCCGATAGGTTGGGCTGTGTGCCCGTAATAAGCCCTGGGATGCTCTTTCAAGGGTTTGTGGTGGGCTGCTACATGTAAGACCTGGGAGATCCGATAGGTTGGGCTGTGTGCCCGTAATGAGTCCTGGGATGCTCTTTTGAGGGTTTGTGGCAGAGGTCACATGTAATCAGTCCTGGAGATCTTGCCAGTCGTGCTTAGGCACATAAATGTTCCTGGGATGCTCTTTAGAGTTCTTGTCGGCCGTGCTATGCACATAAAAGTTCCTGGGACACTCTTTTAAGGTTTTGTGACAGTCACATGTAATACGTCCTGGAGATTTGGACAAGATGAAAAAGGCCTCAGATGCTCTTTAGGGTTCTTGCTAGTCAAGAGACTCTTTTAAGGTTTTGTGACGCACGTAATAAGTCCTGAGGATTCCACAGTATGGCCAATGATGATGAAGACCTGCAGGTGGTGGGCCTACATCCAGTATGAAAAAGGACTGGCTCTGTAGAACTTCTATGATGAGTAGATTCAGAGATTGATTGAGATAGCAGCAGCAGTGACGATGATGATGATTCGAGGATGATGATTCAATGATGATGATCCAGAGAAGAAGACTCGTGCTAGAAGACCTGTGTTGAGAAATACCTTCCTAGTTAAGAGGGAGTGTTGATGTATATGTAACTTCGGAATGTATTCCACATATATGTATATTGTATTCCTATAGAGATGTTATTATTCCTCTATACAGAAGTGTCGTCATTTATATTGTAAGTGTCGTAACTTATACTTGATGGGTTATTAGACCACCTTGTTGCGGTCGGCCCTGTATAAGTCATATGGGTCAAAGGGTTGTTAGACCACCCTAGTGGGGTTCGGCCATGTGGGTCAAAGGGTTATTAGACAACCCTATTGGGTGTCGGCCTAGTTAGCATTGTGTTATGTGGTTAAGTTAAGGTCGACCTAGTAAAGGTTATTAGGCAAGTCAAGTCTAGTATAAATAGAGATCGGGAGATCTCTATTTGATCATTCTATTCTCTCACTCACACTTGGGAGAGTGGCGCACTTGTGGAGGAGGAGGCTCTGCTGCTAGGAGAAGACTATCTCTTGTATTCTAGTTGTATCATTGCTCTATCTATCTCTGAGGAAGTTATTGGGGTTTTTCACCTTTATGGTTTTCCCCAAGTAAAATTTGTTTCTTGTGTGCTTGCATTATTGTGTCCATGATTCATATGCTGTAGATATGTTGTACATGTTGTTCTCTCAGTTAAGATCCTAGATCAGATTGAAGTAAATTATGAAAATTTAACATGTATACCGTATGATAAGAGACCAGGACTTCCCTGAGGCTCTTCTTGAAGAAGAATGTCTGTACCGAAACATCAGAAACTCATGTATATCCAAAGCCTCCACTCATCCAGAACTCTTCCCCTGCTCAGAAGTAATTGGATGGCTTCTGCGGAATGCGAATACCGAGACAAGAGTTCTGTCAGACAGTAAAGGAGAAGCTTTTGCTTCATTTAACCCATCATATATCTCAACGGCTTATAAATTGCCCAAGCCCTAGCAGTGGCTGGATGATGCATGGCTCGAAGAAATCAAGATGGACAATCTGGAGATGGCTAGGAAACTGCTAGTCTCGGTAAAGCAAATTAGAAAAAAGGATAGTGAGGAGTATTAGGTTCAAAATCTGAGGCCCCCTTTCAGATTGATCGCTCTCATGCTAAGAAGAATCTTTGGAAGACCCAATGGGACGATGTTTATGCTGCAATGGGTGCCCATCATCCACTATGTGGCGTTCAAAGGAACAATTTTTAACTGGGCTGATATTCTCTCAGACAGCTTAACATCAGCTATAATTGCTGCATAAGAAGGGTTAGTGGAGAAAAGGGCAGAATGTTATATGGCATCCTACTTGATAGATTGTGTTGTGGCAAAGTGTCCCTTTCCCAAGTTAGGATGCATATGGAACTCGATCGAGACCTCAGTATTCATTGCCTACAAAATCTTCTGGGTTCAGAATTACAAGAGGCATTACAAACTCATTTGTGAGGAGTTTATCATGCCTCTATACGAATTAATGTTCAACGAGGAACCCAACTGCTTATCTGAGAACGCCATGGAAGTCCTAGAGAACTATGGTGATTTCTATTTTTCATCAGAAGGCGCCTACATAAGAATGTATGGATGTTCTAAACCTTCGTATATCCTACCAAGATATGCCACTGATGATGTGGTCCACAAGGAGGAAGTGAGGCAAGTGTTCATTGATGTGGTAGATAGCACCTTGTACAAAGCAAATAAGGCTACTTTCCCACCTTTAACTTTCTATGTTGGGGCCTACAAGCTCTCAGGAATTGCAATTGTAGAAGAGTTCGTTGCAGAACTAAAAGACTTTCACTTTGGGGAAAGAATTTTTTGGAGGAACGATCGACAAGGCAAAGCGGCACGACATTGCAAAGAATTCCATGCCAACTTCGAATACACCCACTATTATGATGAGGAAGAAGAAGCGTATCGAGGGGTCAGTACAATGACCGAATTACAGATCTGTCGACTAAGTAAAGTCGCGGCCAGTTCTAGCTCTGGCACTGTGAAGGGTGCAAAACAACAGAAGGAAAAGGAAACAACTGAAGTTGCTCAAACTCTCTCTAAAGAAGAGCAAGAGCTAAAGGAAGCAGCCGAGAAAATTCAAATAGAAACTACTAAGAGAGCAAACAAGGCGAATGAAGATTAACTCCGGAAAGAAGAAGCTCAAAGGATTCAAGCAGCTGAAGATGAAGCTCGAAGAATTCAGGAGGAGAAAAGAAGTAGGCTGGAAGGAATTGCCCATCAAGAGGAAGATGACAAACTGAGAAGGGAATGAGAGGAAGAAGCAAAAAGAAAAGAAGAAGAAGAAAAGAAATCCAAAGAAGATGCTGACCCCAAAATCCCAAACATACAAGACTTGGATATGGGTTCCCCCATAAGGGACCTCCCAATTGTCCCTTTCACACCATCCAAGAATAGTACAGTGTCCCAATGGGATAAGTTTACTTACAACAAGAAACGGAAATCCATTGTTAAAGAAACAGTGACCAGAATGAAGACGCCTTTTCAACCAGATGTTGTCACCAGGCATGAAACCACAGTCATGCAAGGTACCCAACATGCGCACAAACTCATGGCATCTATCTCTGTGGCCTCTATTCTAGCAACTGCCGACAATGTTGACATATTATTAGATAAGTTGGAATTGGAGAAGGAGAAAGCCCATCATCTGCATGAAACTTTGGTTTAAGAGCATAATTATTCAAATTTGGTGGTTGAGAAATGTGACACCCTTGTGCAAGAATAGGAAGAAATTAATAGAATATTTCAGCATCTAGAAGCTGAAAAGAGAGCTTTGGTGATACAGATGAGAACTCTGGAGACAGAGAAAACAGCTCTAGAAAGCTGCAACCTACAGTTGGAGTCCGAGAAATTTGATACTGCTCAACAGATTGATGACCTAAAGGAGAGCGTTGAAAAGCTGGAAGAAAAGGAAGAACTGCTATAACATCAAGTACAACTCGCAACCAAAAAGGTTGGTGACCTGGGACCCTTCCATGAGCAGGCTTGTGAAATTATGAAAAGGATACACGAGATTCAAGAGCTCACGGCGGAGGAAATCTACAAGTTGAAGGAAGTGGTGGTTAGGATCAAAGAAATAAATGCCGAGGCCACTAGGAATAGGAGAAAGTATGTACGTATTAGCGAGGACATTAGAAGGAAAATGGAATGGAGAGAGGGAAGATCAGGATTCCCAGAAAGACTCCCTTTTAAGTCCATCACCGGTTTCAAAGCAGATATTCGCCTCTTAGGGTTTTTCCAGAATTACGGAGTAACGTTGAATGAAGTGGCCATGGTCACTCTTGAACAGTGTGGGAATTTGTATTTGAAAATACAGACCACCCAAGAAAATTTCCAGGTGAAGATGCCCCAAACTATAGAGGAGTTTCCAGACAAAGCCCAACGTTTGTCTGATCTAAGGGAGGGGTTGAATGCTGAAGTTGACTATGTTAGGAAGGTAGACTCTTTAACCTCAGAGGACCTTCATGATTGGATTGGCCAGGACACAATTCGCGCACATATCCTAAATGAGAGTCTCCAAGTTACAATAGTAGAATTCGCTAATCTAGAAGAAGAGCTAGCCAAGCATGAAGTCTCTCTGAAAACCATGCTTCCTCTTGATGCAAACAATATCATAAAAGAGACCAGTCTCTGGGTGAAGCATATAGCAGAAACATACAAGATGTTAACAGCAGGAACACATCAAGTAATAGCATTAGGAGCAGAGGCATCAACTTCCATGGAATTCCCAGCAGCAACAGTGGCTCAGACCCCAACAGGAGTATCAGCTTCAGCAGAAACGCCCAAGTTTGCAAAGGCATCAGCTCATAAATAATCTACCTTCTATCTTATTTCGTGGGTCTGCAACCAACGTCTTTTCCTTCAGTCTACCTATGTGTTAATTATTAGTGACATTTGGGCCTCCATCACATTCATTTTTGTAATATTTTGGGTCTTTATTCTTTTTGTGACATGGCACTACAAGAAAAATTAGAGGAATATGGACGGTTAGGGTATAGGTGGCAGCTCTTGGAGCATTTTGTAAAGCTATATATAGCTGAATAGGAGAGAATAGAAGGACTTTTGGCAGGTGAAAGGACGTTTCTGTCTTGTATTTGAACTATTTCTGCTACATGAATAAGAAAATCGTTTTGGCCTGTGGAAGCCGGCGCAACATTTTGCTTGGGATTGTGTTGGATAATTGCTGAACTATTTCTACATCTTTCATACATTTTCTGTGAGATCTTTCCTAGCTATTGTGAATTAATTCTCTACTATGAATGATTTCATTTTCTTTGCAAAATTTCTGTATTAATGAGTAATAGAATGTTTATCTCTATCATAGCTATCTTTGATAATCTTTATTTTCTGCTGTAAATGCTTCTATTCAATTTAAACAGCTATCTGTGGAGTTTTTGGTTGCATTTCCAGTTTATTACTCATCCTTTAAATTTGTTCCTTACGAGGATAGATTAATTTAGGTTTATTTAGCTTAGAATATATTTGTTTAATGCATGTTTTTAATTTAGGGCACTTGCATATCATCTGAAACATAAAATATATAAACGATGGATCGGGCCGCAACTGGTAAAATAAACAAATCTTTAAACTTACACGGTAGCTGGACCGTTAACCGGACGGATTCCCTACACCAAACGGTGGACGATCTAATTGGGATCGCTTACTGGGGAGAATCCCTTGCTGATTGATGCTACGATTTTCGAGGCATCAATAGTTTTTGGCGCTAGAAGGAGGGCCGCCAGTGCATGGCTGGCAGAAGAGACCCTTTTGTTAGAAACTTTTCCACTGAAAACCCGTCTGAAACAGTTATCCTAGACATTCCATATCTGGAATCAAGAAATCAAGAAAATCCTAATTCTGAGACAGAATAGCAAGAAACATTGTATGCTGCCCCTTTTGAGGAAGTAAACTGCTTCAGGAGACATACTCGCTCTTACGTTAGAAGTCTTGGAGGACTAACCACAGTTCCTCTATTACCCAGAATCAGAGCTCCTCGAAAAAACCCTCAGTGTTCAAGGGATTCCGTTATCATTCAAAGTCTAGAAGAATTATTAGATTTATCTCTAGAAGAAATCACTGAACCTTTTTACGAAGTTAGACCCGAGACTCCCACAAATCAAGAACAGTAGCACACTTCAAGGCATACTCCTCATAACTCACCACCGCATACACCACCACATTCTCCATCGAGAGTCATGGCCATACTCGCATGGAGAGCAAGAGGAGCATTAAATGTAGTCGGACCATTCCATGATTTTCCAAAAAACCCAGAAAAGGTTTTACCTAAGTATGACCCTGGCAAAGGGATTTCTGCTGAGGATCACCTTAAAAGTTTTTATTTAGCTCTAAATCTTCTAAATGTGGAATACGAAGACGTGGTCTGTCTCCTTTTTCCTTATAATTTTGAACCCAAAGTATCTTCCTGGTATTTTAGTCTGCAAGCTAATTCGATAACAAGTTGGGAAGATTTTGAGAAGTGTTTTCTAAAAAAGTATGGCAATCAGAAAACTGTAGCTACTCTTATGAAAGAATTGTTGTCTATGAGAATTGAAAAGAATGAGAAATTTCAAGAGTTTAACCAAAGATTCACACCATTGTTAAATAATTTCACTGATGCAACAAAGCCTGCTGAGGAATGCTTAGTAGAATATTATACAACAATTCTTAAATCCCCGCTAGCAATGTTCGTCAAGAGAACGAAAAATCCTACCCTGACAGAAAATTTTGAGGAAGCCAAGAAAGTAGAAGAAGAGGCTGATAGCATTGCCAAACATGCTCTCGATGTAGAGGCCAAGCCGACAGCTGTTAAGAAACCTTTTCTATTAACTAGGGATAAAGAAGAACCCACAACAGATTTAGAAAATGTCATAAAAGTGATGCAAAAACTCTCCAATAAAATTGTGGATCTAGAGAAAGATAAGGCGACTAGTTTTTCAAGGCCACCTTTCAAACCTTTCTATAAAAGGAAAGAAGAAAATGGACAGTCAACCCCACCGGTAAACAATTATGCTGTACTAAACTTAAATGAAATAGGCATGGACCACTTCTGCACTTTCCATCAAGAACAACACTCGGAGAAAAGCTATCCACAATGGATCAATTCGATGAGTTTAGTAATGAACCAAATGTTAGAGGCACAAATGCCTGAGCAAACAAACCCCCAACAAGAACCAATTCTTGAGAGTGAAGATCTTGCTCCCGACACTATGATGATCCTTTGGGATTGGAATCCTACCCAAGAGCCATCTTGTGAAGATTTTGTAGATGAAGTGCAAACAACATCTATTAACATCACTACCAGAAGTAAAGGCCCAGTGATTGATCCGATAATAGAATCACCTAAAGCTAGATCTAATCAAATACCGAAGCGGCACATAACTGTCATTCCTCCCCAACCCAAGACAAACCTGGCAGTTGCTCCTATGGTGACTAAAGAACCAAACTCATAAATAATCAAACAACCACAAGCTTCTTTAAACAAAACATAAAATCAATCGAAGATTTCAAAGGAATGTGATATGAGCTATGATATAATCGAAGATATTAAGAAAACAAAAGCAAACGTTTCCATTTTTTATATGTGTAGCTTGCCGCAACAGAGAAAGAGATTGATGGAGGCCTTTGATCCACAAAAAAGTGCCTCATCAGAAAACACTGATGAAAACTCGGAAATTAACGAAGCAAGTATTGTCGGAAAATAAAAATATTAAACTCTACCTTTCCTCTTAACCTTTGAGATTTTTAATCACAATGTGCATAATTGTTTGGTCGACTCAGGTGCTAGTTTGAATGTCATGCCTTTGTCAATTTACAAAAGGATTAATGGACAATCGATCCCATCCCCATCTCAAATCATTCAATTAGATAGAACTGCTGTCAAGGTTATTGGTGAATTGAAAGATGTACTTATTAGGTTGTCATCCGAATCTAGGGTATGCCAATTCATTGACATAATGGTGGTCGATATCCCTGAGGCATATGGTTTAATTTTGATGAGAGATTGGTCTGCGAAACTGAATGGTTATTTTGCAACGGATTGGTCTCATTTGTGGTTGCCCTATCAAAATAGGAAAAATCAAATCAAGATATTAAGAGAGCCACACATGAAACAAAATGTTACTCAGCTAGAGGAAAAAAATGAAGCTGTAGCTTTTTCATCTTCAGTGTTAAGAAACTATTTCTTAGAAATCGAACCTGGGAATTATCAATCAGAAGATGTTAGCCATGATTCAGACAAATAGTCCGATCTCCTTCATTTTTCACGAACTGATGATATTGATTGTAACATAGTAAATTTAGTTACTAACTTAGATAGCAATAGTACTAACTTAGTTAAAAAAGAAGCTGGTTTTTGGACTCTCTACTTTGATGGCTCCAAAACTCAAGAAGGATCAGGAGCTGGTTGTGTTTTAATTGATCCCGAAAGAAATAAGCATTTTTTTATCTTGTGGATTAGAATTTGAATGTACGAATAATACTGCTGAGTATGAAGCTTTGATCCATGGGTTAAAAAAAGCTATTGGTTTGAATGTCAAATATTTGAAAGTGTTTGGTGATTCATAAATAGTTGTTAGGCAAATAAGGAATACAATTCATTGCCTTTCACCACACTTAAATGGTGATCAAGCTGAGGTTTGGGATCTTGCTAACACCCAAAAAGTGCCCACTAGCTCATTTCCTTATTCACATGACCCATTTGTCCACTTTTTCACCATTCGAGCCTCTAAAGCCACCAAAAGGTCACCAAAAGACCTTAATACACCCCTTTTTCTACTCAAAATGAATATTTTTCCTCAAAAAGCATAAAAAACCCTAAAAAAGGGTCCAAAATTCCCAAAAATATTAAAAAGGGAATAAAAATATTCAAAATATTCAAAAAAGGAAAAAGGAGGGAAAAGGTACCTAAACCATGTTGGTCAATACCGTTGGTTCCTCAAAACCATAATGGTATTCCCCACCACCAAAAACTATAAAAAGGTGTTAGAGGCTCCTCACTTTCCATCCATCCATCATCCTATCCTCATGCTGTCAAAATCTCTCATGAGCTTTTGACCATTATAGCTATCTTGGAGAAGAGACCTTTGGAACTTGGAGCTACTCACCTTGGAAGTTGCTCAACACAAATCCTCACCATTTGAGGTATCTTAATATAATACTCATTCTTTTTACTTCTTGTTCTTGAATCATTTTCAGAAAATTTTATTTGTTATATGTACATGCTAGTTTAGTTTAGATTCAGATTTATAATAATTGTTTTTGCTTTCAATCTTTGAAACTGCTATCACTTGTTGATAGGTGCCCATTGCACTAAGCTTGGTTGCAAAACCAAGCCAACAGATCTGATTTCATGTTTTTGACACTTTCAATATTAATTCTGTTCCTAGGTTGAAGAATGTTGTAGTTGACTTGTTAGCAACCTCTAATTCCATATTAGTGCCCACTAATAAAAAATGCTCTATTGAATTAATTTTCAGGCCCTCTGTTCCGGATAACATCACAAATCTCAGAGTATTTGATGATGATGATCAAATCATTAATCTCTTAACAAATGAAGATGTCTTCCAAGAGGCTATAATAGATGAAGTGCAACATGATTGAGATTTACAAAATAAAGATGGTGTAAAAGGAAACTTCACGCCCAAAGGCGTGAGAACTCTTGAAGTGTTATTTGATTTACAAAGCAAGTTCAGAAGACCTGTAAATGCTAAAAATCACAGCTCATCCATGCAGCATGAGTTAATAAATCTGGGCACGGAAGCTGAACCAAAATATATTAATCTTGGTAAGTGCTGCACGTCAGGCGAGAGAAGTAAATTCATCAAGTTGTTCCAACAATATAAAGATGTGTTTTCTTGGACCTACGACGATCTGAAAACATATGATACTGCATCATTCAACACATAATACCAATGAAGGAAGGTGTCAAACCTTTTCAACAACAATTAAGAAGGATGCACCCGACACTCAAGCCTCTAATTCAGAAAGAGTTAAAAAAATTGTTGGATGCCAAGATTATTTTCAAAGTCCGACATTCTGAATGGGTGGCTAATTTTGTTCCCATGCAAAAGAAATCAGGAGAAATCAGACTGTGTGTAGATTTCCGGAACTTGAACAGAGCTTCCGATAAAGACAACTATCCTGTGCCCCCAATGGAACAAATCTTGCAGATGGTGTCAGGATCAGAACTTTTCTCCCTACTAGATGGTTTCTCTAGTTACAACCAAGTGCTAGTAGCGGAGGAGGACTGACTCAAAACCACTTTTCGCACGAAGTGGGGAACCTTCGCATATCGAAGAATGCCTTTTGGCTTAATCAACGCAGGAGCTACTTTTCAGCGAGCCATGGACATTGCTTTCCGAGGATTGGGCGGTCAATGTGTTGTAGTTTACTTAGATGATGTGACAGTTTTCTCAAAGAAAAGGGAAGACCATGTTTTCCACTTAAAGCAAATCTTTGATCGCTGTAGGAAGTATGGTATCTCTTTAAACCTTAAGAAAAGTGTTTTCGCTGTTCTTGAAGGCAAACTTTTGGGTCATATCATTTCAAATGAGGGAATCTCGATAGATCAAGAGAGAGTACAAGCTATCAACAAGATTCCCATGCCCCACAGTAAAAAGTCTATGCAATCATTCATGGGCACCATAAATTTTGTTCGAAGGTTCGTACCAGACTTCGCTCAAATCATTAAACCTTTGCAACAAATGGTCAAGCAGAGTGTACAATTTAAGTGGACAGACTTGGAAAAGGTTGCATTTAAATAAGTCAAAGCTATCATATCCAAGGCACCTTCTTTAAGAAGTCCATATTTTGACAAAGATTTTATAATGTACACTTTTGCTTCTGATAACTCTCTCGCAGCTGTGCTTACTCAAAAGGCGGAATCAGGAGATGAATACCCAATTTCTTTTATGAGCACTGGTCTGCAGGGTGCTGAAAAGAATTACCCTGTGGTAGATAAGCAAGCATACATAGTTTTCAAAGCAGTAAAGCAGTCCAGGCCATATATTCTAAAAAATAGAACTAAAGTCATAGTTCCTCATCCTGCTGTCAGATCTATTTTCGTTCAGAAAGAATTGGGAGAAAGAAGAGGAAACTGGGTCACTGCTCTTCAATACTATTACTTAGAATTCAAACCAGCCACTATTATCAAAGGTCAAGGTTTCTGCAAATTGCTTACTGAAAATCTAGTCGATGAAGAGATAGATTGGAGGAATGAAGCCGAACTGAACATGATTGATGTATGTCCTATTTTTACAACGCCGGAGTCTTGGTACAGGGACCTAGTGCATTATCTATAGTCAGGTTACTTGCCAGAGCATTGGAATCCGAAGCAAAGAAGAGCTCTCCGTCTCAAATCAACAGCATACCAAATCATTGAAGGAGTACTCTTTAGGAAGAATTACGATGGCATTTTCCTCAGATGTTTGGAGAAAGCATATGCGAACAATGTGGTCAAATAATTACATGGTGGCCCCGCCGGGGGACATTACTCTGGAGATACTACAGCTCATAAAATCCTTAGGGATGGGTACTATTGGCCCACTCTTTTCAGGGATGCCCACGCTTATGCTAGAAATTGTGACGTATGCCAATAAGCGCCAGAAAGTTACCAAAGGCAATTGGACCCTTGCAGGAAGTTATTATCTTTGAACCATTCAAGCAATGGGGTATAGACATTATCGGTGAAATAAACCCCAATTCCTCGCTCCAACACAGTTATATTCTAATGTCTATAGATTATTTTACAAGATGGGATGAAGCTGTTCCATTGCGTAAAGTAAATAAGGACGCAGTCATCAACTTCCTGGAGGAACATATCATAACCAGGTTTGGGGCTCCAATTTCCCTAGTCTTTGATAATGCGCCTTATTTTTCGTCAATGAAGATTAATGAATTCAAGTATGAGAAAGGGATTAAACTACATTATTCAGCCAATTACTATCCCCAAGGAAACAGATTAGTTGAGTCTACTAATAAAAATCTCATCCGAATCCTTAAGAAAACTGTGATTGAAAATCAAAGAAGCTAGCACATAGCCCTCCCAAACACCTTATGGGAAGATAGAGTCACTCCCAAGAATGCCTTAGGGGTTTTCCCGTTCACCTTAGTCTATGGCAAGGAAGCCATCCTTCCTCCAAATATTTTACTCCCATCGTTGCAGTTTCCCAAGCTTCCCGAGGTTCTAGCAGTCAAGCCCTACAATTCAGAATTGATACCCTGCTAAAACTGAAGAGTCACAACAAAAAGCCAAAGACCAATTCCATCACCACCAAGACATAGTCAAAAGATGGTTTGATAAGAAGAAATCTGGTAAGAGAAACTTTGAGGTAGGTGACTTAGTTCTGAAATGGGACCACCAGCATGAAGGTAAGGGAATGCACACAAAATTTCAACACTTATGGGTTGGCCCTTACCAAATTTCTGAAAATCTTGGCCCGTCAACCTATAAATTGAAATACCTACAAGGGGAGGAATTAAATCTCCCTTTCAACGACCTCTCCTTGAAACAATACTTTGCATGAGTCTTAGGTGGATTCTTGTACATAAATAAGACACTGTCTTTTCTTGTCTGGTTTGTTCTATTTTCTTTTGTTTCATTTTTAATTGCTTTGATCACCCTTTAGTCTGCTAGCTAGTTTGATTTGTTTTCTTTTGTTTGTTTTGTCCCTTTTGTTTAAAGTCCTTTGTTTAAATAAATCTAAGCTCACTTTTGGTGTAGCTGAGAGGTGAGACTCCAGAAGAAACTCAAAAAGACGGTCATGAAGAAGCTCACTGATAAAGGGAATATATATTTGTGACTTTGCTTTCACTGATTGGTTCCCTGGAATGCAGAGATCCTCTTTTCTATTTGGTTAAAATAACCCCTGTCAAATAGCTAAGATTTAGCATTTCCTTTTGACTATCTTAGGGCCCCATTCACTCTAACATTAATGACTGTCTCAGGAATTTCACTATGGCGGACCCATGGAGAGGAAGCATGTCTCACAGATATATGGTATTTAAAATGATCCCATGTTGCAAGTAAAGTCAAAAGGCATATGTCAAAGAGTTTGGTTTCCAGAAATTCTCGCCTCAATTAAAGCATGGTTGAGAAAAGCAATGAAACTTTCAAATCAAGGAAGCTGTTCAAATAAACCTGCCCAACAAGGTTCTTCTCCGTTCGTGAAACATGAAATAAAACAAATCTCTCTCTCACACAAAAGGACATTATGGATGGAAGAACCTATACCAATTATTGAAGGCATAAGAAATTTATTTCTAGAAGACTCGAAGTGACAAAAGTCGTGAATTAAAGAAACATCCAAAAGGATGCGAACTAGAATGGGAATGAGGAACAAATGAATATGTCTGTGAGATATTGTCACGATCCCGTGGAGTCTTATATCAGTAGGATTCTGAAAGACATAATCTTAAAATGAACCCCACATTTTGGCCCTTATAGAGTTGTAAAGAAGTCTGAGTCAAAGTTTCCTTTTCCCTTATCACCATTATGATAAGAGTGATCACTGTACTCTCTAGAGCTGAACTATGAAGACATTTTGTTGCACATGTAATCAACGCTTTGTAAGTTTCCTAACCTTGAGATGATTTTGTTTCAGAGATCTGTGTTCGCCAGCAAATCGCCAATTGTTGTTGTTGCAACATCCCCCCCCCCCCCCGATTTTTTTCAAAATATTGGGGCCCCTCCTTTGGTTTTGAGAAGAAGTTTGCCCAAGAGTCGCTAGGCATCAGAGTCTTTCCTAGCTTAGTTTCCCTAAAGAAAGATCTTTTGCTTGCCTTACTCTTTGAGTTTATTTTCACTTTTCAGCCTAAGTAAGACTCAAGATTCTGAGCTGCAGAGATGGAAGTTCTGAGCTAACTTTGCCGCAATGGTGGAAGAGTTGGTCCAAACTTGCCGAAACGGCAGAAGAAAAGGACCAAGTCAAGCCGCGGCGGAAAACTCATCTTAAGCTTCCGAAAAGGAGAAACATTTGACCAAGTGAACCCGCGGCGGAACAAATTCACCAAGTTTCTCTGCAACTACGGGAGAATTCCTCTAACTCTTCCGCAAAAAAAAAAAATTTACAAATAAGTCACCTTTGCGGGAGGACTCGTCTATCTTTTCCACATTGGCGAAAGTCTTCAAGAAACTCTTCCGCAACAGCGGGTAGAGTGGCACACCTTTCAGAATAACTCAAATAACTTTTCCGCAAATGCGGGTAAACCTACTTAAAGTGGCCGATGCTTAGCGTCACGCTTTCCCTTAGCGTGAAAACTCGTATAATCCTCCCGCAACGGCGGGAAAACCCGGTTTCTCTTTCCACAGCTGGAGGAGAACTTACCCTAATCCTTCCGATTTTGACGGTCGCATTTAATAAGAAAAGTGTAGATTTGACCCATCTGTACGCTGCATTAACCCCGTTTAATGGTATGCAACCACCCTATTAATAGCTCGCGCTTGTTGATTTTATATATATAGGGCATGAACCCCGTTGGGTTTTCATTATTTTCATTGGTCAGAGTGCTCTTTCAGTTTCCATTCGATTTTGCAAACACCTCCTACAGGCTCACAGGTTCCGCCGCGGTATCAACACCTACCTACCACCGTATTCCAACAGGTAAGTACCCTGTCAAGCCTCATGGACTAATTTGTAATGGTTAATGTGAATGTTATGTGCGTGACTCTGTTTGTATTATCCTAGCCATATCAAGTTTTTTAGTTTAAATACAGCCGAAGCAGCTCATGCTTTGTTTCATATGAACGTGGAAATCCCCGGGATCCCGAACAACTGTTAAGTTGTCAGTCTGTAATCTCCAAACTAGCCCCGTCTACCCTTACGTGAAGAGCATCGATTTTCTTACCCAACTGTGAAAGTTTACATTGTTTTTGTGCTATGGAACATAGAACTCATAATCGCTTTGTTTCTACGGTTTTATGAAATGCATGTCCCTTATTTTTCATAGTAGTAATGTAGTGGCCCACAAAAACATTTCAGTTTTGCACAAGGATTATGAAAAAACATATGATATAAATGTTTAAACTGATGAAAGAGCCATTTAAAATTTGCAAATCAGTAGTGAAACGAGTAGAATTAGAAACTTTCAGTCAGCTCTTAGGCCTTAACAGTATGAGTAGAATGATAATTTGAATTGCTGACAGTGTGCCACATGCCTACAGGATTTTTTAAATGACTAAAGGTGGCAGGAGAAGGTCAAAGGCGAACTACCCAACTGATGACAATGCAAGGGTGGAAACTACATTCCAAGATACTAGGTGCACTACAGGCGTGCCCCTAGAAGTCAAATGGGGAGATGTATACCGTATGATAAGAGACCAGGACTTCCCTGAGGCTCTTCTTGAAGAAGATTTTCTGTACCTAAACATCAGAAACTCATGTATATCCAAAGCCTCCACTCGTCCAGAACTCTTCTCCTGCTCATAAGTAATTGGATGGATTCTGTGGCATGCGAATACCGAGACAAGAGTTATGTCGGATAGCAAAGGAGAAATCAAGATGGACAATCTGGAGATGGCTAGGAAACTGCTAGTCTCGGGAAAGCAAATCAGAAAAAAGGATAGTGAGGAGTATGAGGTTCAAAATTTGGGGCCCCCTTTCATATTGATCGCTCTCATGCTAAGCAGAATCTTTGGAAGACCCGATGGGACGATGTTTATGCTGCAATGGGTGCCCATCATCCACTATGTGGCGTTCAAAGGAACAATTTTTAACTGGGCTGATATTCTCTCAGACAACTTAACATCAGCTATAATTGCTGCACAAGAAGGGTTAGTGGAGAAAAGGACAGAATGTTATATGGTATCCTACTTGATAGATTGTGTTGTGGCAAAGTGTCCCTTTCCCAAGTTAGGATGCATATGGAACTCGGCCGAGACCTCAGTATTCATTGCCTACAAAATCTTCTGGGTTCAGAATTACAAGAGGCATTGCAAACTCATTTGTGAGGAGTTTATCATGCCTCTATACGAATTAATGTTCAACGAGGAACCCAACTGCTTATCTGAGAACACCATGGAAGTCCTAGAGAACTATGGTGATTTCTATTTTTCGTCAGAAGGCACCTACATAAGAATGTATGGAGGTTCTAAACCTTTGTATATCCTACCAAGATATGCCATTGATTATGTGGTTCACAAGGAGGCAGTGAGGCAAGTGTTCATTGATGTGGTAGATAGCACCTTGTACAAAGCGAATAAGGCTACTTTCCCGCCTTTACCTTTCTATGTTGGGGCCTACAAGTTCTCAGGAATTAAAACTTTAGAAGAGTTCGTTGCAGAACTGAAAGACTTTCACTTTGGGGAAAGGATTTTTTGGAGGAACGATCGACAAGGAAAAGCGGAACGACATTGCAAAGAATTCCATGCCAACTTCGAATAAGTCCACTATTATGACGAGGAAGAAGAAGCGTATCGAGGGGTCAGTAACATGACCGAATTACAGATCTGCCGACTAAGTAAAGTCGGGGCCAGTTCTAGCTCTGGAACTGTGAAGGGTGCAAAACAACAGAAGGAAAAGGAAACAACTGAAGTTTCTCAAACTCTCTCTAAAGAAGAGCAGGAGCTAAAGGAAGTAGCCGAGAAAATTCAAAGATAAACTACTAAGAGAGCAAACAAGGCGAAAGAAGATGAACTCCGAAAAGAAGAAGCTCAAAGGATTCAAGCAACTAAAGACGAAGCTCGAAGAATTCAGGAGGAGGAAAGAAGTAGGATGGAAGGAATTTCCCAACAAGAGGAAGATGACAAACTGAGAAGGGAATGAGAGGAAGAATCACAAAGAAAAGAAGAAGAAGAAAAGAAATACAAAGAAGATGTTGACCCCAAAAGCCCAAACATACAAGACTTGGATATGGGTTCCCCCATAAGGTACCTCCCAATTGTCCCTTTCACACCATCCAAGAATAGTACAGTGTCCCAATGGGATAAGTTTACTTACAATAATAAAAGGAAATCCATTGTTAAAGAAACAGTGACCAGAATGAAGAGGCCTTTTCAACCAGATGTTGTCACCAGGCATGAAACCACAGTCATGCAAGGTACCCAACATGTGCACAAAATCATGGCATCTATCTCTGTGGCCTCTATTCTAGCAACTGCCGACAATGTCGACATATTATCAGATAAGTTGGAATCGGAGAAGGAGAAATCCCATCATCTGCAGGAAACTCTGGTTAAAGAGTAGAATTATTCAAATTTGGCGGTTGAGAAATGTGACACCCTTGTGCAAGAATAGGAAGAAATTAACAGAAGATTTCAGCATCTAGAAGCTGAAAAGAGAGCTTTGGTGATACATATGAGAACTCTGGAGATGGAGAAAAGAGCTATAGAAAGCCGCAACCTACAGTTGGAGTCCGAGAAATTTGATACTGCTCAACAGATTGATGACCTAAAGGAGAGCGTTGAAAAGCTGGAAGAAAAAGGAAGAAATGCTAGAACATCAATTACAACTCGCAACCAACAAGGTTGGCAACCTGGGACCCTTCCATGAGCAGGCTTGTGAAATTATAAAAAGGATACATGAGATTCAAGAGCTCATGACGGAGGAAATATGCAAGTTGAAGGAAGTGGTGGTCAGGATCAAAGAAATAAATGCTGAGGCCACTAGTTGTAGGAGAAAGTATGTACGTATTAGTGAGGACATTAGGAGGCAAATGGAATGGAGAGAGGGAAGATCAGGATTCCCATAAAGACTCCCTTTTAAGTCCATCACTGGTTTCAAAGCAGATATCTGCCTCTTAGGGTTTCGCCAAAATTACGGAGTAAGGTTGAATGAAGTGGCCATGGTCACACTTGAACAATGTGGAAATTTGTATTTGAAAATACGGACCACACAAGAAAATTGCCAGGTGAAGATGCCCCAAACCATAGAGGAGTTTCCAGACAAAGCCCAACGTTTGTCTGATCTAAGGGAGGGGTTGAATGCTGAAGTGGACTATGTTAGGAAGGTAGACTCTTTAACCTCAGAGGACCTTCATGATTGGATTGGCCAAGACACAGTTCGCGCACATATCCTAAATGAGAGTGTCCAAGTTACAATAGTAGAAGTCGCTAATCTAGAAGAAGAGTTGGCCAAGCATGAAGTCTCTCTGAAAACCATGATTCCTCTTGATGCAAACAATATCATAAAAGAGACCAGTCTTTGGGTGAAGCATATAGCAGAAACGGACAGGATGTTAACAACAGGAACACATCAAGTAACAGCAGGAGGAGCATAGGCATCAACTTCCATGGAATTCCTAGCATTAACAATGGTTCAGACCCCAACAGGAGTATCAGCTTCAGCAGAAACGCCCAAGTCTGCAAAGGCATCAGCTCATAAATAATCTACCTTCTGTCTTATTTCATGGGTCTGCAACCAACGTCTCTTCCTTCAGCCTTCCTATGTGTTAATTATTAATGACATCTGGGCCTCTGTCACATTCATTTTTGTAATATTTTGGGTCTTTATTCTTTTTGTGACATGGCACTACAAAAAAAATTAGAGGAATATGGACGGTTAGGGTATAAGTGACAGCTCTTGGAGCATTTTGTAAAGCTATATATAGCTGAATATGAGAGAATAGAAGGACTTTTGGCAGGTGAAAGGACGTTTCTGTCTTGTATTTGAACTATTTCTGCTACATGAATAAGAAAATCGTTTTGGCTTGTGGAAGCCGACGCAACATTTTGCTTGGGATTGTGTTGGATAATTGCTGAACTATTTCTGCATCTTTCATACATTTTCTGTGAGATCTTTCATGGCTATTGTGAATTAATTCTCTGTTATGAATGATTTCATTTTCTTTGCAAAATTTTTGTATTAATAAGTAATAGAATGTTTATCTCTATCAAAGCTATCTTTGATAACGTTTATTTTCTGCTGTAAATGCTTCTATTCAATTTAAACAGCTATCTGTGGAGTTCTTGGTTGCATTTCCAGTTTATTACTCATCCTTTAAATTTGCTCCTTACGAGGATAGATTAATTTAGGTTTATTTAGCTTAGAATAGATTTGTTTAATGCATGCATTTAATTTAGGGCACTTGCATATCATCTTAAACATAAAATATATAAACGGTGGATCGGGCCGCAACCGGTAAAATAAACAAATCTTTAAACTTACACGGTAGCTAGACCATTAATCAGACGGATTCCCTATACCAAAAGGTGGACGATCTAATTGGGATCGCTTACTGGGGAGAATCCCTTGCTGATTGATGCTACGGTTTTTGAGGCATCAACACAGTTATCACTCAGTTAGGGTGCCTTTTCTCACCTACCGGAGGTTATCACTCAGTTATGGCGCCTTTTCTCACCTACCAGAAGTTATCACTCAATTAGTGCATGGAATGAGTAGTTCTTCCATTGATTGCTCATCCTAACTACCTGTAGCTCCTAGTGAGCTAGTTTTGGAGTGCCACTTGTCCCTAGGACAACCTCATGCGCCTCCCTTGGAGTCTCCCTTCCCCGATTTATGCCTAGATAATTCTGTTAGACTCAATTAGACACACTTGACTGACTATTACTATTTATGACTGATACTACTGACTGGATGATGTCTCCATTGTTATCTGAGCTAAACTTTGAGTTTAGGAATTCGATTTCCCTACTTGGCTAATTCAAATCCTATATCATGCCCCTTGCAGTTCATTGTAACACATTCACTACATTCTTATTCATTGTATGATAAAGATATTTTGTCTATTATTCTGCGTTTATGAGTCATTATTGAGTGTCTACTTCTCTTCTTCTTTGCAACATACTTGAGAGTTTGATTGTGAGTTGCTACAGTTGCTATATCTCTTGCAGATTATAACAATTCTAAGCTTATGAAATGAATGAATAGACTTGCAGCAGGAAGAACCGCGTGGATGCTTTGAATGGGAATAGTACATGGGGTACTGATAAACACGAGATGTGTGACTTCCCTTTTATTCCGCACTGGATGTGTGGTAGGCACCTAGTGTGTCGTTAAGTCATCATTTAATGAATTATTTACTTGTTTGATTATAAAGGATCTCTAAATCACTATCTACATACTCGTGGACCATTCGGTGTATGATTCATGAATTACATATCAAAGACATTTAACAATGTATGCACATGCTACAGAATTAAAGAGCACGTCTGAAAAATTTTAGAAGCTAAAAAGAAAAGTAGTGACACACTACAAGAATGCAGGAGGACGACCCTGCAAGATAGGTAAATGTTTGTAATTGCTTATTTGCTTACTCTTGTAAATTCTAACACATGTGCATTTTTTTTTTTGCTTAGAAATATAGTGTTGGAATTCTGAATTTTTTTGAAAGGACATGACGTATTTTGATGAATACATATGAAGGCTGAAGTTGTGTAACTTCAATAGCTATTGTGAAACTTTATGTTTGTTTATTGAAAACTAATATGTGGAATGTTAGCAAGACATTGCAGGTGAAATCACAATAAACAATAAGTGACTATGCATAAGAGCATATGGATCCAAAGTTTTATGTTTTACATTATGCAACTAACACTTGACCAGGTAAAGCTGGTACCGAAAATGCAAACATAAGCAACGCCCAAGATAGGGAGCGGAGAAATACAGAAGATAAAGTACTGTATTCATAAAAACCCTATCTTTATTATAACGTTGTCATATGATTGTAATTATTGTTTCTTCAATATATTGGAAAGAGAATGTGTTTGCATATTGTAGAAATGCAAGGAAGAGGGATGAACATGTGAAGTAGTGCGAAAAGTGGCACAACACCGAGGACGGTGTTCTTCCAAGAGGGAGAGTATTCTAACGTCCCCATCTCTGGTAAAAATTATTTTTACCCAATTTTGTCTATTTACATGACTTAAAATCTAAACTAGTTCCGCCAATGCAAGAGAGACTGGAGAAAGGGCACTATGAACTACAAGGGGGAGAGTTTTAAAGTTGTTAAAGTCGCGGTGTTATTTGGCTTGGATTAGCTTTTGAACATGAGTTAATTTAATTTATTTATGATGTATTTGTAAATACAAATATACCTAAAAGAACATCACTCTTAGTTGACTTTTTAAATTAAAGCATGATAGCTTTTTCTATCTAAATACAAATGTATATGTATTGCCTCTAGTATATATATATGTATGTTTTATATGAGGATATATATATATGTATATATATATATATATATATATATATATATGTATATATATATATATATATATATATATATAGAAGTGCATATTTTTACTATATATTATATATATATGTTCTTTTTATGATAAAATTATAGGGAAATGAATATAACCATAATATTAAACATAATGTTGTGTTACATTTGTTATTAGTTTATATGTGCATTTTGAAAATATAGTTATGGTAAACAAAATGTTTAATAATGCTTTTGTATTTAAGTACATATAAGTATTGTGTTGTGCATAAGTCATAAGGGTGACATTTTGTTAACCAAACAAGTAATGGCTCTTCCATTCGGTTGGGGTAGTTTTGGTTGAGCTTCCACATGGGTGTCCAAAACCCTATAGGAGTGGGGAAAGAGAAAGTGCGTGCGCTTGGAGAGGGGACAAAGATTTGGAGAAAAAGAAAGAAAGAGGAGGGGCGCAAGAGGGAGGAGGTGGTTTGGTCACACAAAACCACGTTACATTTTTGAGAGAGCATGTTTTCTACTCCGGTGATAAAAGAGGAGAATCAATCTCTGGTAAGTTAATGCCATTGTACTCATGTTTTATTTATCTGCTTATAGCGAGAAAGGATGAAAGAGAATCGACGCCCTCGTATAAATACCTTTACACATGCTTAGGTTTTGCTTATTGTGTGGGAGGCGGGTTCCAGTTCTTGTTCTGTTGGGTTTCTTCTTGATGAATTTATGTCGTTACTGTTGTTTAAAGTTACATCTCTGTATGTTTTAGAGATCGTGCTTTGCTTACATAGTGTTATTTGTATAAAAGTGTGGTACTACCGAGTTTCCTGTTGGGGATATTTTTTATTATTATGTTTCCCGCTTTGGAATGTTGAGATAGCAACGTTGATACTCTGTATCTCTTACTCCGTTTACTGAGCGTGAGAGCTAAGCTCCTTGTGGGTTCTGTCATTATAGGTATACGCCATAGATGGAACACTACGTGTAGCTCTCTATATTATCTTTCTTGGAATGCGTTGAAGTACGTTGTTTACTGAGCGTGAAAGTTAAGTTTCTTGTGGGTGTTGTCTTTATATGTGTAAACCCTTTCTGCATTTCATCTTTTGAATGAGATCTGTTATTATTTTCGCTGCCACCAAATGCATGCCACCAAAGTGTGGTTCTTTTTTAACTCTGTTATGGTTAATAGTTATTTATGATGCCATCAAACTTAGGAAAATACTGTTGGTTGAAATCCCTGTGGTGCTTTGATTTATGTGTGTTTCTTTTATCAAATGCATTATGTTTCTTCCCTATGGCGAGTCCTTGTTTGGAATCGATCTTGTGTGTTTGCTGCCACTATATATATATATATATGCTCCATATAAATCCGTATGCTTCCTGTGATGGCACGAATGTTGGATATAGCGTGATGCTTCCATCAAACTTATGAAAACCCTGTTGGTTGAAATCCCTGTGGCGAGTCCCTATTTGGATTTACCTTATTCATTTACGCTGACATATAGTTATGGTAAATATGTCTGCGAAGAAATGGGAAGAAATATCTATAGTTTATGGTTATATTGCACTGGTTATGTTATATTTACTGTATGCATTGGTTAATATATGCATTTAAGCTGCTATGTAGGTGTTCGTTATTTTACATGTCCAGAATCGTAAGAATTTATGTTGTGTTAGAAATTGTGGTTTTGTTTGGTTACATTATAGAAGTTCCAATAGAAATCGTGGTTTTGTTTATATATGTGTGTTGTATGCATTTGTGTGTTACATATGATGGTATTACAATTACACGCTGCATGTTATAATATAATAGTATATATGACCCTGTGTTACATATACACTTCTTCTTGTGTGCTGCGTGGTTTGTTATAACACATATGTGCATAATGAGATATGTTTGCTTCTTTTGTGTATGCACAGGGTTTGTTGTTGACATATATATATATTGTTCTTCTATTAATTGCGCAGAGTTTGGGATGAATCCCTGTGAGTTCACATTGTATATATTCATTTAATTTATATATAATTGCATGTCATTGAATAATTATGTAGTTGCTTCAGAGATTTATCTCTGCATATAATTGTTGGATATAATGATGCATGTGCATTTGTATGATGGAGCAGGCTTTGGGAAATGTTTCCCATGAAGCAGTGTATTTGATAGTTGTGATAATAATTTGTTGTTATTTTATCCATAAACTCAAATCTTTAAACACCTAGATATGGCATAGAGCATAGAAGGTCAAGTGTGGAGTATAGAATGGGGCCAGTAGAGGACAACACCACAGCCAAGTAAGAGGTTAGAACATAAGATGCGTTTAGGTAGGAGCACTACCTTAAGTAATTGCAGGAGCACTGCAGTACCTTCTAAGGCTGTGAGTAGTTGGTTCTAGGGTATAGATATTTGAGACTCTCTAACCTACTTTGGATCACCGTTCCCAGCTCGGGGGTGGCCTTCGGACGAACTACGTAGAAGCCTCCGAAGAGCCTATGGTTGGGTGGAGTGTTGCATTGCCCTAAATGTTTCCCCTTAATAAATATTTATGATTATTAATTAGATAGAATTAGTGGTACTAATGAATTTTATAAGTGTGATGAATCCAGGTAGTAGAAAGCAGGAAGGAAACTATGTTTCATCTCTACCAAATTGGTAAGAAAAGTATGTTCTGTAAAGTTATTGCAATCTTTGATATATCTTGTATCTTGATGCTAATAAAAAGGAAAGTGATGAGATTATTCAAGTATTCTATATTTAATCGTATGATCGTAAAATAAGAAAAGAGCATTTTCTTATGCCCAATGTTTAAACCTATATTAGAAATTATATCTAATGTATGAACATATGGTTATGGGTGCAATAGAAAAATAAATGAGCTTTTGTTTGAAGTAATATCGTGTACTTGAATGTTCTTTAAATTAATGTTTACATCCTATGTGGATAATGAGTAAGACATTATGTGAGTTGAAAGAGTGAATTGATAGTAAGGACTATTACAATGGTAACATAGAATGGTCTTTTACATTAGGTATGCATGAATGTTGACACATGTAAAATTATGTGTAACAAGGGACTCATTAAACAATCATGATTGTATTCACTTTGTGAAAGATGTAAAGGAGGACAATTAATATAGCATAGTTGACTGTCTCTTAAGTTAGAATCACACCTTTCAGTATAGTTTATTGTTGATATAATGGACAATAACTATGGCATGTCATCATATGAAAAGATAAGTGTATATCTTTGTCAACATTGAATCTATGGTGAGATTAATGGTACATATGCATGCTCATGATGTTTAGTTGATTCTTGTTAAGGTGTGTGACTTCTAGATGTGATGCAATAAAGGTGTGACACAAGATGTCTAGATGTTATTCAATTATGGTAAGTGAATTGATATCAAAATGATTAATTAAGGACCTTTGTATGAGTTGGGTATACTTGTTCATAATAGAGGATGATTTAATACCTATGAATATTTTTTCTTAACTGACGGTTGTCATGTGAAAATTCCATGTCATACTAATGAGACTAATGTGTCATCTACTCAATGAGTGCAAGAGATAAATTCTGTTGGAATATTTAAGCCTTCCTACCATTTAATTATTTACATATGATGCTTTAATTAATCACTTGTGGTTAATTCTATGTAATAATTGAGGAAATTGCCATTGTGAGGCCCACAAGGCAACTTGGGAGGATAAGATTCCATCTAAGGTGTGTTCTACAAGCCTCCTAGGCCACTTGGGCGCATTCCTAAACAATTCTGGATAAGATTTGTGAAGAAGGGCACACTTGTGAAGAAAGCTGCCACTTTTACTACTTTTCCCCCCAAAGGAAAGAGCTAGTAAACCTAGGAAAGTGTTTTATTCACCAAAAACTTTCCTTAACACTATTTCCACCCAAATTTCATATTTGGCATTGCTTTTACCTATATTTCACCTTCAGCTCACTAATTTAGCAATTCGTGAGCTTTTGAGCAGATTTGGAAAGCCAACTTGCCACTTAGGGGGGATGGGCAGTTTTAGAAAGTCTGATGGATGGAAGATTCCTTTGGAATCTTTATACATTCGAATTATTGCTGTAATGTTATTTAATAACAGCCTACAACATTCATATGTTGGCTGGTGTAATTATTATTCATGAGAAGTAATACATAATTCCATTCTTGTGCATAATTTTTGTGTCTTTGAGCAGTTGTGTGAGATTTTTTATATGAGAGAGGTTAATTTCTTGCATAGTTCTTGGATGTGATCTGATTTTCACATGGTATCAGACCCATCAAGCTATTCCTTTCATCTATTGATTGTCTTGCAGGATCCAACAATCTTAGGAAGGGCGCATTGATCAATTCACCGGGTGAATTCTATTCTCTGCAGGGCGCATTTTGGAATTCAGAAGTGTTCTAAATTCAGTCCAAAAGTTATATCAGTTGCAGCAATGGATCATACACAGCAGATCATCCTCACTCCTTTCAATTACTTTGATTGGAAAGCACAGATGGAGATTCTACTGAGGAGCAAAGGGCTCTACAGGGTGACCATGGCAACAAAAGCTGAGCCAACCTCAGCAGTGGAGAAATATAAATGGCATAATCGAAGGGATGAAGCCTATGGGCTGTTATGTCTCACTACATCCATAGAACTCTTATTTCATCTTGATGGCCTCACTTCACCCAATGAAGTATGGCTGAAACTTCAAGAATTGTTCGGTAAAACTGATGAATTGAGAGGCCACCAATTGGATAACGAGCTAGTCTCTTTGAGTCCACAGAATTTCGCTAATCTACAAGACTTCTTCTCCAAATTCAAGTCTCTTGTATTGCAGCTGAAGCAATGTGGAATAGACAAGAAAGATGTGCAAATAGTTTTGGCCATTCTCTCTAAGCTTGGCCCGGACTATTCAATTTTTGTCTCCACCTTCCATTCCACTCGGAAAGCAATTAAAAATTGGAAGAGCCCGTCACTTTCAGAATTCATGGAGTCATTAAATCAAGAGCAAGACAAGCTGGTCTTAATGGGAGCCATTAAAAATCCATCAAAAGACCATTGTCTAAGTGTTGGAGACTCAAAGAATTCGAAAGGCAAGAAGAAAGGCAACTTCAAGAAGCCCACCGGTGAGCGGAAAGACAAGCAGAATTTTAATGGAGAGCCATCAAACTTCAAGAAGAATCTGAACAAGAATAATGAGAGGACAAAGTGCACATATTGCAGCAAGGGCTTTCATCCTGAAAGCTCTTGTATGAAGAAGACCATCGACCAATTAACTCAGGCATTGGAGAAAGCCAACATCCCTCTCCCAGAGAGCGTAAGAAGAAAAGATGGAGGATCAAATTCTGATGACAAAGAGAGAGTTCATGCACTGATGGCCGGCACTTCCCAATATTCATCATTCATCATTGATTCCGGTGCTTCAAGACACATGGTGTCTACAAGTAAGTATTTTACTTCACTTGACTCTTGCAGTGGTCCAAATATTGTATTGGGAGATAATTCTGAAACCTCTAGCAAAGGAAAAGGTAACATAGATCTCGAGTTTGGGTCATTTAATAATGTTTTATATGTCCCTAGACTTGCTGCAAACCTACTGTCAGTCTATCAGATGAACCATATAGGGCTGCCCAAGAGAGTCACCTTTACCCCCAATGATGTTGAAATAGCAGAAATTTCAACAGGAAAAATTATTGCATTTGGTACTGCTGACCACTGTTCTAGAATCTACAAGTTTTCTCATTTTGTGCCAAACTCCTCACCTTCTGCTCTACTGACCCATGCCAATGAGTCCAGCAAGCTATGGCATAAAATATTTGGCCACCTAAACTACAAATACCTTTCCCAACTTCATGAGAAATAGATGGTTATAGGGCTGCCCAATATCAAATTTTCCAAAGGTGTCTATCAATCCTGCATCCTAGGAAAACACCCTGAGCACAAGTATGGGAGATCTACCACTGAGAGAACCACTGCACCATTGGAACTTATACACACTGACATAGCAGGTCCATTCCCTCATGAGTCATTGAATTCAACAAAATACATTCTCACATTCATAGATGATTTTAGCAGTTATTGTTGGGTTTATTTCATCAAGCTTAAATCAAAAGTTTTTGGGTTTTTCAAGCTATTCAAAGCCTCAGTTGAGAATCTGTCTGGTAGGCATATTAAAGTGATAAGGTCTGATAATGGTGGTGAGTATGTGAAATCATATTTTCATCAATTTTGTGCCTCATCGGGCATACAAATGCAACATACAGTTCCATATACACCTCAGCAGAATGGGGTTGCTGAGAGAAAGAACATATCTCTTAAGGAGATGGCCACATGCATGCTTGAGGCAAAAGGTTTGTCTCCTAAGATATGGGATGAAGCAATAAATTGTGCCACCTATATTCAGTATATAGTGCCACACAAAGCTCTCAAAGGTATCACTCCTTTCGAGGCTTGGACAGGTAAAAAACCGGATATCTCTCATTTCAAGATTTTTGGCTCAAAGGCTTGGGATAGGATTCCGATTGAGAAGAGGAGGGCTATGTAGCCCCAAATCCAACCATGTTTGTTTGTGGGATATTCAGAGGAATCCAAAGCATATAAGTTGCTGAACCTGACAACTCATAAAGCATTCATCGAAAGAAGTGTGCAGTTTGAGGAAGAGACCTCTCAGAGTGCAGAAATTGGAGACTCATCTTCACCGCCGACTGAAGAAGAAGTAAGTGATGTTGTTGATATTTTTGATTCTAATATTTCTGATGATGAGGATCAATTTATTGCAGATGCAAACTCACCTACGAGGCCTAAGTGGGCTGCAAAAACTTTGCAAGCAGCAGGTGAACTAGTAGGTAACCCTCATGACCAAAGGAGGACTAGATCACAGTTTGAGACTGCTCTCAATGTGAATGATCCTTATCTTTTTGAGAAATGCTATATGATGATAGATTCTGATCCACAAACATATGAGGATGCCTCACATGATCCTAGATGGCATATTTCTATGGATGAGGATTTTCAGTCTTTGTAGAAGAATGAAACTTTGGAGCTAGTCAAGCTCCCCGCAGGAAGAAAGTTGGTAAGATGCAAATGGATTTATAAGACTAAATGTGCAGCGGATGGTACAGCCATTAAGTACAAGGAAAGGCTGGTAGCAAATGGGCATTCTTAGGTCCAAGGACTTGATTATAATGAAACATTTGCGCCGGTAGCTCAGAAAGACTCCATTAGACTAGTTTTGGCAGTGGCAGCTTCCAAGCGGCGGGAAGTACATCACATGGATGTGAAAAGTGCTTTCCTCCATGGGGAACTCGAGGAGGAGATATATATGTAGCAGTCACAGGGGTACACATCAGATCCAAACCTTGTTTGCAGGTTGAAAAAATCTTTGTATGGACTCAAGCAAGCCCCCAGGGCTTGGTATGCGAAGATGGACAGTTTTTTGCTGTCACAATCCTATGTTCGGTGTAAATCTGATCCAAATGTCTATATGAAGTTTGCTGATGGTTTTATTATGTTAATAGTGCTATATGTTGATGATTTTCTGAACACAAGTGATAGCACTGAACAAATAGCAGCTCTTAAGACCACAATGCACCAAGCATTCTCCATGAGTGACTTGGGAATTCTCAAGCAATTTTTGGGGCTTGAAATTTCACAAACAAAAGAAGGTACCAAGGTATGTCAGTCAAAGTATGCTTTTGATCTGTTGAAGAAGTTTAAGATGGCTGATTGCAATCCTTCTAAGACTCCATTCCTTTTTGGAGTCGGAATGGAAGAAGCAGAATCTACACCGCTTTTTGACAGTACACTCTACAGACAGTTGATTGGCAGCTTACTCTACTTGACTCACACTCATCCAAATCTTGCATATGCTGTGAGTGTGGCATCTAGATACATGGAGCATCCACATGAGTTACATTGGAGGGCTGCAAAAAGAATCCTTCATTATGTGCAGGGCACAAAGAGTGATGGGATTCACTATGTGGCAGATTCTAGCTTAGATCTCTTGGGTTTCACAGATTTGGATTGGGCTGGTGATAGCCTTGATAGGAAATCCACATCAGGATTTGTTTTCATGCTTGGAGGTGGCCCTGTTTGCTGGTCCAGCAAGAAACAGAATGCCATAGAACTATCTTCAGCGGAGGCAGAGTACAGAGGAGCAGTGAATGCTGCTACACAGTGTGTCTGGTTACAGGGGATTTTGTCTGAGTTTGAGATTGCTTTCAGTACTCCTACTGTCATTTATTATGACAACCAGAGTGCCATTAGAGTTTCATGTGATCTAGTACAGAGGCAAAGAACCAAGCACATAGAGATTCATATGCACTACATCAGAGGACTAGTGCATGACCAGATCATAGATTTGCAGTATTGCCCCATAGGTGAGCAAACTGCAGATATCTTCACCAAGGATTTCACATAGAAGACATTCAACTATCTTAGATCACTGCTTGGGATGGTTGGACATGTGGCGGAGTGAAGGGTTGATCAAAAACCTTTCAATTTTGATATGTCCATGTTTTGAGGGAAGGTTTTTCCCTTGAGGTTTTCCTTCTATCCTTGTTTTGTGGACCAACAGTATTTTGTACGGGGTGACCAAGTCTTGTTACTGGGCCCTTAGCATTTTTATATATTCGGATTTTTTAGACCATTCAAGTCAGAATTAAGAGGGGGTGTTGGAATATTTAAGCCTTCCTACCATTTAATTATTTACATATGATGCTTTAATTAATCACTTGTGGTTAATTCTATGTAATAATTGAGGAAATTGCCATTGTGAGGCCCACAAGGAAACTTGGGAGGATAAGATTCCATCTAAGGTGTGTTCTACAAGCCTCCTAGGCCACTTGGGCGAATTCCTAAACAATTCTGGATAAGATTTGTGAAGAAGGGCACACTTGTGAAGAAAGCTGCCGCTTTTACTGCTTTTTCCCCTAAAGGAAAGAGCTAGTCAACCTAGGAAAGTGTTTTATTCACCAAAAACTTTCCTTAACACTACTTCAACCCAAATTTTGTATTTGGAATTTTTTTTACCTATATTTCACCTTCAACTCACTAATTTAGCAATTCATGAGCTTTTGAGCAGATTTGGAAAGCCAACTTGTCACCTAGGGGGGGTGGGCAGTTTTAGAAAGTCTGATGGATGGAAGATTCTTTTGGCATCTTTAGCCATTCGAATTATTGCTGTAATGTTATTTAATAACAGCCTACAACATTCATATGTTGGTTGGTGTAATTATTATTCATGAGAAGTAATACAGAATTCCATTCTTGTGCATAATTTCTGTGTCTTTGAGCAGCTGTGTGAGATTTTTATATGAGAGAGGTTAATTTCTTGCATAGTTCTTGGATGTGATCTGATTTTCACAAATTATAGAAGGAATTATACTTACCGAGTATGTTAAATAAAAATAAAAATAAAAATTTCACCCCATTTCCTCTAGATTGTGACGGGGATTTTGGGTGTATTACACCTTTGCTCTACTATCAATGTTACTCATTTTTTCTTCATGTCTTAAGTTTCCAACATGCAGTTGTACATGTACATGATCTATTTGAGCACATTCCTCTTCTTTCCAAGAAGAAGGTTCCTCCAGAAATATGAACAATGTCACACCTACTTGTGTTTTGGAGTAGTTTCTTTTTGGTGTATTTCATGTCCATTTTAGAGGGAGGACTTTCCCCATGTGGTTTTTCCTCTTTCCTCAATTACATGGATTAATAATGTAAAGGGTGACCATAATCTGTTGTTTCTTGGGCCCTATTTTTCATGCTCACAACAATTTTGGCTTAAGGGGGGGTGTTAGTACAATATTCCCATCTTAGACATGCCATGGACCCTTATGTTGTTCTCCCTAGTGTTGTGTGGTTCATTAGTGCATAGTCTAGTGTCTTAGACCACATGTTTGTCCACATTTCAATATTTAGACTAGTGATGTGCCTTATACACCTTGTGTGTCCACAAGATAGCCATATTTACTTGATTTTGGGAGTCAATGTGCCCATTCCCTAGTTCTTAGGATGCAAATATGGCAGTTTCCATGTTTTAAGGAGTCTAAGAGTCCTACATGCTTGATTTGGTCAAATTGGTGTATTAATGGCCACTAGTGCTCATAAAACGACTACTCCACTACTTTGGTCCACACATAGGTTCATAATTATCCACTCATGGCTCTCATAGGTTGTGTTGACCAATTCATGAGGTCCAAGTATGATTTGGATGGCATTAATGTCAATTAGCGGGGAACTAGTTTAAGTAATCCCTCATTATTGTGAGCTACTCAAATTTCCACTATGCTCATGCTGCTGAAGATGATGAACCTCCCAAGAAGAAGGCTAGAGCAGAAAGTGATGATGATGACTCATCAAGCGAAGAAGAGTATTTTCTAATCTCTGCTCTCACAGGTACTATCTCTCATGGTTGTAATAATTGGCTTATTGACAGTGGGGCTTCAAAGCACATGACTGGGTTTAAAGAATCCTTTGTTAATATATCTGAACATGAGTCACCCCATAAGGTGAAACTTGGGGATGACTACCAATACCCTATCAAAGGAAGTGGTGAGGCCTCCTACAATCTAGACTCTGGGAAGTCTTTGAAGATGAAATATGTTTTGTATGTACCTGGGCTCAAGAAAAACTTACTCTCCATATCTGCATTGGATGCAAAAGGCATGCGGGTTGCATTTGTAGATGGACAAGTCCTAATGTGGCCAAAAGGTAAAACTATTGATGATGCAGTAGTGATTGGAGAGCAAGAGGGAGGATTGTATAAATTGAAGGGACAACCTGAACATGCCATGGTGCATGAATCCATGGAGCCAAGTGAACTTCATCATAGAAGACTTGCACATGTGCACTGTAGAGCACTACCAATTGCAAGCAAAGATGTAGAGGGTCTTCCTGAAATCAAGACCAAACATGAAGGTGTTTGCAAAGGATGTGCAAAAGGAAAGAACATAAAGAAGGCATTTCCAAGCAGTGAAAGCAAGGAAAAATATATCTTGGAAATTATCCACTCCAATGTATGTGGTCGGATGTCATCTAGTTCTTTGAGTGGGTATGTTTACTATGTCTCTTTCATTGATGACTTCTCCAGGAATACTTGGGTTTACTTCTTGAAGAACAAAGATGAAGTGTTTGGTAAGTTCAAGGAATTCAAAACCTTGATGGAGAACCAAACTGATAAGAAGATCAAAACATTCAGATCCAACATTGGTGGAGAATTCACTTCATGTGACTTCAAGAAGCTATGCAGTGATTCAGGGATCAAGAGGGAGTTGAATGCTCCTTACAATCCACAACAGAATGGAGTTGCAGAAAGAAAGAATCGAACAGTCATGGAAGCATCAAGGGCAATGCTGCATGACCGGGATCTACCTATGCATCTATGGGCAGAAGCAACTAGGACAACTTTATATGTGCAGAACAGAACACCCCGCAAGATATTGGACAACAAGACACCAGAAGAGGTCTTCTCTGGTAAGAAACCTGAAGTCATCCATCTTAGAATATTTGGTTGTCCAGTATACACTCATGTCCCAAAGGAAACGAGGACCAAGCTATATCCTTCAGGAAAGAAGGGTATCTTTGTGGGTTATAGTGAAAGTTCGAAGGCTTACAGAATATACTTTCCAGGCTTCAAGAAGATTGATGTCAGCAGGGATGTGACATTTGATGAAAACTCAATATTTATCAAATCAAGGAAGACACCTGTTGAAGATTATGAAGAACCTAAGGAAACTAGATTTCAAGACACTACTATGACTGAAGCAATTCCAGATGCAGATCGTGAAATTGAAGATCCGCAAGAACCTATAGATCCACCCCGTGAGAATAACTCTCACAAGAGGAAACCTGCATGGGCTAGAGAGCTCATTCAAGATGCAGAAATATATGACATTCCAGAAGAAGAACATAGAGCAAAGAAGAGAACTAGATCACATACCAGCTATGTTGCTTTACTCTGTGATATCATGAACAAAGAACCTTCCAATTACGAAGAACCAGCAGAAAAGAAAGAATGGAAGGATGTCATGGTCGAAGAATACCAATCAATAATGAAGAATGATGTTTGGGATGTTGTCCCAAGACTTGAAGGGAAGTCTGTTGTGACTTCCAAATGGATCTACAAAATCAAGCATGCTGCAGATGGCAGTATAGAGAAATACAAGGTAAGATTCATAGCTCGTGGCTTCTCTTAGAAAGAGGGAATAGATTATGAAGAAACGTTTGCTCCTATAGCCAGGTACACTTCCATCAGATCAGTACTTGCTCTAGCTGCAGTGATGAAATGGAATATACACCAGATGGATGTCAAGATTGCTTTCTTGAATGGTGTAGTTGAAGAGGAAGTGTATGTGGAGCAGCCACTTGGTTTTGAGACACATGACATGGAGTCATATGTGTGCAGACTGAAGAAAGCCTTGTATGGATTGAAGCAAGCTCCCAGGACTTGGTATGGTAGGATGGACGGTTTCCTATCCTGTTTGGGATTTACCAAGAGTAAAGCAGATTCCAACCTTTATTACAAGGTTGAGGAAGGCAATCTAGTGATACTACTTCTGTATGTGGATGATCTGTTTGTAACAGGTAATGATAGTTTGATTACCGATACCAAGAGGAAGCTTGTAGTCGAGTTCGAGATGAAGGACTTGGGGATATTGATGCACTATTTTCTAGGCATGGAGGTGTGGCAGAGTGCAGATGGTATCTTCCTTGGACAAGGGAAGTATGCAGTAGAGATCCTGAAGAGGTTCAGGATGATGGACTGCAAGGCCATGGCCACACCTATGGCATCGAACCTGAAGCTTCTGTGTGATGCTTCATTTGAGTCGGTTGATGTCACTATGTATCGTCAGATGATTGGGTCCTTGATGTACCTGACGAACACGAGAATATATATTTGCTTTGCAGTGAACACATTGAGCCAGTTCCTGATGGATCCGAGGAGTGTTCACCTGGTTGCTGTAAAGCATATTCTGAGGTACTTGAAGGGTACAGTTGACTATGGGCTCAAGTATGATGCGAATCAAAAGTTTAACCTATAGGGTTATGTTGATTCAAATTGGGCAGGCAGTGCTGCAGATAGGAAGAGCACTTCTGGGTGCTGCTTCAGTATGGGATCAGGTGTGATCTCTTGGTTTAGTAGGAAGCAGTCCTGTGTAGCACTGAGTACAGCCGAGGCAGAGTATGTTGCAGCCTGTTCGGCTAGTTGTGAGGCAGTATGGCTTCAGAAGCTACTATCTGAGTTATTTGATCTACCATTGGAGGCTACTCGTATCTTTTGTGACAACCAGAGTTGTGTGAAGCTGTCTAAGAACCTAGTGTTCCACGACAGGTCGAAACACATAGAGATCAAATATCACTATATCAGGGATATGGTGCAGAGAGGAGCAGTAAAGCTCCTGTATGTTGCGACAGATGAGCAGGTTGCAAATGTGCTGATGAAGCCACTGGCTAGAGTGAAGTTCGAGTACTTCAGAGAGAGGCTTGGTGTTCTTCATATTGATGACACTTCGAGGAAGAAGTGATTGACGCATTTGCAGGAGCCATTCTAAGCATGGTGAGAGGAGGATCCTTCCCATGGCTGTGGATGTAAGTGCTGGATGATGAGCATTAGGACGATGCTCCAGTTACTGCTCTGTATACGCATCAGGTGGATGCTGGAGATGATCAGTTGGATCATTTATATGTATATGTATGTACGCTTCAGGTGGATGCTGGAGATGATCAGTTGGATCATTTATATGTATATGTATGTATGCATTAGGTGAATGTTGGAGATGATCAGTTGGATCATTTATATGTATATGTATGTACGCATCAGGTGGATGCTGGAGATGATCAGTTGGATCATTTATATGTATATGTATGTACGCATCATGTCAGATGTTGGATATGATCAGTTGGATCATGTGTATGTATCTGTAGATGTATCAGGTGGATACATTGTATGATCAGGTAGATCATGTATGTTGATATGTATTAGGTATGATCAGGTGGATCATGCATTTGTAGATGTATCAAGTGGATACATTGTATGATCAGGTAGATCATGTATGATGATATGTATCAGGCAGATACTATGTATGCATCAGGTGGATGCATTGTATGATCAGGATGACGAGCTTCAGGATGTTGCTCCAGATATGCATCAGGACGATGCAGTGATGAGTATCAAGACGATACTCTAGATGTTATGCATCAGGATGATGCTATGATGATGATTAGGATGATCATATGTATCAGGTGGATACATTACATAATCAGTTGGATTATGTGTGATGAGTTCCGAAGACACAGATGCACAGTGCCTTTCTGACATGGTGGTAGATGTGTTCTCCCATGTGCATTGATGTAAGTGAAGAGCCTTTCCGACATGGTGGTAGATGTGTTCTCCCATGTGCATTGATGTAAGTGCAGAGCCTTTCTGACATGGTGGTAGATGTGTTCTCCCATGTGCATTGATGTAAGTGCAGAGCCTTTCCGACATGGTGGTAGATGTGTTCTCCCATGTGTGTTGATGTAAGTGCAGAGCCTTTCCGACATGGTGGTAGATGCGTTCTCCCATGTGCGTTGATGTAAGTGAAAAACCTTTCCGACATGGTGGCATATGTGTTATCCCATGTGAGTTGATGTGAGTATTGAGCCTTTCCCGGATGGTCAGAGGAAAGTCCTTCCATGCCTGTGAGTGTAAGTGTTGTGTTGTGTGCATCTGGACTATACTTCGTGGATGATGATTAGTATGATTATGAGTATTAGGATGATACTCCGTGGTCGTGGACAAGTTGTGCAGTTACATGTAAAAGATCCTGGGAGATCCGATAGGTTGAGCAGTGTGCTCGTAATCAGTCCTGGGATGCTCTTTCAAGGTTTTGTTGACTCACGTAATAAGTCCCGAGGATTCCACAGTATGGCCAGTGATGATGAAGACCTGAAGGTGGTGGGCCTACATCCAGTATGAAAAAGGACTGGCTCTTTAGAACTTCCTATGACGAGTAGATTCAAAGATATATTGAGATAGCAATAGCAGTGATGATGACGATGATTCGAGGATGATGATTCACTGATGATGATCCAAAGAAGAAGACTTGTGCTAGCAGATCTGTGTCGAGAAATACCTTCCTAGTTAAGAGAGAGTGTTGATGTATATGTAACTTAGGAATGTATTTCACCCATTGTATTTCATCTATGTATATTGTACTCCTATAGAGATGTTATTATTCCTATAAATGGAAGTGTCGTCATTTGTATTGACAAGTGTCATAACTTACCGATGGGTTATTAGACCACCATGTGTGGGGTTGGCCCTGATTAAGTTAATATTGGGTTATTGTACTAAGCTACACAGGTTGGCCCCATAAGGTTATTGGGTAGTCAGGACAAGTATAAATAGATCTCCCGATCTCTATTTGTATCACTCAGAACTCACTCTTCCTTCACTTGGAAAGTGGCGCACATGTGAGGAGGAGGATCAGCTGCTAAGAGGAGTCTATCTCTGTGTACTTTGGTTGTACTATTGCTCCATCTATATCTGAGGAAGTTGTGGGGTTTTTCACCTTAGGGTTTTCGCCACGGAAACTCTGTGTGTGTATTGTCTCTCATGTTTGCATCTTATGATGATTGATATGCTTGCTATGATTGATATGCATTGATATACTGTACATGTTATTCTTTCAGTAAAGATCCTAGAGTATATTGAATTAATGCTCGAAAATTAACACCCATGCGATCCATGTTGCACGTGCCGAGATCATAACTAAACCTAGGGTACAAACACGGTTGAATCATCATCTATGAGACTAGAAGATCAGGCTCGAAAACCAACACTACACAGATAGAACACAAATGTACACAAAAAATATGCAGGAATGCGAACTGATCTTCTATTACTGGATATAAGTTCATGACTTGATGTATGTTACAGTATTATACATGCTTATATAGAGATTGTTGAGACGCTTGGGTGCTTTCCCGTTACATTCAGTACAAGAGAAGAAGTTAGAACGGTTCGGAAGTTCAACCGTTACAGTCAACTAGAATACATAGAGACAGTCTATTAAAGTTCCACAATCGCAATTTGCAGATCGATGTTGTATGTCGATGTTGTGGAACTATGAGGTTGCAGAACATGTCGAAGTCGCAAAGTTGTCGAACTCATGTCGAAGTTGGAACTTGTCGAAGTTGTGTCGACGTTGATTACTAGTTGAATATGTGTCAAAGTTAATATCCGACAATAATGCCAAGTACGATGTGGATCAGATCTCCTTCCTTAAGAAACAATGGTCCCTATTGTTTGCTCGTGAAGGTGAAGAAACATTTTGGTCAGTTCAGTAGTAGAAGTAAAAACACTTGTGATGAAATATCCCACATTATTTGACTTCGGAAGAATTTTATTAAAAGGTATTACAGCATCAACTAGCAGGTATAGCTAAATCCCAAAGAACATGGCTATCCAAACAACAACCAAGAGGTATACCCACAATCACTTTGATATCCACTTCCTTAGACTTCTCATTGGATCTTATCCAACAAGGGTGGCATCCCTATATATGGTTGTTAGAGTATGGAAATAAAGGAATAAGGTGATTTTGAAGAGTTATCTTTGGTAAAACTTAGGGTCTTATTTTGAAGTATAGGTGATGGAAGGTTTTTCAATATTAGCACGAATCCCTAGGGAAAATGCAGCCACAAGGTGATTCCCCATTAAGCCTTGGTTGTAAATAAATGTTTGTTTGGAACCTCTACAAGGAAAGATAAGTTCCTACTCCAAAAGTATTCAAGATCCATGCAATACTTAACCAAGGGAGGGTGACTAGTTGGCGCACACCTCCAACCTATAACCCTAGCTTGCATCCTATCCTATGCAAACTTGATTCACAGCATGTCATAAGGTAGCCAAATCACAAGACAAGACACAAGGATAAACCAAAAAATAAAAAAAGATTATTCCATTTGAGGAAATTTACTCTTCAATCTCGCTAGGTTGAAGATATACAATGGTAAAAATATACATCTCACTTCAATATTAATCCATAAGTAAAACCCAAGAGAATAAAAACCTAAGTGAAGCTTTCTCTAGTAATCCAGATCCACCTGTAACACATATAGAATTTGACATCCACTATTTCCAAATCTGCTCTAATGGATGAAGGAATTGATGCTTGTTAATGCCATGGTGTTTGTGCGCCCAAGTTTGCTCTTGACTCACCCTTATTTTCCTCTTTTCCTTTATTTATCATGGTTCCCCGACGTCCCCATGGGATCCATGTTGATAGCAACAAACAAACAAAGAAACCCGTCACCTAACACTCAACCATCTTCTGTATTTTTATCTCCTAAACTCACGTCTCATTCTCATGGCCAACCAATCCCCCACTATGATCGTTTAAAGAAAGCTTTCATTAGCTGATGGAAATGACAGTGACACAGGAGGAAATTTCCATAAATGGAGACAAAACCTTCTCATTCCACCCCTCAAATATGGTGCAAATCCCACTAATTTCTAGTATTGCATCCAACTGCGACCACCTGATCCTAGTATCAAATTTGTCTTCCATCACCAATTTATGTTGCCTAATCATACTAATTAGTGCATAGGATATCACCCACATGCTCGAACATGCCATATCGTCGGCCCATCCACCTGCCTTCAGTAAATCGCACTCGTGGCACACATCAAGTCTGACTTGCATGTGCCCGAGGTGCCATGTCTCACCGTTGCCTAGTCTCACAATAATGAAGAAGAGTAGAAAACAAATCAATATCAAATACCATATCAACACATACTATTTTTTTGTTCTTCGACTATAACTTCAGACACTCTTAATTGGTTTTTCAAAGGATATGTATTAACATCACTTTCTTCTTAAATATCTTCTTGAATATGCTCATCAACATAATCCCCTTCAAGTAGATACCTTGTATCTACTTGGAAATGAAAATATTTATTATTTCTAGAATACTCAACTACCATTTGAAACTCTTGATCATTCTGAAAAAGGAGGCAAATTTTTTTTAAATAGAATCCTGGCACTCATCTTTTGGAACAAGAAGAACTAGTGTACTGTCTTGAAAACTCATAGGTGTATTTATATAATAATTGTCCGTAAGTACCTAAATGATATCATCATTATAAATATTGATCTTCCCATAACCATATTGATCCATATCAAAAGGAATGCCGTGGATTGCTTCTTAAAGGAATTCTTCACTATCCTAAGCTATGTATTCTTCATATTCATTAGTAACATAAACATTTTCATATTGAGCTTCCTCTTCAAATTGTTTATTACAAAAATCCTCTAGAAGAATGCAACTTGGATAAAACCTCCTAAAGTGAGAATGAAATATTGAATGAAACTGTTTTGATGAAAAAATGATAGGAGGAGGTAAAATTTTGTACCACTTTCTTGCATTCCTTTCCAAAGAAATCATAAATAGCTTCATTAATACATCTTAGGAAGAAATTCCCAACCGATACATGCAATAGTGAAAATACCTCAAATGTTGGTTATGTCTATCCTCGTCATCCTCTCTAAATATAGGAAGGTCATCTTCCCATTCTTGTATGTGAGGCATATGATTAGGAAAACCATGTGAAATTATGCTTTAGTTGGTTGCTCAAATCCTTTATTCACCACTAAGAATCGTATTCTTGTCGTTATATCCCAAGGAAAGAAACTTACTTTTCAGTCTTTAGTCCTCGAAAATAGTGCCATTTTAATGTTGTTCCTTGAGATGTTCCTATCTAGGAAACTATGTCAAGGAATCCATAACTATGAAATTAATATTGAACCTGCATGGAATTGTCCAAAAGATCAATATAATAAATCTCTCAATATGTCGATTTCAATTCAAATGGTAGGACTAATAGTTCCCCTAAATTATAATGGAATGAGTAGTTAGAATCTTAAATAAAAAAGAATGAGTGGATCTTGTTAGGAAAACAGGATCGTAGAGCAATAACAATAAAAAAAATGCAAATATAATCAAACATACACATTACAAGAGAGACACAGATATATCGTGGTTCACCCAACTTGGGCTACGTCCACACTGAATTTGCCAGTCCTTATTATTATTACCGTCCAGCAAAGTGAAGGGATACAACCTGCAGCATAGCCCCTGCACTTCCTCTTCACTGTCTCAAAGTCTCTATCCTGATCTTAGAGATATTTACAATGCATAAAACCTAATACATCAACCCTAGCCATATTACAATGTCTTTCTTTTATAGGGAAAATACAATGGAAAAAATACCATGGGATACCCAAAACCATGGGCCCGCAAAACAGCTGGCGAAAACAACCCCGAACCCCTAAAAATGCAGAATGGGTGTACAGTCCTCCGGGGTGCACGGCTAAGACAATATCATCTATGAGACTGGAAGATCTGTCTCCACAACCAACAATCTCTCACTTGGAGACTGATCACAACAACTCCTCCGCTGCTGCACTTGCTGGACTTGGACTTGGTAAATTTCTCCTCTTCACCTTCATGTTAGAAGGCTAACTGAAACTGAGCAAGAACTCAGTTTCTCTCTGGTCACTACCTTTGTGAACATGTCTACAGGATTCTGGCTAGTATGTATCTTTTCTAGCTTCAACAGTTCACCTTCCAGAACAGAGCGTATGAAATGGTACTTGAGCTGTATATGTTTAGTCCTGGAATGGAATGCTGAGTTCTTTGTAATATGAATGGCACTCTGGCTGTCACTATACAACCTGCTATCCTTCTACTTCTTACCCAATTCCTCCATAAACCTCTACAACCAAATCATCTCTTTACTAGCCTCTGTAACAACAATATACTCAGCTTCTGTTGTTGAAAGTGCAACAACCTTTTGCAGTTTCAAAATCCAACTTACTGTTGTTCCACCTACAGTAAACACATACCTTGTGGTGCTCCTCCTACTATCCTTATCACCTGCCATATCTGCATCAACATATCCCTGTAGAACAATGTCTGAACCTCCAAAACATAATGCCTCAGTGGTAGTACCTCTCAAATACCTGAGAATCCACTATACTACCTTCCAATGTTCTTTACCTGGATTGTTCATATATCTGCTCACAACTCCCACTGCTTGTGCAATATCTGGTCTTGTGCACACCATGGCATACATCAAGCTGCCAACTGATAATTGATAGGGAATCTTGGACATGTAATCTGTCTCTTCCTGTGTCTTGGGACACATTTCCTTACTTAGATTGAAATGGCTGGCCAAAGGTGTACTTACTGGTTTTGCATTCTGCATTCTAAACCTCTCCAACACCTTTTGTATGTACTCACTCTGAGACAATGTCAATTTGCAATTTTTCCTGTCTCTCGTTATTCTCATACCAAGGATTTGCTTTGCAGCACCCAAGTCCTTCATTGCAAATGAATTAGCTAGATTCCTTTTGAGTACGTTTATATCCTGCATGTCAGACCCTACAACAAGCATGTCATCCACATTTTTTTTTTCCTCGAAAAAATTCGTAATTCTATTATCAGAAGATACAAAATTACATTCTGCAGATATATGGAGAGTGTAAACTGCTCCATACATTGTCACATATAGGTGGATACAGAAAAAGAGCTCAGGAACAAACCCTCATTGCCCAGAAAAAAAGAAGATGCAGAAATAACAGAAAACAGAAAACTTCCGTCAAGACGACTAACCACAAACTCCAGAGAATGGGTGCCCCACACACGTCAGCCTCCAAGAACCCTAGGCATCAGGATCCTCAGCAAAACCGTAGCGTCTATGCCTCCACCGAAAGAAAGGATCCGTCAAAGTCAAACCCTCATCAGGGGAAGCAGCAGCACCCAACAAACCCCAGATGAGAACCCAGCCAGCCAAGATCCCAAAATAAATCCAGGAGCAGACCGCCATAGCACGTCGAGATTCCCAGGTGCCAAAAAGACTCAGACGCCTCCACCGAAAGCACCCACCAGCCTTCACGAACCCTAAGCAACAGTAACCTCAGCAAAAACAGCTCTGCTTGTGACCAGCAACAGCTCAGAACCTTTGCAGCAAGCCTGCAACAAAAAATGAAGATCCGCCAATGCCGAAAACCTCATCAAAGGAAGCAGGGGATCCAAGTCTGTGGACAGAGCAACAGAATCCAAAGACCTCCCAAGCCGGCCAAAACAGCCCGCATACAACCCCCAGTGAGGAAGCAAAAGACAGACCCTGTGTCGATCCTGGAGCAGACCGCCCAAGCAACTGCCGAGAGTCCCTGAAGCCAAAAGCCCCGAGAAGCCACCTCCGAAAGAAAGGACGCCGCCCTTCAGAAATCCTGCAAGAAAACCAGCAAAGCTAGGAACAGAGGAGGGGGGGCGGCTGGGCCAAGCCCTAAGCATGTCATCCACATACAATAACAAGATAATATATATCTTTCATTGTCTAGCTTCTTGAAATAAACACAGTGGTCAGAATGAAATCTACTATAACCTTGTTCTGTCATAAACCTGTCAAATTTTAGATACCACTGCCTTGGAGCTTGCTTCAAGCCATACAAGCTCTTTTTCAACCTGCATACCAAATCCTCCTTCCCTTTGACCTCATACCCTTGTGGTTGCTGCATATATATCTCTTCCTCCAAATCCCCATGGAGAAAGGGTGTTTTTACATCTAACTGTTCAAGATGAAAATCTTCTACCGCCACTAGACTTAAAATAGTCCTAATTGAAGTCATCTTAACAACAGGAGAAAATATTTCATCAAAGTCTATACCTTTCTTCTATGCAAACCCCTTTACAACAAGTCTGGCCTTGTACCGCTTCTTACCTCCTTCTTCTTCCTTAAACCTATAAATCCATTTGTTCTGCAATGCTCTTTTACCAGCAGGAAACTGAACTAGTTCCCAAGTCTGGTTTCCTACCAATGAGTCCATCTCCTCATTCATTCCTTGCTCCCACTTCTTTCTAGTTTCCACCTGCATTGCTTCTTCATAACATTATGGTTCACTAGAATCAATCATCAATAAATAATACATTGAAGGAGAGTATCGTTTAGGGAGTCTACTTAACCTGGTATATCTTTTTACACTTGTAGGAGTTTCAGGTACTTGCTGCTATTCTTGATTTTCTGGCACCTTTGGAACTTCATTTTCTTTAATTTCATCAAGTACTGTGTACTCTGTGTTTTCCTTTTCCTGTTTCTTTCTCTGCAACTGATATTTATACATGACCTTTTCATTGAATATCACATCTCTACTCCTGATGATTTTGTTATTTTCATAATCCCATAAATGATAACCAAAATCATCAACACCATATCCAATAAAGGTAGATTTCTTGGATTTAGCTTCAAGCTTTGTTCTATTATCTTTATCAATATGGACAAATGCTTCACAACCAAACGTTCTCAGAAATGAGTAGTTTACCTTTTTATTTGTCCATGCCTCCTCTGGAATACCACCATCCAAAGCACTTGAAGGTGCTCTGTTTATTAAATAAACAACAGTATTTACAGCATCCGCCCAAAATTGTAAGGGCAATCCTGCATGCAATCTCATACACCTTGCACGCTCCATGATCGTTCTGTTCATCCTTTCAGACACACCATTTTCTTGTGGTGTTCCTGGGACTGTCTTCTCTGTACAAATCCCATGGTATGAACAGTAACTATCAAACTCCTTGCTGCAGTACTCACCTCCATTATTAGATCTGAGACACTTCAATCTTTTCCCTGTCTCATTCTCAACCAAAGCTTTCCACTTCTTAAAAGTAGCAAACACATCAGATTTCTGTCTAATGCAATAAACCCAAGTTTTCCTAGTAGCATCATCAATAAATGTAACATAATAATGAGAGCCATCAAGAGATTGTACCTGAGCTGGTCCCCATACATCTGTATGCACAAGCTCTAACTTTTCATTCTTCTTCTGTTTCCCAACCCTGAGAAATCTGACTCTCTTTTGTTTTCCATAAACATAGTTTTCACAGAATTCCAAACATACCTGCTTCAAATCTGGCACCAACTTCCTTGAGTGGAGAATCTGCATCCCCTTCTCACTCATGTGGCCAAGCCTATTGTTGACACCAGGTTTGAGGAAACCTAAAATTTTTGCTAAAAGGTCCTAGGAGAAAAAATCATCACAAAAAGGGTTGAATTGAAGGTTTTTGTATAAAAGTATAGAAGAAAAACCCATATTTATAAAGTCCGCCAGCAAATATTGTTAGGATATTCCTATACTCCATCCTAGTCCTTCTAAACATTTCTGACACTTTCAGTCCTGCATGCAAAATTAGGGTTTTGCATGCAATTAGGGTTTTGCATGCAATTAGGGTTTGCATGCAATTAGGGTTTGCAGCACCAACACCTAGCCCTTGCCAAACTAGCCCCAGGAGCTTCTCTCGGATCAGTCTTAGCTCTCCTAGAGCTTAGTGCGCCCTCTTTTCAGTTATTGCATGATAAGGGCGCCCTTCTTCACCTACCAGTCCAGTTTAGTTCAGTTATCTTCAGTTCTTCCTTGATTTAAGGATTAACTGACTCCTAACTGACCTTATCACTCTTTTGGACCTCCAGTGTGACTAGATAGACTGTTTTGACTCCAGTTAGCTCCATGAGCGCCCCCCACTGAGTCTCCTTCACTATATCAGTGCTTCCATGTGCCAGTTACACCAACCACACTCAGTTAGACTCAGTTTGACTCCTGGTTGATCACTACTTGTGCATTGATGACTTCATCGATGATGAGATAGACTCCTAGTTTGGCACTGATGACTCTCCACTGATTATGGATCTGTGCATGAAGGATAATTCGAATTACACCTAGTGAATTCGAATCCTCATACTCAGCATTGTATATTTACCCGGTTACTATTCTGATTAATGTAATGTGTGTAATTATTCTGCCTCTATTGGATCTATGTTCTATTGCTTCTCTCTTCTTCCTAAATTCTTTCATAGTGAGGTTTACATCATCTCTTTGGATCTTATGTGGGCAATTTCACATGGTATCAGAGCCTTGAGAGTATATTCTACCTCCATTCTTGAGAGTTTTTTGCAGGTATTTTGAAGTTCCAGCAGTTGCAGCAGCAGATTCAGTAGCTTCTATTTTGCACTTGTTCAAGCAATCAAGATGAGCAATTCGAATGATCCTTCTTCTATACTTCTCACTCCTTTCAATTATTTCGAATGGAAAAGGAAGATGATAATACTCTTGCGATCAAGAGGGTTTACTAGAATAGTTGAAGAAAAAGATGTCATACCACATCAAGCTGAAAAGAGAGTCAAGCACCTAAACAAAATGGATGAAGCCTTTGGATTCATATGCCTTCATATTTCTGATGATCTATTGTTTCATGCTGATGGATTGAAGTCTCCATATGATTTATGGATAAAATTGAGGAGTCTTTTTGGCAAACAAGACGAACTGAGAGGCTACATTCTTGAGAATGAATTGGTTTCCCTTCAACCTAGCAATTTCGAGAGCATTCAAGATTTCTTCTCCAAATTTCAGAATTTGGTTTTGCATTGCAAGCAATGTGGCATCACTAAAAGTGATGAGCAATTGATACTCTCTATATTGAGCAAACTTGGATCTCAATTTTCTGTCTTTGTATCTACCTTTCATTCTGTTCGAATGTCCATCCCTGGATGGAAGTTTCCCACCTTAAGTGACTTCATTGAGGCTCTCACTCAAGAAGAGAACAAACTGTTTCAAATGGGTGCCATCAAAACCTCCAGAGATCTAGCTCTGTTGGCTGGTGAATCAAGTGGAGCGAATGATAAAGGGGGACAAAAAGGCAAAGGAAAGAAACCTTCAAGATCCAAGAATGACAAACAAAAGAGACCAAATTGTACCTACTGCAAGAGAGGAAACCATCCTGAGCATGCCTGCATGCATAAGAAGATTGATCTTCTAACCAAGCTTCTTGAACAAAACCAAATTGTTGTTCCAAAAGAAGCAAAGATGTCTGATTCTGGAAGTGGATCTGATGATTGTCATGCATTGATGGCTGGTTTTTCAAAGACAAAAGCTCTCCTCATAGATTCTGGAGCTTCCAACCACATGATGGCACAAGAAGAATCCTTCTCCTCTTTGGATCTCCAAGATGGGCCTACCATTCACATGGGAGACAACTCTCAGATTTCTGCAAAAGGTTTGGGTACAGTTCATATGGAGCATGGTAAGTTCAAAAATGTCTTATTTGTTCCTTCTCTTACAGCTAATTTGTTATCAGTATATCAAATGACTCATACAGGATCTCCAAAACAAGTGATTTTTGGTCCAGACACAGTAGAGATTACAGAAATCTCCACTGGAAAGGTTATAGCGAATGGGATTGCTAATCATGCCTCAAAGGCATATGAGTTCTCCCACTTCATGCCCTTCTCTCCAACTATCCCTTCAGATTCTGATGAGGGTCACAATGACTTCTCTTCCAGTGACTCCTATTCTAGTGAGGAAGAAGATCAAGATTTTGATGTTGAGATCATAGTTCAAGAAGATTCAGAACCAACACCTATTCTTAGTCCAGATTCAAGAGAAATATGTTCTCACACAGTCCTTACTACTACTAAGAACACAGTTGATGATGTATTTGCTTACAGAACTACTAGACTTCAGCAGCATGCTAACCTTGCATTATGCCATCCACCTCTCCATGAGGGATTCAGCATGATGATGGGGTTTACTCTTCCATTCCTTGGGAAAACTCATCATGATACATTCGCTCCAGTGACAGAAAAGGTTCCTGAAAGACTTGCTACATTCAACACATTCTCTAGCACTTGCATTCGCACTTTACAGAGGATTAGCTTACCAAGTCTCTTTGCAAAGTTTTCACTGATGAAAGCTTGCTTCTTTTCTGCTTAGAGTAATGGCTCCTTGAGTTATTCAAAAATATAAAAAAAAAAAAAAAAAAGGAAAAAGAAAAATTGAGGCAGTATTCTTTTTATCATTTCATTGATTGTATGGGTGACCTTTGGTCCTAGTTACCAGGGCCCAGGATGGATTAAGGGGGGGTGTTAGGATATTCCTATACTCCATCCTAGTCCTTCTAAACATTTCTGACACTTTCAGTCCTGCATGGAAAATTAGGGTTTTGCATGCAATTAGGGTTTTGCATGCAATTAGGGTTTGCATGCAATTAGGGTTTGCAGCACCAACACCTAGCCCTTGCCAAACTAGCCCCAGGAGCTTCTCTCGGATCAGTCTTAGCTCTCCTAGAGCTTAGTGCGCCCTCTTTTCAGTTATTGCATGATAAGGGCGCCCTTCTTCACCTACCAGTCCAGTTTAGTTCAGTTATCTTCAGTTCTTCCTTGATTTAAGGATTAACTGACTCCTAACTGACCTTATCACTCTTTTGGACCTCCAGTGTGACTAGATAGACTGTTTTGACTCCAGTTAGCTCCATGAGCGCCCCCCACTGAGTCTCCTTCACTATATCAGTGCTTCCATGTGCCAGTTACACCAACCACACTCAGTTAGACTCAGTTTGACTCCTCGTTGATCACTACTTGTGCATTGATGACTTCACCGATGATGAGATAGACTCCTAGTTTGGCACTAATGACTCTCCACTGATTATGGATCTGTGCATGAAGGATAATTCGAATTACACCTAGTGAATTCGAATCCTCATACTCAGCATTGTATATTTACCCGGTTACTATTCTGATTAATGTAATGTGTGTAATTATTCTGCCTCTATTGGATCTATGTTCTATTGCTTCTCTCTTCTTCCTAAATTCTTTCATAGTGAGGTTTACATCATCTCTTTGGATCTTATGTGGGCAATTTCACAAATATATGTAAGGGTTAAGCCCCAGTCAAGTTCCGTCGGCGGAGATATTATAGATCAAGATCAACGGTCAATATCAACCCCGCGTCGCCAATGTAATCGTCAACAAACGGTGGAGGGTGGTAGCGGACATAATACCACCAAGGCACGTGTCCGATATTCATTCATCCGCGTATGGATAAAGTGGTATCGGAAACCACTATAACACCGCGCGGAACCACCCATTATGGAAATGTGGAAAAATTCTATATTTAGCAGAGCATATAAATGAATTGACTGGGCTTCTAAATTTGGTCAATATGGTCAAATTAGGCGGATAAAGCACTAGTGAATCTCTAAAATAGTTAGTGAAGCTCTAAAATGGCGGAATGGCTAAAAGATAAGCGGATCTCCAAAATGCCCAAGTCTTTGTTTAAAAATTTAAAAGTTTATAGTTATTAATATAAATATTTTATATTAATATTCAAACCCAATCACCAAAGTCTTGGCACGAATCTCAAAAAATTTCAAATTAAAACTTTGAAAAATTCAAAGTTTGGATAAGCGGCTACCATTCATTCCGCTCACTCAAGTTGCTCGGGAGATAGTAGATGGGGCGGTCGCGGAACAAAAACTACCATCCACGTGTAAGTGTCACAGCCATCCGCAATTCGAAAGGGCGGTATTATAAACCACCTTCCGCCCACGCGGAACCGCCATCCTTGAAGGTAAAGCGCCCAATAGCACGTGCTATGTGTTATTAGATGTTGTGCGCGTCGGGGTATATAAACAACATGATTATTTCCCGCTCAACCAATGTGGGATATATCCCATAGAGAAAATCAAATGGGACAAGTAGAACACGTTTTTCTGGAAATGACTGTTTTAGTCATTAACTTCAAAGAGCTGTTTCCGCAAAACCGAGAAGAATTTTCAGAAACTGAAAGAGGTTTTTCTTCATCACGGGCCAATCTTCAAAAACCTCTCTCATTTTTTACACAGGTGTCATGGTTTAAGAGAATCGAAGTCATCTTCACAGGGCAATTTTCCAGAATTTCAGTTTACTGTTTTAGTCATCAACTTCAAAGAGCTGGTTCTTCCAAATGAAGATGAATTTTCAGAAACTGAAAGAGGTTTTTCTTCAGCACATGCCCAGTTACAAAAACCTCTCTCAAAATGTACACAGGTATCTCCATTTCAGATATACATCCAGGTCTATGAAGCCTATTTTTCAGCAAATTTAGTTCCTAAAATAAAAAAATAAGTTGTAACTGTTTCTATTTTTAGAGTTTCAGTTAGGTTTTGAATTCACGATTAGGTATAGGCCATCTTTCTATATATTGATATGTAAAATACATGTAAAGGGGGGATTTTCAGTAAGGAGAAACCCATTCTGGGTGTTTTGAAGGGTTTCAGAAGTTAATAAGACCTCAGAATTGAACAGATTTTTCTTCAAAGATTCATGTGTTGTTTAAAAATTGCAGTCTGTACCATTTCCTTTCTCTACTTGTGCAAGTTTACTTTCTGCGTTATTCTTTTCACTATTTCGTTTTCTTCTATGCTTAGATGAACATTCATAATAGATTGAGATTCATGTTTCTATGCCTCGATTTATTCGCTTCTGAGCATCCATTTATTTCTCTAAAATTAACGGTAGATTCATCTGAAAATTGATGCCTGCTGTTAATGGACTGTCTTTATTTCTTTCCCTATCACCTGCAAAAATCTTATTGACTGTAATAAGACAGCTATCTTGCCTTTGTATGAAAATATTTGTTTAACTGCTGGTCCATATTTTTATGTTTTCTCGACTCCATTGCCCAATGGTATCCTGTTCATGTTGATCTAGCCACCTCATTAAAAAGCCTTAAGTTTTTATTTATTTTACAAATTGGCCGTTGAGTTTCATTGTCAAACTGCTGTCGTGGTGACATTGGATGGCAGATTTGCCGAGAGAGCCCTCTCTGGCTGAAGGAGGCCAAATTTCAGTCTAAAGATTGGTTTGAAATAGGTTACCTCGGGTTTCTTTGATACAGCCCAAGGAAAATCCGAGTGCTAACACCTATGATGCCACAATGCTGTATCTGTTCCTATGGAAGCTAAAGAGATAGAATGGTCAGTATTATGAGGACATAAATACAACGTACCTACCCTGTCTCCTTTTGCTATCACCATTGATCCTTTAGTGATCTTCCACCACTTTTCTCCAAATGTAGATAGACAACCGCCATCTCCAAACTGCCTTGTTGAGATCAGATTTCTTTTCATAGCAGGAATATGCCTAACATCTTTCAATATCCAATCAGTTCCATTCTTAACTTTTATCCATATCTTACCCATTCCAACAATTTTACATGGCTCATCATTACCCAATAAAACATGTCCAAAATCGCTAGGAAGATACTCATGAAAGTATTTCCTATGGGGTGTAGCATGACATGAAGCTCCTAAATCTACTACCCAATAATCACTAGTATTATCTAATGCAAGAATCAAAGCATCTTGTAACACATCACCTGCTACATTTGCTTCCTGGGTAGTTTCCTTCTGTGCATCTCCTTTCTTCTTTAGATATCCGCAGTATTTCTTTAGATGTCCTTTCTTTCCACAGTTCCAACACTCTATCTTTCCTAGTCTGGACTTGGATCTGCCCGTTTTAGACTTCCCACTGTTACCTTGGCTCTTTCCGCTCTCCTTTTGTCTTCCCCTGGTCTCCATGGTCAACGCATTACCTGATGTTTCACTTGTGCTTTTTCTTCGCATTTCCTCGCTAAGAATGACACCAATAACATCATCAAATTTCAAGGTGTTTGAACCATAGACAGAGTTACTTACAGCCATGACCAAGCTATTCCAACTTTCTGGCAATGAACACAAGATTAGAAGAGCCCTAAGCTCATCATCAAAGTTCACACTTACAGAACTTAGCTGATTTGTAACCATATTAAACTCATTTAAATGATCAGTAACAGATCCACCTTCATACATCTTCATATTAAATATAAATGCTTCATTAGAAATACCTTGTTGGAGGCCGAGGGTTTTTCATATAGCTTACCCACTGCGCTCATCAAACCCTCCGTTGTCGTTTCTTTTGAGATATTGAAAGCCACCGATGAAGCCAGGCTCAGCTGTATTGTTCCCAGAGCCTTTCTGTCAAGAACCTCCCATTCTTCGTCCTTCATAGCTGCCGACTACTTTGATCTTCCTCCCAATGGCAAGAATAGATCCTTATGGTACAGATAGTCCTCCATTTGCATCTTCCATAACTGGAAGTTTTGGCCATTAAACTTCTCGACCTTAAACTTTCCTAATTTTGCCATTGCTTTCACTCGAACCAGAAACCCTAGCTTCCTGCGGGTTTATCTGCCAAATAGACCTTTGGCTCTGATACCAATTGTTAGGAAAACAGGATTGCAGAGCAATAAAAATAAACAGAAATGCAAATATAATCACACATACACATTACAAGAGAGACATAGATATATCGTGGTTCACCCAACTTGGGCTACGTCCACACTGAATTTTCTAGTCCTTATTATTATTACCGTCTAGCAAGGTAAAGGGATACAACCTGCAGCACAGCCGCTGCACTTCCTCTTCACTGTCTCACAGTCTCTCTCCTAATCTTAGAGATCTTTACAATGCATAAAATCTAATACATTAACCCTAGCCGTATTACAATGTCTTTCTTTTATAGGGAAAATACAATGGGAAAAATACCACGGGATACCCAAAACCATGGGCCCGCAAAATAGCTGGCGAAAAAAGCCCCAAAAAATTTTCATCAATTTTTGGGGTTGTTTTTGCCCTAAAAATGCAGAATGGGTGTATAGTCCTTCGGGGTGCACGGCTAAGACAATATCATCTATGAGACTGGAAGATCTGGCTCCACAACCAACAAATATTTGTCTCCCATACACCACAATCAACATATCATAGGTTTTAAGTTTAAATATGATAGATAAGAAGATTATGAAAGAGGTTTACAAGTTTACAATAAAACAAGGTTTAGTGTATTTGATGCATGAATAAATCTATATATCCTAGTGAAGAAAATGTGTACTAAGCCAATAAGAATTCAATAGCGTAACACAGTGTTTGGCTAATCTTAGTTATTTAGTTATTTGCAATCACTACCAAGTTAGTGAAACACTAACATCATATCACATGATATCTATAATCTTAGCAAGTCACCATATAGGATCCTAAACGTAATGGATATTTCACAAAATTGCAATATAAAAAAATTATTTATAAAATTAAAACATCACACAAAATATACCTAAGAACAAATGGAAATAAAAGATGGAAATTTAACACAAAGGACTACGATTTGATACAAGTGAGAGGGTGAATCTAAAATGCTTCAAATATAAAATGTGTGCTTTCTTTTGTAGTCTTTATAGAAGTTCTTCATTATAAACACCCTTAAGTAAAATAATCTTTTTGGTCTAAAATATGTCAATCATTGTCAATACAAAACATCTTCCTTTTATAAACTTCTTAGAGAGAAACCACTGGCATGCTTGATACCTTATTCCATCAAGGGGGAATTGGATCTTCATAGTAACCATCCTCAACGAATAATTGGAATTTGTTTTCTATTTCTTACATAACCTCTTGATCTTCCTGATCACTTCAAGGTGTTTTAGAAGATATGAAACACTTCCCATCAAGAATTGTATGAGCGGAAAGGAAATCATATAGAACACTAAATCCACCATCGATATTAAGGACCAATCTCAATGCCATAGCCAAAGTTAAAGCTTCTGGTCATACCTCTTTTCTTATTTTCGATGGGGATATATCCCCCATTGCATAGTAGGGAAGGATGCTTATGCGTTTATATATACAAATGTTTAATTATGTTTTTGACATGTTGTGCAAATTATACTCCTCCATGGGGCCACATCATGGGATTTATTGACATGTTGCTTATCTTGTTAGGTGTGTGGAACCATAGAAAAATTGGAAGAAATAGAGATTGGGCTCAACGAAAAGCCAATATTTTTATGACACCTAGTGGAAGGCATTCTTACGTAAGAGCTGGAGGGATATGTGGCATATTTTGATTGGTTGTAATAAGCTGACTGGGATGGGTCTACCCCATGAGTTGCATTGTTGATATTGAGTTTTTATTGCGATTCAACTTATATGGAAGGTGGATACTTGAGGAATCATGAATATCCCTTGAATCTTCCTAGCTAATCATGGATTGTCGATGTTAGGAATGCATTGATATGAGCTATTAGAGAGATTCTCACTCGTGTGAAGGGAAATTTTATTTTCCTCTCGGTGAATGGACTAGATTAGATATAATCCATTCACAAAGGATGTACTTATGTTGGGTTCAATCAACTCACCCCTCCCATGATGAATAGGTATTGACTATTTGTGTGGGCCCCCTCCTTTTCACCACATGGTCACCTTATATTGCACAAATGTATAGAATCCCATGTTGGAATTTGCATTATCTAATCATGCCCATTCACAGGGGACCACCCTTGATTTAAACTTCACCACTAGTTATGAAATTCGATATTTGGGTTTCAAGGACTTGTGAAATGTTAATGAAACTTATTCAGAACATTAATGAGACTCCATACATAAAAAAAATCACATATATTGATTGATACAATTCAAAATAAATCCTCTTCAATCTGTAACAACAAGATATGGGGAAAATGGCACCATTTATGCATTGTTTGGTATTTTTACATAGTTTCACTTGGTATTTCAACCTGAGCGTCTTATGAGAATCAAATACAGAGTATATATATCAAAATACAAATACATGGAGAATATGGGACTCTCACAAAGAGATCATCATCTCACCAAAGGAACCCTTCCTCCAAGAGCCAAAATATGCAAAGAAATGTGAGACATAGATGAGAACAGGTTGTAGAAGAAAGAAACACGAGATTCCTTGTAGCTTAAAATTGAAACTAATAACTCCATTGTAGCTCCAAATTAAAGGTCTGAATGGACTCTCCAATTTGCAATTAGGATGGGAATATTTCAACCTCGAAATTGGTACTAAGGCAAGTAGAGTGAACACTCCACTAGCATAGACAAGCTAGAATCTCTCCAAATTGCAAAGATGCAAATAAAAAATGATCAAAAAATACTATCCTTCTTTGTTCTTGTATTTTATAAACTTCTCAAGTCCTCCATGGGTTGACTTCCTTCCAAAATCCTCATGCCAACTCAAGTTGGGAAGAGATTCCAATGTCTGCCACTTGTCCAACAATTCCTAGTCTTCATCTTCCCTCAATTCAAATGGGTGTCTCTTTGGCTGCCCAAAATCCCTTGTGAGCATTCTTGGAGTATATATTTAGCCCTGGCATGTCATTTATGTCATATTTCAACATTCAGGTCTGATTTTTGTCATAAGTGTCATAGCATCTTCATCATTGTTCTCATAGAAGCTAGGGAATCTAACCCAATTGTCACAATCCTTCTAAGATGCTTCTTCCTCTTCCATGGGAGTTACTGCTCCACTCCAATTCGAACTTACATTATTCATTCCATGAATGAAACCTATTAAAATCCCCCAAGTATTTTACCCTTCACCCTTAACTTGAATTGGTGAGAGAGTCATGCCAAGTGTAGTGGGGAATCTTGCCACATGTGGGTCCCACAACCTCTTATGTGACATCATGATCCAATGCCACCTTATTTTATTTTTATTATTATTTGTTTGACTCATTTAATGTCAAACTGTAAGTCTAAGGTCACTTTGGGTCTTGTAGCTCCCTTATTCCAACTTGCAATGCTTCCACCCCCAACCTAGGGAACTAGTAATTTTCCTCCATGATAGTTCATCTGGATGGGTATATTACAAAATTTGAATTGATAATTTCTCTTAATCTGACCCACCTTGTCCATTTGGATATAATTTCACATTATTACTAACTTGGACATCATTCTTGGCAATTATTTGACCCTTAGCATCAATTTGACAAACTATCATGAGTATGGCCAAGGGGCTTAGGCCATTGTGACCCAATGCAAAATGTTGGGACATGACAACTCATCCCCTCCCAATATTTCTTGTCCTCAATCAATTTCAACACATGTATGTGGAAGAACCTGCTTTCTTTCCAAAACGTTTCTTCCCAAAACTTCTCCTCTAAAACCTTGAGTAGAGCCACTCATGCACTACAATTATGTGTTTCCAAAAGCAAGGAGACATGGGTTTTCTTTTCATTTTGATATCCCCTCTAACATCACCACTAAAAACCAAAATGTTAATTAAATCCATAAAAACCAAGTTTGCAAAATTACTCTTTACCTCTTTCATATTTTGGAAAACCTTTCTGATACCACTGCATAATTATTGAAGTTGCTACTGAGTTTCCCAACTTTGAGTCTTCGAGATTCCATGATGATTTTAGAGAGGTGTTGGGAGGTGGTTTGGTGAGTCAGCATTGCAGCATCGCGGATGCTGCGATAGGCCAAAGGCACCGTAGAAGGAAGAAAACAACAGTGCGTACGACGATTATTTTATGTATTTTTTTGGTCAGTTAGACCGCAGCATGCGGGTTTTGGGTCGTTTGGACAATGTAATATGTATTTTGGGTCATTTAGACCGCATTGTGCGGATTTTGGGTCATTTGGGTAGAAGTGTTGGTTAATAAGTTGTTAGGAAGTGGAAAAACAATGTAAGGCGCAAGCCTAGAAATAGATATAGGTTTGTAGGTGTTGATATGATTTTTGGAGAGCATGATTGTGAAATATTGGCATCTGAGAGATCCTGATCTAAAGCGGAGGCTGAGTATTTTGTTGTATCTGGGTTTTGTGCGTGATTAATATGATGTGATGGAGTTTTGGAGCTAAATCCCTGTGTCTATTTTGTTCATATGCGGTAGTGTATTTTTGTAATATGAATGTATGAATGATGAGATGTTTCCTTGCTATGATTAATGCTTTACTGTTGTATCTGTTGCAAATGATGATCTGCTCCTATTGAATGATATCGCGGTTATGATTAATGATTTTTTTTTGTTGAATAATGTCGCGGTTATGATTGAATGCCTCAGTTAAATGGTTAGATTTACTTCTGAAATGTTGCAATAAGTCAAGTAGTCGATGCCCAATATCCTCCCTACATTCAGCGGAAACGTGGTTCCGTCAACTCTCCCTTAAACGCCTCGGGTGAGACCTCATCTGCTTTGCAGGTGTCGTTGGATGGGGTAAACCCTGTATGGGCCGGTGCTCAGGAAGATCGCGACGGTTTGAGTGTCGACAGTTTCGGGAACCCCTATCGACTGGGTTTGTGCCAAAAAATGGTTCCATTGCCGGGATCTCGCGTGAAGTGAAGGGGGGACATGTTGTAGCTAGGGTTTTCACCCTAGCTTGTGCAAATGAGCATCTAATAAGGAGAAGGGACTCCTTAGTAGCAGTTCAATAAACAGTAATTAAAAGACAAGATATTAAAATGAAAATTATAATAAGCATGAGCATGAAACATAAAAAGACAAGAGATAATATAAATGGTTTTTTGTATTAAAGCTTTACCTCCAATGTGAAGGTTGGTGAAGTTCTTGCAATTGTCCAAGAGGGTTGCTCCAAACTCCAGCTTTGCTCCTTCTCTTTCTCCAAATGGTGGGGAATGGGCCAAAAGGGGCTCTCAATGGTGAAAGTAGCTCAAGGGTGAGCTAGGGTTTAAAGAGAGATTTTGGCAGAGTAAGGGTATACTTGATTGTGGATATGAAATGAGGGGTCTCCATCACCTATTTATAGGTTTTTGGTGGTGGAGTGTTGGCCCATGGTTTTGGGAACCATATGGTTTAGGTCAGCTGTATAGGGTTTTTTCCTCCTTTTTCCTCTTTTTCCTCATTAATTTATATTTTATATTCCCTTTTTAGGGGGTTTTTGCTATTTTGGAGGAATTTTGGATATTTTTGGAGGGAAAAGGGGTTTTTTAGCCTTTTTGAGGCTTTTTTGATGGTTTTGTGGCCTTTTGGAGGCTTTTTAGTTGGATTTTTAGGGTTTTTAAGGCAAATATGGTAGGAAAATGGACAAATGAGTCATGTAATGGGGTAGATGAGGTAGTGAGCACTTTTTGGGTGTTAACACATGTGGCATCCAACAAAACTGGAAATCCAAGACTAGTTTGACCAGAAGTTGCAGGAGTTTGCTGAAAAAGAAAATCAGAATACCGGGCTGACGATAGATCAGTGGTTGGGAAGGTACATTCACGATGGTCCACATGAATATTTCTTCTGTGAATTCCCAGTCATTCTGTTTGAGTGGTTGGAAAAAATGACCTTTCGGAAGAGGAACTTTCAAGGAGGTGAATCAACATCTTGGATTCCAAAACTAATCCAAGAGCTCCAAGAAGTTGAAAACAAAGCGTCGTGGGCTGTTGAAGTTTGGCTCGACAGCGTGCTAAAAGGTTACATCACTGAGTTCGTGATCGATACGAAGAATTCCTATAGTGAAGTTGAAAGATATTTGTTCCACGGATCACGAGGCCGATTTTTATTGTCACTACAGTTATCCATCAAGATGCTTGTTTGTGAGAAGGTCATATTGAAGATGCACCTTGATCAGTAGAAACCCTGGTGGGCGGGGGTTGTGGGTATCGTAGTAGAAAGGGGTGCAGTGGATGGAATGATATCGGGTAGATGGATGGAAGTTATGATGAGACTGTGAAGGAAGCCGAGGAAGAAAGTGGTCTTATGTCCCAAATTTGGAATTGGGTCACAATGGCCTAATCACATTGGCCATATTCATTAGAGTTTGTAAAATTGATGTTAAAGGTCAAATAATTGCCAAGGAGGAAAATTACTAGTTTCCTAGGTTTGGGGTGGAAGCTTTAGGATTTGGAATAATGGGGATAATAAATGATGTTTGAACATTAGAGTGGCATAAATATTTAATAAAGGATCTAAATAAATATATACAAGTGAAAATCAAAGTGGCATTTGATCATGAAGACACATGGAGGAAGTGGGACCCACATATGGCTAGATTTCCCCACTACACTTGGCATCATTCTCTCACCAATTCGAATTCAAGGTGAATGGTAACATACTTGGGGGAGTCCAAAAGGTATTATTCATGGCATAACTCATCCAAGGTCGAAATATAGAGGAAGAGTAACTCCCATGGAAGAGGAAGAGGCAATTTGGAGTTAGGGAGACACTTGGGCTAGATTCCCTAGCTCTATGACAACAATGATGAAGATGCTATGAAACCTATGACACAAATCAGACCTGAAGGCTGACATATGACATATATGACATGTCAGGGCTAAAAATAGACTCCAAAAGGGCGCTCAAGGGTGTTAGGGCAGCTAAGATGCTTCCACATGTGATTTGGTGGAAGTGGGAAACTAGGAATTGTTGTACAAGTGGGGTTCTTTGGAATCTCTTCCCAACTTGAGTTGGCATGAGTCTCTTGGAAGGAATTCGACCCATGGAGGAAATTAGAACTCTTTAAATGTCAATAAAAAATAATGAAACCAGCTTTTGATCATTTGTAGAATTTGCAATTGCATTGGTGAAGAGGGAGAGCTAGTGGATGACTAGTTTCTTGCCTTAGCCAATTTCGAGGGTGAAAGATTCCCATCCAAGTTGGTAATTGGAAAGGCCATTCAGACCTTTCATTTGGAGATTTAATGGATTCTTTATTTTCAGGTGTAAGCTACAGGGCAACTCATGGTTTCTTCTATTGCAGCTCACTCCTTCAACCATTTCCAGTTTTGATGGCATATTCTTGATCCTTGAGGGAGGGCGTTTTTGGTGAGCTATTGTACTCTTTGGGGAAGCTTTTAATGCCCCATTTCTTTTGTAATATGAATTAAATACTCTGTTCTTAATCTCCAAAAATTTTCAGGTCGAAATTCCAAGTAGAAATGTATAAATCTCATTTTTAATGGAAGAACAATGCCATTTCCCCACTACCTTGTTGTGAACCAATGTATTGATGATGATTTCGAATGAATGGATGATTATATGATATATTTGTGATCAATATACTGCCATGGATGTATTCTACAATTTTCATGTACTGTACTTGAGCATTTGAAGCATTTTTACTCAGTTTAGTTGTATTGGGAGGTGAAATAGTGCCATTTCCCCAAGGGTCGAATTGGGGATTTTTGCAGTTGAATGGGAGAGGGTGAGAACAGTTGTAATAATCCATTAATGGTGCATATGCGACTTTAATAAAATAATTAACACATTACATACCTCTTTTCATAAATTTGATTGGGTTTGGAGGCATTTGGGAAGCCATTTTCAGTACTTACCCCAGGGGGATTTGAACCCCAAATCACTAGTAAAATTGCATAATTGGTCCAGAATATTAAGAGAGTTTGCAGAGGTCTTTTGGTGGACATATGTCATCCATAAACATCATATTCAAGTTATAATATCATTCATACACCTTCCTTGAAGATTTGAAGGCATTTGGAGTCAATTTGAGACCTAGAGGCCAATACTAGTCAAAGGAAAATCACTAGTAAAGTTACCTACATTGATAAGAATTGAAAGAGGATTTGCAGAAGTATTTTAAAGGTCCAAAGGCATCCTTGAAACACATATTTATGTTCTAATATCATTCATATACCTTCTCAGAAGATTTGGGATCATTTGGGGCAAATTTGGGACCTAGAGATCAAAACTAGTCAAAGGTCGAACTAGGGAAAAAAGTGGAAAATTGCAATTTTAATATAATAAGGGACATTACAGGAGGAGCAAGGTTTCGACAAGAAAAGAGGCAGAGGACAAGAGAAGGTCCTGCTGCAATCAAAATGCAAGGCCGCGAAGGAATACCACATGGGACGAAGCGACCTCACAATGATGATAGGGACAACCAGGATATGCCCGGAATAGAGGAAGGACCAAATCCCAGCAGCAACGTTCCCACACCTCCGCTCACTATTGTAGAACCTGTAAGAAATACCGCTTCGACACCACTGTGTTCTTCATGTCATAGCATTTACGTACTAGCAGGTTAGTGACTACAGGAAGGAATCCCAGGATGGCAGGAGAAGATGCAAAGATGTCGTTGTTCCAAGGAAGTGGGACAGATAACCCAGAGCAGTATTGGTTTCTATGTGAAGCAGTATGGACCGTTAAGCAGGTTACTGATGATAATGCTAAGAAGGGACAATTGGCGACAACTCTTCGAGGTCGCGCATTGGACTGGTTCATGAAGTTCATCCAAGTTCCCACCGGCGCCCCAGAAAAGACTCTGGATGACATTAGAAAAGGATTGATTGCAGAATTCCAGAAACCTAAGTCGGAAGCACAGTATATTACAGAACTTAAGGAAATTAAGCAGTATCCCAACGAAACTGTGTGGGACTTTGACCAGCGGTTCAAAACACTGGTGGCGCGGGTTAGATTTGACATGAGTGAGGTCCAACACAAAGAATGGTTTATTGTTGCACTTCTATCTCACATTCGACTACCGCTGATGCAACAAAATATTACAACACCGAGTGAGGCCCTGGAAATCTCAATGAGGTTAGAAGATTCACCGATTGGAGAGAATGCAGCTGGCATGTCATAGATCCAAACACAATTGGCCAACCTCATGACACAATTGCAGGACTTGAAGAAGGGTAAGGAACATTGCAAGGAGGCTTGGTGTATGTACTGTCGTGCGGAGGGGCATACTAAGGATAACTGCCCAGATTTTCGCAACTATCTAGTATCAAGGGCTCCGAAACCGTTGAGTGGCACGGGTATGCCGTGGTGTCGCATTTGTCAGGTATATGGACATCGGCATGAGGAATGTCAATACATGCAGAAGATGGTAACAAAGCCGATGAGCTTGTATTGCACATTCTTTAAGTCTGTGGGACATGATGATAAGGACTGTCGCACATATGGCTTACTACAGGAAAGAATGTATGATGCTTATTATGTGAAGGATGATCAACATACAGAACCACAATCACCGGTGGCCCAGCCGCCGCTGCAACCACAGATGCAGTTTGCACCACAACAACAATAGTTTGTTCACCAACCACAGTTTGTTCCACAATTGCAGTACATTCAACAACTGCAATACTTTCAACAGCCGCATTATGTCCAACAGCCGCAGTATGCTCATGCAGGATCGTGACAGCCAAACCCCATGCAGCAGCAGTTTAACCAACCGCAGTATCTGCAGCAAGGGGGATTCCATGGCAGATTCCAGTGGAGGACGCGGTGGTGGTTTTGGAGGTCGCGGAGGAGGACAAGGTCACGACACGGTTCAATGTTATAACTGTGGGGTATTAGGGAATTATCAGAGGGATTGTCCACAACTACCGATGCAATGTACGTATTGCTTTGTTGCTGATCACACCATTGAAAATTGTCCACAGCTAATTGCGCAATGGCAAGCCGGAAACATACCGCAAATTCAAAACCATAACCAGAACTAGAACCATGCGCCAAACCAGAATCAACCGCAGAACCAAAATCAGCTACCACCACCGAATGTAAACCATCCTGTGAACCAACCACCGAACCAAAAGCAAGGGTCCACTGTGGCGACGATTTCAGCCGAGCCATGGGCACAAGATGTCATTGTTGTTGTTATTACGCGAGGAGGAGAAACGATAGGCAAAGATGGTTCAGACCCTTTATTCTGTCCGGCTAAGATGAAGAAAGCACAATTTGATATCGATGTTGAGCATGATAAATTCTTTCAAGCATGTAACACAATGGAAAAAGATCACGGTAACTCAATTATTTGTGATATGCCTCTGGTTTTTTATTCAACTTCGGATGCAGGCTCATCGAGTCAGCATGGTACCTTACAGCACTTCCTGGAAAGTTGCTTATTGGTAGCTAAAGACCCTGATGCATTGGCTGAAATTGAGAATTGGTTGCGTCGACCACCTCAAGGGCAGAAGGATTCTGTGGTGAATTCCTTGCAAAGGAGGAAGACTGGAAAAGAAATGCGTATGAACATCCAGATTGGGGAATATGAGGTTGACTCCGTCATTCTGGATCTCGGATCAGATGTTAACATTTTGAACAAACAGGCATGGAAAAAGATGGGGAGCCCTTAGTTGAGCTAGTCTCATGTGCAACTGTGACTAGGTAATCAGGACAAGGTAACACCAATTGGGTGCGTTCCGCGCCTTGTGGTGGATTTGAAGGCATGATGACAAGTGCTGATTTCGATGTTAACAAGGTCATCGAATATGGAAGTTCCTATCTCGCGTTGCTGGGGATTGGATAGGAAAATGACATCGGCGCAGTTATTGACTTTTGAATTTTGAGAATCGGGATCTACGTGTCATCACTCCGTTGGATCTGGAATAAGGACGATGCTATCTTGACCTAGTGAAGGATGAAATTATACATGGATGGGATCATGCGTACAATATTTCAGAAGACTATGTTCATCCAACTATCGATGGAGAAATCAGTTGGTGTGGTTCTAGCTCTGCGATTTCCGATTCTGAATATGCTTTAGAAAATTGGCAGAACCGCATGCATGAAGTCTCATTCAGGAAGTGTGGGTTGGTTACACAGTCGCTGTGTCGTGTCGCAAAAGAGTTTGTTGAGTTGCTGGTATATGAGGGATTGTCAGGATTGTCCGATTTTTTAGTTACATTTGAAGCTATGGTATCTGAACCGTAGTGAATGCTGGCAATGGAGGATGCACTAAAGGCTAATCCCACAAGATGGTGGGTGAGCCACTAAAAAATGATTACTGACTAGCTGCAGTGTTGATGGCTATTGATGGTTCGGTTTGGCGACACTGAATCTTATCACACTGGGAATTATGACGGGCGGAGTAACTCGGGAGATCATTTAGTGGAATGTCAGACTCTGTGGACATCATGACCCAAGGATGAATGGGTCCATGCTTTCATCCATACTTTGGACGACATGTCGCGATCCTGGTATGTTGCAGCGGAATTGTGTGGGGAAATTACCACTTGGTTGGAATTGACGGTGTGTTTCACTCAGACCTTTAGTTTTGCAGATACAATCTGGATGTACACAATGCCCTATAGCTAATCCGTGAGATTGTGCTAAAGGTTATTTCGGTTTCTTATCCGGTGGATCCGCATACCTGTTGTCAGTTGCAGTCACTAATGGAATGCTATAATATAAATGGTGGGCCAACCGATGATGACGACCCGTGGAATGTTAATATCCCAGAGACAGAAGGAAACCGAGGTGTTGGAGCACTTAATGTACCCACAAACACAGTCAATCAACCACTAAAACTCCGGAAAGTCAACTTTGGGTCGCAGGAGAACCCAAAGATTGCAAACGTTAGGGACTATTGGGACGAGGATATGATGGCAAAAATCACAGATTTGCTACATGAGTTCCAGGATTTATTTCGTACAAAGTTTTCGGAGATGAAAGGGATCCTAGGAGATTTAGGCGAGATGAAGATTCAATTGAAGCCCGACGCGAAGCTGGTCAGGTAGCGACCATACCGCCTGAATCTACGACATAAGGAACGAGTCAAAGAAGAAATTGACAGGATGCTTGATGCTAGCATCATTGAACCCGTTGAAGTGTCGGAGTGGATCAATCCTATGGTAGTTCAGGAAAAGAAGACTGGAGCGGTGCGCATTTGTGTCGACCTGAATCCCTATAGGACAGGCAAGGAGCCTCGCAATGCTTGACAACATTGCGGGAAAAACAAAAATGCATAGGATGATTGATGGTAAGATGGTGCACCAACAGGAAAAGGATGCACAAGTAGAAGGGTAGGTATCACCGTTAGGATACCATGCCGTGATGGCCGCAGGGATGGTACTTGGTCAAATCAGCAATAAATGCAGGAACTGACCGATAGTTATTAACGGTGTTTATGGACATGATGGGTATTAATGGCAGGATTCGGCCGACGAGATGACAGGATTGACGGCGGATCCGGGTAATTAGGGAGGCATGTTTGGCACATGGCACATACTGTGGCAGCATGGCCGCTAGCACTAGGCATGATAGTTCGCACATTTTGGCACGTAGGATCGCCGGTAGCAGGATGGTGGCCACTCCCCCAGTCAGCAATCGGGTTATGTGAATGATAGGACACAACAGCATGACATGATCGACACCTTATGTGAATGACAGTCCCGCATCATTATCCAGGAAGATGACCGAGCTGGGGTTTCGGCATAAATACAGGACGCAGAGGTTAGCTATGCATAGAAGTATCTACCAAAAGAGAGGTGTTCATGCTGCTAGTGAGTTCAGCGACTAGTTAGGTTAGGAGTTCCAAGGAAGCTGTGGAAATGGTTCACTTCATTTCCTGTGGAAGCGTACTAGGCACACTGAGGGCCAAAACGATGAGTGTGCATGATTGCCTTGGGATGACAGTGGCGATGATACTCAGGTGCAGCTGAGCCGAGGTTCTGTCCGAGATGTCTAGGTACGAAGTGGTTGTTCAAAGAGTTGTGGTCCGTCCGACCACTGGGGAGGCCGGGGCGACAGCCCCCCAGTCCCAGTAGCAGATGATCACTGGTGTGAAACGGATGTGCCGGAACCATCGTCCAGTTTTGCACCTTGGTGTTGTTCGCCCTCTTTTTCTACATCGGTTCCCAGTTTCCAGAGACTGGAGGATGAGTTTGAATAGTGCCTAGTCACCTGTTCGAAGGTCCCTGTGTCAGTATGAGAAGTACATGACATGGAGCCTGTGACCGAGGTATCAACTTGAAAAATACACCGTAGTGAGATCCAGATAGCAAGAACAGTATCAATGACAAAGTTCAGCGACAGACAACCAGCGCGTACACAATGTCTAGCTAAGGTGGCTCGAGGGCGAGCCACAAGATTGTGATGGGGGCCTGTTGGCAGGCAGTTTGGTGAGTAAGCATCGTGGATGCTGCGATAGGACAAAATCACCGCAAAAGGAAGAAAACAACAGTGCCTGCGACGATTATTTTATGTATTTTTTTTGTCAGTTAGACCGCAGCATGCGGGTTTTGGGTCATTTGGACCATGTAATATGTATTATGGGTAATTTAGACCACATTGTGCGGATTTTGGGTCATTTGGGTAGAAGTGTCGGTTAATAAGTTGTTAGTAAGTGGACAAACAATGTAAGGCACAAGCCTATAAACAGATATAGGTTTGTAGGTGTTGATATGATTTTTGGAGAGCATGATTGTGAAATCTTGGCATCTGAGAGATCCTGATTTGAAGCGAAGGCTGAGTATTTTCTTGTATCTGGGTTTTGTGCGAGATTAATAAGATGTGATGGAGCTTTGGAGCTAAATCCTTGTGTCTATTTTGTTCATCTGCGGTAGTGCATTTTTGCAATATGAATGTATGAATGATGATATGTTTCCTTGCTGTGATTAATGCTTTACTGTTGTATCTGTTGCAAATGATGATCTGCTCCTATTGAATGATATCGCAGTTATGATTAATGATTTTCTTTTGTTGAATAATGTCGCGGTTATGATTGAATGCCTCAGTTAAATGCTTAGATTTACTAATGAAATGTTGCAATACGTCGAGTAGTCGATGCCCAATATCCTCCCTACATTCGGCAGAAATGTGGTTCCATCAACTCTCCCTTGAATTCCTCGGGTGAGACCTCATCTACTCCGCAGGTGTCGCTAGACGAGGTAAAACCTGTATGGGCCGGTGCTCAGGGAGATAGCAGTGGTTTGAGTGTCGACAGTGTCGGGAACCCTTGTCGACTAGGTTTGTGCCAATAAGAGGAACCACCATGAGTGTTGCTACACTACTCTGATTAAAATCACTTTATTAAGTGGGGAATCAATCTCCCATACTACTTGTTTCCCAAAAAAATTGAAACCAATGAGACTAAAAATTATCCTAGGGTCCCATTGCTTGTATTGCACTCCAACATTAGGAGTGCTCTCCAACCCATACTATCAGGAAAGAGAATTCATGGATCCCATTTTCTTGTATGAATTCTTCCAAACATCATGAGTACAAAATATATATCATAAAATACATAACAACATAATAAAAATGTACATCAAGGAGGTGCCTCATCAAAGAATCATGAAAGTGCTTATACCTCCAAGTAAGTAGACCACCATTTTCCAAGTGCATACAAGATTCAAGTGACCAATCAAATCTGATCCAATGACATAGGTGAGGATCCCGTGTCCTATAATGCTACTCCAAAAGGATGTAATATGCATCAAAATAATCGTCCATGTGTTCTTTCATCCAAGAAGTGAATGAAGAACACCCACTAAAATATGAACCAAGTAGGGAGCAAAGAAAACAATGAGCCTTCAAGGGGCTCACATAAGTAGAATTTGTGCATCCATGAACATGTGTATCATCAAGAAATAATAAGGGATTTTGCTTCCAATAATAATTTTCTCCAATCATATATCTCTTCACCCAAGTAGTGGATTAAGTTCCTCCAATATCCATTGAACTAAGCAAGGAGCAAGGAAAATCAAAAGTCTTCAAGTGACTCAAGTGAACATCATAAGTGCATCCATGTAGATGTATTTCATCATAAGGTAACAAGGGATGCTGCTGAAAATTTAAATAAGAAATGGCTCTAATAATGTTATCATATAAAGGAGAGATAATAGTTTCATACTCCTCACGTGGCACCATAAAAAATAAACCTTTCACCCATACTTCATTAGGATGAATGCTGCAAAATATGGAAGTGTAAGATGTAGGATAATGAACCAACTCACCCAAATGATCAGAAAGTGCAAAAGTGTCCTCATGTGAATGCTCCATAAGTGTAGGATCATGCACCACCCTCAAAAGTGCAAAAATTTCCTCATAGGTTGGTTCCAAGGTAGTGGAATCAACTTCTTCAAAGAATGTGTAGCCATTTCCAAGAGGAAACTCAAGTTCCTATTCCACCAGATCAAGTGCTTGGATATCATCAAGCTCATCTTCAAACACATCAAGCACATGCAAATTTCCATGTTTCTCATGATCTACCATGTCATGAGAATCCTCCATGCAATATACCATATGAAAATTTGAAACACAGGAGGAAGAACAAGTATATTGCAACCTTTCAAGAAGTTGCTCATTTTGAATTTTGATTTTATGAATATCCTCATTATTCTTCAAGTATTCATCATGTAACAATTCATTAAACTCAACCAAATTGTTTCTGTCAAAAATCAAACACATGAAATTATCTTTGATGTTGCACATTGCTCTTTGAATATTCTCCATGTCTTCAAGGAAGGATAGATCCTTCAATGAAGAAACTTTCCAACAAGAATTTGACACTAATGCTTGAGTGTCATGGAGAATGCTAAGGGTATATTGGATCTTCTTTTCATTCATTTTTAATGACCCTTCAAGGAAAAGAGGCTCTGGCAAATGAACCTCCTCATCTTCTTCCTTCTTACTTGGACCAAATTCATGAGGCTCAAGTGGTGATGGGGAAGTTGATCTTGTTTCTTCTTCCACTGCTACAAGGTATTCATTTTCATGCTTAATGGAAGTTTGGATTGCAGCAACACTTTCAAAAGTGATCTCTATGTCACCAATATAGAGGTGTGAGCACCCATCAGTAGGTACTCCTTCAAAGTTCAAGCACCCATCAGTAGGTACTCCTTCAAAGTTCAAGCACCCATCCGTACATGCTCTTTAAGTCATGTCCAAGGTAGAATATGTATCGAAATGATCTTCAATATTTTCAATAGAGTCTTCTTCATTCTCATGTGATGTCTCTTCATATTTTTCAGTCACTTGGGAGTGACTTTCGATCCTCTTCATGTACTGCTTCTTCTACTTCACCTATTTCAGCACTAGGTAGTTCATGGGTCTCCTTGTTTTTCTCCTTCAAGCACGCTGATGCATTTTTCACCCTGGTTTCCCTAAGATAAATATATTTGGAATCTATTTTTGAAGAAAACCCAAAAACTCTCTTCAAGTAGGGAATACATGCATTCCCTAAAGCTTCAGATATTTCATTGCTCATTTCACTCACACACATATGATTTTCTCTCCAAGGTCTTTTACAAGAATGGAATAAACCTTTCTTCACTAACTCCACATCTTCAATTTTGGGACTATTTTCAAACACCCAATCATAAAAGTATTCAAAAGGAATGTCCTTTTGTGTATCTCTCTTATACACATCAAGATATGCCTGATATTGTTGGGGGAAATTTTTACATGTTGCTCTCAATATTTGTAATTCATTCATAGAATTATCCTTTGGTAATGTGCACTCATATTCATCATATTCAAGTTCATAAGAAAAACCCTCATTCCTTATGAAATTGCAAGAACTGTTGCATGATGGCACCTCTTCCTCAAACCATTCACATTTTGCTTCATATTGCTCACAATCATATTCATAATACTCATAACCATTGTACTCATAGGAGTCATCATAATATTAAGACATGGATGCAAGTTATTCTTCAATGTATGATATTAATGCACAGGTGCAAGGACCATGCTCTGATACCACTTTAGTATCCTCGATTTGGAAATTTTCCCAATTTGGTCAATTTTCGAAACTTGGACTAGTGAAGCCCCAAACTGTCCCAAATGATCCCAAATGGTTTCGAACTATGTCTAGAGTGGATTGAGGTGTAATAGGACACATTGATGCATCTATTATAGGCTTGGACACTTTCTAAATACTTCATCCACTTGCATTTACAATTAGAGAATGAAAGGAAGAATTACTAGGAAAATCTATGTTGAAACCCCCAAGGGTAGATGGCTCCAAACGATCTCAAATTGAGTTTGAAGGTATATGAATGGTATTAAGACATAAAAATGAACCTAGTGGGTGATTATACACTATCAGGAGACTTCTGAAACATTCATTTAACTTCAGGAGAAGTTGGGGAATTTTACTAGTAAATTCGATGTTCAAACCCCCAAGGGTAGGGGACAAAGATGGATTTCCAAATGCTGTAAGACCTCTCCAAATTTCAGAATAGAGACATGGTACTGATAAAGGACTTCAATTATCTCCCCAATGCATCATCAATTAGTTCGTATAGGCTTCTTCAACTCCCATAAATAAGATATTTGTATACATGTCTTCACATAGGGGGAAATGCTAGTAAACTTCACCACTAGTTATGAAATTCGAGATTTAGGTTCCAAGGACTTGTGAAATGTTAATGAAAATTATTCAGAACATTAATTAAACTCCATACATCAAAAAAATCTCATATATTGACTGATACAATTCGAAATAAATCCTCTTCAAGCTGTAACAACAAGATATGGGGAAAATGACACCATTTATGCATTGTTTGGTATTTTTCCATAGTTTCACTTGGTATTTCGACTTGAGAGTCTTCTGAGCATAAAATAAAAAGTATATATATATATATATATATATATATATATATATATAATGATACAAATAAATGGATAATCTTGGACTCTCACAAAGAGATCAACATCTCACCAAAGGCACCCTTCCTCCAAGAGCCAAAATATGCAAAGAAATATGAGATAGAGATGAGAACAAGTTGTAGAAGAAAAAACAACGAGCTTCCTTGTAGCTTCAACCTGCAACTAATAAATCCATTGTAGCTCCAAATGAAAGGTCTGAATGTCACAACTCCATTGTAGCTCCTATAACGGATGTCACATGTCACATGTAACATTTTCACAAGTAATAAAATGTAAAAAGTAATAGTATGGGGGAGATCCTGTAACGAATGTCACATGTCACATTTTTCACATTTGTAGTATGGGGGAGATCCTGTAACGGATGTCACATGTCACATTTGTCACATTTGTCACGTTACGTTACAACCCAATATGGGGGAGATGTAACATTTGTCACATTTGTCACGTTACGTTACAACCCAGTATGGGGGAGATGTTGTAACGTTTGTCACATTTGTCACATTTGTCACGTTATGTTTCCATATCGGCTCATAACTGTTGATGTATATGTAACTTCGGAATGTATTTCACATATATGTATATTGTATTCCTATAGAGATGGTATAATTCCTCTATAAGGAAGTGTCGTCATTTATATTGTAAGTGTCGTAACTTATACTTGATGGGTTATTAGACCACCTTGTTTGGGGTCGGCCCTGTATAAGTCATGTGGGTCAAAGGGTTATTAGACCACCCTATTGGGGGTCGGCCATGTGGGTCAAAGGGTTATTAGACCACCCTATTGGGGGTCGGCCCACTCAGCATTATGTTATGTGGTTAAGTTCGAGCCGACATGAGTTAGGTAAAAAGGCAAGTCAAGTCAAGTATAAATAGAGTGTGGGAGGCACTCTATTTACTCACTCACTTCTCACACATACTCTCAAGGAGGAGAGGCGCACTTATGGAGGAGGAGGATTGCTGCTAGGTTATGGATATCTCTCTTGGTTGGTTGTATCATTGCTCTATCTATCTCTGAGGAAGTTATTGGGGTTTTTCACCTTTATGGTTTTCCCCAAGTAAATCTTTGTGTCTCTTGTGTGCTTGCATTATTGTCTCCATGATTGATATGCTGTAGATATGCTGTACATGTTGTTCTCTCAGTTAATATCCTAGATCAGATTGAAGTAAATTCTGAAAATTTAACATGGTATCAGAGCTAGCCTGAAAGAAGGCATGATATGGCATGTATGACACTTGTTGCACTTACGATGCTAGGGCTTGATATAGCAAAAACCAGTCATCATAGCACTTTCGCTATAAATCCGTTTTGGAGAAGTTTTCGGATCTAAAATTGTTACAGGCCGAAGCTAAGATCTCCAGGTATCTTGTGTCCAAAGGAAAACCTCTAATTCGTTGTACTTTGTGATTTATGATCTGTACAATATAGGGTTTCTGCCTCTTCCAGATCTGAGTCAAAATCAGGTGACCTTGGGAAAAAGGTCATATCTTGGGCTAGGAAGATCCAAATGAAATTTCGTAAAAAGTGACAGGTAGTACACAGTCTGTACTATCTCAGAAAACTTTTTCAGAGGCCGAAGTTGAACCAGTGACACGTGGAACGCCGTACAAGTTCGCTCTCTTGTATTATCCCATAAACAGGTCACGTTGCGAAATTTGGAATAAATCTCTCTCAGAGAGTCCAATTGAGGTCAGACCTGTCAGGATGGAAAGGTAACAGGCCGAGATATCTCAGAAAACATTTTCAGAGGCCGAAGTTAAAACAGTGACACGTGGCACGCCGTACAAGTTCGCTCTCCTGTTTTATCCCAAAACAGGTCACGTTGCGACATTTGGCATAACTCTCTCTCAGAGAATCCAATTGAGGTCAGACCTGTCAGGATGGAAAGATAACAGGTCAGGCTATCTCAGGAAACTTTTTCAGACCCTGTAGATCAAAAATTTTGGAGTTACACCAGAAACAATCAGGTACATATTTCTGTCAAAACAGAATTATTTTTTGGTACCTTCATTCATGGCTTCCGGAATTTAGGGCTTTGGAGAAAGTTGGAATTTTTGTAATCGGAGACCAAGGCTGGATGCTACTCATCAAAATAGAAATTTAGAGACCAAGATCAGAATTTTTGGTTGGGCAGAAGGCCGGGCTTGATTAGACCCTAGTTCGGGACTTTGATCAGAAAAGTGGAAAATTAGGGCTTCTGTAAAAATGGGAATTTTTGAAATCTGTGAACACGGCTGGAAGCTCCTCAGAAAAATAGAAGCTTAGAGATTTGGATCAAACATTTTGATGGGGCAAAAGAGTGGGCTTCATCAAACCCCAGTTCAGAGTCACGTCGAGTGAATCCAGAAGTTTCAAAGGCAAAATTGAGGAGTGAAACTTTGCAGTTTTCAAATTCTGAATATACCAGTTTGATCAGTTCATCAAGGCGCATATTCCTATCCTATCGGAAGGTTGAAATTCAAAGTTTAATTTTTGGGGTTTCTCTGACAAACCCATATCTAGCTCAAGGTCCAGTTCTTGCAAATCAAGTGGATTGGGTTAATCCTAGAAGAAGATGGATTGATCACCTGCATAAGTGAAAGAAGTTTCTGTCTTAGAGGGAGATGAGGATAAGGCCTTACATAAGAAGATTACAAGTGATCTCGACAGGTATGACTCATCGAGGTATGTTTCAATATTTGTCCATGATTAAGTTTATGTTATGTTTGTCTTCATGTTATTACGGTTAGTACATTTCTGATTTTAGATTTGTCGTATCACCTTAACAAAATTATGAATGCATGATAGAAGATATTCATTGGTTAGGGTGTTGACACTTATGATTGTACTAATGCATTATGGTGTTGTATGAGGTTTATGTTGTCTACTAACATGAAAGGTACACCAAGAAAGACAGATCATGTTTTGGTCCAAGAACATATGATCATGATAACATGAGGACAAAGATTCATCCATTGTCATGGATCTCATAGAAGATCCATTTACGAGGTATGTATAACTTGGTTTTGTAATAGTTAACCTATGAGATATACAGGTTACTAGCACAAGTCATTGAAGAAGAACAAGAAGACATCATGTGAGTATGTTAGACATAAATAGCTAGCATGCTAATCCAGGTATGTTTTTCCTATATCAAGCTAGAATCCTACCTTGTGTTAGGATCTTATATTGTTGTTGATAATGATTATTCATGAAGTCATAGGGTTGAATAATCATGGTTGTATGCATATTATGTTTCTTACCATAATTGACGATATGACTAACCAGAAGAATCATGAAGGTATAGGTTTGAATAATCACAGGTTTTATGCATATTATATCTCTTATCTTGATTGATGATTCAACTAACCTGAAGAGTCATAGGTTTGAGTAATTACAGGTTTAGACATGTTATGTTTCTTATGATTTGACTAACCATAAGAATCCTTGAATGCTAATGCTTATTATTTTCTGTTTGAAATGATCATGACTATACATGCTTGAGATTATTGTGTTTTAATAGTATACTAATGAATGTATGATTTTATATGAGATCACAAGGATAACACATTCATGATACTAATAAGCATGCATAGTGACCAAGGATGAATATGAGTTCAAGAACAGGTAATTCAGGAAGCAAAGATCAAGAGGGAGCACACTCCAGTTGCTGCTGCAAGAAAGCAAAGGAGCACACTCCAGTTGCTCCTGCAAGAAAGCAAAGGAGCACACTCCAGTTGTTCCTGCAAGAAATAAAAGGAGCACACTTCAGTAGTTTCTGCAAGGATGCAGATATTCAGAGGGAGTTGATCATCTCTCTACATTTCACAACAGAAAGGTGTAGAAGAAGCTACCTCAGATTAGGACTCCAGCAGCTCCTGCAAGGAAGCAAAGACTCAGAGGGAGTCCACCCAACGAACAAAGAAAGATAAGTATTTTAATCATCATTTCTTGCATATTTGTTTGTTTAAATAAAATTGTTCAATAATGTATATACTGATGTTCCTAGAATTAGGTTGTGTATTATGCATATTAGAATGATTGCATTGATGAACAGTATACTCCTAATATACATGGGTAAGTGGCCTATGGCACTGTACAACATTCCATTGCTACTTATCTAGAATGAAACCTCTTTGCTGACATGTTGGGAGTTGTGCACACTCTTAACAATGTTCTGGTAGAGATTGGAAGGCATCTAGAAAGTTACGGGATATGGATAAATGTTGTATTGAAGCATTGGCTAAGATAATTGCATGACTGTATGACATATTTATTTATGTGTAAGAATTTGTTCTGAAAACTATGAGATGTTTTCTAATCATGCAATTTAACTTGTTGTGTAGGAAAGATCATATGCCATCTCCTACAAAAGAAGAACTACAACATTTGTTCAGCAACAAAAATTATCTATTGAAGATATTGAAGTTCCCAGGATACGGGAAGAATGCCATGATTCGTCGATCATGAAGAATGATGTTTGGGATGTAATCCCAAGACATAAAGGGAAGTTTGCTATGAATTCCAAATGGAACTATCAGATCAAGCATGTTGCAGATGGCAGCATTGAGAAATATAAAAGTGATGAAATAGAAGATACACCAGATGGATTCAAGACAGCTTCCTTGAATGGTGTAGTTGAAGAAGAAGTATATGTAGAGTAGCCACTTGGTTCTGAGCCACATGATAGGAAATCATATATGTGCAGAACTTGGTATGGTGAAGATAGATTGATTGCCGACACGCAGCGGAAGCTTACTACCGAGTTCGAGATGAAGAACTTGGGGATGATGCACTATTTGTTTTTGACATGGAGGTGTGGCAGAGTGCAGATAGAATCTTCCTTGGACAAGGGAAGTATGCAGTAGAGATCCCAAAGAGGTTCGGGATGATGGATTGCAAGGCCATGGCCACACCTATGGCATCAAATATGAAGCTTCTATGTGATGCTTCATCTGAGCCGATTGATGTCTCTATGTATCGCCAGATGATTGGGTCCTTGATGTACCTTACGAACACAAGACTAGACATTTGCTTTGTTGTGAACACATTGAGCCAGTTCCTGACGAATCCGAGGAGTGTTCACCTGGTTGCTGTAAAGCATATTCTGAGGTACCTGAAGGGTACAGTGGATTATGGGCTCAGGTATGAGGCGAATCAAAAGTTTAACCTGCAGGGTTATGTTGATTCAGATTGGGCGGGCAGTGCTGCAGATAGGAAGAGCACATTTGGGTGCTGCTTCAGTATGGGATCAGGTGTGATCTCTTGGTTTAGCAGGAAGCAGTCCTGTGTAGCACTGAGTATAGCTGAGGCAGAGTATGTTGCAGCCTGTTCAGCTAGTTGTGAGGCAGTATGGATACGGAAGCTACTGTCTGAGTTATTTGATCTCCCGTTGGAGGCTACTGGTATCTTCTGTGATAACCAGAGTTGTGTGAAGATGTCCGAGAACCTAGTGTTTCATGACAGGTCAAAACACATAGAGATCAAATATCACTATATCAGGGATATGGTGCAGAGAGGAGCTGTGAAGCTCCTGTATGTTGCGACGGACGAGCAGATTGCAGATGTGCTGACGAAGCCACTAGCCAGGGTGAAGATCGAGTACTTCAGAGAGAAGCTTGGCGTGCTTCAGATCGAGGACACTTCGAGGAAGAAGTGATGGACACATTTGCTGAAGCCATTCCAAGCATGTTGGAAGGGGGATCCTTCACATGGCTGTGGATGTAAGCACTGGATGATGAACATCAGGAGGATGTTCTGGTTTCTGCTTAGATATGATCAGTTGGATCATGTATATGTATTTTGTGCATGCATCATGTTGGATGCTGGATATGATCAGTTGGATCATTATATGTATGTATGTATGCATCATGTTGGATGCTGGATATGATCGGATGGATCATGTGTATGTATTTTTGTATGAACGCATCATGTTGGATGCTGATGGATACATTGTGTGGATCATGTATCTTTGTATGATCAGGTAGATCATGTATGCTGATAGATACATTGTGTGGATCATGTATCTTTGTATGATCAGGTAGATCATGTATGCTGATGGATACATTGTGTGGATCATGTATCTTTGTATGATCAGGTAGATCATGTATGATGATGGATACATTGTGTGGATCATGTATCTATGTATGTATCATGTGGATACTTGGATGATCGTGGATGACGAGCTTCTCCAGATGACATGCAGCAGGATGTTGCAGTGATGATGATCAGGATGATCATGTGTACATCAGGATGATGTTTGATGAGTATCAGATGATACTTTATGGCCGTGGATCAGGTTGTGCAGGAAAGCATGTAATTTGTGCCCTGGGAGATTTGCAGATGGTCTTTCGAGGTTTTTCCTATGGCATGTAATTCGGTGCCCTGGGACATCTGACAAATGCTCTTGCGAGGTTTTGCTTGGGAGGACATGTAATTTGTGCCCTGGGAGATCTGCAGATAGTCTTTCGAGGTTTTTCCTATGGCATGTAATTCGGTGCCCTGGGATATCTGGCAGATGCTCTTGCGAGGTTTTGTCCTATGGCATGTAATTTGCTCCTAGGAGATCTGGACAGGATGAAAAAGGCCTCAGATGCTTCAGCCAGGTTTTGCCATGACCACATGTAATTTGCTCCTGGGAGATCTGGACAGGATGAAAAAGGCCTCAGATGCTTCAGCCAGGTTTTGTGGTGGACCACATGTAATTTGCTCCTGGGAGATCTGGACAGGATGAAAAAGGCCTCAGATGCTTCAGCCAGGTTTTGTGGTGGACCACATGTAATTTGCTCCTGGGAGATCTGGACAGGATGAAAAAGGCCTCAGATGCTTCAGCCAGGTTTTGTGGTGAGATCACATGTAATGTGCTCCTGGGAGATCCGACAGGTAGAGCCGCGTGCTCGTAACAGCCTGGGATGCTTCAGCCAGGTTTTGTGATGGGTCACATGTAATGTGCTCCTGGGAGATCCTACAGGTAGAGCTGTGTGCTCGTAATAGCCTGGGATGCTGCAGCCAGGTTTTGTGATGCACGTAATAAGTCCTGAGGATTCCACAGTATGGCCAGCGATGATGAAGACCTGCAGGTGGTGGGCCTACATCCAGTATGAAAAAGGACTGGCTCTGTAGAACTTCCTATGACGAGTAGATTTAGAGATTGATTGAGATAGCAGCAGCAGTGACAATGATGATGAATCGATGACGATTATCCAGTGACGATGATCCAGAGAAGATGACTTGTGCTAGAAGAACTGTGCTGAGAAATACCTTCCTAGTTAAGAGGGAGTGTTGATGTATATGTAACTTCGGAATGTATTTCACATATATGTATATTGTATTCCTATAGAGATGGTATAATTCCTCTATAAGGAAGTGTCGTCATTTATATTGTAAGTGTCGTAACTTATACTTGATGGGTTATTAGACCACCTTGTTTGGGGTCGGCCCTGTATAAGTCATGTGGGTCAAAGGGTTATTAGACCACCCTATTTGGGGTCGGCCATGTGGGTCAAAGGGTTATTAGACCACCCTATTGGGGGTCGGCCCACTCAGCATTATGTTATGTGGTTAAGTTCGAGCCGACATGAGTTAGGTAAAAAGGCAAGTCAAGTCAAGTATAAATAGAGTGCGGGAGGCACTCTATTTACTCACTCACTTCTCACACATGCTCTCAAGGAGGAGAGGCGCACTTATGGAGGAGGAGGATTGCTGCTAGGTTATGGCTATCTCTCTTGGTTGGTTGTATCATTGCTCTATCTATCTCTGAGGAAGTTATTGGGGTTTTTCACCTTTATGGTTTTCCCCAAGTAAATCTTTGTGTCTCTTGTGTGCTTGCATTATTGTCTCCATGATTGATATGCTGTAGATATGCTGTACATGTTGTTCTCTCAGTTAAGATCCTAGATCAGATTGAAGTAAATTCTGAAAATTTAACAATAGCTTATAAAAAATCAAAAGTAATTAATAATTTCATGTTCACTCATAACTTATCAAAAATAAAAAATAAAATAATTAAAAAATTAAAAGAGAGGGATCCAATTTCTTGAGGGGTAATTTTTTTCTTAATGTGTAAAAAATTTAAGATAAAGCAAAAAAAATTACACCTCAAGAAATTGGATCCCTCTCGGTGCTTGATAGATCCGGGTTTGGGATGGATCTATGCTGGTGTAGGGTATAAATCCTCACATAGGAGTGTTTTAGTTGAACTTTACTTCACAAACGAGGTGCTCTACAACCGAGTATGGGGGAGATGTTGTAAATTTTGTGATGTAACCTTTGTGATGTAACAAAATAATTAAAAAAATTCATGTCGGCTCATAAAATAAAAAATTATGGAAAGTATTTTAAAAAAAATCCATGTTGGTTCATAAAATAAAATATATAGATGTTCCTTTAGAAAATAAAAACTTAAAAATTAAACCTGGATCTATCAATCAAGAGATCAAATTTCTTGAGTTTAAATTTAAAAAATAAAATACACCTCAAGAAATTGGATCCCTCTCGGTGCTTGATAGATACGGGGGTTTAAGATGGATCTATGCTGGTGTAAATGCATATGATTTCAGCGTAAATAAATAAAAAAGATTGAATTATATTGATCTTATTTTAAATTTAGATATATAAAGCGTGGATCAAGTATTTTGATATATAATTTTTTTTGATGTGTAAATTTTTTAAGATAAAGTTTTTTTACACTTTAAGAAATTGGATCCCTCTCGGTGCTTGGTAGATCTGGGTTTATGATCAATCTATGCTCATATTTAAGGATTTATTGTGTAACTCATTTCTCTTATCTATGTTGAAGTTGTACTATATATTTAAATTTGATATACATGATGTATAATCTAATTTATTATGTTATTTCAAGGCTTAGGTTCATAACATCATGATCCTTCCTTTTTCGTATATACAAGAATCCTTTTGGGAAAAGTGACCATTCACCATTAAGTTTCCTTGAGAGTTGTGGGATCTTTTTTGTAAGAAAGAATGAAAGTTACCAACTATGATTGGTATAATAGACCACTCTCTTAGCAATTCTTCATATTCACGAGCAGGAATATCACTATGCATTAGAGATGACATAATGATAATGTGATATATATGTATAGTTACAGTTTCACTTAGTTCTAGGGTAAGCGCCTGAAGATGGCCCCATTTTCGTTGCAATAGGGGCGCGCTAGCGGAAAAAAAAAATGGCGCGTACGCACCTAAGGAAATGCATACGCGCCGCTAGGTTCGGTACCGAACCGAGGCGCGTGCGTGCAAGGGTGGCACACACACACCTCTGTTAAAAAAAAAAAAAAGAGCACAATTTCACATTGTTCCATTTGGTCGAGCACATCATCCTCCTCCGCGTGCGTGTCGATTCAACCACCAAAGGAGGCCAAATCGACTCCAAAACCACCCAACAACACCCACAAACTCATCAACACTTAGATTAATAGGTAAATATCACGTTTATTTTTCATTTTATTCATTATTTGTATCAATTTTTTGATTTTTTGTTTGTTTATTTAATTGTAAATAATTCCCAAATTTTGAGAACAATGAACCAATTTTTTATTGTAGATTGTAAATTGAGACAATGAGTGAACAAGATGTTAAACCCTGAGTCCGGTGGAACACAAGAAAACTCAAACCTTGGACCCAATGCCGAAGAAAACCGTGAACACAATCCAAATGCCGAACAAAACCAAAACCCCTAACCCAATTTTGAACAAGATGACCTTAACCATTATATAAATGAAATGCGAGTACACACACGCGAACTTAGAAACTCGGGGGAACCATCTCGATTGTCTCTTGCCACGCCAATTGAGAACTCAATTGATTCCCTCATCCATGCACACCAGCAATTGACCGAAATGACTCAATTTAGAGCTAGGATGTGGGAGTACTACTCCACGGGAATCTCCAAGGAAGCAATAAAATATTTGAACATTACAAAAGCCCAATTATATAGTATGTTCACCGATCCAAAAACAAACCAACCACCGAACATTACAAAGCCACGTGTCTGCATGGATTGGTGTCATTACCAACCATGGAGGGACAATTGGATGTGGAGGTGGTTCATGGTTTACGATAAACCTCCCTGCAATAATAGGGAGGTTCCACAGTACTTCCTTTTCCAACTGTGGGCTGAGTTTTGCCTCGGTTTACATGTCAACTATTTTGACATAACCAAGTTCTAGGGTGTTGGGTGTGGCTCTGCCCAAGATCGACCTGCTACCAGGAGGAACCCACTTAGAGGGCCACCAGCTCCGAGGCGCGACCCCAACCCCTCTCCCTAGCCACCTCAGTTGCCCCATAAGCTTGATCATATCGAGGTGGCAATGAGGAATGTTGCACGTGGACTCCTCAGACACACCTCCTTTGTAACAGCGACTACAGTGGAGAGGTCGGTTGACCTTGATAGAGATCCAGGTGTGGGACCTTCACGACAGGGCCAGGATATCGTGACCGGTGGTAGCTGTGCTGGGAATTCCAGTTCGATGGGGGAAATTCCACATCTTTGTCCCCATTGCGGGCACACTTTCCCTGGCCTGATCAAGGGCTGTTATATGGATCAGGTCAACAATTTTTTTAATGTGTTTTCAATCATCACTTGATAACTTGTAAAGTAATTTTAAAGTATTTTTGTTTGACTTAAACTATTATTTCAATGTACAGTTATTCAGAGCTGATACACCAAGATGGGAGAACGTAGGATCTCCAAACCTGGATGCAGCAATGGCAGTTGCAACTGAAATTGCGGCACCACACACAGAGGTATTTTCAGTACCTGACACAATATTGTTATTACTTATGTCATTTATATTACTCAAGTATTTATATTTATGGCATACACGTTGATAGTTCGTACAATGTTTTTGAATATCTTGATTTCCTAGATAATGACTTGTTTAACATGTTCATAACATGCATGCATTTTGTTGTCCACAGGTGTTCTGTGACTACGGTGATCAACCACCCCCGCTAGGGATTGGCACATCACCATATACACAGGTACAATGTGTAGTTATAAGCATGCTTTTAATTTGATTTGTTACGACTTACTATGGTTTAATTTATTGTTTGTTTACTAAATTGTGATATTACAAATGTATATGTAGGTGCCACCAGCAGCTGTGTCTCCCCATTTTAGTCCTATGTATCCACCCTCTCCCATGAGTCCCCCCCCTCTCTTCCATCTAGACCCCTCCCTACGTCCACCCTCTCCCTTCCATCCAGCCCCTCGTCTCCGGCCATACTCCCCCCTCCATCCATCCTCCCCCACTCGCCCCCCCCCCCCCTTGTCCATACATCCTCCCCAATTTATCCATGCCCCCATGTCTATCCATCCTCCCCCATTCGTCCACGCCCCCCCTTCCTTCCACCTTCCCCTATCCGTCCACAACTTCCCATTCGTCCATCCTCCTCCCTCCATGCAGGACTGCCCTCCCATGCACCATCCCTCAACATCCCCCCTAGCCCTTTTCATTTGATACCCTCTATCGTACAACCGACAGGGGTTCATCGTCCACATGGTCCTCCTCCACCCCATACCATCGTGTCTTCTCCCACCATATCATCCCCACTTCCCACCACTATTGTGGCATTTACTCTTCCAGTATCCTCATCAGTATCTCCAGTGGTTGCACTTGTAGTGGCTGCCACTACATCTGCGCCTCCCCCATCACTGCATCGGAGCTAGTTGTCCGGCCATCTGCGCCACTTGCTAGCCCAAAAGCCCAGCCATGTCCATCGTCGAAGGTGTTCACGGTGAGAATCAAGCTAATTTATGAAAATATTTTGATGCATTAACAAAAATTAATTTAAGCAATTATTACTTTTCAATGAAATGATTGTTGTAAATGTTGTAGGCTGGAATTGCTGAGAGACTCCGCAGATCCAGGACACTTGTCCAATGTTTCCCACTCATGTCAGAGGTGATTTATTTAAGATTTGAATTATACATTTGTTTTATAAATGTGGTAAATGTTGCAAATGCTTGAAAATGATGGTATCTTATATCATTTGTTCCAGAGCCCGGAGAGACAGTCTAGTCCTATATGGAGCAAGAACCAAGGCACCGGTAGCTCGAAGAGTAGGAAGATCGACTTTGGATCTGCGCCTAGGAGTGACGACGGTGGTCACAATGCTTGACACACCACGTGTTATGTACATTAGCCACTATGTGGCACTTTTATGCACCAGTTTTGATCTACTTTGTATCTACGACACGAGTTTCCATGTATTTTGTATCTACGACATGAGTTGTCACATTTTGTGTAGGGCACGAGTTGCCATTGTACGTACATTGGGAACCATGTTCCACTATTTGCCAGAGATTTTATATGTTTGGATGATTTTTGTAGCCTTGATGTACATGGATTTTCAGTTATGTGATTTATATATCTTGTTGTCTAATTTGGTTGTCTCATGTTGTGTGTATCATGGTGTTATGTTGTGTAAATTTCAGTTTTACCTAGATCTTAGAAGAGAAGTTGGATATCATAGTTCAACTTGGTTTATCTTTCCAGATGTAAAAGCTTCTAATGGTATCTATGTTAAGAAAACATTGTAAACATAGGCTAAGTCAAACAAAATCATGTGTGAGAATTAATCTAAAAACAAATGGAATAAATGGATGGACAAATCACACCTCATGGCACATAAGATATATATTGGGAACTTGAGTACTAGGAAAAGAATACTTAAAAATAGAAAATGTCCATTGTTGTCAAAAGGTTAAAATGAGATCCAACATGATTTTTAATAGCTTTACATAATGAGATCCAAAATGTCCATACTCTACATAATGAAATGTCGTCACTAGTATTTATTTTGACCATTTTTTCCACTTAAGATCATGCAACAAATTAATAACCAAGTAATGGAATGATTTCTTAATCAATTGTCACCATACAAATAGGACAACCTTGAGCACGATGTATAGCTAGCTCATTAATTCTCACTCACATATATAGACACCTTTGATTTGATGACCATCACATCCACTACCATTTACAATTAGGACTTCCTTAATTTATCATTATGTGAGAGCGATCTAATTTTATGTAGACACGTTGAATTAAACTGTGAAGAACCTACAATAATTAATTAATGCAAATACACGAGATATCAAAAATAATAGAACTCAGAATCACTTTTATATTGATCATGGGCCACTTCGATGGGGCAACCTCCTTTGAGCAAGCTCAATACAATTAACTTCACGGTGCCTTCAATGACCTCAACACACACTTATATACTAAGTCTATGCCCAATACTATGAGTCAAAACCATGGGACATATAATACTATGGGACGAATTACAAAGCATATGCGTCCAATACTATGGGTCAATACCATGGGCTAATATAAACTATGGATCAACAAATACTACGGGATGACTTACAAAGCATATGCGTCCAACAACAATATACTAACAAAGTAAAGAGAAGGGTTGACATGGGTTCCTAACATAAACACATGTATAGTTGACATTACAGTAAATGACTATTATGAGGTGTATTTTTGAGGCTATATCCACCTCAGCACACCAACTTGTTACCCCAATACCCAAATGCTATCGAATTTTGTCTGGAATGGATAGAGGGGTATTAGGACATCATAATTCGTCTATTGGACACTCAGACACTTGTTAAAGACATTTAGGACAAGTGCATTACATCAATGGAGTCACAAATACACCCTCATCAAGTTTCATGCATCCATTAGTGTGTCATCAACACTAAAGATTACTACATGTTAGAGTAATCTTTACTAATGTTATGATAATATTAGGTTTTCCATCCATTGAGAAGGTTTCCATACGTGTGCATATCCACCATATAAAAATGTTCATGGTACAACCAATTTCAAACCATTACATTTCTAAATTAGGTATCCGGTGCTAGGTACAACGGTTTTCTAGTTGTATGCACCCTTGCTATATAGATGAGAAACTATGCATATATGTGTATATTGATTTGGATTCAAATGTATGCACATGAATATATATGTACAATGAAAATGATTTAATCTTTACATGTATTATAATTTAGGGCTAGATCTTAGGCTACATAATAGGGTTTCATTGTGATTAGAATACAAACTAGGGTTTACGCTACCAACTAGGGTTTTTAGGCTAGGCTCTTGTGTTTCTAGGCTAGGATCCAAGCTCTAGGGTCACCATCTTAATGTTTAATTCCACTATCATGACATCATTCTCACCAATACCATGCCCACTACTACAATCACCATCAAGCCTCTCAATCCCACTTTGAACATTTCCCATATTTCAAAGTTAAAATTGATAGGTCTTGTTGCTAAAATATTTTCACTTATCTATTCACATAGACAAATCCACTCCTGTGAAATATTTGTTGTATCTTGGTACGTGCAAGTTCACATGCAATAATACTTGAGAGATCATTTTACCCCATGATCCATGGAAGATTCATTGGACTCATATGAACCTCATTGTCATCACCCCAACCATGGTCAAGACGCCAAGATCCATCCTTAGTAGACAAAACCTCATGTTGGCACCCATACCACACTCAAAGATAAAAAAATTCTTTGAAAGGGAATGTTTGGGGGTTGAGGGAATCTTGATTTTTTTTATAATCACACATGAGAGGTTCTTAGAGTCAAATACATTGGATATAAATAAATTCCCCGAGATAAATAATACATGACCATAGAAGAAGATTGAAATTTGAGGTCAAAACTCATTAATGAAGGTAGAATGAACTTGGATAGATAGATTGGGAAAATTTTAGATGAATGCCTAGAGCTCTACACACAAGTTAAAGAAAGAAAAAAAGAAAAACTCCTAGCATTGGGAACAAATATCCAAAACCAACAATGCAACTAGAACAAAATGACCAAGGGGACTTCAAAATGCAACACCACTCCACAAAAGAAGTTGCTTTAGACCTACCTCACTCATGACTCATGTCAATGCTTTAGACCAAGTCACACCATTAATATGCAATGTACATCACCATCTTCATCATCATCAACGTCTTCATCATCATCACCATCATCGTCATCATCACCAACATCATCATCATATTTATCATCATCAACATCTCCATCATCATCATCATCTTCATCACCATCGCCATCATCATCAATGCCTTCATCATCATCACCATCTTTATCATCATCACCATATTCATCATCATTGTCATTTCTAGGTCCATCATCACCATCTTCATCATCATTGTCATCTCTAGGTCCCTCATCACCATCTCCATCATCATCACCATCTTCATCATCATTGTCATCTGTAGGTCCCTCATCAGTGTGTCCATCATCATCACCATCTTCATCATCTTCATCATCATATTCATCACCATCGCCATCATCATTAACTCCTTCATCATCATCACCATCTTCATCATCATCGCCATCACCATGACCATCAACTTCACCACCATCACCATCATCATCAACGTCACCATCTTCATCATCATCACCATCTTCATCATCATCACCATCTCCATCTTTTGGATGCGAGACAGAACCATCACCATCTTCATCATCACCATCACCATCACCATCAACTTCACCACCATCACCATCGTCTCCAATGTCACCATCTTAATCGTCATCACTGTCTCCATCTTTTGGATGCGAGACAGAACCATCACCATCACCATCAACTTCACCACCATCACCATCATCATCAACGTCACCATATTCAACATCATCACCATCTTCGTCATCATCACCATCTCCATCTTTTGGAAGCGAGATGGAACCATCACCATCTCCATCATCACCATCAACTTCACCACCACCATCATCATCATCACCATCTTCATCATCATTGTCATATGTAGGTCCCTCATCACCATCTTCATCATCATTGTCATAATCTTCATCACCATCTCCATCATCATCAACGCCTTCATCATCATCACCATCTTCTTCATCATCACCATCACCATGACCATCAACTCCACCACCATCACCATCATCATTAACGTCACCATCTTCATCAACATCACCATCTTCATCATCATCACCATCTCCATCTTTTGGATGTGAGACAGAACCATCACCATCTTCATCATCACCATCACCATCACCATCAACTTCACCACCATCACCATCATCATCAACTTCACCATCTTCATCATCATCACCATATTCGTCATCATCACCATCTCCATCTTTTGGATGCGAGACGAAACCATCACCATCTCCATCATCACCATCAACTTCACCATCAACTTCACCACCATCGTCATCATCATCACCATCTTTCATCATCATTGTCATTTGTAGGTCCCTCATCACCATGTCCATCATCATCACCATCTTCATCATCATTGTCATCATCTTCATCACCATCACCATCATCATCAATGCCTTCATCATCATCACCATTTTATTCATCATCACCATCACCATCACCATCAACTCCACCACCATCACCATCATCATCAACGTCACCATCTTCATCATCATCACCATCTTCATCATCATCACCATCTCCATATTTTGGATGCGAGACGGAACCATCACCATCTTCATAATCACCATCACCATCTCCATCATCATCACCATCTTCTTCATCATCATCACCATCTTCATCATCACTGTCATTTGTAGGTCCCTCATCACCGTGTCCATCATCATCGCCATCTTCATCATCACCATGATCTTCATCACCATCACCATCATCATCAACGTCTTCATCATCATCACCATCATCATCATCACCATCATCATCATCACACCACAAGTGCCTGGTGGATGATTTTCCAAAGTTGACCCTCGTGTGCAAAAATTGCACACTCCCTCACTAAGCAAAACCCTAGTTTCCAAGATGGACATACAAGATGACAACGGAGCCACCAGACCAAAGGGGAGGGGCACCCCTAGCACTATCTTGGCGTCCTGAATCCAACGGAGTTGACGGTTCATCGATCCGAGCCACGGTCTTCATTCTATGGCTTGTTCTGTCTCGCATCCAAAAGGCCTTCAGGGACGCCTGCTGGATACTTGTCGGGGGCATAGAACTCCAACCGTGCAACAAAACTAGGTTCCGGGGAGTCATGCAAGTGTGTCTAGGTAGGTTCCGGCTGGGAACACTAGCCACAAGTGCTCGGTAGATGATTTTCCAAAGTTGACCCCTGTGTGCAAAAATTGCACACTCCCTCACTGAGCAAAACCCTAGTTTCCAAGATGGATGTACAAGATGACAACGGGGCCACCGGACCGGAGGGAAGGGGCACCCTAGCACTATCCTGGCGTCCTAAATCCAAAGGAGTCGACGGTTCATCAATCTGAGCCATGGTCTTCATTCTATGGCTCGTTTCGTCTCGCATCCAAAAGGCCTTCAGGGACACCTGTTGGATACCTACCAGGGGCATAGAACTCCAATCGTGCAACAAAACTGGGTTCCGGGGAGTTATGCAAGTGTGTCTAGGCAGGTTCCGACCGGGAATGCTAGCCACAAGTGCCTGGTGGATGATTTTCCAAAGTTGACCCTCGTGTACAAAAAATTGCACACTCCCTCACTGAGCAAAACCCTAGTTTCCAAGATGGACGTACAAGATGACAACAGGGCGACCAGACCGGAGGGTAGGGGCACCCCTAGCACTATCCCGACGTCCTGAATCCAATGGTTTGTCGATTCAAGCCATGGTCTTCATTCTATGGCTCGTTCTGTCTCGCATCCAAAAGGCCTTCAAGGACACCTGCTGGATACCTGCCGGGGGCATATAACTCCAACCGTGCAACAAAAATGGGTTCTAGGGAGTCATGCAAGTGTGTCTAGGTAGGTTCCGGCTGGGAATGCTAGCCACAAGTGCCCGGTGGATGATTTTCCAAAGTTGACCCCAATGTGAAGGCGATCCAAATTCGCTTAAGGGGTGCATTTCTCGTCCGGAGGCCCCCGGGCATGCGTGGCCATCGTGGATAGGTTGACAATGGCCACGTGGACCTGTAGGAGCTAACAGAATCCAATTTCGCTCGCTGGTTTGGGTTCCGTGGCCCTGGAGCAAATCCCCAAAATGTCCTTGAATGGCCCTAGGGTTCCCAACTAGAATGCCTGTAGCACCCAAACCGTGGCTCGGTTCGCGAATCCGTCAATTCCGGTGGGTCAGGAACGCCGTGTTTCAGCTAGGGGACCCCCCACAGTGTGCCTTGAAGACCCGGAAGCGGTGCTAATGGGCCATCTCCGGAGCTAGGGTTTTGCTCAGTGATGGCCATTCCAAATTCTCTAAAGGGGTGCATTTCTCATCCGGAGGCCCCCTGGGCATGCGTGGCCACTGTGGACAGGTTGAAAATGGCCATGTGGACCTGTGGGAGCTGACGGAATCCAATTTCGTTCACCGATTTGGGTTCTGTGGCCCTAGAGAAAATCCCCATAGTGTCCCTGAATGTCCTTGGGGTGCCCAACTAGAATGCCCGTAACGCCCGAATCGTGGCTCGGTTTGTGAATCCGTCGATTCCGGTAGGTCTGGGACACCGGGTTTCAGCTAGGGAACCCCCCACAACGTGCCTTGAAGAACTGGAATTGGTTCAAGTGGGCCATCTCCAGAGCTAGGGTTTTGCTCAGTGATGGCCATTCCAAATTCGCTAAAGGGGTACATTTCTCGTCTGGAGGCCCCTGGGTGTGCGTGGCCATCGTGGACAGGTCCAAAATGGCCATGTGGACCTGTGGGAGCCGACGAAATCCAATTCTGCTTTCCGATTTGGGTTCCGTGGCCGATCTATCTATATCAACTACATTCCAGAAATTTCTGACATGTCCTCTACCTGTTGGTATGTGTTTCTCTGTGGTTCAATCTGACATTTTTTCTTTGCACCATCGAACTGTGGATTTGGCATTCCGAATATGAGGGCCTCCCATGCACCTCATCTCCTCCCTTTTTAGGGCAGTTTTGAGACATGCTCCAGCCCCGTCGTGCTCTCCCTTTCCATGCATGGTCTCAAAATAGTTCCATACATGCAGCACATCATAAATCTTGTGCAAAATACTCAACCACTAGAGAACACGTGCATTTTTTAACTGGCCTGCACAACCATCTGACCATATCCAATGCTGATCCATTTGTATACTTCTCTCCTTCAGCTGATCATAGAAAATTTTGAAGCAATGCTGCACATAATGCAGGTCGTGGCACCTATCGTCACTGATGTAGAAGTTGGTCTCTTTCAATATTATCCTCATGTTGTTGCCGCTCTCTGGCGCGTGCCTGTACGTGATATGGACCATTATGCTAACTTGGTCTGAATGGTAGTATTGAATTTGAATCTCATTCTGTGGCTGTGGGGTGTAGTTTTTTGCAAAGTCCACAACTGACAATATTGTGCCCTTGGGAAAGGTGTCCCTGCACTATCTATACTATTCATCCTGCCATCGTGCTACATGGATGTGTTGTACATAATTATCGGTCTTTTGGTAGAATTGCTTCATGAATTTGCAAATTTGTACCTAGTGCCACAAAACCAAGGGCATTAATACAACGTGACATTTTCAATCTGAATATATATGTACAAATTCAACATGTACAGTATGAAAGTATGCAAACTTAGATTACCTGTGACTTCACGAATGCAATTTTTTTGCTTTCCTTCGAAATATCTAATTGATATGTTATGTACTGGAAGTTCTGCATTTCTATTGACATCCTCCCAAATTCGTGCTCTGCGGTTGCATGGATGCAGCGGCTCAATAATGAAAATCCACTGCAACTGGAACATGTCCCATATAAACATGATCTTTTATAATATTTTTGTTCTTCAGGCCTTTGACACATTATGCCATGTATAAATTCTCTAGATGCATTCGGTGGTTGTAATGAAGGGAAATCCTGCATAATGTTAGTATGCAAACCACAAAATATATGTCTATATGTATCATAATAGTACTCAAATTCTACATGGTATCTACAACATGTATTGCGATCAATGCAAATTATAACATACCAGGGTTTGCATTTTTCGAAGGACCTTTGGCCCAAGTTCAATTGTGTGTGCTCATTCCTGAACCTCTCATAGAGTTCTATTTTTGTCTTGTCAAGGAAGTGCTTAACATGGGGTTCACCCCCCCTAACACCTTTTCTCAACTTTAAAACATTTCTTTGATTCGATGATGGTCTAGTGTTATCATGCCAAAAATTTTGCACTAGTTCTTTAACAACATCAATGAGCTTCATGTTTGAACGAGGTAACCTACCAACAAAGGCCCAACAATCTTTTTGGCCTAGGGTCTCAAGTTTTTCTCTAATGGAAGAATACTTTTGAAGAGTCTTTCTATCTACTTTAAAGATTTTACATGTGTGTGATAGTAGGAGACGTTTCCTTGTGGATTTGTCTACAATCAATTCCGACAGTACACGACGGGCTGCATTAAAATATTTTGTACGAGAAGTTTTTCCAATCAAATTAAATACATATTGTAGATTTCTAACAACATGATTGTTGGCCTCTGAACTTCTAACTACCTTTATGCCCAAAATTCTCATAACATGAGCTAGACAATGTGATTTTAACAAAGCAAGAAACAATTGACATTTTGCTGCATCGGTTTTGGATTCAAAAAAATCTTTGATTATCTTGTTATAATGGAAATCAATAGTGCGTTTGGGCATCTTACCTTCAAGTCCTGGAAATGAACTTTCATCCACATAAATATGTCTGGGAGTTCTTCGTCGTCTGGTTGATAGTCAAGGCAAGGGAGTCAGCAAGGAAGTACGAGGCTCGTCAACAGTTTGTTGTGGCCCTTCGTTCACAGATTGGTCCTGTAATGGAGTGTGTTCGTCAGGTGTGTGCTCTTCTTGGGGAGGTTTCTAGTTAAGAACTTGTTCAACATCCATCCCTTCATACTCGACATCAGGCAATATTTGATTGACTTCAACCACTTCGTCATTGCTTGTTGATGGATCTAAGGCACTAACATTTTGATTTCTATGGTTTTGCATGTACAACCTAGCATTTTCTCTTATCTCATGGGTCTTTTTAGGGGGTGGCTGCGTCCTTCTAGACTTTCTTTTATTATTACGTCTATTTCCCATATTCAATGCGTTTTTTGGAAAAACAAAAATATGACCCCTACAAGAATGAACAACAAACAAGATATTAAAACTCAATCTGCATGATTATTAAAGCTCGATGTAGCAATTGATTATGTACAACAACATCTAGTGAGAATGTTTTCATATAATCGTAAAAGCTATTGGGAATGCCCTACATATAAAGTTACAACATCACCTCTAGGAACTCAGTAGGATGGTATTGGATGGTGGTATGGGATGTTAGTAGGATCAAATTCCCTACAAGGGAGAATCTCACACTCACTTCATTTTCATGGTATGGATGAGGGAAAATAGCCCCAAAAGACTAAGAGTTTTCAATTGTTTAGGTGTTTGTGTGAGTTGTTGTAGTGAAACCATGAGGAATTCAACAAATGTTTGTCTACTAGATGGAGGAATGTGATTATGAAATGTTATTGGTGGTGATGCAAGTAATTTTTTTAATTATCGTCATGAAAGGTTGAAAGCATTGCTTGGTGCATGTTGTAGTTTTTTTTTGGTAAGATGTTTTTATTGTCTATTTTGAAGATTAAGAAGACTAAAATAGATCTATCATACAATTCACGAGGAAAAACCAACATAGATGCCATTCAAACAAGTGAATGAAGACTAAATTACATTTAACAAGATAAAATTATCACCATATCTAAAGGATTATGATTTCTCTTTGCTTCAAATGTCAAATTCTCTTTTGATGTGTCCACTATATGTAAGAAGACTTCATGTGTGTCCAAGTAGCATGAGAATTCAATCCAAGGTGCCAAATAGAATCCAACTGTTGTGTATTCACTCAATTGATCCAAAGAGAGCCCAATAGGTGTGTATTCAATACAAAGAGCCAAATAGAGCCCCAAATGTTGTGTATTTTATCCAAATGGTGAAGGAAGCACCAAATGGTGTATGAATTCAATCTACCATGTAAATGCTTGTCGGACTGTGCGTGAAACCAACGAAGAGAACGCGATGAATGAGGCAAAAAATGTGGGAGAAAGAACGCGGGTGATTTTCTAAATTTTATGTTCAACAGGGACGTGCACATGCCAGATGCGCGTGCGCTCTAGAGGCGCGTGCGCGCTAGAGATGCGTGCGCGTCCATGTTGAACGTTGTAATGTTTGGTGGGTAACGTTCACTGTATTTATTGCCCAAAAAATATAAATGTGTCGGGTTATGCCTAGAGCCCCTCCCCATAAAGAGCCCCTTCCCCATAAAGGCCTTTAGGACCTCTTCTAACTCATAATCCCTAAGTCCATTTAAGTGCTTCTAGGTGTTTAGGAGTTTAAGGGTATATTTACAAATTTGTGTATTTTGATTTCAGAACATTAATTTAATTTTCAATTAGAAACATATGTATTACATCAAGAATAATTAAATACATAGTAGATATATTAATGTTGTATAAAGTGATGATAATGATGATGAGAATGATGACGATGAAGATGGTGATGATGATGACTAATGGATATTATGGAGATGATGATGATGAAGATGATGAAAAATATGTAGCACACCATCCTCATCATCATGATAATATTCATCATCATCTTCATCATCATCAACACCATCACCATCATCATCAACTTCATCATCATCATCATCATTGTGAGGACGAGGATGATGATGATGATGGTGGTGATGATTATATGATGATGATGATGATGATGATAATGATGGATGATGATGAATATGAGCACGATGATGAAGATGATGATGATGACGAATATGATCATCATCAAAATAATCATATTCATCATCATCATCTTCATTAGTCACCATCACCATCATCATCATCATCGTCATCATATGATCATGGTCACGATCATCATTGTCTTCGTCATCATAATAGTCATCTTGATCTTCGTCATCATACTCGTCATCGCCATCTTCCTCATAATCATCATCATCATTGACATCTTCAACATCATCTTCGTATCATCATCATCATCATCATCTTCATGATGATGATGATGATGATGACGATGACGAAGATGTTGTTGAAGATGATGATGAATTTGCAGCACATCATCAGCATCATCATCATCGTCTTCGTCGTGACGATATGATGATGATGATGGTGGTGGATGATGATGAATATGGGTACGATGATGATGATGACTAATTTGGAGATGAAGATGATGATGATGATTAAGATGATGAGGAATATGCAGCACATCATCATCATCTTCATCATCATCATCAACATGATCATCATTATCAACTTCCTCATCATCATCATCATCATCATTGTGAGGATGCGGATGATGATGAGGATGATGAATATGATGATCATATGATGATGATGATGATGATGACGATAGTCATCATAATATTCATGTTCATCATCCTAATCATACTCGTCATCACCATCATCCTTATCATCATCATCATCATCATGATCTCCGTGATGATGCTGATGCTGATGCTGATGTTGATGATGATGATGAAGATCATGATGAAGATGATGATGATGATGAAGATGGTGATGATGATGATGACTAATGGAGATGATGATGATGATGATGACTAATGGAGATGATGATGATGATGATGAATATGATGATGAATATGAAGCACATCATCCTCATCATCAGCATGATCTTCATCATCATCAACAACATGATCATCATCATCATCTTCATCATCATCATCATCATCATCATTGTCACTACTACATATGGTCCAATTTGCCACGAAAGTTCGTTGTAATAGCCACTAATGTTCACCCTTGTTTCAACGATTGGGGTTTGTTTTTTTCGTGGAAAGAAATCCGTGGATATAGTGTAATGACCCTTTTTCAAAATTTCATTAAAATGCCAATTTTTCCATTTTTTTCCAATTTCGACCTTTGACTAGTTTTACTGTTTTGACCTCCAAATCAACCCAAACGCTCCCAAATATTCTGTAGGAGTGTATGAATGGTATTTAGAATTGAATATTAGGTTCAGGGATGTTTTATGGCCCTCCAAATACTGCTGTAAAATTGATTTGTATTCTGATCAATATAGGTAATTTTGACTAGTAATTTGTGCATCAAATCCCCCCGGGGTAACACTGCAAATGGCCTTCCAAATGCCTCCAAACTCCCATGAATTTATGAAAAGAGGTATGTAATTTGTTAAGTATTTTATTAAGGTCTCATATGCACCATTAATTGATTTTTACTACTGTTCTAACTCTCTCACATTCAACAGCAAAAACCCCCAATTCGACCCTTGGGGAAATGGCACTATTTCACCTCTCAATACAAACAAACTGAGTAAAAATGCTTCAAATTCTCAAGTACAGTACATGAAAATTGTAGAATATATACATGGCAGTATATTAATCACAAATATATCATAGAATCATCCATCCATTCGAAATAATCAACCTTATAGTGTCATACATCAAAGCATTGGGGAAACGGACATTGTTTGCTCATTAATCAATAATTTTGCATACATTCAATGGGTATTTCGACTTGAGAGTTTCTGAATATGAATAACAGAGGATATGAAGCTATTACAAATAGAAAATATCATATGAATCTCTCCCAATGAGTGCAAGATCTCACCCAAAGCGCAATCCCTCAAGGAGCCCGAATATGCCTTCAAAATTGGAAATGGTGGAGAGAAAGTGCTGCACTAAACCAAACCATGAAAATTCCTGTAGCTTCTACCTGCAAATAAAAATCCATTAAAGCACCATGAAAGACCTGAGTGGCCTCTCCAAACACCAACTTGGATGGGAATCTTTCACCCTCGAAATTGGCTAAGGCAAGAAACTAGTCATCCACTAGTTCTCTCTTCACAAATGCAATTTTTCTCAAATCATCAAAAGCCATTATCATACTTGATTTCTACATTTTATAACCAACATTAGCCTTCAAGGGGTTGAAATCCTCTCAATAGATTCAATAATTTTTCATTTAGAAAATATTCCTCATTTGCCACTTGTCTCCTAGTTCCAACCTTCCATCTTCTCCCAAATTCGAATTTGAGTCTCTTTAGATTCCGCCAACTCCATGAGCGCCTTCCTTGAGCCTATTTTTGGGGCTGACATGTCATAATGGTCAGGTGTAAGAAGTCAGGTCTGAATTTTGTCATAAATGTCATAGATGCTTCATTATTGTTGTCATAAAACTAGGGAATCTAGCCCAAGTGTCCACTAGTCTCCAATTTGACTATTCCTCACCCATGGAGGTTACTATTCCATCCCATTTCGACCTAATATTCTCAATGCCATGTGTTATGACTTACCAACTCACCCAAGAGTGTTCACCTTCCCATGAATTCGAATTGGCAAGAGAGAGCTGCCATGTGTCCTTGAAAAATCAAGCTAGTGTGGGTCCCACCACCTCCATATGTCTCCAAAACCGCTTGCCACCTAGAATTTCTCTTGAATTTATTTATTCATCATATTTATTAAATGATTGAACCCTTCTAATGTCTAAATATCATTTATTAGCTTCCTTATTACCATCCCACATGTGCCCATCCAACCTAGGAAACTAGTAGGATTGATGGGATTGTCTTACTATGCACTTATTTGAATGGGGACATTACAGTCCTCCCCACCCAAGATTGATTGTCCTCAAGAAATTTAAAATTTGGATGCTGCAAAATCTTCTCCTCTTCCCATGTGGCATCTTCATTTGGTAAGTCCTTCCATTGCACTAAATATTCTTTGATGATTCTACTCCTCAACCTTCTTTCCCGTGTCTTCAAAATCTTTTCCGGAACAAGTGTGAGATGACCTTCATCATCCAAAGGAGGAAGTATTTCTGAAGTGATGATTTGCTGACCAAGAGATTTCTTAAGACAAGAAACATCAAATACATTGTGGATTTTACTCCCTTCCGGAAGTTCTAGTTCATATGCTACTTCTCCAACCTTCCGCACTACCTTGTATGGCCCATAGTACCTTGGTTTTAATTTTTCTGCTCCATTCTTTTTGAGAGATGTTTGTTTATAGGGCTGCAACCTTAAATATACTAAATCATTGACTTGAAAGGTTCTCTCTTCTCTATGTCTATCAGCATATTGTTTTTGCTGATTTTGAGCAACCTGCAAATTGTCTTTCAAGAGCTTTAAAATTTCTTGGCTCTCTTCCACCCAATCTTTAGCCTTTGGGGCTCTACTATCACCAAATATAATGTCAGCAAATGTAAGTGCATCATAACCATATAATTCTTTGAAAGGAGACATTCCTATTGACATATGATAAGTGGTGTTGTAGCAAAACTCACCCAAGTGTAGCCATTTTGCCCATGCTTTTTGCTGCCCTCCCACATAGTTTCTTAGGTATCCTTCCAACCATTGGTTTACCCTCTCTGTTTGTCCATCAGTTTGTGGATGATAGCTGGTACTTGGAGTCAATTGAGTGCCTACCAATCTAAAAATTTCTTTCCAAAAAGCACCCATGAATCTACTATCTCTATCAATGACAATGCTCTTGGGAAGCCCATGCAATCTGAAGATTTCTTTGAAAAAAAATATCAGCCACTTGTGCAACACTAAAAGATGATGTAACAGCAAAAAAATGAGCAAATTTTGTCAACCTATCAACTACCACATAGATACAATCCTTACCCAAGGATTTAGGCAATCCGGTGATGAAATCCATGGAAATACTGTCCCATTTTTGCTCCGTAATGGGCAATGGTTGTAGTAGGTCGGCTGGACATGTAAGTTCTGATTTGTTTTGTTGACATGCTTTACATTCATTCACATACTTCTGAACATATTCCTTCAGCCCCTTCCAAAAAAATCTTTGCCTCAACTGTCTATAAGTTTTGAAGATCCCCGGATGGCCCGCTAGTGGGGAATCATGTGCTTCTTGCAAAATTCGGTACTTGAGCTTGGAGTTATGAACTAAATAAATTATTCCCTTATAATATATTAGCCCATTCAAAATACTATAATTATCATCCCCTTTGATTCCATCCAACACATCACAAGCAAATTTGTCTTTGGCATATTCAACTAGTAGCATGTTTTTCCAATCCTTGGCAATATCCATGAGAGAAAAAGAAAGCCTTCTTGACAAAGCATCTGCTACTATATTATTCTTTCCTTTGACATATTCAATATCAAAATCATAAGCTTGAATCTTGCTTACCCACTTTTGTTGCCTTTCATTTAGATCTTTTTGGGTGAGAAAGTGTCTTAGACTATTGTGGTCAGTTTTCACCACAAACTTGCTGCCCACCAAGTATTGTCTAAATTTGGCCAATGCATGCATAATGGCCAGCATTTATTTATCATAGATGGAGTAAATTTTTTCATGAGGTTGCAAATTTCTTCTCTCAAAGGCTATGGGGTGTTGGCATTGCTTTAGGACATCCCCTATTCCTCCACCTGAAGCATCACATTCCACAACAAAAGGTTTAGTAAAATCAGGAAGTGCAAGTATGGGAAAACTACTCATTACCTCTTTCATTTTTTGGAAGGCCTTTTCAGCCTCTTCATCCCACTTGAAAGCATCCTTCTTAGTCAAATCAGTGAGTGGAGAAGTCAACTTGGAGAACCCTTTCACAAATTTTCCGTAGTAGGTGCATATGCCAATAAAACCTCTCAATTCGGTAATATTTTTTGGAGATGGCCATTCCAAGATAGCCCTGATTTTTTCCATGTGTACCTTCACTCCTTCTTGCCCAATAATGTTCCCAAGATACAGTAGTTCTTTCATTCCAAATTCACATTTTGATAATTTAGCAAATAAGGACTTTTCTTGCAAGATTTTCAACACAATCTCTAACTGCTGCAAATGTTCTTTCCATGTTTTACTGTAAATGAGAATATCATCAAAGAAAACCAAAACAAACCTTCTTAGTTGTTTGCAAAATATCCTATTCATACATGCTTGAAAGGTGGCTGGAGCATTGGTTAACCCAAAAGGCATGACAAGAAATTCAAAGTGGCCAAAATGACATCGAAAAGCGGTCTTTTGCACATCTTCATCTTTCATTTGAATTTGGTGATACCCTGATCTAAGGTCAATTTTTGAGAAGTATTTGGCCCCATGCAGCTCATCCATGAGCTCACCAATCCTAGGAATAGGATACCTATTATTTATAGTCTTTTTGTTCAAGGCTCTAAAATCTATGCACATTCTCAATGTTCCATCTTTTTTCTTCACTAGCACTACTGAAGAAGCATAAGGGCTAGAGCTTGGTCTAATGAGTCCCAACTCTAGGAGTTCTTCGATAGATTTTTCAATCTCATCTCTAAACCTTTTAGGATGTCTATAAGGTGGTATCTGAATGGGTGAAGTACCCTCCTCCAAAACAATACTGTGCTCAACCCCCCTATCCGGTGGCCTACCATGTGGAAGGTCTCTAAAACCTTTTCATATTTTTGCAAAAGTCTCTCTATCTCCTTTGGGTGTTTGACAATATTTATAGTTGGCTTGGGAGATGTAATATGACATTCAGCAGCCCATTCTATATCCCCATGCCTCAATATAGATCTCATGCTATTGCAAGTCACTACTTGATTTGGATAAGTGTGTTGCCCTCTCACAACTCTTTGTACTCCTTTTGAATCTTGGAATTTCATTTCAGGACTTTGATAATTTACTGTATGCTCTCCTGTTGAATACAACCATTGCACTCCCAAAACCACATTAGTATCAGCAACATCAACCACATAAAAACTATCAACAAAAGTATAGTTACCTACGGTGACTTGCAGCTTTGGAACCCATGTTTTGCATTGCATTGTGTTGTGACCGGGAATGACAACTGTGAAGCCATCAAATGGTTCAATAGGTATCTTTCTTTTCTCTACCATCTCTACATCAATGAAGTTATGAGTGGCTCCTCCATCTACCAAAACTGAAGTTCTTTGTCTTTGTACCACACCTTTGCATCGGATAGTATGATAGCGAAGTACTGCTGAAAGCACTACCATTCTTGCTTTGTCCGGTGAAGGCTAATTTTCTTCTTGTCTTTCCTCTTCTACTGCTGTCTCATATGCCTCTTCTTGATCTGAAATATGTCCATCTTCATCCATGCCCCCATCATACCCCTCATTATCAGAAAATACTTCTATGTATTAAGCCTTTCCTTTGGTACATTTGTGCCCCGGTGTCCATGGTTGGAAGCATGTGAAGCATAGTTTCTTTTTTCTAAGTTCATCTTTGTTTAGTCCCTATTTTTTATTCCTCTCAAATGACTCTCTTTGCCAAGGTTTCTTATCATATCCATCCCTTTTCCAAGGTTTCTTTTCAAATTTATAGCTAGGCTTAGGAGGAAATCTCGTTCTAGGAAGCACATTTTGGAGATCCCTAGTCAAGCTCATTGCATATTTTAATGTAGTTGGCTTGTGGGCTTTGACCAAACCTCTTAAGGGTTCATCCAAACCTTCAGTGAACAACAATACTAATCTTCCCATAGATACATCAACCACCTTGACTGATAATTTTTGAAAGTCCATCATATATTCAGTAGGGGACCCAGTTTGCTTCAATTGAGCTAGTTCTTTGAAAGACAATTCTGGATCTTTTTGTTCAAATCTTTCTAGTACCCTGTCAACAAATTATCCATATGTTTTAACCTGATTATGAACCAAGGTTTTCAGCCCATGAAACCACCATTCCTTGGCATCTCCTTCCAAATGCAAAATGGCCATTTTTAATGCATCCTCTTCCAACATAGGATTCCGCTGAAAATATACATCCAATTTTTGCACCCAAGTGTTAGCAGAATTTTGAGAAGAACCATCAAAAGTAGGAAGTGACATTTTTCCAATAGCACTATTTAATTCTTTGTTTTGGAATGGACTCCTATTGTCTCCCTTCCTATTAATATTTTTCATAGCATCAATGTAGTCACTGAGTGGTACACCTCTTTTACACTCTTCATTCAAATCATTCCAATCATTTGCTAGTTTCTTGTAATCCAATTCAAGATTGGGCTCTTCTTTGGGTGTGAGAAATTTAGGTGCAGTAGGCCTTTGTGTGCTTTGAAATTCATCAGGTCTATTATGAGGTCCTGTACTTGAGAAAATATGCTCATTCCCTTTCATCTTTTCCCCTGAGTGTGAACCACTATTATTTCCTATTATCCCTTTGCTTTGAAGCTGGCTAATCAAAAATTCGAATCCTTGCAACAATTTATCACCTATCCTATCCATGTTTGCTGAAAGTTTAGAGAAACATGGATCTAAGGTTGCAATAAGTTCCTCATGTTTTAATTTTTCATCCTCCTCTCTACCCATGGTTTCAGTGAAAGACTCCTCTTCTTCTACTACCTCTTCTTGAACAAAAACCTCTTCAACTACTGGTTCAAAGGGTGGTGGATTATTCTTTTGAATTCTTGTTAATACCATCAGGTGCCAAGAACATGCTCTAATACCACTTGTAATGACCCTTTTTCAAAATTTTATTAAAATGCCAATTTTTCCACTTTTTCCCCAATTTCGACCTTTGACTAGTTTTACTGTTTTGACCTCCAAATCAACCCAAACGCTCCCAAATATTCTGTAGGAGTGTATTAATGGTATTTAGACTTGAATATTAGGTTCAAGGATGTTTTATGGCCCTCCAAAGACTGCTGAAAACTTGATTTGTATTCTGATCAATATATGTAATTTTGACTAGTAATTTGTGCATCAAATCCCCCCGGGGTAACACTGCAAATGGCCTTCCAAATGCCTCCAAACTCCCACGAATTTATGAAAAGAGGTATGTAATGTGTTAATTATGTGATTAAGGTCTCATATGCACCATTAATTGATTTTTACTACTGTTCTAACTCTCTCACATTCAACAGCAAAAACCCCCAATTCGACCCTCGGGGAAATGGCACTATTTCACCTCTCAATACAAACAAACTGAGTAAAAATGCTTCAAATGCTCAAGTACAGTACATGGAACTTGTATAATATATCCATGGCAGTATATTAATCACAAATATATCAGATAATCATCCATCCATTCGAAATAATCAACCTTATAGTGTCATACATCAAAGCATTGGGGAAACGGACATTGTTTGCTCATTAATCAATAATTTTGCATACATTCAATGGGTATTTCGACCTGAAAGTTTCTGAATATTAAGAACAGAGGATATGAATCTATTAAAATCAGAAAAATATCATATGAATCTCTCCCAATGAGTGCAAGATCTCACCCAAAGCGCAATCCCTCAAGGAGCCCGAATATGCCTTCAAAATTGGAAATGGTGGAGAGAAAGTGCTGCACTAAACCAAACCATGAAACTTCCTGTAGCTTCTACCTACAAATAAAACTCCATTAAAGCACCATGAAAGACCTGAGTGGCCTCTCCAAACACCAACTTGGATGGGAATCTTTCACCCTCGAAATTGGCTAAGGCAAGAAACTAGTCATCCACTAGTTCTCTCTTCACAAATGCAATTTTTCTCAAATCATCAAAAGCCATTATCATACTTGATTTCTACATTTTATAACCAACATTAGCCTTCAAGGGGTCGAAATCCTCTCAATATATTCAATAATTTTTCATTTAGAAAATATTCCTCATTTGCCACTTGTCTCCTAGTTCCAATCTTCCATCTTCTCCCAAATTCGAATTTGAGTCTCTTTAGATTCCTCCAACTCCATGAGCGCCTTCCTTGAGACTATTTTTGGGGCGGACATGTCATAATGGTCAGGTGTAAGAAGTCAGGTCTGAATTTTGTCATAAATGTCATAGATGCTTCATTATTGTTGTCATAAAACTAGGGAATCTAGCCCAAGTGTCCACTAGTCTCCAATTTGACTCTTCCTCTCCCATGGAGGTTACTATTCCATCCCATTTCAACCTAAGATTCTCAATGCCATGTGTTATGACTTACCAACTCACCCAAGAGTGTTCACCTTCCCATGAATTCGAATTGGCAAGAGAGAGCTGCCATGTGTCACTGAAAAATCAAGCTAGTGTGGGTCCCACCACCTCCATATGTCTCCAAAACCACTTCCCACCTAGAATTTCTCTTGAATTTATTTATTCATCATATTTATTAAATGCTTGAAACCTTATAATGTCTAAATATCATTTATTAGCTTCCTTATTACCATTCCACATGTGCCCATCCAACCTAGGAAACTAGTAGGATTGATGGGATTGTCTTACTATGCACTTATTTGAATGGGGACATTACATATAGAGACGAAACTTCCACTTTGTGGAAATAGAAACGTTTTGTTGATGCCACGTGTCAACAACACAACACTTCTCATATCCATGGAAAATGAATCCTTCCACACAATTTCGTCTCTATATCGATGCACAACTCCTATAAATTTCCACGAATGTGCTGAACCTTCCACGAATATTCGTCGCAATATACATGAATCCATTCACAATCTTTCGTGGCAGATTCAGAACCTCCGTGGAAGATACTTTTATAGTTCCATGAATCATTGTCGCAGTTCCCATGGTTGCATTCCCAAACGTTTGCGGCAGGTTCAGCAATTGCGTCGAAACATTTTGTATAGCCTACATTGATGTTCGTTGATATAGAGACGATACCTGGGAGTTTAAAAAAGAAAAATTGAATGCGACGATACTGTAAAATTAGTCATAGCATATCTAATGAACAAGTAAATCAATCACAACAAATGAACATAGAAAATATGGTGCAAAACTGTGTAAAACATGCACAGTGCTCAATATCCCAATAAGGGTGAATGATTACAAGAAAATACAGTAACAATGACTGAGCAATTCGAATTGACTAAGGAGGTCATTCGAATCACTGAATGGAGTAGCTTGACTCCAATTAGGAGTCCTCATCATCAATCAGTGGTGGTCATCAATGCACAAGAACCAGTCATACAGGTGTCAATCTGAGTCTAACTGAGTGTAACATGTGTAACTGAAGTGTGTAACACTGATATAGGGAAGTGGGATTAGTGGAGGGCACATGGGAGGCTAACTGAAGTTAGAACAAATCATCTAGTCAATATGGAGGTCCAATGGAGTGAAACAGTCAGTCGGGAGTGAAACTAGCCTCAAATCAGGGAGAATCAGAGCTAACTGAGTGTAACTAAAGTGGAACTGCAGTGGTAGGTGAAGAAGTGCGCCCTTCTCTGGAAGTAGGTGAGAAGTTGGCGCCTTCCTAACTAGGAGGGCTAATGAACTGATGTAAGAAGCTCCCGGTTGCTAGAATAAGGTGGCTAAGGTGCTGGAGGCATCAACTTGGTGACTGGGATGCATGCAAACCTTAGAATTTGCATGCAAACCCTAATTGCATGCAAGATCCTGAAAAAGATGATGTGGATATCCGAACACCCCCCCTCAAGCTAGACTATGATGTGGAAAAAAAATACTGTGGGGCCCTAGTAACTAAGACCAAAGGTCACCCCAATACAATAATCCAAAAAATGCTAAAAATAAACTAAGTGAGGAAAGAGGGAAAACCCAGTGGGAAGAAAGCCCCCCCTCAAGCTAAAGCATAATAATGGATCAATCTGTCTCCACCATGATGGAACTCACCCCCAATAGTGAACGGAGGTAAGAGAACTTCTTCTCAGTGAAGCTCTAGGTGAAGATGTCTGCAATTTGCTCATCAGTAGGGAAATATTGCAGAATGATGGTGTGATCATGCACTAACTGTCGAATGTAATGCATATGAATCTCAATGTGTTTGGTCCTCTATCGCTGAACTGGATCTGTGGAGATCTTGATAGCACTTTGATTGTCACAAAATAGGACAGTCTAAGTAGTGCCACCAAAACCAAACTCGGAAAGAATGCCCTGCAACCAAACTACCTGAATGCAGGCATTGACTGCCCCTCGATACTCTGCCTCTGCTAAAGAAAGTGCAATGGTTGCCTGCTTTTTGCTGGACCAGAAAATAGCACCATGACCAATCATGAAAACATAACTGGAAGTGGACTTCCAATCAATGCTATCACCTACCCAATCTGAATCAGTAAAACCAATGAAATCAAGCTCATAATCTGCAGCATAATGTATGCCAAAATGTTTCGTACCTTGCACATACTGCAAGATCCGCTTGGCTGCTCGCCAATGAATCTCATGGGGCTGCTGCATATACCTTGACATGACACTCATGGCATATGAAATATCAGGCCTTGAGTGTGTCAAATAAAGTAGTGAACCAATCAACTGTCGATACATACGGCAATCTGCAAGCGGTGTAGAATCTCCCTCCTCAAGACTGATTCCTGAGAGGAATGGGAATGGGGATGCCTTACATTCAGCCATATTAAACTTCAATAATAGGTCGGAAGCATATTTTTGCAGAGATATAGTGATCCCATCAAAATTTTGAGCTATCTCCAAGCCCAAAAAGTGACTCAGCAAGCCCAAATCGCTCATGTCAAAAGCTAGATTTAAGGCAGTTTTTAGCTTGTTTATTGAAGTAAGAGTGCTACCAGTAATGAGAAGATCATCAACATAAAGTACAATAACCAACAAATTACCTTTAACTTTTTGAAGATACACATTCGGATCAGATTTGCATCTTTGGAAATTCTGAGAAAGAAGGAAGGAGTCCATCTTTGCGTACCAAGCTCTTGGGGCCTGTTTTAACCCATACAAAGATTTCTTCAATATGCAAACTAATGATGGATCTGATATGTAGCTCTCTGGCTGCTGCATATATACCTGTTCAACAAGGTCTCCATGTAGAAATTCACTCTTCACATCCATGTGGTGCACTTCCTAGTGCTTGGATGCGGAAATAGCCAAAACAAGGCGGATGGAATCCATCTTTGAAACCGGTGCAAAGGTCTCAGTGTAGTCCACGCCTTGGACTTGGGAGAAATTTTTTTCCACCAACCTTACTTTGTATTTGCTGATAGAGCCATCAGAAGAAACTTTCGTGTGGTAGATCCATTTACACTTCACTAATTTTCTTCTAGGTGGAAGAGAAACTAGCTCCCATGTATTGTTCTTTTGAAGATAACTGTACTCTTCATCCATGGCACTTTACCATCTCAGATATTGGTGGGAAGAATAGTATGATGTGGGATCTAAACCAGGCATCAAATAAAAAATCTCAGGAAGTAATGGATCAGAAATAGAAAGAGACATACCTTCTCTTTGAAAGTCTGCTCTTGTTCGTCTCGGATCAGCAGGATTTCCAAGGTTTGAACCAGCAGATTGAAGAGTGTTTTGGGCCCACTTTGGTAGCTGAGGAGGATCATAATGGTCGGATTCCAAACATGATATGTCATGATCATCATGTGCTTCTAAAATATCAGAAATATCAGAACTCATACCTTCATTATTGCTGCACGGATCTTCTTCTGGTGAAGGCGGTGAAACGACAGTTTCTTCCTCGACTAGTTGCAATTCTTGAGCGGTTCTTCAAATTGCACACTGTGCTCTATGAATATCTTTTTAGATCTGATATCCATGAGTTTATATGATTTTGATTCTTCCCCATATCCTATCAGTATGCACTCAATACTTTGTGGATCCAAAGCTCGTCTCTTCTTGGAAGGAATTCTAGCCCATGCAGTAGAGCAAAAAACTCTCAAATTTGACACATCCGGTTTGTGACCAAAGAATGCTTCGAAAGGAGTCATACCTTTCATGGATGAATGTGGAACATGGTTCTGTATGTATGCAGCAACATTGATTTCTTCAGCCCAAATATTTGTAGCCAAACCTTTTGATTCAATCATGCATGTATCCATCTCTTTCAGTGACCGATTTTTCCTTTCTGCTACACCGTTCTGCTGGGGTGTGTAGGGAACTATATGTTGGATCTGAATTCCACTTTGGGAACAAAGTTGCAGTAAATCAGCCTTGATATATTCTCCACCATTATTAGATCTAAGAGCTTTGATCTTTCTCTTAGTGGTGGTCTCAACAGAAGCCTTAAAATCCTTGAATTTTGCAAGCACTTTTGACTTGTTTTTGAGAAAAAATACCCATGTAAAGCGAGAAAAATCATCAATAAATGTCAAAACATACCTTGAACCATTTAATGATGTATGGGACAACGGACCACTGATATCAGAATGTATCAGCCCCAAAACTGTAGAAGCTCTCCTAGCTTTGCCGCGGTCGAATCTGTGCTCGGGGTGCTTCCCAATAATGCAACCAATGCATATTCCCTTCGAGGAACAGAGTTGTGGAATACCATCTACCATGGAATTGTTTGATAATAGAAGCAAATACTTATAATTAAGATGTCCAAATATTTCATGCCAAAGCCTACTAACCTCATTACCATGTGTGCGAAGAGCAGTGGGCTTTACAAGCGGAATAAAGTGTGAAAACTCATAGCATTTTGCAGTGTGGTTCGCCTTTCCAACTGCAACAAGTCTTCCACTTTTGATATCAGAAATTTCAACTGTATTAGGGCTGAATGTAACTTGCTTCGGTTCACCAGTGTGTGTCATTTGATACACAAAAAGAATATTTGAAGCCACGGAAGGCACATAGAGAACATTATGAAAGCTTCCATGATCTACATGAATCGTACCTTTTCCCTTTGAATAAATTTTTGAGTCATCTCCCAAATGGATGGGGATGGAGCTGTTTGGATCGAATGAAGAAAAAGAATCAATATTTGCAGCCATGTGATTCAATGCACCCGAATCTATCAAGAGAGTAGTGGGCTTCGAAACAGTTTCCATGAGTGCTTGTCCTCTTTCATGATCATCATTCCTATCCTTCTTCTTTGCACCGTCAGGAAGAGTTATGTTCTTTTCCAAAAGTAGGGCCATTTGAGATATAGTTTTCTTCATACATGAACTTTCAGGATGAAATCCACGGTTGCAATAAGTACATTTATATTTTTGGTTACCTTCTTTTCCCTTTTGCTTGAACTTCGAACTGGATGGTGCATCCGTCTGTTTGCCTTTCTCTCTTTGCTTGTGAGGTTCAAATTTGGGCTTCTCCTTCTTTTGCTTTCCTTTACCATTCGAGATCTTGGGTCCTTGAACATATAGGGCTGAATATTTGGAGCTTATGGACCCCATTTGAATCAACTTATCATGCTCTTTTGTGACGGACTCAATGAAGGCATTCAAGGTAGGCATCTTCCAATTCGGGGTAGTTAGCCGACCGGAATTGAAAGTAGAGACAAATACCGAATAATATTTACCAAGCTTGCTGAGAATAGAGAGGATCAATTGCTTATCCTGTTTGATAACTCCACTGTTCTTCAACTGCATGTTCAAGTTCTTGAATTTTGTGAAGAATTCATTAATGGTCTCGAAATTCTCAGGACTAAGGGCAATCAATTCATTCTCTAATTGAAAGGCCCTAAGCTCGTCCTGCTTGCCAAATAGTGTTTCAAGTTGCTCCCATATAGCTTTTGGAGTCTTCAATCCGCTAAGATGGAAGTGAAGATCTTTGGAGATGGAGAGACAAAGAAGACCATAAGCTTCATCAAGCTTGTTGTAGTGTTTGGTTCTATCTGACAAGGTGTTTGGCTCCAATTCAAGACCAAGAGTGACTTGGTAGTAACCTTTTGAACGTAATATGATCTCCATATCATCTTTCCAATCAAAATAATTGAATGGGGTGAGGATAGGCTTTGAAGAAGAGTATTCCATTGCTAGGAGCGAGTGCACACTAATGTAGAAATGCTTGCAAGGGAAAAGTAGCGAATGCAATTGATGGAGACAATAACCTGCAAATCACAATAAAACCAAGAACAATGAGGTCGAACAATCCACCCTTTTAGAGTTGCATCACACCTAGGATTGGAGATCAAACAATGTTGAATGGGTCCAATGTAACAATTCCAGGATTTATGTGGAAACTCAAGCTTCTAGAGTGGTATTGGAAGTATTTTCAAGCTTTGCATGCACAGGAGCGAATGCCCTTGAGATCTTTCATGCCAAAACGTTTTGTAATTTTTGAGCAAATTCACTCAAATCTTCTTGTAGAAACACCTGTAGAAAATAGATCTTGTCTCTGTAATGGCTCTGATACCATGTAAAATTAGTCACAGCAGATCTAATGAACAAGTAAATCAATCACAACAAATGAACATAGAAAATATGGTGTAAAACTGTGTAAAACATGCACAGTGCTCAATATCCCAATAAGGGTGAATGATTACAATAAAATACGGTAACAATGACTGAGCAATTCAAATTGACTAAGGAGGTCATTCGAATCACTGAATGAGTAGCTTGACTCCAACTAGGAGTCCTCAACATCAATCAATGGTGGTCATCAATGCACAAGAACCAGTCATCCAGGTGTCAATCTGAGTCTAACTGAGTGTAACATGTGTAACTGAAGTGTGTAGCACTGATATAGGGAAGTGGGCTCAGTGGGAGGCTAACTGAAGTCCGAACAAGTCATCTAGTCAATTTGGAGGTCCAACGGAGTGAAACAGTCAGTCAGGAGTGAAAATAGCCTCAAATCAGGGAGAATCGAAGCTAACTGAGTGTAACTGAAGTGGAACTGCAGTGGTAGGTGAAGAAGTGCACCCTTCTCTAGCAGTAGGTAAGAAGTGGGCGCCTTCCTGACTAGGAGGGCTAATGAACTGATGTAAGAAGCTCCTGGGTGCTAGAATAAGGTGGCTAAGGTGTTGGAGGCATCAACCTGGTGACTAGGATGCATGCAAATTGCATGCAAACCCTAGAATTTGCATGCAAACCCTAATTGCATGCAAGATCCTGAAAAAGATGATGTGGATATCCGAAGAGATACAGTCATAGATTGGCTTCAGATAGACTGAAAGCACTTCTCATGAACCATCTCTTACATCTCAATGATTTCTTTCAGATCTGTAAACAAGTCTGCTTAATGATGGTTTTCAATTCTATCAAACTTCATCAAGCAAATAATCTTGCATTGTATTTCTTAAAGTAGTTACCATTGAGTCTTTATGATAAAAAGTAACAGAAATAAAATTTGTTCAAGTAGTTTTCATACTTATCCCTTTTCAACAATCAATTCTTCAACTTCAACTTTTGTCTTTTAATGGCACAAATATTCAAACTCAAACTCAATTTGGTCACAAAGAATAGGTTCGGTCTTCATGAAGATATAACTGATGTTCTCCCATAACACTATTCAAACTCAACTTCAATTTGGTCACAAAGAATATGCTCAGTCTTCAAGTTATAACACAAGTCCTTCAAATATGCTATCAATATGTTTCAATGCTTTGCAAATTGTTCTTCTTCAAGCTCAGATTTCACATCCTTGTGTCCTTTGAATAATCATAAGGCTTAAAAAACATTTTGCAATGTATGAGCATGGTCTTACAAAGAATTATACCTTAGCTCTATTCACTTATTAGCTCTATTCACTTCTTAATAGAACTTTCTCAGAGTAATTTATCATCAAACTTGCTTGTAAACAACAAACACAGTCCTAGATAGATCTCTCAAGAACTTGAACTAAATGTATGAAAATGAAGAATTGTAAGCCCCAGTCTTAAGCACATGTGGATAGAAGTTGAATGGTGATCCGATCACCATCGAAACTCCAACTTTTGGTAACCACCAGAATCTCCTCCTTGCCACATTCTGAACCCCACATCTAGCTGAACAGTCATGCCTTCAGCTTCTCCTTTGGGCCCTTCGCCCATCTCTATGGTAATATATCACTGAGGCCTTAAAGGAAAAGGCCCCTATTCTCATGGGAATCCTGATCAAGAATGTACTCAATAAAAGAAAGGTATCAATCTTTCCTTACTCAATAAAAGAAAGGTATCAATCTCGAGTGCCTGAATGAACATACAAAATGTATTTTTGATGTTTATGTATGAAGTGAAAAATGTACGAGATTTGACTTTATAGAAATGTGACCTTAGTGTACATTTTTTATTAGTATCTTGCATTAAATCAATGACATGATAAAGTTTTACTTTAAACCCCTACAAGGAAATAAGATCACAATTCTACTTGTCATGAATACCCTATAGGAAATAATTGTTCCACAAATTCTATCATTTGAAGTTTGCAATGCTACGGTTTTCAATTCTCAACACTCACTGCATTTTTGAACAAGCAACTCTTTGTAGGGCACAATAGAAGAGCCCAACTTAGCTTCCATGTTAGAGGCCACCTGATCCAATGAATGCACCAACCCAATAAAAACCAAAACAAATAAAGATCCCAATTGCAAATTTTGATGAGCTGCATAAATTTTCACTATCAAGTGCACTTTATGTAAGAGGATTTGCCAAAAATACCATAGAACTATATAGGCACCACATGCAAACAATGCAATTACCATGCACTCAAATGGGAAGATGTATTCACTTAAGACCAAACAACTTCAAACAAAGACAAATTACACAATTTTACATGTATCACAACCATGTTTACATCTCCCATGCAAATATTTCTGACTCCATACAACACTTCATGGAGATGGGATTTTCTCCATAATCTATTAAAGTATTCTTATGTGACACATGAAACTTCTCTACACTTGTTGTTACCCAGAATTTCATTTGATTTCATGCCACCTTCTATATATTTTCTAGCTGTATATGCAATCACACACAAATCAACATCATCATGTGTTTTCCCACAGTTTCTATATCTCCTTCTATGATCAGTTTTGGATGAAATCTCTCCACTAAAATGGTTTAGTCTCAATCAAGGACTCCCAATTTCATTGAATTTCCTATCTCAAGGCCAAGGCATGATACAATTAGAGGAAGCCTTCTATCTTCAAAGGGACCATCTTCCCTCAATTGGAAGCAAAGATCTGGTTCATTACCAGTGGGCACATCACTTGCAGCCCCCCTCAGGGGACTCACTGCTATAAGATTCCCTAAATGGAGATGATCCTAATTTCCTGTCAATGGAAAAGACCAGGTAATCAATTGGGTGTCGAGCGAGGAATATCAACTGATTCTGCCTTGCCCTTCCAGGATATATATAATATTTTTATGGTCAACTAACAGCACAATGAACTAAAGAAATGCTAATTTCTTATGAAAGGTGGTGTTTGAGACCCTGGACAATAGTGAGCCTTCATATGTTTTAAGATCATTATAGATATAAACCTCACTATTTTAGTTGCAAGCTTATATGTTTAAAACAAGCAAATACATAATTATTAAGCACCATGTTGAATATCAATACATAGCATGAACAGTGCCTTGAAGGACATGACTACATGTTGCACCTCACAATTTACCCCAGTATACAAATATCCAAATGCATATTTGTAACCACCGAGATAGGTTTTTTGTGTCATTTGCATTCAAAGGTAGAAAACAGAGAGCACATGCACATGTGATAAAGTAACAATGTCCCAACTTCTATGCAGTTAGATGTTGTGATTACAGTGTAGGGTTATAAACATTTCTTGAATGATGTGAGCAAAAGTCAATGTGCAAAAAAACATTTAATAAAAAACAAGAATGCCATAACAATCAAACACCTTTAAGGTAGTATGTGCCCTCCCTGTATCATCTAATAATAGTGAACACAATTCACATTAGTTCCACAACACAAATGCCAATAGAAACAATAAAAACAAATTTCCAGAAAAAGTATTCCATGGATATACATTAGTCAGTCTAAATACTTACCTCTTGAAACCAAGATCTCCAAATGTACAACCCATAAGTTCTTAACATAGGATCTTTGGTATATTCAAAACTATTATAATGAGTTACACTGACAAGCAAACTAAAACGATAAACTATTAATATTCAGTAACATGTAATAAAATAAACATATATATCATATAACAAAAATAGAGATATAGTTTAAGATACCAACCTGGATGTGAAACTATTCTTGAAAATATACTCAGAAGTGTTACTTTCAGAAAAGACTGTTTGTGCCTCGGAGAGGCCAGTCTTCTCTAGGAACCAGCTGACCCTACAAGAGGGTGTGTACAAACCAGAGAGAGAGAAATGATTGGAGTTAATTAGGTCAATGAAAGTCAAGCACAGTACATAACTCAACATAAATAAAGTCACAAAAATTATAAAATTCAACCAAGTCTTAGCATAAAGGAAGTGATTATCAGCACACCACAATGTTCGAGTACACAGGGTACTACCAAAGGACCGAACACCAAGAGCAACCACTTCACACAAATAGATCATAGATCAACACACCGATGTTTTGATGTGGTTTAAACCCTCTTGAGGGAAACACTCCACGGCCCTGGCCAAATAGCTTCTACGGGATAATTTATTATGCAAAGAAAGAAAGTTACAAATGAGCTTCTCATAATCGATCAACTAAACAGTGACCCTCCATGCTCTTTAAATAGAGATCACGGACCAATCGGGTGTTAAGCCACGGATCAAGGTTAGGTTTGATCTAAGAGAAGTTGAGCCGTCAGATCACTCTATGTCGGGAACATATCATGACCGTCAGATTAAGTATTTACAAATGCATACTAATGCATACTAAAGAAACACACTATCCCTAACGGATATATTACACAAGTTGATCTTAACTAACTCCTAAGTTTCTAAATATCCTAACATCCCCCTTAAGAACAACTTGGGATAGGATTGAAGGATTTACAAAAGTGACACTATTAGGAGAAGGAAGGAGGCATTAGAGCCTATCCCCCCTTAATGACAAGTTCCTGAACTCCTAACATAGATCGAAGTTTAGAAAACTTCACTTCTGTAAGAGACTTGGTGAAGATGTCTGCAACTTGATCATCTGTAGGGCAAAAGAGCACTTCAAGAACACGATCATGAACAATATTTCTGATGAAGTGCATATGTAGCTCAATGTGTTTGCTGCGTTGATGTAGAACTGGATCTTTGGCAAGCTTGATGGCACTTTGATTGTCGCACCAAAGTGGAGTAGGCTGCTGCTGCTCGAATCCAAACTCTGAAAGGATCTGTCGAAGCCATAAAGCTTCCTGACTGGCATTAACTGCTGCTTGATATTTTCCCTCCGTTGAAGAAAGAGAAAGAGCTTGTTGTTTCTTACAAGCCCAAGTAATAGGTCCATATACCAGACTGAACACATAACATGCAGTAGAATTTCGATCATCAGGATCGCCGACCCAATCTGAATCAGTGAAACCAACCAAGAAAGGTTCCCCCCTGTACTGTAATGAATCCCAAACTGAACTGTACCTCGAATATGTCGAATTATTCTTTTAGCTGCTTTCAAGTGACTTTCATGAGGTGTCTGCATATAACGGGAAACACGACCAATGACAAAGGAAAGGTCAGGACGGGAATGAGTCAAGTATAAGAGACTACAAACAAGTTGACGATACAAGGTGGCATCGACTTCAGGTGAAGTACACGTGGCAGAAAGTTTGACTCCAGACTAGAAGGGAGAAGGGGCTGGTGTACAATCTTCCATGTGAAAGCGACGAAGAAGGTCACAAGAATACTTAGACTGAGAAAGAAAGATTCCTTCTTTGGTTTGTAGAACTTGGAGACCAAGAAAATAATGCAAATGTCATAAGTCTGACATTTCAAAATTTTGTTTAAGATTGGATTTCACATGGGTTATAAGCTTAGGGTCACTACCAGTAAGAATAAGGTCATCAACATATAGAACAAGTATGATGAGATGGTTTCCTACTTTCTTGGTATAGACATTGGGGTCAGAATGGCATCTAGAAAAACCAGTATCAAGGAGAAAGTTATCCATTTTGGCATACCAAGCTCTAGGAGCTTGCTTAAGGCCATATAAGTATTTCTTAAGGCGGTAGACGAGGCTAAAGTTATTCTGAACATAGCCAGGAGGTTGTTCCATGTAAATTTCCTCCTGTAAATCACCATGTAAGAAGGAAGACTTGACATCCATTTGATGGACTTCCCAGTTGTGTAAGGATGCAAGGGAAAGAACAAGGCGGATGGAGTTCATTTTTGTGACGAGAGCAAAGGTTTCATTGTAGTCAATCCCTTCAACTTGGGAAAAACCTTTGGCAACTAACCTTGCCTTAAGTCTTTCAACACTTCCATCTGATGCATACTTAGTTCTGTAGACCCATTTACATCTGACAAGTTTTATTCCTTTTGGAAGAGGTATAAGATCCCAAGTATCGTTCGCCATTAAGGAACGATATTCTTCATCCATGGCTGCATCCCAATCTGGATTCCCTGAAGCTTCTGCAAAAGTTTCTGGATCATGATTCTCGGAAACTTGAGCCAAAAGAGAAGAGGCTCGCTGAAACTGAGAACGTGTTCGACGTTGATCTCTAGGATCACCGACAAGATCACCAGCCGCTTCACATGTTGAACGGACCCATCGAGGAAGCACTTGTGCTGGTGCAACTGGAGGAACATGAGCAGGCGGAGGTGGATTTTCATCCCCACTGTCATCATCAAAAACTGGAGTTGGAAACCTTTCAAGGAAGTTGGAAGAAGAAGAAGAAGGCACAAATGCCGAATCAGGCTCGCAGGCCAAAGATGGCACAATCGCTGAGTTAGGCTCGCAGGCCAAGAGATTTTCATCAAATTTAACATCTCTTCTAATGATTATATCATGAGAATGTGGTTGAACAAGTCTATAACCTTTTACATCTTCAGAATATCCAACAAATATGCACTTTTCACTTTTAGGTTGCAATGCTTTCTGTTTTTCATCCGGAATGTGAGCCCATGCTTCACTACCAAACACACGGAAGTGACTTACATCAGGTTTAGTTTTACTCCATGATTCTTCCGGTGTTATACCTTGTAATGCTTTAGTGGGGGTGCGATTAACTATGTAATTTGAACAATTAATGGCTTCAGCCCAAAATTGAAGACTTAGTCCCTTAGATTGGATCATACAATTAACCATTTCTTTTAAAGTGCGGTTCTTCCGCTCAGCTACACCATTTTGTTGTGGTGTATATGGAACAGTGTGCTGTTGTTGGATGCCTTGTTCAGTGCAGAAAGTAGTGAACTTATTGTTACCATATTCGCCTCCATTGTCATATCTTAACTTAATAATTTGATGACCAGATTGTTTTTACACAAGGGCCTTGTAGGCCAAGAACATGTTAAATACTTCGCTCTTAAGTTTTAGGAAATAAAACCAAGTGCGTCTGGTGTAATCATCAATGAAAGTTAAGAAATATTTGAAACCAGAAAAGGAAGCAGATGGAAGAGGACCACACAAGTCACTATGCACAAGCTCCAAGGGAACCGAGGTGTGCCAAGAGGCACGTTTGTCAAAATTGTCCCGATGATGTTTTCCGAGTACACAACCGGAGCAAACACCATCCATGCAAGATACCATCGGAAGACCTGTCACCATATTTTCTTTACATAGTTGTTGCAATGAGTGATAATTTAAGTGACCAAATCGCTCATGCCAAAGTTTGCTCAAGTTATCACTATGAGCAACAAAAACTGAAGGGAAAGGTGATGACCCAAAGTTGTTAAACTTGTACAACCTGGTAATATCATCAACAATTCCGGTAGCTAGGATCTGTTGAGGATCTTTAAAATCCTTGATTACAACTTGGTGAGGTGTAAAGGTCACAGTTTTACCTTCACCAAAATGAGTGATCTGATAGACTGATAACAAATTGCAGGAAATTCTTGGAACACATAGTACATCACTAAAATGACCATTATCTACTGGAACTGTTCCATCTCCTACAACACTTAGAGATCTATCATCACCAACAATTATTTGTTTGGTGTTACATTCATGCATAGTAGAAAAGATGGCTTGATCCTTAGCCATATGATAAGATGCTCCAGAATCAATGAGCCATTCATTTGAAGTAGAAGAAGAAGATGCATTATAAGAATAACCAGAAGCACAAAGTGCATGTCCATGAGAGGCAGATTCTGAAGACGAATCTAGGTTGATGTGGTGCTTCTTCATTGCTTCTTCCAAGGCTGCCATCTTCTTGAAACACTTAGATTCATCATGATTATCTTTCCCGCAATAGTTGCAATGACGCTCAGTCTTCTTTCCTTTTGGCTTGGATCCTTTGTCATTTTTTAAAGAAGGAGCTGACTAAGAGGGTTTGGGACACTTGTTTGACTTATTATTGCGAAAATTTTGTTTCTTGGGAGGCTTGGACTTTTCTTTCTGTTGGGACAATAAGGCTTTTCCAGATGTATCTGCATTGTTGATTATTCCAAGATGAATGAGTTTATCTTGTTCTCTAATCAAGGAATCACAAAAGGATTCAAGACTAGGCTCTTGATAGCTAGCTGCATTCAAGGATGTTTTCATGGAGTAAAATGTAGATACAAAAACAGAATATGCAGGTCCAAGTTTGGAAAGAATATGATAAATGCATTGTTTGTCTTCCCTCTCAATATTACATTTTGCACATAAGAGTTTAAGAGTTTTGTACTTAGATAAATAATCTTGAATGCATGAAAAGTCACTTGGATTTAAAGAAATCAACTCATTTTCGAGTTGTTGACCTTGAATTTCATTGTGTTTACCAAACACAGATTCCAACTTGTCCCAAGCAGCATGAGGTTCATCAATTCCAGATATGTGGAATCGCAAATCAGTAGAGATTGACATCCCAATCAATCCACGAGCTTCATCACATCTATTTGCCCATTTTATTTTCTTATCAGCATCAGTGGGTTTTGTTTCTTTCCCTGAGGTAATTCTGAAAAGTCCCCTACTTCGTAGAACATCCTCCATACGATATTTTCATGAGAAATAGTTGGATCTGTTAAGTAGAATATCACAAGGGGCGGCCATATTTGTAAATTAATGGCTGTAAAAGCAGAAACCAATAGTTTGTATGTGAAGAGCTTGAAAAAATAGGCGGTTTAAAAAAAAACCGGCACTAAAAACTGACTTTGTATGATGAAGTTATGCTTGAACAAAGAAACTGTTGAAGATGTCCCCAATAGTGACGTGGCAGCTAGAGAATGTCCAGCAAAAAAAAAGAACCCCCTCTTCCCAAGATGAACCTTTTGACAATCACTTTACAAGAAAGTTGCTTTAAGTGAACCACTTTTGTAAAATAAGTGATTTCACTTTTACAATGATATTACTTTTAAATAGTGCAACAATAAAAAAAACTTAAGTGACTCACTTGTATTTTTATTTTTTATTATTTAAGTGAGATGCACTTTTACAATAAAATAACTTGAAAATAGAAATTGCATGCACTTTTTTTTTTAATAGTAACTTCCTAAGACTTGAACTCAAGACCTATTAAGGAATAAAACAACTTTGAATCAAGTGAATTAGATTAAAAGGTATGTAAAATATGGGAATGAGGAAGGGGGCTTTATTTTTTATTTTTTATTTTTTTACTTACTCTTCTTGCTCGGTTTCTTGCTCGGTTTGCATGCTTGCCCTTTTTCCTGCAAAACACACCACAAATCGAAACAAATTTTTTTTTTCCACACTTGTGGAGTTAGATTTTGTTAGCTTGCCTGGAAAGTCTACGTTTTCTCTCTGTTTCTGATTTGCCGAGATCACGCAAGGTGCACGGCAAAGAGCATACGCAGCTGAGATAAACCCTTTCCCTTTCTGTTTTTGATTTGCCGAGATCGCTCAAGGTGCACGACAAAGAGCATACGCAGACGGGAAAACAACAATCCGAACCCCAAAAAAAATCTAACAGTAAAAAATGATGAAATATGAGATTTTTTCCTTTAAAAAAAAGAAAATAAAAAAATGCGTCACTATAACATTATACCTTTAGATCTGATGAAATACGCGTTTCTGGAGCAACCGGGAACCGTTTTCGATCAAACGAAAACTATTTCCCAATGGAAACAATGCTCTGGACGCAATGGAACACCTCCCATAGCCCAGAAATGCACATAAATACTAGAATTAGAAACCATTTCAAGTTTCGGCAACAACAGTTCAAGATCTAGATCATAACCGGAAGCGACACTTCATAAAAGCTTTGATACCATGTTCGGGTACATAGGGTACTACCAAAGGACCGAACACCAAGAGAAACCACTTCACACAAATAGATCACATATCAACACATCGATGTTTTGATGTGGTTTAAACCCTCTTGAGGGAAACACTCCACGGCCTTGGCCAAATAGCTTCTACGGGACAATTTATTATGCAAAGAAAGAAAGTTACAAATGAGCTTCTCATAATCGATCAACTAAACAATGACCCTCCATGCTCTTTAAATAGAGATCATGGACCAATCGGGTGTTAAGCCACAGATCAAGGTTAGGTTTGATCTAAGAGAAGTTGATCCGTCATATCACTCTATGTCGAGAACATATCGTGACCGTCGGATTAAGTATTTACAAATGCATACTAATGCATACTAAAGAAACACACTATCCCTAACGGATATATTACACAAGTTGATCTTAACTAACTCCTAAGTGTCTAAATATCCTAGCACACAACTAATCACAGGTGATCAAAGTCAAGTACTGTATAAGACCAAAAATTCAACAAGGTGGTATAAAAAAAATGAAGGAGGGTAAATGTTCACATTAACCACAAGTCAAAGACAAGGTACCAGAAGTCCAATAATAACTCAATCAAGGTGGGGAAGGTACAACAAGTATTTAATAACTCAATCAGTAATAGGTAATAAAATAAACATATTGATCATATAACAATAAGAGAGGTATAGTTGAAGATCTCCATGTCAACATTAAACCAAAAATATGACAACATAGATGTCCACGGTAATTTGTTCCATCCATCCAAACCTATCAAGTGTACTTTTAGGTCAGTAGTATTCTTTTCTCCGAACTGTAGCTACAGTTCGGAGTCAAGAATACTATTGACCTAAAAGTATACTTGATAGGTTTGGATGGAAACCATTTTCAATGTTGATTCCACTACCCTCCTTATTGTCTTACAAAAAGGCATGGAAATGAGGAAAAAGACTTAAAATTGTGGACTTCACCTTCAAAGAGTGCCTTACAATCACATTGATACGACGTCCCACAACCATTTCTCTTGACACCCACTCTTCGTTCATTCTGTATGCATTTCACTATGCAACTGTCTCAGATTCTCACTGCATTTTCCCTCAATTAGTTTATCAATTCAGTATGACCCACGACTGTTGGAAACGCTCCTCGAACGGCGGGCGTGGGTCATACTTAATTGATAAACTAATTGAGGGAAAACACAGTGAGAATTTGAGACGGTTGCATAGTGAAATACATACAGAATTAATGAAGAGTGGGTGTCAAGAGAAATCATTGTGGGATGTCGTATGAGAGGAAATGGTGATGGGAATTGAAAGGTCAAATTAAATTTGCATGGTGGTAATAAACTACACTTGTGTCTTCCATTGTCAGCTGCACTTCAAGCCTGAAGGTGGTATCCTTGGGACCCATGACCCTTAGAACCAAGGGTATGCTCCAAATTTGGCCAAACAACCGTAGTACTCTATAAGAGCAAAACTTCAACAAGGTGGTTTTAAAAAAGTTACTCAAGGAAGGTAAATGACCCCATTAAACACAAGTGAAAGATAAGGTACCACAAGACCAATCATATCTCAATCAAGGTGGGGAAGGTACAACCAGTCATATCTCTCTCAAATGTACAACCATCCAATATAGCCTAAAAGTTCATCATCACAGTATAAGGAAGGGTGGTGGGATGCCAAATAAAAATATCCCTCATTTCTCTCTATTGATCAAATAACAATAAGAGAGGTGCCGTTGAAGATCTACACGTCAACATTAAACCAAAAATCAGATCTGAAGTGTGGGTACAATTATAGTACCTTGTACTATAGAAAATAAAAGCCACCCGTGTTACCTTTCAATTTAGCAATATGGTCTACAGAAGCAAAATTTCCTCACAATTACCATTGAAATTTCTGACTAGCGCTAAAGCAACAGTAAAAGAATTTATAACATAATTTTGATCTCTATCAACTTCAGCACTCCTGTGTGGTCCCTGTGCTGAAGTTGGTCCTCGAGATGTAAGTTGCTTAGATAGATAACCATTGCATGACTGCACAATCTTCTAAACACATATAAAGTAGACAGGAAACACCAAACATTAAATGTGATACATACCCTGGCTTTGTCTTGCGTATTTCTTTCCTATGGCTTAATTTATGAGGATGTATGCACTGTTATAGTCTTATCCTGTAGCTAGATCTAGTGCTTCAACCATATCAAGGAAATTACGTTTTGCAAACGTAGACTCAGGAATTCCATCACTTTTGCAACTTTAACGAAAATGCAGGAGGTTTTTACACAGTCATCTTTCAATCAAATGAATTAACAATCATCAGCACCACAACCATCTTTCATCAAAACCACATACATTAAATACAAACAAACATTGGGTTTCAAACGCAGGAACTGGGATCGAATCCCTTTAACATTCCACCCATTTAAACTCTTTTGTATCTCTATTTATGAAATTCCAGAAATGTAGTAGTAAAGAAAGAACCAAAACTCATAATTTAAATCACTCAGGAAATCAATTATGAGAGCATTACACAGTAAACATGATTTATCGAAACCATATCAGAACACAATAGAACCTTCAAGGATTATTACTGCTCAAACCCTATGGACGCAGACTCTAAGGTTTATATTGCAACTCTAGAAACCTGACGGTATCCAAGGATCGAATCCCACATTGACACCAACAAAATGATAGACACCCAGGTTAGGTATTGAAACCCCAAGTAGAATTCCAAAAGCCCAGGTCCCATGAAAATAATTTAGAAATGAGGCAAAAGTATCTTGGGCAACAAAAACATTTAAACTAAATCGCCTACGCAAAAGAACAAAATGATTTTATTCAGTATGGAATATCTATCAGTAGTTACCATTTATAGATTCTCATGCTACAGTAAAACATGGCGACCTTCTTAAACCCCATTTCTTCTACGCATACACTTGGATCTTATATATAGGAAAACACAGAGATTAAATAGAGAACCAAACATTCAAACGAACTATGACATCGAAACCCTCGATGAACACTCCACAGAGGCGAGAGGAAGAGGTAATGAAATGTGGACTCTGAGCTTACCAATTGCAAATGCCTCCAAGTCTAAACCTATACATCCAACCAGTAACCACGCAAATGGAGAGGGCCAAACTATTACCTGCCAAGTAAGTAAAAATATACCGGTCAGAACCTGAGTTTGTATTCGTATCAATTCAAATTAACAAGAAATACAGTAAGGGTATTACCTATGTGTGTAGTTGTCACCATTCCTACATATGCAACCTTTGTGGTGGGATGACGGCCATGAGCCAATCTCAGGTCAGACCACGAAACCCTCAGGCGCATCCAACATACAGACTCCAACAAACGAACTATGACATTGAAACCCTCGACGATGGTGTAGAAACCAAGAACCCATGTTCTATCGTAGAGTTACCTGCGTGTGTAGTTGTCACCATTCCTGCATATGTAACCTTCATGGTGGGCTGACGACCATGAGCCAAGCTCAGGTCAGACCATGAAACCCTTAGGCGCATCCAACATACAGACTCCAACAAACGAACTATGAGATCGAAACCCTTGACGATGGTGTAGAAACCAAGAACCCATGTGTTATCGTAGAGTTACTTTTAATGCCCTCACCATTAACCAAAATTTTAGATACAAGTCATGATCCCATATGAGCTTTGTGGCATGCTTTGGTATTTCATTATTTCACCACCACTATGGAGCTACCTATGGTATATATATCCCTATAGTAGTGGAGCACTCACGACAAATGAAGTAATTGAAAAAATGCAAGGAGTATTATAAGGACCCCAATAGTGTGTAAAGGCAACAAGTAATGGCAGCTTCAACATGCTTTGAAAGCTCAATACGGACTTTAACTTCCAACAAAGCATTTCAAGTTGACAACCCCCAAATGTTACAAACATTAGTATTATTAGTATTATAGATACATAAATAACCATAACTTATAATATAATATGAATATCCCATAATATTTTGTGTTGATTTTGTTGTAGGTCAAGTGGAATGTGCAACAAAAGAAAAGAAAGTGGAATGGACCAAATAAAACATGAAACAATGATGTTTCCAAAGTGAATAAGTTGTTGAGATGAAAATGCAAAGTAGTAGAGAAATCTTGAATAGGAAGATGATGAAGGAATACACATGCATGTTTGTCATGGAATAAGATGTTTAAGTGAAAATGCAAAGTAGATAACTATAAATATTGAAGATGAAGATGATGAAGGAATACATGATGTGTTCATCATGGAGAAGTAGAAATTTCTCTAGTAAGAAGAGTTTATGTCAATAAATAGAAAATATGAAGAATAGGAGAAACAATTTGAAGATCAATATTGCAATAGAGGAGTGGTTGCAATGAAAGCAAAGTATAATGATGATAATTTTTCAAGTGGCGAGCATTAGTTGTGTTCATTGAGACAGTGGTGATGGTGTAGAGGAGAGAGGATGGGGAAGTTCTGAATACCATTGAGTGGAAGTAGCTTGAGGAAATATATTCCATTTAACAAGCACATTTTGGGATGTAAGCTCCATTGGGAGAGAATGGAAGCATATTGAAAAGATGTTGAAGGTGGTAAAAGAGTTAGAGATGATGGTGATGAGGTGTTTCCTATGGTAACAAAGTATATAGGATAATAATGAAGAGAAAAAGAATATGAAAAATAAAGGGGACTTACAAATAGTGAAACCTAAACAGTTTGTCCCTATATCGACGAAAGTTCATGGAATATTACAAAGTGTGGATATTGCCACGGTTTTTCCGCCCTTAAAAACAAAAAATATAAAAATTAAATTTTTTAACCCACGAATGTTGAAAACGTGGAAATATTTCGTGGAACAATCCTCCCATATGTAATAGTGTGTGAGGACGAGGATGATGATGATGATGATGATGATGATATGATGATGATGATGGTGGTGGATGATGATGAATATGAGCACGATGATGAAGATGATGATGACGAATATGATCATCATCATCAAAATCATCATATTCGTCATCATCATCGCCATCTTCAACATCCTCACCATCATCATCATCATCATATGATCATGGTCACGATGATCATTTTATTCATCATCATAATCGACATCTTCATCATCCTCATCATACTCGTCATCTCCATCTTCATCATCATCATCATCATCATCATCATCATGGTGTTGATGATGATGAAGATTAAGATGAAGATGATCATGATGATGAGGATGATGTGCTGCATATTCGTCATCATCTTCATAATCAAAATCATCATCATCTCCATTAGTCATCATCATCATCATCATCACCATCTTCATCATCATCATCATCATCATCATCATCATCATCATCATCTTCGTCATGATGAAGATGATGATGATGATGAAGATCATGATGATGATGACGATGAAGATAGTGATGATAATGATGATGATGACTAATGGAGATGATGATGATGATGATGATTATGATGATGAATATGATGAAGATGATGACGAATATTCAACACATCATCATCATCCACAACATGATCCACAACATGATCATCATCATCGTCATCATCATCATTGTGAGGACGATCATGCAGATGATGATGATGATGATGATGATGATGATGACAACGATGATGATGAAGATGATGATGATGATGATGATGAATAATGGATATGATGATGATGATGATGTTGATGTTGATAATGAAGATAATGACGAATATGCAGCACATCATCCTCCTCCTCCTCATCATCATCTTCATCATCATCAACAACATTATCATCATGATCATGATCATGATCATCATCATCATCATCATCATCTTCATCATCATCATCATTGTGAGGACGAGGATGATGATGATGATGATGATGATATGATGATGATGATGATGGTGGTGGATGATGATGAATATGAGTACGATGATGAAGATGATGATGATGATGACGAATATGATGATCATCATCAAAATCATCATATTCGTCATCATCATCTTCATTAGTGATCATCATCGCCATCTTCATCATCCTCACCATCATCATCATCATCATATGATCATGGTCATGATGATCATTGTCTTCATCATCATAATGGTCATCTTCATCATCCTCATCATACTCATCATCGCCATCATCATCATCATCATCATCATCATCATCATCATCATCATCATCATCATCATCATGGTGTTGATGATGATGAAGATGAAGATGATCATGATGATGCGGATGATGTGCTGCATAGTTGTCATCATCTTCATCATCAACATCATCATCATCTCCATTAGTCATCATCATCATCATCATCACCATCTTCATCATCATCATCATCATCATCATCATCATCATCATCATCATCATCTTCGTCATGATGATGATGATGATGATGAGGAAGATCATGATGATGATGAAGATGGTGATGATGATGATGTTGATGATGATGATGATGATGATGATGATGACTAATGATGATGATGATGACGATGATGATGATGATGAAGATGCTGGTGAATATCATCATCATCATCATCTTCGTCATCATCCACAACATGATCCACAACATGATCATCATCATCATCATCATCATCATCATTGTGAGGACGAGCATGAGGATGATGATGACAACGACGACGATGATGATGATGATGATGATGATTATGATGATGATGATGATGACGATGACAAACATGTTGTTGAAGATGATGAAGAATATGCAGCAGCACATCATCATCATCATCGTCGTCGTCTTCGTTGTGAAGATATGATGATGGTGGTGGTGGTGGTGGTGGATGATGATGAATATGAGTACGATGATGATGATGACTAATTTGGAGATGAATATGATGATGATGATGATGATGATGATTATGATGATGAAGATGATGAGGAATATGCATCACATCATCATCATCTTCATCATCATCATTGTGAGGACGCGGACGATGATGAGGATGATGAAGATGATGATGATGATAGTCATCTTCATCATCCTCATCATACTCGTCATCACCATCATCCTTATCATCATCATCATCATCATCATGATGCTGATGATGATGATGAAGATGATGATGATGATTAAGATGGTGATGATGATGATGAATAATGGAGATGATGATGATGATGATGATGATGATTATGTTGATTATGAAGATGCAGCACATCATCCTCATCATCATCATCATCTTCATCATCATCATCAACAACATGATCGTCATCATCATCTTCATCATCGTCCTCCTCCTCCTCATCATCATCATTGTGAGGACGAGGATGATGATGATGATGATGGTGGTGGATGATGATGAATATGAGTACGATGATGATGATGATGACGAATATGATCATAATCATCAAAATCATCATATTCGTCATCATCATCTTCATTAGTCATCATCATCACCATCTTCAACGTCCTCACCATCATCATGATCATGGTCACGATGATCATTGTCTTCATCATCATAATTGTCATCTTCATCATCCTCATCATACTCGTCATCACCATCTTCTTCATCATCATCGTCATCATCTTCGCATCATCATCATCATCATCAATGATGATGATGATGATGACGACAAAGATGTTGTTGATGATGATGATTAGGAAGAGGGTGATGACGAAGATGATGATGATGATGATGATGATGGTGGATGATTATTAATATGAGTACAATGATGAAGATGATGATGATGTTGATGATCATCGTACTCATCATCAACATCATCATCATCATCTTCATCATCATCACCATCAATGGTGATGATGAGGATGATAATGATGATGATGATGATGTTGACGATGAAGATGATGACCTAGATGTTGATGAAGATGAGGAATACGGACGACGATGATGATGGTGTTGATGATGACGATGATGATGATGACGAAGATGATGATGATGATGATGATGGTGATGAGGATGAAGAAGATGATGATGATGGAGATGAAGATGTTGATGTTGATGACGATGGTGATGAAGATGATGATGATGATGATGATGATGATGATGAAGATGGTGATGATGAAGAAGATGACGATGGTGGAGATGTTGATGAGGAAGGGGGATATGACAATGATGATGAAGATGTTGATGATGATGGTGATGGTGATGATGATGATCATCATATTCATCGTCATCTTCATCACCATCATGATCATAATCCTTGTCACCATCATCCTCATCACCACCACCATCATCATCATCATCACCATCATCCTCATCATCCTCATCGTCATCTCCATCACCATTGTCATCATCATCACCATCACCATCATCTCATCATCATCATCAACATCTTCAACATCATTGTCATCTCCCCCTTCCTCATCAACATCTTCATCATCGTCATCTTCATCATCATCACATCTTCATCAACTTCATGTATCCCCTTGACAAAGGAAATTAAATAAACCATACAAAGGCATACAATAACGCGTATGCGTAGAGACGCGTGCGCACTGTTATTAACGCGTGCACGCACCTACGTATGCGCGTGTTTGCGCATGCGCTTATTTGCGCGCATGCATGTCTGAATTCAAATTGTTTTTAGTGCCCTTGCAAGCTTGGAATTAGCTTCAGTTTACACCTTGAGGCTCGGTCTAATTTATGCCTGATTTATGGCAGAAAACATCAAATGCTGTAACTTTTGGTTTTTCACAACTAGTTCCACATAAGCTCCATGAGTGCATTGCGAATGAAATTGCACATGCTTGTCGAGCTCTGTGTGTAGATTCTAAATATATAATTTTTGAATAGATATATTGTTGTTTTCTATTTGTAATTAATTTTTAACTACACTCATGTCAAATTTGAAAAAAACATAGGTTGTTTATTTGGCCTATAACTTTTGATTGGGTTACCTATCTCGAAAATGGAAGAGAACCCACACAAGAAAACGAAAATACCTACAACCTAAAAAAAAAAGTATTTTGATTATTTTTAGACCATGATATGGTGGCTCAACACTTGACCATATCGTTTTATGTTAATTTTTGAGCATTAATTCAACATAATCTAGCATCTTTACTGAGAGAATAACATGTACAACATATCAAGCATAACAATGCATATCAATCACATCAAGCAATCACATGAGACAATAGACACACAGAGTTTCACTAGGGAAAACCATAAAGGTGAAAAACCCCACAACTTCCTCAGAGATAGAAAGAGCAATGATACAACCCAAGTACAAGAGATAGTATTCTCTAGCAGCTACTCCTTCCTCACTTGTGCGCCACTTTTCGAGTAGCGTAGAAGTGAATAATGAGATGATCAAATAGAGTGCCTCCCGCACTCTATTTATACATGACTTGACCTACCTAATAAACTAGCAGGGACGACTTGTCTAACTCAGTCTAATAACCCATGGTAATACTAATCAGGGCTGACCCCACACTTGGTGGTCTAATAACCCATCACATGCAAGTTGCGACACTTGCGACACTTGTCAATACAAATGAAAACACTTCCATATAGAGGAATAATAACATCTCTATAGGAGTACAATATACATAGGTGAAATACATTCCGAAGTTACAATTACATCAACACTCCCTCTTAACTAGGAAGGTATTTCTAGACACAGATCTACTAGCACAAGTCTTCTTCTCGGGATCATCATTACTAGATCATCGTCATTGTCACTGCTGCCTCTCTCTGAATCAATCCCTGAATTACTCGTCATAGGAAGTTCTATAGAGCCAACCCTTTTTCATGCTGGATGTAGGCCCACCACCTGTAGGTCTTCATCATGACTGGTAATACTGTGGATCCTCAGGACTCATTACGTGCATCAACAAAACCTAGAAAGATCATTTCAGGACTGATTACGTGCCCATCACAACCTGCAAGATCTCCCAGGGAGCTATTACATGTGACCAAGAAAAACCTAGCAAGAGCATTTGCCAGATCTCCCAGGGAGCTATTATATGCCATAGGAAAAACCTAGCAAGGGCATCTGTAAATCTCCCAGGGAGACATTATATGCAACCAGAAAAACCTAGCAAGAGCATCCTAGGACTGATTATGTGCCCAGCACAACCTGCAAGATCTCCCAGGGAGAAATTATATGCCACGGACAAAACCTAGCAAGAGCATTCACCAGATCTCCCAGGGAGCTATTATATGCCATAGGAAAAACCTAGCAAGAGTATCTGTAAATATCCCAGGGCTCTATTATATGTCCTTCCAATCAAAACCTAGAAAGATCATTTTCCAGACCTCCCAGGGAGCTATTATATGCCATCGGAAAAACCTAGCAAGAGTGTCTGCAAATCTGCCAGGGCGCTATTATATGCTTATCTGCACAACCTGTCCAAGAACATAGAGTATCAACCTGATACTCATCATACATCATCCTGATGTACATCATCACATGATCAACCTGATCATCATCATCATAGCATCATCTTGATGCATATCATCTGGATCAACATCCTAAAGCTCATCATCCATGATCATCCTAATCATACAATGCATCCACTTGATGCATATCTGATACATATCATTTGGAGCAACATCCTGAAGCTCATCAACCATGATCATCCTGATTATATAATGCATCCACCTGATGCATATGTGATACATATCATCATCCATGATCTACCTGATCGTACAATGTATCCACTTGATACATATACAAATACATCATCATAACAAGCATCCAACACAATGCATATACATATACATGATCCAACTGTATCCAACATCCAACATGATGCATATACATATACATGATCCAACTGATCTATCCAACATGCAACATGATGCATATACATATACATGATACAACTGATCATATCCAGCATCCAAATTGATGCATATATATATACATGATCCAACTAATCATATCCATCATCCAACATGATGCATATACATATACATGATCCAACTGATCATATCCAGCATCCAACATGATGCATATACAGAGCAGTAACTGGAGCATCATCCTGATGCTCATCACACAACGCTTACATCCATAGCCATGGAAGGATCCTCCTCTCAACATGCTCGAAATGGCTCCTACAAATGTGTCCATCACTTCTTCCTCAAAGTGCCATTAATCTGAAGAACACAAAGCCTCTCTCTGAAGTACTCGAACTTTACTCTATCTAGTGGCTTCATTAGCACATCTGCAACCTGCTTATCCATCGCAACATACAGGAGCTTCACTGCTCCTCTTTGCACCATATCCCTGATATAGTGATATTTGATCTCAATGTGTTTCGACCTTTCATGGAACACTGGATTCTCAGACAGCTTCACACAACTCTGGTTATCGCAAAGGATACCAGTAGCTTCCAGTGGGAGATCAAATAACTCAAACAGTAGCTTCCAGAGCCATACTACCTCACAACTAGCCGAACAAGCTGCAACATACTCTGCTTCGGCTGTACTCAGTGTTGCGCAAGATTGCTTCCTGCTAAACCAAGAGATCACACCTGATCCCATACTGAAGAAACACCCTTATGTGCTCTTCCTATCTGCAGCACTACCTGCCCAGTCCGAATCAACATAACCCTGTAGGTTAAACTTTTGATTCGCATCATACTTGAGCCCATAATCAATTGTACCCTTTAGGTACCTCAGAATATGCTATACAACAACTAGGTGAACACCTCTGGGATCTGTCAAGAATTGGCTCAATGTCTTCACCGCAAAGAAAATATCTGGTCTAGTGTTCGTCAGGTACATCAAGGACCCAATCATCTGACGATACACAGTGACATCAACCGGCTCAGATGAAGCATCACACAGAAGATTAAGGTTCGATTCCATATGTGTGGCCATGGCCTTGCAGTCCATCATCCCGAATCTCTTCAGGATCTCTACTGCATACTTCCCTTGTCCAAGGAAGATTCCATATGCACTCTGCCACACCTCCATGCCTAGGAAATAGTGCATCATCCCCAATTCCTTCATCTCGAACTCGGAAGCAAGCTTCCTCTTGGTATCGGCAATCAATCCATCCTCACCTGTAACAAACAGGTCATCCACATACATAAGTGGTATCATAGGATTTCCTTCCTCAACCTTGTAGTAAAGGTTGGAATCTGCTTTACTCTTAGTAAATCCCAAACTGGATAGAAAGTTGTCTATCCTACCATACCAAGTCCTAGGGGCTTGCTTCAAGCCATACAAGGCTTTCTTCAACCTGCACACACATGACTCTCTGTCATGTGTATCAAAACCAAGTGGCTGCTCCACATACACTTCCTCTTCAACTACACCATTCAAGAAAGCTGTCTTGACATCCATCTGGTGTGTATCTTCCATTTCATCACAACAGCCAGGGCAAGTACGATCTGATGGAAGTGTACCTGGATACAGGAGCAAAAGTCTATTCATAATCAATCCCTTCTTTATGGGATAAGCCACGAGCCACAAATCTCACTTTGTATTTCTCTATGTTGTCATCTGCAGCATGTTTGATCTTGTAGATCCACTTGGAAGTCACCATAGACTTCCCTTCAGGTATTGGGACTACATCCCAAACATCATTCTTCATGATCGACTGGTATTCCTCGACCATGCCATCCTTCCATTATTTCTTTTCCGCTGCTTCTTCATAACTGGAAGTTTCCTTGTTCATAATGTCATAGAGTAAGGAAACATAGTTGGTATGAGATCTAGTTCTCTTCCTTGTTCTGTGTTCTTCTTCTGGAATGCCATACCTTTCTGCATCTTGAATGAGCTCTCTAGCCCATGCAGGTTTCCTCTTGTGAGAGTTCTAATCACAGGGTGGATCTACAGGTTCTTTTGGATCTTCAACTTCACGATCTGCTTTTGGAATTGCTTCATTCATGGTGGTGTCTTGAAATCTGGTTTCCTTTGGTTCTTCATGATCTTCAACATGTGCCTTCCTTGACTTGATGAAAGCCGAGTCTTCATCAAATGTTACATCCCTGCTGACATCAATCTTCTTGAACCCTGGAAAGTATCTTCTGTAATCCTTTGAGCTTTCACTGTACCCCACAAAGATGCCCTTCTTTCCTGAAGGATCTAGGTTTGTCCTCTTTTCCTTTGGAACATGAGTGTGTAATGGACAACCAAATATTCTAAGATGGCTGACTTTAGGTTTCTTACCAGAGAATACCTCTTCTGGTTTCTTGTTGTCCAATATCTTGTGAGGTGTTATGTTCTGCACATATATAGTTGTCCTAGCTGCTTCTGCCCATAGATGCATAGGCAGATCCTGGTCATGCAGCATTGCCCGTGTTGCTTCCATGATTGTTCTATTCTTCCTTTCTGCAACTCCATTCTGCTGTGGATTGTAGGGAGCAGTCAAATCCCTCTTAATCCCTGAATCACTGCATAACTTCTTGAAATCATCTGAAGTGAATTCTCCGCCATTGTCGGATCTGAATGTCTTGATCTTCTTATTAGTTTGATTTGCCATCAAGGCTTTGAATTCCTTTAACTTATCAAACACTTCATCTTTGTTATTCAAGAAGTAAACCCAAGTCTTCCTAGATAAATCATCAATGAAAGAGACATAGTATACATACCCACTCAGAGAACTGGATGACATCAGACCGCATACATCGGAGTGGATAATTTCCAAGATTTCTTTAGCTTTGCTTTCACTGCTTGGAAATTCCTTCTTAATGTTCTTTCCTTTTGCACATCCTTTGCAAACCCCTTCATGCTTTGTCTTGATTTTAGGAAGACCCTCTACAGCTTTACTTTCAATTGGTAGTGCTCTATAGTGCACATGTGCAAGCCTTCTATGCCAAAGTTCACTCGGCTCCATGGATTCATGTACCATGGCATGTTTAGGTTGTCCCTTCAATTTATATATTCCTCTCTCTTGCTCTCCAATCACTATTGCATCATCTATGGTCTTACCCTTTGGCCACATGAGTACTTGGCCATCTACAAATGCAACCCTCATGCCTTTTGCATCCAATGCAGATATGGAGAATAGGTTCTTCTTGAGCCCAGGTACATATAGAACCTCTTTCATATTCAAAGACTTCCCAGAGTCTAAGTTGTAAGAAGATTCACCACTTCATTTGATAGGATATTGGTAGTCATCTCTAAGTTTCACCTTATGGGGTGACTCATGTTCAGATAGATTTACAAAAGATTCTTTAAACCCAATCATGTGTTTGGAATCCCCACTGTCAATAAGCCAATTATTACAACTATGAGAGATAGTACCTATGAGGGCATATATTAGAACATATTCATCTTTGCTTGATGAGTCATCACTTTCGGCTCTAGCCTTCTTCTTGGGAGGTTCATCATCCTCAGCAGCATGAGCATGATATCTTTTCTTGTTACCCTTCTTCTTATTGATGTTGGAATCTCTTTTTTTCTTTGGACAATCTCGGGCAAAGTGTCCCTTCTCATTACATGTGAAGCATCTACCATGGGAGGTATTCTTAGAGTTATCCCTATGTGTATGGTGAGAAGATTTCCTATGAGATTTTTCCTTTCTTGGCATGTACTATGAGAGCTTGATCTTCATTCCCCATCTTTTCTTCTTGGGCCACAAGCTTAGCTTCTTCTTGAGAGCATTCTTCCCATAGCCTACTGAAGGAGATTAGTTTTCTTCTTGCACAGATTCCTTGGATGAAGGAGTCCCATGACCTATGTAGGCCATTCAATGTGGTCATGAAAACTTCACCATTGTCCACTACTTCATCCACAACTTCAAGTTGTTTCTTGATTTGAGAGACCTTAGAGAAATATGATTGAATGGTCTCTCCATCTTGAAGCTTTACCCCTTTCAATTGATTCTGTAGAGTCATCTTCCGATTTATGTTCTTTCCTTCAAATAGCTTGGTCAGGAAATCAAACATCTCCTCGGGTATCTTTAGAGATGACACATGTGGTATGAGATGGTCTTTGATAGAATCAGCAATCATCCTCTTTGCCTTGACCAAGTTCTTCTTATGCAAGGCCTTAGCCTCTTCTTCCTCTGGGACAGGGACCTCAGAACTTATGTAGGTGTCCAATTCATTTTCTTCCATGATTAACCCAATCCTATACCTCCATGCTCGGAAGTTATTAGCCCCTTCAGCTTATCCTTAATCTTGGTGTGGTGAGACATATTAAAGAGTACTTCAAATGGAAATAGAACATATTTAGGTCTCACCACTTGATTTGCAAAAATCTGGATCTGGTCCTGGATTAGGGTTTGTCGGAGAAACCCTAAAAATGAAAAATGTGAATTTCAACTTTCTAAAAGGATAGAAAAATGCGCCTTGATGAGATGATAAACTTGGTACATTAAGAAATTGAAAACTGCAAAGTTTCACCCTTTAGAAATGCCTTTTAGTCTTCCCGGATTCACTCGAAGGACCCTGAAATAGGGTTTGCGTTTCCCGGAGCTTCACCCAACCAAAAAGTTCGATCCAAATCTCTAAACTTCGATTTTTCCAAGGAGCTTCCAGCTATGTCCTCATGTTTTAGAAATTCCTATTTGTGTGGAAACCCTAATTTTTAGGGCCAAAAATGAAGGTGCCCATAATTGAATTCTGATTAGACAGAAAGATGCGCCTTGCTGAGGAGAGTCCAAATACCCTAATTCCTTTCAAGATATGTGGAGATAAACCCAATAAATAGGAAACCCTAGTTTCCGCAACTGCACAGTGTCTTCTTCTAAGGTTAGCTCTGATACCATGTTAATTTTTTAGCATTAATTCAGCATACTCTAGGATATTTACTGAGAGAATAACATGTACAACATATCAAGCATAACAATGCATATCAATCAGATCAAGCAATCACATGAGACAATAGACACACATATTTTGACTCGGGAAAACCATAAAGGTGAAAAACCCCACAACTTCCTCAGAGATAGAAAGAGCAATGATACAACCCAAGTACAAGAGATAGTCTTCTCTTGCAGCTACTCCTCCTTCCTCATTTGTGCACCACTTTCCGAGTAGTGTAGAAGTGAATAATGAGATGATCAAATAGAGTGCCTCCTGCACTCTATTTATACATGACCTGACCTGCTAATAAACTAGCAGGGCCGACTTGTCTAACTCATTATAATAACCCATGGTAATAATAATCAGGGCCGACCCCACACTTGGTGGTCTAATAACCCATCACATGCAAGTTGTGACACTTGCGACACTTGTCAATACAAATGACGACACTTTCGTATAGAGGAATAATAACATCTCTATAGGAGTACAATATACATAGGTGAAATACATTCCGAAGTTACAATTACATCAACATTTTAGGGCTTCACTGACTTCGGTAATTTAAAAAATATATAAATTTGACTTTTTAAATTTTGGAAAAATAGCCCCGCACAAGATTCTTCTATTTCCTACGCCTCTACATATTTTTTTTCTTGTAAATTGAAAATTTACATAGCAAACGGGTGGCTCAACAAAAACATGTGCATTATGTTTGAGAAAAAAAATAACATACCAATCTTCGAATAATGACATTTTGGGGTGGTTATACCACTTTTCCATAAATAAAAGTTATATATTCCGGAAGGTCATATGTTTTTCTATGTTTCATCTATTTATACCTAATCCAAATACGTTTTGTAGGTACCTCTAATAATTCATTTTAATGATAATATTTCTGTTTTTCGAGAATGTCATTGCAACTAATGTCATAATTGGGTATCATTACCATGCACCAGCCCTATAGTTTCACTTGTTTGGGAAAACTGGGGAGCCAACATATTACAAGAATATATTGGCTATATTGGCTATTGAATTCCATAACTTATATTTAAATTATCCACCAATGGAGCATAAGTTTGAGAAGTGTTGTGCATTCTTTATGAAAACCTAAATATTTTTTGCAAGATTTTAAATGTTCTTGGTTTATTTGCCCTACTACTTCTAATTAATGGAAGCCAGTTGTTTCTATAGGATTATATTTTACAGTAACAAGCAACATAAGTAACCCAAAAATATAATTCCCTTGTTTGTTTAAGCTAATGCTTCAAAGTCCCTTCACTCTTTAGGAATGGAAACACAATAGTCGAAAGTAAATTTCTAGTGATTATGAGATAAATGTTATAAGATGGAACAACAAATGTTAAAGAAAAAACTAAATTCTACAAAGATAAAGCTATTCTACAATGTGATGGACATTTTAATAGTTCCTTTTACTAACCATGAGGTCATGGTATGGTGGTGAAGGAGTTCAACATTACAAAATGAACAATATAACTATTGAATTGAAAATATGAGTGATTTATTAGTTACTCAAGAACATGAGATGTTGGTATGAGGAATTATTCAACACTACAACTAAATAAAAATACAAATGTAATATATACACAATAAAGTGTGTTAATTAAAAATATATTAAAGTGGGACCTCTCTTAAAGAGGACTAATGAAACATTGTAAAAGGTCTTAGCTCAATCAAAGGAACATAACTTCATTTTATCAACAAAACATTTCCAACTTGCAATGTCTATACTTCTAGCCCTAACTATGTGGAATATTTTGAGAATCTACCCTGACCCAAGTTGTAATCTAGTGTATCTATAATGGGGATTTCTTGGATCCTTTAAGATTTCTAGGGAGTTCAAAGGCTCGACACATTTAATCTTACCTCTAGAATCACCATCTTCCTTGCACCACATATATGATATTTTCATGGGCGACTAAGGAAATGGATTCTAGGGCACACTATCCTTATTCATTGGCTATGTTGATGCCTTGTTGTAAGGATTTCATAGGTCGAATTTCTCCTTGATCAACCAACTTGATCGGCTATTGTATATTGTAGGTTTATCTTCCTCTTTTCTTGGTGTTAATTTTTGAGCATTAATTCAACATACTCTAGGATCTTTACTGAGAGAATAACATGTACAACATATCAAGCATAATAATGCATATCAATCACACCAAGAAATCACATGAGACAATAGACACACAGAGTTTCACTGGGGAAAACCATAAAGGTGAAAAACCCCACAACTTCCTCAGAGATAGAAAGAGCAATGATACAACCCAAGTACAAGAGATAGTCTTCTCTAGTAGCTACTCCTCCTTCCTCGTGCACCACTTTCCGATGGGTGTAGAAGTGAATAATGAGATGATAAAATAGAGTGCCTCCCACACTCTATTTATACATGACCTGACCTTCCCAATAAACTAGCAGGGCCGACTTGTCTAACTCAGTCTAATAACCCATGGTAATACTAATCAGGGGCGACCCCACACTTGGTGGTCTAATAACCCATCACATGCAAGTTGTGACACTTGTCAATACAAATGATGACACTTTTGTATAGAGGAATAATAACATCTTTATAGGAGTACAATATACATAGGTGAAATACATTCTGAAGTTACATATACATCAACACTCCCTCTTAACTAAGAAGGTATTTCTCGACATAGATCTGCTAGCGCAAGTCTTCTTCTCTGGATCATCGTCACTGGATCATTGTCATCGAATCATCGTCATCGTATCTATTGTTGCTATCTCAATCAATCTCCAATCTAATCGTCATAGGAAGTTCTCCAGATCCAGTCCGTTTTCAAACTGGATGTAGGCCCACCACCTGCAGGTCTTCATTATCACTGGCCATACTATGGAATCCTCAGGACTTGTTACGTGCGTCACATGTTGGTTGTGGAGCCAGATATTCCAGTCTCATAGATGATGATTCAACTGTGTCTGTACCCTAGGTTTGGTTATGATCCCGTCTCGACGCTCAGGGGGTTCGGGGGTGTATCCCCCGAGAAACATTTTTGGGGCTGTTTTCACCACCAGTTTTCGGGCCCATGGTTTTGGGTAATCCATGGTATTTTCCCATTGTATTTCCCTATAAAAGAAAGACATTGTAACACGGCTAGGGTTAATGATGTATTAGGTTTTATGCATTGTAAAGATCTCTAAGATCATGAGAGAGACTGCGAGATAGTGAAGAGGAAGTGCAGCGGCCGTGCTGCAAGTTGTATCCCTTCACCTTGCTGGACGGTAATAATAATAAGGACTAGAAAATTCAGTGTGGACGTAGCCCAAGTTGGGGTGAACCACGATATATCTGTGTCTCTCTTGTAATGTGTGTGTGATTATATTTGCATTTTTGTTTATTGTTCTTGCTCTGTGATCCTGTTTTTCTAACAATTGGTATTAGAGCCAAAGGTCTATTTGGCAGATAAACCTCCAGGAAGCTAGGGTTTCTGGTTCGAGTGGGAGCAATGGCGGAAGAAGGAAAGTTTAAGGTCAAGAAGTTTAATGGCCAAAACTTCCAGTTATGGAATATGCAAATGGAGGACTATCTGTACCAGAAGGATATATTCCCACCATTGGGAGGAAGAGCAAAGCAGCCGGCGGCCATGAAGGACGAAGAATGGGAGGTTCTTGACAGAAAGGCTCTGGGAACAATACGGCTGAGCCTGGCTTCGTCGGTGGCTTTCAATATCTCAAGAGAAACGACAATGGAGGGTTTGATGAGAGCATTGGGTAAGCTGTATGAAAAACCCTCGGCCTCCAACAAGGTTTTTCTAATGAAGCTTTTATTTAATATGAAGATGTCTGAAGGTGGATCTGTTACTGATCATTTAAATGAGTTTAATACAGTTACAAATCAGCTAAGTTCTGTAAGTGTGAACTTTGATGATGAGGTTAGGTCTCTTCTAATCTTGTGTTCATTGCCAAAAAGATGGAATAGCTTGGTCATGGCTATAAGTAACTTTGTCTCTGGTTCAAACACCTTGAAATTTGATGATGTTATTGGTGTTATTCTTAGTGAAGAAATGCGAAGAAAAATCATATATGAGACATCATGTAATGCGTTGACCATGGAGAGCAGGGGAAGACAAAAGGAGAGAGGAAAGAGCCAAGGTAATCGTGGCAAGTCTAAAACGGGTAGATCCAAGTCCAGACTGGGAAAAATAGAGTGCTAGAACTATGGAAAGAAAGGAAATCTGAAGAAAGACTACAGATCTCTAAAGAAGAAAGGAGATGCATAGAAGGAAACTACCCAGGAAGTAAATGTAGCCGATGATGTGTTACAAGATGCTCTGATTCTTGCATTAGATAATACTAGTGATTATTGGGTAGTAGATTCAGGAGCTACATGTCATGCTACAACCCATAGGAAATACTTTCATGAGTATGTTCCTGGCAATTTTGGACATGTTTTATTGGGTGATGATGAGCCATGTAAAATTGTTGGAATGGGTAAGGTATGGATAAAAGTTAAGAATGGAACTGAATAGCTGTTGAAAGATGTTAGGCATATTATTGCTATGAAAAGAAATCTGATCTCAACAGGGCAGTTGGGAGATGGTGGCTGCCTATCTACATTTGGAGAAAAGTGGTGGAATATCACTAAAGGATCAATGGTGATAGAAAAAGGAGACAGGATAGGTACGTTGTATTTATGTCCTCATAATAATGACCATTCTATATCTTTAGTTTCCACAGGAACAGATACAACATTGTGGCATCATAGGCTTGGCCACATGAGTGAGAAGGGGATGCAAATTCTCCACTCAAGGAAGTTGCTTCCAGATTTGAAGCAGGTAAGTTTGGAATTCTGTGAAAACTGTGTTTATGGAAAACAAAAGAGAGTCAGATTTCTCAGGGTTGGGAAACAGAAGAAGAATGAAAAGTTAGAGCTAATGCATATAGATGTATGGTGACCGACTCAGGTACAATCTCTTGGTGGCTCTCATTATTATGTTACATTTATTGATGATGCAACTAGGAAAACTTGGGTTTATTGCATTAGAAAAAAATATGATGTGTTTGCTACTTTTAAGAAGTGGAAAGCTTTGGTTGAGAATGAGACAGGGAAAAGGTTGAAGTGTCTAAGATCTGATAATGGAGGTGAGTACTGCGGAAAGGAGTTTGATAGTTACTATTGATACCATGGTATTCGTAGAGAGAAGACAGTCCCAGGAACACCACAAGAAAATGGTGTGTCAAAAAGGATGAATAGAACGTTCATGGAGCATGCAAGGTGTATGAGATTGCATGTAGGGTTTCCCTTACAGTTTTGGGCGGATGCTGTAAATACTGTTGTTTATTTAATAAACAGAGGACCTTCAAGTGCTTTGGATGGTGGTATTATAGAGGAGGCATGGACAGATAAAAAGGAAAACTACTCATTTCTGAGAACGTTTGGTTGTGAAGCATTTGTCCATATTGATAAAGAAAATAGAACAAAGCTTGAAGCTAAATCCAAGAAATGTATGTTTATTGGATATGGGGTTGATGATTTTGGTTATCGTTTATGGGATTATGAAAATCACAAAATCATTAGAAGTAGACTCGGATGTCATATTCAATGAAAAGGTCATGTATAAAGATCAGTTGCAGGGAAAGAAACAGGAAAACGAAAACACAGAGTACACAGTACTTGATGAAATTGAAGTTCCAAAGGTGCCAAAAAATCAAGAATAGTAGCAAGTACCCGAAACTCCTACAACTGTAAGAAGATCTACCAGGTTAAGTAGACTCCCTGAACGATACTCTCCTTCAATGTATTATTTGTTGATGACTGATGCTGGTGAACTGGAATGTTCTGAAGAAGAAATGCAGGTGAAAACTAGAAAGAAGTGGGAGCAAGGCATGAATGAGGAGATGGACTCATTGGTAGGAAACCAGACTTGGGATCTGGTTCACTTGCCTGCTAGTAAAATAGCATTGCAGAAGAAATTGATTTACAGGTTGAAGGAAGAAGAAGGAGGCAAGAAGCGGTATAGATTTTGATGAAATATTTTCTCCTGTTGTTAAGATGACTTCAATTAGGGCTATCTTAAGTCTAGTGGCGGTAGAAGATTTGCATCTTGAACAGTTATATGTAAAAAAAATATTTCTCCATGGGGATTTGGAGGAAGAGATATATATGCAGCAGCCACAAGGGTATGAGGTCAAATGTAAGGAGAATTTGGTGTGCAGGTTGAAAAAGAGCTTGTATGGTTTGAAGCAAGCTCCAAGGTAGTGGTATTTAAAATTAGACAGGTTTATGACAGAACAAGGTTATAATAGATTTCATTCTGACCACTGTGATTATTTCAAGAAGCTAGACAATGAAAGATACATTATCTTGTTACTGTATGTGGATGACATGCTTGTTGCAGGGTCTAACATGAAGGATATAAATGTACTCAAAAGGAAGCTAGCTAATTCATTTGCGATGAAGGATTTGGGTGCTGCAAAGCAAATCCTTGGTACAAGAATAACAAGAGATAGGAAAAATCGCAAATTGACATTGTCTCAGAGCGAGTACATACAAAAGGTGTTGGAGAGGTTCAGAATGCAGAATGCAAAACCAGTAAGTACACCTTTGGCCAGCCATTTCAGTCTAAGTAAGGAAATGTGTCCCAAGAAATAGGAAGAGACAGATTACATGTCCAAGATTCCTTATAAATCAGCAGTTGGCAGCTTGATGTATGCCATGGTGTGCACAAGACTAGATATTGCACAAGCAGTGGGAGTTGTGAGCAGATATATGAACAATCCAGGTAAAGAACATTGGAAGACAGTACAGTGGATTCTCAGGTATTTGAGAGGTACCACCACTCAGGCATTATGTTTTGGAGGTTCAGACACTGTTCTACAGGGATATGTTGATGCAGATATGGCAGGTGATAAGGATAGCAGGAGGAGCACCACTGGGTATGTGTTTATTGTAGGTGGAACAACAGTAAGCTGGATTTCGAAACTGCAGAAGGTTGTTGCACTTTCAACAACGGAAGCAGAGTACATTGCTATTACAGAGGCTAGTAAAGAGATGATTTGGTTGCAGAGGTTTATGGAGGAAGTGGGTAAGAAGCAGAAGGATAGCAAGTTGTATAGTGATAGCCAGAGTGCCATTCAACTTGCAAAGAACTTAGCATTCCATTCCAGGACTAAACATATACAGTTCAAGTACCATTTCATACGTTCCATTCTGGAAGATGAACTTTTGAAGCTGGAAAAGATACATACTAGCCAGAATCCTACATACATGTTCACAAAGGTAGTGACCGGAGAGAAAATGAGGTCCTGCTCGGTTTTAGTTGGCCTTCTAGCATGAAGGTGAATATGAGTAAGTTGCCAAGTCCAAGGTCCAATAAGTACAGCAGCGGTGGAGTTGTTGTGATCAGTCTCCAAGTGGGAGATTATTGGTTGTGAAGCCAGATCTTCTAGTCTCATAGATGATGATTCAGCTGTGTCCGTACCCCAGGTTTGGTTATGATCCTGGCCCAATGCTCAGAGCGTCCGGGGGCCAGCGCCCCCGAAAAAGGGGTTTGGGGGGCAGAGCCCCCGAGAAGGGGGTTCGGGGGCAATGCCCCTGAGAAAATGGGGGTTCAGAGGCATAGCCCCCAAGGAAAATTTTTGGGGCTGTTTTCGCCACCAGTTTTCGGGCCCATGGTTTTGGGTAATCCGTGGTCTTTTCCCATTGTATTTCCCTATAAAAGAAAGACATTGTAAAACAGCTAGGGTTAATGATGTATTAGGTTTTATGCATTGTAAAGATCTCTAAGATCATGAGAGAGACTGTGAGATAGTGAAGAGGAAGTGCAGCGGCTGTGCTGCAGGTTGTATGCCTTCACTTTGCTGGACGGTAATAATAATAAGGACTGGAAAATTCAGTGTGGACGTAGCCCAAGTTGGGGTGAACCACGATATATCTGTGTCTCCTTGTAATGTGTGTGTGATTATATTTGCATTTCTATTTATTGTTATTGCTCTGCGATCCTGTTATCGGACAATCCACTCGAGCGGACGCGACCAGGATCTCCCTAGCTCAAAGTGAGTCTAGAACAAATAGAACAGACTACTAATGCATTTCCTATATCTACTTAAGGATCGAGTACTAGATGTATTACCTTTTACTTTGCAATCCTTTCACCTTAATGCTGCTCCACATCTCGCAGTCGTCAGATCCAAACTGCAAGAACTGTCAAGACAAAGAAACAAGAAAAACCAGTAAAAGACATCTATACAATAAGAGATCTAAGTAAAAAGTTAAGCAGGTAAACTACTCAATATCATTGCACACATGAACAATATTGGTGGAAAGCATTCGTATTACTGTAAATAGAGGAGTAAATGATAGAGATATAGAACCACAACCAAGATTTAACGTTGCAGCCCTTCTCCGATCAAGCCAAATGCCATATCCTTCCAAGGAAGTATGATTTCTCCAATAGGTGAATGGAGGTGTCTTAAGAGTGATTTCACCAGCATGTAGATACCATAGGCTTCCTCCCTTTGGAATGGGAGTGAGCTTCACTTATATAGGACTAATTGGATGGGGTATGGATAGGATAGGTTGAGAGTTGGTAGGAGAGAGATAGGGTATCTTCCCAAAGAGTTAGGAGTCGTGTACCAGCTCCCCTAGAGGTTAGGGATAAGCCCCCAAATGAGAAAGTTTCGAGAAGGATCTTGAATAAGCTATTTTTTCCCATTAACTGACCTCGTCGCACCCTGCAGTGGAGCAAGATGTAACGTCGCATGTTGCATGAGTGCAACCTGCGATGACCTCTCAAAATATTGCACAACTGAGTACAAACACTCCCAGATGATTACTTAGCCAAGGTACCTTTAGGCGTGTATACACTGAATCTTATGATGAGTAGATTTTGGGTGTAACAGAATGCCCCCCGAAGCATGAAGCTGTTGAAGATGGACAGGTGAAGTGCTTTGATAGAAGTAATGGCAATAGACTTGTCGAGAGAAGGATACTGCTGCATTACAACTGACTCTGAACTGAAAATATCATATGAAGTACAACATGGCTACCGACCAATACATTGCAGATCCATGGTAGTAATGACCGACTGAACACAATCATGGCTACTAGACATAAGATTAGATCCATGATGAGATGATAACACAGCCATGACCAATACAAAAGTGGATCCGTGTGATATGAATCAATACAAACTCCATCGCAACCTTGGTAAAACATGACTCCCCAGGGTCTTCAAGCTGAACCCACAATGATACGAATCTATCCATGTGATTACAAATGTCTTGACGTCGAACATGGTAGAAACCACTTGATTACTGGTCATTGATGTAAACCGTTAACAAGTGCGAGGGAGATCACCATTGATGTCAATGATTCCCAAGGTATCACAGTACATATCATCAAGCGTGAATAAATGAGTTGAAGTCGAACGTGAGATGAAATCTTTCAATAAAGAGTCAATGCTGTAAACTCATGATGAAAGTGAGGTAACCTGCCATTGAGGCATGCAGGGCCAAGGTACTCGATTGGTTTTTAGATTCAATCCTCGGATGATGTGTTGAAGTCGACAAGGATGAATCTGTCGAAGGAGGGCCATGATGAATCCCCTATCAATCGACATGAAATACGAAAAAAGATATGTAGAGTGGATCTGATGGTACAGTGACATGTGGGATCGACACAAAGTAACAATGACATGATGGCGCGTGTACTAACTGTAGATGACAAATGATGAATGTGTTCTTGAACATGGGCATGGCATGACTTGGCAGTATTGACATAATGAGAATGATGCAAAATTCTAATGCAATTGATAGTGGAAGCTTTCTCCGAATGACTCAGAGGAGTAACAGGACTCAGAAAGTAAGCGGGGACTCATAGACAAACAGATGACCCAAGTATCGTATGCAAATGCAGATGAGTGCCATGTTCAAGAATGACTATATACTGCCAATAAGGTATGTAACACAAATGCTTTCCTTTTTCCCCATCATGAACGATGAGTGCCTCATGTGTTTTTTACGAGCTTGATGAGGGTAACTAGATGCTCGGTATAGCTCATCTCATAGATGAGTCCAATCCCAAATATTTTTCAAACCTAGGATAGGAGGGGTTCGTCCCATGATGGGCCCTTCAATGTTAAAATTTAACGAGTTCATAGAAGGTAAACTCGGTTGTCATTTCATGTTTAGAGAGTCTAAAAAGAACTAAAGAAGACTCCAACTATCCTTTTTCGTAAAGTTAGCCTCATCGCCCGAAAAAGGGTAAAACAACGCAGGAGAAGACTCTTCCAGTCATGGTTGGCTGGAGTATACCTTTTTCGTAATTAGTGCCTCCTGGTCCAAAAAAGGGGTAAAATCACCAGGAAGACTACCATTCAAATACTTTAACAAGCGTGAACACGACAAGTTCGCTTGGCAATCTTTTCATTTTTAGAGAGCCTGAAAAGAGCTTAATGGTAGACTCCAGGGGGTGTCCTTTTCCGTGGGAGTTTAATGAGCCCGGAAAAGTGATAAATCATAACTCGGTACTTATTCTCATGGTTTCGTGAGTACAAGAACAAACGAAGAGTAAACTCATCCTCATGCGATAATTAAGACTAACAAAAAATAATAATAACAAAATGTTCAAAGGAGTGTTCATACGTATAATGACCATTGGTGATGCGAGAAACGACACAAAAGACCACTTTACGACTCCTGCACACTAGAGAAAGTGTCAAATAGCCCCAAATATGATGACAAATGGTTAAAATTATAGTAAATGGCCCAAAAGCATCTAAATATTTGAAAAGGAATATTCCATTCTATTTAGAAATAGAAATATGGGCCAAAAATAGAAAACATTGTTTCAATTGCCAATTTGGGTGGAGAAGTACCAATTTGGAGCCAAAACTTCCTTTGCCGATTACGGGAGCTACGATCCACCATTTCACCAGCCGTCCGGATCAGGTAGGCCTAAACTTCATCCATCAACTTTCCATTGGATTAGTTTTTTTATTTTAGGTCCATTTTTTGGGTTTTTTGATGATTTCTGTTAGGAACCCATGTCTTTACTTTATTAGTGTATTGTTGTTGGATGCATATGCTTTGTAAGTCGTCCCGTAGTATTTTTTGATCCATACTTTGTGTTATTGTTGTTTGGCGCATATGCTTTGTAAGTCGCCCGTAGTATTATTGATCCATAGTTTGTATTGGCCCATGGTTTTGACCCATAGTATTGGCACCTAGACTTAGTATATAAGTGTGTGTTGAGGCCTGTGAAGGCACCATGAAGTTATTTGTATTGAGCTTGCTCAAAGGAGGTTGCCCCCTCGAAGTGGCCTGTGATCAATATAAAAGTGATTCTGAGTTATGTTATTTTTGTTATCTTGTGTGTTTTCATTGATTAATTATTGTAGGATCATCACATCTGGTATCAGAGCACTTTCTTGGGCACGTTGGGTGGAATTTCTGCTAAATTTTTTTTTTCGCATCTGTTGCAAGTTCAGATCTAGGAATAATCCCTATCCGCTTAACTGTGGGAAGTACTTGGGCATAAGCCCTAAAACTCATTGTGAGGAGTACCACATGAACCCCAAAGTAGATGGCCCATTGAGAGGACCTGCCAGCGAAAAGGGCAATGACCCCTATCTGATTGACTAGTTCCCACCCGTGAGGTAAACCAAGAGCTGTCATTTGTGGCAAAGCGGTTCTTAGTTTTACCTGAGTTGTGGAGTGAGGGGAGCTGCCCCAATACGCAAGCCGCCAGACAACATTGGTGGACAAGTGAAACCCCTAAACTGTTAGGAAGCCGCACATACCTGGGGTCCATATCTATTTTCAGCTGAACTATTTCCGATCACTGCTGCACCGTTTCAAATCCAGCCGTTCAGATCCATTCTGAAAGCCGTTCCAGATCCAGCCGTTCAGATCCATTCTGAAAGTCGTTCCAGATCCAGCCATTTCAGATCTATTTCAGATCCAGCCATTTTTTATCCATTCGGCACAGTTTCAGATCTATCTATTTCCGATCCCTTCCGCGCCGTAGCCACTCCATTCTGGAAAAAAAAAAGGTATAAAATTTAGTTTTTTCTCCACATATCCCTTGTTTTTAATCCGTTTCCCTTGAAACTTTCCAGGCATCCCTGTAATCCCATTCTGCATATTTCATTCCTGAGGACCCTATCCCAAATTCCACTTCCCAAAGCCCGAAATCTCACATTTGTATATTTTTAGAGTTTGCCATAACTTCCTCGGATTTCACCCAATCACCTTCAAATTTTACCACAGAGTTCCTTTCCTAATTCTGCTTCTTTGTCCTCTCTGCCAAATTTTCCCATTCTTTCACCCTGCTTCTGAAATCCTCCTTTTCTGCTTCCCTGTCCCTTCGACAGGGTCCAAAACCTAGTCAAACCCCAATTACCCTTCATATTTTTCCCAAATCCAGATTTTCCTTTACTGAAATAGTTTATGTTTATGTTTTTCTACCTAGTAAAAAAAAAAACTCCTAGTTATGGTTGTCACCCGCGCAAGAGCAAAAACCATCAAAGAAGCACTTGCAGCCATCCAAGCCAAACTCCAGGATCTTGATGAAAAATTTCTCGGCCTCCATCTTGAGCATTCAGCCATGAACAACAAATGACAATCTGCATCTTCGTTAGACAATGGGTTCTCTTCTTCCAACAATTTCCATGGTCCGAAGCTTGATTTTCCTCGCTTCAATGGTACTGATCTGACTGGATGAATCTATCGTGCAGAACAGTATTTCAGTCTGCATAATACTTTTTATGTCACCAAAGTTCCACTTGCATCCTTTCAGTTGGAACATGAAGCTCTTCAATGGTACCGTTGGTACATCAAGGCTCATGAAGAGCCCAAATGGACAGATTTTTGTCAGCTCCTTTTGCAACAATTTGGTCATAGTTCTTTTGATGACTTCACCAGAGCCCTCACTAAAGTTCGCCAAATTGGCACTGTGCAAGAGTATCAGACAAAATTTGAGAAACTAGCCAATCACACAGAAGGATTGTCTGATGAATTCTACAAGAGTTGTTTTATCAGTGGTCTTAAGGATGAAATCCGCTCAGAGGTTAAAATGTTCTCTCCCAACACAATGATGGAAGACCTAGGGTTGGCTAAGTTGGAAGAAGACGAGATTGCAGCCCAATAGCACTCCAAACCCGCTTTTATTCCCTTCCAAAATATGGGTTCTCAACGACCTCCCATTCCGCCTGCTCCTCGACCAACTCCTATCAAGCAATTGTCCGAAAGAGAGATGCAGGCACACAGAGAAAAAGGGCTTTGTTATAATTGTGATGAGAAATTCACTCGGGGACATAAATGTGCTCAGCAAAAGCTCTATCTCTTGGATATGGATTCTCCGCCTCCCTCTAAAATTGGTGAAGAAGCTCCAGATACCATGGATGATCAGGTCAAAATTCAAGAGTTTCCTATTGACGCCCCATCTCAGGACAACCAACCAGAGATATCGCTCAATGCTTTATCCGACGTCACTACCCCCCAAACAATGCGGGTGATACGAACCGTTACACGAAAACCTCGAGGTGTTAGTGAAGGCCGCCCACTAGGATCTTAACATCCCACCATGCTTCGCAGTCCAGAATCTGGGCTGGATGTGCACCCGTATGGTGGTGTCCCCTTTGAGCCATACGAGCCTCGGGCGAACACTGCAATGCCGACGTTTCCACCTGCTCTGTGACTTTAACCTGGGTGGAGGCTTTGATACCAAATGATACGAACCGTTACACCAAAACCTCAAGGTGTTAGTGAAGGCCGCCCACTAGGATCTTAACATTGGGTCAGGGGTTACTTCAAGAAGCTTCCTCTTACAATACTCATTGACTTTGGCAGCACACATAACTTCATTGACCCTCGGATCGCCAAACAGGCTAATTATTTTATCCATCCTTGCTCCAACTTTGAAGTCATGGTTGCCAATGTGGGCACCTTACCTTGCAAGGGAAAGTGTCACAATGTGCATATCTCTCTGGAAGGTTATAACCTGCGCTTTGACATGTTTGCCTTGTCTTTAGGCAGATGTGATGTGGTTTTGGGTGTTCAATGGTTACACACACTTGGCCCCATCTTATGGGATTTTGATGAACTTTGGATGAAGTTTTCCGTCAATGGAACACAACACAAATTTATGGGCTTACAAACAGGGTCTCTCTGCATCATCAGTTCACATTGCCTGGAAAATATCCTTAAGAGGAATTCACATGGTGTCATCGCTCAGCTCCATTCCATTCAGATACACCCACCAACGACCTCCACTACTTCCTTGGATAGATATGCGGGTGTCCTTACTGCACCAGTGGGCTTGCCTCCTTCACGAGACCTTTCCGGTAAGCATTTAGCTGCATCTACATCTCAGCAGGACATGCTGGCTATTTTGCATGCAGTATAGAAGTGGCAGCCATCTCTATTGGGGAATTATTTCTGCATCAAGACTGATCTCTAGAGTTTGGAAAATTTTCTGGAACAACGGGTCTCCTCCCCAGCACACCTGAAATGGGTTATCCAACTCATGGGTTATGACTATGCGATCACTTACTAGAAGGGTAAGGACAATATGGTGGCAGATGTTCCTTCTCGCACATTTGATGACCCAGTTTCTCTTACAGCTATTTCTCTACTTGTTCCAAATTTTTTGCAATCTGTTCAACGGGCTATCTCTTCTATGAACTCCATGCTTCTTCATCGGCAGGGCACTCTGTGTTCCTCCAAACGTATGACTGGGAACAATGTAACGTTTTTTGGCAGGGACTAAAAATGACAATTCAACGGATGGTGGCTGACTGTGATACTTTCCAGGTCAACAAGGGTGAAATGACACTCCTTTCGGGACTGCTCGAACCATTTCCCATCCCTACACAGATTTGGACAACTATTTCTATGGATTTCCTAGAAGCGCTCCAGTGGTATAGTACCACATATAAAAGGACACCATATGAAGTAGTCTCTAGACAAGCACCACAAGTTCTTCTTCCATACACCTTCAGTAGCTCCCCAGTTCAGGCAATTGACTCGATTCTTCGAAACCGTGACCAGATTCTTCTCATTCTGTAGGACAATCTTCACATGGCAAGAATTCAATTTAAACAACAAGCCGATCAGCACCGTTTTGAGCGCACTTTTCACGCAGTTGATATGGTTCTTCTTCGTTTACATCCTTCCATGCAACCCTCCCTGAAACTCAAAAGGTGTCAGTGGCCCGGCATGCAACCCGAGGATGCTACATGGGAACCACTCCTTCAGATTCTGCATAAATTTCCACATCTCAAGCTTTGAGGACAAAGATTTTTCTAAGGGGGAGGGGATGTTAGAAACCCATGTCTTTACTTTATTAGTGTATTGTTGTTGGACACATATGCTTTGTAATTCGTCCCATAGTATTTGTTGATCCATAGTTTGTGTTATTGTTGTTTGGCGCATATGCTCTGTAAGTCGCCCGTAGTATTGTTGATCCATAGTTTGTATTGGCCCATGGTTTTGACCCATAGTATTGGTGCCTAGAATTAGTATATAAGTGTGTGTTGAGGCCTATGAAGGCACCGTGAAGTTATTTGTATTGAGCTTTCTCAAAGGAGGTTGCCCCCTCGAAGTGGCCTGCGATCAATATAAAAGTGATTATGAGTTCTGTTTTTTCTGCTATCTCGTGTGTTTTCATTAATTAATTATTGCAGGATCATCACAATTTCATGGAGGGCTTTTGCGCCCTCGTCTTGTCACAGGTTGCCCTTTCAGGACTTGCGACGAGACCGAGTCATCACAAGCCTCTAATGAGAGAGGTGCGATGTCATCGCACTGTACGTAAACGTACGGTGCGACGGCGGAGAACCAAAATCCAAACATAAAAAAAAATCCAAAAATTGGACTTGTGAAGGTTGAAGCAGGACTTAATAGTGTTTAAATGCCCTTCTTGGCAGGTTACCAGCTAGTCAATATGGAACTGGAGTGGCGAGAGAGAGAACATGAAGTTGAAGATGAACAAGCTGCTAACGATCCACAATGCATGGATGCTTTGAGAAACCGTGGGTTTCTCAAGTTCTTTGAGATCCAAGGGATGAGATCCGAGATCCCACTGCTGACACACATGCTTCATAGTTGAGATGCGACCCAACAATACTTTGTGATCAGTGAGCATATCCTCATGATAGACATTGAGGACATCTACTTTCTTACTGGTTTGTCCCAAAGAGTGGACCCTGTACATCTTACTGGAACACGGGCCAGTGACCGTATAGTTGAGGACATGGTGTCGCATCACTGTACTGCTCTTTCTCGACCTTCTAGTGGGAAGATTATCATTAGGGATGTGGTGAGCTGCCCACTGCGTATCGTATTGTTTACCATTACTAGAGTGGCGGGTAGCCAAGCCCCACACATGTCTACTCAGACTCAGATGTTGTATGCAGAGGACTGTATGTCCCCCAGGGTCTTCAACTGGTGCAAGGGTCTCCTTGCAAACATCTGAGCTTAGCTGACCAAGTGTCGGCGAGGAGTGCTCAAGCAGTTTGGGTATGGATCAATTATAGTATCATTCCTCTTGGAGCGGGTCCCTCTTCTACGTCCGCAGCTGCTACTTGATGACAGGGATCCTAGAGATCCTCACATGATCAGATGGGCAGAGGTGATGACCCGCCATGGTGGGGGTCCTATCATCAGTTTTGGTCCCGAGTTCTTTAGCTGGCTTGAAGGCCAGTTACTTATGGTCGAGGACTTTCCATACAGTGGCACGAACTTTCAAGAGGATCTCGACTTGATGTTGCCGAAGGGTGCAGCATGGGGTGACATAGGTGAGAACAAAACTACCCTTGTCCTTTTTAGTTTTGTATATTATATCATTTTTTTAATGCAGTACTGACAAGTACATTATATGTGTGTGCAGATGTGGGCCCCATACGACCGGTGGGTCTCTCCCTTCTAGAAAGGAGAGACAGAGGCAGGGAAGCAGTCATTCCTGCAGCTGATCATGCTGCCATCGAGGAGATGGAGGAGGTGTACAGGAACCTATCTCAACTGACTGTGGAGGTACCCGAGCCAGCTATTGATGAATTACCGAGGCCCATGCATAGATTTGGGGTCGAAGCGTCTGTGCGCTTCAACTCCATACTTTGCAAGGTAGCTTGGACTGTGGACTGTTTCCTCACCCAGCGATAGCGAGTTGTTCGAGCTAGGGGTGGTGTACGGGTCAGGCATCAGGCCTGATGACACTCTTATACTTGTACTGAGAGCTTAGAGGCCTCAGATTTTGTACTACTGAAAGCTGTGAAGCTTCAGATTTTGTAGAGACTTACTGAAAGCTATCGTGCTTCAAATTTTGTACCAGCACTACTTTTGAGCGATATATATATATATATACAGACATTTTCAGCGATTTATACATTATGTCTTTTAAAATGATTAGTGATGTGATCTTGTTTACATGTTTGCTTCTATATTATTTACATGTTGTGAATGCTTTTACATATTATGAGTATTATGTGTGTGCAATGTACCAATCCAAAATGAAATTGACCATCGAGTCAGCAACTGTGTTTAACTCTCGTGGAATGTGTAGGTACTGGATGGATTCAAATGAACTTTCTAGGAGACGTACTCATCTAAAGAGAAGGAGTAAGGTAGGATCACAGATGGCGTAGACCCGGTTAAGATGGGAAACCACTAATTGAGAATCCATGTGGATGACAATGTGGTTCATACCCAAGGAAATGGCGTTATCTAGGGTTCTGATTACTGCCTCATATTCTTGCGGCGTTGTTGGTCGCAAACCCTAGACAATTTCCTCCTGAGCTAATGAGTTCGCCTGTAGGGGAATATAGTACCTAGGCTACCGAAGCAAGGTTGCGGGTATGCCAACTGGCGCCGTCCGCGAATACATAGCACGTCGCCATCTGCACACGTAGACAGAACATGGTATAAGGAGCGGAAACAAGATCTAAAGACACTCAAAAAAAGAAATGGGTTACACCACACAAAAACACAAAAACACGCCATGTACAGTATATACAAGCAAGTCTATGCATGAGAGATCAAGCATAATATCTCTTCAGGTAAAGCCCATTGTGGGATTCACCCAAAGGGATTTCATCATAATCTTCAAGCTCGTAAGCACCTTTTTCCAACACACGTTTTATAACATAAGGTCCATGCCACATGGACTCTAACTTCCTTGCTCCTAGTTTGTCGTGCTTCTGGTCATAAGTGAGGACCAGGTCACCCTCGTTGAAGATACGAGGTTCAACTGACTTATCGTATTGGGATTTGATGCGTTTCTTGTGCACTTCATTAGCAAGAGTGGCATCTCGGCAAGACTCATCAAGTTTTGCTAAGTGCAAGAGATGTTCTTCCTCGACAATAGTGTTGGGGAGAAGTTTGAAAACGAGTTGTAGAGATGGAATTTCGCACTCTATAGGTAGGAAAACCTCCAATCCATATACCAATTGGAAAGGAGTGAAGCTTGTGGCGGTTTTGACGGAAGTTCGGTAGGCCCATAACGCTGAAAAGAGCATGTTGTGCCAATTGGACTTATGTGTCCCTACCATCCTTTAGACCATAGTTTTCAAGACCTTGTTAATGGCCTTGACCTGTCCGTTGGAATGTGGGTAGTAGGGTGTTGAATTTTCATGGTGAAAACCCAACCTATTTATCAGTTCATCAACCATATGGTTTTGAAAATGAGAACCATGATCAGTAACTATTTCCTAAGGAAATCCGAACCACGCTATTACATGATTGAACATGAAGAGTGAGGCGGTTTTGCCGTCGTTCTGGTATGTAGGCATAGCCTCGGCCCACTTTGTAAAGTAATACATAGGTACAATGATGTAACTATGCCCCCCGGACAAGGTAGGATTACAATGCATGAAGTCGATGCCCCATTTTGCGAAGGGGCCCACGACAATAACCGGATGTAACGGGGTGAGATGGGTGCACTTCTTCATATGGAAGTGTTGGCAAGGAGGACATTTCTTAACAGCCTCAATACAATATTTGAAGATGGTAGACCAGTGATATCCTGCGCGCAAAATATTCTAGGTAGTAGCCATCCCAGAGCGGTGACCACCACATGCCCCAGCGTGATAGTCATTGAGAACATGTTTGGCCTCATCGTGAGTTAGACAACGTCGAAGAATTAAATCGACACCATGACGATACAAAGTATCATTGATGATCAAATAATACTTTGCATGGTGACGTATCTTACGACAATCATCGTGAGACATTTGAGGATTGAAGCGTTGGGTTTGAAGATATAACAAGATATCTCCATACCACAGATTAGTCGTACTAATGAGAAACAATGATTCATCCGGAAATGAGTCATTGTGCTCAACTTCTGCATCAGGACGGGGAAGGTCACAAATAAGCTCAGCAAACACCAAAGACTTCTTAGACTTGGCTTTCTCGAAAAGAAGATTGAATTCTTGTAGTATCACGATCCAGCATGAGTACTTGCCCCCAATCACTTGACGTGTCAGTACGTGGTACATGGGGTTTGAGTCGGCAATGATGGTGGTGGTGTGGAGCAAGATGTAGTGGTGGAACTTTTGGACGGTAATGACTGCCGTGAAAGCAAGTTTTTCGACATGTGAATATCTAGTTTCAGTGTCGGTGAGACCCTTACTCGCATAGTATATTACATGTTCCTGGGCATTTTGATCCTCCTGTACCAAAATCATGGCGATAGTGGTGATAGAAGTGGTGAGATATAAAATGTAATCTCGATAATAATTAGGCGGTTGGAGAATGGGGGCATGCGTGATGGCATGTTTGATACTGTTGAAGGATTTTTGAGCTTGGTCGTCCCAAATGAACGGGGTGTCCTTCTTAAGCAGTCTCATATAACTTTGAGTCTTCTCCACAAAATTACAGACAAAATGTCTTAAATAAGTCACCTTCCCTTGGAGACTTTGAAGTTCCGTAACATCAGTCGGGGCTGGTAGGTTGATGATGGCCTCCACCTTTAAGGGATCAATGCGGATCCCATCCTTCGAAACGATAAATCATAAGAGGCGGTCGGACTCGACGCAAAAGATACACTTGTGAGGATTCAGACAGATATTATACCGTCTGCATCTGAGGAAAATGGCCGTCAGATGATCAACGTGGAACTCGTGCTGCTTTGAATGAGCAGGGAGATCGTCCAGGTAAGGTTCCACAAAGTCCTTAATATCGTGGAAGGGGTACGACATAGCCCGCTGGAACATGGCACCAACATTTTTAAGACCAAACGGGAGTTTGCGATATGCAAAGGTTCCCCATGGGAAGATGAAAGCTGCCTTATGTTGGTCGGCTGGGTTGATCTCATTTTGGTTGTAACCAAAAAATCCACCCATGAATGAGAAGATGATGCTTCCGGCACAGTTGTCGATGATTTGGTCGATGAAGGGGGTTGGGTAGTTGTCTTTTGGACAAGCCCGATTAAGGTCCCGATAATCAACATAGACGCGAATGGTGCCCTGCTTTTTGTTCACAGGAACGATGTTTGAGACCCAATCTGTCAATGGGACGGGATAGATAAAACCAACCTTTAAGAGCATTTCAATTTCTACTTTCATTGCCGCAGTCTTCCGGGGGTGTACTAGTCGCAACTTTTGGCACACAGATTTGATGTCAGGATAGGTTTTTATTTCATGAGAAACAATCTCAGGGTCTATCCCAGGCATCTCCTCATAGGACCAAGCAAATACATCTCAAAATTGCTTGAACAAGGCCGAGCTAACAATGATTTCTTCAGGGGAACACTTCTGGCTTATGCGAATGTGTTCCACTATACCTAGTTTCACTGAGATGTCCACTGGGGTGGCTGGCTCAATGATGGCCAAGTTTCCCTCCATGTCCGTAAGACATGTAAGAATGGGTGAATGAGGGGACGGGTAGATATCTGGTGAAAAGAGGGTGTCAATGTTGTCCTCTATGTACTCCGAAGGAGGAAGAAAAGATGACCTATGATGGAGATCATCCCACGGACTGTCGTCAATATTCATTACTTCCATGATGGACTCGTCTGAATGAAAAGTCCGAAGTAAGAGATCAGGTAGAGATAATGTCCGCCGTAGAGAACAGGAAGGAGAGGCCATGGATGAATGGTCCTCCGAAGCTATTTGGTAGCCTCATAAATACGTTCAGTGGGTGAAAGAGGCATTATGTCTACCAAAAAATGTGTTGTGGCTTCGTCCGGTATGAGCCAAGCATTGTTAGAGTGAGATGAAATCTCGGTGGAGACCATGTGCACCGTAGCAACATGATTAGGGGGGTCCACGGCAGAAAAAATGCCCATGAGAGACGAATCTTTCAACAGGCCAACCCCTACACTCATACTGTTTTGACATTTGTCCGATGGAAGGAACATGGTCACCAGGATGTAGTGGCGTCTGGTGTACAGAAGTCTAATTGGTCGATAGTAACAATCTATCCTTGGTGGGGTAATTGTACTATGCGGAAGATTGAAGAGGATACCGCCTGCATGGTGTAAAACCAATTGTGACCAAGCAAGAGATTATAATCTATCGGGGCTGAGACCACTTCCACGTTAATGGTTACAGTATTTCCGCCCAACTCAACTGGGAGAGCTTGTAAGAGCCCATGATGTTGAAAGCCATGCCCGTCGAATGCTTTCAACGTGGTAGGAGAACGATTCAACTCGGGGGAGTCAATGGCTCTGCAACAAGTGATGGACATGATAGAAGTGGAGGCACCTTCGTCCAAAAGAGTACGATGAACAATCTTCCAACAATGTTCGCAGAAATTTGGAATGCGAGCTGGTGTGAGAGCCTCGACTTAAAGTTGTCAATTCGGAACATGATGGTATTCGAGGAAATCGGGTCGACTGCACCAATGGCCGCAAGGAGAGTTTTGCGTTGATTAGGACAATTATGCAAAACTTCCAAGGTAGACATGGCGCAAGGATCTTGGGCCAAGTCTTCTACGATATTGTAATTTTGTGCCGCCCGGGCGTTAGGATTGAAAACAACTTTTCCAATCGTACTTTTGGGCGGAAGCAATATCGAATCTAAAGAGGGATTCTCACTGGTAAGAGAAGTTGATGGTACAGTGACATCAGTTAAGGAGTCGAAAGCTCTTTCAGTATTACTTCCAGTGGATTCCTTCAAAGGGATCGGCTCATAAGATCGCGAGCGAGTATTCAAATTGATCGCCTCGTTACGCACCATGAGAACATGTGCGATATTGGATGGTTCCCCTTGGGCTGAGGGGTTTTGAGCAATCATTTGCTGGTTTTGGGTAGGAAACAGATCTTTGAGCACTGCGGGAGTTGGTTTACCCCTAAGAAACTTTTGTACTTCGTCTCTATGGGGACACTCTTTGGAGAAATGGTCATCTACACACAGTAAACAAGGATACTTTAGCTTCTGTTTCTGCTTGGTATCGTCAGGAGTGCTCCTTTGTTCCTGCTGGGCAAAAGACTTTTTGGGTTTCCCCTTGTTCTTCTTTTTTCCGTTAGACTTCTAAGATGAAGTTGATTGAATAGAATTCACCTCTTCAGTTAGAGCAGGAGTGGTAGATTTGGTGGCATTGTGCCTAGCCTGAGTTGGTAAGGGGGAAGACCCTTGAGGGTTGGATGATCCAAGAGTACTAGAAGCAGGATGGGTGTTAAGGGATCCAATTATTATGTTGGTTTGGAGTCCCTTATGTGGTTTCGCGGGGTCATTAACGTCGCGGGGTGCATCAGGTAGAATATCAAACAGAGTGCCGGATTGAGTGTAGACTAGGTCTAGCAGATGGGCACTCGTGATGGCTTGTTCTTTGGTGACAACACCTCGCATGGAAACATCTCTTGCTATGGTGGGGATGAGGGATTTTGTAAACCAGTCTGCTAGGAGCTGATCTGGAATAGGAGATTTAATGAAACGTCGTCTCCTGCGCCACTCGTGGATATGATCCGAAATATGAGCAGTGGTATTCTGACGGAGCGAGGTTAAAAGCTCAGTACCAGTCTCATACCATATGGGCAGCTAGAAATGTGTCAAAAATTTCATGGCAAGAGAGAAAAAATTAGGAAAAGAGTGGGGTGGCAACTCGATGTACCACTTGGCAGCTGAACCGATGAGGGTCCTTTGAAACAATCTAAGACAAATTGAATCGTCCATTAAGGAATTAGATGAACACCATAAGTGGTATGTCATCATGTGGTTTTTAGGGTCTTCACCCGGCTTGCTGTCAAATTTGGGGATATCAGACGGAAGTTTCACCGGAATTGGTGGCTAGTTAGATCCGTGATAAATGGGATAGTTGGTTAAACGGGATAGGCCATGCAGGTCCAAAGTAGCCAAGAAGGGCAGCTGTGGGTTAGGCTGCGCGTATTGAGAATATGGATAAGGTGTGTAAGGACCAAACTGACCGTAAGGTGTACCAGAAGGAAACTGACCGTAGGGGGGCGTGCCGCCCAGACCGTAAGGGGGTCTGCCACCATAAGGTGGTCCATTCCAATAAGGTGGGGGTCCATCTCCACCACCGGGAGGGAGTGGAGGTCCTCCGCCACCACCGGGAGGAGGTGGGGGTCCATAACCGTAATAAGGTGGCCCACCACTGCCTCCGCCTGGAGGGGGTGGTGGACCACTTCCATCGCCAGAAGGATGGGGGACCCCACCACCTCTGCCGCTGGAAGGATGAGGGTCTCCACCACCACCACCACCACTAGAGTAATTAGGTCCTCCACCGCCTTCGCCTGGAGGGGGTGGTGGACCACCTCTGCCACCCGAGGGAAAATGTCCTCCTCCACCATGATAGGGTGGTCCCCCGCTGCCTTCACCGGGAGGGGGTGGTGGACCATTCCCGCCACCGCCGGAAAGGTGAGGGATGTTGTAGGTAAAATGAGGTGGACCTCTACCAAGGTTAGGCGGGGGCCCGCTGCCTCTAGTAGGAGGTGGGGGAGGGCCGATCGGGGGTGGTGTTACTTGAGGGATAGTCGGTTGGGGTCCGTGTTGCAATGCAGGTTGTTTCACCCATAGAGTGTATGGATTCCCGGGATAAGGTATCCTGTATGGTGATTTTCTGGGATTAGATTGGCCCAGCGCAGGGTTAACATAACCTAGATATGCTTGACTCCATGAGGGTTGAGTTACATTGTACGACCTCCCAACATGAGATAATTCCATGGTGGATGGTCTAGTGGGTTGGGAAGGTCCAACGGAAGGTCCGTTGGGGATTCCACCACCTATGTTCTGGTTAGGAAACGGGGGTTGCCCCCCAGCCACAGTAGGTTGACCACTATTCAAAGGTTGAACCAACATAGGTTGTTGACTAGATACCGTAGTAATAACATTACCAATAAGATAATCCAGAGGGATAGAGTATCCTCCCGTCGAATTTTGAGGTGGGGAGGAACTGGTAAAGTGACTATGGTAGTGACAGGTGTGTTGGACTGTTGTCCTTCCACCGGTTGGTTCACTTGAGGCGCAGGACTAGACTCTTGCAAGGGTTGACCAGTATTATTAGTGGTCTTGTGGAGGGGTCCTTCAGGTGATCCAAAAGATATCGGATGATCAGGGATTTCTCGGTCATCAAACCTTAACTAGAAATGTCTATTTCGAAACTCTTCAGAGCGTTGCTCAAAACTCTGTCTTCGAAGGATATCACCCTTAAGACGTAAAAGTTCCAAATGTTCACGGATAGGTCCGAAAACTTCGGTGGGGTCAGGCCCGTAGTAGGGTCTAGAGATTTTTGGAGTAGTCCAGTTAAGTGGAGATGAGATGGCAAAATGAGCCACTGGGTGGTCTGTAGAAGATGTCTAGTAAGTTGTTGAAGGACCAACAGCTGCGGTAGGGTCATCCTGGAGTTGGTTTATCCATTCCAACGATATAGGTTCTCTTGGCATGACGGGATAAAGGTCTCATGAAGTGGGGGTGTGTGCCTCTTCATCCTGCGGGGGATGAGAGGCAGGTGAATCTGGTGGAAACAAAAGTCCTCCAACATTCAAAGTGGGGTTTTCCACTTTAGTGACTATGACCGCATTACGTTGATCCATTCTTACCCTCGAAATAACCTCCGGATTAAGGGGATATTCGGGTGGTAAGTTCAAGATCCTACGGGATCTTCTCTAGGGAAAATCCGCCAGAGTATCAGGAAAATCAGCCAGAAAGGCTGAAACAACGTTTCTCCTAAAGGTATGCTAAAAGAAAAGCAGTCCAGAAAAACCTACTCAAACTAAGGCAACAAGCAAACTTATGTGACAAAGTGGATTCAAAAGTATGGAACCTCACGGGATTATCAAGGCATCACAAACCGCGATATACTGCAGGGTCCAATAATATGATGCGACAAGGAGGATTGGGACCGTACCCTTGCCTGCATACTCGATTACCTGGATAGTACGTGCATGATAATCTCCTCGAGTGCTGTTCTCGGTGTATTGCTTTGCCAAGATTGCCAAATGGTTAACTCGGTTGGTTTCAGGAATCCTAATGGTGTCTCCCGATATATGCAAGGTACGTGGGAGCTCAAATCCATAGTGGTGCTGTCTAATGCACAACCGTTCAGCAAGAGACCTTCCGATATACTACCGAGTACGTGATACACCCTTCGATATATGCCAAGTACAGATTATGGTACTTGGTGGGTACGTGAAGGAGCTCGCTATACCGATGTACGTGGAAGACTACAATACCCCCGGGATACAGTGCTGGCAAATAATGATAGCTGCCACGCTTAACGACGCCGAAACACATCTCTAACTTACACACAAGTTGCTAAAACTTTTACCTAGTTCTACCGTTAATTTTATCTTGGACAGTTAGGTGAATGCATGAGGTGAGTACATAATCGGAAGCATAATGCAATTCCTAGCTACATGCACGAAATATTATTTTCTTTCAATGAATTCTAGCTATGGGAAGGAGAAAGCTTTTTCCAATAGTATTGCCACAACAAACTCAATGCAACACAATCCCAATTCAAACAAAACTTGACAATGAAAGTTCTCTTTTCCTTTTATGCGAAATGCAAAAGTACAACACTACTAAACCAAATCAAAACAACTTTTTTTCTTTTCTTTTCCTTTTCAAAGTAAAATGACCCTATGTGATGAAAAGAGAGTATTCTGAAATGAAATATGCAAGCTTTTCAATTTCAATTTCGATGATCTAAAGGCAACAATAATTAAAAATGCATCTATCTTTCCTTAGCATGGAATTAATCTTTGCAAAAATCGAAACGTACTTTGAGCCTTTCAAGAAAACGAGCGATTCATAATTCGAGAAAAACACAATAGATCATACATTCATTCAATTCTTCCAAAACATTCTAATGCACAATGATCTTTCTTCAATAATTTTTTGAGAAACAATGGGAAAGAAGCACTTTTAATTTTTCAATGGACGTATCAAAGCAATAAATCGATAGCAACTCTGCTCTTAGACGTAAATGATTGAAAACAAAACACTACTTGCAACATTCATTACTTAGAAAAATCAAGAAAAGACAAGCACTCAGTCAGCTGAAAATGCATAAGACTCAAAATCAAACAATAGCAAGCAAACCAAGCAAGCAAAGCTCGAAGCAAATGTAAATGAGGTCTGGAGGTTGATCTAATGCGACGATCAGATCAGGGATGGAAGGAAGGGAATGCAAGAGTGAACGGATGAAGGTGGAGGAGACAAGAGTATCCACCACTACTGACTCTCAAACTTGTCCAAGACGGAACCCAAAGTCAATCCAAATGAAACCAAACTCTCAATGCACAAATCATAAATGGGGTCTTTGGCTGGATTTTGCAGCACAGAGGGAGTTCATACATCAGACCAAGGTTCAAACTGTCAAATGAGGGAAGGGATGCCTGCATGCCAACTTTTGACAAATCGGTGCACTCTGCCCTTACACACAGTGCGATGTCGCAGTTTTCCTTCACGGGAGGTGCGACGATGTCACAGTATACCAAATGCAAAGGATGCGACGGGTGACTAACATGTGAAGAACAGAGGCCAAGAATGACACAGTGTTGCTCTATTTCCACTACCCAGGTGTGACAGGAGAGGTCTAGATTCAAAAATGAATCAGATCTCTTAATAATGAACCATAAACAAGCTTGAAAATGAGTAGTATAAACTCAAAGGAAGTAGATCAGAGTCTTCAATGCGAAGATCTGAGAGTGAAATCAATCCCAAGAAGTAAATGGCAGAAAATAAAAAAGGCTTGTGTCAAGTAATCAACTGAAAATGACTCTCAGATTAATGACCACTAAACAAACTCTATATACTCCTCGGTATGGTCGCCATATTTGTTATCGGACAATCCACTCGAGCGGACGCGAGTAGGATCTCCTTAGCTTAAAGTGAGTCTAGAACAAATAGAACAGACTACTAATGCATTTGCTAGATCTACTTAAGGATCGAGTACTAGATGTCTTACCTTTTACTTCGCAATACTTTCTCCTTAATGCTACTCCACGTCTTGCGGTCGTCAGATCCAAGCTGCAAGACCTGTCAAGACAAAGAAACAAGAGAAACCAGTAAAAGACATCTATACAATAAGAGATCTAAGTAAACAGTTAAGCAGGTAAACTAATCAATATCATTGCACACATGAACAATATTAGTGGAAAGCATTTGTATAACTGTAAATAGAGGAGTACATGATAGAGATATAGAACCACAACCAAGACTTAACGCTGTAGCCCTTCTCTGATCAAGCCAATTGCCATATCCTTCCAAGGAAGTATGAGTTCTCCAATAGGTGAATGGAGGTGTCTTAAGAGTGATTTCACCAGCATGTAGATACCATAGGCTTCCTCCCTTTATAATGGGAGTGAGCTTCACTTATATAGGACTAAGTGGATGGGGTATGGATAGGATAGGTTGAGAGATGGTAGGAGAGAGATAGGGGATTTTCCGAAAGAGTTAGGAGTCGAGTACTAGCTCCCCTAGAGGTCAGGGATAAGCCCCCAAATGAGCAAGTTTCGAGAAGGATCTCGAATAAGCTAGTTTTTCCCCTTAACTGACCTCGTCGCAACCTGTAGTGGAACAAGATGCGACGTCGCATGTTGCATGAGTGCAACCTGCGGTGACCTCTCAAAAGATTGCACCACTGAGTACAAATCCTCCCAGATGATTACTTAGCCAAGGTACCTTTAGGGGTGTATACACTAAATCTTATGATGGGTAGATTTTGGGTGTAACAGATCCCTTTTTTCTAACATCACAATGCCTCGAAAGAGTATCCCAGGACCATTTATGTGCCGAAGCACGGCTAGAAAGATCTCCCAGGTCCACTTACATGTGACTGTCACAAAACCTTAAAAGAGTGTCTAGCATAGCAAGAACTCTAAAGAGCATCCGAGGCCTTCTACGTGACTAGCACAACCTGTCTGGATCTCTAGAACGTATTACATGTGACCCCACCACAAAACCTTAAAAGAGTGTCAATCAAGAACTCTAAAGAGCATCTGAGGCCTTTTACGTGACTAGCACAACCTGTCCAGATCTCCAGGACTTATTACATGTGGTCATGGAAATTCCTCGAAAGAGAATCCCAGGACTTATTACAGGCACACAGCCCAACCTATCGGATCTCCCAGGTCTACTTATATGCCATAGGACAATGCCTCGAAAGATCATCTCAGGTTGTTACAAGCAAACAACTCTACCTGTCGGATCTCCTAGGTCTACTTATATGTCCTCCCAGAGAAATGTCTCGAAAGAGAATCCCAGGACTTATTACGGGCACGCATCCCAACCTATCGGATCTCCCAGGTCTACTTATATACCCATCTGCACAACCTGTCCATGCCCACAGAGTATCAACCCGATACTCACCATACATCATCCCAATGTACATCATCACATGATCATACTGATCATCATCACAGCATCATCCTGATACATATCATCTGGAGCAACATCCTGAAGCTCATCATCCATGATCATCCTGATCATACAATGCATCCACCTGATGGATACCAAGTATCTACCTGATGCATATCATCATACATGATCTACTTGATCATATAATGTATCCACCTGATACATATCATCATACATGATCTACCTGATCATACAATGTATCCACCTGATACATATCATCATACATGATCTACCTGATCATACAATGTATCCATTTGATACATATACAAATCCATGATCCAATTGATCATAACAAGCATCCAACATGATGCATATACATATACATGATCCAACTGATCATAACAAGCATCCAAAATGATGCATATACATATACATGATCCAACTAATCATAACAAGCATCCAACATGATGCATATACATATACATGATCCAACTGATCATAACAAGAATCCAACATGATGCATATACATATACATGATCCAACTGATCATAAAAAGCATCCAACATGATGCATATACAAAGCAGTAACTGGAGCATCATCCTGATACTCATCATCCAACGCTTACATCCATAGCCATGGGAAGGATCCTCCTCTCACCATGCTTGGAATGGCTCCAACAAATGTGTCCATCACTTCTTCCTTGAAGTGTCGTCAATCTGAAGAACACCAAGCCTCTCTCTGAAGTACTCAAACTTCACTCTGGCTAGTGGTTTCGTCAACACATCTACAATATGCTCATCCATCGCAACATATAGGAGCTTCACTTCTCCTCTCTGCACCATATCCCTGATATAGTGATATTTGATCTCAATGTGCTTCGACCTATCATGGAACACCGGATTCTCGGAAATCTTCACACAACTCTGGTTGTCACAGAAGATACCAGTAGCATCCAACGGTAGATCAAATAACTCAAATAGTAGCTTCCTAATCCATACTGCCTCGCAACTAGCCGAACAATCTGCGACATACTCTGCTTTAGCTGTACTCAATGCTACGTAGGAGTGCTTCTTGCTAAACCAAGATCACACCTAATCCCATACTGAAGCAGCACCCAGAAGTGCTCTTCCTATCTGCAGCACTGCCTTCCCAATCCGAATCAACATAACCTTGTAGGTTAAACTTTTGATTCGCATCATACTTGAGCCCATAATCAATTGTACCCTTCAGGTACCTCAGAATATGCTTTACAACAACCAGGTGAACACCTATGGGATCCGTTAGGAACTAGCTCAATGTGTTCACCACAAAGCAAATATCTGGCCTCGTGTTAGTAAGGTACATCAAGGACCCAATCATCTGACAATACACCGTGACATCAACCGGCTTAGATGAAGCATCACACAGAAGCTTCAGGTTCGATGCCATAGGTGTGGCCATGGCCTTGCGGTCCTTCATCCCGAACCTCTTCAGGATCTCTACTACATACTTCCCTTGCCCAAGGAAGATCCCATCTGCACTCTGCCACACCTCCATGCCTAGAAAATAGTGCATCATCCCCAAGTCCTTCATGTCGAACTCAGCAGCAAGCTTGCTCTTGGTATCGGCAATCAATCCATCCTCACCTGTAACAAATAGGTCATCCACATATAGAAGTAGTATCACAAGATTGTCTTCCTCAGCCTTATAGTAAAGGTTGGAATCTGCCTTACTCTTAGTAAATCCCAAACTGGATAGAAAGCTATCTATCCTACCATACCAATTCCTAGGAGCTTTCTTCAAGCCATACAAGGCTTTCTTCAACCGACACACACATGACTCCCTGTCATGTGTCTCAAAACCGAGTGGCTGCTCCACATACACTTCCTCCTCGACTACATTATTTAAGAAATTTGTCTTGACATCCATCTAGTGTATCTTCCATTTCATCACTGCAGCCAGGGCAAGTACTTGTCTGATGGAAGTGTACTTGGATACAGGAGCAAAAGTCTCTTCATAGTCTATCCCCTCTTTCTGGGAGAAGCCACGAGCTACAAACCTTTCTTTAGATTTCTATACGCTACCATCTGCAGCATGCTTGATATTGTATATCTACTTGGAAGTCACCACAGACTTCCCTTTAGGTCTTGGGACCACATCCCAAACATCATTCTTCATGATCGACTGGTATTCCTCAACCATGGCATCCTTCCATTCTTTCTTTTCCGCTGCTTCTTCATAACTAGAAGGTTCTTTTTTCATAATATCATAGAGTAAAGCAACATAGCTGGTATGTGATCTAGTCCTCTTCTTTGCTCTGTGGTATTATTCTGGAATTCCATACCTTTCTGCATCTTGAATGAGCTCTCTATCCCATGCGGGTTTCCTCTTGTGAGAGTTCTTCTCATGGGGTGGATCTAAAGGTTCTTGCGGATCTTCCATTTCACAATGTGCATCTGGATTTGCTTCAGTCATGGTGGTGTCTTGAAATCTGGTTTCCTTATCAATCTCTCTCTCTCTCTCTCTCTCTCTCTCTCTCGTATCCTTCTCTTCTCAAGAAGTCAACCTCTCCACTTTCCAATGGATGAATGAATGTGCCTCTTATTCACCTTAGCCTTTTTGTTTGATCAATGAGGGTAGATGAATGATCACAAGATCCGAGGGCCCACATTGAATCTTGTGATGGAAAATTAATGGATGAGATAAATTCACTTTTCTCTCCATAAATATTTAATTTCACTCAACTCTCATTAAATAATTCAAAAAATCACTTTATAACTCTAAAGTGAAATTAATTCCACATCTAATGAAATTAATGCTAAGGGTCATGTCACTTTCCCCCCTTTAGTGACTTAGTCTCAAAGTCACTATGGGAACACCTCCAAGGTACAAAAATCAACACTTCCTCTTACCAAGGAAGGTGTTCTTCACCACTCCCAACCTATCTCTGAAGAAGACAAAATTTTGCCTCCCCAAAGATTTCGTAAGGAGATATGCAACATGCTCATCAATGGATATGTACTAAAAATATATAGCTCCTATATGTACATAGTCTCGTATGAAATGATATATGATCTCAATGTGCTTTGACATGTCGTGAAAAAATGGATTCTTAGAGAGTTTGATGCAACACTGATTGTCTCAGTAAATCACCACAAGCCTTATCTCTTGACAAAACAATTCAACCAATAACTTGTGAAGTCACAGGGCCTCACAACTAGCATGAGTGGATTCCATGTACTCTACCTCAACAAAACTCAGTGCAACTAAACTTTTCTTCTAACTAAACCATGACACAACTATTGAGCTCAAATTGAAACAACACTTGGAAGTGCTCTTGCGGTCTATCACACATCCTACTCAATTTGAGTTTGTGTATCCAACAAAACTAACTCCATCCTCTCTCTTATAGTCCAAACCATAATCCACTGTACCACACAATTATTTGAGCATGTGTTTTGCAAAGTTACCAACTACACTCTCCTGATCTCAACCATGTACTGACTGAGAGTGTTCATTTCCAAACACAAATATGGCTTGGTGTTGACCAAGTACATCAACTAGCCAATGAGAGGATGATACAGAGTAGGATCTGTAGCTAGGGTTTTCACCCTAGCTTGTGCAAATGAGCACCTACTAAGGAGAATGGACTCCTTAGTAGCAGTTCAATAAACATTAAATTAAAATGCTAAAACAATATAAATTCTAAACTAGCATGAGCATTAAGAAACATAACAGAACATGGAATATAAATGGTTTTCTTTTGTATTAAAATTGTACCTCAAGTGTAGAGGTTGGTGAAGTTCTTGCAATGGTCCAAGAGGGTTGCTCCAAACTCCAACTTTGCTCCTTCTCTTTCTCCACTGGTGGAAATGGGCCAAAAGGGGCACTCAATGGTGAAAGTAGCTCAAGGGTGAGCTAGGGTTTCAAGAGTGATTTTGGAAGAGTAAGGGTGTACTTGATTGTGGATATGAAATGAGGGGTCTCCATCACCTATTTATAGGTTTTTGGTGGAGGAGTGCTGGCCCATGGTTTTGGGAACCATATGCTTTAGGTCAACTGTATAGGGTTTTTTCCTCCTTTTTCCTCTTTCTCCTCCTTTTTTTTTAATATTTTTTATTCCCTTTTTAGAGGGTTTTTGCTATTTTGGAGGAATTTTGGATAATTTTGGGGGGAAAAGGGGTTTTTTAGCCTTTTTGAGGCTTTTTTGATGGTTTTGTGGCCTTTTGGAGGCTTTTTAGGCCTTTTGGGGGATTTTTAATGGGATTTTAGGGTTCTGAAGGTAAATATGGTAGGAAATATGGACAAATGAGTCATGTGATGGGTAGATGAGGTAGTGAGCACTTTTTGGGTGTTAACAGATTGCCCCCTGATGTGTGAGGGCAGGAGCTCATCGTATGGCCGATAGAAATCATAAGTGCTGTATGGTTTTCTTGGGGTGTGGAGAAGAGAAGAAACAAACTGGAGCCCGAAACAACGGTCCAGAACAAACTGCAAAAACTAAAAGTACATAACCTCAATAATGGATGAGGAATAATCTGATCATATGGACGAGGCGGGCATTCCCATGCTCGTATCAAGATATAGAACAATAATAACAAGGGGGTCCAAAATATGGGGACCTGACATATACATGGCCTCAAATAATGAATGAGGAAGAATCTCAATATATGGACGAGGCGGGCATACCCATGCTCATATCAATATACATAAAAAATAACTATGAGGCCCGAAAAGGGGGACTTGTAGGATACATAGAGAACCACTGTGTACATCATCAGGGTCCAGAGGGGACACAAATCTCGGACATACTGCTGGGCTGACCATGTATGAGCTGAAGAACTGATACACTGGAATAATCAACAGTGATACTGAGTGTGGTACCAGAGGAACTGATGAGCTGCTGGATCATAGTGACAAGGGGTCATACTCTCAATGGTACACTGAACTGGAACTGAACTGGGTACTCAAGGAAGCATATAAATGGATGGCTTCCGAATACAATCACCAATGCAACCCGGACATCCATGGGAACATATAACTGGGTGTTCCAAAGTGACTCACCAATGTGCTAGAGTCAGGGGAGATCCGGGGTCTTCGACCAATAATGGAAGGGATATATACCTTGTGCGATTCTCAACAATGCGATCAAGGTGTTGACGTCGAGCATGTGAGAAACAATCACTCGGAGAGGCAATGATGACTCCTCTCAAAATGGTCTGTAGGCACCTGCCACAGATGGTGATGGGTCCAAGGCGTAGGGACCTCTGGGTCTATCCTCTGGAATAGAGGGGTTGTCGTCGACAGAGGGAGACCTGCAACTATCAAGGCAATGATGTTTCCTTGACAGGAGCGTGAGGTGGAGAACTGAAGTGTGAGAGTACTTATGGTAGGACTGACAAACTGTGGGGGATAACTGGGCAAGTAGAGTGGGGGGACTCAAACTTCCTTTGTTCAGAGTATGATGGCAGGGATGATCAGGCAGCATATGAAACTGACTGATGGGAAATGGATCATATCCGTAATGGATCGAGGATAGTGACTGGGATGAGGGATACTCAAGCTGGTGTAAAATGGCAGGAGACGACAGACTACTCTGAACAAAGGCGACCGGATTGGGGGCGCTGCCGAGATGATCGATCATAGTGCCAAGAGGCACGGGGGGACTTCTTCACAGGTTAAGGAACTAGAAGAAGTGGGTAAGGAATGGTACTGTCGTGTGGATTTATACGATCCCAGGACAGTTCATGCTCGTGATTGCTTTCAATTTTAAGGAGTCTGAAAGCGATAAGAAGACTTTGAAATAATGGAATGGTACTGTCGTGTGGATTTGTATGAGCCCAGGACAGTTCATGCTCATGGTTGCTTTCAATTTTAGAGAGTCTGAAAGCGATAAGAAGACTCCAGGGGGTTTCTTTTTCGTGTGTTAGTCTCCAAGGCCCAACGAAGCATAAAAGGATGCAATGAAGAACTCTTCTAGCCAGTGTGACTAGAGTATTTCTTTTTCGTAATTAGTCTACCAGGTCTGGAAAAGGGTTAAACTTATACCAGATAGACGCCCTTTCAGGTACTTTAACGAGCATGAAAGGAAGCAAGATTGCTCGGTGATCTTTTCATTGTTTTAGGAGTCAGAAAAGAGCTTAATAGAAACTCCCTAAGTGCCTTTTTCGTAAAGGACTTGTCCGGCCCGAAAAATGGATAAAATTATACCGAACAAAAGGAATGGCCAGGCAAGGAGGAAGTGCTCAATCAAGGAACATTGATGATGACCAAGAACGAGGGTGGGGGGAACACTGATGGGCCTCCTTGCGGGATAATGAATGGTGGAAAAATAACGAAATAATGGCAGTATGACAGGAGTGAATGGCTCATGTAAAAATGTGGAACAATTCGATGGTGGCTGTTGTGGTGCGCAAACCGAGGCAGCAAGGTGTCAGGACACAATGTTGAAACTATACCAAGCGAGAGCAAGAAATGATCTCAAGCATCATCACGAGCTTGGAAAAATGAATCCAGCGATATAAAAAGTGTCAAAAATGGATAACGGCCGATGTGGCACGCAAACCGAGGTGACGGGGGGCATTTTGGAAAAATACCCAAAAAATCTGGGGGTGAGAGCGAGAAATGATCTCAAACATCATCACGGGCTCAGAAAAATGAATCCGATGATATAAAATATATCAAAAAATGGAGAACAACCGAAGTGGCACGCAAACCTGGGCGACAAGGTGTCGGGACACAATGTTGATATTGGTCATGTTGAGAGCGAGAAATGATCTCAAGCATCATCATGGGCACGGAAATATGAATCCTGCAATGCAAATGGTGCGAAAAACGGAGGTCATAAGGACTCCGGAATGGTCAAAGGAAAGAACTATGCGTATCAAATCAAATCAAATATACAAGTGACACGTGACCTCAAAAATGGTTGAGATCGCAAATGTGAAAAAGTGAGCAGGGTGAATGACCTGCCCCCATGCTATGTGCATAGGGTTTGTGATTGTGGATCACATATGTGTTGGTTTGAACAAGGGGGTCATGGACGTGCTGAGATAGACGTGATGGGGAAGGTTCAGAATGGTTGATCATGCCCCCTATCCCAGGGTCGAGGTAATCTATTATGCCCCCGAGCTCAGAGGTGTCAATGCGGTGCTCTATAATAGCAGGGTCAAGACTAGGCATTTTGGTATAGGACCAAGCAAAGACATCACGGAACTCTTGGAAAAGTTTTTTGTACTCTCCAATGTCATGCTCACTGCAGGAGGCTCCTAAGGTAATGATTTCAAGAGCACCGGGTGGGTCAGAGATATCTATGTGGATGACGGGTGAGATGTTGGCCATGTTACCTTCCTCAAAGGCATAGGGAGCAGGAATAGGATCCTTAAACCAGTTGACTTTAGTGGGAAGGAAATCTTTGGACTCAACCGCGAGTTGGGTAGCTGTGGTAGAGGACGATTCTTCTGGGAGGAGTCATGAACGATGGTGCATGTCATCCCAGGGATAATCCAAGGCAGTGAGAGCCTCTAGAATCTCCTCATCATTGTAGAAAGTTTGAGTTCTCAAATCGGTTGAGGAGGGAGTGGTAGTCGAAGAGATCATATAAATGGTATTAATTTCTCCGGATGGGGATGATACCGGGGGGTGGATCTCCTCAATTGTGGGGGGTGTTGTCTCAAGGTCCAAATTATTCATCTCGTAGAGAGCTGCTATGCAATCTGGGAGATCAGGAGAGTGATGTGAGTATTGGTCGTAAATACCGCATATGGCACAAGGGTGATTGGTACGCAGTGATTTATCACGAGGCTTAGGGGTTGGGTTGAGTTCGACAACCAGGATATTGGGGTCATCATCAAGCATTTGCATGTGTTCCTGTAATGCAGGTAACTGTGGACATTGATGAGTTGGATGGCCTAACTCATCACACAACGAGCATTTGGGGGGAGCACGAAACACGGGAGGGGGTTTGACTGCCTTGGGAGGAGGTACAACAGTGTATGGTTGTGGGCCTCTGCCCCCAGTGGGCTTGATAAGAGGAGGGGGATTTGTAGATGTTGAAGGGGTAGCGACACCGGGAGGTGGTTGACTAGTAGTGACAATGGGTTGCACTGGTTGGAGGATGACATTTGGTGTTGCCGGGGGAACAGGAGGCGAAAGATACCACACGGGTAATCCTAAGGTTAACCCAGGGAGGCGGAGGGTAGCCATAACTAGGGCGCTTACTAGTCCCGAGGGAGGGATTAGGAAGGGGATTGTGTGGATGGGTGTAACACCAATGTGACTAGGTACCAATGGTGGTTTAGGTAACAAGGGCGGTTGATTGTTGGGTGTTTGTGTATTGTGGGAAAGAGTAAAAAGGTCCGAGACTTCGGTCGCGGGTGACGGGGGTGGAATGGATTGGAATGTGGATGTCATCGGTGGATCTGAGTAAACTCCAGGTCCCACGGAGGAAACAAATGAGGTAGCGGCACCACTTACAGGTTGTTCAACCATGGGGAGAACAGTTTCGGGTGCAGCGGGGGCATTTGGATCGTAGTAGGTGAGTTGGTCGACCTTGACCACGCGTCCGTCATGGGGAAACATCATGGTACGAAAAACGGATGAGGAAACCGCCTACATGGCATACATGTAGCTGTGGCCAAGTAAGAGGTTATAATCAAGTTGGGCATTGATGACCTTTATGTCAATGAGAACGGTTTTACCAGCCAGCTAGACGAGGACGTTAGCTAATAGGCCTTGGGGTTGAGCCGAACGGTCGTCGTAGGCTCGCAACGCAGTGGTGGACTGCTGGAGAGTAGGGGATCCCAACTTCTGCCAAACGAATGTGGACATAACACATGTAGAGGCACCTTCGTCGATAATGCACTGATAGATGACAAGATTCCGAACGAAAACGAAAACTTGGAATGCTAAAGTAGAAGGCAGGCGTGGTTCGGACTGGTCCAAATTGAATGCCATCAGTTGTGAATCATTTGGGTCAATAGCACCAATGGCGGAAAGCAAAGTCTTGTGCTGTGAAGGACAGTTTTTTAAGACTTCTAACGCGGACATGGCTGCGGGAGATTGGGCTAAGTCATCTACAATGTTGTAATTTGACGCAGCGCGAGCATTGGGGTTATTGTTGATACGGCGAAGTGGGAAACGAGGTGCTCTGGAGGCGCCATCGAGTGGGGCCGGAGGTATACGTAACATCTGATCAGTGGGATGAGCGTTGGTGTTTTTGTCGGCGGGAGGGGCTTCAGGGGTGGAGCCATATTGGTTCCGACGGGTTTAGAGGTTGACATCAGCGGATGACATCATCAACAAGTGGTGAGTACCTGAGTCGAACATGGGTTGATTAGGAGCGGCATAAGTGATCTGATTTTGTGGTGGCGCGTTGCCTTGAGGGGGATCCAACGGCTGAGTGTTCACCACGCCTTGGGTTGGTAAGGGGTTTTGCAACACCAAAGGTTGTTGCTGAGGGGGTGGGGGGTTGGGTGGCACTTGAGGAGCCGCATGTCCTTGGCGATGGGCATCATCAACCCAGAGTTGCCGAGCTCACTCCAAATGTGGGAAAGCATGTGTGTAGTGGCCATAGACCCCGCAAATAGAACAAGGATGGTTTGTTCGCAAATTAGGATTTTTGGCCTGCTTGGGTGGCCGATCAGAGTTTTGGTTGGCAGGTGCCGCGTTATTATTGTCTGGGGGATTAGGAGGTTGACCACCTTGGTCGGGAGGGGGGTTGTTCCCACGGTTACGGCCTTTGCCACGGTTTTGTTGGCCCTGTTGGCGCTGGCTGTTTTGGTTCTGCTGCAGATTTTGTTGGGCGTAGACTTGCCCTTGGGCAGTAGGGGGATTCTGGGGTTGTGCAAGTGCGGGAGAAGGCTACGGTGGATAATAAGTAGGTGGAGGCTGCGCAGGTGCTGAACCTTGTGGGGGTTGCTGATATGTCTGCGGAGCGGGTTGTGGGTTTGCCGCAGGGGCTGCCTGTGGCGGTTAATAAGTAGGTTGGGCTTGTTAGGACACAGGAGCTGGGGTATCCTGTGGATGGTAATACGGTTGAGGTGCAACCGGGGGAGCATAAGCGGGGGACACGTGTCCAAAGCACTGAGGTGGACATGAGGGTCCGTGAGAATGGTGGTGATGTGTCACAAGAGCATATGAATTGGTTGCTTCGGATTGACATGTAGCTCGCGAAAGGTCGGGGCCAGGGCTAGAGCGTGCTATGGAAAAGGGTTGGGGATGCGAGGCAACACAGTCGATGATGCCGTCGGTGGCATGGGATGCCCCCGGCACATCATGCTGGGAGGAATGCCGTGAGGGGCGTCAGGTATAATGGTATAGAGATAACCCGACTGGGTGTATATGAGGTCAAATTGCTGGGCTTTGAGGATGGCCTCTTCTTCAGTTTGGGGTCGTTCGAATGCCACATCCTTGGAAATGACAGGAAGGAGGGATTTTAGAAACCAATCTAGGAAGATACAGTCGTCTAACTTGATTTTGCAGAGGCTGCGGAGTCGACGCCACTCATGAATGTGGTCAGTGATGTGGGTAGCCATGTTCTGTCTGCAAGACAGTAGGATCTCAACTCCCGCGTCATAGCGGACAGGTAACTGAAAGAACCGCAGGAAGGTCGAGGCAAGGGAAGTAAAGGTGGCATGGGTCCCATGGGGCTGCTCGATCTACCACTTAGCTGCAGAGCCAGTGAAGGTGCGCTGTAACAGACGGAGGCGGACAGAGTCGTCCACTATGGAGTTGGAGGAACACCATAGATGGAAGGACATAATATGGTTCTGGGGGTCCTCACCTGCCTTGCCCTCAAACTTAGGGATGTCAGAGGGGAGCTTGGTGGGCATGTGAGGCCATGCAGGGTCGTGTCTGATAGGATCGTTAGTCAGTATAGCTAGGTCAGGAAGGTTGAGGCTAGCCATGAATGGAAAACTCGTAGAAGAATGTGACATACTAGTGGGTTGGACCATGTTGGGGCCAATGCCCCCAAGTGTAGGGGCAGGGTTTGGAAGGTTGCCCCCAAGTGTAGGGACAAACGTGGTATGGGACGATCCTGCACCACCAAGAGTAGTGTGAGTCACTGATGGAGTGGGAATAGGTATTCCAGCTACTGGAATGGGTGCAGTGATCGGAATGGTAGATGTGGGCCCCATCGAGGGCATACCCAAAGGAGGTGTGGTAGCTGGTGTGGTGGTGGATGCTCCACCAATGGTCCCTACAAAGAAAGGGGTGGAATTCACGCCAGCCATGGGGCTGGTTGGTGTAGTGTAAATGGGGTTCTCGGACTCTGCCTCAGAATCAAAGGTAAAATAGGGGGCATCTAGATAGGGTGACGGAGTTCTATGCCGTTGACGAGTGGAGTCAAGTGACAAAGCTCGAGATCTATGATGAGTGGTATCAAGTGATGAAGATCTATGTCTATGACGGGTGGTGTTAAGTGAACCGTGCTACGGGGGCTCGCCCCGAAGGCGTTGAGAATGTCTCGGGGACTCAATGGTGACAAATGGTGTCAAATATCTGGGGGTTGTGTTGAGTGAAAAACAACTCAAAAACCCTAATGCAACCGAGTGTGCAGAAGGAGAGCTCAAAAAAATATGGCACTCAGGCCAACAACCAACTCAAAATACTTATTGCAACAGCTGTGCTACAATAAGTGGAGTATCAACAGAAATGGTCAGAATACCAACAAGCAGCAGGTTTCCTAAAAAATAAAAATAGTGGACTCGCTAGACCAAAAGGAGGTAAGGGAGCATGCAAACACCTAGCTAAATATTATTCTGACTCAACTAGACATATCCTCTGCAAGGTGATGAAATCCAAGTCAGACAATATGGATAGGAGAGCCAAGTGGCTAAAGATATCCCCCTACCGGAAGGGACACCGGGTAGTCAATCCTAAAAGAAAGGAAACTAAGATACCCCATTCATGACACGTCCAGAAAAGGTGAATCTGCCATTTGGTCCTTTTACCGCAGTACCCCCATACAGGAATACCTCGAGAACTGCGAAAGGTAGCCTTCGGTTACTGAATGGATTGCAGTATTCCACTTAGGCCTCCGGAACCAGTCTGGCGACTTCAACCTTCGTAGGGGAGAGGCTCTCTGATAAACTGGTTGTGACCGTGCCAAAAAATACTAGGGGATTTTGGTTCCCTAATGGACAACATCTATGTCTCAAGTGTAAGCAACCGAGGGGTGTTATTTGGATGCCTATCCCCCCGATCCTACCTAACTACAAAAATTCTTATGTGTTCCCCAAGTGGGGTTAGAATGTTGGTTGTGTTAAGTAGTTTTTTAAGGCTCACTTGAATTAGGTGACAGAGTGTGTGCGTGTGAGATGATGAACCCAAATAAAAGTGCCACAAGGGGGGCAACTTTCTAACTAGCAATAACAAGACAGAAATTAAACTTTGAAAAGCAAAATTTTCTCTTTTTCAAGTAAAATGCTGAAATTTTAAAAAACGATTCTGTAAATGGAACAGAACTAAAACTACAGAAAAGGCTATAAGGAAGTATGGCTGCAGGTGGCACAGATGGCTGTGCAGGTGCAGAAAATAGTGCAGCAAAGTGCTGGGTTCAAAGCAGGGAAAAACGTGCAGAAAGCAGACCGCGGGTCTGTGGCAAATATCGGCGGTCGGACCGTGGGAAACAGAGCAACAGTTGTGGACAGGTTGCGGGTTTTTGGCCGACAGAGGCAGTCGGACCGCAGGAAACAGGTAAAAAGCCACAAGCGGGTTGCAGGAAAAAGGCCGAAAGTCGCAGTCGGGTTGCAGAAAAATGGCTGCAAGCCGCAGTCGGGACGCGGGAAAAACGCCGAAAGGCGTCGGCGGGCTGCAGGAAAAAGGCCGAAAGCCGCAGGCGGGACGCAGGAAAAACGTTGATAGGTGCTAACGGGTTGCGGGAAAATGGCCGAAAGCCGCATGCGGGACGCAGGAAAAGGGTTAATAGCCGCAGTCGGACCGTCCCAAACAGGGTAATAGCCGCGGTCGGATCACAGGTAACAGCCTTGAATCCGCCGGCAGGTCGCCGGAAACAGTCTGAAAGCCGCGGTCGGGTCGCAGGTAAATGCCTGAAAGACGCGGTCGAGATGCAACTTCGGTGGTAAAAGACGCGGTTTACGGCAGCCGAAAGGAAAAGACAAGAAAAAACTATAACCAGAAATTCAAACCAAGGGGAGTCGCCAAAACTGTAGCTAGGGTTTTCACCCTAGCTTGTGCAAATGAGCACCTACTAAGGAGAATGGACTCCTTAGTAGCAGTTCAATAAACAGTAAATTAAAATGCTAAAACAATATAAATTCTAAACTAGCATGAGCATTAAGAAACATAACAGAACATGGAATATAAATGGTTTTCTTTTGTCTTAAAATTGTACCTCAAGTGTAGAGGTTGGTGAAGTTCTTGCAATGGTCCAAGAGGGTTGCTCCAAACTCCAACTTTGCTCCTTCTCTTTCTCCAATGGTGGAAATGGGCCAAAAGGGGCACTCAATGGTGAAAGTAGCTCAAGGGTGAGCTAGGGTTTCAAGAGTGATTTTAGCAGAGTAAGGGTGTACTTGATTGTGGATATGAAATGAGGGGTCTCCATCACCTATTTATAGGTTTTTGGTGGTGGAGTGCTGGCCCATGGTTTTGGGAACCATATGGTTTAGGTCAGTTGTATAGGGTTTTTTCCTCCTTTTTCCTCTTTTTCCTCTTTTTTCATATTTTGTATTCCCTTTTTAAAGGGTTTTTGCTATTTCGGAGGAATTTTGGGGGGAAAAAGGGTTTTTTAGCCTTTTTGAGGCTTTTTTGATGGTTTTGTGGCCTTTTGGAGGCTTTTTAGGCTTTTTGGGGGCTTTTTAATGGGATTTTAGGGTTCTGAAGGTAAATATGGTAGGAAATATGGACAAATGAGTCATGTGATGGGTAGATGAGGTAGTGAGCACTTTTTGGGTGTTAACAGGATCCACTAGCTCACTCTAAGAAGCATTAAACTTATTCTAGTTGGTGATCATAGGTGTGGCCATTGGCCTACAATCCTCCTTCTAAAATCTCCTCAACATGTCTACTGCATACTTTATTTTCTTGAGGAAAATATGACCAAGCTCCTACCAAACCTCCAATCCCAAAGAATAATGCATCATCCCAATATACTTCATCTGATATTATAAAGCAAGGTCTCTCTTGCACCGTGCAATGAGTCTCTTTGTACCTGTAATGAAAAAATAATCAACATAGAGCAGAAGAATGAGTGGATCATCACCCACCACAATGAAGTATAGGTTCGGATCTTCCTCACTCTTCTTAAATCCATCTGCATCAAGTAAGAATCTATTCTCGAGTACCATGCTCTAGAAGATTGCTTCAATCCGTACAAAGTTTTCTTCAAACTGCAAACATGAGAATCTCTCCCATGTATCTCAAATCCCTTTGGATACTCAACATACACCTCCTCTTGTATAAGCCCATTTAGAAATGCATTCTTTACATCCGTCTGGTGGATCTTCCAACCCATTTCCTCTACAATGAATATCACTACATTGATCGAAGAGTATCAAGCAACTGGTGCAAAGGTCTCAGCATAGTCAACTCCCTTTATTTCTGAGAAACCCCACGCCACAAATCGATCTTTTTAATTCTTGATGCTGCCATCAAGAGTATGCTTGATCTTATAGATCCACCGAGAAGTCACAAATGACTTCCCTTCCAGTCTCGGGACCAATTCACACACATCAATATTCATGATGGAATGGTACTCTTCCATCATGGCATCTCTCCACACCTAATGCTCTGTAGACTCCTCAAAAGTGGAAGCCTCCAACTCATGAAGACTAATCACCATATCCATGTAATTGTGAAATCTCTCTGGAACTGTGCTCTCCCAAATCTCTCTCTTGGGATTCCCCACTGATTCATGAGCTTCCCTCAAGGTGTCTTGAATCCATTTTGTCTTCCTCTTTCCTAATGTAGTATTTGATGGGGGGTGAATTCTCCTCCTCATCCATATCTATTGATTGTCCTAAAGAAGTAGACCCAATGGTTTGTGACCCTATGTCCGATGCAAAAATAGGTGAACTAGTAGCCGGTGAACCATGTGAAACAGTAACTAGTGAACCTGTAACCCAAGAACCTGAACCTGTACTCGATGAACCTGTAGACTGTGTCCCTGAACTTGAAGCACCTGAAACTTGTGGACCAGTCACCCCAGATACATGTGACCCAATACTCGATGCAACTGGACTTTTTCAACTGCTCACCGGAGGTTTGGAATCATGTTTCCCCCTTGTTTTGACTACTAAGACGTCTATAAGGCATGCTACTTCTCAAATATCACCTCCCTCCTCACAAAAAATCTCCTCTGTGAAGGAATATATATGTGGTAGGCCTTCGAAGTCTCATCATACCCCACAAAAATTCCCTTTTTTATGTGGGATCTAACTTTGTCTTCTTCTCTGAAGGGACATGAGAGTAATTCAAACAACCAAATATACGAAAAATGGCCAACCTCAAGCCTTCTCCCTATAAACGCCTCCTCAGGAATCATGCACCGCAGGGATCTATGGGGAATCTTGTTCTGAATGTATACAACAATACTACAAGCCTCGACCCAAAGAAAGAAAGGTGAATTCTGATCATGAAGCATCGCTCATGCTACACCCACAATGGACCTGTTGTTCCTTTCAACAACCCCATTATGATGTGGGGTATACAGAACTGTCAACTGTATCCTAATCCCCTCCTGTGCACAAAAAGCATTGAAAGCAGTGGAGGTATACTGATCCCCATTATCTGAACACAATACCTAAATCCTCGCCCTGTTTGGTTCTCCATGAGATATTTAAAATCTTGGAACCTCCGTAAGACTTCTTCCTAATTCTTGCTCTTCAAAACGTAAATCCAGGCCTTCTGTAATATCCCGATTTTGACCCTGTTGCATTAAAATTGTAAATGATGTAAATATCGTTATTAAATCATGGCGAGGAGCTCAAGGACAAGGCATCGCCATTGATTTAGCGTTTTTATGTATTGGCAATTAAAAATAGATGCCTATGGTTCTTGTGCTAGATAGGCACAATGTAAATTCAGACATCATGTAAATACAAATTTTAATGAAATGCCCGCAACTAGCTATGCAAATGCAACAAAAGATGGGGGCATGATTTTACAAGGAATAGGGAGGGAAATTATTCAAACCTTTGAGCCAATGGTGTTAATCCATGTGTCAATGAGAAAACCCATAAACCCTCAATTACCCATTTTGGCTTATGCACCCAATCATTTAATTCTTCCAAGAGTTGGTTGACGCAGTTAATGCCTTGGGAATGGAGAGGTATGGCAGCCAATTTCGTGTATGGGCAAGCCATCAACCTGGGAAATCGTATTTTGTCTTCTTGGGCAAGAAAACACCCACGAAATGGTGCCCAAATCCATTCTTGACCCATGGCCTTTGCTCTCACACGCAGTCTAAACTAGCTAGGATTTCCCCATCACGTTTTTCATCATTTTCCTGCATTTTTCCATGGCTGGGAGCTCGTTTTGTGTTACACAGTGGCTGGGAGAGGAAGACCATGATTTGGGGCTGTTATGGAGGTCGTTTTTTCCATGGAATGTCCATGGATGTTTTTCTGAGAACGGATTTGGATTCCGAGGGTTGTTTCCTCATTTAGCTTTTCGTTTTTGGCTGCCCACGTTTTTCTGAAATTGGTAGAAACCCCATTTTGGGCATCTCGCTGTAAAAACGTTTTTTTCATGCCCAACACTTGTACTTTTGCTGTTTTGTGCATCCCTGTTTTAGTTTGAATTGTGAGCAAGAAGTTAGGAGTGGAAGTGGACCTAAGTTGGCTTGATAAGCCTAGTGGGGAAAATAACCTCTCAATAAAATCAAAAGGGCTGGCTACCCTTTTATGCACACCTTGAACAACACTGAATTGGAAGGTATGGCCTAAGGGATTGTGTAGTAGTGAAGGGAATACTTCCTTGAGTCAGTTGTGTAGGAATTGTGGGGAACCAAGCTAGATAGATCTTGTAGAGGTATCCATAGCTATGTGGTTGAGCTCACTAGCTTAGCAGTTCTTCCTTTCCATTACCTAGCAGCCTGATAAACCTAACTGTTGACTGGCTTGGCTGATTTTGGTGTATATTTGGCTATGTGTGAGTCTGTTGTTCCCTTTTCCTAGTAGAAATCATGCCCAACTCGGGGGTGGCAGTTGTATTAAGAGATTGATAAGCACAATTGGCCTATGGTTGGGGTGGAACGTTGCAGTTGCATAGCTGGTTGCTCGGGACTACTTTGTTTTAAGATAAGTACTCTCATGTGTTAAATTCTGCAATGTATTTATTTAATGTCTGTCATGAAAATGGTTGAATGTATGTTAGATATGTAGATGATTTTAATTCCACTGTGTTTAATTACAATATGCATATGTATATGTCTTTTATTATCAATGAGTTTTACTTAATGGATATGGGGCTAGATGCCCGGATTTAGTGTCATGTTCTCTCCCTTGCTTGGTCTGATGGGAGGGGACTTGACACCTTCCTCGAGAATTCATCAATGAATGTGACATAATACTTAAAACCAGTCAATGAAACGTTGGATCACATAAATAAGAGTGAATCAAATCAAGTACCCCTATAGATCTATTGTCACTACTTGGAAAAGTAGTCTTGGTGTACTTTCCAATATCACACCCCCTACACACCTCACTCTGCTCCATGATAAACTTAGGCAACCCAATCACCATATATCTCAATATCCTCAAAGCTGGATGATGAAAGTGATCCATCCTCCCATGCCATAACTGACATATATATCACAACCGCTACTATTGATATGTGCCAAGGCATGAAGGGGATGAAATAAGAGCTTGTACAGTTTCCCACATCTAAAACCAATCACAATACATGTATAATCTCTAGATCCCTTAATATGAACATGTACATACCCATCTAGTAAGTACAGTCAAAATCCCCTATCCTCAATCATGAAAACTGATATCAATTTCTTCATCAACCTAGGGACATACAAGACATCCTTCATAGTCATGAACTCTCCAAAATCCCTCTAAAGGTAATATACCTACATCTAATTTCCTTGACAGTAGTGTCATGTCCCATCACAACTTCCAGATCCAAACCAGTCTCAGTGAACTCAGTGAAAATATCACATACACCTATCATATGGATGGATTCCCCACCATCAATGTACCAAGTGCTAGTGGTAGATACACTCAACGAATTTCCAACCAATAGGGAACACTCTCTCTCATGATCTCCCTATGTGTTGGTAATGAATTATCTCTCTGAATGACCAACAAATAGGGAATACTATTTCTTGAACCTCACTTCATACTCATCAACCTCTGTTGAATCTATTGTATACTTCTTCTTCTTCTTGTTTGGACATTGTCCAATATAATGCCCAAATGTCTGACAAGAAAAGCACTTGTCTTTCCTCATGTCTTTATTCTAATCACCCTGCTACTTAGCCCCACCCTTGGGACCCTTCTTGGAATTATTCTTCTATCCTTTAGCTGTCAAATCCACACTCTCCTAAACTTCGTTAAATTTCAATAAAGTCCCCTACACATATACTCTCCAAGTCTCCTCCTAAATGAAATTATCCCAAAGACGATCCCATGAAGGCATATTATCTATGGCTGCAATAGCCTCCATAAAAAAATCCTATGGATTGGACACATGATTCAAGGTTATCCTCAATAGCTCATTGCCAACACATTATCCCCAACTGCACCTAATTGATATCTCGCCAGAGTGATTCTAGTAAGGTAAGATGCAACATTTTCAGATTTGGCCATTTTGATGCATTTAAGTTTCTCTCTCAAAACCAGCTTATTGTTCTCATTGGAACTGCGGTACATTTTGGTTAAGGAATCGCACATTTGATAAGCATTGTCATTACCAGTCATGTGTGCAATCACATGGTCCTTGATTGCATCAAGAATAATTCTCTTAGCCTTGATGTTATAGGATTTTCATAGGCTTCCTTCGTTGTTGCATCTATAGGTATCATCATGGGATTGGCTTGAGTGTTGTACACAATGTCCCATAACTCATTCTCCTGTAGAAACAAAGTAATCCTAGCTTTCCACATACTAAAATTACCAAACCCATCCGGTCTGGCCTCCACCCTCAACCCGATATCCATCTCACTGAAAATGCAAGTCCAAATCTTCCTAGAGAAGAAAAGTAGCGCTCCCTGTTGGAGCGGGTTTTGGACCTATCTTAGAAGTTGCGCACCAGAGATAGATCATGGGACAACTTAACAATTGGACCAAAACCACACAAAAGGTAGAAGTTAGTTAGAATTTATTTAGGTGTTTTTCCAATTTGTAACAGGATCAGCCTAGGTTGTGATGTATAAATATGTAAGGTTTTTAAGGGTTAGATGAGTCTTTTTAGCTAAGCATGTGCGACTTATGCTAAGGAAGTATTGCTCATGAAAACTATTCTATTGTATGTTCATGATTCTTTGTTATGTTGTATAATGATGGGTATTTGAAGTCTGTCATAGAGAATGGTCATGCACTACACAAGTTATGTACGACTGCCCCATTGATAATAAGAATGAGTAAACCCGTTTGCAATATTTACACTTATAATTGAATGTGATTAATGCTTGTGTTTGATGTGTACATGGAGGCTATGATATGTTTCTCTCTTGAATATTTATCTTGAGTAAGGCATGTTATATTGCACATCAAATGAATGAATGGTATATCTATTAGATGAGTGTTCACTTCCCTTCAACAATGCAGAAACTTGGTTTCTACAGTTCCCCTAGATACCTCAAGTGAGACTTTTATTACTTGCAGGTGTTGCCAAAAGGGCCAGTGCATTAGGTTTTTTTGGTGATATTTATGATGAGGGTTTCTTCCCACGAACCAACAAATGGTTCCGTTGCTGAGTCGCAATAAAAAAAGATTCAAAGAAATTGTAATGTAGAGAGCCATGGTGCCACCAGAGCCATGGTGTCTATCCTATAATCTTCTTTGAAGGAAACCTATGTTTGGTTTATAACCAAGACAAACAACCAATGTAATTAGGTAAATTTAAGTCTATGTGGATTGGACCATATATCGTTACTTGTGTGTTGGAAAAAGTCATGTATGAATCAATTGATTATGAGGGTAATAAGTTGGTAATGAATTAATTGATTAGGGTAATAAGTTGGTTGGGTAATCCTCATATGGATTGTTAGCTCTACCCCACAAGTCATAGCATAAGGGTGGTACATCCGATAATCATGGCATCTATAAGTAATGCTCGAACCATATATGGTGGGCCTTAGGCATTCCACGTCATACAACGTCATATTAAATATAATCAATTCAACATTATTTAAATAATATCCAAGATTCAAATTAACCGTAGTCCAAATTGGTCGTTGCATTCCACACCTGGGTTTCTGATTGAGATCCACGATTGCAATATGGATGGTGTGGAATACTGGGTTATAGAAGGATGCGGTTCAGGCGTTTACAAACTTCTTTTGCCCAATCGCATGGTTCTTGATACATGCAACGGCATTTGTTTTTGTCGTGCAATAGACGATCATTCAGAGCATTCCCGGCACCGGGAATTGGAGAGTCCTCCCTGATCCTCCTGTATATCGTTTCGGTTTCAATGCAATGGCTTTCGATTCTTCCACTAGGCGTTGCACTCGGGTGCTTGGCCATGATTATATCGAAGCTGGTTATGCTACTAGAAGAATGGAGATCAGGGTTCAAAATTGAACATGTCACAACACATCAAAGGGCTCTTAGCACCTCCCAGAAGTGTTGTAAAAAAATTGCACGTAAAAAAAAATTATAATTTTTAATTTTGACATTTTATGAGAAAGAGCAATGATTATGTTAAAATTGCATAAGAAGTGCTAAGTTTCAAACTGTCGTCAAATATTTTTTATTCACTATTCAATTCCCATGTGTTGCTCGCATTAAATGTGTCATGAAATGTAATAAAAACTATTAAATACATGTGTCATGAAATGTAATAAAAACTATTAAATACATTGTTATGAACTTATCTTCCACTATTCTCATATCTAATCTCAACAAGTTTTGAGATTTATTTGTTTCTTGATTTCTTTAATAACAAAAGGAAAAACTTGATAGGTTAGCGACTAATCGAGCTTAATTTATTTTACTCAGGCTCACATCTGAATTTATGAGTCTCCATTACTGAGCATATCATAGTGATACATGATACACCTGGGTTGCCTTTTGTTCACATTAAATTGCTTAATTCATGATCTTCATGACAATTTTGAGCATGAAAAATTTTTAGTTGTAGTCTCGACTCCGAGTCAGTTCAACTGTTGTACCTACATACACTACAATTCTTTGTATAAATGGAATTCCCATGAAGAGGATCAAGTGGGCTTTGGATTCAAAAATGATTTATTTGGCTTCTTGTTATTTTGTTAGTCTTGAATAAAACTCTTCTTCAATTGTATTTATATCTACCTAAGTTACTTTCTATTGATCATACCATTGAACGAGTTATTTTCTCTCTATTAATTTCTGAACATGGAATGTGTTGATGAAGGGTTTTGTATCACTTCAAGGCAATTCCTTGAGGCAGCCTGTCATGTCAAGACACAATGCTTTGCTCACCCGTTAATATTAGTCTCTACCCCATCACCATTACAAGAAAAGAATGGTTGCGTCGCGCCGGAATTTCCTTTATAAACCACCAAATTACTCACCAGGATAGATGTTCACGACTTACTATACACGCATTCATTTAACTAATCGGTTGTTCTTCAATTAATCGCGGCATTTTCGTAGTAGGTGTTTCTTATAGGGAATAGCCCATGATTCCCACTAATGCTAATAAGAAGTATTTCCCCACTTCTATAAATACATTTCAGCAACACTAAATCACCCCACCAAAGAACAATAAATCCAAATGTCGAAAATTAAAAAATTGAAAATGGGTAAATGTTATATAAGAATGAATATATCTGCCTTAGAAGGAATGTGCAGGCAGAGTTGGGAGTGGAGAGAGGTATCTTAGAGGGAGACATGTGTAATCGAAAATGATATTTTGAATAAAATATCAGGTTGCAAAGTCTGGGGCGAGGTATGGTCATCCAAATATCTGAGCGTTTATACGATATTATAAAGGTTCAAGTCTAGATATTAGAAACCCAGATCCGTACTTTCATTTAATTTGAAGTAAAAATACCTGATAAATGGATGCATGGGTTCCGAGACAGGTTTTCAAGTATACTTGGGGTTTTCACCATTAGTTCCACCACACAAAGGGTTTCAAAGAATGAATTTTTGAATTGGTATTGGTTAATTAGAAAGAAAAGAAAGGAAAACATGATTAGGTTCAAGTGCCCTAGATTCCTAAGCTAGGCATAAACTATTTATAAGCAAAGATTCCCGAGTTGGACACCAATGATTTCTAAGCAAGGATTCAATGTAGATATGTATCTTCCCTCCAATTTTTTTTTTTATCAGTGTGTTTGTTATTGAAATAATGTTTCTTGTAGATGTGATAATTATGGATTTATTGAAAATATAATATTCTATTTAGCAAATTTTTTGATAAAATGTGTAATTAATTTATTATTGTCAAAATGAAATGTGAATTTTTTTGAAGCTTTTCATCCTAGAAGTGCGCCACGGATATATACTCTTCAAACTGAAATTAAGGCCCACCCTTCAAATTCGAACCCTGATGAAGATGTGTATTTATGATTCAGAATCTAATGCATGGACTGCACTTTCCATGATTGTCCCCTGCCGTATTTATTCCAGAGGAAAGTTTTACTGGTATTCGAATTGGAGCTATAGCATCGTAGCATTCAATATCGCTGACGGGCATTGGACAGAAATCCCAGTGCCGGAGGGATGCAGTTGGGATTCAGATTCTGTTCGCGTGTGGAAGTTGAATGAAGCTGCAGAAAGATATGAAATTGGGTGTGAGTTCAAGAATCCGAACGTTCCGATAATTCTTTTCGCGATGAGCAGCAATGGGTTGATGATGGTAAGAGATTGGCCGTAAGGGAATCTGTCCATCATATTCAACTCCAACGGGAAATCGGTCGTCCACAACATCACATTACCACGAAATCGCAGGTCTCTAAAGTCAGCCTTCGCCTTCGAATCCAACAACTTTTGGTGGCCATAGTCTACAGTGATCCTGCATATCTCAAATTTCTGGTTGTTATTTTTATTATTTAGGATGATTGTCATGCAGGTTATAAATCCTTAGATATGAGTGTTTTAGTTGAATTTTATTGCATAAACAGGTGCTCTACAGTCCAGTATGGGGAGATATTGTAAAGTGTGTGATGTAACAAAAGAATTAAAAAAATTCATGTAGGCTTATAAAATAAAAAAATTATGGAAAATATTTAAAAAAAATTCATGTTGGTTTATAAAATAAAATATATAAATGTTCCTTTATAAAATAAAAACTTAAAACTTAAATCTTGATCTATCAAGCAAGAGATCAAATTTCTTGAGTTTAAATTTAAAAAAAGAAATACACCTCAAAAAATTGGATCCCTCTCGATGCCTTACGGGGTTAAGATGGATCTATGCTCGTGTAAATGCATATGATGTCAGCGTAAATAAATAAAAAAGATTAAATTATATTGATCTTACTTTAAATTTAGATATATAAAGCACTCAATCAATTATTTTGATATATATATATATATATATATATATATTTTATGTGTAAAATTTTTAAGGTAAAGTTGTTTTACACTTTAAGAAATTGGATCCTTCCCATTGCTTGATAGATCCGCGTTTAAAGTCAATCAATGCTCGTCTTTAAAGATTTATTGTGTAACTTATTTGACTTATCTATGTTGAAGTTGTACTACATATTTAAATTATTTAAATTTGATGTACATGATGTATAATCTGATTTATTATGTTATTTGAAACCTTCGGTTCATAACATCATGATTCTTTCTTTTCTTTATATACAAGAATCCTTTCGGAAAAAGTGACCATTCACCATTAAGTTTCCTTGAGAGTTGCCGTATCTTTTTGTAAGAAAGAATGAAAGTTACAAACTATGATTAGTATAATCGACCACTCTCTTAACAATTCTTCACATTCACTAGCAGGAATATCACTATGCATTAGAGATAACATAATGATACTGTGATATCTATTTATAGTTATAGTTTCACTTGTTTGGGAAAACCATGGAGCCAACAGATTACAAGAATATATTGGTTGTTGAATTCCATAACTTATATTTAAATTATCCACCAATGGACCATAAGCTTGAGAAGTGTTGTGCATTGTTTATGAAAACCTAAATATTTTTCGCAAGATTTTAAATGTTTTTGGTTTATTTGCACTACTATTTCTAGTTAATGGAAGCCAATTGTTTCTATATGATTCTATTTAACAGTAACAATCCTAACCTAGCACGGGTTCAGGTATTTTGCAACATGAGTAATCCAAAAATATAATTCCCTTGTTTGTTCAAGCTAATGCTTCAAAGTCCCTTCACTCTTTGGGAATGGAAACACAGTAGTCGAAAGTAAAGTTCTATTGATTATGAGATAAATGTTATAGGATGGAACAACAAATGTTAAAGAAAAAACTAAATGCTACAAAGATAAAGCTATTCTACAATGTGATGGACATTTTAATAGTTCCTTTTACTAACCATAAGGTCATGGTATGGTGGTGAAGGAGTTCAACATTACAAAATGAACAATATAACTATTGAATTGAAAACTATAAAATTAGTCACAACAGATCTATTGAACAAGTAAATCAATCACAATGATGTAAAACAAATTGAAGTAAAAACTGTGCAAGAGAGATGCATCAGTGCTTTATAATCCAGAATGGTAGAATTACAATACAATCCTGTCACAATGAGTGAGCAATTCAAACTAGCCAAGGAGGTCATTCGAATGTCTGCATGGTGCAGCTTGGCTCCAACTAGGAGTCCATCTCATCAATCAGTGGTGGTCATCAATGCACAAGTAACTGTCAGCCAGGTGTCAAACTGAGTCTAACTGAGTGTAATAAGTGTAACTGATGGTAAGTGGCACTAAAATAGTGATGGAGGATTAGTGGAGGGCACATGAGCGCTTAACTGCACTCAGAAATGTCAGTCATGTCTCGTCGGAGTGATAACATCAGTTATGGGTCAATCGGAGGTAACTCGGAGTGATAACTGAAGTGTAACTGGACTGGTAGGTGAGAAAGGTGCCCTTCTGCAGTGGAAGGTGAGAAGTGGGTGCATGACAGGCTAGGAGGGCTAAATCTGAGTGGTAAGTAGCTCTCGAGTGCTGGGAGACTAGGGACTAGGTGCTGGAGGCATCAAACTGGTGATTGGGCAGTATACGGGTGCGTGCAATGCATGCAAAGTACATAACTGAATGATGAGATATCCTAACACCCCCCCTCAAGCTATACTATGATGTAAAAAATAAAATGTAGGGCCCTGGTTACTGAGACCAAAGGTCACCCCAATACAATAATAATCCAAATAAATAACAATCCATGAACCGAGGAAATGGAGAAAACCTCATGGGAAAACCCCCCCTCAAAATGGACCGTAACACACCAAAAGATTTAACTGCCCCAAACTCAAGTAGATATGTCTGGAGGTATCTTACTCTTGGGAGTAAATGGATCATGCTCCAAAAACATGTGCTTCAATTCTCCATCAGTGGATGCAAGCAAATGTGGAGACTTTATGAACTTGCACTTCATACCGAAAATGGTGAGAACAAATCTGAAAATATGAGGATGATCCTGGAACCTGTGATTCGAACCAAGTGAGGTAGGAATAGCTCCAATTGGATCAAATAGATCTTGAAACTTGAACTTCTTATTAGTGGAAGTTAAATAAGCTCCAATATTTGACAAATGGTTTCTTGAGATCTCCTTTGAACCAACAGGGGTGAGATCAAAACCAAAATCAGCAAAAATTGCATAAGAATTGAACTCAAGTGAATGATAGTGCTCTTCATCTTCAGTAAAACTCTGAGAAACTGTGCAACTGATAGAACATAAGTTTATAGAAGGCATGCAATCAAGGAGGGTGAATGCTTCACCTCCAAAATTAGATTTTACCTCCAAAACATCAAGTAGGTCATTATTCTGCATGCCTTCAAACTCATGTGAAAGAGAGGATTCAAGAACCTCTTCGGAATCTAGAGTATGCGCTGGTTTATCTTGCTTAGAATTCGAAATAGAAGACATTGAGAGAGTGAGTTTTGAATCTACATTTTCTTCTTCATCTTGAACAATTGTTGAGGCCAAGACATGATCGGAAAGAACACATAAGGAGATCTCACTAGGCTTGTTCTCCAAAAGGCTAGCTTGATTCTCTTCTTCCTGCTTTCCAAATTCTCTGTCAAGTTGGACCCATAGGTCAATTGGATTTTCAGCAGTATGACTGAGGTAGTGCATACAAGGATACATAGAAAGACATATTGCTCCAAAATCTCTGTCACAATCATTGAGCCAATCATTCTCCTCTTCATCTGAATCAAAATCTCTTGTATTACCAATGCACATATCAAAAAGACATTGTCTCTTCAAGAATGCAATCATCTTTGGTTTCCATTCATCATAGTTGAATGGAGTAAGAATATTTTGTGAAGAAGAAGTCTCCATCTCTGCATTAGCAAATGCAAATGGAGGAAGTAAGAAACCTGCAAATCACACACAAACAATAACCATTAGGTCGAACAATCCACCCTTTTAGAGTTGCATCACACCTGGGATTGGAGATCAAGGAGGATTGAATGATCCAATGTATCAAATCCAGGAAATCTGTGGAAAACGCGGGCTTCTGGAGTGGATTGGAGAGTATTTTTCAGCCTTGCATGCACATGAGCGAATGCACATGAGATTTTGCATGCCAAAACTTCAATAATTTTGAGCAAATTCACTCAAATATTCATGTAGAACACATGTAGGAGAGAGATCTTGTCCCTGCAATGGCTCTGATACCATGTAAAATTAGTCACAACAGATCTATTGAACAAGTAAATCAATCACAATGATGTAAAACAAATTGGAGTAAAAACTGTGCAAGAGAGATGCACCAGTGCTCTATAATCCAGAATGGTAGAATTACAATACAATCCTGTCATAATGAGTGAGCAATTCGAATTAGCCAAGGAGGTCATTCGAATGTCTGCATGGTGTAGCTTAGCTCCAACTAGGAGTCCATCTCATCAATCAGTGGTGGTCATCAATTCACAAGTAACTGTCAGCCAGGTGTCAAACTGAGTCTAACTGAGTGTAATTGATGGTAAGTGGCACTAAAATAGGGATGAAGGCTTAGTGGAGGGTGCATGAGGACTTAACTGCACTCAGAACTATCAGTCATGTCTCATCGGAGGTCAATCGGAGTGATAACATTAGTTATGGGTCAATCGGAGGTAACTCGGAGTGATAACTGAAGTGTAACTGGACTGGTAGGTGAGAAAGGCACCCTTTTGCAGTGGAAGGTGAGAAGTGGGCACATGACAAGCTAGGAGGGATAAATCTGAGTGGTAAGTAGCTCCCGAGTGCTCAGCGACTAGGGACTAGGTGCTGGAGGCATCAAACTGGTGACTAGGAAGCATGCAAAGTACATAACTGAATGATGAGATATCCTAACAAAAACATGACTTATTCCTTAGTTACTCCCTTGAGATGTTGGTATGAGGAATTATTAAACACACTACAACTAAATAAAAATACAATCTAATATATACACAATAAAGTGTGTTAATTAAAAATCTCTTAAAGTGGGACCTCTCTTAAAGAGGACTAATGAATCATTGTAAAAGGTCTTAGCTCAATCAAAGGAACATAACTTCATTTCATCAACAAAACATTTCCAAGTTGCAATTTCTAATTTGTAACTTCTATACTTCTAGCCCTGACTATGTGGAATATTTTGAGAATCTTCCCTAACCCAAGTTGTAATCTAGTGTATCAATAATGGGGATTTCTTGGATCCTTTAAGATTTCTAGGGAGTTCCAAGGCTCGACACGACTAATCTTACCTCTAGAATCACCATCTTCCTTGCACCACATATATGACATTTTCGTGGGCGACTAAGGAAATGGATTCTAGGGCAAACTATCCTTATTCATTGGCTAGGTTGATGGCTTGTTGTAAGGATTTCATAGGTTGAAGTTCTCCTTGATCAACCAACTTGATCGGCTATTGTACATCATAGGTTTATATTCCTCTTTTCTTGGGTTGAAGATTTGTTGAAAGTGGATGTTCACAAGACCATTATATATCTTGGTTGGGCTATAGTAGTGGGGCTAGTATACAAGCCCTAGTACCTGATGAACAATTACCACCTATAATATAGATCCTTTAATGGCCTTATCTCTATATAAATCCCATGGAATTGAAGAGATTATGTAGCCTATTCATGACCTTTAATCTATAAGTGTTGTGAATATTTAATTAATATTATTAATAGATTATTAGGTTATTAGTGAAAGGTCGTAACCCTTCGTTATGATTGCTCAAGCCTTATAAAAGGCCATCTTATTGTAATTTTATAATCACCATCTTATATATTATTCTATTTATCATCCAATATGAAAGTCGGATTTGACTCTTAACTCCTTAACCGGACACGGTTAACTCCGCAACCGGATACGGTTGTTGTATTTGGTACCAGAGCTTTCGCTCCTCCTCCCCTCGGAGCTCGAATTCAGATCCTCATTCCACTCTTCCACAACCCTTCTCAGCTTCCATCTCTCCCCGTCACACTACTCTCATTCCCTTTGTCCAACTCTATCCTTATTGCGCATACCCTTCTTCCCCCTACATGCTCCTTCCATACGCCCACCACTCCTCCCACGCCTGCAAACACCCATCACTGTCACGCCACCCTCTACCACCTACGTGCTCCCTCTAAACTCCCTCCCTCTCGCTGCATCGCCACATATCTACACCTACACACCACCCTGCTCTGCCGCAGGTCGCCCGCCTGCTTACCCTTCATTCCCTCCCTCCTCCATAGCTACGACTCCCATAGCTCCACTTCCCTTCGCTCACCTCTCGGCTATCATCCCTCTGCCTGCTATTACTTCCCATCACCAGCGCAGCCTCCGCTGCCTCTCCACCTTCCCCCGCAGTTCCCGCTCCATCTCCTGCTCCACGGTTTCTCATTTGTTCTCTCGCCACTCTCCATCCTTCATTCATTTCCCACGCCATCCTCCCATGTTTCTCTTCCACCCGCCCTGTGGTATCCTTCACCATTACTCCCACACTTCCCTCCTACCACGCCGATCCATCAACCTACACCCTGCGTTAGCCACTTCATTGTGCCTCAACATCTCTGGCACCCTCTACCACGCCCTCACTCTTCTACCCTCCCACATTCTACCTCCGCTACTCCCCTCACTCTATGTGCCTCTCTTCCATTTTCCCTCAGCGTCCCTTCTCCCACAACTCACATTCCCCACACCGTTGCAACTCCTATCCCCGTCTATCTTCATTCGACCTCTTGTCTGTCATTCAACTCGCCTTCCATGCAAAAACTCTAATTTTAAACTATTTTAAATAGTTTAAAATTAAAATATTTCAAATAATTTTTAATAAATATTAATATTATTAATAATAAATTTTATTAATAATAATATTATTAATATTATTTAGAAAAAAATTATAATAAATACATATAATATTATTATTATTTACAAATAATTATTATTATTATTTATAAATAATAATAATTATTATTATATTGCTTTTATTACGTATTATTATCTTGATTTCATTAATAATAAATAATCATTATTATTAATTAATCAAGTTCTACAGAAATCACCGGGAAAACTTTTACATTATCCATGAGGTCAATTACGGAACAACTGAATTTGATTCTTGATGCACAAATGAGGAAGATGGACAAGATGTTTGATCGTATGGAACAATCAATGGTAAAAGCTACTCAAAAAGCTATTAACAATGCCTTCAATAAAGTAGGCCAGCAAGGGAGATCAAAGGATTCTCAAGACAAGGACTCAGAACCTAAATCTAAATATGACTTCCAACCTAAATCTAAATCTAACTTTCAAAGACCGGAAGAAAAACCAGATAAAGAACATAAAAATGACGAAAATGAGGAAGATACAGAAAAACATTATGGCAACCAAGATGAGATTAATAATATTAATCAAGATAATAAACAAGACAAGGATACATAATATCATAGTGATGACGAAAATAACAATTATATATATGATAAAGATGGAGATGATATTGACCAAGTTTGCGAGAAGAGCCAAGCCCTTGTTGTTGACAATAACGATGATCAATGCAACAATAAGGGATGGATCTCACAGTGTACAAAAGAAATCAAATCAGAGAAATCAAATGTTTCATATTTAAAATATACCTTGACTATCCTCTCACCTCAAAAGAACATCAGTGAGAACAACTATAAGATTAATCAAACACAAGATAAGATTGGCATCAAGTCTGTCAAGTCTCTCTAGTTGACGACAAGAAGAGTTGAAATCTACAACCAAGCAAGCGGTAAAAGCATAAATGAAACTTCACCAATTATATATTTAATGCATATTACAAAGCGAAAGAAACAAAATGAAGTAATGGTCATAATCAAAATTGCGTGTCTCGCATCATTGGTTCGACATAGAGCCAAGATAAAAGATGACATCCTCAAAATTCAACTTTTAGGACAAAGCTTTCCTTAACGAGAAGGCAATGTTATGAATATTTAATTATTCTATTTAGTAGTAAACTAGGATATTTTGGATAGTCATGACCATTAGTAAACAGTTACTAGGAGGCCTATAAAATCTAGGCCCAACATTCATTGTAACCATCCATTCATATTTTATCAATATATATATTTATCTTATTGAAGATGGAGCATCTTCCCCCTTAGTATTCGGATACGAATTCTCCCTTACACTTGGATACGCTTCCACGCTATTCTCATCCTTCTTCACACCATATCTCACGCCTCCCTCTGCATATCTCCAGCGCCTCCACTACGTCCACCCCTCTGCGTCCACCCACCTGCTCGCTTCCCCATTGAGCCACTTGCGCACAGCTTGACTGCGTGCTCCTCACCACCATTCTGCACCTGCTCCTCCTCCTTGCATCCTCTCTCGATCCTCCACTACTGCAACTACACCCTCGTTGCAGCTCCCTCACCACCATTTTGACTCCGCTCACGCTTCCTCCACATTCACTCCCTCCACATCAAACCCTGGCACACTCCCGTCAGGCCACACATCCATCCTCGTAAACCTAATTTTTAATAAAAATTAAATATTATATTAATATTGTTATATTAATATTTAATTTTAATAAAAGTCACAATCAAAAAGAAAATAAAAATAAAAATATTTAAATATAATAATAATTATATTTATTTATTTTACCCATTAATTATAATAATTATTTTCCTTACAATAGTTATTATTAATTAAATTCTACCAAAAGTGGGCCCAAATATTCACCTCCCCACACCCGATCCAAGACCATGGCGGAATTAAAAGACAAACTTGAGAAATTGGAAAATGACATCAAGGCCCTCGTTGCCAACCAAAAAAAATTCAGAGAAGAAACGAAAAATAACAAGGCACTTAAGAAAGGAATTAAAGAAGATGTTGTTCTAGTACTAGGAAGAAAACTTGATGACAAAGTAGACATCATGCACGAGAAACAAAAAGAGTAAGATAACAAGATGTGTGCGATGGCACAGAACATAAGCACCATGGCACAGAACTTGAGCATGATGACACAGACCCAGAATACCATAATGGAAATGTTACAAAAACTAAGGTCTAATACAAACCATATCAGTAACTCAGATGTGTTGGACCACTATGTCAACAAAAATGAGAGTAACAAAATTGATTGAGACAATAAACAAGACAAGGAAACTAAATATCATAGGGATGACCAAAATACCAATAATATTTTTGATAAAGATGAGCTCGACCAAGATCATAATGAGAGTCAAGCCAGTATCATTGACAATAAGGATGATCCATACAATGAAAAAAGATGGATCCTACAATATGCAAAGGAATCCAATTCAAAGGAATCAGATAACATAGATTCATCTTCTACCTTAACTCTTCTACCACCCTGGAGAAACCTAAATGTAACACTATCAGGTGACTTTGAGTATGAGAAGCCTCACGAAATTCCACTTCTCGAGATAACTCGTAAGGATAATAAAATGAAAACATTACGTGATGACATCGTAAATATCGTAGGACAAGCGACTTCTAAAACAAGGCTTGATATGGTCAGTCACAAAAATACTCCTCATATTCATGTACAAGGAAAATGGGATAACAATAATAAATGTAATGGAGTACAAATTCAAGTTACAAATGAAAGGAAGATGGCAAACTATTGCGTAAATACCAAGCATATACCTAATACCAGTTCTAAAAAAGACATAAAGGAAGTAATGACATTGTTTCAACACAAAACGAGAATGAAAAGACGACAACAATAATCTAAGCTTTGAGGACAAAGCTTTCCTAAGGGGAAGGCAATGCTGTGAATATTTAATTAATATTATTAATAGATTATTAGGTTATTAGTGAAAGGTCGTAACCCTTCGTTATTGTAATTTTATAATCACCATCTTATATAGTATTCTATTTATCATCCAATATGAAACTTAGATTCGAATCTTAACTCCTTAACTGGACACGGTTAACTCCGCAACCGGATACGGTTGTTGTAATAAGTTGAATAAATGTTGGTGAAATACATTTAATATTAATGAGACAGTTACATTTTATAACAATATTGTAAACCTCACTTGATATCCTCACAAACTATTTTAAATATGATCAATTTCTAAGTTTTTCATATATATTTTTTTGTAAGTAAGCTCTGGAACCTTCTATTACTTAAAAATAGAATAATAGTACAAAGATACAATTACAAATGAGCGTGCCCCACCTCGTGCCACACTGGCGACCCCGAGGGTGTTCGACAATTCAGAATAAGATCTTACAAAGAGGCATAAGAAATGGCCTCGCAAAACCAGATATAAACATAAATCCTCAAGATGGACAGGGTTTGCATAGAAAATAACAAAGCCGTAGGCTAGGACCAGAGAGCCATCATTAATCTTTAGGTAGAAACACCCCTCATTCACAACATGGGCATCAAAACATAATGAATTCTTGCAAAACAACCAAAGACTCATGCCTGGTAGCCCTCAAAACATAGAAGCTGAAAAAACCAATGGTTGCACCGAAAAAAAGGGAACTGGGAGCCTAGATAATGACTGCCTCAAAACGGAACAAACAAAGCTAACATCACCATAACGTCGCTTACTGGACCAAGGCACAGAATATAACTGCCGCATGAAAGGAGAAGAACAACAAAAACCACAAAAGCAAACCTCCATAGTTGATCACGGAGCCGGGTGCTCCCCCCTTGAAGACACAAGTTTCGCTCGCAGGACTTCCTTGGGGGTATCCATATACTCTTTAAGTGCAGACTTGAGCAGTTGGACTCCGATCGAGTTGGTTTGCCTCCCGCAAGCCCTGAGCCAACTGATATATAACTTGCATATTGCAGGCAAGGAGAATCCTTACTGCCCAGAATGGGTGGGCGACCAAATTTCTTCCTAGGTGGGCCTCGTACCCTCTCAGAAGATCAACTTCTCTAAATGTGATCTAGGCCTCAATATTTGCCCGGGTTTCAACGAGATACTAAGCACCCCAGTTAAAAGGCTGAGGCTCGGAAGGATCCATCTCTAGAGGAGGCTGCTGAGAAGAACCTTCACTAGAGAAGCGACTATCCCCCCCAAGACTTGACAAGCCTCCTCCCCTATTGGAGCCTCTGCGACTATTAGCTCTCATACGGGGGGCCATGATTTCTAGAGTCACAACAGTGGGAAAATAGAGGATCACATGGGAATTACACCAACTTTCAGAGTACTAATTACGCATTTGGATAATACCCACAATATGGCTTCTTTTTATAGGAATTTCCCTAGAGAGCCAAGAGATGGCCTAGCCAAAGTTCGAAGGAGTGACAGAAAATCCCACACAGACGATGGGATTACTGATCATGGCGTTGTACAAGTTGTTGATCTCCTAATCTGCACTGCGGGCCATTTTGAATGCTTGAACCTTAAAGTGACTGTACTTTCGCACCAGCGTAATGCAACCTTCTTTATTATCTGGAGCATGGAGACAGTTAAGTGATAATAATGCCAACTGCCAAATTAAAACCATAAAGATAATGGGAGAGGCCAAACGTGTCGATAAGGAAGATTACACACTCCAACTGCTAAGAGTATGACGTCTCGGGGCATTTGGCTGATCGTGCTCCGTATCAATCCTATCAACCACCTCATCCTACGCTGTTGCATCTATACTACCCACTCTGGCATGATGGGAGTTAGTGGGATCCCCCATGTTCGTCTCATGAGCTGGCGCCAATTCCCGCCATTGAACGTTATCATTACCATCCTCACGGTTCTCCCTACTGACAGTGAAAGCACTACCAGCTGTCCCAAAGGAAACGAAGGGGGGAATAGAGACATGGTTCAAGGTCGCTAGGATATCAGTGGGGAGCCGGCTGGCACCCTGACGTATCCTTTCCATGTGTCCCTTCTCCATGCAACCCACCACGTGGTCTAAATATTCACAGGCCAGTTCTATGCATCTCCTTCGCAGGGAGACATCCTCCATTTCCGCTAACCTTGCTAAGGCATCCCCCACCCTATTACCTTTCCTGCGGACATGCATAAATTGAATGGCCAGATGGGAGTTCAGTAATCTTCTAAGAGCCAGAAGCCGGCTCTCCCATTTCCAATTGAGGGAGATTTTGGCTACGTCCGAGCCATACTGAATATGTTTTGTCACAGATATGATGATGAGGGAGTCTCCTTCCACCTCCAGTAGAGTCCACCCATGTTGAAGACCCCATCTAACACCACTGACCAAACCTTCCATCTCCGCTACATTGTTGGTATTTTCTCCCAGATCACCTTAGAAAATACTTATGATGGTACTAGCGTCATTTCTAATGACTCCGCCATATCAAGCTGGGCCAAGGTTCCCTTTCGCGGCACTATCAAAGTTGAGCTTGAATGCACCCTCCAGCGGGAATTTCCAACATTCAGGGATTTGAGGAGGAGCAGCCACACTTTGAGGACAATGAATACTAGCTGGTATGTTGAAAATTCCCCAGTCATTAAGAATTTGACGCTCGGCACTATCCATTTTCTTAGCATCATGATTCCACTGATTGAGAGCTAGCATCTCCGTTAGGTGTTTTTCCAGCTGGCTCCAGATGGTTTCAATGGTGCGCTTTTTGTTTTCAAAGATACGTTGATTTCTTTCTTTCCACAGTTCCTAGACCACGAAGCCTGGAAATAGCTCCCAAATCCTGTTCACAATTTCATTTTTGAATGCTTTAGGGGGCCAGTTGGAAATGGAAAGGTCTGGCCTGTCCCGAACCCTGGCCATCTTACAGAATTGCTCGGCACCTTTCTCCCATAGATAGGAGGCAATCGAGCACGAATCAAGGAGGTGGTTTAAAGTCTCAGCTTCTATTGCACACATTGAGCATATAGAGGGTCCTATGAATCCCTGGTGTTGTAGATTCTCCCATGTGAGGATGTGCCTGTGTAACAGAAGCCAACTAAAAGATGCGATTTTGGGCCACCAATTTCCTTTCCAAATCTTTTTCCACTTATCCTCGATCTCCATTCTATGTGTCTCAATATACAACCCCATGGCTTCTTTGATATTAAATTTGCCAGTGTTCTTATACCCCCATCTTACCTTGTTCGAGCCCTCCATCCTGGGTATCCTTCATTTACATAGCTCCTCATAGAAGCTATCTAAATTCTCATCGGGAGCAAGAGATTGCCACCACTCTTTGGATTTCCAAGTCCTGAAATGGGCATCGACCGAGGTGGCCTCCCAAAAATCCTTTACTCGCTCTAGAGGGCCATTTTGGAGATAAAGAAGGAGGTCCGGGATGCCTTCAAGATTCGCTAAGCATGGAAATTGCTGCCAGGCATCTCTAGTGAATAGGGTCATGGCTCCATCTCTGATTTCCCAAAAAATATGCTTTTGGATGTGTTAGTGACCAAACAAATGCAATGATGTCAAAGCAGTAGTGCCTAAGAGGTTACAAGTATTGTAGATCATTCCTTTGTTAAATCATATGGCGCACAAAGCTAGATATGGAGCAAGGATCAGGTGCCAGATCGTTAATTGTCTGAATGAGTGATAGTTGCAGGGTTTGCAAGCTCGTTATCAGCAGATTGATGTCTCCCTCTTACCACATCTCATCACAGAGCACGGTTCTTAGTTTGAAAGTTTGTACAGGAAGAAGAATATGCGCAGCTATCTGTGATTGAAGATAGCTTAGCTTTTGGAACATTTGACAAGTGAAGGGATCAAGTTGCCTGCAAATCGAGTCACGAAGAAGTTCAAGTTTTGAGAGATCAGGTGTATTCATGGGTTCTCCCCGGAAGCAAGGCTATAGAAGAGAAGGAGTTCTTTTCTACCCACTTGGCTCTATTCTACAGAATAGAGCGGCTCATCTTGGCTACTGTTCCTCTTTCAAAATATAGTCAAGTTCCAAGTATTGTGACAGATAAGAACAACAAGTTATTATTTGAAATGCAGAAAAAAGTTGATAGAATTTGTGGAAACTACTCTGGATCTTTTTGTATCTCTAAAAAGATATTTGTATCAGCTAATTGGAAAACGCAGATGAATGTATGATTTTCGACAATGAAGACCCTACTCAGGATACAAAATCCCCAAAGGAGCAAAATTGAAGATCAGAAAGATGGAAGGAAATGCATTTTTGCAAATTCGAAAATTAAATTGAAAACAGAGCTTTCGGTGGCTTAGGCAATATTTCACAATTATTATTAGCCACCGAAAGCAGAGCTTACAGGTTCGAATTTTGGCTCTTTAGCCATCGAAAGAGCAGAGAAAGGAAGAATGACATCATTTTGCACAGATCTAAGTGTTGTCATTCCAAAGAGGATGAGGATGGTTTCTAAGTGAAGATTATAATTAATAAGATCTGTTTCAAGATGCTGTTCCAATTTTGAAGGTGCGAGCAAGGTGGAAAATGAAGATTCCTGTCTATTTTTGGTAAAAGAATGATCTGTCCTCCAGGTGGCATTTTCGACATGATTCATCAGCCTTTGGAGGTTTGCTGCAGCTGTCGAAGATATAAGGACCAGCAAGATGGAGGATGCCCCCTTAAATAAGATTCTTTCCTACTTTTCATGAAACTGTTTTGACTGTCTATTCTTAGCAAATTCGATCCAGTTTTTTAGGATTTTGAAACTGTTTTGTAAAGGCTATAAAGCCTGAGATTTCTGTAGAAGAAAGGGAGGTCAACTTTGGAGATGATACTTGGCCTGTACTCCTGAACTTCTCATAGCATATCATAAATATAAGCTTCTTTTTCCTATTATTTTCAGTTTCACCTTTGTTCAATCTATGCTTGTAATTGAATGATTTATTTCATGTCTTGAGCTGATCTAGTGTCTAAGAACTGTCATCTTTTCATTACACTGATTAACTGAGCTTTATAAGTATTTCTTTGATTATAATATTGGTCATTCATATATCTGTCTTATGTATGTTTCTGTTGAGATTATAAGTTCTGTCCATCCATATACTTTATTCAAATCCTTTGAATAGAGTGGGTTAAAAGCCTTGTCCATTGAATATGTCTATGCATGATTTAATTGAGTAAAGCTTGTGTTGATCATTCCATCTTGATCCAATTATCCATCTATCATCGAGAAAATCATTAATTTACCAGGCATCTTTGAGCTACAACCTAGAAGAGTTTGCTGGAGAGCTAACAAATTGGCGTTGTTGCCGGGGAGAGGAGATTGAAGCTCAACTTCCTTGGGAGAACGACATAGACCCAACTTTGATGATAGAAAAATCCTGGACACTCATTTGGTTGTAATCATCTATCTGGCGACTCCATGAAGGACAGATTCAGTGGCGACTCCACAATATTTAGATGTCAAAAGCATTCGCTGCTCTTTTGTCTTGGAGGTTTGCACCTCTCAACATCTCTTCAGTTCCTGGTTTCCCACATCCAGTACTTGATATATCATAATGGGGATATTTTTTGCCTATCTTCAAAGAGAGCAAAGAAGACAATCCTGCAGAATGCCTCCTCAAGTTTCATGAATGCATGGATCTATTAGATCTGCAGCATGAAGATGTTCGTATGAAGATGTTCATGTATTCATTGTATGGTGATGCACATCAGTGGTATGGTTATTTACCTCCTTCTATCATTTCATCATTGAAGGATTTTCACAGAGCATTGCAAAAAGTATTTTTCAGATGAGTTTGCATTTGGTAATTGCTGTGATGAAAATGAATTACATCATAAGGTTGAAGATGTAAATAGAGATAGATCTCTCCCTCACAATATGCAGTAGCCCTTCAATGATCTTCAAGATGATACAATTTCCCATAAATATGAATTAGAAATAGATAATAAAGGAGCTGAAGGTTCTCCTACTAACAATATTTCTGATTTTCATCAAGCTGACAAGTTAGTTTCTTTAGTTACGAATCATGGGGATCAATTTTCTGTTGATCAAAAGTTCATTGAAATCAGTAAGGATAGCTCTCAGTTTCCAGGTTTGCAGATCAAGGGAAGCTGCAGTTACCATGAGAAACAAGATTTTCAGGAACCATCTAATCTCCAACTAGAACATCAGGAGGACTCTCTTTCTCCTTATGTATCTTTTGTTTCAAATTTTGATGGAAACGCCGATAATGATGATGAAGAAGGTGATATTTTTCCAAATCTGTTTCAAGATCATATTGCTGATAATTGTATGCAAGAATCTTCATCTCTGTTATTAGAATTTGATCCGAATATCCCCATATTTGACAAATATAGTGATGAGGAGGAATATTTTAAAGTTTATGAGGGTTTGTTGACTAATGAAATCTCATCTAGTTCTACTCTTCATCAAAGAGTTGATCAGAAATGTATGTATGTTACGACTGATGATAGTTGTGGGTCTGTTTTTCAAAATTCCAATAAAGATCTTTCTAGTTTTGATATATCTGCCAAAGAGGTCATTATTGGAGAGAGTAGTCAGCATTTTCTTCATGATACATCTTTTAAGACTCATTTTTCACTGGATCATTATCAAGAAAATGATATAGAAGATGAAGAACATGTATTTTCTTCTCTCTTAAAAATTGTTAGTTGTAATAGGCCAACACATCATAGAGATGAATTCAAATCACAGGGATATAGCCAAAGGGAGCTGAGAAGTTCAGATCAGTATTCGATTATGCAGGTTTCTCCGACAGAGGTCAAGCAGTGTACATTCAACATTGAGATAAGGGAAGGCAGCTAGCAGCAACATTTCAGTTTACAGTTGGAACAACAGCTTAAAGAGGTATATCTTGGTGAATTTAATGACCCTATTACAAATTATTTGGAATCCATGAGCAACATAAATATCAAAATATTTTTGTCAAACGAAGAATAGTTCTGTCATCTTTTCAAATTATATTTATGCATGACATGGCTTCCATTATTTTTTGGGTCAAGATCAAGAACAAGTTCAACAAATCGGTTTCTGATATGGCTTCATTAAAAACATGGGTTTACTTGATTAAGCATCAGTTAAATGATTAGAAGTAGGAGTAGGTGTGTGAATAAGCTCTTCATATGAGCAGGTAGATCATGTTCAATTGTTGATTTCCAAAATAAGCAGAGCAGGCTGTAGGCAGGCTACAGATTTGCAGATATCAATTGCACAGGTATTGAGAGTTTGGTTTCACCAGACAGATGAATCCATAGCCCAACAGATAAGGCGACTGGAACTACTAGGTTCTTGAAACCTCACAGGGAGGCTTTCATCCCCGAGTAGGAGCCAGATGTTAGTGACCAAACAAATGCATTGATGTCAAAGCAGTAGTGCCTAAGAGGTTACAGGTATTGTAGATTGTTCCTTTGTTAACTCATATGGCATGCAAAGCCAGATCTGGAGCAAGGATCGGGTTCCAGATCATTAATTGTCTGAATGAGTGATAGCTGCAGGGTTTGCAAGCTTGTTATCAGCAGATTGATGTCTCCCTCTTACCACATCTCATCACAGAGCTCGGTTCTTAGTTTGCAAGTTTGTACTGGAAGAAGAATGTATGCGCAACTGTCTGTGATTGAAGATAGCTTAGCCTTTGGAACATTTGAAAAGTGAAGGCATCAAGCCACCTGCAAATCGAGCCACGAAGAAGTTCAAGTTTTGAGAGATCGGGTGTATTCATGGGTTCACCCTGGAAGCAAGGCTGCAAAAGAGAAGGAGTTATTTTCTACCCACTTGGCTCTATTCTACAGAATAGAGCAGCTCATCTTGGCTACTGTTCCTCTTTCAAAAGATAGTCAAGCTCCAAGTATTGTGATAGATAAGAACAACAAGTTATTATTTGAAATGCAAAAAAAGTTGGCAGAATTCGTGGAAACTACTTTGGATCTTTTTGTATTTCTAAAAAGATATATGTATCAGCTAATTGGAAAACGCATATGAATGTATGATTTTCAACAATGAAGACCCTGCTCAGGCTACAAAAGCCCCAAAGGAGAAAAACCAAAGATCGGAAAGATGAAAGGAAATGCATTCTTGCAAATTTGAAAATTAAATTGAAAACAGAGCTTTCGGTGGCTTACGCAATATTTCACAATTATTATTAGCCACCGAAAGCAGAGCTTACAGGTTCGAATTTTGGCTCTTTAGCCACCGAAAGAGCAGAGAAAGGTAGAATGACATCTTTTTGCACAGATCTAAGTGTTGTCATTCCAAAGAGGATGAGGATGGTTTCTAAGTGAAGATTATAATTAATAAGATTTGTTTCAAGATGTTGTTCCAATTTTGAAGGTGCCAGCAAGGTGGAAAATGAAGCTTCTTGTCTATTTTTGGTAAAAGAATGATCTGTCCTCGAGGTGGCATTTTCAACCTGATTCATCAGCCTTTGGAGGTTTCCTGCTGCTGTCGAAGATATGAAGACTAGCAAGATGGAGGATGCCCTTAAATAGGATTCTTTCCTACTTTTCATGAAACTGTTTTGACTGTCTATTCTTAGCAAATTCGATCCAGTTTTTCTGGATTTTGAAACTGTTTTATAAAGGCTATAAAGCCTGATATTTTTGTAGAAGAAAGGGAGATCAACTTTGGAGATGATACTTGGCTTGTACTCCCGAACTTCTCATAGCATATCATAAATATAAGCTTCTTTTGCCTATTATGTTCAGTTTCACCTTTTTCCATTCTATGCTTATAATTGAATGATTTATTTCATGTCTTGAGCTGATCTAGTGTCTGAGAACTGTCATCTTTTCATTACACTAATTAACTGAGCTTTACAAGTATTTCTTTGATTATAATATTGGCCATTCATATATCTGTCTTATGTATGTTTCTGCTGAGAATATAAGTTCTGTCCATCCATATACTTTATACAAATCCTCTGAATAGAGTGGGTTAAAAGCTTTTTCCATTGAATATGTCTATGCATGCTTTGATTGAGTAAAACTTGTGTTGATCATTCCATCTTGATCCAATTATCCATCCATCATCGAGAAAATCATTAAGTTACCAGGCATCTTCGAGCTACAACCTAGAAGAGTTTCCTGGAGAGCTAACAGGATGAGTCCTCAATTTTCTTGAGTAGCTTTCCAAATGTTCGATCCTGGAGAGTCAACTTCGAATCGGATTAGTTGTTGTTTGGGCCATTGGAGGGCATATTTAAGATGCCAAAATCTGCCCCAAGGTTCATCGCTATGAGTTATCCACCTCCACCAAATCTTAGCCCCCATAATCTTGTTGATACTGATCGGGTCCCGGAGTCCTAAACCCCCTGCACCTTTAGGTTTGCATAGAGTATTCCATTCAACCAAATCCCATTTCCTATGCCCATCCTTGCCACCCCACAGGAAATTCCTTTGGATGGAGCGGATTTGCTTAAGGACAGAATTGGGGGCCACCAAGAAAGAGAACAAATATAGCGACATCGCCTGTAGCACTGATTTAACCAAGATGAAGTGACTAGGGAGATTCAGGGCCCTGAAGGTCCAGTAGCCAAGCTTTTGTTTAAGATTATCCAACAAATCCTTCCAGGAAATCTGGCGAATAGTAGACTCGGCAAGGGGAGCACCCAGGTACTTAGAAGGAAAGAAACCTCCCGAGAATCCAAGAATCCTGAGGATATTTCTTCTGGTTATCCTCAGGGTGTGAAAGAAATAAACCTGGGATTTCTCACTGTTAATATCCAAACCGCTTGCTAGGAGGAAGGTATCCATCCCTTTCTTCACCCCTATGGATTCCTGAATATTGGAGGGACCCATAAGCATGGTGTCGTCTAGAAATTGCTGGTGGGTTTGGGGTTCCAACCCCTCGCAGAGAGTGAGCCCTCGAATCTGACCATCACTTTGAAAAGCATTAAGCATGTTCCCCAAACCTTCAGTAATGATGTTGAAGAGGAAGGGCGATAGAGGGTCCCCTTGCCGAATTCCTCGAGAGGCTCGGAAAGGCGCAGACAGAGTTCCATTGACCAGGATCGAGAAGAAGGCAGAAGAAACTAGACTCATTACCCAATTAGTCAACTCCCTAGTGAAGCCAAAGTTTCTAAGCACCTTTGCAAGAAATTGCCAATTCAGTCTATCATAAACCTTAGAGAGATCGAGCTTTAGCATCATACCTGGGATTTTTTCCTTTTTTAGAGAATGGATTGTTTCATGCACTAGGATTATACCATCCATAATATAACGGCCTTCCATGAAACCCGCTTGCTCAGGGGAAATAAGGAGTGGGAGCAGAGGGTGGAGTCTGTTGGCAATTACCTTAGTTATGATCTTATAGATGACATTACACAGGACAATTGGTCTAAACTTCCCCGGGTCTTCCATGCCTGTTTCTTTTGGTATGAGCATGAGGAAAGTAACGTTGAGAGCTTTTAGAATAGAACCAATTTTCCTAGAGTCCTCAACAATAGCCAACACTTCTTCTTTTAACCAGTTCTAGCATGAGTGGAAGAAGTTCTTGGTAAATCCATCTAGACCAGGGGCTTTGTCCTCTGCCATTTGTTTGACCATTTCCTCCAATTCCTCCATTTCTATGGGTTTCATCAGCATGAGGTTGTAGTCATTCAAAAGTACCCACGAGATGAACTACAGGACCTAGGCTTGGGCTTCCTACCTGTCAATGTCTGGTTCTTCAAGGAGGTCAACAAAGAATTCATTTAGGGTAGCCTCCATATCTCCTTGGGTTTCATCATGGGTGCCATCATCTTTCTTTAGATGCACCACGCGGTTCCCATGCTGATGTTGGATGGCTGCTTTATGGAAAAACATGGTATTGCGTTCCCCCTCTTGCAGCCAACGGTTTCATGATTTCTATTTCCAGAGGATTTATTTCTATTGCTCTCTGGTGTTGAAATAGTTCATAAGGAGCTTCTCCTCCTTTCTAATATCCTCAGTGAATCCCTGAGAGATGCCTCTCTGCTAGAATTCTTGCATCTTCTTATCCAACTGTGTTTTTTCTTGGAAAATGTTCCCAAAAGCTTCCAGGTTCCAATGCTTAATTTTACCTTTTAGGATTTTCAGTTTTTCTTGGAATTGGTGCATTAACGTACCTTGGATGTAAGGAATCTATGACCACCACTATTGAAGTTTCTCCAGGAAATATTTGTGGAGCAGCCAAAACTATTCAAACCTGAAGGGTCTTCGTAGATGCTCCCCCACCCTTGACCATTCCATACTGATTGACTAGTGATATGAGCTCACCGACAGAAGTACAACCATTGTTAGCTCCCCACTAGCCAACATGATTGGTTTTGTAACCAGAAAGCCAATCAGCAAGCGATGCTCCTGTCCCTCGACCTTTTGTTGTTCCAGGTGTACATGCTATTCGTGGTTCTTATATCCACCAACTCCAGAGCTTCAATGACTTCATTGAAGTCATCATTGATGGGATACAGTTGGTGGGTTCCTCCTTTTTCATCTAGAGTACGAATCAGATTGAAATCCCCCCATAAGCCAAGGAGCAGAGCCTACCAGCTCCTTTAAAGAAAGCAAGAAATTCAAGGAGGGTTTAATATTAGCTATAGAGGGCCCATAGATGTTGGAGATGAAACCCCGAGTATTTGTACCAAGCACATGGAATGCGGCCGAAAGGGAATAGTTAGAGGTAAAGAATCCGGAGAGAGAGACCTCCCCTGGGTTCCAAAGAATACCCATCCCCTCGCCGCCCCTCTAGCATCCGAAGCCATGACCTCGCATTTGAACCAAACTTTCCTTCCAATTACTTTGAGCTCCTCGGTTGAGCATTTGGTTTCTTGGAGAAACAAGACCATGGGTTTTTCTAACGCGATTTTTCTTTTTAGAAGACAAATCTTCTATAGGATTTTGCATCCCCATATGTTCCAGGTTGTGATTCGCATTAAATCACTGCTTGGGGATGGTGGCAAGGGATGCGACAATGGTAGGGTATTGTCCTGACGTGACCATCTTTGAGCCTACCAATTGGATCCTCTGCGCATTGTTGTGTCTCCCTCGTTTCTCTTTTCTGCATTTCTTTCTCCCATCCATTTCCTTAAGGGAGTCTGAGGATATCCCCAGGTAATTGATATGCTTTGTCTTGAGAATATCCTTTTCCAACAGGGAAACTTGTTTGTGCATGAGGGGATCCAGGTCTTTTGCAAATATGGATGCCTCCAAGCCCTCCAAATCCAATCCTTCAAATTCCATTTCTTCCACTTCCTCCTCCTGGGGGCACGCTTCCGCCATAACTAATTCTTTGTTCGTTCTACTTAATGGAAGCTAGTTGTTTATATAGGATTCTATTTTACAGTAAAAATACTATCCTAGCATGGGTTCAGGTATTTTGCAACATGAGTAATCCAAGAATATAATTCCCCTATTTTTTCAAGCTAATGCTTCAAAGTTCCTTCACTCTTTTGAAATGGAAACACAGTAGTCGTCAAAAGTAAAGTACTATTGATTAAGAAATAAATGTTATAGGATGGAACAACAAATGTTAAAGAAAAAACTAAATACTACAAAGATCAATCTATTCTACAATGTGATGGGCATTTTAATAGTTCCTTTTACTAACCATGAGGTCATGGTATGATGGTGAAGGAGTAAACATTACAAAATGAACAATATAAGTCTTGCATTGACAACATGAGTGATTCCTTAGTTACTCAAGAACATAAGATGTTGGTATGAGGAATTATTAAACACTACACTTGTGGCATTTGATGAACAACAAAGTGGGGTACCAATTGCAAGGTTTTTGGCATCACGAAATATATCAGAAGATATTGCGCCATGGTTGGAGCAGCTGATGCATAGGTTTTACCAAATCCATCCTAATTGGAAAGTTAATTCCTTCATGGTTGATGATGCATTGGTTGAAATTGCCACTTTGAGGTAACAACAATACTGTCATGCTACAATATATCTTGCATTTATTCTAAGAATTTCACACTTAAATGCACTAAATATGGCATGAGGATCATAGGGTGTGATGTGATCTTGTGTGTTTGGCATGTATGGAGGGTGTGGAAAAACAATTGGAAACCTTGAAGAAAAAATTGTTTACTGCACCAATTTTAGTATTTCCATATTGGAAGAAGGATTTCCAAGTCCATGTAGATGCATCATCTATAGTGTTGGGTGCAGTTCTAGCTCATCCAAAAGAAGGAGATTTGGATTATCCCATTGATTTTTCCAACAAAAAATTGGCAACTACGAAACATAATTAGGATTCTATAGAGTGCGAGGGACTCATAATGGTGTATGCACTATAGAAGTTTAGGCACTACTTGTTGGGATCTCAAATTAAGATGTACACAGATCACTCTATGTACATCTTAAGTTTCATGTAGGATTGCTTGGAAGGTTGTAGATGAAGAAGAACCATATCAGTTACGTGAAAATGGCGCTCAGAATGGTGCTGATCAACGTGTTCGTTTAGTCGAATTCTTTCCATGTGAAGATTGTCCTGCAGAATGAGAAGAATCTAATCGTGGTTTCTAAGAACCGAGTCAATTTCTTGAACTGGGGAACTACTGAGGGTGTATGGAAGAATAAATGGCGGTGCCTGTCCATAGACTGCTTCATATGGTGTCATTTTAGATGTGGTATTGTACCACCAGAGTGCTTTAAGGAAATCCATAGAAATACTTGTCCAAATCTCTGTAGGGATGAGAAAGGGTTCGAGCAGTCCCCGAAGGAGTGTCATTTCATGCTTGTTCACCTGGAAAGTATCAAAGACAGCCACCATCTGTTGAATTGTCATTTTTAGTCCCTGCCAAAATAAGTTACATTGTTCCCGTTCATATGGTTTGAGGAACCCAGAGTGCCCTGCCGATGGAGAAGCATGGAGTTCATATAAGGGATAGCCTTGTTGATCAGATTGCAACCAATGTGGAGCAGGTAGAGAAATAGCTATAAGAGAAACTAGGTAATCAAGTGTGTGAGAAGGAGCATCTTCCACCAGATTGTCCTTACCCTTCTTGTAAGTGATCGCATAGGAAGAACCCATGAGTTGGATAACCCATTTCAGGTGTGCTGGGGAGGAGACCCATTGTTCCAGGAAATTTTCCAGACTCTGTAGATTAGTCTTGATGCAAAAATAATTCCCTAATAGGGATGGCTGCCACTTCTGTACTGCATGCAAAATAGCCATCAGTTCCTTCTGAGATGTAGATGCGGCTAAATTCTTATCGAAAAGGTCTCTTGAAGGTGGCAAGCCCACTGGTTCAGCAAAGACACCTGCATATCTATCCAAGAAAGTAGTGGAGACCGTAGACGGGTGCATCTGAATGGAATGGAGCTGAGCGATGACACCATGTGAATTCTTCTTAAGGCTCTTTTCCTGGCGATGTGAACTGATGATGCGAAGAGACCCTGGTTGTAAGCCTGTAAATTTGTGTTGTTTCCCATTGACTGAAAACGACATCCAAATTTCAGCAAAATCCCATAAAATGGGGCCAAGAGTGCGTAACCATTGAATGCCCAAAACCACATCACATCTACCTAAGGACAAGGCAAACATGTCATAGCGCATGTTATAATCTTCCAGAGAGATACACACATTGTGACACTTCCCCTTGCAAGGTAAGGTACCCCCAATGGAAACCATGACTTCAAAGTTGGAGCAAGGATGGACAAAACAATCAGCCTGTTTGGCAATCTGAGGGTCAATGAAGTTATGAGTGCTACCAGAATCAATGAGTATGGTAAGAGGGAGCTTCTTGAAGTAACCCCTGGCCCACATTGTTTGTGGGGTGGTGATGCTGGTTACAGCATGGAGAGAGATATTTGGTGGGTCGTCCTGAGATGGGGGGTCAACAGGTGGGTGCTGAATGTCGACATGATAAGCTATTGTATCTGGAGATTCTTCACCAAGTTTAGAGGTAGGTGGAGAATCCACATCCAAGAGATAGAGCTTTCTCTCAACACATCTATGTCCCCGAGTGAATTTATGATCACAATTATAACAAAGCCCTTTTTCTCGGTGTCCCCATATCTCTGTTTCAGACAAATGCTTGATAGGAGTTGGTCGAGGATCTAGCGTGATGGGAGGTCGTTGGGAACCCATATTTATGAAGGGAACAAAGGTGTGTTTGGAGCATTTTTGGGATGCGATCTTGTCCTCTGCCAACTTAGCCAACCATAGAACTTCCATCATTGTGTTGGGACAGAACATTTTGACCTATGAGCGGATTTCATCCTTGGGACCACTGATAAAACAAATCTTGTAGAATTCATCAGACAATCCTTCTATGTGATTAGCCAGTTTCTCAAATTCTGTTTGATACTCTCTCACTGTGCCAATCTGGTGAAGTTTAGTGAGTGCTCCTATGAATTCATCAAAAGCACTATTACCAAATCATTGCAAAAGGAGTTTTCAAAAATCTGTCCAGTTTGGCTCGTGATGAGCTTTGATGTACCAATGGTACCATTGAAGGGATTCCTGTTCCAAATGAAAGGATGCAAATGGAACTTTCTGGACATCAAAATTATCATGCAGACTGAAATATTGTTATGCCTGGTATATCCATCTAGTCGAATCGGTACCACTGAAGCGAGGAAAATCAAGCTTCGGCCCACGAAAATTAATGAAAAAAGAAAACCCAATGGCTGCAAAAGATTCTGGTTGTTAGTTATTGTTCATGGCTGAATGCTGAATATGGAGGATGAGAAATTTTTCATCTAGATCTTGGAGTTTGGTTTGGATGGATGCAAGTGCTTCCTCCATGGTTTTTGCTCCTATGCGGGTGACAACCATAACCAAGAGTTTTTTTTTAGTGGGTAGGTAAACAAAAACAGAAACTGTTTTAGTAAAGGAAAATATGGATTTGGGAAAAAAATTGATGGGTAATTTAGGTTTGACTAGGTTTTGGACACTTTCAAAGGGGCAGGGAAGAAGAAAAGGGGGATTTTAGAAGCGAGGTGAAAGAATGAGAAAATTTGGCAGAGAGGGACAACGAAGCAGAAATATGAAATAAACACTGTGGTAAAATTTGAAGGCGATTGGGTGAAAATCGAAGAAGTTATGGCAAACCCTAAAAATAGACAAATGTGGAATTTATGGCACTGGGAAGTGGAATTTGGGATAGGGTCCTTGGGAATGAAATATGTAGAATGGGATTGCAGGGGTGTCAGGGAAGTTTCAAGGGAAATGAGTTTTTTTTTTTTTTTTTTTTTTTTTTTTTTTTTTTTTTTTTTTTTTTTTTTTTTTTTTTTTTTTTTTTTTTTTTTTTTTTTTTTTTTTTTTTTTTTTTTTTTTTTTTTTTTTTTTTCAGAAATGGATCTGCAACGGCACGGAAGGGATTGGAAACAGATGGATCTACAACATCATGAAAGTGATTGGCAATAGATGGATATGCAATGAAACATAAGTGATCCACAATAGATGGATCTTCAACGGCACAAAAATGACCGGCAACAGTTCTGGGCAGAGGAAATATGTGATTTATCAGCTGAAAATAGATATGGACCCCAGATATGCTTGGCTTCCTAATGGTTCAGGGGATTCACTCGACCACCAATGTTGTTCGATGGCTTGTGTATTGGGGTAGTACCCCTCACTCCACAGCTCAGGGAAAACTGATAACCACTTTGCCACAAACAAGAGCTCTTGGTTTACCTCACGGGTGGGAACTAGTCAATCAAGTAGGGTTCATTGCCATTTTCGCTGGTAGGTCCTCTCAATGGGCCAGCTACTTTGGGGTTCTTATGGTACTCCTCACAATGAGTTTTAGGGATTATGCCCAAGTACTTCCCACAATTAAGTGGATAGGGATTATTCCCATATCCGAGCCTGCAACAGATGCAAAAAAAAATTTGGCAGAAATTTCACCCAGCGAGCCCAAGAAAGTGCTCTGATACCAGATGTGAAGAACCTGCAACAATTAATCAATGAAAATACATGAGATAGCAAAAATAATAGAACTCAGAATCACTTTTATTGATCGTAGGCCACTTCGATGGGGAAACCTCCTTTGAGCAAGCTCAATACAAATAACTTCACCGTACCTTCATTGGCCTCAACACACACTTATATACTAAGTCTATGCCCAATACTATGGGTCAATACCATGGGACATATAATACTACGTGACGACTTACAAAGCATATGCATCCAATACTATGGGTCAATACCATGGGCTAATACAAAATATGGATCAACAAATACTACGGGATGACTTACAAAGCATATGCGTCTAACAACCATATACTAACAAAGTAAAGAGAAGGGTTGACACGGGTTCCTAACATTTTTATTTGAGAATGTTGTTATGAGGTTTGGATGTTTGAGAGTCCTTATAAGTGATTAGGGGACCAATTTATTGAATACAATGATTACTTATTTGAAAAAATAATTTCATATGTATCACCAGAATAGCACACCTTATCACCCTCATGCAAATGGAACAATAGAAGCATTCAAAAAGATCCTAGAAAATACAATGACAAAGATATGTATTGTAAATCGAGATTATTGGGACCTGAGGATTCCCGCTGTATTATGGGCGTATTAGAAAACATGTAAGAAGCTGAGAGGACATACACCAGTTAGGTTAGTATATGTCCATGGAAATTCATTAGGTTGATTCTATGGTTTGTTGCACTAGAAGAAGTTACAGATTCTTGTGTAGTAGAGGAAAGAGTGTCAAAGATGCTAGAACTAAAGGAAGACCACTTCGTCGTAGGATTTCATTAGTAGTTTTAGAAAGTGTGCGAAAAGGCATGGCATGGAATGCATATTAAATGGAAGAGCTTCCAAGTTGGAGATCTAGTTTTTCTCTATGACAACAAGTTTTTGAAGCACCCAGATAAGATCTAAATGCACTTGTTCGATCCATATATGATAAAATTTGTGACATAGGTAGGTTCTATTCAATTGGAAAATTTAAATGGAGAACCCATGGAAGGACTTGTTTATTGGAGGCAGTTGAAACTGTATAGGGACAACCATCCTTCCATGTAGTAACTATAAGCTAGAAAAACAATCGTCGTGAAGAAATCAGAAAGGAAGGAAGCAGGGTAATTTTTAGGGGCGAAATTTCACCAATTGGCTATTTTTCAGGTTTTTTTCAAAAAATAAATTCGCTATTTGGTCATTTTTAGTTTCTAATATCGCCTATATTTACATGAAATATGTTTTTTTATCAGAATATTCGCCAAAATTTACATGTTTCAGTAGTAAATTGTAGGTTTCATATTTAATATTCGCCTCCCTATATTTAAATATGTTTTCTTCAATCCAAAATAATATCCTAGAATACTATACTTAAGTATAATATTAGAATGCTTAAAAAATACCCTGGAAGGAAGATGAAAAGAAGAAGTGGATAGAAAGAAATAGGAAGAAAATAAGCAAAGATAAAATGTTGTAGAAGGAAAGAGTAAGTTTAAGATCAAGCAATAAGTGCATAGAAAGGAGAATCAAATTGCTCCCAAAGGAAGCTCGAATGAAGGTATGTGCAGAAGACAAAAAAAATATTGAACAAAAGACATGACTACTAGATGGAAGAAGCGTGGAACCATAAATGTGAGAATCGACAACAATATTTTGAAAGATTGGAAAGTCTAGACAAAATCTAGACCAAGATCCACAGGTTGGGCAAGCATTGAATATAGATTTGGGCGTGAAGAAGAAGGACATGAAAGAAGGACAATAGACAATAAAAGCAATGTAGGGGGAATGAAAGGAGATAGTTCTTTGAGAATTAAGAGTGAATTGACCTGATTAGAGATAAGTTGTATAAAAGATTGTAGGCATAGTTGCATATCTATATTGTAGAGCTATGGTGCACCAACAGAAGGAGTGTTTGTATCAATGAAGAAAGCAGGCACAAAGCAACCATCATTACCACTACAGGATGAAACTATAGGAGCAAATGTTTGAGCAAACCAAGGTTTCCAGGATCATATATGAAGCTAAGGAAGCTAACAACAAAGTCCGTAAATCTATCCAAAATGCCAAAGTATGACCTTGTGACACCAATGATCCTAGAGGAGGTCACCGTTGAGAGAAAAATGTTTGGTATGGTGGGAAGTCTGCGGTATGTAGAAAATGATATTACATAGTTAAGCAAGTTTTAGGATCTAGCTCCCGAGAACTACCTACACAAGAGAACAAGCCTAGACACACCCATAGTTCTATTTGAGCCATAAGAATGGGAACTAGGACTCCATTGAAAAGGACCAATGAACCTGTTCTAAATTCCACACGTTGGAAGAAGACCAGAGATTAACAATTGCATCTAGTTGTTGTTGGGTTGTGTCCATAGAGGATTCCTATGGTTGGTTAGGCCAGTGTCGATAGACCCTCAGCCTATCACGTAGATTATAGGATTGTCGGTGTTAAACGAAGACCCAACCCCATTTTTCAAATATAAGAAGAAAGAGAAAGAACCAGACAAATAATGACAGATAAATATGGCACGCACAGAGGACAACACTACTTGGATGTCACTAGTATCAACGATGATTAAGTAAGGTTTCTTATGCAAGCATTGGATTGAAAAATACCGAGGACATGTCACAAAGATGAAGTGCTAGAATGAGTGATATTGGCGGAAAAAAGTGCACAGTAGGTGTACAAATGAACCGGGCGACATTCTTATCTAATGAGTTCTTAGGTGACTGAAAAGAAGACTAGGAAAATGTATGGACTTGCATTATGCATGGATTTTAATTTTAATTGTGTTGGTTGCATGGATGGATCCAGATGAGACGTAGTTCATGGAAACTGCACATAAACCATATCTGAAAGCAAGGTATGTGAGCTTGTGGCATACTACTCACAAGAACGGGAAGATGAGTAATATTATGATCTTTTATATTTACAAGAGACAGTCTGGAACACCATTGATACTAGACCGCACATTCAATTACATACCATTGAAGAGTATAAAGGAATTTTGTGATTTAAGGTGGGGATGCATCACATGTAAATTCAAGCAAAGCGAGATCCAGAAGAACAATGGTTTTCAACGCACTTCAGACCGACAAAGAAAGATGTTAGTATTATTGTGAATGACTGGGACACATAGTGGAAAGTCCCAATAACAACAGAGATAGATATGTAGATGCAACAAGAAGAGAAGGACCAAGGAGAGCAAGAAGAAAAATGTAATGCTGCAAGTCACACCATGAAGGAAAAAACAATGAGCTTAGGAGAGAAGATAAAGGATCATGAAAAGGAGGGCCCATATAAGAAAATAAAGAATAGGAAAGAAACAAATGAATAAGTCATTCAGGCCTTGACTGAAGATGACTTAGAGAAGATTGGCGATTGGATGAAGGAAGTCATAGAAGAAGCAATGCAACAAGTTGTGTAGAAGTGGGAGGAAATGCACATGAATATACAGTAGTAGTTATCTTCACTGCACCAAATTTTGGAAGCAACAAGAAGAACACGAGTAAAAAAAAATAAAAAACAGTGAGCACAACGTAGACAACAGAGAAAATGGAGACGGTGTCTCACCCATCATCAATAACAAAAAATTTCCTGAAACAATTGCTGTAATGAGTGGCCATGGTAGCATTATTATGAAGTGACCCTATCTAGACCTTGTCCACTATTCCTTGCATCATTCACATATCCATTGGTTTGGAGTGTTATATGTTTAGATGCACCACATGGATTGCAATCACAATCTTGGTGAACTGCAATGACATACAATGCAATGTGCATCGACTTCCACTAATACATATGGGCATAAAATTCAACGACAAAATATGATAGTATATGAAAATCAAAGAAAAATGTCGGATGGTCACTGTATTTTTTTATTTATTTTTGCACCGAGTGAAAAGAGGTTCTCTACATCACAGTATGGGGGAGATGTTGTAATGTGTATGTAGCATTACATGTAGCGTTACATCTAATAAAACGTAAAAAATAAATTTTTTAATTAAAAAATAATTAAAAAAATTCATGTCGGCTCATAAAATAAAAAATTATGAAAAGTATTTAAAAAAAATCCATGTTGGTTCATAAAATATAATATGATGAAAATTAATGAAAAAATAGATGTTCGTTTATAAAATAAAAACTTAAAACTTAAACCCGGATCTATAAATCAAGAGAGATCAAATTTCTTGAGTTTAAATTTAAAAAAAGAAATACACCTCAAGAAATTGGATCCCTCTCGGTGCTTGATAGATACGGGTTTAAGATGGATATATGTTGGTATCTATGTATAGTTATAGTTTCACTTGTTTGGGAAAACCAGGGAGCCAACAGATTACAATAATATATTGGCTATTGAATTCCCTAACTTATATTTAAATTATCCACCAAGGGAGCATAAGATTGAGAATTGTTGTGCAATGTTTATGATTTTAAATGTTCTTGGTTTATTTGCACTACTACTTCTAATTAATGGAAGCTAGTTGTTTCTATAGGATTCTATTTTACAGTAAAAATACTATCCTAGCATGGGTTCATGTATTTTGCAACATGAGTAATCCAAGAATATAATTCCCCTGTTTGTTCAAGCTAATGCTTCAAAGTTCCTTCACTCTTTAGAAATGGAAACGCAATAGTCGTCAAAATTAAAGTACTATTTATTAAGAAATAAATGTTATAGGATGGAACAACAAATGTTAAAGAAAAAACTAAATACGACAAAGATAAAGCTATTCTATAGTGTGATGGGCATTTTAATAGTTCCTTTTACTAACCATGAGGTCATAGTATGGTGGTGAAGGAGTAAACATTACAAAATGAACAATATAAGTCTTGCATTGACAACATGAGTGATTCCTTAGTTACTCAAGAACATAAGATGTTGGTATGAGGAATTATTAAACACTACAACTAAATAAAAATACAAATGTAATATATATACAATAAAGTGTATTAATTAAAAAAAAATTCAAGTGATACCTCTCTTAAAGAGGATTAATTTGAAACATTGTAAAAGGTCATAGCTCAATCAAATGGACATAACTTCATTTCATCAACAAAACATTTCGAACTTGCAATTTTTAATTTGCAACTTCTATACTTATAGTCCTAATTATGTGGAATATTTTGAGAATCTACCCTAACCCAAGTTGTAATCTAGTGTATCTATAATGGGGATTTCTTGGATCCTTTAATATTTCTACATTGTTCCAAGGCTCGACACAACTAATCTTACCTCTAGAATAACCATCTTCCTTGCACCACATATATGACATTTTTCATGAGCAACTAAGGAAATGGATTCTAGGGCACACTATCCTTATTCATTGGCCATGTTGATGGCTTGTTGTAAGGATTTCATAGGTCGAATTTCTCCTTGATCAACCAACTTGATCAGCTATTGTACATCGTAGGTTTATCTTCCTCTTTTCTTGTGTTGAAGATTTGTTGAAAGTGGATGTTCACAAGACCATTGTATATCTTGTTTGGGATATAGTAGTGGGGATAGTCTACATGCCCTAGAACCCAATGTACAATTACCACCTATAATATGGATCCTTTAATGACCTTATCTCTATATAAATCCCATGGAACTCAAGAGATTATGTAGCCTATTCATGACATTTAATATATAACTTGAATAAATATTGCTGAAATACATTTAATATTAATGAAACAATTACATTTTATAACGATATTGTAAACCTCACTTGATATTCTCACCAACTATTTTAAATATTATCAATTTCTAAGTTTTTCATATTTAAAATAAACTAGTGATCATAAATAAAATGAAAAATAAATAATCATATTAAAGTAGCTCTCACATACAAGTAGCTAGTCACATAAAGTACACCCACTAACTAGCTTGCACCAAAAAGTGAAACCACAAGCTTGGAAAGGTTTAAGGGATTGATGGATGAAAAGTGTATTGCTTATTTTATGCACCAATTTTTTGTATGAAAATTTGTGTTGGTAGTGTCTCAGGAGATAAGATATATGAGCCATTATTAGTCCCTCCCTTCAGGATGGCACGGTCTCTACTATTCGGGTTGCAATATTTTTAATAAAAAGACAAGCACTTCATAATATTATAAGGTCTAAGTTCAATTTTATTTCTAACGGTAGAATTTATCTTGACCAATCGAGAACATGAAACAATCCTTTCATCAAGTCAAAGAATTTGGGGTCTTATTTCGGCTAATATCAAGGCAATGGGATCATTTTTTAGTTTGAGACTTATGTTACTTCATAAATTACAATATGTTTATATCCTTTTTTCTAACTAATGCTAGCGTTTTTGTTAGCATTAGTTCCAGACAATCTATGTTTTTTATTCAATTGCCAAGGTTAAATTCCCATGTTTCCATGTAGTGCATGTGCCCTTCTTTGAACATGTGTCCATGTTGATGTCCATGTCGATGTGTGGCCTTCTTTTCACATGGCCTTCTTTGCACTTGGCACGACATACTGCTACCGCTAGCTAATCTGTCCAGACCCAGTTACAATATTTCCAGGAGTTTTCACTGGCATCTTTGGCTTTTGGCTCTAAATTTTGGACGCTTGATCTTCTGATTTGCAATTCTTTTACAAGGCCACTAGATCTAGTTCCTGCAATTACATTGATTTGGTACTAATTATATGCACACTTCCTTGAGACCTTGAGGACCAAATAAAACATGAATGAACCAGTGTTCATGCTCATTCATATCAATTCTTACCTCTTGGTGTTCAACTACAATGCAAGGCAACTCCCATAAACGTTTCTCTCTAGCATTCAAAAGGTATTCTAATGCAAAAGATGCAAAACGTTTTTAGGCCCCATGCTCCTAATTTACCCTATACAATTGCTCCATTGGATGGTTCAAACACAACTGGTTCCTTTTCAACATCAATTTGTTGTTACTAGTTTTGTTTATGTGCTATTAAAACTTGGACTTCATCTATTTTCATGATTACTCATTAATATTATGTTAAAATCTTCAAATAATACTTGTTTTGAAATCTTTACTAATTTGAATGAAGCTAATGTGCATTTTTACCAATAAAATTCACGAGCAAAATCCTCACCTCATGGTTCTTGCGTTAATGGGGATCTGACAACCCACAATACTCACTATAGTGAAAAGGAAACCCATATAAATCAATAAGATATATAATAAAGTGTATATAAGCATACAAACTGAGAGTATTTCCCACCAATTTCCTTGTCCAAAGGAGGACTATTTTGTAAAAAAAAATCTTTCCCAACCTTATTTCAAGTTTTTCTCAGAACGTCATAGTTTAATGCCCAACCCCATTCGGCATAACTTTCTTGCAAGTGAAATTGTTGATCATAAAAAATTATGTTCTTGAAACACTAGAGAAAATTACCAATACTTATGAGCAGAAAAAAAAAATAAAAAAAATCACACACTCATAAAATTTTAGACTCTGAAATTTTTGGGTAACTTCCTAAAGAAAAAACCCAATGGGGAAAACCTGTGAGAGAGTTATTTTTATTTCTTCTTCAATTTTACACCAGTATAATCAGAAATACAAGCACAACTTATCTCAACCAGAAGGCCAATTTCCATCCATGAAAACAATGCCTTGATTGCCTTGTTTTATGTGCATAACCTCCGTGAAATGCATGCTGAAAAAGTATAGTATGGATTGCCTGAAAAGTACAGTCACCTCCTTGAAAATAAGGCATGATGTACAATATGTATTTCTCATTTTTCGTGCCTACTATAACAATAATGAACTGCCTCAAATTTTGTGGCCCCCATGCCTCTAAATGTGTTCCTTGTCTACTACAAAATCTCTCTATACAGACTATTGTTGTATGGACTTAATTAAATGCTCAGAATCAACTCCTCAAAAATCATGCCACTTCCTGGAAACACATGCAGCTTGTTTCCTCTTTGAACTGAGTGCTTCTCCTCGATTTTGGTGCCTTCAAACTATTATTTGAATGTCTTGGGGTTCATTCCTCTCTCTCTCTCTCTCTCTCTCTCTCTCTCTCTTATCCTTCTATTCTCAAGAAGTCAACCTCTCCACTTTCTCATGGATGAATGAATGTGCCTCTTATTCGCCTTAGCCTTTTTGTTTGATCAATGAGGGTAGATGAATGATCACAAGTTCCGAGGGCCCACATTGAATCGTGTGATGGAAAATTAATGGATGAGATAAATTCACTTCTCTCTCCATAAATATTTAATTTCACTCAACTCTCATTAATTCAAAAACTCACTTTATAAGTCTAAAGTGAAATTAATTCCACATCTCATGAAATTAATGCTAAGGTTCATGTCACTTTTCCCCCTTTAGTGACTTTGTCACAAAGTCAGTAGGGGAACACCTCCAAGGTACAAAAATAAACACTTCCTCTTACCAAGGAAGGTGATCTTCACCATTCCCAACCTATCTCTGAAGAAGACAAAGTTGTCCCTCCCCAAATATTTCGTAAGAAGATATGCAACATGCTCATCAGTGGATGATAATAGATGAAGTTGTTTGCATGTAGGGAGTTAGATCTGCAACATATCAATCTATCTTACTAATAAATGGTGAGTTCCTATGTCAACAACATGAAAAGATTATCACAAGTTTACAAAGATCTATATTCATTAATCAAAACTCATTAAGATCTAGATTCATTTAAGAATTAAATTCATGCATGATAAGCCAAATTCAAACTCTTAGATGGTAGAAACTTGAATCCATTCATATTAAAACTAAGAAGAAGTACATCCTTACCAATGATCTTGGTGTGAATCCCTCCTCCATTGTCATGAGCTTCCCTTTCTTCACCCTTGCTTTTGAAGAATTTGAGCTCTATTCTCCTCCTTCAGAATCTCTCCTCTTCCCTTTGTCTTCTATAATGCCTCCCATGCCTTTCTTATATAGCATTGGGAAACGAGCCCTCATTTTCTCTTTTCAATGTGGGATTATCCCTTTTCATCTTTTTTTATTATTTTAGCTCAAAAACCCACTTTTCCATAGTTTTTAGGCTTTTTGCACAACTTTAACATACTTTAAGTACAATTAATGCACTTTAATGCATTCATCTTCACTTATTGATTGGTGTAGCTTAGTTTTAGACCTTTTATGAGCGGTTCAATCATTGAACTTGGTCTTCTTAGGTTCTTATTGTCTTCACCTAATCCTTCCATTGATGGGAGAAGTGATTAGATCAGAGAGGACTTGTCTCTTAATGTACTTATGTTTCCATCTTCATGTTGCGGGCGCATGGTAAAAATGTGCTTCTTTTGTCACATGACTAGGGCGTTAATTTGATTGTTAACAGTGGATATGTACTGTAACTCTACAACTCCTCTCTGTACATAGTCTCGGATGAAATGATATATGATATCAATGTGCTTCGACATGCCATGAAAAATTGGATTCTCAAAGATTTTGATGCAACACAGATTGTCTTAGTAAATCACCATAGGCCTTATCTCTTGAAAAAACAATTCAACCAATAACTTGCGAAGTCACAAGGCCTCACAACTAGCGTGAGTGGACTCCATGTACTCTACCTAAGAAAAACTCAGTGCAGCTGAGTTTTGCTTCTAACTAAACTATGACACAACTGCTGAACTAAAATTGAAACAATACTTGAAAGTGCTCATGCGGTCTATCACACACCCTACTCAATTTGAGTTTGTGTATCCAACAAAACTAACTCTATCCTCTCTCTTATAGTCCAAAAAATAATCCACCGTGCCACACAATTACTTGAGCATGTGTTTTGCAACTACCCATTGCACTCTCCTCATCTCAACCATGTACTGACTGAGAGTGTTGATTGCCAAACACAACTCTGGCATAGTTTTGACCAAGTACATCAACTAGCTAATGAGCTAATCATACAAAGTAGTATCCACCAGCTCACTCTAATAAGCATTAAACTTCTTCTAATTGGTGATCATAGGTGTGGCCATTGTCCTACAATCCTCCTTCTAAAATATCATCAACATGTCTACTGCATACTTTCCTTTCCCTAGGAAAATATGACGAAGCTCCTTCCAAACCTCTAATCCCAAAAAATAATGCATCAACCCAATATCCTTCATCTAATATTCTGGGGTAAGATCTATCTTGCACCTTGCAATGTGTCTCTTTGTACCTGTAATGAACAAATAATCAACATAGAGCAAAAGAATGAGTGGATCATCAGCCACCACAATGAAGTATAGTTTCAAATCTTCCTCACTCTTATGAAATCCTGTCTGCAGCAAGTAAGAATCTATTCTTGAGTACCATGCTCTGGATGATTGCTTCAATCCATACAAAGTTTTCTTCAACCCACAAACATGAGAATCTCTCCCATGTATCTCAAATCCTTGTGGCTACTCAACATACACCTCCTCTTGTATAATCCCATTTAGAAATGGAGTCTTCACATCCATTTGGTGGATCTTCCAACTCATTTCCGCTAGAATGGATATCACTATTTTGATCGAAGGGTGTCAAGAAACTGGTGCAATGGTCTCACCATAGTCAACTCCCTCTATTTATGAGAATCCCCACACCACAAATTGATCTTTATAATTTTTTATGCTTCCATCAAGAGCATGCTTGATCTTATAGATCCACCGAGAGGTCACACATGACTTCCCTTCCTGTCGCAGAACCACCTCACACAAATGAATATTCATGATGGAATGGTACTCTTCCATCATGGAATCTCTACAAACCTAATGCTCTACAGACTCCTCAAAAGTGGAAGGATCCAACTCAGGAAGACTAGTCACCATATCCATCTAATTGCAAAATCTCTCTAGAACTGTGCTCTCCCAAATCTCTCTCTTGGGATTCCCCATTGATTCATGAGCTTCCTTCAAGGTGCCTTTAAGCCATTTTAGCTTCCTCTTCCCTAATGTAGTATATGGTGGGGGGCGACTGCACCTCTTAATCTGTATCTATTGAATGTCCTAAAGAAGTAGACCCAATGGTCTGTGACCCTCTGTCCGATGAAAAAATCAGTGAACCAGTAGTTGGTGAACCATGTGAAACGAGAATTAGTGAACCTGTAACCCAAGAACCTGAACCTGTACCCGATGGGGCTATAGACTATGTCCCTAAACCTGAAGCACCTGAAACTTATGGACCAGTGTTGGCTTAAACTGACCATGAGGTTTCCAATTAGACCTAGGTTCTTTGCGGTTTTCCCTTTGACCAACAAAACCCCTTCGCACCGGCCCTTTCGGCAACAACCTGCGAGCAGGTTGAGGTCTCACCAGAGGTGTATCTTTATGGGGTACTGCGGAATCAGGTTTCCACAGTAAATGATGAGTTTTTTATTTGAACATTCTGCGCAGCGCAGGACAGAAGGATGGCACTACGGGGAAAAGTGATGCGGTACGTAGTAGGATCTATGTTGCAAGTAGTATTTCGCAGTGGATGCAGCACTGCGGGCCGCACTAAGGGTTTCTTATTACTGTGAATCTTCTTATGGAACTGCGAGTCACCCACACTTATCCTCTACTTGGAAGATCTCGGAAACATTAAGGCACTGAAATGAATATCACTCATCCATTCATTCAGGCACTTACTGGTTATCTTTCTAGCGTTCATTCTAGAACTTGGATTATTACAATGTGAACCGAAATGATAAACATGATTAACTGTGCTGCGTTCCTTCACTGTGCTTAAGAAAGTATTTAAACCTAAATGACTGATTCACGACCTTAACATAGAATTGAAATGTTCGCCATTCATCTGCTTCCATGGAACCTAGCATATCATTCCCAAACTTCTCCTATTGGTAAATTCATATCAAATTTCTCATATTACAACATGCAAGGAAACATTTGAGCATTCATTCTACAGAAAATACAGAAAGTCATTCATTCATAAACATCATCACATAACACAAGATTTAACGTGGTTCAATTCCCCGGATGGGAAGCTACGTCCACAAGAACGGTTGGTAGTATATTTCCTTAAAAGGGGATGGGGAAACCGTTCTTAGTCTACGCACTCAGCTGTAGACTCTCCTTTCTCTCGGCTAGGTCTCTGCACACATAGCTACAGAGCCTTTACAATATTCTTAGCTCGGAGAGATTTTACAATACAAAAAAGGTTATCTTCTTATATTCTCAGCAACAATAAAAGAACAACAACCCAAAAAGAGAACCCCCATCCCATACAAAATGTCTTCTTAAGTAGATCATGCCCGAAGGTCATGTCTGTACAATGCCGAAGACCTAAAACCCAAAACCATAAGGGTTTCCAAAACTGCGCCGGTTTTCCAAACCGACTTGCTGGCTCCTAGTAGCGTCTGCTTGATCATGGCGGATCTCCACGTCCTCATTCTGTCGCTATCAGCCTTCCCGTCGCACACGTGCCTGTAGGATGCTTCTGCTGAACCATTTCTCTCTGACGGTTTTACCTTCTAAGCATGCCAAATGTCGCTTTCCTTAACAACCCACGCGTGGCCACCTTCCTGTTTTTCCTACGTCCTCCGCTCGGCAATCCTGGAATATCTTTTCCAAAAATGGCTGCTACCGGTCGAGCCAGTAGCTAGACTTGATACTTGTACAACACACCGCTTTGCTGGCTCCACGTGGCCTCCTAACTCCGCAGCACTGCTTCGGTGCAGTACTGGTCTTCGCATCACGGCCAAAACTTCGATGTTGCGTGCAAATCCACAGTCTGGTCAAAAGTTGGATGCTGCGCGCAACTTCGCAGCATCCTCAATACTTAGCCAAAATTGTGTTTCTGAGCTGCGCTCAGCTTAGCTTTCCCTGCTTCCCTAAAAAAAGGTGCTTCCAAAACTTGATCTCAACCTAGGCCCAACATGCCCCTAACACTTACATGTGGCTCGTCCCCGCGCCACTGATTGTTTTAGTTGTCTCACTCTGCATTGTGACCGGTGGAATGAACTTGGCCGCGAACTCGTCATATGTACCACACAACTGCACCACTGCTTCTCTTGTATCCTCCTCAACCTATTTAATTGTCTCAAGCAGTGTTGGAGTTATTTCTTGTCCAATTTGGTCTTGCAACTGCTCCTAGTTATCATGTAGTTCTACTAACTTATCTTCAATTTGATGTGATACTACCATGGCATTCTCCAAGAGATGCTGCGACTGATTATCCATCTCAGTCTCTTTTTGTCATAATTCCTGTACTTCTTTCTTTAAGCTGGATATCTCCTTGTATCTCGGCAGCCATTCTCTGGGTGGCAGAGCTTTAACCTCTGCATTCAACTTGTCCAGCGCAGTCTTGACCTGTAGTAACCCTTGATCCTCTTCAAGGGTCACGATTGCCTATGAAACCTTATCCAGGAGAGATTGGCACTTAGCCATCTCACTTGTAATGCTTTTTAAGGTGGCTCTCACTGCTTGCTCTCTGACTTGCTATTTAGTTAATGGCACCTGCTTATTCAACTTATCCTTCAATGTGGCAATATCGGCCTCATAATAAATCTATTTATCCTGCATCTCCGTCTGCAAGGATCTCACCTTATCTCCGATCCTCATAATTGTGTCTGCAGGATCATCCTGGATTTCTATGCCTTTGATATCCTTCGCCACATTGGATATGGTGGTATCCAAATTTTGTCGGCGGTCCTGTTCGTTGCATAGATGTATTTCTGCCTTCTGCTGAATTTGTCTGTTTGCTGTGGTGAGCTCTGCTTGTAGCTTCATCGATTCAACCGTCCGTTCATGCATCTCCTCCACGATCTGCGTGTGGATGAAGTGCAATCCTGGTAAAGGTATTTTGGCTAAGTCGAGCTCTACCCTCTCGACTCCCTTTGTGTCCAGGACAACTTGCTCTGCCATTGGCAACGAAACAACCAATGGGTCCAGATGGACAATTCTAGCCTTCGGTGGCAGCATTATTGCTAGCTGTTGACTTCCTTGCTGCGAGGTTCGTACCGACCTCCTTTCAACCCCTGCTTCCCGCGGCAAAATAAGGATTTTGGACATCGTCCATTTTCTTCATTAGGCCTTGCATTGCGAGTCGTGTCTTTTTAAGGTCATCCTGGATTACCATGTCCTTCTTTTCTTTAGCCGCCATAAGCTCCTTCATTTGCTCTGATACTGTTTCGGCTATCATCTCGTAGTCATCATCACTGAGGATTGCTTCCGATTGAATCTTTGTGGCCTTCACCTTTTTCCTTGACTTTGGCTTCTCCGAAGTCTCAGCTTCTTTTCTCTTCGTTGTTTCTTCAATGATTGGGCATGAGAGTGGGATCAGCTCATCTTCTGTTGAATCTATCTCCATGTCGATAACCTCTACGCGGAACTCTACTGGCCAATCTTTCATGAGGTCCTCAATATCCTACTCATACATGATGTACTTTCCTGGGAACCACTCCAATTTCCTCGTTTGTGCTTTCGGCGATATGAATATACATTTCATATCCACCTCAAAGTTGATGATGCGGATATTCTTCGCCGTGACTTGCTTTGTAATCTGGGGTGTCTTCGTGATTGCATCGCACAACTGAATATAGTACTGGTAAAAGACTTCTGCTGTTGTGTGCTGGTGCTCTGCATTTGTGTTTTCCCAGAGGTTGACGAACTTAAAACCTCTAGGATCCTTGGTTTCCATAATGACGCCTGCATAATCTCACGGCTCCTTCCATCCACACAAAGCAATCAGCACGATGAGCTAGGTGAAATGGAACTGGCCGCCATTCACCTGTGTGTCGTTGAGTTCTTCAAGGAACTCATTCAATAGAAACTGACACCAATTAAAGTTGTTTCCTTCGGCCACTACGGCACCCAGGAGTATTGTGTTGAGATATTGTAACTTCAAAGAATATTATATTTGTACTTTATTATTCCGGAGATGATTCATTCCTCCATGAAGATCTTATTGTATATTCGGAGATGTTTATTCCTCCGTCGGAATGTGGTAACTTGGGTTATTAGACTTCCCTAGTGGGGGTCGTCCCTGTATGTGTTGTGTGGGTCAAAGGGTTATTAGACCACCCTAGAGGGGTCGGCCCAGTCAGTTGTAGTGGGGTATTTAACCCATTGGTTAAATACGAGCCTACATGTCTTGTGTAAAAGAAAAGTCAGAGTAGTGTATAAATAGAGGAGGTGTATTCCTCATTACACACACTCACTCACTTGAGAGTGGCGCACTTGTGGAGGAGAGGTCTGCTATGGAGAAGGAGGAGCTTATGCTCAGGGTTTGCATCTTTGTATATTGCTGGTCATCTATATTGAGGAAGCTTTACTGGGTTTTCTACCCCATGAGGGTTTCCCAGGATAAATCTGTGTCTCTTGTGTTTATGTTGTGCTTCTTGTTTCTTTAGTGATCCTGTATATGCTATTGTTGTGAAATGGAATGTAATGCTGCTATTTTCTGTCTTAGCATATTGAATTTTAACATGGTATCAGAGCTAACCTGAAGGAAGGCAAGGTATGGCACTTACGACACTTGCTTTACTTATGACAATTTGAAGGTTAGGGTTTTACATAGCAAAAACCAGTCATCGTGGAACTTTCACTATAAATCCATTTATGCGAAGGTTCAGGATCTGAAAAGTTTACAGGTCGAAGATAACATCCCTAGGTACCTTGTGTCCAAAGGGAACCCTAAGATTCGTTGTACTTTGTGAGTTATGATTAGTACAAGTTAGGGTTTTTGACTCTTCCAGATCTCAGTCAAAATCAGGTGACCTAGGCCAAAAGGTCATAACTTGGGCTAGGAAGATCCAAATGAAATTTCATAAAAAGTGACAAGTAGTACACAGAATGTACTATCTCAAGAAACTTTTTCAGAGGCTGAAGTTGAACCAGTGACACGTGGAACGCCGTACAAGTTCGCTCTCCTGTATTATCCCATAAACAGGTCACGTTGCGACACTTGGCATAACTCTCTCTCAGAGAGTCCAATTGAGGTCAGACCTGTCAGGATGGAAATATAACAGGGCGAGATATCTCAGAAAAATTTTTCATAGGGCGAAGTTCAAACAGTGACACGTGGCACACCGTACAAGTTCGCTCTCCTATTTTATCCCATAAACAGGTCACGTTGCGACACCTAGCATAACTCTCTCTCAGAAAATCCAGTTGAGGTCAGACCTGTCAGGATGGAAAGATGACAGGTCAGGATACTACAAAAAAGTTTTCAGACCCTATGGAGTGAAAATTTTGGAGTTATAGCAGAAACAATCAAGTACATATTTCTGTCAAAACAGAATTATTTTTGGAGCACCTTTATTCATGGCTTCCGGAATTTAGGGTTTCGGAGAAAGTTAGAATTTTTGGAATTGGAATCCATGGATGAATGCTACTCAGAAAAATCAAAATTTAGAGACCAAGATCGAATTTTTTGGTTGGGTAGAAGACTGGGCTTGATCAAACCCCAGTTCAGGATTTTGATCGGAAAGATGGAAAATTAGGGCTATATGATTGTACTAATGCATTATGGTGTTGTGTGAGGTTGATGTTGTCTGCTAACAAGATACATGTACATCACAAAAGACAAATCAAGTTCCATGACCATGACAACATGAAGACAAAGACTTTGTTCTACTTATGAGGTATGTATGACTTTGTTATATTATGCTTAACCTATGAGACATGCAGGTTCTAGCTCAGGATCTCTAAATCATTGAAGAGATTGTTTAGGTATGTTGTACATAACTAAGCAGGTACACTAATCCAGGTATGTTTTCCTATGTCAAGTTAGAATCTTACCTTGTGTTAGGATCCCCTATATAAGTATGCTTGGTATGATTGGTTATGCTTATTCATAAAGTTAGTAATCAAGGGTTTATGCATATTATGTCTCTTATCTTGATGATTTAATTAACCAGAAGAGTACTATGATCAAACAAGAATATGCATGAGTAAAAGAAGACTTCCTTGAAACCCTGAATACTAATGATCATGACTATACATATTCAAGATTATTTAGAATTAGAATGTTTTGAGAATATACTAATGAATGTATGTTTGTGTATGAGATCATGAGGATGATACTAGTGCACACTTGAGCATGCATAGTGGTACAGAATGAATAGAAGTTCAAAAGACATATAGAAGATCAAGCAGGAGGAAACCACACAAACATAAAAGATAAGTATTTGAGTTGTTATTTGAAATAGTAAATGATATTGCTTGTATGCATATTTGTATTCCTAGAATATATCATGCTGAGTGTAAACATTCATAGAGCATTGAACAGTATACTACTAATATGCATATGATTGGTAAGTTTGGACAAACATTCCATTGTTGCTTGTCTAGAATGAAACCTCTTTGCTGACATGCTGAGAGCTGTGCACACTCTCGATAGTATGTTCTAGTAGAGATGGAAGGCATCTAGATAGCCACTGTATGCATATAGGATATGGGAAAGTGTTGTGCCAAAGTATTGGTCAAAATAGTTGCATAACTATGTAAATGATATCTGTATGCATAATAGGTTACCATGTCAATATGATTTGATGGTTATGAAGTATTACTAATCATGTACTTAATTTTGATTTGTAGGAAAGATCATGATGAATGATGAACACTGAACAAGCGATGGATGTTCAACAAAAGATTTACAAATCAAACACACTATAGAAGGCTTGTGGCTAGAAGATTCTCTTAGAAAGAGGAAGAGAATCAGGATGAGATGTTTGCTCTAAGTGGCTAGATAAGACCATTCTCTCAATGGTGTAATTAAAAGAAGAAGTGTGAATCAGGTTCTGTATGGGTTCCCAGGATCGATAATCAATTGATGAGCTTAATGATCACCATGGGTGATGTGGATCTCAACCTTTGCTACAAGGTTGAATATGGTTTCTATACACAGATGACATGGATGCAAGAAGGAACTCACCACAGAGTTTGAATGATATTGAGGCTCAGCAGACCCATCTGACGAGAGATGGCACAGATAGATGGCTGCAGAAATGAAAATGAAAGATCTCAGATTGATGCATTACTTCCTAGGTCTGGAAATATGGCAAGGCTCAGAAGGAATCTTTCTCATCCAGGGAAGGTATGCCAAGAAATATTAAAAGGACTTGATATGTTGGAGTGACCACTCTCATGGATTCCAACTTGAAGCTGTTAGCAGATGAATCATCAGAGTTAGTGGATACAACTATGTACAGACAAATTATTGAGTCATTGATGTGACTAACGAATACTAGGTCAAATATATGCTTTGCTGTGAACACCTTGAGTTAGTATCTAGTGGAAACTAGATGTGTTCACCTATTAGTTGTAAAGCATGTGATGAGGCACCTAAAGGATACGATAGACTTTGATCTATGTTATCTTAGAGATCATGACTTCAGATGGCTACACAGATGTTGATTAGGCAGAAATTGTATCAGACAGGAAGAGAACATCGAGAGGATGTTATTGTCTGGGATCAGCCATGATCTCGTGGTTTAGCAGGAAGCAATCTATTGTGGCTCTCAGCACAAACGGAATATATGGCTGCTTGCTCTACTAGTTGTGAAGCGGTATGGCTTCAGAATTGTTTAACACAAAAATGGACCCAAATGTGATCCTATGTGACAAATAGAGTTGTACCAAAATGGCAGAGAATCCAGTGTTCCATGATAAGTCAAAGCACATAGAGATCTGACACTTCTATATACAAGATATGGTGCAGAAAGGAATTAAAGTTTGAATTTGTAACAAGTTACCAATGTACTAACCAAACCTATACCGATCCGATGTACTAACCAAACCTCTACCTCAAGTAAAGTTTTTCGAGACAAACTTAAAATAATTCAGAAGGAGCCTCCTCGAAAGGGGGAGTGATGTGATCACTTATGATGAGATTGCCTGCATCAACAGTGAGGTCGATGATGTGAATGCCTACATTAGTGATGCCGACAGAGAGGTTGGTGGATGGTCCCTAGACAAGGTCTAAGGTGACAAAGGGATTGCATCATCCTTGAACACATGTTCTAAAAGGAACCGTAGATGTATGTCTCCGAGAATGAAGTCCTTGGTGGACATGATAGGATTGCATCATCCTTAAGAGAGCCATAGACATGATATGTCTTCGAGAATGAAGTCCTTGGTGGACATGATAGGATTGCATCATCCTTAAGAGAGCCGTAGACATGATATGTCTTCGAGAATGAAGTCCTTGGTGGACATGATAGGATTGCATCATCCTTAAGAGAGCCGTAGACATGATGTCTCCGAGAATGAAGTCCTTGGTGGACATGTGGGGATTGGATCATCCCTGGACTTCGGTCCTAAAGTGAGCCGTAGACATATGTCTCCGAGAATGAAGTCCTTAGTGGACAAGTGAGGATTAAGTCATCCTTGGACGTGGTCCTAAATGTACGGTTAAGGATTAAGTCATCCTTGGACGTGGTCCTAAATGTACGGTTGAGGATTAAGTCATCTTTGGACGTGGTCCTAAATGTACGGTTGAGGATTAAGTCATCCTTGGACGTGGTCCTAAATGTACGGTTGAGGATTAAGTCATCCTTGGACGTGGTCCTAAATGTACGGTTGAGGATTAAGTCATCCTTGGACGTGGTCCTAAATGTACAGTTGAGGATTAAGTCATCCTTGGACATGGTCCTAAATATACGGATGGGATTGCATCGTCCCTAGACATGAGACTTGTTTTAAATTGATAAGGACTGATCATCCTGGAACTTGATCGGGATTGCATCATCCCTAGACATGAGACTTGTCTTAAAGTGACAAGGACTGATCATCCTGGAACTTGATCGGGATTGCATCGTCCCTAGACATGAGACTTGTCTTAAAGTGATAAGGACTGATCATCCTGGAACTTGATCGGGATTGCATCGTCCCTAGACATGAGACTTGTCTTAAAGTGATAAGGACTAATCATCCTGTAAGTAGATTGGGATTGCATCGTCCCTAGACATGGTGAGGTGTCTTAAATTGATAAGGACTAATCATCCTGTAAGTAGATTGGGATTGCATCGTCCCTAGACATGGTGAGGTGTCTTAAAGTGATAAGGACTAATCATCCTATAAGTAGATTGGGATTGCATCGTCCCTAGACATGGTGAGGTGTCTTAAAGTGATAAGGACTAATCATCCTGTAAGTAGATTGGGATTGCATCGTCCCTAGACATGGTGAGGTGTCTTAAAGTGATAAGGACTAATCATCCTGTAAGTTGATTTGGGATTGCATCGTCCCTAGACATGGTGAGGTATCTTAAAGTGATAAGGACTAATCATCCTGTAAGTTGATTCGGGACTGCATCATCCCTAGACATGGTGAGGTGTCTTAAAAGGATAAGGATTGATCATCCTGTAAGTTGATCTGGATTGCATCGTCCATAGACATGAGAGATGTCTTAAATTGAGAGGGATTGATCATCCCGTAAGTGGATTAGGATTGTATCATCCTTGGACCTATGTCCTAAAGTGAGAGGGATTGACCATCCCGTAATTGGATCATGTGTGTTGCAGGGTATGCTACTATTGTGTATCCATGTATTAGTGAGAATACATGCTTTTGATGATAGATGTATTAGTGAGAATACATGCTTTTGATGATAGATGTATTAAGTGAGAATACATGCTTTTGATGATAGATGTATTAGTGAGAATACATGCTTTTGATGATAGATGTATTAGTGAGAATACATGTTTTTGATGATATATGTATTAGTAAGAATACATGTTTTGATGATAGATGTATTGGTATGGATACTAATACAGATGATCCAGATGCTGTAGATCGAGATGATCCAGATGCTGTAGATCGAGATGATCCAGATGCTGTAGATCGCGATGATCCAGATGCTGTAGATCGAGGTGATCCAGATGCTGTAGATCGAGATGATCCTGATGCTAATGATCGTATGATGTCGATGCTGATGATCATGAGGATCCAGATGTTGATGTTGTTGTAGCTGTTCGAGTGCTACAGAAGATAAAGACTCAGTACTGAAGATGTTGATGTTCCAGTATTGAAGATGTTCCAGTAACTGCTTGAGTTACTGATGATGTTGAGAAAGCTTCCAATGATTTATAGATGTATCATGTATGATGTTGATGACTCCTTGCTCGTGCAGATGCTGTTATAATATCCTTCTCGTTAAGGGGGAGTGTTGAGATATTGTAACTTCAAGAATATTATATTTGTACTTTATTATTCCGGAGATGATTCATTCCTCCGTGAAGATCTTATTGTATATTCGGAGATGTTTATTCCTCCGTCGGAATGTGGTAACTTGGGTTATTAGACTTCCCTAGTGGGGGTCGGCCCTGTATGTGTTGTGTGGGTCAAAGGGTTATTAGACCACCCTAGAGGGGTCGGCCCAGTCAGTTGTAGTGGGGTATTTAACCCATTGGTTAAACACGAGCCTACATGTCTTGTGTAAAAGAAAAGTCAGAGTAGTGTATAAATAGAGGAGGTGTATTCCTCATTACACACACTCACTCACTTGAGAGTGGCGCACTTATGGAGGAGAGGTCTGCTATGGAGAAGGAGGAGCTTATGCTCAGGGTTTGCATCTTTGTATATTGTTGGTCATCTATATTGAGGAAGCTTTACTGGGTTTTCTACCCCATGAGGGTTTCCCAGGATAAATCTGTGTCTCTTGTGTTTATGCTGTGCTTGTTGTTTCTTCAGTGATCCTGTATATGCTATTGTTGTGAAATTGAATGTAATGCTACTATTTTCTGTCTTAGCATATTGAATTTTAACATATTGCACCCGCAGGCACCTCCAAAGGCCTATCTTTTTTGAGCATCTTGCCTGCGAGCAACTGCATTACAAATCTTGTTGCTCTATCCTCTATATCTTCTGTCGGGAATCCTCTTTTCTCCTTCACCACTGAGTGGGTTTTCTTCATCGTCTCAATGGCCTCTTTTTCTTTGCACTTCCCCTGGAAGAATTGCTTCGGATCCTTAAAGCGCTTGCTTAGCCTGGTGATGCGGTGGATCAAATCAATGTTAATATCAATGTTCTTGTCCAGCCACAGATAACCTTGGTGGATTCGCACCATGAGTGTGCGAACCACGATATTCAATTCTGGGGAACGGTTAAAATGTGGCAATCTCAACAAGTTCAGTAGCCCCGACTGAACGACAGGTGCTAACCAACTATCAACTACCAAGTTCAGAGTTCCCTTGGCGTCCTTCTTCCAGCACATATATTGGTTTGGTTGAAAATCTGGGTACTTGGGAACATCTGGCTCGTCTTTCTTCATTCCCAAGAGGTCATAATCCTCCCATTTACAATTTGCTATCTTTCCTAGCAGATTCTTAGCAACGTTTACATGCTTTCAGATAGGCGACAGTAGGATGTCGTATCTCACATTCTTGGACAATTTAAACACGAGGGCATTCAGTGCCCGTGGGGAGATATATTTAGGTGTCATCTTCAAAGGTTCTATCTGAAAGACTGGTGATTTCTGTGCCAAGGAGCCCATCTTTATTATGTTGGATCGAGCTGCAGTTACAACTTTTCCCTTATCTTTTGCTTTTTCCTGCATTATTGGATTAATTCTTGGTGATCTGCAAGATCCTTCACCTTGTTCTACGGCGACCTTCTTAACTGGAGTTTTCATTAACTGTTGAATCCCTCCGTGCTGAAAGATCCTCAGTGCTTCTTCAATGGTGATTTCTTCTTCTCTAAAGGAAGGTTCGGACATTCATAAATGAGGTAGTGGCTAAGGTAGACAGAATACAGATGGCTACTAGCTCAGAGAGGTTAATCGCAAGAAAACTCTAAGTGCTTGGTAACGCCCGCGAGTCTCCCAACGGTGTTATTTATAGGTGCAGCAGACCCTCTCTCGCGCCCTTCAATGGCTAGATAAGCATTTAATGTGGTGTCCATTGGAGAATTTGAGCGGATCCTTCGGTCTTTTCTGTCGTTAGCGTGCTCAAAACGACTATCTTTGCTTTAAATGCTGAAGCAGTTGTTGCAATGGTCATCTAACGACTATTTTTCTGTAAAGCCATGCAATGGATATTTTTCTTTGGGTGTTGCGCCGAACTGCGTGGCAAGCCATCTGCAACCCTGCGCGGCTACTTTGCAGTGTCAAAAATTTCAAACTGCGCGGCTTCCACTATATATATTTTTCTTCTTCTTTTTTTATTTTTTTTATTTTTTATTTTTTATTTCCCTTCCGCGCAGTTTCAATAGTGCTACGCGGTGCATAGATCATTCTTCTTATCATACCTTCTTTCATTTATCATACATGTACAGACTCCTTTACATTTCTAGTGTCCACTTTCAAATGTACTTGACACTTAGAACTTCCTTCCTTTGTTCGTTTTTCAGGGTTCTGTGAAGCAGTGCTATCATGGTATAGCTTTAGCCTGCTTCCATTTATCAAAGTTGGCAAGGTATCACCAACTAAATTGGCTAACTGGACTGCACCAGTGTTAGTAACATGTATCATAGTATATGGGCCAAGCCAATGCATCTTAAATTTACCAGGGAATTTCATGAATTTGCTATCATATAGGAGGACTAGATCACCTACCTGAAAACACTTGTTCTTTATATGGTGATCATGCCATGCTTTCTCGTGGTCCTTCTGAGCTTGCTGGTGGAAGCCTGCGATGAAGCGATCTTCCTCCAAGCCTAGTAAATGTAGTAATATTTCTTCTAGAGCTTCGCAGTATGCCATCCTTGTAAATGTAGCGATTCTCAAACTAGGGACAATATATTACATTGGCATTATGGCCTCCTGCCCATAAACCAAACGAAAGGGTGTCTGTCTTGTCAATTTCTTGCATGTGGTCTTGTATGCCCATAGCACAGATGAGACGCACAGGTCCCAATCGTCTCTATTTACATTGCACACCTTAGTGAGTGCGTTCTCCAATATTTTATTGAAAGCCTCTACAATACCATTCTCTTGTGGATGATATGGAGTGCTGAGCTGATGATGAATGTGGAATTCCTCTGTAAGTGCCTCAATCGTCTTATTCAAAAAGTGAGTACCTTGGTCACTCATCAAAATCTTCATACAACCAAATGTGGTGAGTATGTCTTCAAAAATAAACTGCGCAACAGTACTGGCGCTGCGGTCCTTAACTGGTTTTGCTTCTGCCCATCTGGTGAGGTAATCCGTAGCAGTAATAATATACCTTGCACACGTTCTTTTTCCTGGTGGGTTTATAGGACCCAGTAAGTCTATTGCCCATTTTTCAAATGGCTATAGTGTCAACTATGGATTCAATGGCATCTCATCTCGGTGTGATGGTTTTCCTGTCCTTTGACAGACATCATAGTTCCTATAATGTTCTTTGGCATCTTTATGGAGCATAGGCCACCATAGCCCTGCGCGCAATATCTTCTGCACAGTAGCCCTTCCTGCATAGTGACCTCCCACGATTCCTGAGTGTGCGTCCGCTAGAATAAATGGCTTCTCATGATCGAATACGCACCTGCGTAGGACTTCATCCGGCCCAAGTTTGTATAACTATCCTGCAATTATAGTGAAGTCCGCGGTGCACACCACTAACTATTTTTTCTGCTGGACCGATAATTCCTAGGGTGCCATCCCTGTGGTTAGGAAGTCAATGATATCCTTGTAATAATCATCGGAAACCTGTATACTAAATAACTGTGCATCAGGCAGACTGTCTTCAATATTCGTCGGATCCTCTCCTGACTCGATCCTTGACAGATGATCAGGTCCCAAGTTCAGTCTACCTGGATTGACAATAATTTCAAAGTCATATTCCTGGAACAGCAATAGCCATTGGCATATGCGTCCCCCTAACACTGGCTTGTTGACCAAATATTTCAACGCAGAATGGTCAGTAAACATAAGGAAGTGCGATCCCAGCAAGTAGTGTCTAAATTTATGTAGGGCATATACCATCGCAAGGCCTTCCCTCTCAGTAGTAGTATATTTCTTTTCTGCTATTGAAATCTTTCTACTAGAAAATGCAATAGGGTGGTCAATACCTCCCTCTCCTGGCTGAGCTAACACGATCCCCAGGGAAATACATGATGCGTCAACATGGACATGGAATGGCTTCGTCCAGTCTGGAAAGACTAGAATAGGCGCAGTGACCATCTTTTCTTTTAATGTGTCAATGTAACGTCCCCTTCACTCATCAAATGTGGGGAAGGAAACGTTATCAACACACGGGGCTTTTGACAGACTTAGCCCCAATATTATTTCTCATAAATTCGTAACAATTAAAAACTTCTGTGTGCAAAATCAACTCAATATAAACACAGCGAATTAAACATAATAGCAAGCACACAAACAGTAATGCCTAGCATATATACATATATCACAGCAGAGGATGATTAAGCATATAGAGACTCAATCTCGTTCCAATGCCATGCATGGATTCCAAATTAAGATAATCAATTCATTTCATTAAACATGGGCAATTTAACATATTGCAGAACACAAAATGCAAATAATTTATAACACATAGAACACTTATCTTGAAGATGAAGCTGTCCAAACAACTGGCTATGTGAGAGCAACGTTCCACCCAACCTGTCCAGCCAATATTCTTTTAGCTGAGAGATCACCCCCGAGCTGGGTTGTGTATCCACTAAGGAAGAACTAGCTGGGCTCACTCACAACCATGGTTTTGGTCATCAGTTATGCTAAGCCAACACACCGTTGGGTTTATCAAGCATACAAATGAAAAATGAGGAGGATGCTAAGCCAGTGAGCTCAACCACAAAGCTACAGGCATCTCAAATGAACTCAGGAGTCATGGCACCCACAATACCTACCGCACCCAACACAAGGAAGGACCCCTTCTCTGCTGCACAGTCCCTCAGGCGTCCCTTCCCTCCAGTGCTCTTCAGGGTGGGCATAGAAAGGTCCAGCTGCTAATTCCTTGAGATTCTAGCCTTCACTGGGTTTATCAAGCAAACCAAACCTCTGCTCAGTCATTCACACTTGGATTTCTCACAGTTCTGTTATCCAATAACTCAATCCCGTCACTTCATTTCTGGGCTGTAAAAACTGGGTTTTCCAGTGGATTTCGAGGTATCTAATACTCTCAATTTCGCCCCAAGGTTCATATCTATGGATCCCCCATTGTATTTCACTATCAAATACCAAATCTGGGCGTTTTTGGCTCTTCAAAACGTGGGTTTTCTCACAGTCGCGATTTCTGGTTTTTGCTCTCTGCTGGGAACTCGTAATGGATGAAAAATGATGCTGGGCCGTTCAACAATGGAATGGGAATGAGGAAGAACCAACATCCCATGAGGTAGAGTGACTTGTGGTACAAGAAAAACATATCCCATACCTGCCATACGAATTTCTGGGTTTCCCATGCTCCATTGAAGCCATGGACTGAATTCTTCACCCACTCTCTTACAGCAAAATTAAATGTCAGCAAGGAAAGTCAAATGGGTTCCCACAATGACATTTGGCAGCATATGGTTCATCCTCACAACCCCCTCACCACTCCCTAGTGGATACACATGGCCCCTTCTCATTCGTTGCCTCCATAGCCAGTCTTGGAATTTTATATTGCATGATGTTTATTTACATCCTTTTTACAATTTCCATGGCTTAAGAGCACATGGGCATCAAAATATCAATGCTTGCCTTTTAATCAAAATTCAGGCTTTCACTAGCGGGGCCTTGGCCTTGAGCTCCACGCTAGAAAACATACATCACATGTACACATTATTTACATTAAATGCTAATACATCCTAAGAGTCAGAATGGGGTATTACAATCCCCTCCCCCTTAGAATAACACCGTCCTCGGTGTTCCAAGACTTAGGCATACATATACAATTTACACATGTCCAAAACTTCAAAAACTTTGCAGATCTGCACTGCATTCTTTTCTTTACTTTGAACTTTCAGGACCAAGTCCTTTGATTTTCACGAGCTGCTCCTACTGATTCGGATATTCCAGCTCATCCATAAGTCTGAAAACTTTATGGCTGCTAGGACTCACACAGTTCCACTAGCCCCATCTTTCATTACTGCTCATGCTGAGCTCTTTAGGGTGGTTACATGTCCGCACGCATCCTTGAGATGCTTTCATAGTCATTGCTTCCAGCAATACCTACACTCAAACATTGAATTAATTCACATGTTTAGTTTAGTTTCATAGAAAATCATAACCAAATCATATACACATGTATATTCATAAGCAAGAAATTACAAGATAACCAAATATTTATCTGCATTAGATGTTTTCACTTTATTCCATAGGGTCCTTCTTTGCTTTACAAGCCTTGGAATTGCCTATGGATTTGGGTGTTTGGCCAGCGCGCAGGCTGCCCCTCAACATCAAATAACCTTGTATGTTTGGCCAACGTGTAGGCTGCTCCAAATCACCAATAATCTTGCATGTTTGGCCAGCATGCAGGCTGCTCCAAATCATCAACAATCTTGCATGTTTGGCCAGCACGCAGGCTGCTCCAAATCACCAATAATCTTGCATGTTTGGCCAGCTCGCAGGCTACTCCAAATCATCAATAATCTTGCCCAACCAGCCACTCTCTGGATTTACCAAGCAATTTATAGTCCTTTTAGGGTCCTTGCTTCCTGCATTGACCAAGGTTTCCAACAAAGAAACAATAGTGCACCAGCTTAACTGTTACAAGACTTATACTTGTAATCTTCATTACTCCAAACAAGAAATAAATGAAATTGAATACTTATCTGTATTGTTCATTTCCTCTCTGGTCCACAGGGTCCTGCTTTTACTTTGTAAGCCTTGGGATCCTCCTGCGGACTAGGATGTTTGGCCAGCAGGCTACTCCAAATCATCAAATAATCAACACCTTACCAGTACACCTTCACGCTGACTGGAAGGAAACTTCACTACAACCATTTCTAGGTCAAGGCTCTACTATGGAGCCATAGGCACATAATAGCCCTTTCATCAATACTTCACAACCCTTCATCAAAATCCCCACAACCTCCACAACATCCTTTTATTTATATTAACCCTTCCACCACAACCCCTCACAACATCCTTTTATTTAGATTCTTTAGTGTGTAACATCAATTACAATCTGTTTAGGCTGTCAACACAAGATGGATAAACAAGTTCATTAGTATTGCTGCCCTAAACTGTAAACATATTTCATAACATCCACTATCCAACCTTGAAACACCAGGAATGCGTCCATTCCCTTAAGCCGTAGTCAATATTGGCATCCCTAACATAACTCAACACCAGAAAGGCGTGCACTCCTTACTGATGTGAACTATGAAGGTCCTAATCATACTTCAAGCAGTCTGCCATAATGGAAATAAAATCAAAACATGCTCTGCATATTAACTCTAATAATTAGACATGCATGTATGTATACATATATATATCAATCAGGGTCTATGGAACACTTATCCATTTGCAGATGTTATTTCTCTCCTTTAATGAGGAATGGGGGCTCCTTCTCTGAGTTGACAGTCCCTCGGTTTGCCATCACAATTCCTTTTGACGTTACATGCCTCTCACATGTCTTACTGACATAATCTTCACCATCTCACTCACATTGTTTACCAATCATGTAGTGCAGATGAGACATTAATAATGTCTTATGGTGTTTCACCTGAAACCCATTTTCAAATCCTGGAATCCCTTCCCATGAAGTTCGGCTTCTGCAGGACCTCTCTCTCTTAGTCTTACTGCAATGTGTCTCCCTGGCACACTTATTAAACAGCCAAATAGTCAGCAACATTTAACAGTACCATTCAAATCTGATTGTTCCATAACCAATCCATGGCACTAATAATTAAATTCAGCATGAATTTGCAACTCTGCCTACTACAGAAATTGGTTTCCTTATCCATGAGGCTATCCTCATATTGTTTGGCTCCTGTAAGGGACACCACTCTGCCCGCTATGGTCTTATGCCCGCTGCCATACATGAGCATCTACTTACAGCATGTCCTCCTGACACATTTTCATGTAAGCCAAACAGTCATTAGCAATTATTAGCAAATTTTCAAATCTGAAACATTTACAAATCTGAGATTTACAACTGTTCTTACTAACAGAACTTAGAGCTCTCAATCATGAGATTCCTTCTCATAAGCTCTAGATCAAATTTTCAATCAGCCAAACACTTCATAAGTCTCTATGCATATAATGTTTCATTGCTGCAACAGTTACTGAAGCATTTTCAAAATTATAACATTCCATAATTCAAATTTTCAGCTGTTAATATATCAATATCACCAAAATCATTTACTTCACATAAATCATTATCATACTAAAATTGCAAGGTACAGTCACATCATTTATGCAATTAACTTAAATCTTTTAAATGCTCATTAATTCATAGCCATATCATTTATACAACTCTATCATTCCAACAGAGCACTCTGGAAGTATGTCAATCATAACTACCTTCATGCAATTTCTTCCCCTGCATTCATAGCAGCTCATGAAATGATCTCAGAATTATCATTAGTTCATCATCTAATCTATTGCTCAATTATAATGAGACATATACATATATCACAATCATGCATGCGCACAATACATCTCCTCAGGTGTAGGTACCCACATGCATGCATATTCACAACATTTACTCAAGTTTTTCATATGCATTCACTCAATGCTTAACTAAAGGATTTATAAAATCTCTTAATGCACATCCACTCAATGCCACCTTGCATTGTTTCATGAGTACTATGCTTTCAAGCATATTATGATCGGAACATGACTATCTCATATAACTTGTGTTACCATAATCAGGACCACCAGTCCTCACTTGCTTTGGTTATTAAGCACATAATCAACATACACCTGGCATGATATAAATTCATATGAATGCATTGATATTTCTAAATAGTCATAGGGTGTAAGGATCATTTCCTTCACTTACCGACACCTCACCAAGCTTGGTATGTTAACAGTCCCAATCGGTATTCAATATCACATGCAAACTAACTCCACATAGCTCAAACATAGTTGAAGAGATCTTACCAAATCCTCTTTCAACATTCATGCAATTTGGCACCAATAATCATTACCTGCATGGTTACCATAAACATCGCTTGATGTTACCTGATCAGTTAGCCTCTTACCAAGGCTGCTCGGTCCTTTTGCCCACTTTATGATCATAGATTTGTTGCACCATCCTTTCTGCATAAGGTTGTTGGCTTCATGCAACAACATCCTCAGCACATTTAGCCATGCTCTTTGTTATCTTTGGTCCTGCAACCAATACCAACATCAAAAGTGATTATCAATCACAATATTCTCCATTAGTGGTTCATTGCATATGCAGACTTCATTATTCTACCAATATGCAATATCCAATTTATGCACAAGCATTTCCATATGCACTATGCAATGTTTGTTAAGATGCCATCTAGTGCATATACATCTATGTAATCCCTTACATTTTTAACATTTTTATGCCATATGACAATTTCATAATTATAAGTATGATAACAAACAGGGGTTTAAAGAATTCTTCCCTTTTCAATCCCTCACTGTAACATGGAATTCCTCTTCCATATCATGCAATTGTAGAAATTGCCCACATTGACAACAAAATTTGTTTGTTAAAACAGCCGCTGGCACTCTTCTGCACTAAATATCTATGATATATGTAGACCTCATTCAAACTCTGGTCATGCATCATTGTTCCCTGCTGGACAAGCTTTACAATGCCTATCTTCATGCTCCATTCCGACATCAGGTGCGGGAACTGCATCTCTTAAAAAATGACAACTTTTACTCCAATTCTGCACATTTTACACAGTTGTATTTTGGTCCAGAATGCCAACTTCAGCCACCTGTGGAAGAAAATCTATGAAGAATAGAAAAAACTTTATATCGGGCAAAGTTAGTCCATATAACAAGGAACACTCGGCACTTCGCGGATCTCAATTTCGATGCACCATTCATCTTTTATAAAATTCTGGGTTTAACTACTTCTTACTTTTCACATTTTTAACTCCCTTTGCATCCTGTGCTCCACCTGTGCGCCACCTGCGCACAACCTGCGCGCAATCCGCGCACTATCCGCGCGCAACCTACACGCCATTTGCGCACAACCTGTACGCCATCTGTGCGCAATCTGTGTGCGACCCGCACGCAATCCGCGTGCAATCTGCGCGCAACTGTGCGCGATCCGCGCGTAATCTGTGCGCGATCCGCGCACGATCTGTGCGTGATCCACGCGCAATCCACGTGCAACCCGCACGCAATCTGCGCGCAATCCGCGCGTAATCTGTGCGCGATCCGTGCGCAATCCGCGCACAATCTGCGCGCAATCCGCACACAATCTGCGCGCAATCCACGCACTACCTGTACGCGATCTGCGTGCTTGCGGGGGTCATATCTCCCTCGTCCCTTAACCAAATTGGACGAATTTGGTACCGTTGGAAAGCTCTTGGAGAGTTCTATGCAATGGTGTAATCCTATGCTACATCTGAGAAATTTGACCATGTCATTTTTTCCAATCAAAATGTCGCCCCCAACTTCCCAATTTTACATCAAAACCATTCTGTCTCTTGCCTACAACTACAACTTTTCACAACAATTAGAAAATTTTCTGGAATGTGCCCTTTCATCCCCTTACAGAGGTGAACTACTACAGATCAGACTTGCATAAAAATTTGCATAAAAACAGTAAGAGAATGACAAGAACTTGCATCTCTAATAAGGGATTTTCTTTTCATTTCACATTCAACAATCCAACCAATGGATTCACAATTAATCTCCAAGCAGCCAACAAGCATGGGTAAGGAGACTCATGAGCATAAGGGCGTAATTTGCAGGCTTTCCTCACTTCTGAAAACCATCAATTGGCCACACAATGTGGATTCATTGTAATTAACAATCATCATTAAGACATGGGGCTGTAACAACTGATTATTCATGCTTTTAAACAAACATAACTCATTTTCAGCCATGCTCAACATTTAAGTTCATGCATTCAAAGCAACCTGGACATTCAAGGAACATGGATTCATCATTAATCAAGGTCTCAAGCACATGATGCATCATCTCCTATGCACAACAATTAACAACAACAACAACAAAACAATATAAGATGGCAGAGGTTGCCCCTCCTTTCTCTCCTCCATGGAGGCAAAAAGACAAATACAAACTGAATGCTACAGCATTGGGGACAAATTAGAGCAAGCATTCATCCTGAAAATGAATTTTCTCACTCCTTCCTCTATTTCATAGAATGCAATCAATGCAAGCAGCTTGCAAAAATCCCCAAACAGTCATGGAAATGATTTCCCATTCCAACAAATAGAAGCCATGCGATCTTGAGGTTTCTTTAATGCATTTTAGTTCCGAATACAAAATGCATGTACACACAATGATTTATATCTCTATGAAGGGCCCAACAGCCGTAGGGTTGAACCTAGAGCTCTGATACCACTCTGTAACGTCCCCTTCACTCATCAAATGTGGGGAAGGAAACGTTATCAACACACGGGGATTTTGACAGACTTAGCCCCAATATTATTTCTCATAAATTCGTAACAATTAAAAACTTCTGTGTGCAAAATCAACTCAATATAAACACAGCGGAATTAAACATAATAGCAAGCACACAAACAGTAATGCCTAGCATATATACATATATCACAACAGAGGATGATTCAGCATATAGAGACTCAATCTCGTTCCAATGCCATGCATGGATTCCAAATTAAGATAATCAATTCATTTCATTAAACATGGGCAATTTAACATATTGCAGAACACAAAATGCAAATAATTTATAACACATAGAACACTTATCTTGAAGATGAAGCTATCCAAACAACTGGCTATGTGAGAGCAACGTTCCACCCAACCATAGATCTCTGTCCAGCCAATATTCTTTCAGCTGAGAGATCACCCCCGAGCTGGGTTGTGTATCCACTAAGGAAGAACTAGCTGGGCTCACTCACAACCATGGTTTCGGTCATCAGTTATGCTAAGCCAACATACCATTGGGTTTATCAAGCATACAAATGACAAATGAGGAGGATGCTAAGCCAGTGAGCTCAACCACAAAGCTACAGGCATCTCAAATGAACTCAGGAGTCATGGCACCCACAATACCTACCGCACCCAACACAAGGAAGGACCCCTTCTCTGCTGCACAGTCCCTCAGGCGTCCCTTCCCTCCAGTGCTCTTCAGGGTGGGCATAGAAAGGTCCAGCTGCTAATTCCTTGAGATTCTAGCCTTCACTGGGTTTATCAAGCAAACCAAACCTCTGCTCAGTCATTCACACTTGGATTTCTCACAGTTCTGTTATCCAATAACTCAATCCCGTCACTTCATTTCTGGGCTGTAAAAACTGGGTTTTCCAATGGATTTCGAGGTATCTAATACTCTCAATTTCGCCCCAAGGTTCATATCTATGGATCCCCCATTGTATTTCACTATCAAATACCAAATCTGGGCGTTTTTGGCTCTTCAAAACGTGGGTTTTCTCACAGTCGCGATTTCTGGTTTTTGCTCTCTGCTGGGAACTCGTAATGGATGAAAAATGATGCTGGGTCGTTCAACAATGGAATGGGAATGAGGAAGAACCAACATCCCATGAGGTAGAGTGACTTGTGGTACAAGAAAAATAGATCCCATACCTGCCATACGAATTTCTGGGTTGCCCATGCTCCATTGAAGCCATGGACTGAATTCTTCACCCACTCTCTTACAGCAAAATTAAATGTCAGCAAGGAAAGTCAAATGCGTTCCCACAATGACATTTGGCAGCATATGGTTCATCCTCACAACCCCCTCACCACTCCCTAGTGGATACACATGGCCCCTTCTCATTCGTTGCCTCCATAGCCAGTCTTGGAATTTTATATTGCATGATGTTTATTTACATCATTTTTACAATTTCCATGGCTTAAGAGCACATGGGCATCAAAATATCAATGCTTTCCTTTTAATCAAAATTCAGGCTTTCACTAGCGGGGCCTTGGCCTTGAGCTCCACGCTAGAAAACATACATCACATGTACACATTATTTACATTAAATGCTAATACATCCTAAGAGTCAGAATGGGGTATTACAGTCAAAACCTTGTTCGCATTCTTCGTTCCAAATGAATTGTGCATCTTTCTTCAGCAGCTTCTCCATTGTTGCGGTTATCTGTGCATAACCCTTTATAAATTTCCTGTAATATCCAGTATGGCCTAATGTAGATCGCAACATCTTGACTAAATTTGGTGTTGGTAAGTTTGCAATAACTGCAATATTCGTAGGGTCTACCATCAATCCTTGCTTACAGACAATGTGACTAAGTAAAATTCCATAAGGCACACAGAAAATACACTTTTTCAAATTCAAGGATATTTGATGCTGTCGACACTTCTCGAGCATCATGCGGAGATTCATGCAATGATTTTTCAATAGACCAAATACAGTCCAATCATCAAAATACGCTTCTAAAAACTTGTGCATAAAATCTTTAAAAGTTGCGACGACGACTCTAGAGAATATGGCAGGTGCGTTCTTCAGCCCAAAAGGCATGACAGTGTACTGGAATGATCGCCATTTGTAGCAAATGTCATCTTATGCCTATCCGCAGGATCAATCCTGATCTAATGATAACCAAAGAAACCATCAGTGAAAGAATATGCCTCATTTCCTCCAACGTTATCAAGCACTTCGTCTATGAATGGAGTAGGAAATGGGTCGTGCATGGAAGCATCATTCAGCTTTCTGAGATCCACACAAATCTTGATCTTGCCTTTTGCTTTCTTGTCCAGAACAACCATGGGGCTAATCCATTCGGATTCTTCGACTGGTACAATGATTCCTGCTTCTAGCATCTTATCTAGCTCTGCGCGAACTTTTTCCTTATAGCGCGGATTCAATCTGTATGGCCTCTGCTTGACAAGCTTAGCACCTGGTTTTAAAGGTATTTTCATGACCCCTAGGTCTCCCAAAATTCCTTTCATTTCTATAAATTTTGTTGGAAACAGTTCCTGATACTCATGTAAGGTATCTGCGAACTCGGCAATAGTTTGATCATCCCAATAATCTCCTATTGATGCGAACCTCAACTCTTTGTTTGTGCCAATGTTCACTTTTTGTGGTTTTACTGGTCCAGTCATATCTGGGATTTCCAACGGAGGTCCTTCTACCTCACGTGTGCCTTCTGACTCTGGTATATCTATGTTGCGCGGGTCCTCCTCATTGTCTTCATTTGTATCATTGGTATCTTCAGCTAAGTTGTAACACTCGATCAAGTGCTCTTCACATTCCTTCCATTCTGACTGTAGGTGCGCGGGAATGCACTTTGTCCCAAAAAACTCCTGCAATGTTATGTTTTGATGATGACAGTCGTCCTGGAATATGTGCTTCTCGATTAGCTGTAATGCTTCATGGATTAATGGATTCTCGTCTTCAAAATTGAAGTCCTTCCGGAAGTTCGCAGCAAGCAGCTCCCAATTAGTGAGTTCACTGCGCAACTCTAGGTCTAGGTACCATTTCTCTGGGATACCCGCATCCAATGTATTTACAAATAAATGTACCCATTCTGTAAGAGGTCTTTCCACCCATGCGTTTGAACAGATTTCAATGTGCTGACTAGGGTCTGTTTGTCCATTATACTTTTGAAAGGGTAAAGTAACCTTTTCAATGAATCAGATCTGCATCTTAGTTCTACATTGATTCCAAGTGGTCAATGTTTTCTTATGTGCATTCCACCATCTGGCAGGTGTATCGCACAATGCTATATCTAAAGCTGGCAGTCTATGCTCATCTTGTATAACTGCAGTATATTCCCTTATGAAACTGTAAACATTAGTAGAACTATCATATGTGGGAATAGGACTTACCTCTTTTCCGATCCAGCGAAGTGATTTCGTAACCTACGCACATCTTCTTGCTGATACTTTATGCATGTGAATTTTCCAATTCTCCAGTCCTGTATCCAAGTCAGAGATACAAGAAGTGTCACATCGCCAGCTGAGCGTACCATCCGCAGTAGGATTAATGTAGTCTTCCTTGTTCGCAATCAGCTGGTATAGTCGGTCTAAATCTTGAGCTTGGGATTCCTCCTGAATCAGCTCACTGTATCTATCACCATCTTTAGGATCCAATGGTGTGATGACCCTAACATGCTTCCCTTCAAAGATCATCTTCTTTGTCTTCAAGTTTATGATAGCCAAGTTTTCCATAGCCCAATCAATTCCCAATATTGTTGGAAAAGGTTGACTATCATCCACAATTTCAATAACCTCAAAGTCTGCATGAATCTATACTCCGTCAATGTCAACTACTACATTAGCTAAGTGGCCAAAATGTATGATCTTCTCCTGATTAGCCATTCATAACTGGATAGGTGACCAGAGCAACATTGTTCGACCCATCTGCTGCCATGTCTGCTTAGTCAAGACATTCACTTATGAGCCCAGATCAAGGATGACTTCATCCATTTCAAAATCTCCTATATGTGTAGTAAGCCTCATCTCTCGGCCTGTTCTTTTGTGCTTCCTTATATGATGTACAGCGCTATCTGGAGTCTCTGTTGCAATCTGAGGTTCATACTAGCTGATAAGCTTCTAGAGCTCTACTATGGCTTTTTCGCTTTTTAGTAACTTCATGCAGCTTCGCAAGAACTGCGCAACAGAAGTACGGACATCTGTCACAGTACTTGTTTTATCATACGGGGCCAGCATGTCTTCAACATGTGGTGTTTCACTGCGCTGCGGGATCCTTGATGACTTATCTACTGGTTCTCTAAAGGTATCCCGCGTGTCAATGAAGATATCCTTGTTCTTCTGTAGGTTAAGAGGGGGTGCTTTTTCTGGAGCTTTCCTTATCCATACTGTTTCAAAGGGATCCTTCTTCATATGTGCTTCCCCTGAAGTTGAAGCTTTTGCTCCTCTGTCACAGCCTGTCTTAGCACCACTGCACGTGACCACGTTAATGCTCAGATCCACTGGTCTATTCTCTACTGCGATCCACTGGATGTTTGGATTCGGAGCCTCTGTTCGTCTTCTCTTTTGGATTTCCACCTCTAATACTGGGAAATCTTCAATGACATGCTCAAATGATTTACAATAGTTGCACGTAGTGCATGGGTTAACACAATCTCTAGACACGTGCCCGGGTTGGCCACAGTTATAACAAATGACTTGGCCACGACCTCTTCCTTGTGCCAAACCAGCATTTCTTCCTCTGCCACGGTATCCACCACCATGACCTCTATATCCTCCTTGGTCATATTGTGCATTTTCTTGTTTTGGATGGGTATCTTCTTGTATGCGGTACAATCCAGCACCTCGCATTGAGTCCATATCCCTTTTTCTTTCATCATTAATTCATCTGCACGGCAGTTGGATTCATCATGTCCAACTGATTTACAGAAATTGCAGTATAAATTCTTAGGAGTTTTCACATATTTCTGGATTAGGTAACAATCTTCAGGTCTATGTCTTGTGGTTCTAGAAATTTCACACCATGGGGCCTGATTCTGATTTAATGGGTTAGGCTCACCACTGTTAATATAGTCGTGGAATAGAGGGAAATGCTCGCGGTCATGACCTTCTCCCTTACAACTTGTACACCAGACCTCATGTCTAGGTTCATATCTTTGTTCTTTACCATTTTTCATACTTTTTAGTTCAAGTGTGAGGGTGGTCAACTGGTTCTGGATCTGAGACATCCTAGAACTAGTATCACCAATCAACAAAGCTTCCAGCTTCATTGCAATTTCCAGGGCCTCTGCCTGGGATAGAACCTTCTGATGCATCAATGGTAATCTGATATGAGGTAACAGTGCAGCAATGAACCATTCTTTATGTTGTTCTGGTGGTATAACAAAACTTACTTGGTCTAGTAAGGTCTTAAATTTATGATCAAATTCCCAAACTGTTTCAGTTGGTCTCTACTTTATTTCCTTCAGCTCAGTTATATACTGAGACTCAGACTTAGGTTTCTTAAACTCTGCCACCAGTGCAACTTTAATTTCTGTGAGGGTTCTTGGCTGTACGGTAGAGTATTTCATAAAACAATGTAGCACTCTATCCCTGAAAGTGGTGATGAGCTTTGCTTGCTTCACAGCATTGTCCTGGATTTGTCTTACACTCCATACGGCTTCACAAAGGAGACAATGCTGATCAGGGTCTTCTAGGCCAGTTCCTCTGAATATTGGCAGTTTCATATCAATGTTTGCCATTGTGCTACTAGGTGGTGGGGCGCCAGGATTAGTGCATGGCTGCTGTAAAGGGATCTACGCAGTAAATACAAATGGGACTATCGGGAGAGATGGACTAGGCTAAGTCTTCTGCGGGGTGGGCTGCGTAGCGGGTGGGTTCTGCGATAAGGGTGGCGCGGTTTGTGCAGCCGGTGGATTCTCAGGGGTAAATGGTTGTGCAACTTCGCTATCAAGATTGCAGGGGATCTCAGTATCTATATGAAGTTTAGGGCCTTCCGGATTCTTATTAATTTTATATCTCTTATCACTTCTGAGAGTATGTGTCTCTTCGTCAGAATCAATATATGTACTGTTTATCATGACAAACTTCAAGCATATTACTACATTCTTAGAACACCTTTCTCAGCTAACAACATCTTAATGTATAGACTGAGATTGTTCAGAAACTTACCCTGGAATCCTCCGAAAAAATGTGCTTCTGCTTGGCTATAGGATTTGAGTGTGTCTACAGCAAATTCTGTTACAAAGCCTTCTAGCATATGATCGACCCAATAATCAACTGTGCGTGACAACGGGCTATCTAACGCTTTAAGCCGCGTTGTGAGCTCAGGAGTCCACTCCGTAGGAACTCCTCCTTGGAAACAGTTTTTCTTCTCTGCGAGCCATGAGATCCACGCATGCAGCTCATTTGGAAATGATGCCCAAAAGATCTTGTGAATGTCGTCCAATAGATATCTATCCGACCACTATGTGTCGCTTAGAGGCGAATGTCTATTTTCTTGTCTGTTAAAATCGCTTATGGTCTTATCCCACCAAGCTTGGATTTCTGTCTTTTTAGGATGCCAATAGTCAGATCCTTCGGGGAACTGATATTCTTCTTCACACATCGTGATTGCAACTCAACGGAACCATTTCAACTCATCATAGATTCTAGCACGACAACGGAACCATTTCAACTCATCATGGATTCTAGCGCGGCAATGGAACCATTTGTTGGCTTAAACTGACCTAGAGGTTTCCAATTAGACCCAGGTTCTTTGCAGTTTTCTCTTTGACCAAAAAAACCCCTTTGCACCAGCCCTTTCGGCAACAACCTGCGAGCAGGTTGAGGTCTCACCTGAGGTGTATCTTTATGGGGTACTGTGGAATCAGGTTTCCACAGTAAATGATGAGTTGTCTATCTGAACAATCTGCGTAGCACAGGACAGAAGGATGGCGCTACGGGGCAAAGTGATGTGGTACACAGCAGGATTTATGCTGCGAGCAGTACTGCGCGGTGGAGGCAACACTGCAGGCCGCACTAAGGGTTTCTTACTACTGTGAATCTTCTTCTGGAACTGTGAGTCACCCACACTTATCCTCTACTTGGAAGATCTCGGAAACATTAAGGCATTGAAATGAATATCACTCATCCATTCATTCAGGCACTTATTGGTTATCTTTCTAGCATTCATTCTAGAACTTGGATTATTACAATGTGAACCGAACTGATAAACATAATAAACTGTCCTGCGTTCCTTCACTATGCTTAAGAAAGTATTTAAACCTAAATGACTGATTCACGACCTTAACATAGAATTGAAATGTTCTCAATTCATCTGCTTTCGTGGAACCTAGCATATCATTACCAAACTTCTCCTATTGGTAAATTCATATCAAAGTTCTCATATTACAGCATGCAAGGAAACATTCGAGCATTCATTCTACAGAAAATACAGAAATTCATTCATTCATAAACATCATCACATAACACAGGATTTAACGTGGTTCACTTCCCCAGATGGGAAGCTATGTCCACAAGAACGGTTGGTAATATATTTCCTTAAAAAGGGATGGGGCAACCATTCTTAGTCTGCGCACTCAGCTGCAGACTCTCCTTTCTCTCGGCTAGGTCTCTGCGCACACAAATACAGAGCCTTTACAATATTCTCAGCTCAGAGAGATTTTACAATAAAAAAAAGGTTATCTTCTTATATTCTCAGCAACAATAAAAGAACAACAACCTAAAAAGATATCCCCCATCCCATACAAAATTTCTTCTTAAATAGATCATGCCCGAAGGTCATGTCTGTACAATGCCAAAGACCTAAAACCCAAAACCATAAGGGTTTCCAAAACTGCGTCGGTTTTCCAAACTGGCTTGCTAGCTCCTGTTAGCATCTGCTTAATCATGGCGGATCTCCACGTCCTCATTTTGTCACTATCGGCCTTCCTGTCGCACGCGTGCCTGCAGGTTGCTTCTGCTGAACCGTTTCTCTCTAACGGTTTTACCTTCTAAGCATGCCAAATGTCGCTTTCCTTAACAACTCACGCATGGCCGCCTTCCTGTTTTTCCTACGTTCGCCGCTCGGCAATCCTAGAATATCTTTTCCAAAAATGGTTGCTACCGGTCGAACCGGTAGCTACACTTGATACTTGTCTAGCACCCCGCTTTGTTGGCTCCACGTGGCCTCCTAACTCCGCAGCACTGCTTCAGCGCTGTACTGGTCTTCGCATCATGGCCAAAACTCTGATGTTGCGCGCAACTCCGTAGTCTAGTCAAAAGTTGGATGTTGCGCGCAACTTCACAGCATCCTCAATACTTAGCCAAAATTGTGTTTCTAAGCTGCGCTCATCTCAGCTTTCCCTGCTTCCCTAAAAAAAGGTGCTTCTAACACTTTATCTCAACTTGGGCCCAACAACCAGTCAACCCAGATACCTGTGACCCAATACTCCATGAAGTTGGACATTGTGAACTACTCACCATAGGTTTGGAAGCATGTTGCCCCCTTGTTTTGACTACTGATAATTCTAGTAGGCCCGATACTCCTGTTGGTGTCCATTTAATCACCATTTTTTGTCATCAAATACACTCTAAGTGGCGTTATTTTCACTATTTTGATCTAATAAATCACTCTTCATGCCATTCAAACCATTAATCAGAGCCGGGTATGATCGTATTTACATATCACATGAATCTTGGCTAAATATCATTATTTTCATGGTTTATTAATATTAATTTAATGTTTTTCGGCTCGCTTGGAAAATAGATTTCGGCTTGTAGGTTATGGGCTTCAAATGGACCTCCGTTCATACTCGTGTTCATGTTGCAAACATCCAGCTTGTTGTTCAGCCCGTGAAATCGTCGATTGGCATATTCCTACCCATTAAAGACAAAAACTTAAATATGGGTTATGTTAGCAATGTGGTGGTTATGGTTGGTGAGTGCCTATTCTAGAAGATTTGTTTCCCTGCTTTCCCAGTTCGACAGCACATGACTCTCCCCACGTCAACAATCTAGAAGATTCACTTTCCTGTTCGCTCAGCCTGCCAGCACATGCTCATGCCCACATCGACGTTCCAGTAGCTCCATCCTCCCACGCTCATCCTGCCAACACATGCTTCTACCCACGATTAAAGGAAACTAACACGCAACTATTCGCGTCAAGGGAATCGGCACCGTGGAAGCAGACGAATGGCCTGTGCGCTCTCATAAACCACCATGCAGCCATTGTATAGACATTAGAGACTTCTATTTTTAGATAGGTCGACTATGTCAACCTTCTCTCCCATTGTAAAATTATATATAGACGCTTCCTTTGGAGAAACGCAGACAACATATAGCACAGTAGACATAGACATTTACGCTATCACTAATTCATAAAAACGCTGTATAATTTTCTCAGTTAATGGAAGCTCCTGAATTTTACTATTGATATTCTGATATTGGTGACCAAGTTGATTTAGTTTCCATCTCTGATTGCTGGGAAGGGCCCCTCATTAACTGGAGGTCTTTATGTATATTTTGTATTTTCCTTTCTGCAAGTAAATAGTTCATTTTCCAGTGTATGTAATTAATTATGTTTTCCTGTATATGGCATTCCTTATTTTGTTGTAATATGTATCTTGTTGCTACTTTAATTTACTTTTTCAGAATTGATAATGGTCGGCCAAGCATAGTGTTTATAGTTTTCTTTCAGTCTTTTAAGATAGAGTTTAGTTAGTTGTTGTTTCAGGTTTAGTTTATAATTATAATTAGTTATGTTAGTCTCTTTCATGTAGTTGTAGGTTAGTTTTATTCATATCTTCGTTTTGTGTGATTAGGCCATAGAAATAGTTTATTTCTTTAAACAATGATTAGAATAGGTTACGTCTTCCTATCTTAGCTTCTAAACACTTTGTTAATTGCTTCCCTTGCACCATAGGATCATATGCATCAACTTCTTCTTCTTTAAGATCATCCAAACTGCTTCTTTCCATAGTTTAAATCGTTTTCTTCCATCTGGACTGTCATTCGGACAGTCATCCGGATCGTCATTCAGACCTCAATACTTTCTGCATTGTTTGTATGCTTATTTAGAATCCAATTTCTTAGGCTTTTTAACTGTAATATTTCTTGCTTTTTGTTAACACCCAAAAAGTGCTCACTAGCTCATTTACCACATTATACGACTCATTTGTCCATTTTCCTACCATATTTCCATTAAAAATCCCAAAAAACCCATTAAAAAGCCTCCAAAAGGCCTAAAATGCCTCCAAAAGGCCAAAAAACCATCAAAATAGCCTAAAAAAGGCTAAAAAACCCCCTTTTCCTCCAAAAATAGCAAAAATCCCCTAAAAAGGGAATAAAAATATAAAATAATGAGGAAAAGGAGGAAAAAACCCTATACAGCTGCCTAAAACCATGTGTTTCCTAAAACCATGGATCAGCACTCCACCACCAAAAAACTATAAATAGGTGATGGAGATCCCTTATTTCATATCCACAATCACAAGCACCCTTACTCTGCCAAAATCTCTCTCGAAACCCTAGTTCACCTTTGAACTATTTTCGCCTTGAGAGCCACCTTTGGCCCATCCCCAACATTGGAGAAGGAGAAGGAGCATTCAGAAGCTTGGAGCATCCTCTTGGACACTGCAAAGGGCTTCACCAACCTTGACACTCAAGGTAACATCAATACAAAGTCATTCTTTCATTTTGGTGTTTAATGCTTCATGCTTGTCTTAGAAATAATTTAATTGTTGTTTTAATTTAATTAGTTTAATATACTGAACTGCTACTAAGGAGTCCATTCTCCTTAGTAGGTGCTCATTGGCACAAGCTAGGGGTAAAACCCTAGCTACAGTTTTGGCGACTCCCCTAGTTTTCGAATTTCTGGTTTCCGTTTTTAAATTTTTTCTTTCGGCTGTCCCTTTCGGCCGCTGCATACCGCGTCTTTTTCCTCTACAGTCGCGTCCCGACCGCGCCTTTCAGGCCCTTACCCGCGATCCGACCGTGGCTCTCAGACTGCTTCCGAAGCTCTGCCGGCGGATTCAAGTCTGTTACCTGCGATCCGACCGTGGCTAATCAGCCTTTTTGCCGCGATCTGACTGCGCCTGTCGGCCTTTTTCCTGCGTCGCGACTGCGGCTTTCTGCCTCTTTCGCGCGTCCCGACTGCGCCTGTTAGCCCTTTTTCCGCGACCCGACTGTGTCTTTTTCCATTTTTCCTGCGTCCCGACTGCAACTGTTGGCCCGATAGCCGCGACCCGACTGTGCCTTTTCCCCTGTTTCCTGCGTCCCGACTGCCACTATTGGCCCGATAGCCGCGACCTGACCGCCGCTGTTTCCCTTAAACCCGCGGTCGGCCTGTTCTGATCCGCTACAGACCCGCGGTCTGATTTCTGCTCTTTTCCTGTTTTGAGCCCAGCCCCTCTTGCTGCAATATTTTCTGCATTTGAACAGCCCTCTGTCCCACCTGCAGCCCACTTCCTTACAGCCTTTCTGCAACATAATTTCTGTTCCTTTTACAGAATCTTTTTAAAATTTCAGTATTTTTATTTTCAGAAAATTTTGCAAATTAAAAGAATCAATTTCAGCATTATTGATAGATTGGAAGTTGCCCTCCCTTGTGGCACTTCTGTTTTTGGGTTCAACACCTCACGAGCACACACTCTGTCACATTAAATCAAGTGAGCCTTAAAAAGTACCTAACTAAACCAACATTCTAACCCCACTTGGGGAACACAAAAGAATCATTGTAGTTAGGTAGGATCAGGGGGATAGGCTTCCAATAACACCCCTTGGTTATTTCACTTGAGACATAGTTGTTGTCCAAATAGGGAACCAAAATCCCCTAGTACTTTTTGGCACGGTCACGACCAGTTTATCAGAGGGCCTCTCCCTTAGGAGGGTTGAAGTCGGGAGACTGGTTCCGGAGGCCTGAGTGGAATACCGCACTCCATTCAGTAACCGAAGGGCTACCTTTCGCGGTTCGCGGGATATCCCTGTATAGGGGTATTGCGGTCAACAAACTAAACGGCAGATTCACCTTTCTGGACGTGTCATGAACGGGGTATCTTAGTTTCCATTCTTCTAGGATTGACTACCCGGTATCCCTCCCGGTAGGGGGATATCATAGCCACTTGGCTTTCCTACTCATATTGTCGGACTTGGATTTCATCACCTTGCAGAGGATATGTTTAGTTAAGTCAGAATACTTTTAGTTAGGTGTTTGCATGCTCCTTTACCTCCCTTTGGTCTAGTGAGTCCACCATTTTTCTTTTTTAGGAAACCTGCTGCTTGTTGGTATTCTGACCATCTTTGTTGTTACTCCACCTATTGTAGCACAGCTGTTGCAGTGGGTGTTTTGAGTTGGTTGTTGGCCTGAGTGCCTTGCTTTTTAGCTCTCCTTCTGCACACTCGGTTGCATTAGGATTTTTGAGCTGTTTTCATACTCACCTCAACCCACAGAGACTTAGACACCATCTGTCACCATTGAGTCCCCGAGACATTCTCGGCGCCTCAGGGGCGAGCCCCCACAGCACGGTTCTCTCGACACCACTCGTCATAGATTCCGATCATTGTCCGTTGATACCACTCATCACAGATCTAGAGCCTTGTCACTTGACTCCACCCGTCAGCGACGTAGGTCTCCGTCACCAGATAGTGACGCACCTTACTTTACCTCTGATTCTGACGAAGAGTCTGAGAACCCTATTTATACTGCCCCTACTAGCCCCATGGCTGGTACGACTTCCACTCCATTTGTCATAGGGACCATTGGTGGCACATCCACCACTACACCAGTTACTACACCTGTTTTTGGTATGCCCTCCATGGGGCAACCATCTACCGTTCCCCTCACGGTACCTATTCCCACAGCGGGAATACCTATCCCCACTACATCAGTGGCTCACACTACCCATGGTGGTGTTGGACCATCCTCCACTACCTCAGTTCCCCCACTTGGGGGCACCACCCTAAATCTTGTCCCTCCACTTGGGGGCACTGGCCCCAACTTGGTCCACAGCACTACTGTGTCACAGCCTTCTTCCAGTTTGCCGTTCATGGCTAGCCTCAACCTACCTGACCTGGCCAGATTGACCAACGATCCTATTCGACACGACCCTATGTGGCCTCATATGCCTACCAAACTACCCTCTGACATCCCTAAATTCGAGGGTAAGGCCGGTGAGGACCCACAGAACCACATCATGTCTTTCCACCTATGGTGTTCCTCTAACTCCATAGTGGACGACTCTGTTCGCCTCCGTCTCTTACAGCGCACCTTTACTGGCTCTGCAGCCAAGTGGTATATTGAGCAGCCTCATGGGACCCACGCCACCTTTTCTTCCCTGGCCTCGACCTTCCTGCAGTTCTTCCAGTTGCCAGTCCGCTATGACGCGGGCGTTGAGATCCTTCTATCTTGTAGACAAAACACGGCTACCCATATCACGGACCACATCCATGAGTGGCGTAGACGCCGTAGCTTATGCAAGATTAAACTAGATGACCTTATCTTCCTCGATTGGTTCCTCAAGTCCCTGCTTCCCGTCATTGCTAAGGATGTAGCTTCAGAAAGACCCCAGTCTGAAGAAGAGGCCATCCTTAAGGCACAGCAGTTCGACCTCATTTACGCCCAGTCGGGTTACCTTTATACCATTATACCTGACGCCCCTCGCGGCGAGTCCTCCCATCATGATGCGCCGGGGGCATCCCACGCTGCAGATGGTATCATTGGCCGTGTTTCTTCGCATCCCCAACCATTTTCTATAGCACGTCCTACCCCTGGCCCCGACCTGTCGCGGGCTACTTCACAGTCTGGAGCAACCAACTCATATGCTCCCATGACACATCACCATTCCCATGGGCCCTCATGTCCACCACAGTGCTTCGGGTATGCGACTCCTGCTTATGCTCCTCCAGTCGCCCCTCAGCCTTACTACCATCAGCAGGCTGCCTCCGCTCCTGCGCCTCCACAAGCCCCACCCGCTTATTATCCGCCCCAGGCAGCCCCTGCGGCACAACCACAACCTGCTCCGCAATCCTATCAGCAACACCCTCAAGTTGCTGCACCTGCTCAGCCTCAACCTGCATATCATCCTCCGCAGCCTGCTCCTGCACCTGCGCAACCTCAAAATCCACCTGCTGCCCAAGGGCAAGTTTACGCCCAACATAACCCGCAGCAAAACCAGAATAACCAACGTAACCAGGGCCAACAGAACCGCGGCAAGGGCCGTAATCGGGGAAACAACCAACCTGCAGACCAAGCCGGTCAACCGGCTAATCCCCCTGACAACAACAATGCGGCCCCCGCTAATCAAAACCCTGATCGCCCGCCCAAGCAGGCTAAAAACCCCAATTTGCGAACGAACCACCCTTGTTCTATTTGCGGGGTCTATGGACATTACACCCATGCTTGCCCACACTTGGAGCGAGCTCGGCAGCTTTGGGTTGACGAGGCCCATCGCCAAGGGCATGCGGCTCCCCAAGCACCGCCCAACCCCCCCCAGCCTCAGCAACCCCCTTTGGTGCTGCAAAACCCCTTACCGACCCAAGGCGTGGTGAACACTCAGCCGTTGGCCCCTCAAGCTAACGTGCAACCCCAACAACAACAGATCACCTACGCTGCTCCTGATCAACCCATGTTCGACTCAGGTACCCACCACTTACTGATGATGTCATCCGCTGACGTCAACCTCCAGACCCGTCGGAACCAATATGGCTCCACCTATGAAGCCACTCCCACGGATAAACCCACTAACGCCCATCCCACCGATCAGGAGTTACGTATACCTCCGCCTCCCATAGACGGCGCTGCGAAAGCACCTCGTTTCCCACTTCGCCGAATCAACAATAACCCTAACGCGCGTGCTGCGTCAAACTACAACATCGTAGACGACCTAGCCCAATCTCCCGCAGCCATGTCTGCGTTGGAAGTCTTGAAGAACTGCCCTTCCCAGCGCAAGACTTTACTTTCCGCCATCAGGGGGATTGACCCAACTGATTCACATTTGATGGCGTTTGATTTAGACCAGTCTGAACCACGCCTACCTTCCAGCTTAGCCTTCCAAGTTACAGTCTCCGTTAGGAATCTTGTTATCCATCGGTGCATCATTGATGAGGGTGCTTCCACATGCGTTATGTCTACATTTGTATGGCAGAAGCTAGGATCCCCTCCTCTCCAGCAGTCCACCACTGCGTTACGTGCCTACGACGGTCGTTCGGCCCAGCCCCAAGGCCTTCTACCCAACGTTCCCGTCCAGTTAGGTGGTAAAACAGTCCTTATTGACATAGAGGTAATCAATGCCCAATTGGATTACAACCTTCTGCTTGGCCGCAGCTACATGTATGCCATGCGGGCGGTTGCCTCTTCTGTCTTTCGCACCATGATGTTCCCCCATGAAGGACGCGTGGTTAAGATTGACCAGCTCACCTACTATGATCCCAGTGCTCCGGCGGCACCGGAAAATGTTCTCCCCATGGTTGAACAACCTGTTTCTAGTTCCACCACCTCGTTTGTTTCCTCTACGGGGCCTGGAGTCTACTCAGACGCGCCGATGACCTCCACCTTTCAATCCATTCCTCCGCCGTCATCTACGCCCGAAATGTCTGACTTATGTACCTTGTCCCATGACATCCTACCACCTAACAATCAACCATCCTTGTTTCCTAAACCACCATTGGTACCTAGTCACATTGGTGTTACACCGATCCATACGATCCCCTTCCTAGTTCCTCCAGCAGGAGTAGTAAGCGCCCCGGTCATGGCTACCCTTAGCCTCCCTGGGTTAACATTGGGATTACCTGTATGGTATCTTTCGCCTCCCGTTCGCCCGCCGACACCAGATGTCGTCCTCCAGCCGGTGCAACCCATGGCTACTACCACTCAACCACCTCCCGGTGTCTCTACCCCTTCGTCCTCCACGACAACTCCTCTTCCTCCTCAACCCACTGGGGGCAGAGGTCCACAACCTTACACTGCTGTCCCACCTCCCAAGACAGTCAAGAACCCTCCAGTGTTTCGTGCTCCTCCCAAATGCTCGCTGTGTGACGAGTTGGGCCATGCGACCCACCAATGCCCACAGTTACCCGCATTGCAGAAGCACATGCAAACGCTCGATGATGACCCCAACATCCCAACTGTCGAACTAAACCCCACTCCTAAGCCTAAAGATAAGTCCCTACGTACCAACCACTCCTGCGCCATCTGCGGTATTTACGGGCACTATTCACATCATTGTCCCGATCTCCCGGATTACAGAGCGGCTCTCTATGAGATGAACAATCTGGATCTTGAGACGGCACCACCAACCATTGAGGAGATCTACCCCCCGGTCTCTCCCCCTTCCGAAGAGGTTAATATCATCTACATGATCTCTTCAACCAACACTTCCACTACTCCCTCGTCAACCGATTTGACGACGCAGACTTTCCGTACTGATGAGGAGATTCTTGAGGCCCTAACTGCCCCGGATTATCCTTGGGATGATATGCACCACCGTTCCTATTTCATCCCAGAAGCGTCTTCCTCTAGCACCGCTACCCAATACGCGGTCGAATCCAAAGACTTCCTCCCCACCAAGGTTGACTGGTTCAAGGACCCTATTCCTGCTCCTGATGCCTTCGAGGAGGGCAACATGGCCAACATCTCACCTGTCATCCAAGTCGATATTGCTGCTCCAGGTCGTGCCCCTGAACTCATTACTTTAGGAGCATTCTGCAGTAAACAAGAGATTGAGGACTACACACACCTTTTCCAAAAATTCCGTGATGTCTTTGCCTGGTCTTATACCGAAATGCCTGGTCTTGATCCCGCAATTATAGAGCACCACATTGACACATGGCCTGATGTAACCCCCGTTCGTCAAAAACAATGTCCTCTGCCTCCCTCAAAGTTCCCAGGATATGCCCCTGAACTCATCACTTTAGGAGCCTCCTGCAGCGAGCGGGAGATTGCGGATTATATACAACTCTTCCAAGAGTTCCGTGATGTCTTTGCTTGGCCCTCTAACGGAATGCCCGGTTTCGACACCACCATTCTCAACCATCACATAGACACACGGCCAGAGGAACTCCATGTTCTTACTGAAACCAACTCTAAAGGCCTCCCTTTACGCAACCCCCATGATGGGTTGCATCCTACGGAATCTCTATCCATAGAATAATTCGCGGCCCCATTTTGGTCCGCATTGTACAGTTTGCTCTCTTTTTTTTGTTTTTCACTTTTTTACCATCATCTCACATTCATCCTTTATGCATGATTACAGATGGACCATCTTCCACCTAGTTACACTGGCTTCGCTGACGGCGCAAGCCGCTGGTCTCCCAACCTGGCTTCTGCAGCATGGGTCTTGTACTCCCCTTCCAACGAGATGATTCACCTTGACGGGATATGTATAGGCGCTGCTACCAATAACCAGGTGGAGTATGATGCCGTGACCGGTCTCCTGACTGCCGCCCTCCAAATGGGCATAAGTCACCTTCATGTGTTCCTTGACTCCCAGCTACTTGTCTCCCAGCTCAACAACTGCTACCAGGTGCGTGATCCCTGCCTTTTTAGAAAATTCCTGCGCACAAAACAACTCAGTCGACAATTTGAATCCATCACATTCACACATGTCCCCAGAGCTCAAAATCGTGTCGCAGACCAAATGGCCAACAACATCCTAGACTGGCATATCAATCACACCATGTAACATCATGCATCATCATCCCATAGCATCTCATAAAAATACATATAAAAACCCAAAAAGATTGCATCGCATCCACATTTGCATCCCTGTACATACACCACATACATATCCATAGAGGCATCCACGTGCCTAAACAAACATATATCATGTCACATCACATAAAATACACAAGGGGCATCCATGTGCCTAACATCCTAACCTACTTGCATCCACGTGCAATGTAAACATATCATAACACATAAAGCGCATCCACGTGCGTACAAATACAACATCATATAAAAAGGTGCATCCACGTGCATATATATATCTCTCAAAAAATATACATGTTCAGTACTATACATGTCCTGAGTACCCCTGTACTCAGCTATACAAAAAATGGCTATACATGCCTACAACCTCATCTACATACATGCCGTAGCTACAAAACTCGGGGGGGAGTCCCCTGCACTCCCTAATGAGAGTCGTATCCTGCATCACTGCCAGCATCGGCTGCCTCTGAGTCCTCCCCTCGCTCCTCCTCCGGCAAGTCCTCCTCGCCTCCGGCCTCCTGTGCCCGAGCCCGGTCCACCAAAATCGCCACCCGAATCGCGATGGACCTAAACTCACGGGGTGCCCCCATGCAATCCCGTACCACATCCGGATCGACATCTCGCCAACCCTCGTCGGTCACTCCTATCAATAACCGATCTAAAAGCTCCCGTACAGACTCTAGAGTCACCTCTGGGTCCCGACGCCGCACCTCTCCTCGTCCAGGCAGAGCTGGCACGGCCACAATACCCCGCCGGGCCACATGCCCTGGAGGTGGCCTCGGGCCCACATCTGCACAAACCAACCATATGTCAGTCACAGTATATCCATCTACTATCATATACATAAAATATGACATACATAACATGCAATAAAAACACACACGTACCGTCGGGACCCCATGCCTGTCCTGGTGCCCGTGGCGCCTCCGGATCTCCTGTGAAGTCCATATCCCGATACGGGAAGTCATCCAGCGTCAGTGGTATCTGAAGCCACTGCAGGTACAACTCCTGTGTAAAATACCTGCCCACGTCGCCACCACCACGGCGGCGCATCATCTCACCCCAACGGACCATCCTCGGCTCCCTCATCCCTCCTTCCCTAATCGGCACCCGTGGCCGCAGTGTGGGTACCCTCTCCATAAAGAAGGCACATAGGAAGGACCCAAAGCAAAAGCCCTTGCCATCTTCCTTCGCTGCCGTCAGCTGTCGCTGAACGCAGGTCAGGAACATCTGGCCCCAGGTGTAGTATGTCCCATCTAAGACGCGCTCTACCATCTGCATCTGACCCCCAGACACCTTCTCCGGTGACTGGGAGCCCAATACCCGTACCACACACGCCGCCATGGCCTGCACTGCCGGCTCCTGTAGATCCCTCACCAGGAGTGCATTCCTATGCACCCTCGCATCCTGACCGCAGTACCTCTCCAACATGTCCTCCATGTCGACGTCCGCGGTAACCCGCGGCTGTGTGTCTGCCACCCTGCCCAAGCAGGGCAACCCCGTCAGGAAGTATACATCAGTGAGGGTAAGGTCTACCCTCTCCCCCTGTACCCGGAACGCCTGTATGTCCGGCTCCCAGAAGCTGATCAGACGGTTCAGCAACAATGTTGCTGTCCGTATCATAGGTATCTGTGCGAACTTCAAAAGTCCGCACAATCCCAGCACAGATCGCACATGGCGATTCTCTCGGATGAAACCCATGGTCTCATCAGGGATCTCCCGCTCTCTCCAAAGAACCTGGGGCATCCTGCCAATCACACAAAGTGAACTCATCAGTCTCATGACAACTTAAGAAAAATACTTTTCCCCCTCCAAGAAGCCCTAATAGCTCGGCCCAAAACCGCGGCTTTCGGGCTTCATGCCGCGGTTTCCAACCGCGGCTGTCAGGCAGATAGCCGCGGTTCCCAACCGCGCCTGTCATCCCAAAACCCGCGGTTGGGAACCGCGTGTTCCTCTTTGGAACTCGCGGCACTCGACCGTGGTTCCATCCAGGAATCACGCGGTCTCCAACCGCGTGGTTCGGCCCGAAACACGCGGTCTCCAACCGTGTGGTTCGGCTCGAAACCTGCGGTCTTCAACCGCGGTTTCGACCCCCTAACCCGCGGTCCACCCCACGTGGACCGTACAAGTCAACCCTGGGACCCACTACCCAACCCCCCTCCCGAAAAAATATGCAGGTATGAGTTTACTGAAATACCTGTATCTCGCGGATCTGCAAACAGCCAGACGGATCGTCCAGAAATGCCACCTAAGCTCTGGTCCACTCAACTCACAAGTCAAAGTCAACACAGTACAAATGACACATGTCATGTTGGACCCACCACTATTTATAGTCGGTTGACTTTTTCTTGTTTTGGTCACTCTGGCCCCATACGGCGTCCGTTTTACAAACCGTTTCCACCACTGGAATCAGCGCGACGTGACCGTCATTATGGTCACCTCGTTCCATTATTTTTGCCCTGTCATTTTTTACCCATTTTTCAGACGCCACTAGTCGCCTCGGTTTGCGTGCCACATCGGCCGTTCTCCGTTTTTCACATGTTTTATATCATCGGATTCAGTTTTCCGAGCTGGTGATGATGCTTGAGATCATTTCTCGCTCTCACCTCTAGATTTTCTGGGCATTTTTCAAAATGCCCCCGTCACCTCGGTTTGCGTGCCCCAATCGGCCGTCACCCGTTCTTGACATCCTTTATATCGCCGGATTCATTTTTTCGAGCTCGTGATGATGCTTGAGATCATTTCTCGCTCTCACTTGGTACAATTTCAACATTGTGTCCCAACACCTTGCTGCCTCGGTTTGCGCGCCACATCGGCCGCCATCGGATTGTTCCACATTTTTACATGAGCCATTCACTCCTGTCATACTGCAAATGTTTCGTTATTTTGCCACCATTTCATCTACCCCGCAAGGAGGTCCATCAGTGTTCCCACCTACCCTCGTTCTTGGTCATCATTACTAAACCTTGATTGAACACTTCCTCCTTGCCTGGCCATTCCTTTTGTTCGGTATAATTTTATCCCTTTTTCGGGCCGGACAAGTCCTTTACGAAAAAGGCACTTAGGGAGTTTCCGTTAAGCTCTTTTCTGACTCCTAAAAGAATGAAAAGATCGCCGAGCAATCTTGCTTCCTTTCATGCTCGTTAAAGTACCTGAAAGGGCGTCTATCTGGTATAAGTTTAACCCTTTTCCGGACCTGGTAGACTAATTACGAAAAAGGAATACTCTAGTCACACCGGCTAGAAGAGTTCTTCATTGCATCCTTTTATGCTTCTTTGGGCCTTGGAGACTAAATCTACGAAAAAGCAACCCCCTGGAGTCTTCTTACTTGCTTTCAGACTCTCTAAAATTGAAAGCAACCACGAGCATGCACTGTCCTGGGCTCGTAAAATCCACACGACAGTACCATTCCACTACCTCAGAGTCTTCTTATCGCTTTCAGACTCCTTAAAATTGAAAGCAACCACGAGCATGCACTGTCCTGGGCTCGTAAAATCCACACGACAGTACCATTTTACACACACTTCTTCTAGTTCCTTAACCCCTGAAGAAGTTTTCCCCCGTGCCTCTTGGCACTTTGATCTATCATCTCGGCAGCACCCCCAATCAGGTCGCCTTTGTTCAGAGTATTCAGCAATCTTCTGCCATTTTACACCAGCTTGAGTCTCCCTCAGCCAGTTATTCCCCCAGATCCATTACAGCTATGATCCCTTTCCCCTGAGTCAGTTTCATATGCTGCCAGATCATTCCCATTATCATACTCTGAACAAAGGAAGTTTGAGTCCACCCGCTCTACTTGCCCAGTTGTCCTCCCACAGTTTATCAGTTCTGCCATCAATACTATCACATTTCGGTCTTGTACCTCGCGCTCCTGTCAAGGAAACATCATTGCCTTGCTAGGGGCAGGTCTCCCTCTGTCGACGACAGCTCCTCTATTCCAGAGGATAGGCCCAGAGGTCCCTACGCCTTGGACTTATCACCATCTGTGGTAGGTGCCTACGGATCATTCCGAGAGGAGACATCATTGCCTCTCCGAGTGGTTGTTCCTCACATGCTCGACTTCAGCACCTTGATCGCATCGTTGAGGATCGCGTAGGATTATATCCCATCAGTTTTTAGTCGAAGACCCCGGATTTCCCCCGACTCTAGCACATTGGTGAGTCACTTCGGAACGCCCAGTTGTATGTTCCCGTGGATGTCCGAGCTGCGTTGGCGTTTGTATTCGGAAGCCATCCAGTTTCATGCTTCCTTGAGTACCCAGTTTCAGTTCCAGTTCAGTGTACCATGGAGAGTATGACCCCAGTCACTATGATCCAGCAGCTCATCAGTTCCTTTGGTACCACACTCAGTAGCACTGTTGATTGTTCCGGTGCACCAGTTCTGCAGTTCACACATGATCCGCTCAGCAGTATGTCCCAGATTTGTGTCCCCTCTGGACTCTTATGATGTACACAGTGGTCATGTATCTTACAGGTCCCCCTTTTTTCGGGCCTTACAGTTATATATCTTGATACGAGCATGGGTATGCCCGCCTCGTCTATATATTGAGATCATTCCTCAGTCAGTATTTGAGGTCATGTATATTTCAGGTCCCCATTTTTTGGACCCCATTGTTGTTATTATGTTATATCCTGATACGAGCATGGGAATGCCCGCCTCGTCCATATGATCAGATGATTCCTCATCCTTTATTGAGGTTATGTACTTTTAGTTCTTGCAGTTGTTCGGGATCGTTGTTCCGGGCTCCAGTTTGTTTCTTCTCTTCTCTCCACATCCCAGGAAAACCATTTATGACTTATGATGTCCATCGGCCATACGATGAGCTCCTGACCTCGCACATCAGGGGGCAATCTGTTAACACCCAAAAAGTGCTCACTAGCTCATTTACCACATTATACGACTCATTTGTCCATTTTCCTACCATATTTCCATTAAAAATCCCAAAAAACCCATTAAAAAGCCTCCAAAAGGCCTAAAATGCCTCCAAAAGGCCAAAAAACCATCAAAATAGCCTAAAAAAGGCTAAAAAACCCCCTTTTCCTCCAAAAATAGCAAAAATCCCCTAAAAAGGGAATAAAAATATAAAATAATGAGGAAAAGGAGGAAAAAACCCTATACAGCTGCCTAAAACCATGTGTTTCCTAAAACCATGGATCAGCACTCCACCACCAAAAAACTATAAATAGGTGATGGAGATCCCTTATTTCATATCCACAATCACAAACACCCTTACTCTGCCAAAATCTCTCTCGAAACCCTAGTTCACCTTTGAACTATTTTCGCCTTGAGAGCCACCTTTGGCCCATCCCCAACATTGGAGAAGGAGAAGGAGCATTCAGAAGCTTGGAGCATCCTCTTGGACACTGCAAAGGGCTTCACCAACCTTGACACTCAAGGTAACATCAATACAAAGTCATTCTTTCATTTTGGTGTTTAATGCTTCATGCTTGTCTTAGAAATAATTTAATTGTTGTTTTAATTTAATTAGTTTAATATACTGAACTGCTACTAAGGAGTCCATTCTCCTTAGTAGGTGCTCATTGGCACAAGCTAGGGGTAAAACCCTAGCTACACTTTTAATTAACAATCTTAGATGTAATCAAGATCTTGTTTTCCAATGCATAGAGATTTAATTAAGTTTCGTCATCGTTCTTAGTTTCCATTTCATCTTCCTTAACTTTGCTTTAACTGTTTTTCAAGTTATGTCGGATTACTGTTCTAAACTTATCAATTTCATTCTTAGGGTATTTTATTATATGTTCCTAAGGTTTATTTCAGATTAGAGTTAATAATTTCATTCTCCGAGTTATCTTAGTTTTGATAGTTCCTCGTTAAGCATAGGATCAATTTCCCATTTACACTGATAATGAAGATGTTCATGAAATCGAGTTTGGTTTAGAAATAAATATCTTTATCAAGTTTTCTACTTGCTTCCAAATCAAATTCAGTCCAAGTAAATATCTTTATTAAGTTTTCTACTTGCTTCTAGATTTCATTAGTTTCATATCATTTTTCTTATGGATAGAAGATAGATCATAATGTTTAAAGTTACAAGAATTAGGATTAGGTACAAGAATCGCCAGGGGTACAAGTGTTGGTTCCTGACCACTCACCCTCCCAAGGAGTAAAAGTTCCAAAGTCTGTCTCACGTATTACAAGTGTGTCCCACTCACAACAGCCTATGTGATATCCTAAGAATAGCCACTAAAGTTACCACTTCACAATCGACGGTCGGGCGGATAGTTGTAAGTCGAGGACAACTCTCATTACCGAAAACTCTAGAAATAGTGATGTCACACCGAGGACTTGTCACTGAACATAGAATCCCTTCGATAAGCTCATGTCCCACTAAATAAGCAAGAAGGGGGAACCACCCTTACTTATCCAGATTGACCTCGTGCTTGACGCATGTTTCAGAAGCACTTTCCCGACAAGAATTTTTTGCTAGTAATGGATTTACTCTCTTAATCAATCCTAGTTTCAAAGTTTTGTAGCCCAAGAGTGTTAACTCTCCAAACATAATCCAGGGCACTAACCTAATCTTGTTGGTGGTATGAAAATCAAAATTTTGTCAATTTTAGATTAAGCGCCAATTTTAAGTATAGATTGCTTAGTTTCAGGAGTGGAAATGAAACTGATGGTGTTTTGACTTGAAAACTGAAAAATGAACCAAACAATGCAAAATGATCACTACTCTACCTTCCAATTCGATGGATATTCTAAATTAAGGAAGAGTGAGAAGTTCATGAGTTTCTTTTAGTCATGCAAAATTTCTAGTATATGTTGTATGTTCATGCACAGTTTTTTCTGAAATATGGATGATAATTGATGTGTAAAGACCAATGTAACCCAAACAGATATCTTAAGTAAACACGAATCTAATTCTATTACACGTCGGATCCCTGTTTCTCATTCACAAGATCGCCATAAGGCCCAAGTGAAGAGGATATGCAGAGCCCTTTGGAATGCTTTTGAATTAAATCCTAAACTGTTACACGTGAGATCCACTTTCTCATTCACAAGATCGCCATAAGGATCAAGTGAAGAGGATACGGTGGGTCAGAAAATTGTATGCAAAAATTAAATCTACTCTATTACAAGTGAGATCCACTTTCTCATTCACAATATCATCATAATATGTGAGTGAAGAGGATATGGTGGCTCAATATAAGATGCTTTGAAAAGTGAACTCCTAAACTATTACAAGCGAGATACACTTTCTTATTCACAAGGTCATCATAAGATGCGAGTGAAGAGGATACAGTGCCTCATACACAATATATCTCAAGAAAAATGAACTCTAAAGGTGCAACTCTCTCTAATTGTGCATGAAAATCATGAAAATATTCTAACTCCAAAACAAAATGCAACTAATTAAAGTTTAATTCTGTTTTTTGGGAAGAAATTACTTTCAAATTATATCAATCATGTGATGTTCAAGGTGTTCTTCAAACGTAAATGTGTGTGAATGGATATTTCAAGTGTGTATGATGTTTCCAAATTTGTATGGTTTATGTTTGATTAATGTTTCCAATCAGCATATTCTAAACGTTTGAAAAATTGAATGTGCTTAAAGTGTTTTGGTGAACAATTTCTTAAGTGTGCTTTAGGAGACTTGCATCCATGTACAAAGACATAAATGTAGGTTAATATCAGTCCTTAAGCATGTTAAAACAGGGATCTATAATCTCATAAGTTTGTAAGCAAAATAGATCTACTACCAATTGAAAAAGATTGAAAATTAATTACAATTTGGAGCAGATTTAAAGGTGTTTGGAAGTGAATTCCAAGTGTAAATGTCTTGATCCAAATGTTATGAAATTTTCCTAACTTTATAAGAGGAGTATAAGTCTGATATCAAGATACATATAAGGCTCTATACAAGTGTTTAAATGTCATCCAAAACAGGTCTCCAAACAGATCCAAAAGTTAAAGAGGTCTCAACCAACTAGTGTAAGATTAGAAGCTTGAATTAATGTGTTTGGAAGGTGTGTAAACTTTGCAAAGATGTAAAGGATATTCAAATGAAGTTAAATATCAGTCATGGATATGTCAAATTAGGGATCTATGAGCTAAGATGCTCTCAAGCTAAAGATCCATCACAACTTGAAGAAAAAAATGAAAAGAGAGAGCAAATTTGGAGCAATTCTTAAAAATTTTGGAAGGTCATTCCAATGGGAGATATATTTGATCCAAATGATGCAAAAAAAATTCAAAGGTTCTCAAAAAGGAGTAATATACTAAGTATGATCAGCAAAAATATATTAAGCTAAAGAACGCATGCAAAGATGTCATAGATCCATCACAATTTGACAAAGAAATTCAAATTTGGGGCAGATTTGAAAGTTATTGGAAGATGAGTCCAAAGGTAAAGATCTAGGTCCAAACAATGCAAATCATATGAAGAATTATCAAATGAGTGATAGACTGATCATGAGAAGCAAAAGGATCTTCCAAAATAGGTCTGCAAATGCACTTTCTAAGCCTTCAAAACAGATCTAAAACAAGTCTCTTACAAACTAGTTGGATGAGCTGCAAATTGGAAACATAAGATGTAAATCTTTAAAGCCAAGAAATGTGAGGAAAGGAGGGACTTAACATGAGTGAGAGGCTGATAATAAGCAGAAAAATAAGCTTCTAAACAGGTCTGCAAACATACATATCAATCCTTCCGACAGGTTCAAACTTCAAGAGATCTCATCATACATTTCAGCATATGCACATTTATGAAACAAAACAGAATTGAAATTTTCAGAAAATATATGAGCAAAGGAGGGATATGATCTGATCAAAGGAGGATGGAAATTCAACTTAATCAGCTCCTAAACCAAATCATACAACAACACCACTCCAAAGGAAGCAAAACCAAGCATTAAAGGCTGCAAAAATCCCCAAAAACGAGTTCTAGAATGCACAAAAAAAATGAGATCTAGAATGTATAAAAATGAGATCTAGAATGGGATTTTGAAGCATTTTCTACAATAAAAGTGGGAGGAGGCTGGTTTGGAGGTCATATTGCTAGATCTATGGATCTTAAACTGATCTTTAAGCTCCGAGTGAGTATATCTAAAAGATGGAGATCCCCAAAAATGAAGACAAAACATGAAATATGAAGCAATTTCAAGAGATTTCAACCCGTATGGTCGCCAATCTGATAATAGATGAAGTTGTTTGCATGTAGAGAGTTAGATCTGCAACATATCAATCTATCTTACAAATAAATGGTGAGTTCCTATGTCAGCAACATGAAAATATTATCACAAGTTTACAAAGATCTATATTCATTAATCAAAACTCATTAAGATCTAGATTCATTTAAGAATTAAATTCATGCATGATAAGCCAAATTCAAACTCTTATATGGTAGAAACTTGAATCCATTCATATTAAAACTAAGAAGAAGTACATCCTTACCAATGATCTTGGTGTGAATCCCTCCTCCATTGTCATGAGCTTCCCTTTCTTCACCCTTGCTTTTGAAGAATTTGAGCTCTATTCTCCTCCTTCAGAATCTCTCCAGCATGCCTTTGCTCTTCCCTTTGTCTTCTACAATGACTCCCATGCCTTTCTTATATAGCATTAGAAAATGAGTCCTCATGTTTCTCTTTTCAATGTGGGATTATCCCTTTTTATCTTTTTTTATTATTTTAGCTCAAAACCCCACTTTTCCATAGTTTTTAGGCTTTTTGCACAACTTTAACATACTTTAAGTACAATTAATGCACTTTAATGCATTCATCTTCACTTATTGATTGGTGTAGCTTAGTTTTAGACCTTTTTCTGAGTGGTTCAATCACTGAACTTGGTCTTCTTAGGTTCTTAGGTTTTTACTGGCTTCTTTTGTTACAAGAATTTAACATTACTATTGTTGATCGTCCCGGTCGAGAGAATGTAGTAGCTAACTTTCTCTCTCGAATTCAAATAGATGATAATGCCAAGCCTGTCAATGATAGCTTACCGGTTGAACATTTGTTTGATGTATCTATTCGAACCCCATGGTTTGTAGACATAGCCAATTATTTAGCAACTGGAAAGCTACCAAACCATATCTCCCCACCTGAGAAACGTAGGATCATAGTTCAAAGTTCTAATTACTCTTGGGTGGACAATGATCTCTTTTATACTGGTCCTAATATGATTATTAGATGATGTGTACGAGAGGATGAGATGGCATAGATACTACATGCATATCATGGTGGACCTTGTGGTGGGCATTTTTCTGACAAGAGAACATAAAAAGTGTTGCACTCTCGGTATTATTGGCCAAGCATTTTCAAATATGTTGCCAAGTATGTCAAGGGGTGTGACAATTTCCAAAGAATGGGTAGACCTACGCCATCCGATGAGATGCCCTTACAGCCCCAAGTTTGATTGAGCCTTTTGAAAAATGGGCTCTAGATTTCATTGGGCCAATTTCCCCTATGTCTCGCAAGAAGAAGTACATCCTAGTTTGTAAAGATTATGTCACCAAGTGGGTAGAAGCCAAAGCCTTATTCCAAGCCATTGAGAAATCTGTGGTGGAGTTTATATATGAGGAAATATTCAACCGATTCGGTGCACCTAGAGAAATTGTAACCGATCAAGGATCTCAGTTTACCTCCAAATTAATGAAAGAGCTTACTGACAAATATGGTATTAGACATTGTAAATCTTCACCATATCACCCACAAGCCAATGGTCAAGTAGAGTCCACCAACAAAGTATTAGAAGCCATCCTGACTAAGACTATCCATTTACACCACAAAGACTGGGCAGATAGGCTCCCAGAAGCCTTGTGGGCTTATAGAATAACTTGGAGGAACACCACTGGACACACACCTTATGAACTCGTTTATGGTAAACAAGTTCTTCTACCTATTGAATTTCAAGTCAAAACCTTTCGTATGGCTGCACAATTAGGGATGAATCTAGAAGAAGCACAGAGACAACGAATCCTGCAAATAAATGAATTAGATGAGATTAGGCAAGATGTTATTCAACGCACAAGCTTTATACAAAACCAATGCAAAAAGTGGCATGATAGATACATTAAACAAAAACAATTAAAAATTGGAGATTGGGCATTACTTTTTGATTCAAGATACAAAAACTTTAAAGGTAAATTAACTACTCATTGGATGGGTCCATATGAAATTGTTACAGCTTTTGATAATGGATCCATTAAAATTAAGACGATTGATTATTCTCAAATTTTCTTCGTTGTAAATGGGCATAGACTTGGACTTTACCATCAACCAATATCTAAACAAGATTTTGTGCAGAATTCCTTACAACAGGAGGAAATGGAGCTGGTAGAAGAGGAAGTCATTCCTCCTTCTCCTGGTTCTTGAATTATTTTGGGTTATCTTCCTTTGTATATATGTAAATATGTTTTTGTTTTTCAATAATAAGAGTCACTTCTAACAACTGATTGCATTTTTACAGGAAATTTATTATGATCAGCTTATAAAATTTTGTCAATTAAAACAAGAAGACTCTTTTCCCTTTTTTCCTAAACTTCATATAACTTTCTTTGTACATATGTTTTTGTTTTTAATAAATTTGAATCATCTAACAAGTGGTTTTGCAGCTTAATTACAAGAACCTTATATTTATAATCAGCTCATGCAATATTATTTGAAAAGGGAAGTTCTCTAAAAGAAATACTTATAATTCTCCTTTTCTTTTGATTATTGTTGAAAATTGAAAATTTATAATGGAAGGTTAAAGCATTCTTTATATCATTTTTAACCACTTTCTTCTATGATTATGTATATGGTATTTGATTCAGACATGCACATTTATGATTTATCATTAGAACAATTACTTAAAGACCTACTTTAATTACTATGATCTTCAAAAGCTCTATCTTACACATATGGACTACTAGCTCATCCTAGACTCATTATCAAAACTTGTCTCTTAAGCACTTTTAAAAGTAGCCCAAAAGTGAGTGATATTTCTATTTTGTGGGGAACATTACTGATATTTCATGAAGAAGATGTACTGAGAGGTCAAAGAACAACTTTAGGGTATTATCTTTTGACATGATCTATAATTTAGGCCATTATAGATAAAGTTACTCATAAGGGTCATTCTAAATTTTTTTATGTGTTTAGCAGGCTTAGCACACTCTAGTGCCAACCGGCTTCCTTACAAAAAAAAGTATATATGTATTATTATATGAGGCAAACCCACTGGGGTACTGAACAGGCTTGCTGGCAGTGGGTTCATGCTAAGTAAAATCTTAAACAAGGAAGCTCGGTAAGTGCAAGTAAACCCATCGGGGTATTGAACAGGCTCACTGGCAGCGGGGCTATGCTTGCATGGTACTAAGATAAACCCGTCGGGGTGCTGAACAAGCCTGCTGGCAGCGGAGCGATATTGGGTAAAATAGGTTTGGTTAATGAATTGATATGCACATGGATTATAAAAACCCTAAGTATACAAACACATGTTTAGGCCAATTATTTATACTGTCATTAGAGAATAGATGTAAGTTGGACTTGGATCCTGTCATCTAATTCACACAATACCTAGGATATGACTATCCTAGAAATGGGACCCATAACTATAGAAGTCTCACAAACTCTATGGTGAACCTTACCTATATTCTTTGGATGACAAGAGATCTTTACAATGAGTCATGGATGACTAGTTTTCCTATGGCATTTTTCACATCAAGTAGACTATCATTCTTCTTATGGTATTCTTAAGCACTGTTGTATTCTTTTTGATGAATGTACATATCCGAATCATCTACATTTATTAGTTAATATTTCATTTTCCTACAAAAATTATCACAGCATTTTAGAAGCTATCGGCAAAACTTTCAATTGAAAATATTTGAATATTAATAAATTTTTCTTTGATGGCTTGAGGACACGCCATATTTTTAGTTTGGGGGAGGATCAGAACTGTTTTTACATTCTAAATATTTATGAAAAAGTTTATTTGTCTCTTATAAAATGATAGTTGTTTTCATGAATAATGCGAAATAGCAGAAGGAGGATTGTTTTGATCAATGACAAATAAAGAGGAACGAAACTGAAAGATCCAGAAAAGCAAAGTTTACAGCATTTTTTTGTGCACTAATAGCCTCATAAATTCCCTACAAAATCAACTTCAATCAGCATCAACAAGCAGATCTTGTACAAACAAAAGTCTGTATGTAGGGATGAACGACGGGTTGAATGCCGATCCGAATGAGGTGATGGACGAGGCAAATGAACAACGATCTAAATGGAGTGCTGAATGAAACCATAGCTTATAATGGCTTTATTTAATATGCCAAGGGATCCAAATTTGAATATTATTGATAAATCTAATTGGCTAATTATGTCAGGAATCAATTAAATGTCAATTTCGCACGTGGTCTCATTCCCTTATCCATCTTGCCTCCATTAAACGAATGGATTATGCATCATAGAGATCTTCAGAATCATTACATGACCGCCATATGGTCTTAATTATCCTATCGTATGATCTGTCATCATATTAATCGAGTCATCAGGATCTCTCACATATAATCTATGTCTATAATTTCATTTTGAGAGAACATTCAACCTATCCAAAGCTCGACTTTGGACATGGTTGAATATATCATAACCACACGTATTCACTAACTCACGCATTTCTATGTTGGTACTCGATTCAAGATCTTTGAATGATAAGCGTGATCTCTCAAGCATGCTAAGTCCTCGCCTACAATCATTCAACCATTCAAATGGACTTCAATTTAAACTAACGACTGCGTGAATTTTGTTCCATTCTGTTCGCTTTCCATATTTTTTGTTAAGCCGCGTTTCCTGCATCTTTTGCATCCCCTATACCTATCTGCATCCCCCAACCTATGTCCAATTATGCTGATCCTTCATGACCCTGGAAGTTACCAGGATTTACTTCGCATCCCCGAATTCAGAGAGTGTTGTGAGGTATTCCTTCGAGTCGGATGGGGTTCGTTTCTCCTCCTTCTCCAAGGCCACGACCACGAAATCTCACTACTTTTCGCTAAGAGATTCGATAGAAAGATGGCCAAAGTTGGCCATCTCCTGTTTTCTATGATGGAAGAATATATCGCATTAGCCACAAAGCTTCCTAGGGAGGATGCCCATTGGCACAAACATCTCTTCCTTCCATGGAAAGCTCACGAATTTGCTTTGAAGGCTGAATATCAACATGTTGCTAGAACAAAAGCATTCCACTAGGAATGGGTCAAGCTGGAATACCTAGATCCCTTGACTGTCATCATCCATCTGATCACTTGTGAGGGTAAGTTTAGTATTTTTAAATTCTGCATTTTAGATTGTTAGCACATTTTGTTAACAATCAGACCCTCAATTTCCCATTCTATTTCTTGAAAAGTTTAGAGAAAATGTCAAGCTAGGTTAGGAAGAATATTGTTAATCCCTTTGGTAGCTTGTACCATCACTGTCTCATTAAAATCCTGATCATTCACCAGTTGGAAGAGAGAGGGAAAACATGGGATCGTTTTGTCTTTGAAATACTAAACCCTCATTTGATCAAGAAGCCTAATCTCAAACCCTCTATTTCTTAAAAACACCATTGTTTCCAACCAGTATTAGTGAGCCTACCCAAGCCTCTACGCAAGCAGAACGAGACACTAAGCGTGTGCGGTTTGATGAGGATCCCTCAGGTGATGTGCACCTTGTCCATCCATCTCCTTCTCTTGAGCTTTCCCTTGGTGACCCTACTTCGGAACCCCCACTTTCTTCATCAGTACCTACCAAATCTAGGAAAACAAATCGTGACCAGTTCGTCAACCAGTCTGTCATCCAGACTGTCGTTCAGCCATCATGTTCAGACGACCATACCCTCGAAACACCCCTATTCACATTAGCCAATGTATCTGCTCAATTGTGTGAAGACCCTGCTGCTGGAAGTTCTCCTGCACACAACAAGGACAGAGTTCTTGAAGAACATACTATTAAGCTTAAAACATTTTCAAAAGAGTTGAGTCCTCAAAAGGACCTGGAACATCGCAAAGAACATCCTATTCTGAATCAGCAGGAAGTGGATAGGTTGACCCAAGGGATAGCACGGTTGACAAACCAGAATCAAAACTACGTGGAAACAATCTATGAGCTTAATAAAGAAAATAAGGAACTGCGCATAGAAGTAAGAAGCATTGAATGCTTGGTCAACGCCAAAACAACGTCCCATACTTCTCTCCGGATGAGGTATGACGCCTTGAAGGATCAGTTCCAGAAGCTTAAAGCTAATTCCACTTCCTCTTCCAAGTCGAGGGCAGCTGCTACCGCAGCTCAACCTTCTTCTTGAATTCCTCTCCTTTTTGCTCAGTGGGACCTAGAATATCTCCGGTTTGGGGGAATGTTGGTGTCCATTTAGTCACCATTTTTTATCATCAAATACACTCTGAGTGGCGTTATTTTCACTATTTTAATCTAATAAATCACTCTTCTTGCCATTCAGACCGTCAATCAAACCCAAGTATCATTGTATTTACATATCACGTGAATCTTGGCTAAATATCATTATTTTCGTGTTATTTTCATGGTTTATTAATATTAATTTAATGTTTTTCGACTCACTTGGAAAATAGATTTCGGCTTGCAGGTTATGGGCTTCAAACGGACCTCCGTTCAGACTCATGTTCATGTTGCAAATTTCCAGCTTGCCATTCAACCCACGAAATCGTCGGTTGGCATATTCCTGCCCATTAAAGACAAAAACAGAAATATGGGTTTTGTTAGCAACATGGTGTTTATGGTTGGTGAGTGTCTGTTTTAGAAGATTCACTTCCCTGCTCGCCCATCTCGACAGCACATGACTCTCCCCACGTCAACACTCTAGAAGATTCGCTTTCATGTTCGCTCAGCCTGCCAGCACATGCTCATGCCCACGTCGACGTTCCAGCAGCTCCATCCTCCCACGCTCAGCCTTCCAGCACATGCTTCTGCCCACAATTAAAGGAAACTAACACACAACTGTTCGCATCAAGGGAATTGACGCCGTGGAAGCAGGTGAACGGCCTGTGCGTTGTCATAAACCACCATGCAGCTGTTGTATAGACACTAGAGACTTCTATTTTTAGAGAGGTTGACTATGTCGACCTTCTCTCCCATTGTAAACTTATATATAGATTCCTCCTTTCAAGAAACGCAGACGACATAGAGCACAGTAGACATAGACATTTATGCTATCAGTAATTCATAAAAACACTGTATAATTTTCTCAATTAATGGAAGCTCCTGAATTTTACTGTTGATATTCTGTTGTTGGTGACTAAGTTGATCTAGTTTCCATCTCTAATTGCTGGGAAGGGCTTCTCATCAACCATAGGTTTTTATGTATATTTTGTATTTTCCTTTCTATAAGTAAATAGTTAATTTTCCAGTGTATGTAATTAATTTTGTTTTCCTGTATATGCCATTTCCTTATTTCATTGTAATCTGTATCTTGTTGCTACCTAAATTTACTTTTTCAGAATTGATAACGGTCGGCCAAGCATAGTGTTTATAGGTTGCTTTCAGTCTTTTCAGATAGAGTTTAGTTAGTTGTTGTTTCAGGTTTAGTTTATAATTAGAATTAGTTCTATTAGTCTCCTTCCTGTAGTTGTAGGTTAGTTGTATTCATATCTCAGTTTTGTTTGATTAGGCCATAGAAATAGTTTATTTCTTTAAACAATGATTAGAATAGGTTACATCTTGCTATCTTAGCTTCTAAACACTCTATTCATTGCTTCCCTTGCACCATAGGATCATATGCATCAGCTAGCTGGTAGTTAAGATCATCCAAACTAATTCTTTCCTTAGTTTAAATCGTTTTCTTCCATCCGGTTTGTCATTCGGACAGTCATCCGGATCGTCATTTGAACCTCAATACTTTCTGCATTGTTTTTATGCTTATTTAGAATCCAGTTTCTTAGGTATTTTAACTGTAATATTTCTTGCTTTTAATTAACAGTCTTAGATGTAATCAAGATCTTGTTTTCCCCTGCATAGAGTTTTAATTAAGTTTCGTCGTCATTCTTAGTTTCCATTTCATCTTCCTTAACTTTGAATTAACTGTTTTTCAAGTTATGTCGGATTACTATTCTAAAACTTATCAGTTTCATTCTTAGGGTAGTTTATTATATGTTCTTAAGGTTTATTTCGGATTAGAGTTAATAATTTCATTCTCCAAGTTATCTCATTTTTTATAGTTCTTCGTTAAGCATAGGATCAGTTTCTCATTTACACCAATAATGAAGATGTTCATGAAATAGAGTTTGGTTCAGAAATAAATATCTTTATCAATTTTTCTACTTGCTTCCAAATCAAATTCAGTCCAATTAAATATCTTTATTAAGTTTTCTACTTGCTTCTAGATTTCATTAGTTTCATGTCATTTTGCTTATGGATAGAAGATAGATCATAATGTTTAAAGTTATTTGTAATTGGTCTCTTTGTGGTTTACATCTTTTTGTAGAAATTAGGTTAGATTTACTTCCATTTTGTTTTGATGTTACATTCGAAATTCATTACGATACATTCACCCCAGTTCCTATTACATTTGACGTACAACATCAAGGAGAATGGAATTAGATACTTTAGTGTAGTCTTGAAGAATTAATTGAATAGTTGTTGAATTCATTGGATAGTTTGTAGTTTTACTTTGAATTAATATAGTTTTCTATTTATATAATTTATTGTCAAATTGATTCATCTCATAGATAGGTCTCTAAATTCATTTCTAATTGTTTTTAATTCTTAGATTGGAGTTTTATCAGTAATTTCCAATTCTGTCAAAGTAGTCTTGGTTTAAATTGGTTTTGCTTCTTAGAATAATATTGTTGTTTTTATATCTTTCAGTTCTTATCCATAGAGTAGAGTAGTATAACTTGATACTATTCTGATCTATTGGTTTAACTAGGTTTAATTAGTTCCTTTGATTGTCTTTTTGAAGTTTGACTCAGTTTTTCATTTTGAAAGATCTTTTGATCTTTTCTTTATTAAACATTTCTAAGGTCTGCCAAGCTAAAAGTTATGTGCCATTTCTACCTCAGTATATACTGTACCACAACTCTATGATTACCAACCTTGATTGATAATTAAATATTTTGGTGATTCCTTAAGACAGTAAACACACCTCAACAACTCCTCAAATCTCACCTCCCTCCACACAAAAACTCTCCTCTATGAAGGAAGATATATGTGGTAGGCCTTCTAAGTCTCATCATACCCCACAAAAATTCCCTTTTTTAATGTGGGATCTAAATTTCTCTTCTTCACTGAAGGGACATGAGATTAAATCAAACAACCAAATATACGAAAATGGCCAACCTCAAGTATTTTCCTATATTAAAAGCCTCCTCAGGAGTCATGCATCCCAAGGCTCTATGGGGATCTTGTTCTGAATGTATACAACAGTACTATAAGCCTCAACCCAAAGAAAGAAAGGTGAACTCTGGTAATGAAGCATCGCTCACGCTACAACCACAATGGACCTGTTGTTCCTGTTGATGTATTTATAACTTCAGAATGTATTTCACATATGTATATTGTATTCCTATAGAGATGTTATTATTCCTCTATAAGGAAGTGTCGTCATTTATATTGTAATTGTCGTAACTTATACTTGATGGGTTATTAGACCACCTTGATGGGGTCGTCCCTATATAAGTCATGTGGGTTACATGGTTAAGTGGTTATTGGAGGTCGGCCCTGTCAACATTATGTTAAGTGGTTAAGTTGAGGCCAATCTAGTAAAGGTTATTAGGCAAGTCAAGTCAAGTATAAATAGAGTGCGGGAGGCACTCTATTTGATAATTCACTTTCTCGCTCATACACTCATTGGAGAGTGGCGCACTAGTGGAGGAGGAGAAGCTGCTGCTAGGAGACTATCTCTTATGCTTGGGTTTTGTATCATTGCTCTATCTATCTCTGAGGAATTTGTGGGGTTTTTCACCTTTATGGTTTTCCCTAGTGAAACTTTGTGTGTCTATTGTCTCTTGTGATTGCTTGTTGTGATTGATATGCTTGATATGCTATACATGTTATTCTCTCAGTAAAGATTCTAGAGTATGTTGAATTCATGCTAAAAAATTAACAATTCCTTTCATCAACCCCATTCTGATGTGGAGTATGCGAAACTATCAATTATCTACTAATACCATCCTATGCACAAATTCATTGAAAGCAGTGGCGGTATACTTCTCCCATCTACCTGTGTAGTTGGATCTTATCAGGCACTATTATGTTTCTCAAATTTACTTTTAATTTAGTCACATTTTCTTTAGTTGACAGTGCCAAATTTAAAGTATTCTCTTTCATATCTCTACTTTCTACTAAAGTAATTTTTGAATTTGTCAAATATCTAACCTTTGGCAACAAACTATAAGTCATACGGGAAAAAGTTTGTTTATCTTTCCCATATTTGTTGTACATTCCAATTCTAGATTGAAGTTTACTTGTATCTCTAGCTTCTTTAGCTTTATGAAAATTGTATTCCTGTATCTGGACCTCTGGGGCTGAAAACTTCTCTTTTTCATGCTCTTCACTACTTGTAAATACAACCAAATCTTGTTGTTCATCAATCTTGAGTCTTTTCTCTCTACCTGGTTCTTCATCATCTAAATCAATAATATCTTGCAAGCTTATTTTCTCTCCAACCTATAAGGTATATGATCTGTATCTTGTCCCTGCTGCAAACTCTGTCAAAAGAAGATCTTCTATCTGTGAACTTGTAGTTGCCTCATCATCAGATTCATACTGCAACAATTTTTTTCTCTTTGACAATCCCTCCACTTCTTTGTGATCAAAAGCTTTGGTATTATTCTTCTGCTTCCTCTCGGAAATGATATGAAAATGATCATATCCAATTGCTATGTCTTTCTTAAATTCCATATTTTCTAATAATTTCTTCACATGTACAATAGCATATTTATAATAAATGGACCTATTTTCCATGGGTATTTCAAATCAAATCCTTTCTTTGTGAAAATACTCACAGCAGATCTAAGAGATGATGTATACCTCACAAGAAAGTAATTGATTAAGCAAGAAAATAGAAGAAGAATGGTCAATGCAGGTATAATGAGCAACAAAATAATAATATAGTAGAACTCAGATAGAAGCAAAAATACTTCACACACACTAATTAATTAATCACAATATGGACAAATAAATAGTAAAATGCATGAGGATTTGAATGCCAAGGTGGCAATTGGAATTAGCCTTCATGGAGTGATCAAAAGATCACTTGAGTGTCATCGGAGCACAACTAGTAGTCTATCTCATCATCGGTGGAGTCATCAATGCACAAGTAACTGTCAACCGTCAGTCAAACTGAATCTAACTGAGTGTGGTAGGTGTAACTGAATGTAACTGGCACATGGAGACACTAACTAAATGAAGGAGGCTTAGTGGAGGGTGCATGAGGAGCTAACTAGATTCAGAACAGGCAGTCATGTCTCATCGGAGGTCAATCGAAGTGATAACAGCAGCGAGGAGTCAGTCTGACCTCAAATCAAGGAAAGAATGGTGGCTAATTGAAGTAAACTGGACTGGTAGGTGAGAAAGGCGCCCTTCTCATGCAATAGGTGAAAGGAGGGCGCATGACAAGCTAGGATGGATGAAACCAAGTGGAAGGAAGCTCTGGGGGATAGCTAACTTAGGGCTAGGTGCTAGGACTGATGACTGGAAATCATGCAAATGCATGCAAACCCTAAAAGTGCATGCATGATTGAATAATAATAACTAAGACCAAAGGTCACCCAATACAATGAATAATAACAGTCAATAAACCAATGAAGTGGGGAAAATTTCATGGGAAAAATATCCCCCCTCAAATAGACTGTAAGGCACACAAAAAAATAAATGCTCCAAAATCAAGCAAGTGTGATGCTTGGTCATATGTCTGGAGGTATCTTGTTCTTGGGAAGAAGTGGATCATGCTCAAAAGGCATGTGCTTGTAGTTGCTCTTCAAATCGAATGTGATGACAACAAATCCAATAGTATGAGGATGATCCTTGAACCTGTGATTCAAATCAACTGAGGTAGGATCAAGAACATGAATGTGTAGATAGTCTTTTGTCTTCTCCTTCAAACCATCATGGGTGAGATTAAGCCAAAAAGAACAATCAAATAATAATGATTGATTGGAATCCAAATCAGCTCCAAGACTTGATAAATGATTTCTTGAGATCTCCTTTGAAGCAGGATGGGTGAGATCAAAACCATCATATGCATGAGAAATTATCCCAAGCGGATGGCAATGGTTTCTTGAGATCTCCTTTGAACCAGCAGAGGTGAGATCAAAACCATGATGTACATGAGAAATTATCCCAAGCAAATGGCAATGGCCATATTCTTCAATAACCTTCTGAAAGCATGGAATAATGATCATATAGTAGTAAAAAAGAGGCTATTGCTTGAGGAGAGTGAATGCATTACCTCCAACAGCTGATTTGACCTCCGAAATAATCATGTGATCATGATGCAAACAACCAGACTCTGGTACAAGAGAGGATTTAGGACCTTCTGCAATATCTAGAGTGTGAGCTGGCACAGAAAGAGAAGAAATTTGGAGCATGAGTGTAGAATCTGCAAGTTCTTCTTCTTTGTGGACAAATTCAATATGAGATGTGGTTGATACTGGTTCATGATCAATGAGATCGTCAAGGAGCGCGAATGCATCACTTTGCTTTCTCTTGAAGGGGTTTGGACCAATTCCTTCATTCTGTCTGCCAAATATTACATCCAGGTGAGCCCATAGCTCTTTTGGTGATGAAAAATCAGGGAGGTCATATAACATCCATTCAGCAATAGCAAACATCATGGCTGCAATAGCTCTTCCACCTTCATCTAACCAATCATTCCCTTCTTCATAGGATTCGAACTCTCTTTCAAACCAATGGTCAAAGAGACCATTTTTATTCAAATGTGCTATCATCAGTGAATTCCATTCATCATAGTTGAGTGGAGAAAGAATATCATAGTTGAATGGAGAAAGAGGAGGGATTTTTTCTGAATACATCGAAGCTGTAGAAGACCTCCAAAAACAATAGAGAATATCTGCAACTGCTACTGCTGCAAAAATACAGAAACTGTTGCACTCAAAATCTTGATAATAACCTGCAAAAAACTCTCAGGAATGGAGATAAACCATACTCTCAACATGCTCTTATACCATGTGAAAATCCTCACAGCATATCTAAGAGATGATGTATACCTCATAAGAAATTAATTGATTAAGCAAGAAAATAGAAGAAGAATGGTCAATGCAGTATAATGAGAAACAGAATAATAATACAGTAGAACTCGGATAGAAGAAAAAATACTTCACACACACTAATTAATTAATCACAATATGGACAAATAAATAGTACAATGCATGAGGATTCGAATGCCAAGGTGGCAATTGGAATTAGCCTTCATGGAGTGATCAAACGATCACTCGAGTGTCATTGAAGCACAACTAGTAGTCTATCTCATCATCGGTGGAGTCATCAATGCACAAGTAACTGTCAATATTTAGTCAAACTGAATCTAACTGAGTGTGGTAGCTGTAACTAAATGTAACTGGCACATGGAGACACTAACTAAATCAAGGAGGCTCAGTGGAGGGCGCATGAGGAGCTAACTGGAGTCAAAACAGGTAGTCATGTCTCATCGGAGGTCAATCGGAGTGATAACAGCAGCGAGGAGTCAATCTGGCCTCAAATCAAGGAAAGGCTGGTGACTAACTAAAGTAAACTGGACTGGTAGGTGCGAAAGGTGCCCTTCTCATGCGGTAGGCGAAAGGAGGGAGCATGACAGGCTAGGAGGGATGAAACTGAGTGGAAGGAAGCTCCGGGGGCTAGCTAACTGAGGACTAGGTGCTGGGACTGATGATTGGAATGCATGCAAATGCATGAAAACCCTAAAAGTGCATGCATCACTGAAAATGTAAATGATCAAAATACTAGTGGGACTAGGATGGAGTATAGGAATATCCTGACACCCCCCCTTAATCCATCATGGGCCCTAGTAACTAAGACCAAAGGTCACCCAATACACTGAATAATAACAATCAATAAACCAAGGAAGTGGGGAAAATTTCATTGGAAAAATACCCCCCCTCAAAATAGACTGTAAGGCACACACAAAAATAAATGCTCCAAACTCAAGCAGGTGTGATGCTTGGTCATATGTCTAGAGGTATCTTGTTCTTGGGAAGAAGTGGATCATGCTAAAAAGGCATGTGGTTGTAGTTTCTCTTCAGATTGAATGTGATTACAACAAATCCAATAGTATGAGGATGATCCTTGAACCTATGATTCGAATCAGCTGAGGTAGGATCAAAAACATGAATGTGTAGATAGTCTTTTGTCTTCTCCTTCGAACCATCATGGGTGAGATTATGCCAAAAAGAACCATCAAATAATAATGATTGCTTGGAATCCAAATCAGCTCCAAGACTTGATAAATGGTTTCTTGAAATCTCCTTTGAACTAGGAGGGGTGAGATCAAAACCATCATATGCATGACAAATTATCCCAAGCGGATGGCAATTGTTTCTTGAGATCTCCTTTAAACCAGCAGGGGTGAGATCAAAACCATGATGTGCATGAGAAATTATCCCAAGCGAAGGGCAATGGCCATATTCTTCAATAACCTTCTGAAAGCATGGAATACTGATCATATAGTAGTAAATAAGAGGTGATTGCTTGAGGAGAGCGAATGCATTACCTCCAATAGCTGATTTGACCTCCAAAATAATCATGTGATCATGATGAAAACCAATAGAATTTGGTGCAAGAGAGGATTTAGGACCTTCTGCAGTATCTAGAGTGCGAGCTGGCATAGAAAGAGAAGAAATTTGGAGCATGAGTGTAGAATCTGCAAGTTCTTCTTCTTTGTGGACAAATTCAATATGAGATGTCGTTGATACTGGTTCATGATCAATGAGATCATCAAGGAGGGAGAATGCATCACTTTGCTTGCTCTTGAAGGGGTTTGGACCAATTACTTCATTCTGTCTGCCAAATATTACATCTAGGTGAGCCCATAGGTCTTTTGGTGATGAAAAATCAGGGAGGTCATATAACATCCATTCAGCGATAGCAAACATCATGGCTGCAATAGCTCTTTCACCTTCATCTAACTAGTCATTCTCTTCTTTAGAGTATTCAAACTCTCTTTCAAAACAATGATCAAAGAGACCATTTTTCTTCAACTGTGCTATGATCAGTGGTTTCCATTCATCATAGTTGAGTGGGGAAAGAATATCATAGTTGAATGGAGAAAGAGGAGGGATTTCTTCTGAATACTTTTAAGTTGTAGAAGACCTGCAAAAACAATAGAGAATATCTGCTACTGCCGCAAAAATACAGAAACTGCTGCAACAGCTGCACTCGAAATCTTGATAATAACCTGTAAAAAACTCTCAGGAATGGAGATAAACCATACTCTCAACACGCTCTGATACCATGTGAAAATCCTCACAACAGATCTAAGAGATGATGTATACCTGACAAGAAATTAATTGATTAAGCAAGAAAATCGAAGAAGAATGGTCAATGCACTATAATGAGCAGCAGAATAAGAATACAGTAGAACTCGGATAGAAGCAAAAATACTTCACACACACTAATTAATTAATCACAATATGGACAAATAAATAGTACAATGCATAAGGATTCGAATGCCAAGGTGGCAATTGGAATTACTCTTCACATAGTGATCAAAAGATCGCTGGAGTGTCATCAGAGCACAACTAGTAGTCTATCTCATCATCTGTGGATTCATCAATGCACAATTAACTATCAACCGTTAGTCAAACTAAATCTAACTGAGTGTGTTAGGTGTAACTGAATGTAACTGGCACATGGAGACACTAACTGAATGAAGGAGGCTAAGTGGAGGGTGCATGAGGAGCTATTTGGAGTCAGAACAAGTAGTCATGTCTCATCGGAGGTCAATCGGAGTGATAACGACAGAGAGGAGTCAGTCCGGCCTCAAATCAAGGAAAGACAGGTGGCTTACTGAAGTAAACTGGACTGGTAGGTGAGAAAGGCGCCCTTCTCATGCAGTAGGTGAAAGGAGGGCGCATGACAGGCTAGGAGGGCTGAAACTGAGTGGAAGGAAGCTCTGGGGGCTAGCTAACTGAGGGCTAGGTGCTGGGACTGATGACTGGAATGCATGCAAATGCATGCAAACCCTAAATGATGCATGCAAACCCTAAAAGTGCATGCATGACTAAAAATGTAAATGATCAAAATACTGGTGGGACTAGGATGGAGTATAGGAATATCCAAACACCTCCCCTTAATCCATCCTGGGCCCTGGTAACTAAGACCAAAGGTCACCCAATACAATGAATAATAACAATCAATAAACCAAGGAAGTGGGGAAAATTTCATGGGAAAAATACCCCCCTCAAAATAGACTGTAAGGCACACACAAAAATAAATGCTCCAAACTCAAGCAGGTGTGATGCTTGGTCATATGTCTGGAGGTATCTTGTTCTTGGGAAGAAGTGGATCATGCTCAAAAGGCATGTGCTTGTAGTTGCTCTTCAGATCGAATGTGATGACAACAAATCCAATAGTATGAGGATGATCTTTGAACCTATGATTCGAATCAGCTGAGGTAGGATCAAAAACATGAATGTGCAGATAGTCTTTTGTCTTCTCCTTCGAACCATCATGGGTGAGATTATGCCAAAAAGAACCATCAAATAATAATGATTGCTTGGAATCCAAATCAGCTCCAAGACTTGATAAATTGTTTCTTGAGATCTCCTTTGAACTAGGAGGGGTGAGATCAAAACCATCATATGCATGACAAATTATCCCAAGCAGATGGCAATGGTTTTTTGAGATCTCCTTTGAACAAACAGAGGTGAGATCAAAACCATGATGTGCATGAGAAATTATCCCAAGTGAATGGCAGTGGCCATATTCTTCAATAACCTTCTGAAAGCATCGAATGATGATCATATAGTAGTAAATAAGAGGTGATTGCTTGAGGAGAGCGAATGCATTACCTCCAATAGCTGATTTGACCTCCGAAATAATCATGTGATCATGATGCAAACCAACAGACTCTGGTGCAACAGAGGATTTAGGACCTTCTGCAATATCTAGAGTGTGAGCTGGCACAGAAAGAGAAGAAATTTGGAGCATGAGTGTAGAATCTACAAGTTCTTCTTCTTTGTGGACAAATTCAATATGAGATGTGGTTGATACTGGTTCATGATCAATGAGATCATCAAGGAGGGCGAATGCATCACTTTGCTTGGGCATGAAGGGGTTTGGACCAATTCCTTCATTCTGTCTGCCAAATATTACATCCAGGTGAGCCCATAGCTCTTTTGGTGATGAAAAATTAGGGAGGTCGTATAACATCCATTCAGCCATAGCAAACATCATGGCTGCAATAGCTCTTCCACCTTCATCTAACCAGTCATTCTCTTCTTCATAGGATTCAAACTCTCTTTCAAAACAATGATCAAAGAGACCATTTTTCTTCAAATGTGCTATCATCAGTGGTTTCCATTCATCATAGTTGAGTGGAGAAAGAATATCATAGTTGAATGGAGAAAGAGGAGGGATTTTTTTTGAATACATTGAAGCTGTAGAAGACCTATAAAAACAATAGAGAATATCTGCAACTGCTATTGCTGCAAAAATGCAGAAAATGCTACAACTGCTGCACTCGAAATCTTGATAATAACCTACAAAAAACTCTCAGGAATGGAGATAAACCATACTCACAACACGCTCTGATACCATCTGAAAATCCTCACAGCATATCTAAGAGATGTTGTATACCTCACAAGAAATTAATTGATTAAGCAAGAAAATAGAAGAAGAATGGTCAATGCAGTATAATGAGCAACAGAATAATAATACAATAGAACTCAGATAGAAGCAAAAATACTTCACACACACTAATTAATTAATCACAATATGGACAAATAAATAGTACAATGCATGAGGATTCGAATGCCAAGGTGGCAATTGGAATTAGCCTTCATGGAGTGATCAAAAGATCATTGTAGTGCCATTGGAGCACAACTAGTAGTCTATCTCATCATCGTTGGAGTCCAGGGTAGTTTTTAAGGATTCTAATATTACACTTAAGTATAGTATTCTAGTCGATTATTTTAGATTGGAAAAAACATAAATATAGATAGGTAGGCGAATATTAAATACAAACCTACAATTTACTATTGAAACGTGTAAATTTTGGCAAATATTATGATAAAAAATCATATTTTATGTAAATATAGGCGATATTAGAGACTAAAAATGACCAAATAACGAATTTATTTTTTGAAAAAAAACCAAAAAATAGCCAATTGGCAAAATTTCGCCCCTAAAAATTACCCTGGTGGAGTCATCAATGCACAAGTAACTGTCAACCGTCAATCAAACTGAATCTAAATGAGTGTGGATGGTGTAACTGAATGTAACTGGCACATGGAGACACTAACTGAATGAAGGAGGCTCAGTGGAGGGTGCATGAGGAGCTAACTGGAGTTAGAACAGGTAGTCATGTCTTATCGGAGGTCAATCGGAGTGATAAGAACAACGAGGAGTCAATCTGGCCTCAAATCAAGGAAAGACTGGTGGCTAATTGAAGTAAACTAGACTGGTAGGTGAGAAAGGCGCCCTTCTCATGCAGTAAGGAGGGCGCATGACAGGATAGGAGGGCTGAAACTAAGTGGAAGGAAGCTCTAGAGGCTAGCTAACTGAGGGCTAGGTGCTGGGACTGATGACTGGAGTGCATGAAAACCCTAAATGATGCATGCAAACCCTAAAACTGCATGAATTACTGAAAATTTAAATGATCAAAATACTGGTGGGGCTAGGATGGAGTATAGGTATATCCTAACACACCCCTTAATCCATCCTGGGCCCTGGTAACTAAGACCAAAGGTCACCCAATACAATGAATAATAACAATCAATAAACCAAGAAAGTGGGGAAAATTTCATGGGAAAAATAACCCCCCCTCAAAATAGACTGTAAGGCACACACAAAAATAAGTGCTCCAAACTCAAGCAGGTGTGATGCTTGGTCAAATGTCTGGAGGTATCTTGTTCTTGGGAAGAAGTGGGTCATGCTCAAAAGGCATGTGCTTGTAGTTGCTCTTTAGATCGAATGTGATGACAACAAATCCAATAGTATGAGGATGATCCTTGAACCTATGATTCAAATCAACTGAGGTAGGATCAAAAACATGAATGTGCAGATAGTATTTTGTCTTCTCCTTCGAACCATCATGGGTGAGATTATGCCAAAAAGAACCATCAAATAATAATGATTACTTGGAATCCAAATCAGCTCCAAGACTTGATAAATGGTTTCTTGAGATCTCCTTTGAACTAGGAGGGGTGAGATCAAAACCATCATATGCATGAGAAATTATCCCAAGTGGATGGCAATGGTTTCTTGAGATCTCCTTTGAACCAGCAGAGGTGAGATCAAAACCATGATGTGCATGAGAAATTATCCCAAGTGAATGGCAATGGCCATATTCTTCAATAACCTTCTGAAAGCATGGAATAATTATCATATAGTAGTAAATAAGAGGTGATTGCTTGAGGAGAGCGAATGCATTACCTCCAATAGATAATTTGACCTCCGAAATAATCATGTGATCATGATGCAAACCAACAGACTCTGGTGCAACAGAGGATTTAGGACCTTCTGTAATATGTAGAGTGTGAGCTAGCATAGAAAGAGAAGAAATTTGGAGCATGAGTGTAGAATCTACAAGTTCTTCTTCTTTGTGGACAAATTCAATATGAGATGTGGTTGATACTGGTTCATGATCAATGAGATCATCAAGGAGGGTGAATGCATCACTTTGCTTGGGCTTGAAGGGGTTTGGACCAATTCCTTCATTCTGTCTGCCAAATATTACATCCAGGTGAGCCCATAGCTCTTTTGGTGATGAAAAATTAGGGAGGTCATATAACATCCATTCAGCCATAGCAAACATCATGGCTGCAATAGCTCTTCCACCTTCATCTAACCAATCATTCTCTTCTTCATAGGATTCAAACTCTTTTTCAAAACAACGATCAAAGAGACCATTTTTCTTCAAATGTGCTATCATCAGTGGTCTCCATTCATCATAGTTGAGTGGAGAAAGAAGATCATAGTTGAATAGAGAAAGAGGAGGGATTTTTTCTGAATACATTGAAGCTATAGAATACCTACAAAAACAATAGAGAATATCTGCAACTGCTACTGCTACAAAAATTTAGAAAATGCCTCAACTGCTGCACTCGAAATCTTGATAATAACCTGCAAAAAACTCTCAGGAATGGAGATAAACCATACTCTCAACACGCTCTGATACCATGTGAAAATCCTCACAACATATCTAAGAGATGATGTATACCTCACAAGAAATTAATTGATTAAGCAAGAAAATAGAAGAAGAATGGTCAATGCAGTATAATGAGTAACAAAATAATAATACAGTAGAACTTGGATAGAAGCAAAAATACTTCACACATACTAATTAATTAATCACAATATGGACAAATAAATAGTACAATGCATGAGGATTCGAATGCCAAGGTGGCAATTGGAATTAGCCTTCATGGAGTGATCAAAAGATCACTGGAGTGTCATCGGAGCACAACTAGTAGTCTATCTCATCATCGGTGGAGTCATCAATGCACAAGTAACTGTCAACTGTCAATCAAACTGAATCTAACTGAGTGTGATAGGTGTAACTGAATGTAACTAGCACATGGAGACACTAAGTGAATGAAGGAGGCTTAGTGGAGGATGCATGAGGAGATAACTGGAGTCAGAATAGGTATTCATGTCTCATCGGAGGTCAATCGAAGTGATAACAACAGCGAGGAGTCAGTCTGGCCTCAAATCAAGTAAAGACTGGTGGATAACTAAAGTAAAATGGATTGGAAGGTGAGAAAGGCACCCTTCTCACGCAGTAGGTGAAAGGAGGGCGCATGACAGGCTAGGAGGGATGAAACTGAGTGGAAGGAAGCTCCGGGGTCTAGCTAACTGAGGGCTAGGTGCTGGGATTGATGATTGGAATGCATGCAAACCCTAAAAGTTCATGCATGACTAAAAATGTAAATGATCAAAATACTGGTGGGACTACGATGGAGTATAGGAATATCCTTACACCCCCCCTTAATCCATCCTGGGCCCTGGTAACTAAGACCAAAGGTCACACAATATAATGAATAATAATAGTTAATAAACGAAGGAAGTGGGGAAAATTTCATGGGAAAAATACCCCCCCCTCAAAATAGACTGTAAGGCACACACAAAAATAAATGCTCCAAACTCAAGCAGGTGTGATGCTTGGTCATATGTCTGGAGGTATCTTGTTTTTTGGAAGAAGTGGATCATGCTCAAAAGGCATGCGCTTGTAGTTGCTCTTCAGATCGAATGTGATGACAACAAATCTAATAGTATGAGGATGATCCTTGAACCTATGATTCGACAGCTAAGGTAGGATCAAAAACATGAATGTGCAGATAGTCTTTTGTCTTCTCCTTCGAACCATCATGGGTGAGATTATGCCAAAAAGAACCATCAAATAATAATGATTGCTTGGAATCCAAATCAACTCCAAGACTTGATAAATGGTTTCTTGAGATCTCCTTTGAACTAGGAGGGGTGAGATCAAAACTGTAAAATTAGTCATAGCAGATCTAATGAACAAGTAAATCAATCACAACAGATGAACATAGAAAATATGTTGTAAAACTGTGCAAAACATGCATCAGTGCTCAATATCCCAATGAGAGTGAATAATTACAATACAATGCGACAATGTGAGTGAGCAATTCGAATTGACTAAGAAGGTCATTCGAATCACTGAATGGAGTAGCTTGGCTCCAACTAGGAGTCCTCATCATCAATCAGTGGTGGTCATCAATGCACAAGAACCAGTCATCCAGGTGTCAATCTGAGTCTAACTGAGTGTAACAAGTGTAACTGAAGTGTGTAGCACTAATATAGGGAAGGAGACTCAGTGGAGGGTGCATGGGAGGCTTAAGTGAAGTCAGAACAAGTCATCTAGTCAATCTGGAGGTCCAACGGATTGATATAGTCAGTCGGGAGTGAAACTAGCCTCAAATAAAGGAGAATTGAAGCTAACTGAGTGTAACTGAAGTGGAACTGCAGTGGTAGGTGAAGAAGTGCGCCCTTCTCTGGCAGTAGGTGAGAAGTGGGTGCCTTCTTGACTAGGAGGGTTGAAACTTTGATGTAAGAAGCTCCCGGGTGCTAGAATGAAGTGGCTAATGTGTTGGAGGCATCAACCTGGTGATTGGGATGCATGCAAAATGCATGCAAACCCTAATTGCATGCAAGGTCTTGAAAATGATGATGTGGATATCCGAACAACCCCCCTCAAGCTAGACTATGATGTGTAAGAAAAAATAATGTAGGGCCCTGGTTACTAAGACCAAAGGTCACCCCAATACAATAATAATCCAAACTAATAACAATCAATAAACCAAGGAAATGGGGAAAACCTCATGGGAAAAATACCCCCCCTCAAAATAGGCTGTAGCACACCAAAATATTTAACTGCTCCAAAATCAAGTAGATATGTCTGGAGGTATCTTACTCTTGGGAGTAAATGGATCATTCTCCAAAAACATGTGCTTGAATTTTCCATCAGTGGATGCAAGCGAATGTGGAGACTTTATGAATTTGCTCTTCATACCGAAAATGGTGAGAACAAATCTGAAAATATGAGGATGATCCTGGAACCTGTGATTCGAACCAAGTGAGGTAGAAAAAGCTCCAATAAGATCAAATAGCTCTTGAAACTTTAAATTCTTATCAGTAGAAGTTAAATCAGCTCCAAGAATAGATGAATGGTTTCTTGAGATATCCTTTGAACCAATAAGGGTGAGATCAAAACCAAAATCAGCAAAAAGTGCATGAGAATTGAAATCAAGCGAATGGTAGTGCTCTTCATCTTCATTAAAACTATGAGAAACTTTGCAAATGATAGAACACAAGTCTATAGGAGGCATGCAATCAAGGAGGGCGAATTCTTCTCCTCCAAAATCATATTTTACCTCTAAAACTTCAAGTAGATCATTATTCTGCATACTGGCAAACTCATGTGAAAGAGAGGATTCAAGAACCTCTTCGGAATCTAGAGTATGAGCTAGTTTATCTTCCTCAGAATTCGAAATAGAAGACTTTAAGAGAGTGAGTTTTGAATCTACAGTTTCTTCTTCATCTTGAACAATTGTTGAGGCCAAGACATGATCAGAAAGAACACATAAGGATATCTCACTGGGCTTGTTCTCCAAAGGCTAGCATGATCCTCTTCTTCCTACTATCCAAATTCTCTGTCAAGTTGGATCCATAGATCACTTGGATTTTCAGCAGTATTACTGAGGTAGCGAATACAAGGAGACATACCAATACACATTGCTCCAAAAGCTCTATCACAATCATTGAGCCAATCATTCTCCTCTTCATCGGAATTGAAATCTCTTGTATTACCAATGCACATATAAAAAAGACATTATCTCTTTAAGAATGCAATCATCTTTGGTTTCCATTCATCATAGTTGAATGGAGTAAGAATATTTTGTGAAGAAGAAGTCTCCATATTTGCATTAGCGAATGCACATGGAGGAAGTAAGAAACCTGCAAATCACACACAAACAAGCATTATGTTTTCATCCTTGCATGCACATGAGCGAATGCACATGAGATTTTGCATGCCGCTGCTGAAATATATTGGTGAGCAATTCACTCAATCTTCATGTAGAACACCTGTAGAAAAGAGATCTTGTCCCTGCAATGGCTCTAATACCATGTAAAATTAGTCACAGCAGATATAATGAACAAGTAAATCAATCACAACAGATGAACATAGAAAATATGGTGTAAAATTGTGCAAAACATGTATCAGCGCTTAATATCCCAATGAGGGTGAATAATTACAATACAATGCGACAATGTGAGTGAGCAATTCGAATTGACTAAGAAGGTCATTCGAATCACTGAATGGAGTAGCTTGGCTCCAACTAGGAGTCCTCATCATCAATCAGTGGCGGTCATCAATGCACAAGAACCAGTCATCCAGGTGTCAATCTAAGTCTAACTGAGTGTAACAAGTGTAACTGAAGTGTGTAGCACTGATATAGGGAAGGAGACTTAGTGGAGGGCACATGGGAGGCTTAAGTGAAGTCAGAACAAGTCATCTAGTCAATCTGGAGGTCTAACGGAGTGAAACAGTCAGTCGGGAGTGAAACTAGCCTCAAATCAAGGAGAATCGGAGCTAACTGAGTGTAACTAAAGTGGAATTGCAGTGGTAGGTGAAGAAGTGCGCCCTTCTCTGGCAGTAGGTGAGAAGTGGGCGCCTTCCTGACTAGGAGGGTGTTTGGGTACACATGGTACTACCAAAGGACCGAACACCAAGAGCAACCACTTCACACAAACAGATCACAGATCAACACACTGATGTTTTGACGTGGTTTAAACCCTCTTGAGGAAAACACTCCACGGCCCCCGCCAAATAGCTTCTACGGGACAATTTATTATGCAAAGAAAGAAAGTTACAAATGAGCTTCTCATAATCAATAAACTAAACAATGACCCTCCATGCTCTTTAAATAGAGATCATGGACCAATCGGGTGTTAAGCCACGGATCAAGGTTAGGTATGATCTAAGAGAAGTTGATTCGTCGGATCACTCTATGTCGGGAACATATCATGACCATCGGATTAAGTATTTACAAATGCATACTAAAGAAACACACTATCCCTAACGGATATATTACACAAGTTGATCTTAACTAACTCCTAAGTGTCTAAATATCCTAGCATCCCCCCTTAAGAACAACTTGGGATAGGATTGAAGGATTTACAAAAGTGACACTATTAGGAGAAGGAAGGAGGCATTAGAGCCTATCCCCCCTTAATGACAAGTTCCAGAAATCCTAATATAGATCGAAGTTTAGAAAACTTCGCTTATGTAAGAGACTTGGTGAAGATGTCTGCAACTTGATCATCTATAGGGAAAAAGAGCACTTCAAGAACACGATCATGAACAAGATTTCTGATGAAGTGCATATGTAGCTCAATGTGTTTGCTGTGTTGATGTAGAACTGGATCTTTGGCAAGCTTGATGGCACTTTGATTGTCGCACCAAAGTGGAGTAGGTTGCTGCTGCTCAAATCCAAACTCTGAAAGGATCTGTTGAAGCCATAAAGCTTCCTGACTGGCATTAACTGTGGCTCGATATTCTGCTTCTGCTGAAGAAAGAGCAAGAGCTTGTTGTTTCTTACAAGCCCAAGTGATAGGTCCAGATCCTAGACTGAAAACATAACCTGCAGTAGACTTTTGATCATCAGGATCGCCGACCCAATCTGAATCAGTGAAACCAACCAACAAAGGTTTCCACCCTGTACTGTAATGAATCCCAAACTGAACTGTACCTCAAATATATCGAAGTATTCTTTTAGCTGCTTTCTAGTGACTTTCATGAGGTGTCTTCATATAACGGGCAACACGACCAATGACAAAGGAAAGGTCAAGACAGGAATGAGTCAAGTGTAAGAGACTACCAACAAGCTGACGATACAAGGTGGCATCGATTTCAGGTGAAGTACAAGTGGCAAAAAGTTTGACTCCAGACTGGAAGGCAGAAGGGGCTGGTGTACAATCTTCCATGTGAAAACGATGAAGAAGGTCACAAGCATACTTAGACTGAGAAAGAAATATTCCTTCTTTGGTTTGCAGGACTTGGAGACCAAGAAAATAATGCAAATGTCCTAAGTCTGACATTTCAAAATTTTGTTTAAGACTGGATTTCACATGGGTTATCAGCTTAGGGTCACTACCAGTAAGAATAAGGTCATCAACATATAGAACAAGTATGATGAAATGGTTTCCTACTTTCTTGGTATAGACATTGGGGTCACAATGGCATCTAGAAAAACTAGTGTCAAGGAGAAAGTTATCCATTTTGGCATACCAAGCTCTAGGAGCTTGCTTAAAGCCATATAAGGATTTCTTAAGGCGACAGACAAGGCTAGAGTTATTTTGAACATATCCAGGAGGTTGTTCCATGTAAATTTCCTCTTGTAAATCACCATGTAAGAAGGCAGACTTGACATCCATTTGATGGAATTCCTAGTTATGTAAGGCTGCAAGGGAGAGAACAAGGCGGATGGAGTTCATTTTTGCGACGGGAGCAAAGGTTTCATTGTAGTCAATCCCTTCAACTTGGGAAAAACCTTTGGCAACTAACCTTGCCTTAAGTCTTTCAACACTTCCATCTTATGCATGCTTAGTTCTATAGACCCATTTACATCTGACAAGTTTTCTTCCTTTTGGAAGAGGTACAAGATCCCAAATATCGTTCTCCATTAAGGAACGATATTCTTCATCCATGACTGCATCCCAATCTGGATTCCCTGAAGCTTCTGCACAAGTTTCTGGATAATGATTCTCAGAAACTTGAGCCAAAAGAGAAGAGGCTCGCTGAAACTAAGAACATGTTCGAAGTTGATCTCTAGGATCACTGGCAAGATCACCAGCTGCTTCACATGTTGAATAGACCCATCGAGGAAGCACTTGTGCTGGTGCAACTGGAGGAACATGAGCAGGCGGAGGTGGATTTTCATCCTCACTGTCATCATCAGAAACTGGAGTTGGAAACCTGTCAAGGAAGTTAGAAGAAGAAGAAGAAGGCACAAACGTCGAATCAGGCTTGCAGGCCAAATATGGAACAATCGCCGAGTTAGGCTCGCAGGCCAAGAGATTTTCATCAAACTTAACATCTCTTCTAATGATTATATCATGAGAATGTGGTTGAAGAAGTCTATAACCTTTTACATCTTTAGAATATCCAACAAATATGCACTTTTCACTTTTAGGCTGCAATGCTTTCCGTTTTTCATCCAAAATGTGAGCCAATGCTTCACTACCAAACACATGGAAGTGACTTACATCAGGTTTAGTTTTACTCCATGCTTCTTCCGGTGTTATACCTTGTAATGCTTTAGTGGGGGTGCGATTAACTATGTAATTTGCACAATTAATGGCTTCAACCCAAAATTGAAGACTTAGTCCCTTAGATTGGATCATACAATTAGCCATTTCTTTTAAAGTGCGGTTCTTCCGCTCAGCTACACCATTTTGTTGTGGTGTATATGGAATAGTGTGCTATTGTTGGATGCCTTGTTTAGTGCAGAAAGTAGTGAAATTTTTGTTAACATATTCTCCTCCATTGTTAGATCTTAACTTAATAATTTGATGACCAGATTGTTTTCCAACAAGGGCCTTGTAGGCCAAGAACATGTCAAATACTTCACTCTTAAGTTTTAGGAAATAAACCCAAGTGTGTCTGGTGTAATCATCAATGAAAGTTAAGAAATATTTGAAACCAAAAAAGGAAGCAGATGGAAAAGGACCACACAAGTCACTATGCACAAGCTCCAAGGGAACTGAGGCGTGCCAAGAGGCACGTTTGTCAAAACTGTCCCGATGATGTTTTCCGAGTACACAACTGGAACAGACACCATCCCTGCAAGATACCATCGGAAGACCTGTCACCATATTGTCTTTACATAGTTGTTGCAATGAGCGATAATTTAAGTGACCAAATCGCTCATGCCAAAGTTTGCTCAAGTTATCACTATGAGCAACAAAAACTGAAGGGAAAGGTGATGACCCAAAGTTGTTAAACTTGTACAACCTGGTAATATCATCAACAATTCCGGTAGCTAGGACCTGTTGAGGATCTTTAAAATCCTTGATTACAACTTGGTGAGGTGTAAAGGTCACAGTTTTACCTTCACCAGAATGAGTGATCTGATAGACTGATAACAAATTGCAGGAAATTCTTGGAACACATAGTACATCACTCATCACTAAAATGACCATTATCTACTGGAACTGTTCTAGCTCCTACAGCACTTAGAGATCTATCATCACCAACAAATATTTGTTTGGTGTTACATTCATGCATAGTAGAAAAGATGGCTTGATCCTTAGCCATATGATAAGATGCTCCAGAATCAATGAGCCATTCATTTGAAGTAGAAGAAGAAGATGCATTATAAGAATAACTAGAAGCACAAAGTGCATGTCCATGAGAGGCAGATTCTGAAGGAGAATCTAGGCTGATGTGGTGCTTCTTCATTGCTGCTTCCAAGGCTGCCATCTTCTTGAAACACTTAGATTCATCATGATTATCTTTCCCGCAATAGTTGCAATGACGCTCAGTCTTCTTGCATTTTGGCTTGGATCCTTTGTCATTTTTTAAAGAAGGAGTTGACTGAGAGGGTTTTGGACCCTTGTTTGATTTATTATTGCGAAAATTTTGTTTCTTGGGAGGCTTGGACTTTTCTTTCTGTTGGGACAATAAGTCTTTCCCAGATGTATCTACATTGTTGATTATTCCAAGATGAATGAATTTATCTTGCTCTCTAATCAAGGAATCACAAAAGGATTCAAGACTAGGCTCTTGATAGCTAGCTGCATTCAAGGATTCTTTCATGGAGTAAAATGTAGATACAAAAACAGAATATGCAGGTCCAAGTTTGGAAAGAATATGATAAATGTATTGTTTGTCTTCCCTCTTAATCTTACATTCTGCACATAAGAGTTTAAGAGTTTTATACTTAGATAAATAATCTTGAATGCATGAAAAGTCACTTGGATTTAAAGAAATCAACTCATTTTCGAGTTGGTGACCTCGAATTTCATTGTGTTTACCAAACACAGATTCCAACTTGTCCCAAGCAGCATCAGGTTCATCAATTCCAGATATGTGGAATCACAAATTAGTAGAGATTGACATCCCAATCAATCCACGAGCTTCGTTACATCTATTTTTCCATTTTATTTTATTATCATCATCAGTGGGTTCTGTTTCTTTCCCTGAGGTAATTCTGAAAAGTCCCCTACTTCGTAGAACATCCTCCATACGAGATTTTCATGAGAAATAGTTGGAACTGTTAAGTAGAATATCACAAGGGGTGGCCATATTTGTAAATTAATGGCTGTAAAAGCAGAAACCAATAGTCTGGATGTCAAGAGCTTGAAAAAATAGGCGGTTTCAAAAAAAACGGCACTGAGAACTGACTCTGTATGATGAAGTTATGCTTGAACAAAGAAACTGTTGAAGATGTCCCCAATAGTGACGTGGCAGCTAGAGAATGTCCAACAAAAAAAAAGAACCCCCCTCTTCCCAAGATGAACCTTTTGACAATCACTTTACAAGAAAGTTTCTTTAAGTGAACCACTTTTGTAAAATAAGTGATTTCACTTTTACAATGATACTACTTTTAAATAGTACAACAATAAAAAAGAACTTAAGTGACTCACTTGTATTTTTATTTTTTATTATTTAAGTGAGATGCACTTTTACAATAAAGTAACTTGAAAATAGAAATTGCATGCACTTTTTCTAACTTGCCCGGAAAGTCTACGTTTTCTCTCTGTTTCTGATTTGTCGAGATCGCGCAAGGTACATGGCAAAGAGCATACACAGCCGAGAAAAACCCTTTCCCTTTCTGTTTCGGATTTGCCGAGATCGCTCAAGGTGCACGGCAAAGAGCATACGCAGACAGGAAATCAGCAATCCGAACCCAAAAAAATCTAACAGTAAAAAATGATAAAATATGAGATTTTTTTCTTTTAAAAACAAAAAATAAAAAAATGTGTCACTGTAACATTATACCTTCAGATCTGATGAAATATGCATTTCTGGAGCAACCGGGAACCATTTTTTATCAAACGAAAATTATTTCCCAATGGAAACGATGCTCCGAACGCAATGGAACACCTCCCATAGCCCAAAAATGCACAAAAATCAGAACCAGAAACCCTTTCGAGTTTCGGCAACAACAGTTCAAGATCTAGATCATAACCGGAAGCGGCTCTTCATAAAAGCTCTGATACCATGTTCGGGTACACATGGTACTACCAAAGGACCAAACACCAAGAGAAACCACTTCACACAAATAGATCACAGATCAACACACCGTTGTTTTGATGTGGTTTAAACCCTCTTGAGGGAAACATATCACGGCCACGGCCAAATAGCTTCTACAGGACAATTTATTATGCAAAGAAAGAAAGTTACAAATGAGCTTCTCATAATCGATCAACTAAACAATGACCCTCCATGCTCTTTAAATAGAGATCATGGACCAATCGGGTGTTAAGCCACAGATCAAGGTTAGGTATGATCTAAGAGAAGTTGAGCCATCGGATCACTCTATGTCGGGAACATATCATGACCGTCGGATTAAGTATTTACAAATGCATACTAAAGAAACACACTATCCCTAACGGATATATTACACAAGTTGATCTTAACTAACTCCTAAGTGTCTAAATATCCTAACAGAAGGCTGAAACTCTGATGTAAGAAGCTCCCGGGAGCTAGATTGAACTGGCTAAGGTGCTCGAGGAACCAACCTGGTGATTGTGATGCATGCAAACCCTAATTGCAAGCAAGGTCTTGAAAATGATAATGTGGATATCCGAAAAAAAACCATCATATGCATGACAAATTATCCCAAGCGGATGGAAATGGTTTCTTGAGATATCTTTGAACCAATAGTGGTGAGATCAAAACCATGATGTGCATTAGAAATTATCCCAAGCGAATGGCAATGGCCATATTCTTCAATAACCTTCTGAAAGCATGGAATACCGATCATATAGTGGTAAATAAGAGGTGATTGCTTGAGGAGAGCGAATGCATTACTCCAATAGCCGATTTGACCTCCGAAATAATCATGTGATCATGATGAAAACCAACAGACTCTGGTCAAAGAGAGGATTTAGGACCTTCTGCAATATCTAGAGTGTGAGTTGGCACAGAAAGAGAAGAAATTTGGAGCATGAGTGTAGAATATGCAAGTTCTTCTTCTTTGTGGACAAATTCAATATGAGATGTGGTCGATACTAGTTCACGATCAATGAGATCATCAAGGAGGGAGAATGCATCACTTTGCTTGCTCTTGAAGGGGTTTGGACCAATTCCTTCATTCTGTCTGCCAAATATTACATCCAGGTGAGCCCATAGCTCTTTTGGTGATGAAAAATTAGGGAAGTCATATAACATCCATTCAGCCATAGCAAACATCATGGCTGCAATAGCTCTTCCACCTTCATCTAACCAGTCATTCTCTTCTTCATAGGATTCAAACTCTCTTTCAAAACAATGATCAAAGAGACCATTTTTCTTCAAATGTGCTATCATCAGTGGTTTCCATTCATCATAGTTGAGTGGAGAAAGAAGATCATAGTTCAATGGAGAAAGAGGAGGGATTTTTTTTTAATACATTGAAGCTGTAGAAGACATACAAAAATAATAGAGAATATGTGCAACTGCTACTATTGCAGAAATGTAGAAAATGTTGTAACTACTACACTCAAAATCTTGATAATAGCCAACAAAAAACTCTCAGAAAAGGAGATAAACCATACTCTCAACACGCTCTTATACCATGTGAAAATACTCACAGCATATCTAAGAGATGATGTATACCTCACAAGAAATTAATTGATTAAGCAAGAAAATAGAAGAAGAATGGTGAATGCAGTATAATGAGCAACAGAATAATAATATAGTAGAACTCGGATAGAAGCAAAAATATTTCACACACACTAATTAATTAATCACAATATGGACAAATAAATAGTACAATGCATGAGGATTCGAATGCCAACGTGGCAATTGGAATTAGCCTTCATGGAGTGATCAAAAGATCACTGGAGTGTCATTGGAGCACAACTAGTAGTCTATCTAATTATCGGTGGAGTCATCAACGCACAAGTAACTATCAATCGTCAATCAAACTGAATCTTACTGAGTGTGGTAGGTGTAACTGAATGTAACTGGCACATGGAGACACTAACTGAATGAAGGAGGCTCAGTGGAGGGTACATGAGGAGCTAACTGGAGTTAGAACAAGTAGTCATGTCTTATTGGAGGTCAATCGGAGTGATAACAACAGCGAGGAGTCAGTCTGGCCTCAAATCAAGGAAAGACTGGTGGAAAACTGAATTAAACTGGACTGGTAGGTGAGAAAGGTGCCCTTGTCATGCAATAGGTGAAAGGAGGGCGCATGACAGGCTAGGAGGGCTTAAACTGAGTGGAAGGAAGCTCCGGGGGCTAGCTAACTGAGAGCTAGGTGCTAGGACTGATGACTGGAATGCATGCAAACCCTAAATGATGCATACAAACCGTAAAAGTGCATGCATGACTGAAAATGTAAATGATCAAAATACTGGTGGGACTAGGATGGAGTATAGGAATATTCTAAGACACCCTCTTAATCCATCCTGGGCCCTGCTAACTAAGACCAAAGGTCACCTAATACAATGAATAATAACAGTCAATAAACCAAGGAAGTGGGGAAAATTTCATGGGAAAAATAACCCCCCCTCAAAATAGACTGTAAGGCACACACAAAAATAAATGCTCCAAACTCAAGCAAGTGTGATGCTTGGTCATATGTTTCGAGGTATCTTGTTCTTGGGAAGAAGTGGGTCATGCTCAAATGGCATGTGCTTGTAGTTACTCTTCATATTGAATGCAATGACAACAAATCCAATAGTATGAGGATGATCCTTTAACCTATGATTCAAATCAGCTGAGGTAGGATAAAAAACATGAATGTGCAGATAGTCTTTTGTCTTCTCCTTCGAACCATCATGGGTGAGATTATGCCAAAAAGAACCATCAAATAATAATGATTACTTGGAATCCAAATCAGCTCCAAGACTTGATAAATTGTTTCTTGAGATATCCTTTGAACCAGGAGGGGTGAGATCAAAACCATCATATGCATGAGAAATTATCCCAAGTGGATGGCAATGGTTTCTTGAGATCTCCTTTGAACCAGCATAAGTGAGATCAAAACCATGATGTGCATAAGAAATTATCCCAAGCGAATGGCAATGGCCTTATTCTTCAATAACCTTATGAAAGCATTGAATAATGATCATATAGTAGTAAATAAGAGGTGATTTCTTGAGGAGAGCGAATGCATTACCTCCAATAGCTGATTTGACCTCCGAAATAATCATGTGATCATGATGCAAACCAACAGACTCTGGTGCAACAGAGGATTTAGGACCTTCTGCAATATCTAGAGTGTGAGCTGGCACAGAAACTGAAGAAATTTGGAGCATGAGTGTAGAATCTGCAAGTTCTTCTTCTTTGTGGACAAATTCAATATGAGATGTGGTCGATACTGGTTCATGATCAATGAGATCATCAAGGAGGGAGAATGCATCACTTTGCTAGGGCTTAAAGGGGTTTGGACCAATTCCTTCATTCTGTCTACCAAATATTACATCCAAATGAGCCCATAGCTATTTTGGTGATGAAACATTAGGGAGGTCATATAACATCCATTCAGCCATGGCAAACATCATGGTTGCAATAGCTCTTCCACCTTCATCTAACTAGTAATTCTCTTCTTCATAGGATTCGAACTCTCTTTCAAAACAACGATCAAAGAGACCATTTTTCTACAAATGTGCTATCATCAGTGGTTTCCATTCATCACAGTTGAGTGGAGAAAGAAGATCATAGTTGAATGGAGAAAGAGGAGGGATTTATTTTGAATACATTGAAGGTGTAGAAGACCTACAAAAACAATAGAGAATATCTGCAACTGCTACTGCTGCAAAAATGCAGAAAATGCTACAACTGTTGCACTCGAAATCTTGATAATAAGCTGCAAAAAACTTTCAGGAATGGAGATAAAGCATACTCTCAACACGCTCTGATACCATGTGAAAATCCTCACAGCATATCTAAGAGATGATGTATACCTCACAAGAAATTAATTGATTAAGCAAGAAAATAGAAGAAGAATGGTCAATGCAATATAATGAGCAACATAATAATAATACAGTAGAACTCGGATAGAAGATAAAATACTTCACACACACTAATTAATTAATCACAATATGGACAAATAAATGGTACAATGCATGGGGATTCGAATGCCAAGGTGGCAATTGCAATTAGCCTTCATGGAGTGATAAAAAGATCACTAGAGTGTCATCGGAGCACAACTAGTAGTCTATCTCATCATCGGTGTAGTCATCAATGCATAAGTAACTGTCAACTGTCAGTCAAAATAAATCTAACTGAGTGTGATAGGTGTAACTGAGTGTAACTGTCACATGGAGACACTAATTGAATGAAGGAGGCTCAGTGAAGGGTGCATGAGGAGCTAACTGGAGTCATAACAGGTAGTCATGTCTCATCGAAGGTCAATCGAAATGATAACAGCAGGGAGGAGTCAGTCTGGCCTCAAATCAAGGAAAGACTAGTGGCTAGCTGAAGTAAACTGGACTGGTAGGTGAGAAAGGTGCCCTTCTCACGCAGTAGGTGAAAGGAGGGCGCATGACAGGCTAGGAGGGATGAAACTGAGTGGAAGGAAGCTCCGGGGACTAGCTAACTAAGGGCTAGGTGTTGGGACTAATGACTATAATGAATTGAAATGCATGCAAACCCTAAATGATGCATGCAAACCCTAAAAGTGCATGCATGACTGAAAATGTAAATGATCAAAATACCGGTGGGACTAGGATGGAGTATAGGAATATCCTAACACCCCCCCTTAATCCATCCTAGGCCCTGGTAACTAAGACCAAAGGTCACCCAATATAATGAATAATAATAGTCAATAAACCAAGGAAGTGGGGAAAAGTTCATGGGAAAAATACCCCCCCCTCAAAATAGACTGTAAGGAAGACACAAAAATAAATGCTCCAAACTCAGGCAGGTGTGATGCTTGGTCATATGTCTGGAGGTATGTTGTTTTTGGGAAGAAGTGGATCATGCTCAAAAGGCATGTGCTTGTAGTTGCTCTTCAGATCGAATGTGATGACAAAAAATCCAATAATATGAGGATGATCCTTGAACCTATGATTCGAATCAGCTGAGGTAGGATAAAAAACATGAATGTGCAGATAGTCTTTTGTCTTCTCCTTCGAACCATCATGGGTGAGAATATGCCAAAAAGAACCATCAAATAATAATGATTGCTTGGAATCCAAATCAGCTCCAAGACTTGATAAATGGTTTGTTGAGATCTCCTTCGAAATAGGAGGAGTGATATCAAAACCATCATATGCATGACAAATTATCCCAAGTAGATGGCAATGGTTTCTTGAGATCTTCTTTGAACCAGCAGTGGTGAGATCAAAACCATGATGTACATTAGAAATTATCCCAAGCAAATGGCAATGGCCATATTCTTCAATAACTTTCTGAAAGCATGCAATATTGATCATATAGTAGTAAATAAGAGGTGATTTCTTGAGGAGAGCGAATGCATTACCTCCAATAGCTGATTTGACCTCCGAAATAATCATGTGATCATGATGAAAACCAACAGACTCTGGTGCAAGAGAGGATTTAGGACATTCTACAATATCTAGAGTGTGAGCTAGCACAGAAAGGGAAGAAATTTGGAGCATGAGTGTGGAATCTGAGAGTTCTTCTTCTTTGTGGACAAATTCAATATGAGATGTGGTTGATACTGGTTCATGATCAATGAGATCATCAAGGAGGGCGAATGCATCACTTTGCTTGCTCTTGAAGAGGTTTGGACCAATTCCTTCATTATGTCTGCCAAATATTACATTCAGGTAGGCCCATAGCTCTTTTGGTGATGAAAAATCAGGGAGGTCATATAACATCCATTCAGCCATAGCAAACATCATGGCTGCAATAGCTCTTCCACCTTCATCTAACTAGTCATTCTATTCTTCAGAGGATTCGAACTCTCTTTCAAAACAATGATCAAAGAGACCATTTTTCTTCAAATGTGCTATCATCAGTGGTTTCCATTCATCATAGTTGAGTAGAGAAAGAAGATCATAGTTCAGTGGAGAAAGAGGACGGATTTTTTTTTAATACATTGAAGCTGTAGAAGACATACAAAAATAATAGAGAATATTTGCAACTGCTACTGCTGCAGAAATGTAGACAACGCTTTAACTGCTACACTCAAAATCTTGATAATAGCCAACAAAAAACTCTCAGGAATGGAGATAAACCATACTCCTAACACGCTCTTATACCATGTGAAAATACTCACAGCATATCTAAGAGATGATGTATACCTCACAAGAAATTAATTGATTAAGCAAGAAAATAGAAGAAGAATGGTCAATGCAGTATAATGAGCAACAGAATAATAATATAGTAGAACTCAGATAGAAGCAAAAATACTTCACACACACTAATTAATTAATCACAATATGGACAAATAAATAGTACAATGCATGAGGATTCGAATGCCAACGTGGCAATTGGAATTAGCCTTCATGGAGTGATCAAAAGATCACTGGAGTGCCATCGGAGCACAACTAGTAGTCTATCTCATTATCGGTGGAGTCATCAATGCACAAGTAACTGTCAATCGTCAATCAAACTGAATCTTACTGAGTGTGGTAAGTGTAACTGAATGTAACTGGCACATGGAGACACTAACTGAATGAAGGAGGCTCAGTGGAGGGTACATGAGGAGCTAAATGGAGTTAGAACAAGTAGTCATGTCTTATCGGAGGTCAATCGGAGTGATAAAAACAGTGAGGAGTCAGTCTGGCCTCAAATCAAGGAAAGACTGGTGGAAAATTGAATTAAACTGGACTGGTAGGTGAGAAAGGTGCCCTTGTCATGCAATAGGTGAAAGGAGGGCACATGATAGGCTAGGAGGGCTTAAACTGAGTGGAAGGAAGCTCCGGGGGCTAGCTAACTGAGAGCTAGGTGCTGGGACTGATGACTAGAATGCATGCAAACCCTAAATGATGCATACAAACCATAAAAGTGCATGCATGACTGAAAATGTAAATGATCAAAATACTGGTGGGACTAGGATGGAGTATAGGAATATTCTAAGACCCCCCCTTAATCCATCCTGGGCCCTGCTAACTAAGACCAAAGGTCACCTAATACAATGAATAATAATAGTCAATATACCAAGGAAGTGGGGAAAATTTCATGGGAAAAATAACCCCCCCTCAAAATAGACTGTAAGGCACACACAAAAATAAATGCTCCAAACTCAAGCAGGTGTGATGCTTGGTCATATGTTTGGAGGTATCTTGTTCTTGGGAAGAAGTGGGTCATGCTCAAAAGGCATGTGCTTGTAGTTGCTCTTCAGATTGAATGCGATGACAACAAATCCAATAGTATGAGGATGATCCTTTAACCTATGATTCGAATCAGCTGAGGTAGGATCAAAAACATGAATGTGCAGATAGTCTTTTGTCTTCTCCTTCGAACCATCATGGGTGATATTATGCCAAAAAGAACCATCAAATAATAATGATTACTTGGAATCCAAATCAGCTCCAAGACTTGATAAATTGTTTCTTGAGATCTCCTTTGAACCAGGAGGGGTGAGATCAAAACCATCATATGCATGAGAAATTATCCCAAGCGGATGGCAATGGTTTCTTGAGATCTCCTTTGAACCAGCATAGGTGAGATCAAAACCATGATGTGCATAAGAAATTATCCCAATCGAATGGCAATGGCCTTATTCTTCAATAACCTTCTGAAAGCATTGAATAATGATCATATAGTAGTAAATAAGAGGTGATTTCTTGAGGAGAGCGAATGCATTACCTCCAATAGCTGATTTGACCTCCGAAATAATCATGTGATCATGATGCAAACCAACAGACTCTGGTGCAACAGATGATTTAGGACCTTCTGCAATATCTAGAGTGTGAGCTGGCACAAAAACTGAAGAAATTTGGAGCATGAGTGTAGAATCTGCAAGTTCTTCTTCTTTGTGGACAAATTCAATATAAGATGTGGTCGATACTGGTTCATGATCAATGAGATCATCAAGGAGGGAGAATGCATCACTTTGCTTGGGCTTGAAGGGGTTTGGACCAATCCCTTCCTTCTGTCTGCCAAATATTACATCTAGATGAGCCCATAGCTATTTTGGTGATGAAAAATTAGGGAGGTCATATAACATCCATTCAGCCATGGCAAACATCATGGTTGCAATAGCTCTTCCACCTTCATCTAACTAGTAATTCTCTTCTTCATAGGATTCGAACTCTCTTTCAAAACAATGATCAAAGGGACCATTTTTCTTCAAATGTGTTATCATCAGTGGTTTCCATTCATCACAGTTGAGTGGAGAAAGAAGATCATAGTTGAATGGAGAAAGAGGAGGGATTTATTTTGAATACATTGAAGGTGTAGAAGACCTACAAAAACAATAGAGAATATCTGCAACTGCTACTGCTGCAAAAATGCAGAAAATGCTACAACTGCTGCACTCGAAATCTTGATAATAAGCTGCAAAAAACTTTCAGGAATGGAGATAAAGCATACTCTCAACACGCTCTGATACCATGTGAAAATCCTCACAGCATATCTAAGAGATGATGTATACCTCACAAGAAATTAATTCATTAAGCAAGAAAATAGAAGAAGAATGGTCAATGCAATATAATGAGCAACATAATAATAATACAATAGAACTCGGATAGAAGCAAAAATACTTCACACACACTAATTAATTAATCACAATATGGACAAATAAATAGTACAATGCATGAGGATTCGAATGCCAAGGCGGCAATTGCAATTAGCCTTCATGGAGTGATCAAAAGATCACTGGAGTGTCATCGGAGCACAACTAGTAGTCTATCTCATCATCGGTGGAGTCATCAATGCAAAAGTAACTGTCAACTGTCAGTCAAAATAAATCTAACTAAGTGTGATAGGTGTAACTAAATGAAGGAGGCTCAGTGAAGGGTGCATGAGGAGCTAACTGGAGTCAGAACAGGTAGTCATGTCTCATCGAAGGTCAATCGAAATGATAACAGCAGCGAGGAGTCAATCTGGCCTCAAATCAAGGAAAGACTAGTGGCTAACTGAAGTAAACTGGACTGGTAGGTGAGAAAGGTTCCCTTCTCACGCAGTAGGTGAAAGGAGGGCGCATGACAGGCTAGGAGGGATGAAACTGAGCGGAAGGAAGCTGCAGGGACTAGCTAACTAAGGGCTAGGTGCTGGGACTGATGACTAGAATGAATTGAAATGCGTGCAAAACCTAAATGATGCATCGAAACCCTAAAAGTGCATGCATGACTGAAAATGTAAATGATCAAAATACTGGTGGGACTAGGATGGAGTATAGGAATATCCTAACACCCCCCCTTAATCCATCTTGGGCCCTGGTAACTAAGACCAAAGGTCACCCAATATAATGAATAATAATAGTCAATAAACCAAGGAAGTGGGGAAACGTTCATGGGAAAAATACCCCCCCCCTCAAAATAGACTGTAAGGAAGACACAAAAATAAATGCTCCAAACTCAGGCAGGTGTGATGCTTGGTCATATGTCTGGAGGTATCTTGTTTTTGGGAAGAAGTGGCTCATGCTCAAAAGGCATGTGCTTGTAGTTTCTCTTTAGATCAAATGTGATGACAACAAATCCAATAGTATGAGGATGATCCTTGAACCTATGATTCGAATCAACTGAGGTAGGATAAAAAACATAAATGTGCAGATAGTCTTTTGTCTTCTCCTTGGAACCATCATGGGTGAGATTATGCCAAAAACAACCATCAAATAATAATGATTGCTTGGAATCCAAATCAGCTCCATGACTTGATAAATGGTTTGTTGAGATCTCCTTTGAAATAGGAGGAGTGATATCAAAACCATCATATGCATGACAAATTATCCCAAGCAGATGGCAATAGTTTCTTGAGATCTCCTTTGAACCAGCAGTGGTGAGATCAAAACCATGATGTACATTAGAAATTATCCCAAGCAAATGGCAATGGCCATATTCTTCAATAACCTTCTGAAAGCATGCAATACTGATCATATAGTAGTAAATAAGAGGTGATTTCTTGAGTAGAGCGAATGCATTACCTCCAATAGCTGATTTGACCTCCAAAATAATCATGTGATCATGATGCAAACCAACAGACTGTAGTGCAAGAGAGGATTTAAGACCTTCTACAATATCTAGAGTGTGAGCTAGCACAGAAAGGGAAGAAATTTGGAGCATGAGTGTGGAATATGCAAGTTCTTCTTCTTTGTGGACAAATTCAATATGAGATGTGGTTGATACTGGTTCATGATCAATGAGATCATCAATGAGGGCGAATGCATAACTTTGCTTGCTCTTGAAGGGGTTTGGACCAATTCCTTCATTATGTCTGCCAAATATTACATCCAGGTGATCCCATAGCTCTTTTGGTGATGAAAAATCAGGGAGGTCATATAACATCCATTCAGCCATAGCAAACATCATGGCTGCAATGGCTCTTCCACCTTCATCTAACCAGTCATTCTCTTCTTCAGAGGATTCGAACTCTCTTTCAAAACAATGATCAAAGAGACCATTTTTCTTCAAATGTGCTATCATCAGTGGTTTCCATTCATCATAGTTGAGTGGGGAAAGAAGATCATAGTTGAATGGAGAAAGAGGAGGGATTTCTTCTGAATACATTGAAGCTATAGAAGACCTGCAAAAACAATAGAGAATGTCTGCAATTGCTACTGCTGCAAAAATGCAGAAACTGCTGCACTCGAAATCTTGATAATAACCTGCAAAAAACTCTCAGGAATGGAGATAAACCATACTCTCAACACGCTCTGATACCATGTGAAAATCCTCACAAGAAATTCATTGATTAAGCAAGAAAATAGAGGAAGAATGGTCAATGGAGTATAATGAGCAACAGAATAATAATACAGTAGAACTTGGATAGAAGCAAAAATACTTCACACACACTAATTAATTAATCACAATATGGACAAATAAATAGTACAATGCATGAGGATTCGAATGCCAAGGTGGCAATTCAAATTAGCCTTCATGGAGTGATCAAAAGATCACTAGAGTGTCTTCGGAGCACAACTAGTAGTATATCTCATCATTAGTGGAGTCATAAATGCACAAGTAACTGTCAACCGTTGGTCAAACTGAGTCTAACTGAGTGTGGTAGGTGTAACTGAATGTAACTGGCAGATGGAGACACTAACTGAATGAAGGAGGCTCAATGGAGGGCACATGAGGAGCTAACTGGAGTCATAATAGGTAGGCATGTCTCATCGGAGGTCAATCGGAGTGATAACAACAGCAACGAGTCAGTCTGGCCTCAAATCAAGGAAGGACTGGTGGCTAACTGAAGTAAACTCGACTGGTAGGTGAGAAAGGTGCCCTTCCCATGCAGTAGGTGAAAGGAGGGCGCATGACAGGCTAGGAGGGCTGAAACTGAGTGGAAGGAAGCTCTGGGGGCTAGCTAACTGAGGGCTAGGTGCTGTGATTGATGATTGGAATGCATGCAAACCCTAAATGATGCATGCAAACCCTAAAAGTGCATGCATGACTGAAAATGTAAATGATCAAAATACTGGTGGGACTAGGATGGAGTATAGGAATATCCTAACACCCCCCCTTAATCCATCCTGGGCCCTGCTAACTAAGACCAAAGGTTACCTAATACAATGAATAATAACAGTCAATAAACCAAGGAAGTGGAAAAATTTCATGGGAAAAATACCCCCCCCTCAAAATAGACTGTAAGGGACACACAAAAATAAATGCTCCAAACTCAAGCAAGTGTGATGCTTGGTCATATGTCTGGAGGTATCTTGTTCTTGGGAAGAAGTGGATCATGCTCAAAAGGCATGTGCTTGTAGTTTCTCTTTAGATCGAATGTGATGACAACAAATCCAATAGTATGAGGATGATCCTTGAACCTGTGATTCGAATCAGCTGAGGTAGGATCAAAAACATGAATGTGCAAATAGTCTTTTGTATTCTCCTTCGAACCATCATGGGTGAGATTATGCCAAAAAGAACCATCAAATAATAATGATTTCTTGGAATCCAAATCAGCTCCAAGACCTTATAAATGGTTTGTTGAGATCTCCTTTGAACCAGGAGGGGTGAGATCAAAACCATCATATGCATGAGAAATTATCCCAAGCAGATGGCAATGGTTTCTTGAGATCTCCTTTGAACTATCAGGGGTGAGATCAAAACCGTGATGTGCATGAGAAATTATCCCAAGGGAATGGAAATGGCCACATTCTTCAATAACCTTCTGAAAGCATGGAATAATGATCATATAGTAGTGAATAAGAGGTGATTGCTTGAGGAGAGCGAATGGACTACCTCCAATAGTTGATTTGACCTCTGAAATAATTATGTGATCATGATGCAAACGAATAGACTCTGGTGCAAGAGAGGATTTAGGACCTTCTGCAATATCTAGAGTGTGAGTTGGCACAGAAAGAGAAGAAATTTGGAGCATGAGTGTAGAATCTGCAAGTTCTTCTTCTTTGTGGACAAATTCAATATGAGATGTGGTCGATACTGGTTCATGATCAATGAGATCATCAAGGAGGGAGAATGCATCACTTTGCTTGCTCTTGAAGGGGTTTGTACCAATTCCTTCATTATGTGTGCCAAATATTACATCCAGGTGAGCCCATAGCTTCTTTGGTGATGAAAAATCAGGGAGGTCATATAACATCCATTCAGCCATAGAAAACATCATGGTTGCAATATCTCTTCCACCTTCATCTAACCACTCATTCTCTTCTTCAGAGGATTCGAACTCTCTTTCAAAACAATGATCAAAGAGACCATTTTTCTTCAAATGTGCTATCATCAGTGGTTTCCATTCATCATAGTTGAGTGGAGAAAGAAGGTCATAGTTGAATGGAGAAAGAGGAGGGATTTCTTCTGAATACATTGAAGTTGTAGAAGACCTGCAAAAACAATAGAGAATATCTGCAACTGCTACTGCTGCAAAAATGCAGAAATTGTTGCAACTGCTGCACTTGAAATCTTGATAATAACCTACAAAAAACTCTCACGAATGGAGATAAACCATACTCTCAACACACTTTGATACCATGTGAAAATCCTCACAACAGATCTAAGAGATTATGTATACCTCACAAGAAATTAATTGATTAAGAAAGAAAATAGAAGAAGGGCTAAAACTGCGGAAGGAAGCTTCGGGGGCAAGCTAACTGAGGGCTAGGTGCTGGGACTGATGACTGGAATGAATGCAAATGCATGCAATCCCTAAATGATGCATGCAAAGCCTAAAAGTGCATGCATGACTGAAAATGTAAATGATCAAAATACTGGTGGGACTAGGATGGGGTATAGGAATATCCTAACATTCTTAAAAGTTAAGAAATGATCATCTTCTACCATCAACTTCTGTCTAATATATTCCCGAGCAAACATTCTCAAAGTTAAAAAGGCTGGTAACACATAAGGCTCATGCAGAAATCCATACAACCTAATCACCGTGTGATATTTTAATAAGAACCAATCTCCCACTACTAGGTCTTCCTTCAACTGCATTAGGGATTTCATTTCAGGCAACACCCTAGGTAATTCTTACCGAAATATCATTCTATATAGTTCAGATAGAATATAGTTCATATAATTGAACATGTTATCATCCAAAGTGCCTGTGAAAAGTATTTGTGGAAAATGTAGCTCTTTATGAGTAGAAGACATGACCACCTTCATCAAATGTGACTGAAATCTAGAGTGCCTTGTGTTGGAAAAACTTACTAGATGTGAATGGATACTTTCTTCTAAAAGCTCTTCAAATTTGAGACAAGGTGTTGAATCATATTCAGCTCCAGGAAAACCAACACTTATTCTGAATAATAAACATAACTGTAACTATGTCACCACTATATCAGTGTCCGGACCTAAGAACTGGGCAATTAAAGAAAGAACCAACTGAGTATTATCATCGAAAAAATTGACATCTAAAGGGTAAGGGGTATTTTCAATTTCCAACCAACTGAGTATTATCATCGAAAAAATTGACATCTAAAGGGTAAGGGGTATTTTCAATTTCCAAGTCGGGTTTAATACAGGTGGTCAAAAACGCTTGTCAACTCTCAAGGGAAGATTGACGATACAAATTGACAACAGACTCTTCAGAGAAAATTTCTAACTCAGACGATTGAGACACTAGGATTTCAAGAGAACTTCTGACGACCGACGACTCTATTGGATAGAAAATTTAAGTTTTCTGAGCATTCCAAATGCTCTCTCAGCTTTAGAATAGTTTGACGTGCACCAGGATACGAACTCAGGGAAAGACATAATTTAGTCAAGGCAGAAGAAAATGAAAGATGACTGAACCACTCTATGTACATCCATACCCTGTTTATGTAAATTTTTTAACCTTCTTTTAATTTCATGGATAGGAAACCGAATTGGTGTATCAAAAACATCATAATCCTTGACTTCTAGGGAATTCCTAACCTTAACATTGTCAAGACTTGGAAGCTCCTCCATTTGTCTCTTCTTATAAACAATCTTACAATACTGACAGAACTAGTTACAAGACCCTACCTGTTACTGACAACCTCGGAGACTGACCTGTTGTGTCGCTTTCTTCGCCGCACACACATCCAGAAGCTTCTGACGCTAGCACTGTGAAGACAAATGTCAACTTCACGTGTCCCATGGATTTATATAACCCCTTTTCTTTATCTTTCAAGATTCTCCATTGGCGTTAATCCTCCACACCCATTGATCTCTCGTGCAACAACTAGAGCCGTTAGATTGAAACTCCCTTTACCAGCACGATGATCTCTCTTCACCGTCAATTTTTAGTGCCATATCCCTACCAAGGTGGTTTCGCAACTCATTTAAGTGGTTTCCATTACCATTTTCACCCCTTGCGAAGTGCTGTGGCAGTTGACACCTATCCAATGGTTTTATTTTTCGCAAACACATTCTCCTTTTATCACCTGCGCATATTCATAATGTAGAATCATTTGGAGTCATTGATCTTATAGATCTGCATTAATAAACGGTCAAACATGCATGTTGTTTAACTCACTCTTTTACTTTTCAATTGCATCTCCTTCTGCTATCTTCTATGTTCCTTTTCCTAACAAAACAAGTTGTCTGTTGTTGATTCACCTGGATGTAATCTAGACCATTAGACCTTCGACCATACCTGCACCTTTTTGAAAATTTTCTTTTCAATGGTTGGATTTCTTTGGCGTCGATCTTAACCGTCCACGTCTTTGGAAAAGTGATTCCTCAATGGTTTTCGCACAACACATAAACGGTTTATGATACGAATTTCCCACCATGCAAAATGCTACAGACATGCCACGTAGCAAGTTGTTTCGAATTTCACAAGCACTCACTACTTCTTACCTCCGCGCTCTTTGGTGATGCGAAAACAACGTGAACCATTGATCTCTTTTCACTTGTCTCATCAACAGTGGATCTTGTGCATTGCTTAGTGCCTTTGTTACCTGCTTTTCAGGTGAATGCTCATTAACCAGTATGCCATTTCCTTCATAAAAAACAATCTTAATCATTCATCCTCTTGATTAAAATCTGAATCGTCGATTTTTCCTCTTCTTTAACCACAATCAAACGCACCTTTTTCTTCCGCCAATGAGATGGAACCTCAGCCAAGATTTTAAAATATGATCTAAACCGTCATTTTGCATAATTCTTTAAAATTTCATCTGCTGTCCTCTTAGCACTTTTATTGCCAACTCTTGGTCACATGATCATGGAACCAGGGAAGTTGTTAGAGCTATTCCCACCATATTAAGAAAATTTTCAAAACATTTCTTATTATACACTATCATTTTCCCTATAAAAATATGGTGCTAACATTAACTATGGTAAAACCATTAGCAAGTTGAATAATAGTTCTCTCAGGATGATGTTCATTTATTCTTAGCATGTACCATTTGGCATCGAAATTAAATAATTATGAAACAAACAACACAAATGAGATGTTACGGTGTTAAAAAAAATATTCTACTCAAATTAATACACGGAACAATCATTGCCAACAGTATATGCTCCCTCTTTATTGACATCCATGGAAGATTGTTATCGTTAATAACAAAGACAGGCCACAACGAGTAAGTAGGTATGAGCTCTCCAAATGTATTGACACTATCAAATGGCAATGAAAGCATAATATTACGAGGTTCTTCTTTAAACTTTGGCCATATTTCTTCTATATTTGTAAATATAGATCCATCCGTAGGCATTCGAAGAACACCATATTCACTTTTGTTCTTTGCATGGTAATCCCTTAATTTTGCTATGCATTTTCACCTGAACAATTGTCGCAAACGTGGAATTATGGGAATATAACGAAGAATCTTGCGAGGCACTTGTTTTGTTATTTTATTGATTCAATATCTACTCTCTTCATATTTCGGGCGTTTGTCTTTCGACACATTTTCTTTATAGTAGAAAATATCATCATTAGGACATGCATGAATAGCTTGATATTCCATTCCAATATCTTTCATTATGGCATGTAAATATTGGTTTGTGCGAGGTAAAACATTTGACAGTGATAACAAAAATTCACCTATCAATCTACAACATAAAAAAGCAGTACTACTTGTTAATGTAAAGAATATTAGTCATACATATTGCATCTGAATGTTACAAATGATGATCAACTAACATTAAAAACAGGGGAAAAATAAGAACTTTGTCATCATGTACTAAATGTGACAAAAATAATATATTACATACCTTAGGAGCTGTGTCACACATGTGTTTGACATACCATTTACAACCTTTAAGTTCACCAACAACAATATAGCAGAGAGAAGACTTATTTTCCAGCCTTCATAAAGAGATTCACTTGCCCTCTGAAGTACAAGTATATAATAAGCAACATCAAATTGATTTCCATCATCATTGATTCCAACATTATTAAATGTCTCCTACAGAAATCTATTTGTCCCATATTCTTCATCTTCTTCAACTATGTTATTAGCATCATTATCTTCTTCCATAGGATCATTAGCTTGATCCTCAATATTTTCCCCATGCAATTCTTGATCAACACGTGCTTGTAAAAATTGCACCTCTTTCTCCTCGAGAAACTCCCTTGGGCTATTTCTTTTTACAATTACAAAGAATAAAGTAAATTAGTGTATATAACAAATATTTAATGATACAAACGAATAGATATGTGAATGATGCAAGGAATAGTGGACAAGGTCTAGATAGGGTCACTTCATAATAATGCTACCATGACCACTCATTACAGAAATTGTTTCAGGAAAATTTTTGTTATTGATGATGGGTGAGACACCGTCTCCATTTTCTCTGTTGTCTATGTCGTGCTCACTGTTTTTTTTTTGTTTGACTCGTGTGCTTCTTCTAGCTTCCAAAATTTGGTGCAGTGAAGATAACTGCTACTGTATATTCATGTGCATTTCCTCCCACTTCTACACAACTTGTTGCATTGCTTCTTCTATGAATTCCTTCACCTAATCGCCAATCTTCTCTAAGTCATCTTCAGTCAAGGCCTGAATGAATTATTCCTTTGTTTCATTCCTCTTCTTTATTTTCTTATATGGGTCCTCCTTTTCATGATCCTTTATCTTCTCTCCTAAGCTCAATGTTTTTTCCTTCATGGTGTGACTTGCAGCATTACATTGTTCTTCTTGCTCTCCTTGGTCCTTCTCTTCTTGTTGCATATACATATCTATCTCTGTCATTATTGGGACTTTCCACTCTGTGTCCCAGTCATTCACAATAATACTAACATCTTTCTCTGTCGGTCTAAAGTGCATTGAAAACCATTGTTCTTCTGGATCTCGCTTTGCTTGAATATACATGTGATGCATCCCCACCTTAAATCACAAAATTCCTTTATAATCTTCAATGGTATGTAATTGAATGTGTGGTGTGGTATCAATGGTGTTCCAGACTATCTCTTGTAAATATAAAAGATCATAATATTACTCATCTTTCTGTTCTTGTGCGTAGTATGCCACAAGCTCACATACCTTGCTTTCAGATATGGTTTATGTGTGTTGTCCATGAACTGCGTCTCATTTGGATCCATCCATGCAGCCAACACAATTAAAATTAAAATCCATGCATAATGAAAGTCCATACCTTTTCCTAGTCTTCTTTGTAGTCACCTAAGAACTCATTAGCTAAGAATGTTGCCCAGTTCATTTGTACACCTGTTGTGCACTTTTTTCCGCCAATATCACTCATGCTAGAACTTCATCTTTGTGACATTTCCTCGGTATTTTTCAATCCAGCGCTTGCATCAGAAACCTTACTTAATCATCTTTGATACTAGTGACATCCAAGTCATGTTGTCCTCTTTGCATGCCATATTTATCTGTCACTATTTGTCTGGTTCTTTCTCTTTCTTCTTATATTTGAACAATGGGGTTGGGTCTTCGTTTAACACCGAAAATCCTATAATCTACGTGATAAGCCGAGGGTCTATCAACACTGGCCTAACCAACCATAGTAATCCTCTATGGACACAACCCAACAACAACCAGACACAATTGTTAATCTCTGGTCTTCTTCCAAAGTGTGGAATTTAGAACAGGTTCATTGGTCCTTTTCAATGCAGTCCTAGTTCCCATTCCTATGGCTAAACTAGAAATATGGGTGTGTCTGGGCTTGTTCTCTTGTGTAGATAGTTCTCGGGAGCTAGTTCCTAAAACTTGCTTAACTCTGTAATATCATGTTCTACATACCACAGACTTCCTACCATACCAAACATGTTTCTCTCAACGATGACCTCCTCTGGGATCATTGGTGGTCATACTTTGGCATTTTGTCTAGATTTACGGGCTTTGTTGTTAGCTTCCTTAGCTACATATATGATCTTGGAAACCTTGGTTTGCTCGAACATGTTTCTCATATAATTTCATCCCGTAGTGGTAATGATGGTTGCTTTGTGCCTGCTTTCTTCATTGATACAAACACTCCTTTTGTTGGTGCACCATAGCTCTACAATATAGATATGCAACTATGTCTACAATTTTTTATACAACTTAGCTCTAATCAGGTCAATTCACTCTTAATTCTCAAAGACCTATCTCCTTTCATTTCCCCTCCATTGATTTTATTTCCGGTTGTCCTTCTTTCATGTCCTTCTTCTTCGTGCCTAAATCTATATTCAATGCTTTCCCTGAACCTGTGGATATTGGTCTAGATTTCGTCTAGACTTTCCAATCTTTCAAAATATTGTTGTCGATTCTCACATGCATGGTTCCATGCTTCTTCCATCTAGTAGTCATGTCTTTTGTTCAATATTTTTTTTGTCTTCCGCGCAGACCTTCATTCAAGCTTCCTTTGGGAGCAATTTGATTCTCCTTTCTATGCACTTACTACTTGATGTTAAACTTCCTTTTTCCTTCTACAACATTTTATCTTTGCTTATTTTCTTCCTATTTCTTTCTATCCACTTCTTCTTTTCATCTTCCTTCCTTTATGATTTCTTCACGACAATTATTTTTCTAGCTTATTCTAGTTACTGCAAGGAAGGATGGTTGTCCCTATACAGTTTCAGCTGCCTCCAATAAACAAGTCCTTCCATGGGTTCTCCATTTAAATTTTCTAACTGAATAGAACCTATCTATGTCACAAATTTTATCATATATGGATCGAACTAGTGCATTTGGATCTTATCCGGGTGCTTCAAAAACTTGTTGTCCTAGAGAAAAACTAGATCTCCAACCTAGAAGCTCTTCCATTTAATATGTATTCCATGCCATCCCTTTTCGCACACTTTCTAAACCTACTTATGAAATCCTACGACGAAGTGGTCTTCCTCTAGTTCTAGCATCTTTGACACTCTTTCCTCTACTACACAAGAATCTGTAACTTCTTCTAGTGCAACAATCCATAGAATCGACATAATGAATTTCCATGGACATAACTACCTCTTGGACATATACTAACCTAACTAGTGTATGTCCTCTCAACTTCTTACATTTTTTCTAATATGCCCATAATACGGCGGGAATCCTCAAGTCCCAATAAACTCTATCTTTTTCATTGCATTTTCTGGGATCTTTTTGAATGCTTCTATTGTTCCATTTGCATGAGGGTGATAAGGTGTGCTATTCTGGTGATAAATATGAAATTATTTTTTCAAATAAGTAATCATTGTATTCAATAAATTGGTCCCCTAATCAATTATAAGGACTCTCAAACATCCAAACCTCATAACAACATTCTCAAATAAAAAGCGTGCAGCTATTTATGAGATGTAATCTCTGACGGGTTATGTCCCATCGGGTCATGTAATCTATTGTAGTGATGATATGTATTTCTCCTGACCTTTCTACTGGTGGATTGATCTGCCCAATGAAATCAACTAATCATTTATCAAAATCTTGCAATGTCACTTGTGGTATCAAAGGAATATCCTCTCTTCTGTATGGATTTCCGACGCACTAACAAGCATCATAGGTATGACAACATTCCTTCACATCCTTGTAAAGGGTAGGCCACCAAATTCCTGCATGCAAAATATTATGAGTTGTTGCTTTCCCTTCATAGTGACCTCCTGAAACTCCTTAATATTCCCCTAACAATATCACTGGCCTCTTATTCTCCAATACACATCGTCACGGAATACCTTATGTGCCTAAATTATACAAATTTCCCACTATCAATTGATATTTTGTTGCCTTTACCACTAGCTATTTCTTATGCGTGACTGTAAACGCGAGTGGAGATACTCTTATACTCAAGAATTGGATAATATATGTGAAGTAATCATCAACCATCCATGAAGACTACTTCAAAATCATATTCCTGAAATAATAACATCCATTTTCATATCTCCCCCCAAAAAACTGGCTTATTGACTAAGTATCCCAACGTAGAGTGATCTGTGTACATCTTAAATTGCGATCCCAACAAGTAGTGCCTAAACTTATATAGTGCATACACTATTGTGAATCCCTCGCGCTCTATAGAAACCTAATTATGTTTCGTATTTGCCAATTTTTTGTTGGAAAAAGCAATGGGATAATCCAAATATCCTTCTCCTGGATGAGCTATAACTGCACCCAACACTATAGATGATGCATCTACATGGACTTGGAAATCCTTCTTCCAATCTAGAAATACTAAAATTGGTGCAGTAAACAATTTTTTCTTCAAGGTATCCAATTATTTTTCCACACCGTCCATACATGCCAAACACACAAGATCACATCACACCCTATGATCCTCTTGCAATTTTTAGTGCATTTAAGTGTGAAATTCTTAGAATAAATGCAAGATATATTGTAGCATGACAGTATTGTTGTTACCTCAAAGTGGCAATTTCAACCAATGCATCATCAACCATGAAGGAATTAACTTTCGAATTAGGATGGATTTGGTAAAACCTATGCATCAGCTGCTCCAACCATGGCGCAATATATTCTGATGTATTTCGTGATGCCAAAAATCTTGCAACTAGTACCCCACTTTGTTGTTCATCAAATGCCACAAGTGTGTAAAGTTGATACTTCCATATTCAAAGAAATAATGATGTCAAATTCAAGTAATCAATCATATTGAATGGATGCAACTTAAATAAGCATATTAAAAAATCATTGGCATCTGACTTAATCCTTATTTATTTGTACTAAACATTGAATCCATAGCTATTAATCTATTATGGGATAGATTGATGATGGTCTCCAACATTCATTTTGTTTGAATTCTCATCATAAAATGGATATCTGCACCATTGGGATTTTGGTAAAATAAAAAAATCTTCTTATCACTTTTGATACCAAAGGTTGACACTCATTTCATCCTTTTGGTGGAATTTATATTTTCCCTATATCAATTGATTTTATATGTTTACCGTATCTTTCCTAGATAGGAAGAAATACCTATCTCGAGTTGTCACATCCATGTCAACAAGGCTCTTGATTTGCATTTTATAAACTGAATCAATGTACACTCCCAAAAAGGAAACAACTCTCCATATAGGAAACAATATCCTTTGAAAGCTTTCTATGATGCAATGTCCTGTCCTTCCTTGAAGTGTCACATTGGCCATGAGAGGGTCATCCTTCCCCATCTTCTGGATTATACATATTGTAACCTATATTAGGACTCTGAACCATAACATTCACAATGAAATGGAATTGGAATCCCCTCATCTTCTCAAATGAGGTCTTTCATTTAGTCAAGTTATCTCACCTTTTGTCCTCTGGGCCATATGAATAATGATAACTACATAGAAAATTTTGAAATGTTAGAAAATACAACTAATGATAAATGTAGTTCCAATGATAATATATAGACAAACCACTTTAAAAATACGTATGCCACATATCACAAGGAAACACTGTCCCTTTTTCCTAGTTGTTTGTTTTTTCCATGTATGAAACTATGGAGCAATGGGGTTTGTTTCATCCTGTCTGAAAAAGTCAAGAAATCCATATAAAGAGACTAAAACAATGCTATCAAGGCTGTCATTTTCTCGATATATTTCAAACCAAAGTAAGTCTTTACTAGAAGTGGTGATCATGTCTTTGAGGTCTTGCACATCAATATCCATCAAGGGTGAATTAGCAAAGATGGGTGTCTATTCGATGAGAATAGGAGGGTGGAAGTTCTAGTTGAGAGCTTTTCAACTAATTTTTTTTTTCGGCTGAAAAAACAACTCAAACTTTCTGCCAAAAATGATTTTTTAGTCGAACGTTAAAGTTAATGATGGCCTTGAAATCCGTGTGTGGGACTTTCCGATTGGGAAAATTCGATGAAAATTAAATTTTCCATGTAATTTTTGGCCAAAAATTCTTTCGGCTGAAAAATATTTTGGCCGAAAAAATGTTTTACAGATACTGACAATTATTTTCGCTTTCATTCAGTTTTTTCGAATGACTACAACAATAGTTCTTGCTTCTGCCACCATCCTATTAGATTTAAGCTTCCCCATTGTTGGCACCTTTTACAATTAGGCTTCCCCACCCTCTTGTTATAGTTAGGTTTCCACACTCTCCTTCCACCTTCGACAAGCTGTTTTGGGTGATCATCTCTAGTTCTTGCGCTTGTGAATTCAAATTTGTGGATATGCATTTGGCTTTGCACATGTGCATTTGTGTAAGTGGACGATGTTGATGTTTTCACACCAAAAATGCCAAAAGGAACCTACTAAGGTTTATGGAAACCAAAGTAGAGTTTCGAGAAGGGTGCAAGATAAACAAAATAAATGACAGAAATAAAAACTAAACTAATGTTGCATACATTTTTTAGCAAGCATTGGACAAATGAAATAATCATTTTTGTAATGGTATAGAAAATGTATGGTGAAAGATATGGAATGAGGGACCTTCACATTCAATATATAGGAAAAATAATTGATGGTTTTGGTTACCCATGATATTTGGTGGAAAAATAGGTGATGGTTTTGGTCACCCGTGGTATTTGCTAACCACTTAGTATTTGGATATGCATTAGTTTTTCCCTCTTTTTTGTGGGATTTTACCTTTTCACACTTCTTTTTGACCTTTTGATAATTTTCTTATTTTCGGCGATTTTTATCTTTTTCCCATTTTTAAGGAATGTGCAAAATTTCATATTTTATGGAAAGAGGAAATATCCAAAATACTGATTATGATCCAATTTAATTTTCAACTTTGGGATTTTAGACATGTGAAGACCAAAGTGGTGGAAATAGAAAGTGGTCATTATGTAAGGATATGGTGTGGCTAGGGGATGAGCAACATGGACAATTTTTTGGTGTTAAAATATTTCCCCCTAATTTGTAAGGGTACAACGTCATCATATGGTCGATAGACGTCATAAGATCTTTTGTTTCCAACATATAAGTGTGATGGTAGCATAGAGAATGGAGACTGTGTCAATGGGTGGTGTATACTCTTCGTTAGGAATATAATGGATAAATCTACAGATACCATACTCAAAATGGATGAGGTACATGAAATATCAAATATATAGGTGCGGCACGCATTCCCATGATCATATCAATGTGATGCAGAAGCATCCTACTCTCCATCCAAGTTCAATGTTTCGTCAGACCTTAGGGTCTTGACATTTTCCTAAGCAGAGGTCTTTGATAAAATTCATTGTAAATATGTTGAATTCCTTACATTTCTAAATAGATTATGAGTCATTAGGTGAATGATGGGTCATTGAGTCAAAGTGTGAGCTGTCATGAAACCAAGTACTCGAATAATGGGAGAATTCAATGGTTGTTTTGGTGAGTCATGGGAATGAATAGGTTAGAAGTATTATATTTAGAATTAGTTAGCAGGATGATATGCGTGTGTTGAGAGTTTATTGGATCTGAACCATAATTGGTTTCATAATCATGTTGTATATATTGTGTAACCCTACAAGGCACAGAGTGTGGCCAAACAAGGTAAATCGGGCTAGAGAGGTGGCCAAACAATGTAAATTAGGCCAAGAAAGGTTGTTCATGTTTGTATCAGGCCTAAGAGGATCAGAACACAGGTTCTGAGGAAATTGTGAATGTATTGGTTTCTCACGATTTAATAGAGAGAAGACTATTTATGCATCTCTTTTTGTGTGACTTATGAGATGCTAACAGTTTGAATACTTGTTAAATGCTTGACAGATCTATGTGTATGAATAGCCTGAAATTGGGGTTTTAGATAATTGAATGTTGCAGAGGATGTTTGACTAATCTCTATGTGTGAATGCTTGAGTAAATATTGTAATTTGTATTGTAAACTCAGTGTCATCGATCACTAAAAGGATCAATGCTCCTTCGTATACGAATTTGTAGGTGAAGCTCAAGGTTAGACTGGAACGAGCTTGTGGAGCCGAATTGAATATCTACTCTGTCTAAGAGGTGGTGATCAGATCCAGCTAAGGAGATTGTCATGTCCCAAATTTTGCATTGGGTAACAATGGCCTAATCCCATTGGCCAGATTCATGAGAGTTTATCAAATTGATGCTAAAGGTCAAATAATTGCCAAGGAGGAAAATTACTAGTTTCCTAGGTTTGGGGTGGAAGCTTTGGGATTTGCAATAACGGGGATAATAAATGATGTTTGAAAATTATAATGGAATAAATATTTAATAAAAGAGATAAATAAATATATACAAGTGAAAATCAAAGTGCCATTTGATCATGAAGACACATGGAGGAAGTGGGACCCACATATGGCTAGATTTCCCCACTACTCTTGGCATCATTTTCTCACCAATTCGAATTCAAGGTGAATGGTAAAACACTTGGGGGAGTTAAAAAGGTATTATTCATGGCATGACTTATCCAAGGTCTAAATATAGAGGAAGAGTAACTCCCATGGAAGAGGAAGAGGCAATTTGGAGCTAGTGGGACACTTGGGCTAGATTCCCTAGCTCTATGACAACAATGATGAAGATGCTATGACACCTATGACACAAATAAGACCTGAAGGCTGACATATGACATATATGACATGTCAGGGCTAAAACTATCCTCCAAGAGGTCTCTCAAGGGATTTACGGCAGCCAAGATGCTTCCACATGTGATTTGGTGGAAGTGGGAGACTAGGAATTGTTGTACAAGTGGCATTCTTTGGAATCTCTTCCCAACTTGAGTTGGCATGAGTATCTTGGAAGGAATTTGACCCATGGAGGAAATTATAATTTTATAAAATTCATGACAAATATAATAGCATCTTTTGATCATTTGAGAAAAATTGCATTTGTGAAGAGAGAGCTAGTGGATGACTAGTTTCTTGCCTTAGCCAATTTCGAGGGTGAAAGATTCCCATCCAAGTTAGTGTTTGGAGAGGCCACTCAGTTATTTCATGGATATTTAATGGAGTTTTTATTTGAAGGTATCAGCTACAGGTCAGCTCATGTTTTTGTTTATTGCAGCACCATCTCTCAACCATTTCTAGTTTTGAAGGCATATTCATGCTCCTTGAGGGATTGCACTTTGGATGAGCTCTTGTACTTCTTGGGAGAGATTCTCATGATGTATTTATTATTGTAATAATCATTATATACTATTTTATTCATCTTCAGAAGCTATCATGTCGAAATACCAAGTGGTTGTATGTAAAAATGACGATTAATGAGCAAACAATGACCATTTCCCCACTACATTGATGTATACCATTATAATGCTGATGATTTCGAATAAAATAATGTTTCTATGATATATTTGTGATGAATGGACTTCCATTTATGTGTATTACAAGTTTAATATTCATAACTTGATCATTTGAAGTCATTATACTCAGTTTATTTGCATTTGGAGAAGATTTGGTGCCATTTCCCCAAGGGTCGAACTAGTGGTTTTTTTTATGTTGTTTGGGAGAGGGTTGGAACAGACTTAATAACTAATTAATGGTGCATTTGGTACCTTAATAAAATACTTGAGACATACCCTACCTCTGTTCAGAAATTTGAGTGGGTTTGGAGGAATTTGGGAAGCTATTTTTGGTACTTACCCCGGGGGGATTTGAACCCCAAATTGCTAGTAAAATTACATACTTGGTCCAAAATCTTAAGAGAGTTTGCAGAAGTATTTTGGTCGCCATATATCATCCCTGAAAATCATATTCAAGTCCTAATATTATTCATATACCTTCTCATAATATTTGGGATCATTTGGGGCAAATTTGGGACCTAGGCATCAAAACTAGTCAAAGGTCGAAATTGGGGAAAAAGTGGAAAATTGGGCATTTTAATAAAATTTTGAAAAAGGTTCATTACAAGTTGTATCAGAGCATGCTCCTTTCACCTTTGAATTAATATCATACATTGAAGAGTAATTTTCATCCATGTCCCATTATTATTAGGAATCCTATGAGTACAATTCTTATGAGGAATATGCAGATGCTTATGAGCAATATGAAGCAGAATGTGAATGGTTTGAGGAAGAGGTGCCATCATGAAACACTTCTTACAATTTCAGGAGGAATGAAGATTATTATTATGAATCTATGTATGATAAATATGAGTATGTCACACAACCAAAGGATAATGCTATGGATGAGTTACAAAGATGGAGAGCAACATATAAAATCTTGCCCCAACAATATAAAAAATATCAGGAATATCTTGATTTGTACAAGGAAGATACACAAAATGCCATGTCTTTTGAGTACTATGTTGAACATATTTTTTCAAATAGGACCAACAATGAAGATGTGGAGTTAGTGAAGAAAGGTTTATGCCCTTCTTGTAAAAGACCTTAGAGAGAAAATCATGTGTGTGAGTGAAAAGAGCAGTGAAATATCTGAACCTCCAGATAATAGATCTATTTCCGACTGGATGAGAGTTTTTGTATTTTATTCAAAAATATATTCCAAATAAATTGATCCTAAGGAAAACAAGGGGAAAAATGCATCATCTTTCTTGAAGGAGCAAAAGGAAGAGACATCACAAGAGCATGAAGAATAACCTATTGAAAATATTGCAGATCAAGTCGAGACACATTCTGCCTTGGACATGAATCAAGGAGCATCTATTGATGGATTCTTGAACTATGAAGGAGTACCTACTGATGGGTTCTTACACCTCTATGTTGGTGACATAGAGATCACTTTTGACAATATTGCTGCAAGACAAAATTCCCCTAAGCATGAAAATGAAGACCTTGTAGCAGTTGAAGAAGAATCAAGATCAACTTCCACATCACCGCTTGAGCTTCATGAAGTTGGTCCAAGAAAGAAGGAAGAAGATGAGGAGGTTCATTTGCAAGATCTTCATTTTCTTGAAGGGTCCTTAAATATGACTGAAAATAAGATCCAAGAATCCCTTAGCATTCTCCATGAAACTCAAGCATTGGTGTCAAATTCTTGTTGGAGAGTGACTTCATTGGAGGAAACATCCTTCCTTGAAGACATGGAGAAGATTCAAATAGAAATGTGCCACATCAAAGGTAATTTCATGTCTTTTTTTTTTTATAGAAACCATTTGTTTGAGCTTAATGAATTGTTACATGATGAATACTTGAAGAATAATGAGGATAATAATAAGCTCACAATTCAAAATGAACAACTTCTTGAAAAGTTGCAAGATGCTTTTTTTCCTCCTATGTTTCAGATTGTCAAATGGTAGATTGTTTGGAGGATTCTCATGACATGGTGGATGATGAGAAATGTGGGAATTTGAATTTTATTAATGTGTTTGAAGATGAAATTGAAGAGATTCAAACACTTAATGTGGTGGAAGAGGAACTTGAATTGTCTCTTGATGAAGGTTATGGAATTTTTAAAGAAGGGCATGATTCCTCTACATTGGAACTAATCTACAACAAAGGTTTCACACTTTTGAAGGAGCTGAATGATACTACCCATATGGATCCTTTCCATGATTAAAATCCTACATTTTTTTATCATTTGGGTGAGTTATTTCATTCTCCTACATCCTACAATTCCATGTTTTGCAGCATTAGTCTCAATGAAGAATGGGTGAAAGGGTTCTTTTTGTTGGTGCCACATGAGGAGTATGGAACTCCTAGATTTACCTTTTATGATGACATGGTCGGAGCACATTCTTATTCACATTTGCAGCAGCATCATTTGTTACTTTATGATGATGCACATCTACATGGATGCACCTACAATATGCATTTGAGTCACTTGAAGACTCATGATTTGTCTTGCTCAACACTTGGTTCATTTGATGTTGGAGGAACTTCATCCAAAACTTGGGTGAATAGATTTATGATTGAAGAATATTTTTTTTGGCAGCCACATACTTTGTAACATTTATGATTCTCACATTCATGGATGTATGGGTGAGATTTCTTTGAGTCCTTTGAAGTCTCCTTGTTTTTTCTGCTCATTATTTGGTTTAGATTTTAGTGGAGATTCTTCATTCACTTTTTGGATGAAGGAATACATGGTTGAATATTTTGATGCATATCACATCCTTTTGGAGCAACATTATAGGACATGGGATCCTCACCTATGTCATTGGATAATATTTGATGGGTCACTTGAATATTGTATGCACTTGGAAAATGGTGGTCAACTTGCTCGGAGGTATAAGCACTTTCATGACTCTTTGATGAAGCATCTCCTTGATGTACATTTTCATTATGTTGTTATGTAATTTGATGATATATATTTTGTACTCGTGATGTTTGGAAGAATGCATACAAGAAAATGGGATCCAGGAATCCTCTTATCTGATGGTATGCGTTGGAGAGCACTCTTAATTGTTGGGGTGCAATACAAGCAATGGGACCCTGGGATCATTTTTGTCTCATTGGTTTCAATTTTTTTGGGAAACAAGTAGTATGGGGGATGGATTCCCCACTTAATAAAGTGATTTTAATCAAAGTAGTGCAGCAGCAATCATGGTGGTTCCTCTCTAAAATCTTCATGGAATCTCAAAGACTCAAGGTTGGGAAATTCAATGGCAACTTCAAAGAATTATACAACAAGTAGGTTCTTCAACACCCATGTTTGAAATTGCTTGAGGACAAGAAATATTGGGAAGACAGGATTTGTCATGTCCCAAATTTTGCATTGGTTCACAATGGCCATATTCATTAGAGTTTATCAAATTGATGCTAAAGGTCAAATAATTGCCAAGGAGGAAAATCACTGGTTTCCTAGGTTTGGGGTGGAAGCTTTGGGATTTGGAATAAGGGGGATAGTAAATAATGTTTGAACATTAGAATGGAATAAATATTTAATAAAGGAGATAAATAAATATATACAAGTGAAAATCAAAGTGCCATTTGATCATGAAGACACATGGAGGAAGTGGGACCCACATATGGCTAGATTTCTCCACTACACTTGGCATCATTTTCTCACCGGTTCGAATTCAAGGTGAATGGTAACATACTTAGGGGAGTTCAAAAGATATTATTCATGGCATGAATCATCCAAGGTCTAAATATAAAGGAAGAGTAACTCCCATGGAAGAGGAAGAGGCAATTTGGAGCTAGTGGGACACTTGGGCTAGATTCGCTAGCTCTATGACAATAATGATGAAGATGCTATAACACCTATGACACAAATCAGACCTGAAGGCTGACATATGACATATATGACATGTCAGGGCTAAAATTAGCCTCCAAGAGGGTTCTCAAGGGAGTTAGGGCAGCTAAGATGCTTCCACATGTGATTTGGTGGAAGTGGGAGACTAGGAATTGTTGTACAAGTGGCATTCTTTGGAATCTCTTCCCAACTTGAGTTGGCATGAGTCTCTTGGAAGGAATTCGACCCATGGAGTACATTAGAATTTTATAAAATTAATGAAAAAAGAAGAATAGCATCTTTTTAACATTTGATAAGAAATGAATTTGTGAAGAGAGAGCTAGTGGATGACTAGTTTCTTGCTTAGCCAATTTCGAGGGTGAAAGATTCCCATCCAAGTTGGTGTTTGAATAGTCCACTCAGGAATTTTATGGATATTTAATGGATTTTTTATTTGCATGTATCATCTATAGGGAATCTTGTGGTTTCTCATAGTGCAACACCATCTCTCAACCATTTCCAGTTTTGAAGGCATATTCATGCTCCTTGAGGGATTGTGCTTTGGGTGAGCTCTTGTACTTCTTGGGAGAGATTCTCATGATGTATTTATGATTGTAATAAGCATTGTATAATATTTTCTTCATATTCATAAAGTATCAGGTCGAAATACCAAGTGGTTGTATGTAAAAATGATGATTAATGAGCAAACAATGACCATTTCCCCACTACATTGATGTATACCATTATAATGTTGATGATTTCGAATAAAAGAATGTTTATCTGATATATTTGTGATTAATGGACTTCCATTGATGTGTATTTCAAGTTTCATATTCATCACTTGAGCATTTGAATTCATTATACTCAATTTATTTGCATTTGGAGAAGATTTGGTGCCATTTCCCCAAGGGTCGAATTGGTGGTTTTTTGCTGTTGTTTGGGAGAGGGTTGGAACATACTTAATAACTAATTAATGATGAATTTGGGACCTTAATAACATCCTTGATACATACCCTACCTCTTTTCATAAATTCTAGTGGGTTTGGAGGCATTTGGGAAGCTATTTTCAGTGCTTACCTCGGGGGGATTTGAACCCCAAATCGCTAGTAAAATTACATACTTGGTCCAGAATCTTAAGAGAGTTTGAAGAATTATTTTGGTGGCCATATATCATCCCTAAACATCATATTCAAGTACTAATATCATTCATATACCTTCTCGGAATATTTGGGATCATTTGGGGCAAATTTGGGACCTAGGCATCAAAACTAGTCAAAGGTAGAAATTGGGGAAAAAGTGGAAAATTGGGCATTTTAATAAAATTTTGAAAAAGGGTCATTACAGAGATAAATTCTGGTGAAGGTTGGTCGATTTTTATTGATCGATTCTATTATTAATCAACACAAAGTCACAGATATTGCATTCGGTTCATTCCACAGAGTTTGGACGGTCCAGATCAAAGCAAAGAGATCAACAGTGAGGAAAGGATTTTGAGAGGAGAACTTGTGCTAGAGATAGAGCTCTGAAATTCCAAGGTGAATGTTTCGCAATTGATCATAAATCGACAGACAAAGGGAGCCATGAAGTGATCAATGACTTGTACAACATTTCACAGGAGAAAAATTTCGGGGGTTAATGGCCAAAACGGATGTGGAATTAGCACATAATATTGGAGTCCACTGTTGATTTGGATCCGATGGTTCAAAGAAATTGTGGAAGGAAATTTGTGGGAGGAAACTGCGGAAGCCAATTGCAGAAGGAAGTTGTGGAAGGCACACCCAAAATTTCATAAGGAAGGAAGTTGCAGAAGGGAATTGCAGAAGGGAATTGCGGAAGGAGATTGTGGAAGGAGATCGCGGAAGGTGATTGCGAAAGGTGAGACCTGAAATATTTATGAATTCCAGCTCACCGCCAGTTTGAAGTCCGCCCTTCTACGATCACTTGGAGAAATGATCCAAGAGGATCCAAGAAGGCCAAATTTTCAAAGTCCTCCAATCTCAGCAAAACCAGCGCCAAATCGAAGGGCTCGTCGAGATGATTCCAACGGCGTTCGTTTCACCTCAAATGTACTCCGTATGAGAAATTTATCGCGTTCTGTTCTATGAGGTCAATAGGAAAAATTGGCAAAAAGAGGTGCCACGTGGCACCACTGATAGGGTGACACGTGGCATCCATATTGTACAAACATGATGATGTGGAACCACTGACAGGGTGACACGTGGCATCCGTACTGCACAAACGTGATGACGTAGCACCACTGACAGGGTGACAGGTGGCATCCATACAGTACGGACAAGATGACATGGCAGGTGTACAGACCAACCAAAAGACAACACGTGGCATGTACGGAATCTGAATTGGAAAACAACGTGGCAGTACAGCTTGTCCAGCCAGTAGTATGACACGTCCAGTCAGCAGCCAAGTGGCAATACGGCGGTAAAGGTGAACCAATCACTGGACGCCACGTGGCAGAACAAGATTGGGCAATAGAAATTTCAAAATGTTTGTGGCCTCCACGGGTTTCGACCCTGTGACCTCTCCTGCATAAGCGCTCCGCCTTACCATTAGCCCACAAGGTGTTCCTTGTATAAGGCATGGAATTAAATTTATTTAAAGTGTGCTTTGGCATTCCGATCCCCAAAGGGGCCGGGGCTTAGCCCCGACCGTGGTTCTTCCTCCCGCGTGACCAGGAGCTCCGACCAACACTTGAAGCCAAGAGCATTTAGCACGTGCTCTTTAATGACTTTGGGAATGGTTACAAAAGTGGGTTTTTGTTACAACGGACAAGTGGGTTATAAACAAACTTTATTATGAATTTTTTGGGTTTAAACTAAATGAAAAGTGCTATGTTTATATCTATGGTTGGTATAGTTCCACAACTTACTAACTATATGATTTAAACACATTAACAAGAAACCAAAACAAACTTGGAGGTTTTCAACCATATGCCCAATTAGGCAAATTTGTTGTAACTAAGAATTCATGAGAAACATGTGAAGGGGGTCTTCTCAAGCTATATAAACCCTCTTATTCTCCATTTGCCACTCATGCTTTGGAGTAGAGACTTTGTAGCTGAAGGAGAGAAGGGAGATTGTGTAGCTCTACAGGAGGAAGGTACGAGTGTTTATACTCGTTTTACACCATCTTCAGGCTTCGGAGTTGCTGGAAGCAGTCTTGTTGTGTTTTGGGAAGCGGTTCTCTTCCTGGCCATTGTCGCCAAGGTATCATTGTATCATTACTATGTATTTTGCCTTTATGCCGAGATTATAGATCGGCCCTCCTATTGAGAAGCAGGCCTAGAGACGTAGTCCATCCTGGACGAACTCCGTTATCAACTTGTTGTCTTTATGTGCGTATTGTCTATGTTGTTTGGTTCTCTTCTTATGGATTTGTGAGCTTCATTCATGCTCTTTATGCAATTCATGTTAACGTCATAGAGTAGCAAAGATCTTGTTTTTGGGTCAAGAAATACTTAGATGGGTCTGAGTTTGGTGATTATGCTAAGTTTGGAATCAAGATAATCATGGGGAAATTCAGTTGGATTGGTTTTGTTGATCCCTCCTGCATCAAGTGGTATCAGAGGAGAAAAATATTCCACGTGCAATGAAAGGAGATCAAAGCAGCAATTGTAGCCAGGTTGAAGAAGAATCTGAGCAGAAAGGGAATTGAGGCTGCCACGAAGGAAACAAAGATTAATTATGTATTGCAGGCTTGAAGGGGAAAAGTGAATATTGAGATTGAGAAGGTTGATCAAGTGGAAGTATTCAGAGTTGAATCAAATCAAGGATTTATGTTAAAATAAAATAACAGTTTCAGTTGTATGTTGGATTTATTACAGAGAGTAGTGGGAGATGGTGTGATCTTAAAAGAAGAATTCAGGGCAGATATTGGTCCAAGGGAGATGGATCAAAAGGGAGAATTATAAGATCTCAGTACAGGTCTTATAAGAGATTTATTGATGGTTTTATATTAACTCTGGTTTGAGATCATTGTAGATTGAATCCTATGACAAGGTTGATAGTAGCAGACAGCTTGAAAACTATGAAAGGGAACATGTGCGTTATTGATGAGAAGATTTTGTGAACCCTTAGAAAAAGGAAGGATCAGTGGTAGAGCCTAAGGATCCAACAGAGGTTGGACAAGAAGGGGACAAGTTGAATTTTCTTAGAGGAAGTGGATCTGCAAAATCCCAAGAAGAGCAAAGGAAGTTGTTCAAGAGGTTCTAAAGGAAAAGGAACCAAGGATACCGAAAGGACAATCTCAAGGAGAGATAACTTGTTGAGTTATAGTAGGTATAAATACTTGCTGAGGGAAGGCTTGGGAGTAGTCCACAAGTGAACAAGATGAAGTTCCCAAAGGAAGAGGAGATAGAGATAAAGGATATTACAATTCATTGCAGAGGTTCAAAGGAAATCCACAACAAAAGGAAATATGCCAAAGAAAAAATCATCAAGAGAATGAGTCAAATCCAATGAATAACTGTCAAACTGGACTCGCAATTGGTTGCATTTGAGTTAAACGGTCAATATCAAGTTCGAAATACTATACTATTTAGAAAGTTTCTACGAGTACGTCTTTTAGAACGTCTATTTGAATTCATTGAATACATTCATGTTCCTAGAAGTCTAAATAGTTTGGTTGATTCCTTAGCTAACTGCGTACTTGAATGGTATCTAATTCATTAACATAATTCCTTAAAAAGAAAGCATGTACATTATTCATGGCAATTTAATTGAACAACTCATTTAAGGACATAAGTAAAATTTGAACTAACAATCATATGTATAAAGCAAACTAGGTTACATCATAACCCAAAAAGTGTGTTAAGGTTCTATACATTTTGCTAATAACTTTGCACACATAAAAAAGAATAGTATAAAGACTTTTCTCTTTTTTACTTCTTCTTCAAGATAAAACCCAAAAAATTTCATAAAAAATGAAAATATTTGGAAAAACATATGAATTGTTTATATTTCCCGGTCTGACATGAAGACTTAACTGCAATTGACATATCACTAAATAATAGTTCACAACTTCTAGAAATCCATGCTGGAAGGAGATGCCTCCTCTCATCCATTGGCTACACCTACAAGGAAAATGGTAAAAAATGAGTATTTTCTTATCATTTACGCATACATGTATAACAATATCCATTTGAATTATAGGGGAATGCATACGCATTCTCTTCAATTTTGGATTTTTTAGATATTAAATGCACATATTGAGCTAGTTTCTGACTAAATGGTTGGGTAGTGAACTAGTTTTCATCACATGAATTGGAGTGTAATACCCCCTATGTTAAGCCCCTGGACATATGTTGTGGTTATTATTTGTGTTGTGATGTGGAACCAGGTGCCTAGACTATGGACTCTGGACACTATTATTATTAAATAAATAAATAGCGCAACCTAGACAATTAATGTGGATTGGGGGCCATGGATTCTACATGTGCGGGGGTTGGGGACTAGGAGTTGTGGATCTCCCTAACAACACTCTTTGTTTCCCATTTTGGTTATTTTAGCCTATGTTAGTATTATTGAGCCTAATTCATGATTTAATGGGCCTTCTTTATTACTTGGATGGATTCCACTTGTTAAATTTTCCCGTTTGGTGATTTTGTAACTCCTTTTTGGAGGTTACACTTGGTTTTGTAACCCCGACTTGCACAATTGCACCCTCACTATGTGAGGAACCTCAAGCAATTAATTAATGAAAATGCATGATATACAAAAAATAATAGAACACATAAGATATTTATTGATCGCAGGCCACTTCGAGGGGGAAACCTCCTTTGATCAAGCTCAATACAAATAACTCATGGATTCCTTCATTGGCCTCAACACGTACTTATATACTAAGTCTATGCGTCCAATACTATGGATCAACACCATGGAACATATAATACTATGGGATAATACAAACTATGGATAAATGCCATGGAGCATATAGTACTACGGGACGAATTACAAAGCATATGTGTCCAACAACAACATACTAGCAAAGTAAAGAGAAGGGTTGAAATGGGTTCCTAACATCCCCTCCCCCTTGGAAAAATCTTTGTCATCAAAGCTTTAGATGTGGAAATTGTCGTTGAATCTAAAGGAGTGGTTCCCATGTAGCATCCTCTGGTTGCATTCTGTGCCACTGAATTAATACCTCTGTTATAGATCGAGAGAGAAGCTGATGTTGGAATATTCTCACCATCATTTTTTATATTTGCATTCATGCATGCATTTTACATGCATCCAATCATCATGCATGCATATGCATGCATCCAGTCATCAGTATGGTAGTCTCTCCAGCACCCAGAGCCTATGTTCATCCCCTTAGAGCCTATTTTTAGCCCTTAGGAGCCCTCCTGCCTACCTAGTGCGCCTTGTTTTCCTCACATGGATGACATATGTGCCCTACTACACTACTTGGATCACTAACAGTCAGTTGCAGCATTTATTCACCATTTTATTCATTTATTGTTCAGTTTAACTGCATGTAGCTTCTAGTTGTCTTTATCGGAGTGCCACTTGACCTACTGACAGTCTCATGTGCCCTCCTTGGAGTCTCCATCCCTTGATTTGTGCTCACATGACTCAGTTAGACTCATTTGACTGACTTTTGACTATTTTTTACTACTACCACTGATTGGATGATGTCTCCAATGCTATCCAAGCCACACATTGAGGAGAATTCGAATGACCTTTGGTTAACTCGAATTCACTTGACTGTATTGTATTGTATTCAGTTATTCACAGTGCCAGCTTACAGCTGATGTATGATTATACTGCAGATTTCTCCATTTATGTGTTCATGAGTGATAATTGATTCATTTCTTCTTCTTTCTTCTCTTCAATTCAAAGTGAGGTTTGTAAGATTTGCTCTAGCTGTGTGAAATTTCCTATAGTTTACACAGTTGACGAGTGCGCCTAATGAGGATGGTCTCCGACTCCAAAAGGATGTATCCTTCATTATCTAGTTCTGGTAAAATAGTTTGTCCTCTAATGTCGGTTCCAAGAACTTTCTTTAGACAAGACACATGAAATACTGGATGAATGCGAGAAGAAGGAGGAAGTTCCAATTTATAAGAAATAGACCCAATCTTCTGAAGAACCTTATATGTCCCGTAGAACTTTGGAGTGAGCTTATGATGCCCTTTGATTTTCAGAGAGAATTGCGTGTAAGGCTATAGACAAAGAAAAACCATATCACTTGCTTGAAAAGTGCACAAAGAACAGTGTTGATTGGCTTGATTTGATTTCCTGCCATGTGAATATTGTCCTGCAAAATGCGAAGAATCTGATCGCGATTTTGAAGAACCGTGTCAACTTCCTGAATTGGTGAACTGTTGGGGGTGAATGGAAGAAGAAATGGTGGTGCCTAACCATAGAATGCTTCATATGGAGTCATTTTAGATGCAGTGTGGTAGGAGGTATTGTACCACCATTTAGTGAGAGGGAGCCACTTTTCCCACTAATGTTGTTGTTAGGAGCTGAAGCAACGAAGATATGTTTCCAAACATTTATTGATAATTTCAGTCTGACCATCTGTTTGTGGGTGATACCCTGAACGCGTCTTCAATTTGGTGCTAGTGTGGTGAAATAGTTCTGTCCAAAAATGACCAGTGACAGTTGCATTGCGATCCAAGACAATGTAAGAAGGGATTCCATGAAGGTGGAAGATCTGGTCCAGGAAAATTTGTGCGACTGAGGAGGTGGTATAGGGATGGTTGAGGGAAAAAAATGACTATATTTGGAGAGGTGATTAACCACAACCAAAATCATTGTCTTCCCTCCAGATTTAGGGAGCCCTTCAATGAAATCTATAGAAATATCTATCCAAATCCATGTAGGGATGGGAAAGGGTTCGAGCAATCCCAGAAGGAGTATCATTTAACCCTTGTTGCACTGGAACGTATCACATTCATCCACCATATGCTGAATTTTCATTTTCTTTCACTGACAAAAGACGTTACGTCGTGCCCGCTCATACGATTTGAAGAGCCCAGAGTGCCCTACCGATAGAGAAGCATGGAGTTCATAGAAGACATAATGCTGAATATCTGTGCTCTAGGGAAGAACCAGACGAACCGTGTATCTCAGGGAAGCACCATCCCAAGAGTAGTGTGGTACAACATAAGGGTTTTTGTCCAACCGTTGGATGATTTGAGATCATCAGGAGTCATTGTCATAGCCCTATTGCACAGATTACAACCAATTTGGAACAGGCATAGAAATAGATGAAAGAGAAACTTGGTCATCAAATGTGCGAGAAAGAGAATCCGCTACAAGATTGTCCTTACCCTTCTTGTAAGTGATCTCATAATCATAACCCATGAGTTTTCTAACCCATTTCTGTTGTGCTGGGGAGGAGACCCATTGTTCCAGGAAATATTTCAGACTCTAGTGATCAGTCTTGATGCAGAAATTATTCCCTAATAGGCATGGCCACCACTTCTGTACTGCATGCAAAACAGCCATCATTTCCTTATCATATGTAGAGGTGGCTAAATTATTACCGGAAATGGCTTTGCTAGTGAACGCAATGGCATGTTCATCTTGAAGGATAACAACACCAAGTCTATTTTCACAAGCATCACTCTCAATAGTGAAGGGATTGGAAAAATCAGCCATAGCTAGAACAGATGTAGTACACATAGCTTGTTTTAGTTTCTTAAATGCACACTTCGTAGCATTTGTCCATGTAAAAACATATTTTTTTAATATAGAGGTTAATGGAGCTGCAATCTTCCCATAATCCTTGACAAACTTGTGGCAGTATCCAGTCAATCCCAAAAAACCACGAAGGCTCTTGAGTGTCTGAGAAGGCAGCCAATTTTTCATGGCATCTATTTTGGCAGGATCCATGCAAACCCCTTATGCTGAAATAATATGCTTGAGATAATCTACCTCCTCCTTTCCAAAAACACATTTAGACCAGTTTTAGTGGAAATGATGATCAGAGAACATTTGCATTACAAGATCCATATGTTGGAGATGCTCAGCCCATGTTTTACTATAGATGAGGATATCATCAAAGAAGACCAGAATGAATTTACGCAAGTAGGGACGGAATATTTTATTCATCAATGCTTGGATTGTGGAAGGAGCATTAGTGATGCCAAAGGGCATGACCAAAAACTCATAGTGGCCATCATGTGTGCAGAAATCTATTTTAGGGATATCATCCTCATGAACCCGAATTTGATGATACCTAGAATGAAGATCCAACTTGGAGAAAAAATGAGCACCATGAAGCTCATCTATTGTATACAGATCTTCTTCACTAATTTCAGAGGCAAGTGGAGAATCCACATCCAAGATATAGAGCTTTTTCTCAACACATCTATGTCCCCGAGTGAATTTCTCATCATAATTATAAAAAAGCCCTTTTTCTCTATGTGCCCTCAACTCTGCTTCAGACAAATGCTTGATGGGAGTTGGTCGAGGAGCTAGCATGATGAGAGGTTGTTGGGAAACCATATTTCTTAATGGAACAAAAGTGGATTTAGAGCATTGTTAGGATGTGATCTTGTCCTCTTCCAACTTATCCAACCCTAAGTCTTCCATCATTGTGTTGGGACAGAACATTTTAACCTCATATCGGATTGCATCATTTAGACCACTGATAAAACAAATCCTATAGAATTCATCAGGAAATCATTCTGTGTGATTGTCTAGTTTCTCAAATTCTGTCTAATACTCTCTCATAGTGCTAATTTGGAAAATTTTAGTGAGTGCTCCTGTGAAGTCATCAAAATCACTAGGACCAAATCATTGCAAAAGGAGTTGGCAAAAATCTGTCCAGTTTGGCTCTTCGTGAGACTTGATGTACCAACTGTGCCATTGAGGGGATTCATGTTCCAAATGAAAGGATGCAAATGGAACTTTGTTGACATCAAAAGTATTATGCAGATTGAAATATTTTTATGCCCAATACATCCATCCAATTGAATCATTACCATTGAAGCGAGGAAATTCAAGCTTCGGCCGACAAAAATTGTTGGAAGAAGATAACCCAATGTCTGTTGAAGACTCTCGCTGTCGTTTAATGTTCATGGCTGAATGCTGAAGATGGAGGCCAAGAAATTTTTCATCCAAATCTTGGAGTTTGGTTTTGAGGGCTGCAAGTTCTTCCTCCATGTTTTTTTCACCTGCGTGGGTCACAACCATAACCAAGAGTTTTTTTTTTTAATGCATAGAAAAAAAAAATAGAAACTTCTGTAGTAAAGGAAAAATTGGATTTGGGAAAAAATTAAATGGGTAATTGGGGTTTGACTAAGTTTTGGACACTTTTTGATGGATAGGAAAGCAAAAAATGGGGATTTCATAAGCGGGTTGAAAAAATGGAAAAAAAATTCAAAGAGGGACAAAGAAGCAAAAATATGAAATGAACAATGTGGCAAAATTTGAAGGCGTTTAGGTGAAAATCGAAGAAGTTATGGAAAACGCTAAAAATAGACAGATGTGGTATTTCTAGCTTTGAGAAGTGGAATTTGGGATAGGTTCCTCAAGAATGTTCGGGTACACAGGGTAATACCATAGGACCGAACACCAAGAGCAACCACTTCACACAAACAGATCACAGATCAACACACCGATGTTTTCACGTGCTTTAAACACTCTTGAGGGAAACACTCCACGGCCCCGGCCAAATAGCTTCTACGGGACAATTTATTATGCAAAGAAAGAAAGTTACAAATGAGCTTCTCATAATTGATCAACTAAACAATGACCCTCCATGCTCTTTAAATAGAGATCATGGACCAATCGGGTGTTAAGCCACCGATCAAGGTTAGGTTTGATCTAAGAGAAGTTGAGCCGTCGGATCACTCTATGTCGGGAACATATCGTGACCGTCGGATTAAGTATTTACAAATGCATACTAATGCATACTAAAGAAACACTCTATCCCTAACAGATATATTGCACAAGTTGATCTTAACTAACTCCTAAGTGTCTAAATATCCTAACATCCCCCCTTAAGAACAACTTGGGATAGGATTGAAGGATTTACAAAAGTGACACTATTAGGAGAAGGAAGGAGGCATTAGAGCCTATCCCCCCTTAATGACAAGTTCCTGAACTCCTAACATAGATCAAAGTTTAGAAAACTTCGATTCTGTAAGAGACTTGGTGAAGATGTCTGCAACTTGATCATCTGTAGGGCAAAAGAGCACTTCAAGAACACGATCATGAACAAGATTTCTGATGAAGTGCATATGTAGCTCAATGTGTTTGCTGCGTTGATGTAGAACTTGATCTTTGGTAAGCTTGATGGCACTTTGATTGTCGCACCGAAGTGGAGTAGGCTGCTGCTGCTCGAATCCAAACTCTGAAAGGATCTGTCGAAGCCATAAAGCTTCCTGACTGGCATTAACTAATGCTCGATATTCTGCCTCTGCTGAAGAAAGAGCAAGAGCTTGTTGTTTCTTACAAGCCCAAGTAATAGGTCCAGATCCCAGACTAAAAACATAACCTGCAATAGACTTTCGTTCATCAGAATCGCCGGCCCAATCTGAATCAGTGAAACCAACCAACAAAGGTTTCCCCCCTGTACTATAATGAATCCCAAACTGAACTGTACCTCGAATATATCGAAGTATTCTTTTAGCTGCTTTCCAGTGACTTTCATGAGATGTCTGCATATAATGGGCAACATGACCAACGGCAAAGGAAAGGTCAGTACGGGAATGAGTCAAGTATAAGAGACTACCAACAAGCTGACGATACAAGGTAGCATCGACTTTAGGTGAAGTACAAGTGGCAGAAAGTTTGACTCCAGACTGGAAGGGAGAAGGGGCTGGTGTACAATCTTCGATGTGAAAGCGACGAAGAAGGTCACAAGCATACTTAGATTGAGAAAGAAAGATTCCTTCTTTAGTTTGCAGGACTTGGAGACCAAGAAAATAATGCAAATGTCCTAAGTCTGACATTTCAAAATTTTGTTTAAGACTGGATTTCACATGGGTTATAAGCTTAGGGTCACTACCAGTAAGAATAAGGTCATCAACATATAGAACAAGTATGATGAGATGGTTTCCTACTTTCTTGGTACAGACATTGGGGTCAGAATGGCATCTAGAAAAACCAGTGTCAAGGAGAAAGTTATCCATTTTGGCATACCAATCTCTAGGAGCTTGCTTAAGGCCATATAAGGATTTCTTAAGGCGACAGACAAGGCTAGAGTTATTCTGAACATAGCCAGGAGGTTGTTCCATGTAAACTTCCTCCTGTAAATCACCATGTAAGAAGGAAGACTTGACATCCATTTGATGGACTTCCCAGTTGTGTAAGGCTACAAGGGAAAGAACAAGGCGGGTGGAGTTCATTTTTGCGACGGGAGCAAAGGTTTCATTGTAGTCAATCCCTTCAACTTGGGAAAAACCTTTGGCAACTAACCTTTCCTTAAGTCTTTCAACACTTCCATCTGATGCATACTTAGTTCTGTAGACCCATTTACATCTGACAAGTTTTCTTCCTTTTGGAAGAGGTACAAGATCCCAAGTATCGTTCGCCATTAAGGAACGATATTCTTCATCCATGGCTGCATCCCAATCTGGATTCTCTGAAGCTTCTGCAAAATTTTATGAATCATGATTCTCAGAAACTTGAGCCAAAAGAGAAGAGGCTCGCTGAAACTAAGAATGTGTTCGACGATGATCTCTAGGATCACCGGCAAGATCACCAGCTGCTTCACATGTTGAACAGACCCATCGAGGAAGCACTTGTGCTGGTGCAACTGGAGGAACATGAGCAGGCGGAGGTGGATTTTCATCCTCACTGTCATCATCAGAAACTGGAGTTGGAAACCTGTCTAGGAAGTTGGAAGAAAAAGAAGAAGGCACAAATGCCGAATCAGGCTCGCAGGCCAAAGATGGCACATTCACCGAGTTAGGCTCGCAGGATAAGAGATTTTCATCAAATTTAACATCTCTTCTAATGATTATATCATGAGAATGTGGTTGAACAAGTTTATAACCTTTCACATCTTCAGAATATCCAACAAATATGCACTTTTCACTTTTAGGCTGCAATGCTTTCCGTTTTTCATCTGGAATGTGAGCCCATGCTTCACTACCAAACACACGGAAGTGACTTACATCAGGTTTAGTTTTACTCCATGCTTCTTATGGTTTTATACCTTGTAATGTTTTAGTGGGGGTGCGATTAACTATGTAATTTGCGCAATTAATGGCTTCAGCCCAAAATTGAAGACTTAGTCCCTTAGATTGGATCATACAATTAGCCATTTCTTTTAAAGTGCGGTTCTTCCGCTCAGCTACACCATTTTGTTGTGGTGTATATGGAACAGTGTGCTGTTGTTAGATGCCTTGTTCAGTGCAGAAAGTAGTGAACTTATTGTTAACATATTCTCCTCCATTGTCAGATCTTAACTTAATAATTTGATGACCAGATTGTTTTTCAACAAGGGCCTTGTAGACCAAGAACATGTTAAATACTTCGCTCTTCAGTTTTAGGAAATAAACCCAAGTGCGTCTGGTATAATCATCAATGAAAGTTAAGAAATATTTGAAACCAGAAAAGGAAGCAGATGGAAGAGGACACACAAGTCACTATGCACAAGTTCGAAGGGAATCGAGGCGTGCCAAGAGGCACGTTTGTCAAAACTGTCCCGATGATGTTTTCCGAGTACACAACCGGAACAAACACCATCCCTGCAATATACCATCAGAAGACCTGTCACCATATTGTCTTTACATAGTTGTTGCAATGAGCGATAATTTACGTGACCAAATCGCTCATGCCAAAGTTTGCTCAAGTTATCACTATGAGCAACAAAAACTGAAGGGAAAGGTGATGACCCAAAGTTGTTAAACTTGTACAAGCTGGTAATATCATCAACAATTCCGGTAGCTAGTACCTGTTGAGGATCTTTAAAATCCTTGATTACAACTTGGTGAGGTGTAAAGGTCACAGTTTTACCTTCACCAGAATGAGTGATCTGATAGACTGATAACAAATTGCAGGAAATTCTTGAAACACATAGTACATCACTAAAATGACCATTATCTACTGGAACTGTTCCAGCTCCTACAACACTTAGAAATATATCATCACCAACAAATATTTGTTTGGTGTTACATTCATGCATAGTAGAAAACATGGCTTGATCCTTAGCCATATGATAAGATGCTCCAGAATCAATGAACCATTCATTTGAAGTAAAAGAAGAAGATGCATGATAAGAATAACCAGAAGCACAAAGTGCATGTCCATGAAAGGCAGATTCTGAAGGCGAATCTAGGCTGATGTGGTGCTTCTTCATTGCTGCTTCCAAGGCTGCCATCTTCTTGAAACACTTAGATTCATCATGATTATCTTTCCCGCAATAGTTGCAATGACGCTCATTCTTCTTGCCTTTTGGCTTAGATCCTTTGTCATTTTTTAAAGAAGGCGCTGACAGAGAGGGTTTTGGACCCTTGTTTGACTTATTATTGCAAAAATTTTGTTTCTTGGGAGGCTTGGACTTTTCTTTCTGTTGGGACAATAAGGCTTTCCCAGATGTATCTACATTATTGATTATTCCAAGATGAATGAGTTTATCTTGTTCTCTAATCGAGGAATCACAAAAGGATTCAAGACTAGGCTCTTGATAGCTAGCTGCATTCAAGGATGCTTTCATGGAGTAAAATGTAAATACAAAAACAGAATATGCAGGTCCAAGTTTGGAAAGAATATGATAAATGCATTGTTTGTCTTCCCTCTCAATCTTACATTTTGCACATAAGAGTTTAAGAGTTTTGTACTTAGATAAATAATCTTGAATGCATGAAAAGTCACTTGGATTTAAAGAAATCAACTCATTTTTGAGTTGGTGACCTCGAATTTCATTGTGTTTACCAAACACAGATTCCAACTTGTCCCAAGCAGCATTAGGTTCATCAATTCCAGATATGTGGAATCGCAAATCAGTAGAGATTGACATCCCAATCAATCCACGAGCTTCATCACACCTATTTGCCCATTTTATTTTCTTATCATCATCCGTGGGTTCTTTTTCTTTCCCTGAGGTAATTCAGAAAATTCCCCTACTTCATAGAACATCCTCCATACGAGATTTCCATGAGAAATAGTTGGAACTGTTAAGTAGAATATCACAAGGGGTGGCCATATTTGTAAATTAATGGCTGTAAAAGCAGAAACCAATAGTCTGGATGTGAAGAGCTCGAAAAAAATAGGCGGTTTCAAAAAAAACGACACTAAAAACTGTCTCTGTATGATGAAATTATGCTTGAACAAAGAAACTATTGAAGATGTCCCCAATAGTGACATGGCGGCTAGAGAATGTCCAGCAAAAAAAAAGAACCCCCCTCTTCCCAAGATGAACCTTTTGACAATCACTTTACAAGAAAGTTGCTTTAAGTGAACCACTTTTGTAAAATAAGTGATTTCACTTTTACAATGATATTACTTTTAAATAGTGCAACAATAAAAAAAAAACTTAAGTGACTCACTTGTATTTTTATTTTTTATTATTTAAGTGAGATGCACTTTTACAATAAAATAACTTGAAAATAGAAATTGCATGCATTTTTTCTTTTAAAAGTAACTTCCTAAGACTTGAACTCAAGACCTATTAAGGAATAAAGCAACTTTGAACCCAAGTGAGCTATATTAAAAGGTATGTAAAATATGGAAATGAGGAAGGGGGTTTTTTTTTTTTTACTCTTCTTGCTCGGTTTGCGTGCTTGCCCTTTTTCCTGCAAAACAAACCACAAATCGAAACAAAAAAAACTTTTCCACTCTTGTGGAGTTAGATCTTGTTGGCTTGCCCAGAAAATCTACGTTTTCTCTCTATTTCTGATTTGCTGAGATCGCGCAAGGTGCACGGCAAAGAGCATACGCAGTCGAGAAAAACCCTTTCCCTTTCTGTTTTTTATTTGCCGAGATCGCTCAAGGTGCACGGCAAAGAGCATACGCAGACGGGAAAGCAACAATCCGAACCCATAAAAATATAACAGTAACAAATGATGAAATATGAGATTTTTCCTTTTAAAAAAAGAAAATAAAAAAAATGCGTCACTGTAACATTATACCTTCAGATCTGATGAAATACGCGTTTTTGGAGCAACTGGGAACCGTTTTCGATCAAACGAAAACTATTTCCCAATGGAAACGACGCTTCGGACGCAATGGACTACCTCCCACAGCCCAGGAATGCATAGAAATACCAGAACTAGAAACCCTTTCGAGTTTCGGAAACAGCAGTTCAAGATCTAGATCATAAAAGCTCTGATACCATGTTCGGGTACACAGGGTACTACCAAAGGACCAAACACCAAGAGAAACCACTTCACACAAACAGATCACAGATCAACACACCGATGTTTTGACGTGGTTTAAACCCTCTTGAGGGAAACACTCCACGGCCCCGACCAAATAGCTTCTACGGGACAATTTATTATGCAAAGAAAGAAAGTTACAAATGAGCTTCTCATAATCAATCAACTAAATAATGACTCTCCATGCTCTTTAAATAGATATCATGGACCAATCAGGTGTTAAGCCACGGATCAAGGTTAGGTTTGATCTAAGAGAAGTTGAGCTGTCGGATCACTCTATGTCGGGAACATATCGTGACCGTCGAATTAAGTATTTACAAATGCATACTAAAGAAACACACTATCCCTAACGGATATATTGCACAAGTTGATCTTAACTAACTCCTAAGTGTCTAAATATCTTAACAAAGAATGAAATATGCATAATGAGATTTCAGGGGTGTCAGTGAATTTTCAAGGGAAATGGAGTTAAAACAAATAAGGTATGGCGAAAAAACAGATTTTTATTTTTTTATTTTTTTTTCCGAATTGATCTGCAACGACTCTAGACAGATGTAATCTACTATTTATCACCTGGAAATAGATATGGACCCCAGGTATGCTCGGCTTCCTAATGGTTCAAGGGATTCACTTGGCCACCAATGTTGTTTGACGGATTTCTTATTGGGTAAGTACCCCTCACTCCACAACTCAGGTCAAACTGATAACCACTTTTCCATAAACGAAAACTCTTGGCTTACCTCACGAGTGGGAACTAGTCAATCAGGTAAGAGTCATTGCCATTTTCACTAGTAGGTCCTCTCAATGGGCCATCTAGTTCGAGATATGTACAATGTTGACCCTTAAACTATTTTGGTTGTAATGTAAATGTTGCATACATGTGGTGTATGATTTGTAGCATGGGGCCCAAGGCCAAGGCCCTGCTAGTGAATGCTCATCCCTACAAAGGAAAGTAATTGGTATTATGTGACCATGTGTTATTAAGCCATGGGATAATTTAAAAGCATGTAAATAACTATAATGCAAATAAAATACCTAAGGAACTAGCTATGGAGGCAACGTGAGAAAGAGGGGGCTGCATATCCACTAGGGAGAGGTGAGGGGGTTGTGGGATGGTGACCCATGCTACCACTTGGGCAGGAGTAACTGATTTGATTCCCTATACAAGTACGGATTCGGTTACAGAACGTGGAGAAGGAAAGCTGGTAGATGATATGCACAGGAAATAAAAATGGTGCTGAGATCTGAGAAGGGGTTTTGTGGTTCGAGGGATTCATTCATTCATGCACAGACCTGCAGAACAGAGAGGAAAATGGCGATTCGAGGAGGGATTCACTCGGAAAAGAAGAGTGGGAACAAGAACCCCACGTAGGCAGCAATTGCTTCTAAGAAATCCATGAAGAAGGCTCTGTGGGAGAATTGAAGAGTGTAAGATGCTTAGAAATGCATGAGGAAAACCCTATAATGGTAGCTGAAATCCCAGCTGTGGGATGGAGAGGTTTTGTGAAGAACCTACAACAATTAATTAATGAAAATACACGAGATAACAAAAATAACAGAACTCTGAATTGCTTTATTGGTCGTAGGCCACTTCGAGGGGGAAACCTCCTTTGAGCAAGCTCAATACAAATAACTTCACGCTACCTTCATTGGTCTCAACACAAACTTATATACTAAGTCTAGGTGCCAATACCATGGGTCAATACCATGTGTCAATACAAACCATGGGCCAATACAAACTATGGATCGACAATTACTACAAGATGACTTACAAAGCATATGCGTCCAACAAGAATAATATAAACTATGGATCAACAAATACTACGAGACGACTTCCAAAGCATATGCGTCCAACAACAATATACTAACAAAGTAAATAGAATGGTTGACATGGGTTCCTAACAGGTTTGGACAAAGGAAATAGGAAATAAACCTACGCGGGAAGAAGCCAGAGGTTAGATTTCATGCTAAAGTCTGGGATGGCTTGTGCACTTAGATTCAGCAAGCATGACCAGCCACACTTACCTAGGTCAATGCTAGGGGAAGGGATTCCCTAAGGACTATGTAACAGTGATAGGAACCTTACCTAGGATGAGAGTGGGGTGATGGGGGTGCTTGAATCTGTCTGAGATCATTGGGAGGTGTCCATAGCTCTAGGGATGAGCTTGTTGAGCTAAAAACCTTACCCACTTGCTTGGAAAACCCAATGTGCGATGATTACCCTGATTGACTATGAACTAGGTCGGTGAGTGAGCCTAAGTGATACTCCTTAGTGGACACATAGCCCCAGCTCGGGGGTGGTATCTGACTGCTGAAATAATAGAGGCTAGGCAAGGATCTATGGTTGGGTTGGAACGTTGTAGTCCATAGCCAGTTTGCTTGGGGATTTCAAAGCAAAAGATAAGTGCTCTTGTGGTGCTTGAATGAGGATGTTTCATGTGTTTATGTTGTACTTGTTATGTTCCAGTTATGGGTTGATAAACCCCATGAGAATTAATCAATAAAAATCTACGTAGGAGTAGGGATATGATGTTAAATTCATGTTAGATTAATCCACCATTTACTTAAGTGAACATGTTGCTAACCCTGTAGGTTATAGATGCATTGAATAGCTTTGGTTTCATAGTATGTACTTAAAGTATGCATGTATGTGCTTATGGGAATGGTTAATGGATTATTTAGAGACTAAATACCGGTACTCATGTTGTTGTTGTACTTATGATGAAAGCTGGTAAATGTAACCTAAGAGTGTGTGTCATTGTTTGCCTTACCCATTCATGCATCTGTGTTTAATTGGAGCATGCAAATACTTACATGTATTGTTACTTATGCACACTTGTTCATTGTTGGATAGGGATGAGATGTTGAGGCCCTAAATGCGCAGAAGCTCCAGCCAAAACTTGGTGGGGAATAGACACCTTGTTGTGTCCACATCTCTTCTACAGATCAAATGGAAGGATAACTCATGGAAGAGGTGGAAAAGAGACCTTGATGGAGGTTTTCAGGCAGGAATTCGGTTGGAGAAATGACAGGGTTAGATACATCGGTTTGGAGTGGAAGTTGAATCATTGGATAGAGCTTTCCAAGAGATTTCCAATGGTACCAACCTTGTCTCATTTGGACTAGGGACGAGGAATTTATGCCTCCCAGAAGTTTGCATTAGTGAGCTGGAGGAGCAAAGAAGGTGCTTCTGCAGTTCCGCATCGGCAATGCGGATAGCTGATTGCGGAAAAGGTAAGTTTTCCGGAAGGTTGAAGTGGGACTTCCACAATTCTGACTTCCGCAATGCGAATTGCGGATTGTGGAAGGGGGAATTTTCTGGAAGGTTGAATTCCGACTTCCGCAATACGGATTGCAGATTGCGGAAGGGGAAGTTTTACGAAAGGTTAAAGTTGGGCTTCCGCAATGTGGATTGCGGATTGTGGAAGGGGACGTTTTCCTGAAGGTTGAATTTGGACTTCCGCAATAACAACTTCTGCAATTGCGGATTGTGGATTGCGGATTTTGGGTTGCACAATTGCGGATTCTGGATCGCAATTGAGGATTGAGGATTGCAATTGCAAATTGTGGGTCACGCAATTGCTGATTGCGGATCACAATTGTGAACTGTGGATCGCGAATCGCAATTGTGGATTGTGGATAGAATTGCAGATTGCGGATTGCGGATTGCAGGTCGCACAATTGCAGATTGCATATCGCAATTGCGGATTGCGGGTCGTGCAATTGCGGATTGCAGATTGCGGAAGGACGCCATGTGGACTACAGACCCGAGAATAATTGCGGAAGGGTGAATGATGGAAGCATTGGAAGAAAAAAAAGAGTATTAGGGTCTTGTTGATGCCTCGAAAATCGTAGCATCAATCAGCAAGGGATTCTCCACGGTAAGCAAGCCCAATTACATCACTCACTGTTTGGTGTGGGGAATCCATCCGGTTTACGGCCCAGCTACCATGTGAGTTTCAAAGATTTGTTTATATTATCGGTTGCGGCCCGATCCACCGTTTATATATTTTATATTTAAGATGATATGCATATGCCCTAAATTAAATGCATGTGTTAAACAAATCTGTTCTAAGCTATTAAATCTAAATTAACCTATCCTAGAAAGGAGCCGAAATTAAAGTATGAGTAATAAAACTGGAAGAAACATCTAAACCATTGAACAGATAGCCATTAAATTATAAAGATGTATTTTTCAACAGAATGTAAATGATATCAAAGATGACTCTGATTTTATTACATCATTCCATTACTCATGAGGTACAGAAATTTTGCAAAGAAATAAGATCATTCACAGCATAGAATTAATTGACGAAAGCCAGGAAAGATCTCACTGAATGTATATGAGAAAACGCAGAAATAGTTCGGCAATCATCCATCACAACTCAAATCAAAACGATGCACCAGCTTTCACAAGCCAAAATAGTTTTTCTATTCATGTAGCTGAAGTAGTTCTCATACATAAGAAGAAATTCCTTTCACCTGCCAAAATTCCCATGATTCTTATCTAACTAGCTATATATAGATTTACAAAATGCTCCAAGATCTGCCACCTATACCATAACCTTTCACATTCCTCTAACTTTTCATGTAGTGCTTAATTTACAAAAATAAATAAAAACCTCCAACAATATTGCAAAAAAGAACAGGGACTAAATTCCAAATGTCATTTTGATATTCTAAAGATATACAAATTCCAAGAGGACATGCTGGCTGCTTTAGCAGATATAATAAAATAGACTTTTCTCGAATGTGCATCTCTGTTGGTTCTAGGATTTCTGCTACAGCTGGAATCACTACCGAAACTGTTCGTGCTGCTGGGGTTGCTGAAGTTGATACTTGGTTTGTCGCTTTTGTTCTGTCCACCTTGGCTATATAATTCACCCAATGCTATTCTTCTCTTATAATATTGTTTGCAATTAAGGGGAGTAGAAATCTAAGAGAAACCTCTTGCTTGGCGAGTTCTTCCTTGAGGATGATCACTTCTACTATTGCCACTTGGAGGATTTCTACCAAGAGGTGTGCATGAACGGCAGCCTGGCTGATAAACTGTTCCAGATCTTCTGTGGTTAATACATCCACTTTCCTCACATATCCAATTTTTTCACTCAGTTTATCACTCAGCTTAGATAGATGTTGGCTTCTATCCGGAAACTCTTCTATACTTTGGGGTGTCACTATTCGACAGGCCTCCTGAGTAGTTCATATCTTGAGGTATAAATTCTTGCACTGTTCATAGGTGGTATGTGTTATAGTGTTCAACTTTGCTCCACAGTATTTAGAATATACCAAGGTGCACACATCTGCTCTATATTCAACGACAGACTTAAGGGGAAGAGTTTCCGGAAATCCCGATTTCCCTTCCCTCCACTCAATGTGTTCCTTATATCTTTACTAATGCGTGCATGGTCATTATTGCTTTTAAATTGTACACCTCTTTTGATATAGGTTCCTAGAGTTGGTGGTTCTTCTTGAGTATTTCACACGCCTGCTCATGAAAGGGACCAAGATCACCTACCTTGTTGGTCACGAGTTCCAATTGTCGTTCCATCAATTCCCCGCCTTCTTCCAATTTCTCTATCTTTTCTTTCAAATCATCGATTTGTTGAGCATCATCAAATTTTTCAAATTCAAGCCTCAGATTCCTACTTTCAAGGTTTTTCTTCTCTTCTTCTAGGGCTCTTACTTGGATCGCCAGAGCTCTCTTTTCAGCTTCTAGATGCTGAAATTTTATGCTTAGTTCCTCCTTTTCTAATATAAGGGTGTCACATTTTTCAACCATCAAATTCATATAATTTTGTTCTTTGACTAGAGTCTCTTGCAACTGACATGCTCTCTTCTTTTCCAGTCCTAAGTTGGCCCCTAATACATGTACATTGTTTGTGGTTGCTTTAACCGAGGCTATAGAGATGAATGCCATGAGATCGGGAGCATCCTCGGTACTTTGCATGATTGTGGTTTCATGCTTAGTGATGATATCGGGTCAGAAAGGTCTCTTCATTCGAGTCACTATCTCCTTTACAATGGACTTTCTCTTTTTGTTATAAGCAAACCTTTCCCACTGGGACACTGTACTGTTCTTTGATGGAGTAAAAGGGACGAGTGGGAGGTCTCTTATAGAGAGGTCTGTGTCCAAGTCTTGTATGTTTGGACTCTTTGGATCAGCATCTTCTTTGGCTTTCTTTTCTTCATCCACTTTTCTCTGCGCTTCTTCTTCTTGTTCCCTTCTAAGTCTCTCATCTTCTTCTTGTTTGGAGATTCCTTCCAATCTAATTCATTCCTCCTCCTGAACTTTTCGAGCTTCATCTTCAACTACTTGAATCCTTTGAGTTTCTTCTTTCTGAAGTTCATCCTCTTTCGCCTTGTTTGCTCTCTTAACAGCTTCTCTTTGGATTCTCTCGGCTTCTTCCTTGAGCCCTTGCTCTTCTTTAGAGAGAATTTGAGTCGCTTCTGCTGTTTCCTTTACCTACTATTGTTTTGCTTCCTTGACAACCCCAGAGCTAGAACTAGCTCTGACTTTACTTAGTCGGAAAATCTGTAGTTCGGTCATGTTACTGACCCCTCGATACACTTCTTCTTCCTCATCATAATAGTGGGCGTATTCAAAGTTAGCATGGAGTTCTCTGCAATGTTGTGCAGCCTTGCCTCATCGATCGTTCCTCCAAAAATTCATTTCCCCGAAGTGAAATTCTTTTAGTTCTGCAATAAACTCTTCTACAGTTGCAATCCCTGAGAATTTTTAGGCCCCAATATAGAAAGGTAAAGGCGGGAAAGTTGCCTTCTTTTCCTTGTACAAAGTGCTACCAATCCCATCAATGAAAACTTGCCTCACTGCTTCCTTGTAGACTATGTAGTCTATGGCATATCTGGGTAGGATATATGGGGGTTTAGAGCCTCCATACATTCTTATGAAAGTACCTTGCGGTGAAAAGTAGAAATCACCGTAATTCTCCAGGACTTCCATGGCGTTTTCGGACAAATAGTTAGGTTCTTCATTGAACATCAACTCATATAAAGGTATGATAAAATCCTCACAAATCAGTTAGTAGTGCCATTTGTAGTTATGGGCCCGAAAGAGTTTGTAAGCAGTGAATACCGGGGTGTCGGCCACTCTCCAATTACACCCCAGCATTGGAAAAGGGTGTTTTGCCACAATACAGTCTATCAAGTAGGATGGCATGTAGAATTATGCCTTCTTTTCCCTTATTCCTTCTTGAGCGGCAATTATGGCTGATGATAGGTTGTCTGAGAGGATTTCTAACCAATTAAAAATTTTCCCCTTGAACACTACATAGTGGATGATGGGAACCCATTGGAGCATAAAAACAGTACCATCTGTTTTCCCGAGATTAGCAACTTTCTAGCCATCTCTAGATTATCCATTTGGATTTGTCCTAGTCATTCATCATCAAGCCGCTGATGAGCCCGGGGCAATTTGTAAGCTGTCGCAATATAAGATGGATGGAAGGATGCAAAAGCTTCCCCCTTACTGTCTGAAAGAACCCTCTTCTACGCATTCGCATGCTGCAGTATCCACCCAATTACTTCTGAGCATGGAAAAAGTTTTGGGCGTGTGGCTACTTTGGATATGTAGGAGGTTCTGATGTTCCGGTATAGGTACTCTTCCTCGAGGAGTGCCTCAGGGATGTCCTGGTCCCTTATCATATGATATATGTCTCCCGATTTGACCTCTGGGGAAATGCCTATAGTGCACTTGGTGTCTTCATATAGAGTTTCTACTCTCGTGGGGGTTGATCCTAGCTCGGTTGCTTTGAACTTTCGTCTACCACCTTTAGGCATTTTGGCTAAAAAACCTGTACAATAGAAGTCATACATGAGTAGTCATTACAATGTAATATTAGTAACTTTAGAATAGCATTCTGCACACAACAATAAGTCTTAAGAATACTTCGACAAGCCTTTTGATGGGTACTCATTAGATTCTTCTTAGAACCGAACGAAGCTAACCAAACCTACCTATGGCTTTTCTACTTTTTAAACAAAAATAATCATTTCGCAAATGCTTAGACAAAACCTCCGGGAAATGGCCAAGTGGCATTTTGAGCTATACTGTAACTATGATATATAAAAGTAATGCATTCCCAAACCGCAAAAACCAAGTAGTTCTGAGTATACTATGTTTTATAGCATGAGAATTTGACATGATAATAATGCGCTCCGTAGTACAAAAATGTCGTAAAACTCCATAGCCGCGTAGAAAAACCTATATCTTTCGTGTAAGGGTAGACAAGGTCGGTCTCAATCTTACCACGCTGGTGGCTTCCAAGACGGGTAGAGGCATGTCGCGGGTTCTCTTAACATTTACGTAGTGGGTGCTTGAGGTTTCTAAAGGCTTTCATGTTCATATGAAAATGGGATTTAGGGCGTTTAGTTGGGTATGAGCATGGTTTAGCTATGACAGTGGTCAGACTGAAAATCTTGCAAGGGATAGGATAAAATGAACAGAACCATGAATATATCATTTACCTTAACGAGAAAGAACTACTGCAATTGAGGCTATGAGGTCTGAAAAGGATACTAACCTGCTAGAATATGATCGTTCTGTGGATGTTGACGTTACTACGGAACTGGCGAGCCTGGAGTAGGCACTTGTAACTTCAAAGGAAAACAGGAACGAGCTCTCCAACCAATAGAAACAATGAAAAATTTAAATGGGGTTTATGTCCTATATAAAGGATTTTACACATGCGAGCCATTAATAGGGTAGATGTGAAAATAAAATGGAGTTAATGAGGCGTACGGATGGGTCAAATTGGCACATTCGGCATTAAGTGTGGCCGCCAAAACTAGAAGGACTTGCTTAACTTTTTCGACCATTGCGGAAAGAAAAAATGAGTTTGCCCACCATTTCGGGAGAATTATCAGAGTTCATCTGCAGAAGAATGGTGCGAAGTTGCGAATCGGAAAACTTAATCGAGTTTCTCCGCCGTTGTGGAAAATTTATGTGAGCATTTCCACATTTGCTGACAAGTTTTAAAATCTTGAGCGAAGTGACCACCGAAAAAGTGTCATTTTATCCATCATTGCGGAAAAGTTACCTGAGTTCTTCCGCTATTTCTAGAAAACTGGGCAAACTCTTCCGCCAAATTTCGACATAATTTTCTCTTTTCGCCACTGCGGGAGATTTAGGTGGGTTTCTCCGCCATTGCGGAAAAAAATTGTGAGTTTGTTCCACCGATATTTGGCTTAGTTCTTTTCCGCCTCTTCGGAAAGGTTGGCCCAAATCTTCCGCCGTTGCGGAAAAGTTATCTTAAAAGTTTTGTCGTTGCTTGACTCAATCCTTTCTTCCGTCATTTCGAAAAGGTTGCTCCAAAACCTCCTCCATTTCGGAAACTTTATCTTAAAATCTCTGCCGTTGCGGCTCAAAAACTTAATTTTTACTTGGTCAAAAAACAGAAAAAATAAATTCAAAGGGAGCAAGCAAAGGACCTATCTCTAAAGAAAACTAAGTAAGAAAATACTTTGATGGCCTTAAACTTCTAGGTAAACCTTCTCTTAACACATAAAGGAGGGGCCCCAATATTCAAAGAATTTTTTGGGGGGGGTGTTGCATCAACAACAGGTCTCCCATTGCCTCTGAAGGACACCGAGGTGATTTGGGGACGTTACAAGGTCTCCCATCGCCTCTGAAGGACACCGGGGTGATCTGGGGACATTACAAAGTGGTATTAGAGCTTCAGTTACAACATTAGGGCTACTTTGGGGCCAAAGCATGAGTTGCAAGCATATGAATCAGGTACAACGAAGCTGTTGTACTGTTCAAAAGAAACTACAGAAGTCTAGAAAGGCATTACAAGCAGACCAGTTGTGGTATGGGAGAGGCAATCCCATGCTGGATATGGAATTTGAAAGAGAAGAACCCTTAAACTCTTCTCTTGCTGATATAATTATAATTTATGAGTTTTATGTATAGAAAATTATACATGAGGATGCTGAGTATGCAATAGATTATGTAGATGAAATGAATATGCACTAGAGGGCAAATTAATAGACACTGCATAGTGCATGTGAATGTGTTGTGCATCGGTGTGAGATTGCATGTTGGTAAAATAGTGAGTTTTACATATGCAATAAGTCACTAGTGATAATTAATGTGATTGATAATCAGTATTGTATAGAGGGACCAAAGACATCAGAAGCATGACTGAAGATGTTGATGATGTTGTTGCATGTGACCAGCAACCTTGTGAAGAAAGGTTGGTGCAACAGTTCTGTGATCATGAGGACTAGTGAAAGGACTGTGTAGTCCTTGGTAAGAAGCCAAGTTGATAAGGTAACATCAAGAATGCTAATGGGAACCATGCAAGTATGTTTATTTGTGCTAATTATACAAGTGTGGGAAAGGGATTGGGTAAGAATCCCTTGAACCACATTTTATAATCATAAGATGGTATGCTTCTAGGGTGAATGCATTGTGTGAATTCCATACCACCATGGTATGGTGGGGTATGGGGTAATAAGGGAAAGGAACCCTCTGCCATTTTACTATTTATATATTAGAATGCATTCAAATGAAATTATATCATGTCATTGGTATATGTGGGTCACGAGTTTAATAACCCAGGGCAAGTGAGGACTTATGGTCCTGTTATGGTAAAAGGCATGACATGATAGCATAGTATGCATGGATCAATATGTATTAAAGGATTGTGTAAATATTGTGGTTATGCATTGTGTTAATGCATGGTTGTGATGTATGTTCATTGCAAATAAATAATAGATGAAATGATGAATTAGTGGTAATTCCGAGATCATTTCATGAGCTATTGGGAATGAAGGAGAAGATTGTACAAAGGTGGTCATGATGAGAGGACTGCCGGAGTGCTTTGTTGGAACGACATAGTTACATAAAAATGATATGGTTGCATTTAAATTTTTAAGTTGATTGCAGGGACAATGTGAAATTTGATTTTTGGCATGAACAGATTTGTGATTTTGCTGGTAAATACTAATGATTGTTTGGCTTGTATAGAATTGTGTCAGGAGGACATGTGGTAGGTGGATGTTCATGTATGGTAGCAGACATAAATCCATAATGGGCAAAGTGATTCCACTTGCAGGAGCCAAACAATATGAGGGTGGCCTCATGATTAAACAAATCAATTTCTGTAGGAGACAGAACTGTAAATTCATGTTTGAATTTAATTATTAATGCCATTAACTGATTATGAGAATCAGATTTGAGGTTGATTGTTAAATGTTGCTGACATTTTGACTATTTGATAAGTGTGCTAGGAGGCACATTGTAGGAAGACCATGTGTGATGGCCTGCAGAATCCAAACTTCAGGGGAAGGGTCCCATGCTTCGGAAATGGGTTTCGAGTGAAAAGCCATTGTAAATTTCGATAATGTCTCATCTGCACCGCATGATTGGTAAGCAATATGAGTGATATGGTAAAGACTATGTCAGTAAGACATATGTGGGTTATGGAACATAAAAAGGATTAAGGTGGAAAACCGAGGGACTGTTGACTCAGAGAAGGGAGCCCCATTCTTCCCAAGTGAAGAAAGACTACATCTGCAAATGGATAAGTATTTTGTAAAACCTAGCTGAAATATATACATGTCTGATTATTAGAGTAATATGCAGAGCATGTCCTACTTTATTATTATTTTTATTATTTGAGATTGCTTCAAGTATTATCAAGGCCTGCATGGCTCACATCAGAAAGTGATGCATACCTTCATGGTGTTGGGTTATGATAGGGTTGTCAATATTGACTACACCCTAAGGGAATGGACACATTCTTGGTGTTTCAATATGTGATAGTGAATGTTATGAAACATGTCTACAATTTTAGAGCATCAATACTGATGAGCTTGTGTATCCATCTTATGTTGGCAGCTTGAACAGATGCAATGTGGTGTTGCACACTAAAGAAGAAAAGTAAAGGATTATTGAACGCCTGATAAACCCAGTCGACGTATTGGCTTGGTATTGGTTATTTGGATGTTGTGAAGGGTTCTTGTGTGTGAAAGTGGTTGTTTATTTCCTAATAAAACCAACAGAGGTGTTGGCTTGGTAATGGTTGTGAAATGCTTGATAAACCCAGTCAACGTACCGTCTTAGCATACTGATTATTGAAATGCTTGATAAACCCAGTCGGCATACTAGCTTAGCATACGGAATATTGGGATGCCTGAAAAACCCAGTCGGTGTATTGGCTTGGAATTATCTATTTGAATGATATGGTGCAGCTGGTATCCTGTCACACCATTTTATTTATACACATACACATGTGATCCGAGGCTTGCAAAAACTTGGTTACCTTTCGATGCACACCCTGAAGAGCACTGGAAGGGTGGGTACGCTCGAGGGATTGAGTAGTAGAGAAGAGGTACCATCCTTGTGTTGGGTGGGGCAGGTCTTGTGGGTGCCATAGTTGTCTAAATTCAAACTGGGATACCTGTGGGGATAAAAGAAATGTCCAATACAGATAATTATTCAATTTCATTCATTGCTTACATTGGAATAATGAAGATTTCATATAAATCCTTCTAATGGCTAAGATGATACACTATTGTTTCCTTGTTGGAAACCTTGGTCATTACAAGAAGCAAGGAGCCTTGAGGAAATCCCAAGGATGCATGGGTACATGTGACTATCCTAGAAGAGCTCAACATGAGCATAAATGAATGATGGTGCTAGTGGACTTGTGTGGGTCCTAGAAGCCAAAGGTTTTGTGGGAAATCATGGGGAAGAGTTTCCTAGATGAGAGGCTCAAGACAGACCTTAGACACTAAGTGTCATAGACAAGAAAGGGAAAGCTAAGCATTCATGAATGAAAGAGGCTAGGAGCACCAAGGAAAGAGGCTATGAGCATGAAAACCATGGTGGTGGTGTAGTTCCGGAATGGAACAAGACTAAGAGGAGAAAACTCTTACTACTCTCTCTTTCCTTTTTATTGATGCATTTATAAAATAGAGAATTGTTAAATGCATATTTTAGCTAAGCATGAATGTGTTAATTGCTTGAAATAATTGTGAATTCTGAAATAGTGAATTCCTGTGAAAGGATGAACATGAATGAGTTCATGTATACGTTGGGAAAGCATGAAATGTGTGGAATTCTCATGGAGGAAACATGGACTCTCCGTGTCAATTGGGGAAATAATTGACTGAATTTAATGTTATGTATGCTTGGCCTAATAGAATTGCAATGATGCATTCCACAGGTGAAAATTAAACCAAATGATTGCAATTGTTACCAAACAAGTGTTGCTGGTAAAGAAAAGTGTGGGAAGATATGTACAGTAAGCATGGTAGCAGACCAAAGGCTATTTAATTGGGCTAAAACTATTCCAAAAACAATTGCCACAGCAGTAAGGAGATAGCAGCGATGAATATTTCAAAACTGTGGATCACCTGGAAGGTAAAGAAAAGAAAGGGGATGTTGAGGAGCAAAGCCCCCCTGTGGAGCTGGAATTTCAAAGCTAGCGAGAGCATCCTGTTGAGACCAAAGGACTTGGTCCTGAAAGTGCAAGTAAAAGGAATAAATGTAGGCAGACCTACAACTTCCTTTTTGGAAAAGCTTTGGGACATGAATAGATTGTATATGTACCCCTAAGTATTGGAACACCGAGGACGGCGTTGTTCTAAGGGGGGGGGAGTTCTAATACCCCTATGTTGACTCTTAGACTATTTTTTCTTTAATGTAAATATTGTATGCATGTGGTGTATGATTCCTAGCATGGAGCCCAAGGCCAAGGTCCTGCTAGTGAATGCTAGGCCCTGCAAAGGCAAGTAATTGGTATTATGTGACCATGTACTATTAATCCATGGGATAATTGTAAAATCATGTAAATAACTATAATTCAAATAAAATACCTAAGGGACTAGCCATGGAGGCAACGTGAGAAACAAGGGGGCTATGTATCCACTAGGGAGAGTGAGGGGGTTGTGGGATGGTGACCCAAGCTGCTACTTGGGCAGGAGTAACCGATTCGAATCCCTATACGTGTATGGATTCGGTTACAAAACGTGGAAAAGGAAAGCCGACGGAGAATATGCATAGAGGATAAAATAGCGTTGAGATCTGAGAAGGGTGTTCGTGGTTCGGGGGATTCATTCATTCATGCACAGACTAACAGAATAGAGAGGAAAATGGCTATTCAGTGTCCGAGGTCCGCACTTGGCAGAGAAGAGTGGGAACAGGAACCCTGCACAGGAAACAACTGCTTCTAATAAATCGATGAAGAAGGCTCTTTGGGAGAATTGCAAAGCATAAGATGCTCAAAAATGAGTGAGGAAAACCCTGTAATGGCAGTTGAAATCCCAGTTGTGGGATGGAGTGGTTTAGCCAGAGGAAATGGGAAATAAACCTATGTGGCAAGAACCCATAGATTAGAGTGCATGCTAAAGTCTGGGAGGGCTTGTGCACTTAGATTTAGCAGGAAAGACCAACAAAACTTACCTAGGTCAATGTCAGGGGAAGGGATGCCCTAGGGACTGTGTAGCAGTGATGGGAACCTTACCTAGGCTGAGAGTGTGGTGATAGGGGTGCTTGAATCTGTATGAGATCATTGGGAGGTGTCCATAGCTTTGAGGATGAGCTTGTTGAGCTAGAAACCTTACCCACTTGCTTGGAAAACCCACTTTGCGATGATTACCCTAATTGACTATGAACCAGGTCGGTAAGTGAGCCTGAGTGATACTCCTTAATGGATACATAGCTCCAACTCGGGGGTGGTCTCTATTGCTGAAATAATAGAGGTTGGGTAGATATCTATGGTTGGGTTGGAACGCTGCAGTCCATAGCTAGTTTTCTTGGGGATTTTAAAGCAAAAGATAAGTGCTCTTGTGGAGTTTGAATGAGGATGTTTCATGTGTTTATGTTGTACTTGTTATGTTTCATTTATGGGTTGATGAACCCCATGAGAATTAATCAATAGAAAGCTATGTAGGAGTAGGGATATGATGTTAAATGCATGTTGGATTAATCCACCATTTACTTAAGTGAACATGTTGCTAACCCTACAGGTTATAGATGCATTGAATAGCTTTGGTTTCATAGTATGTACTTAAAGTATGCATGTATGTGCTTATGGGAATGGTTCATGGATGAATAAGGGACTGAATACTGGTACTCATGTTGTTGTTGCACTTATGATGGAAGCTGGTAAATTTAACATGAGAGTGTGTGTGATTGTATGCCTTACCCATTCATGCATTTGTGTTTAATTGGAGCATGCAAATACTTACATGTATTGTTACTTATGCAGACTTGTTCATTGTTGGATAGGGATGAGATGTTGAGGCCCTAATGTGTTGGAGAAAACTCACTATGGATTGGGGTATACCACAACAGACAGATGACTACCAGAAATCAACTCAATTCTCAGAACTATGCTATATAAATGACAATGCTAAGATAATGAAGAAGATAACCAACCTCGATCCAAACGTTTGATGTAGATCCCCGTTGGAGCTTTTCCGATATGTGCACTTGAATCTGCAAATTAGTCTTGACAGCCAATATACAACAAGTACACATAATATATAAATGGCATTAACATCATCAATAGCAATGGTCCGTGATATAACAAGTGAATGAAACCCAATGTAAGATAAACAACATTTACAACATTAATGGACGAGAATATGAGTATTTATATTAATAAACAAGAAGAAGTACAAAGTGATACGACCTCTTGCCGGAAACCAATTTGAACCAAGATCTGGATCAATCCACTTGTGCCCACACCATTTCAATCCTCCATGAATGGCAAACTCAAACTAGATAGGAGTTTGGAAGGTGAACATAAAGGGTTCACAACTACAAGGATCAATGAGTGTAGACTCAAGATAGGGAAAAAATCCACTAGAGTTCTCTTGCTCTTCTTTCTCCTCTCGTCCATAAGCCATATGTGCTCAATATATAGTCCTCTCAAATGTAAGTGAAAGGACACATCGAGACATTACTTGGGCAGATGGAGAGCCAAAGGTCACCCAATGACCACTTTTTGGGAGTAAAAAGTAATAAACTAGTGATTTTTACCATTTTACTTGATACCCGCGGGCTATAGTGATGCAACTCGCGGGTACGCCTGCTATAATGATGCAACAAGCGGGTCAGAGGAAAAATGAGGAAAAAATATGTCTGAAGGATATAAAGTGAATCTGAGTCAGTGAAATGGATCCTACAAGCCAAAGAATGTTGATGCTCACAAGGTGGAAGATTACGTTGTAACAAATGCCCCCTAATGTGTGAGGTCAGAAACTGATGCTACGATGGCCGAAATACATTATAAAACTCAGAAGTGGAGTGATGGAGACACAAGTGGAAAGAGCAGCTCACTCGTCATAATACAATAGTATCCCTGAATACATGTCAGTAATACAACAATCTGATACAATGGCCATGAATAGGCAGTACATAGTGAATACATGTCATAAGTGATCATAGCCATGATCCCTCTACAGTAAGATATGGTCTCCTGCTGAAAAGGAAACAACTGGTGCAAAACTGGAGGTACAAACTGCTGATATCTGAGAGGTGATATCTCAGATGTAAAGTCAAAGTCATAAGTAGCATACTGAATGCCACTATCGCCTGGGGTCTTCTACACAAGTCTTCGACGGTGCAAGTCCCATCAAGTGAGTAAAGATGTTGGGGTCAAACCTAATGTGACATCGTCTGATTACTGGTCAATGATGTATACCGTTAACAAATGCGAGATAACCCACCAATAATGAAAATGGGCATCAAGGCACAGAGCACAATCATCGGAGTGTGAATAAATGAGTTGAAGTCGAACACTAGGATGAATCCATCGATCAGGGGACATTAATGTATTCCCAAATTTGTCAATGGTGAGAGAACCTGCCACAAATGACTGCAAGCCTCAAGGTACTCAACCGAACTCTAAGCCTCAAGTCCCGGAATAAATGCGTTGAAGCCGACGGAATGAGACTCGTTGGAAGGAGGGAATTAAGGCATCCCCCATCAATTAGCACGAGGTACCAGCTATGCTGAAAGATTTGGAAGAACTCAGGTGAAACGGACTAACTCAATAAGGATGGCCGACATGCAATAGTCAAGAGATCTGAGGAGTGGCCCTAACTGGTTCAGGACTTCCTTTGAACAAGAGCATGAGCAGATGGATAGACTCAGGCAGCATAGACTTGACATAAACTGTGCAATGCAGGAGGCATTACAAAGGGCTCCATAATGACTGGAAGCTTAACCAATCGGTGGAGAAAAATGAGAAACAAGTACAGCTCCTAAGGTCCAACTATAGTCCCGACTCATAATGTACAGAGTGGAATGAATGCTCTGTTCAAAGGCGACACAACAGCTGCCAACAAGAAGTAGTAACCATAATCCCGTCCGGCTTTTTGGAATATTTGATTTTTTTTTCATCTTTTTCATATTTGGGAAAAGCTTGAAAAAGAAAAAAATTGCTCATAGTACAACAAGTAAGGGAACGAGTGTCAAATAGCAAGCAGACTAGTTCCAAGCAGTGGAACATACCTATGATCAATGCAAGGAAGTGCATGCAGGATGTGGACACTCAGGGGAGAGTTCCCTCAGGGTCAAAGGGTCATCAAATTGTGAAGGGAAAATATAAGCTCTGCAGGGCTCGACAGGGAAAAGTGCTCAAGCACCAGGCTAACAATTGAGTAAGCGGGAGCCGGCACAAGGCTCAAGCAGCAAGCAGGATGATTCAATGCAATCACAACATGATATAATTGAGGGGAAGTCCTTAAGGGAGATGGCCAACATAAGACAAAGTAGAGTATGAGTCTTTATCGCAACGTCGTGGCGTAACTACAAAGGACCCCCAATCCTAAGGACAAACAATGGCATGGGAACTAGAATGCACAAAGGGGTTCTAACTAGGGTACCCATGTTCGAAAAATCCCTACTGCTGCATAATGACACTTCTATAGCAGTGTGAAGGTTTCGTGTCAGTTACGAAGTGGGGTCGCACCTAGGGTTTATGAAAGTGGTCAACAGGTCAAATGCATAATGCACATGGAAATGGCATCTAACCTATATGCCAGGTGTGAAACGTACCTACCATAGGTGGGAAATGGTCCAAAACAACTTTCGCCGAAGAAATCTGATTAAAAAATACTACTCCAAGACATTATATTAGTCCATAATGGCACAAAACGGTAAAAACTATAAACAAGTGGGTCTTGAAAATTATAAATAGTAATAAAAAATTACAATTTACAATTCATTTTTACTATTCACCCATTTGGAGCTTTGTGGTTATTTTTCACCTAAAAGTTCAGTTGCCAATTATAGGAGCTACGAGCGACCGTTCATTGAACCGTTCGGAGCAGGTTGGTAGTCTCATCCATACCTTTCATTTCAATGCTTTCATTTTAATTTTCAGCGGTGGGATTTTTAGTTTGGCCAAGCCCTAAATGGCTTCGGCGCTACCTGCGGGCTATAGCTATGCGGGTCGCGTGTAGGGAAAGATACTCGCAGTCAACACACGGACTGACCGTGGGTACCTGCACCTGTATACAAGTTAGCCCGCGGGTACGACCGTGTAGTTGGTTTTTTAAAAGAATTTGACTAAAATGCTTGTTTTTCTTCACTCCAGGATGGTTCTAGAGTGGAGGGAGAGGGAGCATGACCAAGTTGATGAGGTCGTGCACAACGATGTTCAAGCACAGCAGGCATTGCAAGCATGTGAGTTGTACAAATTCTGGAGTATAGGGGGTTTGAGGGCCCAAAACCTATTACTCCGCCACTTGATCGACTATTAGGATGTTGATGCACAGAACTTCAATCTCAATGGGAAAATCCTCACACTGGAAGTGGATGACATCTACTTCATTACCGGTTTGTCCCGTCGAGGTGAGGAGGATAGTCTTTGGTGTCGTACTGTGGGTGGTGGGATCACCATCCTTGACTACATAGCGCAGTATTGCCCCGCAAACACACGCACGATGGGAAGTCAGGTGCCCATCAATGCCATAGTAAATCTAAGCATGAAGATCATTGTGGCTACCTTAGTGTGGATCATGGGATCCAAAGCTCTGCACTAGGCGTCCAAGCCAGTGATGTTCTATGCATCACAATGCATGCAGCCTATAGTATTTGACTGGTGTACCACACTGCTGGGGGTCTATGAAGACCCAACTAACAGAATGCAAAGAAGGGAAGGCCAAAAACTTCGAGTATGAGAGTATCCTATGCAGCTTATTCTTTGAGAGGGTTCCAGGGCTTAGTCCGAGGGTGGATGTCCCTCCTCATAGTATCCGGGATCCATCCCTAACCCGGTGGGCTGAGGTCTTGACACGACAGGGTGGTGGCTGTCTGGCATCACCATATACCAAGGATTTCTTCCGTTGGTGGGACCGGTAGGTCATTTCCATATAGGACTACCCCTATGCAAGGATAGACTTCCGCCAAGATAGGGACATGCCACTCCCACCAGATGCAGCGTTCGGAGACATTAGTGAGTACTCTTTTTAGGTTTTTTGTGTATTAAATTTTTATGGATTTTTTATTATAGATGTAAATGCAAAAATATTTTTGGTGGTAGTATCATATGCTAATGGTTGACTATTTGCTCGCAGACAAAGGCCTAGTGAGACCCGATGGCTTCCCGAGACATGGTCATCGGGGCAGTGGTGAGGAGGCAGGCGATGTTTTAGCAGGATGCACTCTACAGACCTTGCGGCACAACCTCACATGGATGGTTTCTAGGGTTCCACAGATAGAGGTGGCGAGACTACCTGAGGCCATGCAGCGTCAAGTAGTGGGGGTTCTGGGTGACTGCGTGCGGCTACTGCAGTGGGTAGCCAATGCAGTTCAGTACTTCTATGAGACACATCCTGTCAGGGCGGTAGCTAGGCCTCCTCGTAGGGAGTAGATATCTCAGGATCTCATTTTTGTATCGATATGTATATTTTTGAGGGCTACGAGCTCCAGTTTTTTATGACACTACCATTTTTGGACATATTTGTATATATAAAACTTTGGTTCTCTGGTTCTACTATATGTGTGTATGTACAAATGTATGAATGTCTTCTTGTATTTATGTGTTTCATGGTGAATGTGACAAATGACAATCTAATACATAGTTAGCGTATGCATCAGATATATGATTAACACTTCTCGGAACATGTATGTATGTAATTGAAACAAAATGTCGTTCCAAGAGTCTTACCCTTAGGAATTTCCATAGTAGCGTAGGATCTCGCACACAGTACTGCCCATTCAGCTGAGACACAACTAGTTGTGAATCTAGGCGGACTTATAAAGACTGGACACCATGGGAAATGGAATCCCAAAGTAGCTCAATGATGGCACTATACTCAGTCACATTGTTATATGTAGGACCAAGACAAGCACCTCCTAAGGACACAACTAGGTGATCAAGTGAGAAAATAACCCAGGCAGCAGAAGCTAGCTGCTGCGTATGACAGCTAGCACCATCAGCAAACGCTAAGAACATAGGAAACTCTACTGACATCTGTCAATCAAACGGAAGCTAATCAGCAAACCCGAAAACCAAAATAAATCTAAACTATGTACAGAAGCAACTATACAATAGTATACAAAAGCATCAGCCTAAACCAGAGGTTCAAGCGTAATACCGCTTGAGTTAGAGCCCATTTCTAGGCTCCTTCAAGATAGTCCCCTCATTGTCTTCTAATTCATAGGATCCTTTTTCCAGGACACGCCTCATGTTGTAAGGACCATGCCACATGAGGTTGAACTTGCCTGCCCCCAAGGGTTCTTTAGCTTGGTCATATAAGAGGACCAAGTCACCTTCAGCATATTTCCAGGGACGGACAAACCTATCATACTGAACCTTAATACGACATTTGTTGGCATCTCTATCCACATCGGCATCTCGACGTTGCTCGTCAAGTTGCTCAAGGTGGATTAAACGTTGACCAAGACCCGTCGTATCAGGGAGGAGCTCTATGGCCAATTTAAGCGAAGGGATCTCACATTCAATTGGTAAAAGTGACTCCACACCGTGAACTAGCTGAAACAGTGAGAACTCAGTGGCAGTCTTGACTACAGTTCGATACGCCCACAAAGCAGGATATAACATGATGTGCCAATTGGTCTTGTTTTGTTGGATGGTACATTGGAGAATGGTCTTGAAAGACTTATTGACTGCTTCTACTTGACCATTCGCTTGGGGATAGTAAGAAGATGAGTGTTCTTGACGAAAACCAAGCTTGAGAGAAAATCCCTCCATCATCTTGTTTTGAAAGTGACTGCCATGGTCAGTGACAATCTCTTTCCGAATACCGAACCATGTTATAATTTGATTGAATACGAAGTGGGCTGCTGTAGCACCATCGGCTTTAACGGTAGGCATGGCCTCAGCCCATTTGGAAAAATAGTCCACGGCCACTATGATATGGTGATGCCCCCTAGCCGAAGCTGGTTTGTAATCCATGAAATCCACCCCCCACTTGGTGAAGGGACCGACGGTGACGACCGGATGAAGGGGCATTGGATGCGAGCATATGTTCTGAGAAAACACCTGGCAAGGGTGACATCTCTTCACAGCATTAACACAATCCTTAAAGATGGAAGGCCAAAAATAACTAGCTCGCATAATACGTTGGGTTGTAGCAATCCCGAGTAAGTGACCGCCACACACCCCAGCATGGCACTCATTAAGCACCCACTCCGCTTCTTCGTGAGTTAAGCAACGACAGAGGATAGAATCCTTTCATCAGCAATACAAAGTGTCATCGACGATAGCATAATCTTTAGCGTGATGTTTTACATGCCATCGCTCATCTCGTGAATAGTGCGGAGGAAACTTCAAAGTTTGGATATATACAATGACATCCCCATACCAAGGGTCCTCGGACGAGATAAGAAATAAGTGCTCATCCACAAAGGAATCTTCATGAATGACATCCTCATCAAGTCTCGGAAGGTTCGACATAAGCTCAGCAAATACCAACGATTTCACCGACTTCACCGAACCAAAATCGAGATCAAATTCCTGAAGGATAACAATCTATTTATTATACTTCCCCTCGATAAGGTGTCATGACAGCACGAACTGAAATGGATTGATATGCACGACAACTGTGGTTGTTCTAAGTAGAATGTAATGTCGTAACCGCTGGACTAAATGAACAGTCGCAAGCGCCAGATTTTCCACATGAGTATACCTTAGCTAAAAGTCTACTAGATTTCGACTAAGATAATAGATGACATGCTCAACAAGCGCATCATCAACCTGAACCAAGACCTTGCCAATCGTCTCTTGAGACACGGCCACATAAAGGATAAAATCTCACGCGAAGTTTGGTAGACTAAGCACAGGGGCCGATACCAAAGCTTTCTTAAGGGTGTCGAAAGACTATTGGGCTCACTCATCCCAGATAAAAGGTGTGTCCTTCTTCAATAAGCACGTGAAACCTTTGGTAAGATTAGCATAATTGACTACGAAATGGCATAGAAAAATGGCTCTCCCTTGGAGGCTCTGAAGTTGTAACAAATTGAGCAGAGGAGGCAACTGAAGTATTGCCTCAACTTTTAGAGGATCCACTCTAATACCCTCTTTCGAAACTATGAAGCCCAAAAGGCGACCCGTCCTTACAGCAAAGATGCATTTGTTAGGATTCAATCAAATCTTGTATCGTATACATCATTCGAGAATCATGCGGAGGTGCTTGGGCTGGTCCACTCTCTTAGAAAACCTCCATAGTCGTCTTAAGATCGTGAAAGGCGTAGGTCATGGCACGCTGAAATGTAGCTCCATCATTTTTAAGGTCGAAGGCCATTTTTCGATATGCAAACGTTCCCCAAGGATAAATAAAAGTTGTCTTATGTTGATCCTCGGGTTTGATTTGAATTTGGTTATATCTGGAAAATCCGTCCATGAAGGAAAAAATCTCACTTCCGGCGCAAACATCCAAGATTTGATCTATGAATGGTGTGGGGAAGTTGTCTTTCGGACATGCACGGTTCAAATCTCTAAAATCGGTGCATACACAGATCGTTCCCTGCTTCTTATCCACAGGAACGAGGTTTGACACCCATTCGGTAAGGGGAACGGGGTAGATGAAACCAGCTTTGAGTAGTTTCTCCACCTCTGCCTTGATAGCGGCTGCTTTTCTAGGGTTCACAACACATAAGCGTTGTCGAACCGATTTAGCGTTGGGATACGTTCTAATCTCATGTTCAACAATGCAGGGGTCTATTCCTGGCATCTCCTCATATGACCAGGCGAAAGCTTCCCGGAGTTCTGTAAACAATTCAGTGTAAATAGCAATCTCCTCAGGAGTGCAATCGTCACCGATGTAGACATTCTCAACTATTCCAGGAGTATGAGAGATAATGATCGACGTAGTTGGGGAAATGTTAGCCATATTCCCTTCAGCAAAAACATCATGCGACTGCAAAAGAGCCACAGGGTGACCAACCATCTCTGCTAGAGTCGTCCTAAACTCTTCTCATTCGTCAAGCTCGAGTTTGGGAAGGAAATAAGAGTAATGGTGCATATCTTCCCAAGGTCTCTCACTACCACACATGGCCTCCATGACAGCTTCATCAGAAGGCAAAGTATCATTGAGGCAATCGTGGGAACAAGACGAGTTGGCTGCCCAAACCGGCAGGGTAACGGGATCTTCCTCGACTATCTGGGAAGAAGACAGATCCAGCTCTGCAGCAGCTTGTTGAATATGCTAGTAAGCAAGCTCAGCTACAGACAATGGCATAGACATCCCGATATCGGAAATGTTTCTAGACGTGGAACTCGTGGACGGTAAAGTCCATGGATCATCGAAATAGGAAGTCCGGAATGACATATTATGCGAAGGAGGAGACGCATCCTCGGTAATGGTTCCAATAAAATTCACAGATGCGGAAAAATCATAAGTTCCCATCAATGAAGGGTACATGCCAACACCCATGTTCCCAGTTGCCAGCTGAGAATGAGTAACTGTAGCTAGGGTTTTCACCCTAGCTTGTGCAAATGAGCACCTACTAAGGAGAAGGGACTCCTTAGTAGCAGTTCAGAAAATACAGTAAATAAAAGACAGTACAGTAAAACAGTAAACTACTCTATGCATGTGCATAAACAGAAAAGACAAGATAATAAAATATTTTTGTATTGATTATACCTCCAATGTGAAGGTTGATGAAGCCTTTGCAGCAATCCAAGAGGGTTGCTTCTAAGCTCCAATGTTGTTCCTTCTCTTTCTCCAAAGGGTTTTGGAAATGGGCCAAAAGGGGCACTCAAATGTGAAAGTAGCTCAAGGGTGAGCTAGGGTTTCAGGAGTGATTTTGGCAGAGTAAGGGTGTGGTTGACTGTGGATGAAAAATGGGGAGTCTCCATCACCTATTTATAGGTTTTTAGTGGTGGAGTGCTGACCCATGGTTTTGGGCACCATATGGTTTAGGTCAGCTGTATAGGGTTTTTGCTTCCTTTTTTCCCTCTTTTTCCTCTTTTTTGTAATTTTTATTCCCTTTTTAGAGGGTTTTTGCTATTTTTGGAGGAATTTAACTTATTTTGGGGGGGAAAGGGGGTTTTGGGCCTTTTGGAGGCTTTTTTAATGGTTTTTTTGGCCTTTTGGAGGCTTTTTAATGGGTTTTTAAGGTTTTGGACGCAAATATGGTAGGAAATATGGACAAATGAGTCATGTAATGGGGTAGATGAGGTAGTGAGCACTTTTTGGGTGTTAACAGATTGCCCCCTAATGTGTGAGGGCAGGAGCTCATCATATGGCCGATAGACATCATAAGTCTTTTATTGTTTTCCTGGGATGTGGAGAGGAGAAGAAACAAACTAGAGCCCGGAACAACGGTCCCGAACAAACTGCAAAAATTGAAAGTACATGACCTCAATAATGAATGAGGAATAATCTGAACATATGGACGAGGCGGGCATTCCCATGCTCGTATCAAGATATAGATCAATAACAAGGGGGTCCAAAAAATGGGGACCTGAAATATACATGGCCTCAACGGAGGAAGAATCTCAATATATGGACGAGGCGGGCATACCCATGCTCATATCAAGATATATATAAAAACTAACAATGAGGCCCAAAATGGGGGCCTGAAGGATACATAGAGAACCACGATGTACATCATAAGGGTCCATAGGGGACACAAATCTGGGACATACTGCTGGGCTAACTATGTCTGAGCTGAAGAACTGATACACTGGAATAATAATAGTGTTGTTGATTGTGGTACCAGAGGAACTGATGAGCTGTTGGATCAGAGTGACGGGGAGTCATACCCTCAATGGTACACTGAACTGGAACTGAAATGGGTACTCAAGGACGCATATAACTGCATGGATTTCGAATACAATCACCTATGCAACCCGGACATCCACGGGAACATATAACTGGGCATTCCGAGGGGACTCACCAATGTGCTAGAGTCGGGAGAAATCTGGGGTCTTCGACCAATAACTGAAGGGATATAAACCCTGCACGATTCTCAATGATGCGATCAAGGTGTTGAAGTCGAGCATGTGAGAAACAACAACTTGGAGAAGCAATGATGACTCCTCTCAAAATGGTCCGTAGGCACACACCATGAATGGTGATGAGTCCAAGGCGCAGGGACCTCTGGGTCTATCCTCTGGAATAGATGGGCTGTCGTCGACAGAGGGAGACCTGCAACTAGCAAGGCGATGATGTTTCCTTGATAGGAGCACGAGGTGGAGAACCGAAGTGTGAGAGTGCTGATGGTAGGACTGACATACTGTGGGGGTAGGGGATAACTGGGCAAGTAGAGGGGGTGGACTCAAACTTCCTTTTTTTAGAGTATGATGATGGGGATGATCGAGCAGCATATGAAACTGACTAGTGGGAAAGGGATCATAGCTGTAATGGATCAAGGATAATGACTGGGATGAGTGATACTCAAGTTGGTGTAAGATGGCAGGAGACTGCAGAATACTCTGAACAAAGTCGACCTTATTGGGGGTGCTGCCAAGATGATCGATCACAATGACGAGAGGCACGGGGGGACTTCTTCATGGGTTAAGGACTAGAAGAAGTGTGTTCAAAATGGTACTGTCGTGTGGATTTATACAATCCCAGGACAATTCATACTCGTGATTGCTTTCAATTTTAAGGAGTCTGAAAGCGATAAGAAGACTCTGAAATAATGGAATGGTAATGTCGTGTGGATTTGTACAAGCCCGGGATAGTTCATGCTCATGGTTTCTTTCAATTTTAGAGAGTCTGAAAGAAATAAGAAGACTCCAAGGGGTTTGATTTTTCGTGTGTTAGTCTCCAAGGCCCGAAGAAGCATAAAAGGATGCAATGAAGAACTCTTCTAGCCGGTGTGACTAGAGTATTCATTTTTCGTAAGTAGTCTACCATGTCCGGAAAAGGGTTAAACTTATACCAGATAGACGCGCTTTCGGGTACTTTAACGAGCATGAAAGGAAGCAAGATTGCTCGACGATCTTTTCATTGTTTTAGGAGTCATAAAAGAGCTTAACAGAAACTCCCTAAGTGCCTTTTTCGTAAAGGACTTGTCCGGCCCGAAAAAGGGATAAAAGTATACTGAACAAAAGGAATGGCCAGGCAAGGAGGAAGTGCTCAATCAAGGAACATTGATGATGACCAAGAACAAGAGTAGGGGGGAACACTGGTGGGTCTCCTTGCGGGATAATGGATGGTGGTAAAATAATGAAATGATTGCAGTATGAAAGGAGTGAATGGCTTATGTAAAAATGTGGAACAATCCGATGGCGGCCGATGTGGTGCGCAAACTGAGGCAGCAAGGTGTCAGGACACAATGTTGAAATTGTACCTGGTGAAAGCGAGAAATGATCTCAAGCATCATCATAAGCTCAGAAAAATGAATCCGGCGATATAAAAAGTGTCAAAAATGGATAACGGTCGATGTGGCATGCGAACCGAGGCGACAAGGGGCGTTTTGGAAAAAATACCCGAAAAATTTGAGGGTGAGAGTGAGAAATGATCTCAAGCATCATCACGAGCGCGGAAAAATGAATCCGATGACATAAAGTGTATAAAAATGGACTACGACCGATGTGGCATGCAAACCAAGGCGACAAGGTGTCATGTCACGATGTCAATAAAGGTTCTGGTGAGAGCAAGAAATGATCACAAGCACGGAAATATGAATCCGGAAATATAAGGAACGTCAGAATGGATGACGACCGAGGTGGCACGCGAACCGAGGCAACGGGGGGCATTTTGGAAAAAATACCCAAAAAATATGGGGGTGAGAGTGGGAAATGATCTCAAGCATCATCACAGGCACGGAAATATGAATCCAGCGGTGCAAATGGTGCGAAAAACGGAGGTCATAAGGACTCTGGAATGGTCAAAGGAAATAACTAGGTTAAAAAATGGCTGTAAATAAAGGTGAGCCCACTAAGCCAAGGATGCAGTGGTGGGGAGAAATGATGACCCGCGGGGGAAGAATACTAGGTGTATCAAATCAAATCAAATCTACAAGTGATATGTGACCTCAAAAATGGTTGAGATCACGCATGTGAAAAAGTGGGCAGGGTTAATGACCTGCCCCCATGCTATGCACATGGGGTTTGTGATTGTGGATCACATATGTGTTGGTTTGAACGATGGGTTCATTGATGTGCTAAGATAGATGTGATAGGGTAGGGTCAAAATGATTGATCATGCCCCCTATCCCAGGGTCGAGGTAATCTATTATGCCCCCTAACTTAGAGGTGTCAATGTGGGGCTCTATGATAGCGGGGTCAAGACCAAGCATTTTGGTGTAAGACCAGGAAAAGACATCGTGGAAGTCTTGGAAAATTTGTTCGTACTCTCCAATCTCATACTCACTGCAGGAGGCTCCTAATGTAATGATTTCAAGAGCACCAAGTGGGTCAGAGAGATCGATGTGGATGAAGGGTGAGATGTTGGCCATGTTACCCTCCTCAAAGGCATCGGGATCAGGAATGGGATCCTTAAACTAGTCGACTTTGGTGGGAAGGAAATCTTTGGACTCAACCGCAAATTGGGTGGCTGTGGTGGAGGAGGACTCTTCTGGGAGGAAATAGGAACGATGGTGCATGTATTCCTAGGGACAATCTGGGGTAGTGAGAACCTCTAGAATCTCCTCATCATTGCGGAAACTTTGAGTTGTCAAATCGGTTGACGAGGAAGTGGTAGTCGAAGAGATCATATAGATGGTGTTAATCTCTCCGGATGAGGGTGATACTGGGGGGTGGACCTCCTCAATTGTGGGGGGTGCCGTCTCAAGGTCCAAATTATTCATCTCATAGAGAGCTGCTCTATAATTTGGGAGATCAGGACAGTGGTGTGAGTAATGGTCGTAAATACCGCATATGGCACAAGGGTGGTTGGTACGTAGTGATTTATCACGAGGCTTAGGGATTGGATCGAGTTCGACAACCGGGATGTTGGGGTTGTCATCAAGCATTTGCATGTGTTCCTGTAATGCAGTTAATTGTGGACATTGATGATTCGGATGGCGTAACTCATCACACAACGAGCATTTGGGAGGAGCACAAAACACGGGGGGGGTTTTAACTGCTTTGGACGAGCGTATAGCAGTGTATGGTTGTGGGCCTCTGCCCCCAGTGTGCTTGATAAGAGTGGGGGGAGTCATAGATGACGAAGGGGTAGTGACATCGGGGGGTGGTTGACTAGTAGTGGCAATGGGTTGCACCAGTTGTAGGACGACATTTGGTGTCGACAGGGGAACGGGAGGCGAAATATACCACACGGGTAATCCTAAGGTTAACCCGGGGAGGCTGAGAGTATCCATAACCGGGGCGCTTACTATGCCCGAGGGAGGGAATAGGAAGGGGATTGTGTGGATGGGTGTAACACCAATATGACTACAATGGTGGTTTGGGTAACAAGGGCGGTTGATTGTTGGGTGTTTGTGTATTGTGGGAAATGGTACATAGGTCAGATATTTCGGTCGCTGGTGACGGGGGTGGAATGGATTGGAATGTTGAGGTCATCAGCATATCTGAGTAAATTATGGGTCCCACGGAGGAAACCAATGAGGTAGATGCACCACAAATAGGTTGTTCAACCATGGGGAGAACATTTTCGGGTGGAGCGAGGGCATTGGGATCATAATAGGTGAGTTGATCGACCTTGACCATGCGTCCGTCATGGGGGAACATCATGGTACGAAAAATGGATGAGGCAACCGCCTGCATGGCATACATGTAGCTGCGGCCAAGTAAGAGGTTATAATCAAGTTGGGCATTGATGACCTCTATGTCAATGAGCACGGTTTTACCAGCCAACTGGACAGGGACATTAGCTAAGAGACCTTGGGGTTGACCCGAACGGTCGTCGTAGGATCGTAACGCAGTGGTGGACTGCTAGAGAGTAGGGGATCCCAACTTCTGCCAAACGAATGTGGACATAACGCATGTAGAGGCACCTTCATCGATAATGCACCGATGGATGATAAGATTCCGAACGGATACAGAAACTTGGAACGCTAAAGTGGAAGGCAGGCGTGGTTCGGATTGGTCCAAATCGAAGGCCATCAGTCGTGAATCATTTGGGTCAATAGCACCAATGGAAGAGACCAAAGTCTTGCGCTGTGAAGGACAGTTTTTTAAGACTTCTAACGCAGACATGGCTGCGGGGGACTGAGCTAAGTCATCTACAATGTTGTAATTAGACGCAGCGCGAGCATTGGGATTATTGTTGATGCGACGAAGTGGGAAGCGAGTGGAGTCAGAGGTATACATAATGTCTGATCAGTAGGATGAGCGTTAGTGTTTTTGTCGGCAGGAGGGGCTTCGGGGGTGGAGCCATATTCGTTCTGACGGGTTTGAAGGTTGACATAAGCGGATGACATCATTAACAAGTGATGGGTACCTGAGTCTAACATGGGTTGATCAGGAGCCGCATACGTGATCTACTATTGTGGTGGCGCATTTCCTTGAGGGGGAACCAACGGTTCAGTGTTCACTACGCCTTGGGTCAGTAAAGGGTTTTGTAACACCAAGGGTTGATGTTGAGGTGGTGGGGTGTTGGGCGGTGCCTGAGGAGCCGCGTGCCCTTGGTGATGGGCATCATCAGTCCAGAGTTGTCGAGCTCGCTCCAAATGTGGGAAAGCATGAGTGTAGTGGCCATAGACCCCACAAATAGAACAAGGATGGTTTGTTCACAAATTAGGATTTTTGGCTTGCTTGGGCGTCCGATAAGGATTCTGGTTGGCAGGTGTCGCGTTATTGTTGTTTGGGGGATTGGGAGGTTGACTGGCTTGGTCTAGAGGGGGGTTGTTCCCATGGTTATGGCCTTTGCCACGATTTTGCTGGCCCTATTGGCACTGGTTATTTTGGTTCCGCTGCGGATTATATTGGGCGTACACTTTCCCTTGGGAAGCAGGTGGGTTCTAGGGTTATGCAGGTGCAAGAGCAAGCTGCGGTGGATAATAAGTAGGTGGAGGCGGCGCAGGTGTTGAACCTTGTGGGGGTTGTTGATATGTCTACGGAACGGGTTGTGGGTTTACCGCAAAGGCTGCCTATGGAGGGTAATAAGTAGGTTGGGCTTGAGAGGACATAGGAGCTGGTGCAGCCTGTGGGTGGTAATATGGCTAAGGTGTGACTGGTGCATAAACGGGGGCGGCATGGCCAAAGCACTGAGGTGGAAACGAGGGTCAGTGGGAATGATGGTGGTGTGCCATGGGAGCATACGAATTGGTTGCTCCGGACTGTGATGTAGCCCGCGAAAGGTCGGGGCCATGGCTAGGACGTGCTATGGAAAAGGGTTAGGGATGCGAGGCAACACGGCCAATGATTCCATCTGCGGCATGGGATGCCCCCGGCATATCGTGTCGAGAGGAATCGCCGTGAGGGGCATCAGGTATGATGGAATACAGATAACCCGACTGGGCGTAAATAAGGTCAAATTACTAGGCTTTGAGGATGGCCTCTTCTTCGGACTGGGGTCGTTTGGATGCCACATCCTTGGCAATGACAGGAAGGAGAGATTTTAGAAACCAATCTAAGAAGATACGATCATCTAACTTGATTTTGCAGAGGCTGCGGCATCGACGCCACTCATGAATGTGGTCAGTGATGTGGGTAGCCGTGTTCTGTCTGCAAGAGAGTAGGATCTCAACTCCCGCGTCATAGCGTACAGGTAACTGAAAGAACTGCAGGAAATTCGAGGCAAGGGAAGTAAAGGTGGCATGGGTCCCATGGGGCTGCTCGATGTACCACTTAGCTGCAGAGCCAGTGAGGGTGCACTGTAACAAACGGAGGCGGACAGAGTCGTCCACTATGGAGTTGGAGGAACACCATAGATGGAAGGACATAATATGGTTCTGGGGGTCCTCACCTGCCTTGCCCTCAAACTTAGGGATGTCGGAGGGGATTTTGGTGGGCATGTGAGGCCACGCAGGGTCGTGTCTGATGGGATCGTTAGTCAGTCTAGCTAGGTCAGGAAGGTTGAGACTAGCCATGAATGGCAAACTAGTAGAAGGATGTGACATACTAGTGGGTGTGACCATGTTGGGGCCAATGCCCCCAAGTGGAGGGGGGGTTTTGGCCTTTTGGAGGCTTTTTTAATGGTTTTTTGGCCTTTTGGAGGCTTTTTAATGGGTTTTTAAGGTTTTGGACGCAAATATGGTAGGAAATATGGACAAATGAGTCATGTAATGTGGTAGATGAGGTAGTGATCACTTTTTGGGTGTTAACAGTAACCTGCGAGACTATGGATCCCGTGGATGCTATGGAATAGGAGTTAACATAATCCAACTGATCGATGGTCACAATCTTTCCTTCGTGAGGAAAGCAGATAACTCTGAATACAGTGGACGCGACAGCTTTCATGGCATACATCCAATTCTGACCCAGTAAAAGGTTGTAGTCGATGGGCACATCAACCACCTCGACTTCAATAGGCACAGACTTACCTCCCAAGGAGACAACAAGGGAAGGGATAATTCCATATGGCTTAAATGAACGACCATCAAATGCAATGAGCGTGGTTCTAGACGCGAGTAGGGGAGGATAGCCAAGAGCTTTCCAACAAGCTAACGACATTACTTATGCAGAGGCACCTTCGTCAACCATAGTACGTTTGACAAAACTATGAAGGCACACCACCTAGATTTGAAAAGCCACGTGGTAGGGTAAGCGACGTTGGACATCAGTAGTATCGAACTTGATGACAGTGGGACTTCCCCCATCCTGAACTCCTAATGCACTCAAAAGAGCATGCTTTTGAGAAGGACAGGCTTGCAAAACTTCAAGAGCCGACATGGCACACAGAGTTTGGCCCAAATCTTCTACAATGGAGTAGTTGTGGGCAACTTGAGCATTAGGATTATGCGTAGAGCGCTTAAGAACACCTTTCGGTATCTGCGGCATAATAGAGGGCTTTTTGATATGCAAGGAATTGTCAGGAGGAGGGGGAGGCTCACTCCCCAAATTGGGTTGTGGTGCATCATAATCACGCTGACGAGTGGCAACACTAACCTCTGACTGAATCATGTTCACACATCCATAACCACTAGTATTGGAAGCAGACATTGTCGTCTTAGTAGGTCCATAACCAGTGGTGGGAGCATGCGAAGCCATGTTTTGGTGATGAGGTAGGGGATCCTTCAACACAGCTGGGCTCTATGCCAAGTGCTTCGATGCTTCTTCAATACGAGGACATAAGTGAGTAAGATGGTCTTCCCCACAGAGCTTGCAAGGAAACTTCACCTTACGCCTAGGTTTATGGTCCTCACCAGCATTTCGGCCTTCCCAAGGAGGGTTGGCATTATCCTTACCGGGGGTATTGCGATTGCTATTGTTATTCCCATTGTTTCCACCTTACAATTATTTCTCCCCTTTTTATTACCACCAGGTTGCTGGTTACCTGACTGGTTTGTCGTTTGCACACTGTGTACATCAGACGATGGGGTGGAAGTGGACAAGGTGTGAACATGTCCGAGAGTAGACTGGTTTAGCGACAAATTCTGCATTTGATTAGCTACCAAATCTATGGGGCTAGTGCTTGCAGATCCAATGATGCCATCGGCATGCAGTCCAAGAACTGACGTGGGTTCATGACATGTGTGCAGTGTGTCAGGGATGATGCCATACAAAATGCCAAACTGAGAGTATAATAAGTATAACTGCTGGACTTTCAAGATAGCTTGTTCCTCAGTCACAATTCCAGACATCGAAACATTCTTAGCAATGTATGGGAGTAGAGACTTGAGGAACGTGGTCAAAAATATGCGTGGCCTTGTTCTGACGGAAGGTGGATAAAAGTTCAGTGCCAGGATCATAGCGAACCGGCAACTGGAAATGATCTAAGAAAACCAAAGCGATCTCATTAAAACCCCTATAAGTGTTTCCGGGCAACTCGACATACCACTTCACGACTTCCCCCGTGAGGGTGCGTTGAAATAGTCACAATCTAACAGAATCGTGATTCAATGAGTTGGAGGAGCACTAAAGGTGAAATGTCGTGACATGATCTCCCAGGTCCTCACCACCTTTCCCCTCCAACTTAGGAATGTCCGAAGGGAGCTTGGTAGGGACTGGGGGCCAAGTAGGGTCATGGCACACTGGATCATTCGTGAGCTTCGAAAGATCCGGAAGATTCAAGCATGCAAGGAACGGGAGCTGAGGCTAGAAAGCTTGATTATAAGCCCCCATAAAAGGTTGGTTAAACAGAACCGAATTATAAGATGGACCAAAATCTTGACCATGAGGATTAAACTGCTGATAATAAGGACCTGACGGACCATAAGCTTTCCCATGGCCATAGGATTGATAACCTCCTCCTTCCTGACCCATTTGAGAGTAAGCAGGTATGTGCATATTTTGGGCACCATATTGGGGTGGTGAGTTATACTGGTGGCCAGCACCGACTGTGTTGTAGTAAGGGTTTCCACCATGATTATGGGGCATATATGTACTATTCATAGTGGGAACCGTGTTGTAATGACCATAATGGTATGGTATGTTCCCACCCCCAACATTAGGATTAGCTTGAGCAGTCGTGTGGTGACCAGAAGCATGAGAAGTATTCCCAACCCCAACATTGGTGTGACTAGTAGCAGGGATAGTGGCGTGATGTCCATGTGGATAGGAGATATTCCCACCCCCTACATTAGCATTACTAGTGGCGATAGTGGATGAAAAAATATGCGGTATATGTCCACCCCCGTGGTTGGGAGGAGCATTAACATCCGTAAAAGTAGTCCTGGGTTGACGAGTAGTGGCATGTGTATTAGGTGGTGGATGGTGAGTCGTGTTTCAAACAACATTCCTATTAGGTTGGGAAATCCTAGGAGGTGGTCTTCTTCCAACATTAGCATTGTTAGGAGGAACGTGACTAGTCCCCATACTATGTGTGTGAGTGGACAACGTAGTGTCCCCGGCGAGGGTAGTGCCCCCAGTGGATATAGTATGGCTAACACCATGACTAGTGCCAGCGTGACTACCAAACGTAGTGGAAGGTTCAACTGTACTATAACTAGGCATACCAAAAGAGAGTGTTGTTGGGTTGATCGTAGGACCAGTGTCATCATGTAACTCTGGAATCCCATGTCTATAACTGCGTGGAAATGAAGGAATGAACGTGTCATCCTGTTCTTCATCCTCGGGTAAGGTTGGCATCCCGTAAAGATAATTATCTGGATTCGAAGGATCGAACGGATCTTGTTCTAGTGGATTAGGCCAAATAGAACTAGGTTGAGTCTCAGGTGGATCACCTCCCCACTCCTCATGAGGAATATGGGGATCGAAAGTGTGGTCAACTCTACCCGATGGAGTCAAAGGTTTTTCCTCAGTATCGGAATGTGTAGCAGTCATGACGTCTTGGACGTATGTCTCATAAGAATCTGAAGACTCAGAGGGAGCCCTTCGGCGTCCTCTAGCAACACGGCGTGAGAACTCGGTTGGCTTTAAACTAGCCAACCGACGGGATCGGCGGAGAGTAGGGCTCCGCACCACAATATCTCCGGGAGAATATATAATCAAAACGTCCCCTAAAGGATAACTATCGATCAAAAAACAGTAAATCAAAATCACACACCTAGAGAAACTACAACCAAAAGCAAACAAACAGAGTGGCTAAATGAGCTCCTGACACTAGAGTCGGTATGTCTCGCCTAGGAGAGGCTTGAGACTCCCAAACTATAGCCGAAGGTAACCGAATCAGTTATAGAGACACCTAGGCTTCACTACATGCAAAGGGTCGTAACCCTCGGAAACAAACAACTGTGTTGTCCAATCCCTATCCGACTCGGGACACGAACAGTATAACCACTGTAAGTACCCTATGCGATACCTAGGTAAGGTAACTATGGTCACCACAATATAACCAATGCCCAAGAGGACAGTCGCAGGTGGGATCCGTCGTATGGGAAAGGTAGCTGAGCCTGAAACTCAATGAGGGTCAAATCCCCCAAGAGTCCCCAGATACGAACAAATCCTGGAAATATCTCCCACGTTCAGCCAGTATCAGAGGGATATCCCTTCAACCAACCTCCCGTGACCTCGTGCTTAACTCTGGCTTGAGTAGAGCTTCCTGAGAACACCGATCTATACCATGGATTCCTCCACTCCCTGGTCAAACACCTAATGTTTTGTCTAGTAGTATTGGATTGTTAACTCACAATGATCTATTCCAAAACTCTAAACCTATGCTACTTGGTGTACCCTATAAATAAAATCGGTCTAATCAATTTTAAGATTAAGCGTTAATTTTAATGGCTGTGATTACTCAAGGGATATGATCGTGAAACTAGTGATGTGTAAGACTCAATAGTATGCAAAATCGTCAAATCCTAGACTCATCTATCCAATGAAAACAATGCCCCTAATATGCACAATCAAACCAACGATTTCAAAATAAATATGCAATCCTTTTATATTTTTCAATGCACAATCAGAATCTAAATGAAGGCAGAAAGCACTCAATGCAAGATGCAATACATAAAAAGCAAAAAAAAAAAAAATTGCATTTTCTCTTATAAATGAAAGGAAAATGCAAAAACTATATGTATTTTTTTGTATTTTTCAATATATGGAAATGAAAAATGCAAGCAAAATCCTACTATTTAGTCACTGATATGCCAAGGAGATCACTAAGACAACCAGGCAGGTACCAAACAGTAAGACTCAGCCAAAGGAATGAGCTCAAAAGGAAAAAACCAACAAGGCTAAATCCAAATATGGGTAAAAAACCAACAAGGCTCAACCAAGAGAAACGAAGAGTTCTGGTCACAACAAAGGCATGGAACAGTCAAGAAACAGGCCAACAAAGACTTAGGATCAACCAAAACCAACCCAACAACAAACAAATTTCATAAACCAACAAAAGGCGGAGTTGTACGCTACTGTCGAAGGAATACCTGTGGGTACCCGTGAGCAGTAGAGTAAATAGAGGTGGGTATACACGGGTAGAGCTAAGCTAGCCCACGGGTGAGGAAAGTTAAAATGGAAAACAAAGAGTCCAATGGCTCAGAAAAAGCAAGTTTTCTATAGTGTATCTCAACGGCAGATAAGTGACACAGAGCTTCGACAAACAACAACTCTAATTATGGACTAATGCTCAAACAATCCCCAAAATGGATGTTTTCCCCAGGGGAGTCACCATTTCTGTGTTGGAGAAAACAAACAAATGACTACCAGAAATCAACTCAATTCTCAGAACTATGCTATATAAATGACAATGCTAAGATAATAAAGAAGATAACCAACCTCGATCCAAACATTTGATGTAGATCTTCGTTGGAGCTTTTCCGATCCGTGCACTTGAATCTGCAAATTAGTCTTGACAGCCAATATACAACAAGTACATATAATATATAAATGGCATTCACATCATCAATAGCAATGGTCCATGATATAACAAGTAAATGAAACCCAATGTAAGATAAACAACATTTACAATATTAATGGACGAGAATATGAGTATTTCTATTAATAAACAAGAAGAAGTACAAAGTGATACGACCTCTTGCCGGAAACCAATCTGAACCAAGATCTGGATCAATCCACTTCTGCCTCCACCACTTCAATCCTCTATGAATGGAAAACTCAAACTAGATAGGAGTTTGGAAGGTGAACATAAAGGGTTCACAACTACAAGGATCAATGAGTGTAGACTCAAGATAGGGAAAAAATCCACTAGAGTTCTCTTGCTCTTCTTTCTCCTCCCGTCCATAAGCCATATGTGCTCAATATATAGTCCTCTCAAAGGTAAGTGAAAGGACACATCGAGACATTAATTGGGTAGATGGAGAGCCAAAGGTCACCCAATGACCGCTTTTTGGGAGTAAAAAGTAATAAACTAGTGATTTTTACCATTTTACCTGATACCCGCGGGCTATAGTGATACAACTCGCGGGTATGCCTGCTATAATGATGCAACAAGTAGGTCAGAGGAAAAATGAGGAAAAAAAAAATTCTGAAGGATATAAAGTGAATCTGAGTCAGTGAAATGGATCCTACAAACCAAAGAATGTTGATGCTCACAAGGTGGAAGATTATGTTGTAACACCTAAATATGGAGAAGTTACATCCAAAACTTGGTAGGGAATAGACACCTTGTTGTGTCCACATCTCTTCTGCAAATAAGATGGAAGGATAAGTCATGGAAGAGGTGGAAAAAAGACCTTGATGGAGGTTTTCAGGGCAACGCTTCGGTTGGAGAAATGACAGGGTTAGAGACATCAGTTTGGAGTGGAAGTTGCATCATTAGATAGAGCTCTCCAAGATATTTCCAATGGTACCAACCTTTACTCATTTCGACCAGGGACGAGGAAGTTATGCCTCTCAGACGTTTGTATTTGTGAGTTGCAGGAGCAGAGAAGGTGCTTCCGTAGTTCCGAATCTGCAATGCGGATTGCGAAAGGGGAAGTTTTCTGGAAGGTTGAAGTGGGACTTTCGCAATGTGGATTGCAGATTGTGGAAGGGGAATTTTTTTGGAAGGTTGAAGTTGGACTTCCGCAATTCCAACTTCCGCAATGTGGATTGCAGAAGGGGAATTTTTCTGAAAGGTTAAAGTTGGGATTTCGCAATTCCGACTTCTGCAAAGCGGATTGCGGATTGTGGAAGGGGAATTTTTCCTAAAGATTGAAATTGGACTTTCGCAATTGCAGATTGCGTATTTTGGGTCCCTCAATTGCAGATTGCAAATTGCATATCGCAGGATTGCAGATTGCAGATCCACAATTGCGGATTACGGATCCACAATTATGGATTACAGAAAGATGCAATTGCAGGTTGCAGATTGCGGAAGGATGCCATGTGGACTGTGGACCTGAGAATAATTGTGGAAGGGTGCGTGATGGAAGCATTAGAAGAAAAAAAAGAGTATTAGGGTCTCCCATCGCCTCTGAAAGACACCGAGGTGTTCTGCGGATGTTACAAGGTCTCCCATCACCTTTGAAGGACACCGAGGTGATCTAGGGACGTTACAAGGTCTCCCATCGCCTCTAAAGGACACCGAGGTGATCTAGGGACGTTACAAGGTTCCTGTGGTACTCCTCACAATGAGTTTTTGGGATATTCCCAAGTACTTCCCACAATTAAGAGGATAAGGATTATTCCCGGATCTGAACCTGCAATGGAAAGGAACAATACAAATGCAAAAAAAAAAATTAGCAGAAATTCCACCCAACGAGCCCAATAAAGTGCTATGATACCAGATGTGAGGAACCTCCAGCAATTAATTAATGAAAATGCACGATAAATCAGAAATAACAGAACACAGAATATATTTATTGATCGTGGGCCACTTCGAGGGGGAAACCTCCTTTAAGAAATCTCAATACAAATAAATCGTGGATTCTTTCATTGGCCTCAAGACCATTAGATGTCAAATCATCAAACTTTCAAACCTTTATATAATGATTTCAAATTGTAACAATGACATCATGAAGGTATTAGAACACCATCAGATGGATTTGCACACTCATCACACATTCCACATCATCATGCATTCCATATAATCATACCCTTTGTCATTAATGAATACTTTTGGCATCGATGACAATCATACTCAAGATACACTACATGGAGACATTGACAGTTCAAACTATTTGATTCAGGTAGTTGGAGATAGACCACGATTCATGGTGATTTGTGATTTTTTCATTTGTCACAAGATTTAGCATGAAGTAAGACTCATTGCCGCTTTCCTACTTAGCAATTATATCAAATTGGATAACCGGAGTTACTTGGTATTATTTCACCTTCCGTTGACATGTAATCCTACTTTAGATAGTCAACCCATGGAGGAAACATATGTAAGAGTGTGCACAACTCATGCACAACTAGCTCATCCCTTGCTTGCAATATGGATCTTTGCCTCATCCTGACCCGTGATCTTGAAATATAGGAGTACGCCCATGCAACATGCGTTCCCTGCCATGTACTATAGAATTCTTTATTCTTTTTTCGATCTAATAAATGAAAAAGGTATAAAAATTAAAAAACACAAAAATCCAAAAAAAGGGGATTACTAAATCATTTCATATTGTATCCTTAAGAGAATGGAAACAATCAGTCATTGTTTCCCTTAAACATGGTACATATCCTTGCATCAGTTAGAAGTGTACTATCTACATTTTCCTTAGGAAACTGTACTAGTATTTTGAATAGATCTCCATAAATGGGTTATCCTTCTCGTCATTTATGGAGCTTCCATTAATGCATCTAGAATTGGTGGATTTCATTAAGGTCGATTACTCAAGTCCTATGTTTCCAAGTGTCACTATGCGACGTGTTATGTGTTCAGGGGAAGTTAAAACAATGTCGGCCATGCCTCAAATATTCCTGACCAGTCATGTCAGCCTTCCTTATGTCAATATACAGTGTTGGATCTTGTAACTCTACCAAATCATAGGAGACGATTGATCAATGTTTCGTATCAGTTGATGTGGGGTGCATTAATGCCCTCCTTCTGATGGATCTATTCCTATCGACGCCAAATCATCATCTAGGAAATGGATCTACGAACCACGGAGTACCTTGGATCTTGCAATCATTAGTTAAAATTTTCCTCGCAAATGACAGTGGTTATACATCAATGACCCATGATTATTTGATTCTACAAGTGTTCTACTTCAGAACATTTATTCGCACTTGCTAAATTGTACTCAATACCTTGGAGTCCATCATCATTATCAGTGGGTCTCCTGGCATTCGTTAATAGTATACATCAATGACTGGTAATCAGATGGTGTTTTATTATGCTCGACATCAACTCATTTATTCACATGATATAAAATTGTACTATCGTCGGTTTATATTGAATACCTTGGGGAAAATAGTTGTATCACTCATCGATGCACTGCTCGAGATGTGCGAGATTAAACTACCATGTCAAAGCACCATGAATATCTCGCACGCATCAAAGTGCACATTTGTATTTTTGAAAATTCACTTTTGACATGGATCCAGTGTGTATTGTTCGTGACCATGCTTGTTTACTACTGAACATGGGTATACCTGCCTCAGAAATATATTGTATATTTGAGAAAATGCCTTGTTTAACTCGCAGATGATTTTCCAACTCCCACGCCCATGATCCTACTCCTTTTCCATCTTGCATAGATCACTAAAGAGTATAAATTTAAGAGATAATGTATTTTGGCCCTCAGCATCGCTTCATACCTCACACATTAGGGGGAATATATTAATAATCAAATTAACACCCTTAAAAAAGTGAAGGTCGGAAGCACATTTTACCATTCACCCGCAACATCAAGACAGAAGACAAGTACATAAGAGAACAGTCATCTCTTATCTAATCACTACTTCCACAGTTGGAAGATTGAGTGAAGACATAGGTAGCCTAAAGAGGAAAAATTCAATGATTGAACTACCCACTTACAGGCCCAAATCCAGTCTCCACCAGTCAACAGTGGAAAGAAATGCATGGAATATGCATTAATTGCACTTGAAAATTCTGAATTTTTGACAAAAAAACCAGAAAATACTATAAAAGGAGGCAATGGGGCAATGTAAAAGGAGGCATTTGGGGCAATGTAAAATACAGAGAAAGTTAGAGTGGAGTTATAATGAAGGATTGAAGGAAAGAATTCTCTTACTTCAAAGGCATTTGGGAATAAAAGGCATGGATGGAAGAGGAGAGGATCAAAGCAAGGGAGAAGGGTGGCATCTTCAAGGCAAGGTTGGAAGAATCACTCTCTTTTGAATTTATATGAAGTAATTCAGTTTTCCCCCCATTTTTTAGTTTAATTTTTTCTTCCAAGCTCTTTTCAAATTCAAAATTGGTAGTTAGTTTCAAGCTTTTTCAAGTTATTATTGGTATAAGTAGAGGTAAGGATGCATGGTAATTTGCTCGATACAGAGGCTTAGAGGTTTGGAAAGATCAAGAATTAAGGATCTTCATCAAGTGGCATGCTTCAAGAGGTAATTTCCTCCCTCCACCCCTTCTAAAAATCATGAAAGTTGCTTTGATTCTTAAGAAAATAAGATAATTACATTCATTTTCTGTCAATTGAGCTTCACCACCTCATAGCAATAGGAGAGAATCCATGGCATTCAACTGTAGAATTCTCCACTAATAGAGGTTTGACTAGCTATAGAATTCTCCACTAATAGAGGTTTGACTAGCTATAGAATTCTCCACTAATAGAGGTTTGACTAGCTATAGAATTCTCCACTAATAGAGGTTTGACTTGATGAAGAAAACTGGATACCAAATCCAATTCGCACTAAATGAAAACCCCTCAGAGAGAAAACAAGGTCGATACTGAAGGTAAACTGCAACATACACCAATTTTTAGAGATTCTCGCTCATTTGTATGCATGAGGCCCAATCAAAAAAGTCATATCGCAACACATAGTACACATCTCGTGGATGAGAAGCTCTGAAATCAAGACGTATTCCTCAACTCATATTCATTCATCGATCGAAACGTTAAGGGTGTTCACTAGTTCTCCGACCAGCCTTCGCAGTGTTCAAAACATATTATGGTTTAGCACTGGTAGCTCGAATCTTTGGCTCCTCATTACAACTTTTGTCACGGTCTCAACAGTAAGTCTCCAATGCATTCAACATCAGTTTTCAATGCAGTGGAGAGGTGTCTTCACAACTAGGAGGAGTCTCCAAAATCGCAACTCCAATCTACAAAATCATGAGGCAATTTAACGCTCTTCAACTTTAAACCATTTCAATGAGAGCACTTCAATAAAATGAGAGCACTTCAACACAACAATTCAATAGATTAGGATGAAATAATCTCTTCACATGATCAGGATGGCATTTTGGATGAGGGAGTCTTCATGTTATAGATATCACCGACACTTCAAGACAGGCTTCACCACGAGCTTCACCACATCAACGCAACACCAATGAGTTTCAATGTTGACCTAAAATTAGGGTTTTAGCTCACGACAAACTATTGGGATAGCATGAACCACATAAATTTTGTACACCACTACTATCAAAGAGTGGTCTCACATCTCAGCTTCTCCCATCCAAGGATATTACCAGAGAGAGGTCGCGTTCAATGCTCAAACACTTGGCTCGATAACTGAAAAATTCATCAGGACATGTTTAATACTCAAAAACTCAGCTTGATAACTAAAAAATTCATAATGCGACATTCAATACTCAAACATTCGTCTCATCTTAATTCACTAAAAGCACCAGTCTATTCAATAAGCACCAATCAGAAATCACAGTCAGATAACAACAACACTTGGAGTCTTTACACACTTCACACAACAGGCTTTACCAACAGACTTCAATGCAACATAGAGTAAACCAATGCATAGTATAGTACCATAACAGTGGATGTCGAAGTGTGATAACCATGAATGGAGAGCCCACAGAGATACTCTTGTAGAGAATAACTTCACGATGCTCTCACAAGGATCTCACGTTACACGCGATAGAGGCCTGAACTTATCTCAATTGTTGATTCCCTCCATCCAATGGACATGGTTGACTTTGCTCCATGTTCCTTGGATGGAGGGAATCAGCAATCGAGATAAGGATCGCCGCGATAAAGAAGTCTAGGGCTCAGTTCAAAACCTCCATGTTGGCTTCAACACATAGAAATGTGAGCTTCATGCAAGTTCTACATGCACCTCAAGGTAGATAATCCAATTGGCTAGCCAATTGGATTATTGATCATGGATGCATATAATTATGGATATTGATCATGGATGGAAAGAGTTTATCAATGAACAATAGTAGTCCATTGTTTTAGTTCACCTTTAAAATGATGAAATCCAATGGTATTCTTATTGGAATATAATTCCAACAACTCGCCTGCATGTATTAAATATGCAGTAGCTGCATAATTGTAGTAGGTGTGGAAACCAAGAAACAACTCGCGGTAGGTGAAGAAGGACCTACAAACCGGAAATAGCTCTAAACCTCTAGAAGCTCTAGATGTCTCTAGAAGCCCTCTGAAATTGCTATAAAACTATATGTTGTATTGTATTCTATAGGTATCCAGTTCCGGGCTGAAGGCTCGTTAATATAATACTGCTATTTTTTTCTGTTATTCCTGCTCCTCCTCCATTTCCGTCATGGTATCAGAGCATGGGGATGGGGCTTAACTCCCTCACGGGAGGCCTAGGGTCATGAAGAAGTTGTTTGGTTATCTACTGTAGGAATAGATTAACCTAGGAGGTAGGAGTAGATATGTAGGAGAATATAATGTTTTGTGAGAGTTTGTCAGTCTCTATGTGTGTTTTGTGCGGATGAGCAGCCAAGTGTTTTAATCATTGCCAAAGAAGCTGAGTTTTGATGAACCTGAAGGTGAAAGAGAGCCATAGTTTATGCATGAAGGAATGAATCTACCTAGCGAAGGTATGCAGTCAATGTCTGCTATCAATATAGCCTACAAGCATATGGGTGAAGTTGTGGTTGCAAGAGGGAAAGAGACCCCACTCTCTTAGTTGGTTGACCATGGATGAAGCCAAAAGCTCCAGCCTATTCGCCATCTATTATTGCTTTTGGTTGTGAGGTGAGGGCTCAGGTTGTGAAGAAGTCCTTCTGAATGGTAGAGCTCCCAAGTGCTCAGTATTATCTGTTCAATGGGTTGTAGCCCATTGCAGAAGAGGAATCCCTTGCGCTTTAGTGAAGAGCCACTGGTGGAAGAAGTTGAAATTGTAGAGTGAATTTGCAGTGTTTTGGTGACTTCCCTACTTGCAGCCGTCAAGCAGAGAGAAACGGTGACTGATATCATGACAGAAGGATGAATGTTCCCATAGTCTCATGGATTTGTTTCTATGCAGTCCACGTTTTTTTCATTAATGCTTTTTTTGTGAAATGATGATTTGTTTTCTTATATCTCTGCATATCAATGTAATCATGGGCATTATGGTTATGTAATTTGTTTGAGGTGCATGATCAGTTATACCCGACACCTCAATGCTTTTGGTCCAAAAGCCTTAGTCACAAGTTGGCCTTATTCATAGGCTTGTTTCTCCAAGATTGTTGTAAGCCCTCTTTTGGAGGCATAGTTGTAGTGCAACAGCACTGTGTGTGAATCTCTCATAGATAGAGATCAGTCCAGATCATAGGCTTGTTTCTCCAAGATTGTTGTAAGCCCTCTTTTGGAGGCATAGTTGTAGTGCAGCAGCACTGTGTGTGAATCTCTCATAGATAGAGATCAGTCCAGAGATATGAAATCTTGGACTAAGGGGGAGTAGTTAGTTGGACCAGTTCTAATAGGATCCAAAAGAAAGCCCCAGAAGATTGGAACATTAGAGTAGAAAGCAAAATATCAAAGTATTTTGAGATGTAATTGATTGTAAGAGAATTGTTGGAATTATGGGGAGTGTTGGAAGATAATTCCAACAACTCGCCTGCATGTATTAAAGACGCAGTAGCTGCATAATTGTGGTAGGTGTGGAAACCCATAAACAACTCGTTGTAGGTGAAGGACCTAAAAACCGGAAACAGCTCGAAACCTCTAGAAGCTCTAGATGTCTCTAGAAGCCCTCTGAAATTGCTATAAAACTGTATGTTGTATTGTATTCTGTAGGTATCCGGTTTTGGGCTGGAGGCTCGTTAATATAATACTGTTGTTTTTTTTTGTTATTCCTATTCCTGCTCCTCCTCCATTTCCGTCAATTCTTGATATAATTTGATATCAAACTATTTTAAAAATAAATTTGGTCAAGGTATGGCCACCATCACGCGTAGACATTCTTAAGATAGATGTAGTTGTCTAAGGCACATGTTGATTAGTGAAAAATCAATGGCCATCTTCTCATTGTGGCATATGTGTTAGCTACTTATTCTTATTCACAAAGACAAGGAACCATCTTAAAATTACTTCATTGTCAATCACTATTTTCACTAAACATAGCATTAAGTTACACTGCATGAAGTTCTGATGATTTTTCACCTGCTAGGATATTCCTTTATGCAGAAATGATTGAAATCTTTGGATTCATTCTTCAAATCTCAATTTCAATGTTTCATGTGAAATCAGAGACTACAGATTTATGGGAGCAAGGTAATGTTGAAGCAACACGCTACATAATAATAAGGGCATCTATATTTTTAAAAAAAATAAGATTACATTTGTTATTTTGAAATGCACCAAATGCGTTGCCCTTTTGCAATGTTTACAAATTCTAATCTAGTAGATACATTTTTAAGCTCCACTCGCATTAAAACAATTTAAAATAACATCTTAAGTGATCAAAACTTGTATGCAATTGACCAATCAGTTTGTTACACTAATGACTAGCTATTCACATATTTTTATGACAAGTTTCGGAGCAAATTCGTACCACAAAAATCCATCAAAATGAGGGACTTGAGTAGATGGCAGTTGCAAGGTAAAGCTTAAGAACCTTTGAGTAAATAAATGGAGGGCTAGTTAATGGCCAATAAATAATACTCTAGGATTAATACTCTATATTGTGTATGTACCACACCGATGGAAAAAAACTTCTTATAAGAGAGTTTTACTTCGGCTTAATACTCTATTATGTTTTTCTTTTTACTTCGGCTTTACTTTGCACTTTGTAAGAGAGTTCGCTACATCAATAGAACTAACATTTGAAATGCAAAAAGACTTTTTATATAAAACTTGATTTTATCTCTATAACGAAGTCCTGCAATGTCGGTAAGCATCACCCCTATGCGACCTTGTTACAATGGATGAAGAAAAATATTTTTGAATACAACTCTCTAGTGATAAATCGTTATATTAATAAACAAAATAAATTATATTTAAGTACAAAACATGTAAAAAAAAATAATAAACATTAATTAATGGGCATTGATAAGCATGAATGTAAAATAATATATGTTGAATCTTTATGTACTTACTCATGTCATCTTCTTCAAATTAAATGATTCTTACACGAAAGGCATTCATCTTATCATATTTTCCCTACTATTTTATTGTTGGAAATGATTTCCTGGTATATTTATCTTAATTTTTTATAGTCCAATATGGGGGAGATGTTGTAACGTTTGTGATATAACGTTTGTTACTAACAAAATAATTAAAAAAATTCATGTCGGCTCATAAAATAAAAAAATTATGGAAAGTATTTAAAAAAAATCCATGTTGGTTCATAAAATAAAATATTATAAAAAATAATTAAAAATAGATGTTTATTTATAAAACCAATATAGATCCAAATCCTAGGCTCTATCAAGCGCCGAGAGGGATCAAATCTCTGGAGGTGCAAACCTCTCCTTGAAGAGCTCCTTGAGTGCAATACAAACACTGTAAAATATCATATTTACTTTTTACTTTGTATTAAAAGTAAAAAGTAAAGTCTCTAGTTTAAGTTTCATATTTGCTTTTTACTTTGTATTAAAAGTAAAAAGTAAAGTCTCTAGTTTAAGTCTCATATTTGCTTTTTACTTTCTATTAAAAGTAAAAAGTAAAGTCTCTAGTTTAAGTCTCATATTTGCTTTTTACTTTGTATTATTCTTTTTTGTTTATGATCGACATAATATTTATCACCTAATCCTAAGATCTAAAGTCTCTAGTTTAAGTCTCATATTTACTTTTTACTTTGTATTTTTTTTTTATGGCCGACATAATATTTATTACTTTTTACTTTGTATTATTCTTTTTTGTTTACTTTGTATTATTTGTTACTAGACAAACACTCAACAAACACTCGACAATGTTACAATATCTCCCTCATACTGGGCTGTAGAGCGCCTCTCGACGCAATAAAAACTCAAAACTTAAACCCAGATCTATCAATCAAGAGAGTTCAAATTTCTTGAGTTTAAATTTAAAAAAAGAAATACACCTCAAGAAATTGAATCCCTCTCGATACTTGATAAATACAAGTTTAAGATGAATCTATGTTAGTTTTAACTTACAGTTCACACTCTAACTAAAACCTTTACATGATAACAAAAATGTCTTTTATAACATCACAATGACATAATACCTTAGCTCACACTCTAACTAAAACCTTTACATAATAACAAAAATGTATTTTATAACGTCACAATGATATAATACCTTATCCTCTACTTGATAATAAAAATGTCTCTTATAATATCACAATAACATACTACCTTAGCAAAATAATGGCATGATATTCATAAAAATGTCTCTTATAATATCACAATGACATAATACCTTAGCAAAATAATGACATGATATTTACTATAAATGATTAAAACAAAAGTAATGACATAATACCTTATCCTTTACCTAATAATAAAAATGTCTCTTATAATGTAATGACATGATATTTACACTATAAATTAATAAAACAAAAGTAGTAGCTGTCAATGGCTCTCAAAAGTGATAGCTGTCAATGGCTCTCAAGTTGACGTTTCTTAGTCGACTCGATTTTGTTTCATATTTACCCCATTGTAGAGTCTATCTAATCTATGCAAAATTATAGGGAAACTATTATCATTTTTGTTTTATTAGTTATTAGTGTTTTTGAGTATGGAATATTATAGACATTTTATTTAGAAAGATTGTACATTTATATTAATAAACTATTATATATAATGTAACTTGGATTATTGGGAGGAATGATTGTTACCCTTTTTGACTAGGTTCAATTCTTGTGACATAATATTCTTATTAAACCTCTATGTAACGAATAAATAAATTATGTAATTCTAATCATATCTCAATTCTCCAAAATAACAGATATCACCCTTAGAAAATAACTACCATATATATATTTTTTATTACCCAAAAGCATCTAACCAATTATTCTAAGTTTTTAAAGTAATACGATTTAACCATCTTATCACGAAACCGCTGTGATTATTTTATTTTGTGAGTTTTAAAAAGAAAACTTCGAAACCCACTAAAAAAATTGGAGTAAATGTCATTACAATCGATGCACATGGAGCTATGTACCTCGATGTTTTTCTTGTCCTTCGCAATCTTCCATGTATCACTTCTTCTTCCCTAACTGACACGTGCCACTTAACCTCCTCCTTATCTATGTATCTATATCCCTCAACTTAATCCATGTATTTTTTATTGGGCCTTGTACTATGATGGATTATGCCAATGCCACTATGGTATGTTATATTCAAATCTACCATTGATTTCATTGGAGTGGACTGTGATTCATTAATGAAGGTTAGAGACAACAACATCATCTTAATCATATCTACTGGTCCATTTTTTTTATATCTACTTGTACATCTTTCGTTTTCCCAAAGTAATGTATAAAAACTTATCACAATCAAATTTCCTCATATGACATTCAAAGAAAAGCAATGGTAAAAGTTAATTTACTCACCCATCTTTCTTTTTTCACAAATTAGTGTATATAGACTTACCAAGCCATAGGGGCTGAGGCTCTGGACCCACTAATTGGTCTAGATGGTCCCTATGCCAGAGACCAGGGTTCAACTCCTGCCCACCCTGCATGACTTGTCACTGTCATCTCTGAACGCGCTATACCTTCCCACTCGTCGGTGAACCAGTTCCAAATTAAGGCTGACCTTGGCCCGAAGTTTGTACCTGCCCCTCTCGGCTAACGATGCTCAGTCGGGGGATCTCGGCTAATTCCTCGGATATAAAAAAAAAAAAAAAAAAAAAAAACACTGACTTACCACAGCGATATTTCCTCATATGACATTAAATAATGAAAAATTATGTGTAAAAGTGTGACTGAAAATTATGTCACAGAAATATGAAGAATTTATTACAATAATGGACTCTTTTGAAATTAAATAGAAATATGAAGAACATATTATAGATAATATAATGGATATGGTTAATGATTTTTACAATCTTACAAATTTGTCATAGGATTGAATATGGATGTAAAGATTGATCTTTTATGTTAACCCTGCAGGACCTGTCGTTGTCACTCTGAACGCGCTATACCTTCCCACTCGCTGGTGAACCGGTTCCAAATTAAGGCTAACCCGGGCCCGAGGTTTGTGCCCGCCCCTCTCAGCTGACGATGCTCAGTCAGGGGATCTCGGCTAGTTCCTCGGATATCAAAAAAAAAGACTGACTTACCACAACCATATTTCCTCATATGACATTAAATAATGAAAAATTATGTGTAAAAGTGTGACTGAAAATTATGTCGCAGAAATATGAAAAAATTATTACAATAATGGACTCTTTTGAAATTAAATAGAATTATGAAGAACATATTATAGATAATATAATGGATATGGTTAATGATTTTTACAATCTTACAAATTTGTCATAGGATTGAATATGGATGTAAAGATTGATCTTTTATGTTAATGTGTTATGAATATGTATATTGTAGGGTTAGGTTATGGTCTACACAGTCGTTAAATAACTGTTGTAAATCATTTTTACAATGATGAATATATTTTGATATTATTTGAATTGGGTTTTTTAATGGATCTTTATATCCAATGTATTAGAAGGAGGCTTTGTTGACTGGTAGACAAGTCACAAATATATCAATGCACAATGTAATTTATTACTTTTAATGAATTACACATTTTCTTGCGAAAAAAAATTGTTATTGTGCCATATATGCATGTCGTATACAAAAAAATTGTTATTGTGCCATATATGCATGTCGTATACAATGTCTAAAAACACAATTTTGTGCATGATAGAAAAGTATTAATGCCACAATGGAAGTTCAAAATAATGTGAAGATAAAATGCTTAATGTGAACTAACCTATATCTTCAATGTTGGCACATGTTGAATAGACAATAATGAACAACTGTATGTCCCACTTCAATGCCCATGCCACAAAATTTCATTCAAAACCTAATGTTATCGTGGTTGATTGCACCATGGCCAAAAGACACATTAGAGTTTTAATTTATAATTTAGTTGGATATAGTTTTGCAATAATAATGTATCAAATATTTTGTTGGATATATGCCTTGTAAGTTTGATGTCCCACGGCGACCAAGTGGAACAACATCCAAAGTATAATACTTTTAAGAAAAGAAACAAAAAAAATCATCTAACTTTGCCCTAGATTTGAATATTTTTGCAAAAGAAATTGAACTTGACAATGTTTCTAATGTTATAGGTACTAAAGTGCATTTGCACCGTTATTCTAATTAGAGATTGTCCTCCACGGGATTTCTAAAACTTGTAGATAAAAGTATCATATTTCATCCATTAAACATTCTTGTAAGATGGAAGAAAATTTAAGCTAGATAAGGAGTTTAATTTTTGGATGAAAATGCTTGAAAAATACAACCAAAAAGTAAGTAAACTAGTAAAATAGCATAATGGAAAGAGTTAGAGAAAGTGCAAACTTTGTATCTAGTCTACTATTTGCTAGACCTAATCCATGAGAATAGATAACTACTAATTATCATCTTAACTAGCATTAGTAGGTCAAATATTATACACAAGTTTGGGTATAAATTAATTGAGGCTTACATTTTCTCATATCTTTAATTATTGGCAATGATTTATTCGGTGAGCTTCACTGGTTAACAATCTATGTCTATTATTATAAAAACAAGTACAAGGAATATATTTATACATGTAAGAAGAACAAAAAAAATGCTTCTTAAATTATTTAGGTGTTTGTGTTAATTATCCAAGAGGACGATAGTTGTCCAAAATTTAAACTTTAATAGCTATGTGACATCTCAAGTTCACGAAGTCACCCATAAATGTGAAGAGGTATATGATATGAACTCAACATTTAGTAATGTGATGAAAGACACCTCAATTGAAAATTATGACCAAGGTTATTAAAGCAAGAATCTAATACCTATTAACTTTAGAAAATATTTTCTTGTTGATCTTATCTCTATCTCTAAACATTAATTCTTATGTATTTAAAAATTGTCCCATTATTAGTTACCAGCATAGATCCATCTTAAACCCGTATCTATCAAGCACCGAGAGGGATCCAATTTCTTAAAATGTATTTCTTTTTTTAAATTTAAACTCAAGAAATTTAATCTCTCTTGATTGATAGATCCGGGTTTAGTTTTTTATTTTTTATTTTATAAATGAACATCTATTTTTTAATTACTTTTCATAATATTTTATTTTACGAGCCGACATGGATTTTTTTTAAATACTTTCCATAATTTTACTTTTTTTTTACATTTTAATTAATGGCCGACAATACATTTTACTTTTTTACTTTTCATTAAATACTTTCCATTACATTTTACTTTTTTTTACATTTTAATTAATGGCCAACAATACTAAAGATAAACGTTTATAGACTAGGATTTAATTCAAACGAAAATACATGTCCTTGTATTATATAGCCTAGGATTTAATTCAAACGAAAATACACGTCCTTTTATTAATCACCGACATAATATTAATTTTTTATTATTATTATGTTAAAGACAAACTTTATTTATTATGGCCGACTATAAGGACAAACATGGACAAAAGTTACAAAATCTCCCCCATACTAAGTTGTAGAGCACCTTGTTTCACTCAGTGCAACAAATCGCATGTCAATACAACAAGTCAAAGCATGTAATAGAAGAAATTACATATTTATGTTGATAAAGCATGAGCTCGCATAAGAACTTCTCAACATACATGTTTAAAAGAAAGTAGTTAAGGTCTTTGAAATATGTTACATTGTTATCTCTATTCATCCAAGAGAAAAGGGCTCAGTAAAATGTAAGTAAGGTGTTCTGATTATAAATACACTCATTGATATTAACTTGTGAGTTGGATAACATGTCATGTTTTCTATAGAATTAGTGCACCTATTAAATTTAAGAGTTTGGTATAAAGTATATGTATTATTTGTAACATACATATAATATTTGTGAGGCCTTCTATTTACTAATATTAATTATTTGTGTATTCACATGTTATATGGTTCTCTTTATACATAGGCATGCAATAATGTGCAATGATGGAAATATAGCTTGGTCTTGGATTGTCACAGTAACAAATAAGCTATGCATCCAAAGTGCAATTAATAAGACAATAAGGTATAAAGGCTTCAAAACTGAAACCTGATGTGAAGGAATTTATGCAACTACTAGATGAGCTCCAAACATAGTTTTAATGGCCAACAAGGCAAGGATCATATAGGTATAATGTAGAATGGGCGAGCAACATAGGAAGTGTTAGAAACAACAAGATTGCAGAGCAATAAAAATAAACGAGATGCAAATATAAATCACATAAAACACATTACAAGAGAGACACCAATATAACATGGTTCACCCAAGATGGGATACATCCACACAAAAATTGCCAGTCCTTATTATTATACCATCCAACAAATGAAGGGACACAACCTGCAACACATCTGCTGCAACTTCCTCTTCACTCTCTCACAGTCTCTCTTATACAATCATAGAAATCTTTGCAATGCTACAATACTTAGGCGTATTACAATGTCTTCTTTTTAAAGAGCCATTACCATGGGAAAACAGTATGGAACACCCAGTACCATGGGCCCATAAATCACCCATTATAAGTCATGACCATGAAATTACAACATTTTACAAGGCATTTTTTCTGAAATTTTCACTACGGGGGTGTTGCCCCTGAGCCCCCTCCACCGGGGGGGTGCTCCCAAACTAGTTTATGCCCCCCCTGGACCCCCCATGGCGATTATTTTGGGGGGGAATCCCCCCCAAACCCCCCCTCCATGGGTTGGGATCTAGACACAGCTGAAACATGATCTCTGAATAAGGAATATCAGGCTCCACAACCAATAATCTCCCACTTGGAGACTGATCAAAGCAACTCCACCACTGCTGCACTTGTTGGACTGTGCTTTGAACCTTGGATCTAGAAAATTTCTCGTCTTCACCTTAATGCTTGAAGGCTAACTAAAACCAAGCAGGAACTTAGTTTCTCTCTAGTTACCAGCTTTGCCAAAATGTCTACAGGATTCTGGCTACTGTGTATCTTTCCCAGCTTCAACAGTTCATCTTCCAGTACAGACCATATGAAATGGTACTTGAGATGTATATGTTTAGTCTTAGAATGGGAGGCTGATTTCTTTGCAAGATGAATGGCACTCTGGCTGTCACTATACAACCTGCTATTCTCCTCCTTCTTACCCAATTCCTCCATGAACCTATGTAACCAAATCATCTCTTTACTAGCCTTTGTTGCAACAACATACTATGCTTCCATTTTTTAAAGTGCAACAACATTTTGTAGTTTTGAAATCCAACTTATTGTTGTTCCACCTATAGTAAAGACATGCCCTATGGTGCTCCTCCTGCTATCTTTATCACCTGCCATATTTGCATCAACATATCCCTGTAGAATAGTGTTTGAACCTCCAAAACATAATGCACATGAGTGGTAGTACCTCTCAAATACCTTAGAATCCATTGTATTTCCTTCCAATATTCTTTACATAGATTGTTCATATACCTACTCACAACTTCCACTACGTGTATAATATCTAGTCTTGTGCACGCCATGGCATACATCAAGCTACCAATTGTTGATGAATAGGGAACCCTGAACATGTAATATATCTCTTCCTGTGTCTTGGGACACACCTCCTTACTTAGTTTGAAATGGATGACCAAAGGTGTACTAACTGGTTTTACATTCTGCATTCTAAACCTCTCCAACACCTTTTGTATGTACTCACCTTGAGACAATGTCAATTTGTGATTTTTCATGTCTCTTGTTATTCTCATACCAAGGATTCACTTTGCAGCACCCAAATACTTCATCGCAAATGAATTAGCTAACTTCCTTTTGAGCACATTTATATCCTACATGTTAGACCCTGCAACAAGCATGTCATCCACATACAATAATAAGATAATATATCTTCCATTATATAGCCTCTTGAAATAAACAAAGTGGTCTGAATGACATCTACTATAACCTTGTTATGTCATAAACCTGTCAAATTTCAAATACCGCTTCCTTGGAGCTTGCTTGAGGCCATACAAGCTCTTCTTCAACCTACATACAAAATTCTCCTTCCCTTTGACCTCATACCCCTGTGGCTACTACATATAAATCTCTTCCTCTAAATCCCCATGGAGAAAAGTTGTTTTTACATCTAACTGTTCAAGACGCAAATCTTATATTTCCACTAGAATTAAAATAGTTCTAATTGAAGTCATTTTAACAACAAGAGAAAATATTTCATCAAAATCTATACCTTTCTTCTGTGCAAACCCATTTACAACAAGTCTGGCCTTGTACCGCTTCTTTCCTCCATCTTCTTCCTTCAACCTGTAACCCATTTATCCTTCCACTCTCTTTTACTAGCAAGAAACTGAACCAAATCCCAAGTCTGGTTTCTTACCAATGATTGCATCTCCTTATTCATGTCTTGCTCCCACTTCTTTCTAGTTTCCACCTGCATTGTGTCTTCATAACATTATGATTCACCAAAATCAGTCATCAATAAATAATACAGTGAAGGACAGAATCGTTCAAGGGCTCTACTTAACCTAGTAGATATTCTAACACTTGTAGGAGTTTGAGGTACCTGCTGTTGTTCTTGATTTTCCAGCACCTTTGGAACTTCATTTTTTTTATTTCATCAAGCACTGTGTACTCTGTGATTTCCTTTTCATGTTTCTTTCCCTGCAATTAATATTTATACATGAGCTTTTCATTGAATACCACATCTCTACTCCTAATGATTTCTTTATTTTTTTAATCCCATAAGTGATAAACAAAATCATCAACCCTGTATCCAATAAAGGTGCATTTATTGGATTTAGCCTCAGGCTTTGTTCTATTTTCTTTATCAATATGGACAAATGCTTCACAACCAAAAGTTCTCATAAAAGAGTAGTTTACGTTTTTACCTGTTCATTCCTTCTCTGGAATACCACCATCCAAAGCACTTGAAGGCCCTTTATTTATTGAGTAAACAACAGTATCTACAGCATATGCCCAAAACTATAAGGGAAACCCTGCATGCAACTCATACACCTTGCATGCTCCATGATTGTTCTATTCATCCTTTCTGACACACCATTTTCTTGTGGTGTTCCTGGGATTGTCTTTTCTCTACGAATCCCATGATATGAACAGTAACTATCAAACTCCTTGCTGCAGTATTCACCCCCTTTATCATATATGAGACACTTCAATCTTTTTCCTCTCTCATTCTCAACCAAATCTTTCCATTTCTTAAAAGTAGAAAACATGTCAGATTTTTGTCTAATGCAATAAACCCAAGTTTTTTTAGTTGCATTATCAATAAAAGTAACATAATAACGAGATCCACCAAGAGATTGTACCTGATTCGGTCTCCATACATTTGTATGCTCTAACTTTTCACTCTTCTTCTGTTTCCCAACCCTGAGAAATATAACTCTCTTTTGTTTTCCATAAACACAGTTCTCACAGAATTCCAAACTTACCTGCTTCAAATCTGGTAGCAACTTCCTTGAGTGGATAATTTGCATCCCCTTCTCACTCATGTGACCAAGCCTATGATGCCACAATGTTGTATATGTTCATGTGGAAGCTAAAGAGATAGAACAATCAGTATTATGAGGACATAAATACAACGTACCTATCTTGTCTCCTTTTGTTATCACCATTGATCCTTTAGTGATATTCCACCACGTTTCTCCAAATGTAGATAAACAACCACCATCTCCCAAGTACCTTGTTTAAATCATATCTATTTTCATAGAAGGAATATGCCTTACATATTTCAGCAACCATTCACCATTTTTAACTTTATTCATACCTTACCCATTCCAACAATTTTACATGGTTCATCATCACCCAATAAAACATGTTCAAAATCGCATGGAACATAATCATGAAAGAATTTTCTATGGGGTGTAGCATGACATGAAGCCCCTAAATCTACTACCGGTAATCACTAGTATTATCTAATACAAGAATCAAAACATCTTGGAACACATCACCTGCTACATTTGCTTCCTGAGTAGTCTCATGTTGTCCATCTCTTTTCTTCTTTAGAGATCTACAATCTTTCTTCAGATATCCTTTCTTTCCACAGTTCCAACATGCTATATTTCCCAATATGGACTTGGATCTACCCTTTCTGGACTTGCTGCAATTATATGGGCTCTTTCCTCTCTCCCTTTGTCTTCCTCTGCTCTCCATGGTCAATGCATTACCTGATGTATGACTTGTGTTTTTCCTTCGCATTTCCTCGCTAAGAATAAAACCAACAACATCATCAAATTTCAAATTGTTTGAACCAGAAACAGAGTTATTTACAACCATGACCAAGCCGTTCCAGCTTTTTGGCAATGAACACAATATTAGATGATCCCTAACCTCATCATCAAAGTTCACTTTTACAGAACTTAGCTAATTTGTAATCGTATTAAATTCATTTAAATGATCAGCAATAGATCCACCTTCTGACATCTTCATATTAAATAAACGCTTCATTAGAAATACCTTGTTGGAGTGTATTGGAGAAAACTCACTATGGCTTGGGAATACCACAACAGACAGATGACTACCAGAAATCAACTCAATTCTCAAAACAATGCTATTATAAATGACAATGTTAAGATAATGGATAAATTTAACCAACCTCGATCCAAACGTTTGATGTAGATCCCCATTGGAGCTTTCAATCCATGCACTTGAAATCTGCAAATTAGTCTTGACAGCCAATATCCAACAAGTACATATAATATATAAATGGTATTAGCATTATCAATAACAATGGTCCATAATCTCATAAGCAAATGTAACCCAGTGTATAATAAATGACATTCACACGATGAATAGACAAGAATATGAGTATTTCTATTAATGAACAAGAAGAAGTACAAAGTGATACGGCCTCTTGCCAGCAACCAATCTGAACCAAGATCTAGATCAATCCACTTATGCCTCCACCACTTCAATCCTCCATGAATGGCAAACTCAAACTAGATGGGAGTTTGGAAGGTGAACATAAATGGTTCACAACTACAAGGATCAATGAGTGCAGACTCAAGATAGGAAAAAAATCCACTAGAGTTCTCTTACGATTCTCCTCTTCCTCCCGTCCATAAGCCATATGTGCTCAATATATAGTCCTCTCAAAGGTAGATGAAAGGACACATCGAGGCGTTACTCGGGTAGATGGAGAGCCAAAGGTCACCCAATGACCGCTTTTTGGGAGTAAAAAGTAATTAATAGTGGTTTTTACCATTTTACTTGATACCCGCAGGCTATAGTGATGCAACTCGCAGGTACGCATGCTATAGTGATGCAACAGGCGGGTAGGAATAAAAATAGGGCAAACTGGTATCTCTGAAGGATATAAGTGGATCTGACTCACTGAAATGGATCCTACAGGCCAAACAATGCTAATGCTCACAGGGTGGAAGATTACGGTGTAACAGATGCCCCCTAATGTGTGAGGTCAGAGACTGAAATGTGCTATGATGGCCGAAATACATTATAAAACTCAGAAGTGGAGTGATGGAGACACAAGTGGAAAGAACAGCTCACTCATCATAATACAATAGTATATATGAATACATGTCGGTATAGTACAACAATCTGATACAATGGCCATGAATAGGCAGTATATAATAGATACATGTCATAAGTGATCACAGCCATGATCCCTCTATAGTAAGATACGGTCTCCTGCTGAAAAGGAAACGATTGGTGCAAAAATGGAGGTACAAACTGCTGAAATATGAGAGGTGATATCTCAGATGTAAAGTCAAAGTCATATGTAGCATACTGAATGCCACAATCGCCTGGGGTCTTCTACACAAGTCTTCGATGGTGCAAGTCCCATCAAGTGAATAAAGGGGTTGGGGTCGAACCTGATGAGACATCGTCTAATTACCGGTCAATGATGTATACCATTAACAGACGCGAGATGACCCACCAATAATGAAAATGGGCATGAAGGCACAGAGCACAATCATCAGAGTGTGAGTAAATGGGTTGAATTCGAACACTAAGATGAATCCATTGATTAGAGGAGATTGATGTATTCCCAAAACTGTCGATGGTGAGAGAACCTGCCACTAATGACTGCAAGCCTCAAGGTACTCAACTGAACTCTAAGCCTCAAGTCCTGGAATAAATGAGTTGAAGTTGACGGAACGAGACTCGCTGGAAGGAGGGCATTAAGGCATCCCCCATCAACCAGCACGAGGTACCAGCAATGCTGAAAGATTTGGAAGATCTCAGGTGAAACGGACTGACTCAATAAGGATGGCCGACATGCAATAGTCAAGAGATCTGAGGAGTGGCCGACACTGGTTTCAGGACTTCCTTTGAACAAGAGCATGAGCAGATGGATAGACTCAGGAAGCATAGAGTTGACATAAACTGTGCAATGCAGGAGGCATTACAGAGGGATCCATAGTGACTGGAAGCTTAACCAATCGGTGGAGAAAACTGAGAAACAAGTACAGCTCTTAAGGCCCAACTATAGTCCCGAATCATAATGTATGGAGTGGAATGAATGCTCTGTTCAAAGGCGACACAACAGCTAACAACAAGAAATAGTGACCATAATCCCGTCTGACTTTTTGGAATATTTGATTTTTTTGGTCTTTTTCATATTTGGGAAAAGCTTGAAAAATAATAAAATTGCTTATAGTACAACAAGTGAGGGAACGAGTGTCAAATAGCTAGCAAACTAGTCCCAAGCAGTGGAACATACCTATGATCAATGCAAGGAAGTGCATGTAGGATGTACACTCGGGGGTGTGTTCCCTCAGGGTCAAAAGGTCATCAAATTGTGAAGGGCAAATATAAGCTCTACAGGGCTCGACAGGGAAAAATGCTCAGGCACCAGGCTGACAATTGAGTAAGCGGGAGCCAGCACAAGGCTCAAGCAACAAGCAGGATGATGCAATGCAATCACAACATGATATAACTGAGGGGAGTCCTTAAGGGAGATGGCCAACATAAGACAAAGTAGAGTATGAGTCTTTATCGCAACGTCATGACGTGACTAGAAAGGACTCCCAATCCTAAGGACAAACAACGGCATGGGCACCAGAATACATAAAGGGGCTCTAACTAGGGTACCCATGTTCGGGAAAGCCCTACCACCACATAATAACACTTCTATAGCAGTGTGAAGGTTCCGTGCCAGTTACGAAGCGGGGTCGCACCTAGGGTTTATGAAAATGGTCAATAGGTCAAATGCATAATGCATGCGAAAATGGCATCTAACCTATATGCCAGGTGTGAAATGTACCTGCCATAGGTGTGAAATGGTTCAGAACAACTCTCTCCGAGGAAATATGTTGAAAAAACACTACTCCATGACATAATATTAGTTCATGACGGCTCAAAATGGAAAAAACTATAAAGTGGGTCCAGAAAATTGTAAATAGTAATAAAATTTTCCAAATTACAATTCATTTGCACTATTCACCAATTTGGAGTTATTTCAGTAGTTTTCACCTGAAACTTCAAATGCCGATCGTGGGAGCTACAAGCGACCGTTTAGCGAACCGTCCAGAGCAGGTTGGTGGTTACTCCCATACCTTTCATTTTAATGTTTTTATTTCAGTTTTGGTCAGTGGAATTTTTTGTTTGGACAAGCCCTAGATGGCTTCGGCGCTACCCGCGGGCTATAACTATGCGGGTCGCAGGTAAGGCACGAAACACGCAGTCAAAAAATAGACTATCCGCGGGTACCCACCCCTATCTACAAATTTTCCCGCAGGTACGGCCATGAAGAAGTTTTTAATCATGAAACTGACCAAAATTTACTTGCTTTGCACTCCAGGATGGTTCTAGAGTGGAGGGAATGAGAGCATGACCAGGTTGATGAGGCCGTGCGCAACGATTTGCAAGCATGTGGCTTATATAAATACTAGAGTATAGGGGGTTTAAGGGCCCAAAACCTATTACTCCGTCATATGATCAACTACTGGGATGTGGATGCTCAACACTTCATCCTCAACGAAAAAACACTGACACTGGAAGTAGAGGATATCTATTTCATTACCGGTTTGTCCCGTAGAGGGGAGGTGGCTAGTCTTCGGTCACGGACCATGGGTGGTGGGATCACTGTGCAAGATTACATAGCGCGGTATTGTCCCGCCAACACACGAGCAGTGGGAAGCCAAGTACCTGTCAACGCCATAACAAATCTGAGTACAAAGATCATTGTGGCTACTCTAGTGCGGATCACGGGATCCAAAGCACTGCATTAGGCATCCAGACCGGTGATGTTCTATGCATCACAATGCTTGCAACCTACTATATTCGACTGGTGTACTACTCTGTTGGTATCTATGAAGACACAACTGACGGAATGCAAAGAGGGTAAGGCTAAAAACTTTGGGTATGGTAGCATCCTCTGCAGCTTCTTCTTTGAGAGGGTTCTGGGGCTTAGCCCGAGGGTGGATGTCCCTCCTCACAGTCTCCGTGATCCAACCCTGACCCGGTGGACTGAGATCTTGACACAACAGGGTGGTGGCCGTCTGGTATCACCATATACTGAGGAGTTCTTCCGCTAGTGGAACCAGCACGTGATCGCTATAAAGGACTATCCCTATGCAGGGATAGACTTCAGATAGGACCATGACATGCCGCTCCCACCAGGCGCAGCTTTCGGAGACATCAGTGAGTACTCTTTTGGTTTTGTGTTTATTAAATTTTATGGATTTTTTTATTATAGTTGAAATGCAAAAAATCTTTTTGGTGGTAATGTCATGTGCTAATGGGTGATTGTTTGCTCGCAGACAAAGGTCCAGTGAGACCTGAGGGCTTCCCGAGACATGGTCGTCGGGGTAGAGATGAGGTGGCAACAGATGCTGCAGCAGGGAGCACACTTCAGACATTGTGGCACAACATATCACGGATGGTTGCCCGAGTACCACAGATAGAGGTAGCCCGACTACCTAAGGCCATGCAGCGCCAAGTAGTGGGTGTTCCTGGTGAGTGGGTGCAGCTACTGCAATGGGTGGCCAATGCAGTACAGTACTTCCATGAGACACACCCCGTCGAGGCGGCAGCTAGACCTCCTCGGAGGGAATAGATATCCCGGGGTCTCATTATTTTTGTATCGATATGCATATTTTTTAGGGCTACGAGCTCCAGTTTTGTATGACACTACCATTTTTGGACATATTTATATATATATACAACGTTGGTTCTCGGTTCTACTACATGTGTGTATGTACAAATGTATGAATGTCTTTGTATTTATGTGCTTCATGATGAATGTGACAAATTCCAATTTAATACATAGTTAGCGTATGCATCAGATATATAATTATGACTTCTTGGAATATGAATATATGTAATTGAAACAAAATGTCTCTCCAAGAGTCGTACCTTAAGGAATATCTGTAGTAATGTAGGGTCTCATACACGGTACTACCCATTCAGCTGAGACACAACTAGTTGTGAATCCAGGCGGACTTCTAAGGACTGGATGTCATGTGAAATGGCATCCCGAAACAGCTCAACAACGACACTATACTCAACCACATTATTAGATGTAGGACCGAGACAAGCACCTCCTGAAGACACAACTAGGTGGTCAGGTGAGAAGATAACCTAGGCAGCAGAAACAAACTGCTGCGTATGTCGTCTAGCACCATCCGCGAAACCTAAGAACGTAGGGAATCCCGTTGACATCTGTCAATCAAACAGAGGCTAATCAGCAGACCCGACAACCAAAAGGTAATCTAAACTATGTACAGAAAAACTATACAATAGTGTACAAAAGTATTAGCTTGAACCAGAGGTTCAAGTGTAATATCGCTTGAGGTAGAGCCCATTTCTAGGATCCTTCAAGGCAACTCCCTCATAGTCTTCTAACTCATAAGCTCCTTTTTCTGGGACACACTTCACAATGTAAGGACCGTGCCACATGGGATTGAACTTGCCTTCCCCTAGGGGTTCTTTAGATTGGTCATACAAGAATGCCAAGTCACCTTCAGCACCAAGTCACCTTCAGCATATTGCAAGGGACGGACAAACCTATCATATTGAACCTTGACACGATGCTTGTTAGCATCAATGGCCACAACGGCATCTCGACGGTGCTCGTCAAGTTGATCGAGGTGTACTAAATGTTGCTCAATCTCCGTCGTATCAGGGAGGAGCTCTATGGCTAGCTTGAGCGAAGGGATTTCACATTCAATCGGTAAAAGTGACTCCACACCATGAACTAATTGGAATGGTGAGAACCCGGTGGCAGTCTTAACTGCGGTTCGATATGCCCACAAAGTAGGATATAACATGATATGCCAATTGGTCTTGCTTTGTTAGATGGTACATTGGAGAATGGTCTTCAAATACTTATTTACTGCTTCAACCTAACCATTCACTTGAGGATAGTAGGAAGACGAGTGTTCCTGACGAAACCCAAGCTTGAGAGACAAATCCTCCATCATCTTGTTTTGAAAGTGACTGCCATGGTCAGTGACAATCTCTTTCGGGATACCGAATCGAGTGATAATCTGGTTGAACACGAAATGGGTTGCAGTAGCACCATCGGATTTTACAGTAGGCATGGCCTCATCCCACTTGGAAAAATAATCCACGGCCACGATAATATGGTGATGCCCCCCAGCCGAAGTTGGTTTGCAATCCATGAAATCTACCCCCCACTTAGTGAAGGGACCGACAGTGACGACCGGATGGAGGGGTGCTGGATGCAAGTGTACGTTCTGAGAAAACACTTGGCAAGGGTGACATCTCTTCACAGCGTTAATACAATCTTTAAAGATGGTAGGCCAAAAATAACTATCTCGCATGATACACTGGGCTGTAGCAAGCCCGGATAAGTGACCGCCACACGCCCCTGCATGGAAATCACTAAGTACCCGTTCCGCTTCTTCGTGAGTCAAGCAACAACGGAGAATGGAATCCTTTCCTCGGCGATACAAAGTGTCACCGACGATAGTATAATCTTTAGCGTGATGTTTCACACGTCGTCGCTCATCTCATGAATAATAGGGAGGAAACTTCAAAGTTTGGAGATATACAATGACATCCCCATAGCAAGGGTCCTCGGTCGAGATAAGAAATAAGTGTTCATCCACAAAGGAATCTTCATGAATGACATCCTCATCAAGCCGTGGAAGGTCCAACATAAGCTCAGCGAACACCAATGATTTCATCGATTTTGCTGAAGCAAAATCGAGGTCAAATTCTTGAAGGATCACAATCCATTTATTATACTTACCCCCGATAAGGCGTCATGATAGCATGAACTGAAATGGATTGATATGAGCTACAACTGTGGTTGTTCGAAGCAAAATGTAATGTTGTAACCGCTGGACTGCGTGGACAGTCGCAAGTGCTAGCTTTTCTATGTGGGTGTACCTTAGCTCAGCGTCTACTAAATTTCGACTAAGATAATAGATAACATGCTCAACGAGCGCATCATCTACCTGAACCAAGACCATACCAATAGTCTCTTGAGACGCGGCCACATAAAGAATGAAATCTCGTGTAAAGTCCGGTGGACTAAGCACTGGGGCCAATACCAAAGCTTTCTTAAGGGCGTCGAAAGACTGCTGGGCTCGCTCATCCCAGATAAAAGGTGTGTCTTTCTTCAATAGGCATACAAAAAATTTAGTAATACTAGCATAGTTAGCTATAAACCAACGCAGAAAAGTAGCTCTCCCTTGGAGGATCTGAAGTTGTAACAGATTACGCGGAGGAGGCAATTGAAGTATTGCCTCAACTTTGAGAGGATCGAATCTAATACCCTCCCTCGAAACTATGAATCCTAGAAGGCGACCAGTCCTACCAGCGAAGATGCATTTGTTTGGATTCAATCGAATTTTGAAGTGGATACATCGTTCAAGAATCATACGGAGGTGCTTGGGGTGATCCACTCTCTTGCGAGAATGGCCAGCAAGATCATCCAAGAAAACTTCCATAATCTTCTTAAGATCATGAAAGGCATAGGTCATGGCTCGCTAAAAAGTAGCTCCGACGTTTTTGAGGCCGAAGGGCATTTTTCGATATGCAAATGCTCCCCATGGACAAATAAATGTCGTCTTATGTTGGTCTGCGGGTTTGATTTGAATCTGATTATAACCCGAGAATCCGTCCATGAATGAAAAAATCTCACTCCCTGCATAAGCATCCAATATTTGATCAATGAATGGCATGGGGAAGTTGTCTTTTGGACATGCACGGTTCAAATCTCTGAAATCAGTGCATACACGGATCGTTCCCTGCTTCTTATCCACAGGAATGGGATTTGACACCCATTCGGTAAGGGGAACGGGGTAGATGAAACCAACTTTGAGCAGTTTCTCCACCTATGCCTTAATAGCAGCTGCCTTCCTAGGGTTCATAGCACGTAAGCATTGTCGAACCGTTTTAGCATCAGGATACGTTCTAATCTCGTGTTCAACAATGCGGGGGTCTATTCCTGGCATCTCCTCATATGACCAAGCGAAAGCTTCCCGCAGTTCGGTAAACAAGTCAGTGTAAATAGCAATCTCCTCAGGAGTGCAATCGGCACCGACGTAAATGTTCTCAATCTTTCCAGGAGTGTGGGAGATGTTGATCGAAGTGGTTGGGGAAATATTGGCCATATTCCCCTTCGCAAAAACATCATGCGACTCCAAAAGAGCCACAGGGTGACCAACCATCTCAGCTAGAGTCATCCTAAACTCCTCCTGCTCAACGAGCTCGAGGTTGGAAAGGAAATAAGAGTGATGGTGCATATCTTCCCAAGGCCTCTCACTACAACACATGGCCTCGAGGATAGCTTCATCAGATGGTAAAGTATCATCAAGGCTATCGTGAGAGCAAGATGAGTTGGTTTCCCAAACTGGCAGCGTAACGGGATCTTCTTCAACTGTCTGGGAAGAAGAGAGATCCGAATCTACAGTGGTTTGTTGGATATGATTGTAAGCGAGCTCCGCTACAGATAAAGGCATAAGCATCCCAACGTGCACAATGTCTCCAGACGTGGAACTCGTGGATGGTAAAGTCCACGGATCATTTAAATAGGAGGTCCGAAATAACATATTATTGGAAGGAGGAGGCACATTGTTGGTAATGGTTCCAATAAAATTCACAGGTACAGAAAGATTATACGTTCCCATCAATGAGGGGTACATTCCAACACCTATGCTCCCAGTTGCCGGCTGAGAATCAGAAACTTGCGGGACTACAGATCCCATGGATGCTGTGGAAAGAGTACCAACAAAATCCAGCTAATTGATCATCACAATCTTGATTTCATGGGGAAAGCAAATAACTCTAAATACAGTAGACGCGACAGCCTTGATAGCGTACATCTAGTTCCGACCCAGTAAAATGTTGTAGTCGATGGGCGCATCAACCATTTCGACTTCAATAGGCACAGACTTACCTCCCAAGGAGACAACAAGGGAAGGGATAATTCCATGCAGCGTAAAAGATCTACCGTCGAATGCAGTGAGTGTAGTTCTAGACGCGAGTAGAGGAGGAGAGCCAATAGCTTTCCAACAAGCTAACGACATTACTGACGCAGAGTCACCTTCATCAACCATAGTACGTTTGATGAAGCTCTTAAGGCAAACCACCTGGATTTGAAAATCCACGTGGTAAGGTAAGTGAGGCTGGACATTAGTAGTATCAAACTTGATAACACTAGGATTTCCCCCATCCTGAACTCCTAATGCACTCAAAAGGGCATGCTTCTAAGAAGGACAGGCTTGCAAAACCTCAAGAGCCGATATGGCACACGGAGTTTGGCCCAAATCTTCTATGATGGAGTAGTTCTGGGCGACTCGAGCATTAGGATTATGCGTGGAGCGCTTGAGAACACCTTTCGGTATCCGCGGCATAATGGAAGGCTTCTCGATATGCAAGGAATTGTTAGGAGGAGGGGGAGGCTCATTCCCCAAATGAGGTTGTGGTGCACCATAATTGCACTGACGAGTAGCAACACAAACCTCCAATTGAACCATATTCACACATCCACGACCACTAGTATTGGAAGAAGTTGTTGTCGTTACATTAGTACCATAACCAGTGGTGGGAGCATGCGAAGCCATGTTTTGATGATGAGGAAGGGGATCCTTCAACACAGCTGGGCTCTATGCCAAATGCTTCGTTGCTTCTTCAATTCGAGGACATAAGTGAGTAAGATGATCCTCCCCACAAATCTTGCAAGGGAATTTCACCTTACGGCTAGGTTTACGATCCTTGCTAGCATTACTGCCTTCCCGAGTAGGGTTGGCATTCTCTTTACGAGGAGTATTACGATTACTATTGTTATTACTTCCATTGTTTCCACCCCTACGATTGGTTCTCCCCTTTTTCTTACCACCAGGTTGCTGGTTACCTGACGGTTTCATTGATTGCACATTGTGTACATCAGACGACGGAGTGGAAGTGGACAAGGTGTGAACCTGTCCGGAAGCAAACTGGTTTAGCAACAAATTTTGCATTTGATTAGCTACCAAGTCTACAGGGAAAGTGCATGTGGACCCCACGATGCCATCGGCATGTGATCCAGGAACTGACGTAGGCTCATGTCTTGTTCTCGGTGCATTAGGAATAATGTCATACAAAATGCCAGACTGAGAATAAAGTAGATCTAACTGCTGGAATTTCAAGATAGCTTGTTCCTCAGTCACAATGCCAGACATCGAAACATCCTTAGCAATGTATGGAAGTAAAGACTTGAGGAACCATTCCAACAGGAACTCTGGAGGAATGTTGGCTTTCACTAATCTCTTCCACCGACGCCACTCTTAAACGTGGTCAGAAATATGTGTGGCCTTATTCTGACAAAAGGTGGACAACAACTCAGTACCAGTATCATAACGAACCGGTAACTGGAAATGGTCTAAGAAAACCAAAGAAATCTCGTTGAATCCCCTATAGGTGTTTTCGGGCAACTCCACATACCACTTCGTGGCTGCCTCCGTGAGGGTGCATTGAAATAGGCGTAATCAAATGGAATCATGATTCAAAGAGTTGGAGGAGCACCAAAGGTGAAACATCATGACATGATCTCCCGAGTCCTCACCATATTTCCCCTCAAACTTTGGAATGTCCGAAGGGAGCTTGGTAGGGACTGGGGGCCAAGTAGGGTCGTGACACACCGGATCATTCGTGAGCTTTGAAATATCCAGGAGATTCAAGCGTGCAAGAAACGGGAGCTGAGGCTAGAAATCTTGATTATAAGCTCCCATAAAAGGTTGGTTAAACGGAACTGTCTTATAAGATGGACCAAAAGCTTGACCATGAGGATTAAACTGTTGATAATGAGGACCTGACAGACCATAAGCTTGCCCATGGCCATAAGATTGATAAACTCCCCCTACCGGACCCATTTGAGAGTAAGCAGGTATATGCACGTTTTGAGCACCATATTGGGGTGGTGGGTGATACTGGTGGTCAGCACCGACTGTGTTGTAGTAAGGGTTGCCACCATGAGTATGGGGCATGTATGTACTATTCATAGCGGGAGTCGTGTTGTAATGACCGTAATGGTATGGTATGTTCCCACCCCCAATATTTGGATTAGCTGGAGCAGTCATGTGGTGACCAGAAGCATGAGAAGCATTCCCAACTCCAATATGGGTGTGACCAGTAGCAGGGTTGGTGGTGTGATGTCCGTGTGGATAGGAAATATTCCCACCCCCTATATTAGCATTACTAGTGGCGGCAGTGGATGCAAAAGTATGCAGTATGTGTCCACCACCGTGGTTGGGAGGAACGGTATCATGTGCAAAAGTAGTCCTGGGTTGACGAGTAGCAACACATGTATTAGGTTCTGGATGGCGAGTCGTATTCCGAACAACATTCCGGTTAGGTTGGGTATTCCTAGGAGGTGGTCGTGTTTCAACATTAACATTGCTAGGAATCTGACCAGCCCCATACTATGTGAGTGGGTGGATAACATAGTTCCCCCAGCGAGGGTAGTGCCCCCAGTGGGTATAGAATGGCTAACACTTTGACTAGTGCCAGCTTGAGTACCAACCGTAGTGGAAGGTTCGACAGTACTATGACTAGGCATACCAAAAGAGAGTGCGGTGGGGTTGATCATAGGGCCAGTATCATCATGAGTCTCAGACATCCCATATCTATAATTGCATGGAAACGAAGGAACAAAAGGCTCGTCCGGTTCTTCATCCTTGGGTAAATCGTGCATTCCATAAAGATAATTATCCAGATTCAAAGGATCAAACAGATCCCGATCAAGTGGATTAGGCCAAACAGAACCAGGTTGAGTCTCAGGTGGATCACCTCCCTAATCCTCACGAGGAGTATGGGGATCGAAAGTATGTTCAACTCTACCCGAAGGAGTCGAAGGATATTTCCCAATATTGAGATGTGTAGCCATGTAGTCTTCAACGTAAGTCACGTAAGAATCCGAAGACTCAGAGGGAGCCCTCCGGCGTCCTCTAGCAATACGATGTGTAACCTCGGTTGGTTTTAAACCAGCCAACATACGGGACTGGCGGAGAGTAGGGCTCCAAGCCACAATATCTTCGGAGGAAGTCACAACGTCCCCTAAAGGCCAACTATCAATAAAAAACAGTAAATCAAAAGCACACACCTAGAGAAACTACAGCCAAGAGCATACAAGCAGAGAGGCTAAATGAGCTCCCGACACTAGAGCCGGTATGTCTCGCATAGGAGAGGCTTGAGACTCCCAAACTATAGCCGGAGGTAACATAATCAGTTATAGAGACACCCAGGCTTCACTACGTCGACAGCGTCAAGTCCACTACACGAACACAACTGTGTTGTCCAATCCCTATCTGACTCAGGACACAAACAGCATAACCACTGCAAGTACCCTGTGCGGTACCTAGGTAAGGCAACTATGTTCACTGCAATATAACCAATGCTCAGGGGGACAGTCACAGGTGGGACCCATCGTATGGGCAGGGTAGCTAAGCCCGAAGCACAAGAGGACGAACCTCCGGTACCCCCAGATATGAACAAATCCTGGATATATCTCCCACATTCAGCTGGTATCAGAGGGATATCTCCTCAACCAACCTCCTGTGACCTCGTGCTTAACTCTGGATTGAGTAGAGATTCCTGAGAACACTGATCTATACCATGGATTCCTCCACTCCCTGGTCAGACACCTAATGTTTCATCTAGTAGTCTTGGATTTTTAACTCACAATGATCTATTCCAAGACTCTAAACCTATGCTAGTTGGTGTACCCTATAAATAAAATCAGTCTAATCAATTTTAATGATTAAGCATTAATTTTAGTGGCTGTGGTTACTCAAGGGATATGATCATGAAACTAGTGATGTGTAGACTCAATAGTATGCAAAATCGTCCAAACCTAAACTCATCTATCCAATAAAACAATGTCACTAGTATGCAAAATCAACCAACAATTCCGAAATAAAGATGCAATCTTTTATCTGTTGATGTATATGTAACTTCGGAATTTATTTCATCTGTATATTATATATATATTTATTGTACCCTTATAAGAGATGTGTTATTCCTCTATAAGGAAGTGTCGTCATGTGGATTGACAAGTGTCGCAAGTGTGTGTACTTGCCGATGGGTTATTAGACCACCTTATGGGGTCGGCCCTGATTAATATATAATATAATGTGGGTGTATCTAAGTAGACAAGTCAGCCCCAGTAGGTCACTGGGAAAAAAGGTGAGTATAAATAGAGATAGGAGATCTCTATTTTATCACTCGGAAAAGTAACTATCTCTCTCTCTGAAAAGTGGCGCACTAGTGAGGAGGAGGAGGATCATCTGCTAGGAGACTATCTCAGTGTTATTTGGTTGTATTTTGGTTGAGCCATTGCTCTCTCTATCTCTGAGGAAGTTGTGGGGTTTTTCACCTTAGGGTTTTCCCCACGAAAACTCTGTGTCTCTTGTCTCTATGCTTTTGATTCTTGTGATGCTTGTGATGCTTGTCATATTATGATTGTCATGCATTGATATACTGTAGATGTTATTCTCTCATCAAAGATCCTATAGTATTGTGATTTAATACTAAAAATTTAACATGGTATCAGAGCTTAACTGAGAAGAAGACATTTTGCAGTGACGGAAGCTTGCATTCCTTGTTTATTGGGTTTCTCTCCACAGATTTTTGAAATTCAGTATAGTAGATTGGATCTACTCATCAAGGCGCATCTATCTGTCCAATCAGAATTCAGTTCCGAGCATTTTCAGATTTGGCCCTAAAAATTAGGGTTTCCACAAAAATAGGAATTTTTGGAAACTGAAGGCACAGCTGGAAGCTCCTTGCAAAAATTGAAGGTTTGAGCTTTGGATCGAGATTTTTGGCTGGGTAGATCTCCGGGAAACTCAAACCCTAATTCAGGGCCCTCCCCAGTGAACCCAGGAGGACAAAAAGGCAATTTTGAAGGGAAAAACTTTGCTGATCTCAAATTCTGAATGTACTAGGCTGATTAGCTCTCCAAGGCGCATCTTTCTATCCTTTCGGAATTTTGAAATTCACATTTTGAATTTTTAGGGTTTCTCTGACAAACCCTAATCCGGGACCAGATCCAGTTTTCAGCACTTCAAGTGGTAAGTCCTAAACCTTTTCTATTTCCATTTGAAGTACTCTTAAAGATGTCTCTTCACACCAAGCTTGAGGATAAGCTTGAAGGGGCTGATAACTTCCGAGCCTGGAAGTATAGGATTGGACTAATCCTGGAAGAAAATGAGTTGGACTCATATGTGAAAGAAGACATCCATATCCCGGAGGATGAAGAGGCCAAGGCATTGCACAAGAAGAGCTTGGTCAAGGCAAAGAGAATCATTGCTGATTCTATCAAAGACCATCTCATACCCCATGTGTCTTCTCTCAAGACACCCAAGGAGATGTTTGAATCCTTGACCAAGCTATTTGAAGGAAAGAACATAAATCGGAAGATGACCCTGCAGAACCAATTGAAAGCAGTAAAGTTTCAGAATGGAGAAACCATTCAATCTTATTTTTCAAGGGTCTCCCAGATCAAGGAACAACTAGAAGCAGTGGATGAAATGGTGGAGAATGGTGAAGTGGTGATGACCACTCTAAATGGCCTACCCAGGTCATGGGATTCTTTTATTCAAGGAATTTGTGCAAGGAAGAAGTTGATCTCCTTCAACAGACTGAGGGAAGAATGCTCTCAAGAAGAAGCTAGGCTTATAGCTCATGAGGAAAAGATGGGAGGAGAAGATTAAGCCCTTGCAGCTCACACCAAAAGAAGCAAAACCAAGAAGGATCACTCTCACCACAAAAGATCTCATAAAAGGAGCAAGAAGGACCTAAGATGCTTTACATGCAATGAGAAGGGTCACTATGCTTCAGATTGTCCCAAGAACAAAAGGGATAATAACAACAACTTCAGTAAGAAGAAGAAGGGCAGCAAAAGAAGATTTCATGCTCATGCTGCCGAAGATGATGAACCCCCAAAGAAGAAGGCTAGGACAGAAAGTGATAGTGATGATGTCTCATCAAGTGAAGAAGAGTATGTTCTGATCTCTGCTCTCACAGGTACAATCTCCCATGGTTGTAATGATTGGTTAATTGATAGTGGGGCATCCAAACACATGACTGGATTCAAAGAATCTTTTGTGAACCTATCTAAACATGAATCACCCCATAAGGTGAAACTTGGGGATGATTATCAATACCCAATCAAAGGAAGTGGTGAAGCCTCCTACAACCTAGATTCTGGAAAATCATTGAAGATGAAAGAAGTACTTTATGTACCTGGGCTCAAGAAGAACTTACTCTCCATCTCTGCATTGGATGCAAAAGGTATGAGGGTTGCATTTGTGGATGGCCAAGTCCTAATGTGGCCAAAGGGAAAGACCATAGATGATGCAGTAGTGATTGGAGAGCAAGAGGGAGGCTTGTATAAATTGAAGGGACAACCTGAACATGCCATGGTACATGAATCCATGGAGCCAAGTGAACTTTGGCATAGAAGACTTTCTCATATGCACTATAGGGCACTTCCAATTGCAAGCAAGGCAGTAGAGGGTCTTCCTGAAATCAAGCCCAAACATGAAGGTGTTTGCAAAGGATGTGCAAAAGGTAAGAACATTAAGAAGGCCTTCCCAAGCAGTGAAAGCAAGGCAAAAGACATCCTGGAAATCATCCACTCAGATGTATGTGGCCCTATGTCATCCAGCTCCCTGAGTGGGTATGTTTACTATGTATCATTCATTGATGACTTCTCCAGGAAGACTTGGGTATACTTCTTGAAGGGAAAAGATGAGGTGCTTGATAAATTCAAGGAATTCAAAACCTTGATGGAGAATCAAACTGACAAGAAAATCAAGACATTCAGATCTGACAATGGTGGAGAATTCACCTCAAATGACTTCAAGAAGCTTTGCAGTGATTCAGGGATTAAGAGGGAGTTGACTGCTCCTTATAATCCTCAACAGAATGGAGTTGCAGAAAGGAAGAACAGAACTATCATGGAAGCAGCAAGGGCAATGTTGCATGACCAGGATCTGCCTATGCATCTATGGGCAGAAGCAGCTAGAACAGTTGTATATGTGCAGAACAGAACACCCCACAAGATATTGGACAACAAGACACCAGAAGAGGTCTTTTCTGGTAAGAAACCTGAAGTCAGCCATCTCAGAATATTTGGTTGTCCAGTATATACTCATGTCCCAAAAGAGAAGAGGACTAAACTAGATCCTTCAGGAAAGAAGGGCATCTTTGTGGGTTATAGTGAAAGCTCAAAGGCGTACAGAATATACTTTCCAGGGTTCAAGAAAATTGATGTCAGTAGGGATGTAACATTTGATGAAAACTCAGCATTCATCAAATCAAGAAAGACACCTACCGAAGTTTATGAAGAACCTAAGGAAACAAGATTTCAGGACACTACCATGACTGAAGCAGTTCTAGAAGCTGTTCGTGAGTTTGAAGATCCACAAGAACCTGTAGATCCACCCCGTGAGGATAACTCTCACAAGAGGAAACCTGTATGGGCTAGAGAGCTCATTCATGATGCAGAAAGATTTGGCATTCCAGAAGAAGAACACAGAGCAAAGAAGAGAACCAGATCACACACCAGTTATGTTTCTTTACTCTGTGACATTATGATCAAAGAGCCTTCCAGTTATGAAGAGGCAGCAGAAAAGAAAGAATGGAAGGATGCTATGGTTGAGGAATACCAATCAATAATGAAGAATGATGTTTGGGATGTTGTCCCAAGACCTAAAGAGAAGTCTGTTGTGACTTCCAAGTGGATCTACAAAATCAAGCACGCTGCAGATGGCAGTGTAGAAAAATACAAAGCAAGATTCGTAGCTCGTGGTTTATCTCAGAAAGAAGGAATATATTATGAAGAAACCTTTGCACCTGTAGCCAGGTATACTTCCATCAGAACAGTACTTGCCCTGGCTGCAGCAATGAAATGGAAAATACACCAGATGGATGTCAAGACTGCTTTCCTGAATGGTGTAGTAGAAGAGGAAGTATATGTGGAACAGCCACTCGGTTTTGAAATACATGACAGGGAGTCATATGTTTGCAGATTGAAGAAAGCCTTGTATGGCTTGAAGTAAGCTCCCAGAACCTGGTATGGTAGGATGGACAGTTTCCTATCTAGTTTGGTCTTTACCAAGAGTAAAGCAGATTCCAACCTTTACTACAAGGTTGAGGAAGGGAATCCTGTGATTCTACTACTGTATGTGGATGACCTATTTGTGACAGGAGATGACAGACTGATTGCAGATACTAAGAGGAAGCTTGCAGCTGAATTCAATATGAAAGATTTGGGAATGATGCACTATTTCCTAGGTATGGAGGTGTGGCAGAGTGCAGGTGGGATCTTCCTTGGTTAAGGGAAGTACACAGTAGATATCCTGAAGAGATTCAAGATGATGGATTGCAAGGCCATGGCCACACCGATGGCATCGAATCTGAAGCTTCTATGTGATGCTTCATCTGAGCCAGTTGATGTCTCTATGTATCGTCAGATGATTGGGTCCTTGATGTACCTGACAAACACGAGACCAGACATTTGCTTTGCTGTGAACACATTGAGCCAGTTCCTGACGGATCCGAGGAGTGTTCACCTGGTTGCTGTAAAGCATGTTCTGAGGTACCTGAAGGGTACAGTGGATTATGGGCTCAGGTATGAGGCGAATCAAAAGTTTAACCTGCAGGGTTATGTTGATTCAGATTGGGCTGGCAGTGCTGCAGATAGGAAGAGCACATCTGGGTGTTGCTTCAGTATGGGATCAGGTGTGATCTCTTGGTTTAGCAGGAAGCAGTCCTGCGTAGCACTGAGTACAGCTGAGGCAGAGTATGTTGCAGCCTGTTCAGCTAGTTGTGAGGCAGTATGGATACGGAAGCTACTGTCTGAGTTATTTGATCTCCCATTGGAGGCTACTGGTATCTTCTGTGATAACCAAAGTTGTGTGAAGCTGTCCAAGAACCCAGTGTTTCATGACAGGTCAAAACACATAGAGATCAAATATCACTATATCATGGATATGGTGCAGAGAGGAGCTGTGAAGCTCCTGTATGTTGCGACGGACGAGCAGATTGCAGATGTGCTGACGAAGCCACTAGCCAGGGTGAAGTTCGAGTACTTCAGAGAGAGGCTTGGTGTTCTTCAGATCGAGGACACTTCGAGGAAGAAGTGATGGACACATTTACTGAAGCCATTCCAAGCATGTTGGAAGGAGGATCCTTCACATGGCTGTGGATGTAAGCGCTGGATGATGAGCATCAGGATGATGTTCTGGTTTCTGCTTGGATATGATCAGTTGGATCATTTTTATGTATGTATGTACGCATCATGTGGATGCTGGATATGATCAGTTGGATCATTTTATGTATGTATGTACGCATCATGTGGATGCTGGATATGATCAGTTGGATCATTTTATGTATATATGTACGCATCATGTGGATGCTGGATATGATCAGTTGGATCATTTTATGTATGTATGTATGCATCATGTTGGATGCTTGGACCATGTATCTGTATATGTATCAGGTGGATACATTGTGTGATCAGGTGGATCATGTATGGTGATATGTATCATGTATTTGTATTTGTATCAGGTGGATACATTGATGATCAGGAGGATCATGTATGATGATATGTATCAGGTAGATACTTGGTATGCATCAGGTAGATGCATTAATGATCAGGATGATCATAGATGACGAGCTTCAGGATGTTGCTCCAGATGACATGCAGCAGGATGTTGCAGTGATGATCAGGATGATCATAGATGGCGAGCTTCAGGATGTTGCTCCAGATGACATGCAGCAAGACGTTGCAGTGATGATGATCAGGATGATCATGGATGCATTAGGATGATGTATGGTGAGTATCAGGATGATACTCTATGGCCGTGGATCAGGTTGTGCAGATGAGCATGTAATCCGGTGCCCTGGGAGATTTGCAGATGGTCTTTCGAGGTTTTGCCTATGGCATGTAATATCGGTGCCCTGGGACATCTGGCAAATGCTCTTTCGAGGTTTTGCTCTGGGAGGACATGTAATTCGGTGCCCTGGGAGATCTGTAGATAGTCTTTCGAGGTTTTTACTATGGCATGTAATAGCGCCCTGGGATATCTGGCAGATGCTCTTGCGAGGTTTTGTCCTATGGCATGTAATAGCGCCTTGGGAGATCCGATAGGTTGGGCTGTGTGCCCGTAATCAGTCCTGGGATGCTCTTGCGAGGTTTTGCCATGACCACATGTAATAGCGCCCTGGGAGATTTCAGGTCGGAGTTGTGTACCCGTAACATCCTGAGATGCTCTTGCGAGGTTTTGTGGTGAACCACATGTAATTTGTGCCCTGGGAGATTTCAGGTCGGAGTTGTGTACCCGTAACATCCTGAGATGCTCTTTCGAGGTTTTGTGGTGGGGTCACATGTAATGGCGCCCTGGGAGATCCTACAGGTCGGAGTTGTGTACCCGTAACATCTTGGGATGCTCTTTCGAGGTTTTGTGACGCACGTAATAAGTCCTGAGGATTCCATAGTATGGCCAGTGATGACGAAGACCTACAGGTGGTGGGCCTACATCCAGTATGAAAAAGGACTGGCTCTGTAGAACTTCCTATGACGAGTAGAGATAGAGATTGGTTGAGATAGTAGCAGCAGTGACGATGATGATGACGATGCATCGATGATGATGATCCAGAGAAGAAGACTTTTCTAGCAGATCTGTGTCGAGAAATACCTTCCTAGTTAAGAGGGAGTGTTGATGTATATGTAACTTCGGAATGTATTTCATCTGTATATTATATATATATTTATTTTACCCTTATAAGATATGTGTTATTCCTCTATAAGGAAGTGTCGTCATGTGGATTGACAAGTGTCGCAAGTGTGTGTACTTGCCGATGGGTTATTAGACCACCTTATGGGGTCGGCCCTGATTAATATATAATATAATGTGGGTGTATCTAAGTAGACAAGTCGGCCCCAGTAGGTCACTGGGCAAAAAGGTGAGTATAAATAGAGATAGGAGATCTCTATTTTATCACTCGGAAAAGTAACTATCTCTCTCTCTGAAAAGTGGCGCACTAGTGAGGAGGAGGAGGATCATCTGCTAGGAGACTATCTCAGTGTTATTTGGTTGTATTTTGGTTGAGCCATTGCTCTCTCTATCTCTGAGGAAGTTGTGGGGTTTTTCACCTTAGGGTTTTCCCCACGGAAACTCTGTGTCTCTTGTCTCTATGCTTTTGATTCTTGTGATGCTTGTGATGCTTGTCATATTATGATTGTCATGCATTGATATACTGTAGATGTTATTCTCTCAGCAAAGATCCTATAGTATTGTGATTTAATACTAAAAATTTAACATTATCTTTTCGATGCACAAGAAGAACCTAAAATGAAGACAACAAGCACTCAATGCAAGATGCAGTACATGAAAGTAAAATATTTTTGTATTTTTGCTTATAAACAAGAAGGAAAATGCAAAAAAACTAAATGTATATTTTTGTATTTTTTCAATATAAATGGAATGAAAAAATGCAAGCAAAATCCTACTATTCAGTCACTGAAGTGCTGAGAAGATCACTAAGACAACCCAGCAGATCCTAAACAGCAAGACTCAGCCAAAGGAATGAGCTCAAAAGGAAAAAACCAAAAGGCTAAATCCAAAGATTGGTAAAAAACCAAGAAGGCTCAACCAAAAAAAATGAAGAGTTCTAGTCACAACCAAGGCATGAAACAGTCAAGAAAGAGGCCAACAAAGACTCAGGAACCAACCAAACTCACCCAGCAACAACCAATAGCCATAAACCAACAAAAGCCGGAGTTACACGCTACTGTCAAAGGAATACCTGCGGGTACCCATGAGCGGTAGAGTAAACAAAGGCGGGTAGATGCGGGCAAAACTAAGCTAGACCACGAGTGAGGAAAGGAAAATGGGAAAATAAAGAGTCTAGAGGCTCAGAAAAAGCAAGTTTTCTATGGTGTATCTTAACGGCCAATCAATGACATAGAGCTTCGATAAACATCAACTTTAATTAAGGACTAATGCTCAAAAAAATTCCCAAACATGGATGTTTTCCCCAGCGGAGACGCCATTTCTGTATTGGAGAAAACTCACTATGGCTTGGGAATACCACAACAGACAGATGAATACCAGAAATCAACTCAATTCTCAAAACAATGCTATTATAAATGACAATGTTAAGATAATGGAGAAATTTAACCAACCTCGATCCAAACGTTTGATGTAGATCCTTGTTGGAGCTTTCAATCCATGCACTTGAAATTTGCAAATTAGTCTTGATAGCCAATATCCAACAAGTACATATAATATATAAATGGCATTAACATTATCAATAACAATGGTCCATAATCTCATAAGCAAATGTAACCCAATATATAATAAATGACATTCACACCATGAATGGATGAGAATATGAGTATTTCTATTAATGAACAAGAAGAAGTACAAAGTGATACGACCTCTTGCCGACAACCAATCTGAACCAAGATCTAGATCAATCCACTTGTGCCTCCACCACTTCAATCCTCCATGAATGGCAAACTCAAACTAGATGGGAGTTTGGAAGGTGAACATAAATGGTTCACAATTACAAGGATCAATGAGTGCAGACTCAAGATAGGGAAAAAATCCACTAGAGTTCTCTTACGATTATCCTCTTCCTCCCGTCCATAAGCCATATGTGCTCAATATATAGTCCTCTCAAAGGTAGGTGAAAGGACACATCAAGGCATTACTCGGGCAGATGGAGAGCCAAAGGTCACCCAATGACCGCTTTTTGGGAGTAAAAAGTAATTAATAGTGTTTTTTACTATTTTACTTGATACCCGCGGGCTATAGTGATGCAACTCGCGGGTACGCATGCTATAGTGATGCAACAGGCGGGTAGGAATAAAAATAGGGCAAACTGGTATCTCTGAAGGATATAAGTGGATCTAAGTCACTGAAATGGATCCTACAGGCCAAACAATGCTGATGCTCACAGGGTGGAAGATTATGGTGTAACATGGAGGCCGAGGGTTTTTCATATAGCTTACCCAATGCGCTTATCAGACCCTCCGTTGTATTTTCTTTTGAAATATTGAAAGCCATCAATGAAGCTAGGCACATATGTATTGTTCCTAGTGCCTTTCTGTCAAGAACCTCCCATTCTTCGTCCTTCATAGTCGTTGGTTGTTTTTCTTTGCCTCCCAACAGTAGGAATAGATCCTTCTGATACAGATAGTTCTCCATTTGCATCTTCCATAACTTGCAGCTTTGGCCGTTAAATTTATCGACCTTAAACTTTCATTCTTCCACCATTGCTCCCACTCAAACTAGGAACCTTTCTTTCCTACAAGTTTATTTTCAAATATACCTTTGGCTCTGATACCAATTGTTAAAAAAAACAGGATCACAGAGCAATAGTAATAAACAAGATGCAAATATAAATCACATAAAACACATTACAAGAGAGACACCAATATAACGTGGTTCAGCCAATATGGGCTACGTCTACACAAAAATTGTTAGTCCTTATTATTATACCATCCAACAAATGAAGGGATACAACTTGTAGCACATCCACTGCAACTTCCTCTTCACTCTCTCACAATCTCTCTTACACGTTCATAGAGATATTTATAATGCTACAATAATCAGTTGTATTAAAATGCCTTCCTTTTAAAGAGCGATTACCATGGGAAAATACTATGGAACACCCAATACCATGGGCCCATAAATCACCCATTGTTGACCAAGTCATGACTATGAAATTACAACATTTTACAAGGATTTTTTTCCGAAATTTTCGCTACGGGGGTGCTTCCCCTGAACCCCCTCCAGGGGGGCTCCCAAACTAGTTCCCCCCCCCCCCCCCCCCTATGGCGACTATTATGGGGGTGCAAGCCCCCCCAAACTCCCCTGTCATGGGCTGAGATCCAAGCATGGTTGAAACACGACCTCTGGATAAGGAAGATCGGGCTCCACAACCAACAGGAAGCATGCTCTCCAATCAATCTACCATGGTTTTATAAGTGACAAATCTCAAGTAAGATTTGCTTAACTTTAGCATCTAGTTAGAAACGTTTCCTTGAGATATTTATTATTTTTTTCATTTGTTTTAAGCCTTATGCTTTGTAACTTTTTGAAGTTTGAAGGAGCATCAAGTGGCCACTAGGTAGTAGGTAGAGCATACAGCAACAAGTTGCAATATCTCTTCATTTTATCAATTATCCATCTATATAATGTGTGAAATCAAAACATTCTTAAATTTTGTTAAGTATTTATGTTTTCATAATTTAATTTCAATGGATATTGACATATTAACATCTAGTTCAAAAATGTATCTACCATATAGTGGTTTATCCCTGCAATATAAACACGAGTCATTTTCATCATTGATTTTTGTATGATAATAATAAACTTTATTATGTAAGACTAAATTATAATGAAAACGTCACTTAAAAATATGTGACTTCAAATTGATTATCATAATGTTAATTTATATTTATACATCATCGCAATTTATGATAATTAAATACTCTATATTGATAATTTATAATAAAAAAATATGGATCTACGTCATTCAAGGATACATTTTTATGACTTTCATAGAAAATTCTAATATCCATTTGAGGATTATGGACCTAAGGGAGGTAAGTTAGTATATAAAGGAAGTGGTCCCATCATTAATCTAGAATAATAAGGGTTAAAGAAATGGTCCCATCATTAGTGAGAATGATAAGGGTTTTAAGCGCTTTAGTATATTGAATAAATGGTTTAAATATATATTTTAGTTAGTTGGATTAATAATATAATTTAAATTAATATAATAAACTGTTTATTTTTATATTAAATTAATAATTTAAATATATATTTTAATTAATTATAATAAGATATAATTTTAATAAATATAATTTTTTTTACATCTATTAAAAGAATCAATTTAATTTTATAAATGATGAAATAAATAATTTCATTGCTCATTTTCCTTGCTTTTTTTTGTGTATTATAAAAATAGGAGTGATCAAATACTTAATAATTATCTCAAATTCACTTTCACTATGTTAAGAGTATACCACTTTCAATACAACTAACACAAATTGGTTGGCTAACTCATAACCACACAATGTTAGAGGTATGGCACCTACTTTTAAGGAAGTAACTTTCAAATTGAATTTTGATGTAAATTTGAAAAATAGTCCTAGTCTAGGATGAAAGGGAATATAGATAGGAAGTTGAATTTTGATGGAACTTTGAAAAATAATCATAGTCTAGGATGAAAGAGAATATAAGTAGGAAGTTAAAAGGTAATTGGTTAACGCATACAATTTGAAAAGTGTACCTATTAAGAACCACAAACCAAAACTATTGGAACAAACGTCAATGAGCATTACCAAACTCGTGCCTTGCAATAAAGACAAGCCAATGTTGACTCATAGTTGCATTAAGGCCCCAACTTATACATAAATAATGGCTCATATATCTTATGTCCAAATAAACTTGTAAGTATGATGGGACTTTATCCATATTTATTGATTTCATTGGTGGAATAAGGGGTGGTGCTAATATGATTTTTTTAAGTGGTATGTTTAATCATTTAATAGAAGTTCATTGTATTCGTTAAGTCATGTTAGGTATAGCATGTCAATGGTGGCTTGGCAAGGTGATTTAAAGTTAATTAATATAGTTTTTATTAGGTTTTATGTTCCACCTAATAACGTACTTGTGTTTGTAGATCCATGGTAATGTGTATAAAATGTTTATAAAACAATTAGGATTATAGGTGAATCATAAATGACTTTGGTGGAATGGATATCTTTAGTAATATTTTTTAATCAAATATATCAAATTAATTAATGTTAATGGTTACATCATAATATTAAATGTAAATACATCAATCTCTGATATTTAGTAGGAAAAAGTTAAATTAATGGGAGTTAGGTTCAATATGGGGAGCTTTAAGAAAGAAAAGAAAAAACACTAGGCATTATGAGGAGAAAGTGCTTGTTATTTTGCAAGGCCTCGTCACTTTCAAGGAAAAAGGAGCTTATAAGGTCATTGTGAGTGGTGTTTCTATGATAATTATCAACACTCTTTATTGTCAAATCTTAACAAGAAGTCTCTCTTGTTATAGTTTGTCAAAAAAATATTTTTGAAGGAGAGGAATTTAACACAATAGAATATTATTATTTGTTTTGCGGGGGTTCACCTCCCCAAAGGATGCTTAAGCATAAAAGAGGGGTGCATTATATCAATCATCCTGCATAGCTTACGAAGATGAGGATCCTTCATTCAACACATGTCTTTCCATAATAGTGTCAAGAAGGACATTAAGTAATTGGCATAAACCTACCAAATATCCTAAATATTCCTCACACCCTTGTATAGTGGAGAATTGCACGATGGTGGAGGTCACTTCTATGTGTAAGATGAATTGCACATGAATTATTAGGTTGTGAATCAATATGAGCCTTATTTGATGAGGAGGGCATTGTTTGCTAACAAAGGATGTGATTGAAAATTTGACAAGTTTTTTATCTTTGGTTTTAGGAAACTTGATTCTTAGTGAGGTTGCAACCATGGAAAATTACCACTACCACAATTTTTGTTGCATTCTCTACAACCTCGAGGAATTACAAAAGGGATTAAAGCAATGTAAGAGAATGTGATTTATATGAATGACATTGTCACATGTTCGAATATGCATTGGAATCATTGGATAGATGGTTGTGAGTGGCATATACATGAAAACAATAGGGCGAAGGATCAATGTGTTATTGGAATTGAGAAAACATTCTTGGTTTGAGAGAGCAAGAAGCATAATCTCACATATTGCGATAAATGTTTGTGAGGACCAAGAAGCTACAAAGCTCTATTAGATTTGTTGAGGATGGAAATTATGAATGAATTGGATCTTAGTTGGGTCGATATGCGCCCTAGGTTCATCCACGATGTATCCTAGATACTGAATTCTCTCCATGTTCAACGAACACATCTCCAAAATGGCATATAACTTGTGTTGTCACAAGGTGCTCAAGATCTGTTGAATGTGTTGTAAACATTCCTCCCAAGTTCTACTAAAGATGAGAATGTCATCTAGATATGAGACAACAAAAGAGTTTGTGAATGACCGCGAGATATCATCCATCATCCATCATTTTCATGAATGTTGTTGGAGCATTAGTTAATCCAAATAGCATGACCATCCACTCAAAAGTCCTTCTTTAGAATTGAATTTTGTCTTGCTCGATCATGACCTGGTGGTATCATATCTTCAAATCAATCTTGCTGAAGAAATTGGCACCCTTAATCTCATCAAGAAGATCATAAATATGAGGGATTGGGTATCAATTCTTGATGGTGATTGTGTTCAAGGCTCTACAATCAATGCAAATTCACCATGTCCCATCCTTATTCTACATTAGTTCACAATTGGGCTCCCGGAAGGTGAGGATATTGGTCAAATGTGGCCCTTTTGGATGAGCTCTTGAATATAACATTTTATTTCCTCATTCTCTAGAAGAGAGCATCTATATATTGGTACATTAGGCAAGGGAGAACTAGGTATCAAATAAATTGAGTGTTTGAACTAGGAGTGCAGAGGCATCCCCAAGAGTGAGGAAAAGATGTCTTTGTATTCCATTATAATCTTGTCCATCTGATTCTTCTCTGTAAAGAGGCCTTGTGTTGAGGCTCTGTTGGTCATAGTGACTTTTTGTAAAACTTCTAATTTAACCATGAAGAGGACAAATTTCCTAGTTTGATATATTACCTTTCAACACTACTTTGCCAAGATCAAGGAAACTATAGTAATCAGGACTACCTCGAGTAACTTGTAGATTTTCCCTCCCAAAGTAACAATGGCACTATAGGGCCTGGACTCATAAACATCATGGCATTTCCACATATAGGGTTGTCTTAAAAAAACATCACAAATGTCAAGTGAGTAAACATCACACAATACCTCATATTTAAATGGATCAATGAGGTAGGATAGGTGGCATTTTTTACTAATGGTGTATGGTTTGGGGTGCAGCATTGTCATTAAATTCAATCTCTTAATAACCCTTGTCGAGAATAGGTTCTTCTAGTTACCTCTATCAACATTGAAATGTAGTGAAATCCCCTTCAACCACATTTGTGAGTGGAAGTGCCACTCCCCTTCCTATGGGTCCTCTAGCTCTTCTGGTTAGATCTTTGTAGTTGCAACAGTGGAATTGGGTTCCATGTCAACAATCCAATTTCATCTATATTTCGTTTAGTCAAATTCAGATCCAAGATCTAGCTTCGAGGAATTGGATATGCCAACTTAATTGTTTATCAGAAAATTATTTAATTGCGTACATTACATATATCAATAATAAGATTTCAATATTATTTCAATAAATTAGTTGTCTATATTCCATAAATAATTTAAATATATATTTTAATTCATTATAATAAATATAATTTTAATATTATTATAATAATTTTCCCATATCTATTTAAATATAGAATCAATTTAATTTTATAAATCATATTAATGTTCAAATATTACAAATAATTAATATGTAAATAAATTGAAGGTATTGTAAGTGATCATATGAAAAACTAATCATGTGAGACCAAAGATTCCCTTTCTTCCCTATTAATAATATATTTCTTCATATATAAAAATCATGTGTATCAACTATCCTCCTTTGTTAAACTCACATACATACACAGGAAGGAAAGGCATGGAATAAACAACTCCATTACTCATTTTCCTTGTATTTACTGTATTAAGAAGATAGAAGTGATCAAATACTTCAATAATTATCTTAATTTATTTTCTCTATGTTAAGAGTATGCCACTTTCAAAACAACTAACACAAATAGGTTGGCTAACTCATAACCACGATGTTAGAGGTTTGACAACTCCTTTTTTAAGCAAATAACTTTCAAATGGAATTTTAAAAAATTATCCTAGTAGAGATGAAAATGAATATAGGTAAGAAATTAAATTTTGATCGAACTTTGAAAATAATCTTAGTATAGGATGAAAGGGAAAATAAGTAGGAAGTTAAAAGATAATTGGTTAAGACATACAATTTGGAAATTTTACCTATTAGGGAACCACAAACCAAAACTATTGTAACAAACGCCAATGAGCATTACCAAACTCGTGCCTTGCACGTAAAGATAAACCAAAGGTGGACTCACACTTGCATTAAGCCCCTGAATTATCCATGAATAATGGCTCATGTATCTTATATCCAAAGAAACTTGTAAGTATGATGGGACTTTATTTATATTTATTGATTTTTGTGGTAGGATAAAGGGTGGTGCTAATAAGATCTATCTTAACTGTTTTTATCAAGCATTAAGAGGGAGGTGCACCAAATCTCAACTATTCTAATTTGGAATCATGTTGTAATTGTTGTAAATGCTAACACATAAATCTTATAAATAGGAAAAATTTGCATTCATTCATTGGTTATGAAGTAAAACAGTTATTTACCCAAATTTAGTGGTCGAAGTGCAAACTATTTTGAATATTGTAAAGTATAACACATAAATCCTACAAATAGGCAAAATTTGCATTCATTAATTAATTATGAAGTAAAATACTTGCAATTTATTCAATTATTGATTAATTTACAATAATAAAAAAACTAATATCTTGTTTATTGTTCTATTATTAACTTAACAATACATAATCCAATATATTTTTTTATCACAATCATCCATGTGTCAACTATTCCAATTTAAAGTTGTAGAAAATAACCGATAAATTTTCAAATAGACAAAATTTACATTCATTTATTGATTATGAAGTAAAGTAGTTATTCTTAATCAATATGCAATGATTATGTTGTGAATATATGAGTCTTAGTGTTTTCTTCATTGTGTTAGTTTCTTTTTTATTAACCTTACCATTTGATTCTCTAGTCCAAACCCAAATTCAAGATGAATCTTACTTTTTTTACTGAGATGCCTTGTATTTTTTTCATTGTACTATGGCTTGTATTATTTTCCACATAAATGATTTGTTACATTATTATTGTTTTAAAGGAATTGTTGATTTTTATTGTTTTAAAGGAATTGTTGATTTGTTAGTGTTTTCAAGGAATTGTTCAATTTTGTTGCATTATTTCCCGCATGAATGATTTGTTGCATTCTTATTGTTTTAAAGGAATTGTTCAAGGAGTTTAATAATCTATCCAACCTTCATTGTGTTAGCTTCTTTCCCATTTGACCTCACCATTTCATTCTCAAGTCCAAAACCAAATTCAATAGGAATCTTATTGTTTTAACTGAGATGGCTTGTATTCTTTTCAGCTGAATGATTTGTCACCTTCTTATTGTTTTTAAGGATTTGTTACGTCTCATATTTTCTTTTTTATTTTGTTGTCTCATATTTTCTATATTTGGCTTTTAGATTTTAAAATTAAAGCATATTATTCAACCAGTTTGTCTTGCAACAGTACACATGATCAATTTTTGTAAAACATTTTCTGTCATGGCGGCTCATTCTTCAAAACAACCCTCAATTATAAAGTTTAACCATACGTTTTTTCATTTTACACAAATTACGAATAAATAATAAGATCTATTATTTACTATAACCTTTTTTTTCACACATAAAATATATCTCACTATTAATACCGCGAAATAGTAAATAGGAAAACATACATCAGGTCATCATACCATGAAGGCATGAAAGAAAAACATAAACGGGCACATGCAAAGCCCCATGAAAACATCACAGAGTCCAGGATCCCACCCAAATCCTAATCATAACCAGAAAGGATGCCACATCAGTATCCCAACAGCTGCATAACCAATAATCAAATAGTCCCCAGATGGCATAGTAACAAATCGCCATGTCATAAATACATATATAATAAGTCCAAAAAAGTCCAAAACAGCCAATGGCCTGGACGCAAGTGTCAAATAACATAAAGTATAGAGCCGCATAAGTAGCCAAAAATCCAACAAGTAGTTGGAGGAAGAACACTATGTACCTGCACATATATAGCCGAATATAAACATGAGAGATAAAACAAACCAAGCCACAAGTCCAGACCAAATGAGTCAGGTCCAAAGCAGATCAACCGATCCCCGAGAGAAAAGAAGATCCTCATGCCATTCCTCCCACAAGATAATTCCAGTCGGTGAGCCCAAAGCCTTCTTGGAAAGGATGTCTGCCTCCCGATTTAGCTCGCGGTAAACATGGGCAAAGTGAATATGCTGAAAGTCATTGATGAATTTTCGAACAGCAGCCATCCAATTAGTGAGGATCAACACATTTAGTGAGGAAGAACCCAAATCCCATGAAATTATGGATGAAGAATCACCCATAACAAACAGTGAGGAGACCTGTAAGCGCCGAGCAAAGTACAAAAGTAACCAGAGGGCACATAATTCACTGCGGGTATTTGATCCACCCCCCAAATTTAAATGGGTTCTATAGGAAACGTTACAGTTTAGATGAAGCACCACACCCGCCCCACAATTACCACCCCCACCCACCGCAGCCTCGTCGAAGAACCCGCGTGGATACATCAATACCGGAGGAGTATTATGGTAACCAGAACGTGAAACAATCCTGCCACCCGCATGGACTGAAACGGTATGCTTCTCCAAGAATAAAGCAATGATAGCATAAAGTTGATCGATGCGTTACCTTTCTCGTTGTTTATGTTTGTATTTCCATTTCCTTTATGCTTATGTTTGCATTTTTTTTAAGAAAGAAAGAACATCCCCAACATAATGCATAATTGGTTTGTTTGCATTTTGTGATAAAGAAAGAATTTCCTATGCATAATGTATGAATAATCAAATTTAGATATGTGAATGGAAATTGAAATTGAAATTTTGGATTCTTTAGAAACAGATTGTATCAGCATACTCGCCTCAGTCAAGAACATATTTTGGTGAGTTCAGTTTTTACTTTTGAGAAATTTTAATTTTTGGTTATTCTCTGCTCTTCGGGATAAGATGGCCCAAGCACTAAGCTTGATGGCAAGTTGGAAGGCATAGAGAACTTCCATGCTTGGAAGTATAGGATTGGACTCATTCTAGAAGAGAATGATCTTTCAAATTTTGTTAAAGAAGATGTACCAGAACCCGAAGAAGCTGAAGCAAAGGAAAAGCACAAGAAGGACATGATTAGGGCCAAGAGGATCATAGAAGATTCCATCAAGGATCACTTGATTTCTCAAGTGTCCTCCAAGAAAACACCTAAGGAAATTTTTGATGCCCTATCAAGGATGTATGAAGGAAAGAACATCAATTGAAAGATGAATTTGAGAACCCAACTCAAAAACACGAAGATGAATCAAGGTGAATCTATCCAAGATTACTTTACTAGGGTTTCTCAATTCAAAGAACAACTAGAAGCAATTGGGGATAAGCTTGACGAAGATGAACTTGTGATGACTACTCTCAATGGTCTCACTAGACCTTGGGATTCTTATATCCAAACAATGTGTGCAAGAAAGGAAAGTCTACTATTTGAAGTAGTATGGGAAGAATGTGATGTAGGAGCATTGGCTTCTGAGGTCAAGTGCAAGTGTTAGTCAGAATTTTTAGTCTTGACATCAGCCCAAGGAGGGGCCTTTGTAAAAACTCATGCGAAAAGTGTCTTATATTTCCCTAGCAAAGTTAGATAGGAGATATACCTAGTGTTAGGTGTTAGTAAGCATTTATGAAGGCATCAAAGTTATGTAACAAATCTCTAAGATGGAGGGATGACTCATAGTCTAAGATAGAGTTAAATGTAGTCTCCTAAAATAGAAGTAGTGGCATTAGTTTCGCAACAAGATTGTTGACTGTAGGTTTCAATTAGATAGGATGGAAGAGGAATCAAATTGTAACCATCGAGGGGGAATCAAGAGTCTCAAAGTTGTAACTCTCGGAAAAAAGGAGAGATAGGCAGGGGAATAGCTTCAGGTTTTTGAAGGGAAATGCATGTATAGGTTTTGTTCCTGGAATGAAAAGTAGATTCATCAATATTGAGTATTTTATTCTTTTACAGTCTCTGTGAATGAAGTAATGGAGTCGTTTAATAATTAGTAATTGACAAAGGAAATTGGTAACTAATTTGTACATGCAGGTTTGTTAATTTATGACTGGGTAGAACCCGAGTAGTTCCAGTCTTGTGGAAAACCTGTAACTTGCCAGAGGAGAAAATTGGCAATAGCCTATCATCAATAAATGTATGATTTCAAAATTTGAGGGAGACATCTTAAAAATCTTTTGTTTGTGTGAATAGCTAGTGAATGGAATGGCATTCACTGCTAGACTTGAATTTATTGCAGGTTTCTTAATGTAGCAAGGACCGTGGTGTATTTTTCCTTACTTTTCGGCCATTTCTCCTCCAGTTACAGCCGGTTGGGGTTTTACCTGTAAGATCGAAATCCAACCCATCACTAGTGTGTATCCAAGCATTGGTGAAGGAAAACCAAAATCAATAGACGCAGGGTAAGGGAACCTTCGGTGGTGAAGGAATGAGAGCCAACAATTTGGGATATTGAGGACTATGGTTTGGATTACATCCACAAATGTTCTGAGAACACCTAGCATGTAAGGCCAGTCCGCAATACCCTCTTCGTAGTGCTCTGTGGTCGAATTGGAAGAATCTAGGCGTATTAACCATTGTTGCAAGTGCAGGATAGAAGAACCCATTGTTAAATGAATGCAGTCATGTCGTTTTGGGCGAGTTAAGAGTGTGTTGATCGCAGGTGGAGGAACGCGATGCCCATTGCTAGTACACGTAGGTGCATCCATGATTTGGTGAGCCATTAACAACACCCATAACCAGGTCCAAGTAACCATGCTCTGCATCCGGGATTTAACCTCATAACAGTATTTGAAATTCCATTATATCAGTAGTTGGGCATATGACAACCTTAAACTCGGTTATGGATTCTTATTGGAGTTCGAACCATAGTTAGTACTGGGCAATAGCCTGGCGAGTGGTCTCTTAGGCTTCAGCATCTTTCTTTGCCATTAATTTGCATCTAAATGACAAGTAAGAAATGAGGTTCTTAAGCCTTTGAATATAGGAACATTTCCAAGCACACACTAGAGAAAGATAGTGATATCCTCGGTCATGTGACAGGCTCTTGATTGGGTCTAGACAGGCCTAGCCTGGGGTCTGCATCAATTGGTATCAGAGAAAGGAAAGGAAGCTTGAAAAGTGGAGTTCTTTTTGTTGAAGGTAGCTACTTTGGGAGGTGTAGTTGCATGCAAAGGAAGGAGAAGGCAAGTTCAGTCAAGAGATTGAAGCTAAACAGAAGTGTGGGAGTGGCCATAGAAATTTGGCAGCAGCAAGCTTTTAAAAGTTTGGGTATGGTCTTTGTTTTAATGTCATTGATATGCAGGTAATAGCAGGAGTGAATACATCTCATCAGAAGAACATAACATCCCTAGGAGCAGTGATAAAGGAAGCCAGTGAAGGTTTCTAGGAGGAGAAGTGTTGCCTGGACCTAGTGTTTCAACTGAGGATTGAAGCACAAGAGGACAGTTGTGTTATCAAGAGAAGAAGAGTTGTGAGTGTAGCTCTTAGAAGATGACTATCAAAAGTCATAGCATAGGTTCAGGAGACACTCACCAATTTAAGAAGGAAGATGCCAAAGCCAATGGCATGTGGAGGCAAATGAGTGATGAAGAATATGATAGGGAGAAGGATGATATAGAAGTCCGTCTAGGAGTACTGGTGGAGTTGTTACAGAAGGATAAGGAAGACTAGCGATGTGGTGGTTTCCTCGTGAGAAGAAAATTGAAGTGGCATAAGCTACAAAGGAGAAGAGAGGAACTGATAAATACTCAATGTGAAGAAGAGATACTCAAGGCAAGAGAGTGTCTGAGGGGAGTCTTGAAGACTGAAGCTTCAAGTGAGACCAAGAGGTATCAGTGTTTTAAATCCGATACTTTGTGTATGTCTACAGGTACAAAGAACGAGGAAAGACAATTAACTAATATTGTCATAAAGGATGAAGGAAGAGGATAGAACCTGAATCCTGTTTTGGAAGAAAATGGGACAGTTGAATCTCATGTACATGCACATGCACAGCTGAGTGAAAGTAATGGTTTTCAGCATGCAGCAAAAGCTAAAGGCAAAGAAAGTTGGGCCTATGATAACGACCAAGAACAAGAACAAGCAAAGGAGAACATCAAGCATACCAAGGTTATGCTTGAGGAAGCTGAACATAAGACTATTGAGGACTTTCTGAGTCTCATAGTAGACTTAGAACAGCTAGAGGAATGTTGTGTAGAAGACAACCCATCTTATGGACCTGTCTTAAGTGGAGTTGAAAGTTGTTTGACCAAGCATGATCGTGAATGTCTCTCAGAAGCAGAAAAAGTTGAATTTATGCAGCAGCAGGAGTTCATAAATTCCTTATTTGATGAAGGAAATATATTCAATGGAGAAGAAGCAGCTATGCTTCATATTATGAGACATGTTAGTGGTGACGATAGAGGGGAATTGTCTTTCCTAAGTGGCCAAAAGAAGATTATAGGATAAACATTTAAAGTTGTCACAGAGTTGGAAGATCAAAATTTTATCCTGATAAAAGATGATGAAGCAGTGGCACAGAGAGACTGGACTTGTGACAAAGAAGAAGGTAGCAATGAAGCAGCTCTGTCCCAGGCTAAAGAGGAATCAGTCCTAGAACTGAAGGAAGTTGAATTGGTTACTAAAATCAGTCAAGGAGTTGAAGGACCATCATTGGAGGTTGTCAAGAAAGAAGAGGAGGAAAGTTATGCTGAGACTGAAGATCATCATACTGAGGATATGCTTGAGATGAGTCAAGTATATAAGTGAATGGCTGGAAAGTTTGCTGAAGGGGGTTGCAGTCAATGAGATGGAAATGTCTCAAGTTTTGTCTGAAACAAAAGCAGATATTAGTTTGCTAAACTATGTAATGTTAACTAATATGCAAAGAAGTGTGAATGAATATGCTACTGCAATCAGAAAATTAGAAGGCAATTTACTTTTCGAAAGTAAATTTGCAGACAGTAAGCAGCAATTGGATATTGCAGAGGGAGATGCTTACAAAAGCATAAAGGAAGTATGGGTGGCAGCAATATATATAGTAGTATCTAGAGTAACCTCAAGAGAAAAAGTAGAAGAAAAGGTAAAGGAGGCTGAAGAAGATAATCAACAGTTTGAACGTGAATGTGCAAAGTGTAGCAAAGTGCGGTGGCAAAGATATGAGAACAAAATTTGTTTGCAGCAGAAGACTGAATCGGAAGAGGTCATAGATGAATTATGGGAATCAATGCAGATACCTAAAAGGAACTACAGCATAATGAAGAAATCAATCCACTGTGAAGATGATTGGAAGATGAAGAATGATGAGGACAATGCAGCTTATGAACAGCAGCAAACAAGAGTTTGGGATCCAGGAAAGACGAAGATTGAGAGAACATGATCAGGTGATCATGTCTTCTTCCTACCCTGGGCGTCTGATGCAGGAGCATTGGCTTCCGAGGTCAAGTGCAGGTGTTAGTCAGACCTTTTAGTCTTGACATCAACCCAAGGAGGGGCCTTTGTAAAAACTCATGTGAAAAGTGTCTTATATTTCCCTAGCAAAGTCATATAGGAGATATACCTAGTGTTAGGTGTTAGTTAGTAAGCATTTATGAAGGCATCAAAGTTATGTAACAAATATCTAAGATGGAGGGATGACTCGTAGTCTAAGATAGAGTTAAATGTAGTCTCCTAAAATAGAAGTAGTGGCATTAGTTTCGCAACAAGATTGTTGACTGTAGGTTTCAGTTAGATAGGATGGAAGAGGAATCAAATTGTAACCATCGAGGGGGAATCAAGAGTCTCAAAGTTGTAACTCTCGGAAGAAAGGAGAGATAGGCAGGGGAATATCTTAGGGTTTTTGAAGGGAAATGAATGTATAGGTTTTGTTCCTGGAATGAAAAGTAGATTCATCAATATTGAGTATTTTATTCTTTCACAGCCTCTGTGAATGAAGTAATGGACTAGTTTGATAATTAGTAATTGACAAAGGAAATTGGTAACTAATTTGTACATGCAGGTTTGTTAATTAATGACTGGGTAGAACCCAAGTAGTTCCCGTCTTGTGGAAAACCTATAACTTGCCAGAGGATTAAATCGGCAATAGCCTGTCATGAATAAATGTATGATTTCGAAATTTGAGGGAGACATCTTAAAAATCTTCTATTTGTGTGAATAGCTAGTGAATGGAATGGCAGTCCCCGCCAGACTTGAATTTATTGCAGGTTTCTTAATGTAGCAAGGATCGTGGTGGATTTTTCCTTGCTTTTCGACCATTTCTCCTCCAGTTACAGCCGGTTGGGGTTTTACCTGTAAGATCGAAATCCAACCCATCACTAGTGTGTATCCGAGCATTGGTGAAGGAAAACCAAAATCAATAGAAGCAGGGTAAGGGAAACTTCGTTTGTGAAGGAATGAGAGCCAGCGATTTGGGAGATTGAGGACTGTGGTTTGGATTACATCAAAAAATGTTCTGAGAACACCCAGCGTGCAAGGCCAGGCCGCAATACCCTCTTCGTGGTGCTCTGCGGTCGAATTGGAAGAAGCCATGCGTATTAACCATTGTTGCAGATGCAGGATAGAAGAACCCATTGTTAAATGAATGAAGTCCCATCGTTTTGGGCGAGTTAAGAGTGTGTTGATCGTAGGTGGAGGAACGCGATGCCCATTGCCAGTACATGTAGGTGCATCCATGATTTGGTGAGCCATTAACAATGCCCATAACCAGGTCCAAGTAACCATGCTCTATATCCAGGATTTAACCTCATAACAATATTTGAAATTCCATTATATCAGTAGTTGGGCATATGACAACCTTAAACTCGGTTCTAGATTCTTATTGGAGGTCAAACCATAGTTAGTACTGGGCAATGGCCTGGTGAGTAGTCTCTTAGGCTTCAACATCTTTCATTGCCATTAATTTGCATCTAAATGACAAGTAAGAAACGAGGTTCTTAAGCCTTTGAATATAGGCACATTGCCAAGCACACACTAGAGAAAGATAGTGAGATCCTCGGTCATGTGACAAGCTCTTGACTGGGTCTAGACAGGCCTAGCTTGGGATCTGCATCAAAATGTGTTCAAGAGAAGCTAGAGTGGCAAATCGAGAAGAACTACTCAGAGAAGATGATCAAGCCTTAGATACTCATACTAAAAGAGGAAAGGGAAAATCCCATTTCAAGAAGGAAACTCATAAGGAGTTTCACCCACCTAAGAAGTTTCATAAGTACAAGAAGGGGAATTACAAGAAAAAGGATTTCTCTTCTTATCAATGTTATTATTGTGATAAGATGGTACATATTGCCAAATATTGTCCAGTGAGAAAAGAAGAATACAAGAAGAAAAGTAACAAAAGACATCATGTTCATTTAGTCGAAGAAGAAGAAGAAGAAGGACCTCCTAGGAAGTTACCAAAAGAAGAAATTGAAGAATTTGTCCTATAATGGTGGTGTTTCAAAGCACTCTCTCAATTTTGAAGAAAAGGACTCCCCTCGGAAATTTTCACTAGGAGAATAGGAGAAGCAACATACAAGCTTGATTTAGGAACTTTGATGATGAAGGAGGATGTACTTTAGAAAGGGTTTAGAGTTATAGGTAGTGAAGGTAGTGAATATCTTATGTGGTCTAGAGGAAAAATCTATAGAAGATGCAGAAGAAGGTGGCTCATATAAACTAAGAGGTCACTTAGAAGAAACCTTAATTCATGATACTACAAGTCTATGTGATCTATGATCAACATTATAGATCATAAGCAAGAAAGGCACAAGACCTCATAATCATATGATAGAGTAGAGCTCACCATCATACATTCCAGTAATCCCTACAAGGATACTAGGACCAAAAAGAGATCCTACCAAACAAACAAAGATAAGTATTTGAATTGTCATTTTTATCAAATTGTTTAAATGATATTGTTCAGTTGTGTGCATGTTTATATTCCTAGAAGTATAGTATGCATGTTAGAACATTTTCATTAATATGTGTTGGGTAAATAGCCTATGGTGCTATACAACATTCCATTGCTACTTATCTAGAGTGAAACCTCTTTGCTCACATATTGGGAGTAGTGCACACTCTTAATAATGTTCTGGTAGAGATGGAAGGCATCTAGAAAGTTACCTTATGAATATGGGATATGGATGAATGTTGAAGCATTGGCTAAGATAACATTATTACAGTATGACTTATTTTTTTATGCATATTTTTTGGAAACTATGAAATGTTTCTAACCATGCTACTGAATTTGACTTGTAGGAAGTATTGTACAGAATCACCTACAAATGAAGAATGATGAGACTTGTTCTGTAGAACAAGTGACGATGGTTCAAATATACATAAGACTAATGAAATCAAGCAGAGGAAGTCGACTATGACAAGATGTTGCTCTAGTATCCAGACTCATCATGTAATCAAAGTAGAAGAAGATATCGAGCAACCTCCAGGACTCAGAGAACCACATGTATGCAAATTGAAGAAGACTTTGTACGATCTCAGAAGTTACCCATGGATAGAATGATGAGATCAAGGATCACCTAGAGTGATGAGACATCAACCTTTTCTACAAGGTTGAAGATGAGAAGCTCATAGATGGGTGCAAGAGATAACTTGCAACAAAGTTCAAGATCTTGGTATCCAGTGACTTAGAAAGATGAAGTAAATGGACATACAAGATAAAACATGAAACAAATGGAAGTATTGTGGCTCGTGGATTCTCTCAAAAGGAAGGAATCGATTATGAAGAAACATTTGCACCGGTAGCAAGGTACACTTCAATTAGAACCATCATGGCACTTGTAGCCACGATGAAGTGGAAGTTACACCAGATGGATGTGAAAACATATTTCCTGAATGGTGTCATTGAAAAAGAAGTGTACATAAGAAGTGTACATAGAACATGCACAAGGATTTGAGGTTGAAAACAAAGAGACGCATGTCTGCAAACTGAAGGAGACTCTATATGTGTTGAAGCAAGCTCCAAGAGCTTGGTATGGAAGAATTGATAGTTTTCTGACGAGCTTGGGCTTTACCAAGAGTAAAGTTGATCCTAGCCTTTACTTCAAGGTTATGGATGATGAACCTGACATATTATTTCTATATGTGGATGAACTATTCCTGACAGGTAATGAGATGTAGCAAATAAAATATTAAGATAATATGAATAATATATATGATAATAAAAATAATAAAATAAAACATAATGTTAATTATATTTAACTAAGAGACATAACCTTTGGTGAATAGTCACCATATAAGCCCTATATATGCGGCTACATCCTCGTTGTAAATCATCATTATTTATCTTATCAATTATACAATTCGATTATTTGACCATTTATGGATCCTTTGTATTATTTACATTGGTTATTTGTATAAGAAATGATTTTATCATTTCACTATTTGTTACATGAGAAGCAAATTTCAGAGTAGAATCTCACTACAGAATTCAAGATGAAAGACCTTGGCTTGATGCATTATTTTCTAGGTCTCAAAGTATGGTAGAGCCTAGAAGGAATCTTACTTAACCAAGGGAAGTATGCAGTAGAAATATTGAAAATATTTGATATGTTGGAGTGTAAATCCATGGCCACACCCATGGATACAAATTTGAAGTTGCTATCTGATGCTTCGTCAGAATTGGTGGATATGAAACTATACAAGCAAATTATTGGGTCATTGATGTATCTGACGAATACTAGGCCATATATATGCTTTGTTGTGAACACCTTGAGTCAGTATCTGGTTGAGCCCAGACGTGTTCACCTTGTATCTACAAAGCATGCGATGAGGTACCTAAAAGGTACAATAGACTATGGCATCAGTTATACTAGAGATCATGACTTCAGATTGTTTGGTTACACAGATTCAGATTGGGCAGGAAGTGTCTCATAAAGAAAGAGCACTTTAGGAGGATGTTACAGTCTGGGTTCAGCCATGATCTCATGTCTAAGCAGGAAGCAGTCCAATGTTTCTCTCAACACTACAGAAGAAGAATATATTGTAGCCTGTTCTGCCAGTTGTGAATCCATATGGCTTCAGAAGTTGTTATTAGGTCTATTTGATATGGAGTTAGATACCACAGTGATTCTATGTGATAACTAGAGTTGTATAAAGATGACTGAGAACCCTGTGTTCCATGATCAGTCAAAGCACATAGAAATACGGTATTTCTACATTCGAGATATGGTGCAGAAGGGAGCTATAAAGCTCGAATATGTGAGCACCGATGAGCAGGTTGCAGATGTGTTGACTAAGCCACTATCTTGTGTGAAGTTTGAGCATTTCTGTGACAATCTTGGTGTAGTCTGTAAGGACTTAACTCGAAAGGGGGAGTAGTGTTGATGATATTGTGGTGCAATGAGATTGATCATCTCTAGACAATGATCTTGTAATTACGAAAGGAAGGATAGTCTTAAATGTTGATCCTTATATTTCATTGGGATCGATCATCCCTAGACAGTGATCTCGTAATTTCGAAAGGAAGGATAATATTAAATGTTGATCCTTGGATTGTGGTGGGATTGATCATCCCTAGATTGGGTGTCGTAATTCCGAAAGGAAGGATTGTCTGAGCACCACCAGTATTGATGGGCTAGAGTCCCCTAATTCCGAAAGGAAGGAATGTCCATGATCCCCTAATTCCGAAAGGAAGGATCACCAGTGTTGATGGACTAGAGTCCTGTAATTCCAAAAGGAAGGAATGTCCATGATCCCATAATTATGAAAGGAAGGATCACCAGTGTTGATGGACTAGAGTCCCGTAATTCCGAAAGGAAGGACATTCCATGATCCCGTAATTCCAAAAGGAAGGATTGCCAGATTTGATGGACTAGAATCCCGTAATTCCGAAAGGAAGGATTGTCCATGATCCCATAATTCCAAAAGGAAGGATCACCAGAGTTGTTGGAATAGAATCCAGTAATTCCGAAAGGAAGGATTGTCCAAGATCTCGTAATTCCAAAAGGAAGGATCACCATAGTTGTTGGACTGGGTCTCGTAATTCCAAAAGGAAGGACTGTCCACGATCCCGTAATTCTGAAAGGAAGGATCATGTGTGCTGCAGGTGACAATATTCCAGTGCTGTTGAATATGATGTTCTAGTATTGTAGATGAGGATGCTCCGGTGCTGCAGAAGATGATGCTCCAGTGCTAAAGATGAGGATTCTCCAGTGCTGCAGAATATGATGCTCCAATGCTGAAGATGAGGATGCTCCAGTGCTGTAGAAGATGATGCTCCAGTGCTGAAGATTAGGATGCTCCAGTACTGAAGATAATGATGTTCCAGCCTCGTGCTGCATATGATGATACTTCAGCTCTGTACTGAAGATGATGATGATGATACTTTAGCTCTATACTGAAGATGATGATGATGATACTTCAGCTCTCTACTGAAGAAGATGATGATAATACTTTATCTCTCTACTGAATATGATGATGCAGAAGATGATGTTCCAACTCCATGCTGCAGATGATGATGTTACATCAAGTTGTTCCAGTTGTTGATATTGATGTTGTTGAAGAACTTCCAATGATTTATAGATGTACCAACCAATGTTCCATATGATGTTGTTGATAATGCCCCTCCTCACTCCATTCAATGATGTTGTGTAGAGCCACACATGCTGTTGTTGTTATTGTCAGTAGAATACCCTTCTTGTTAAGGGGGAGTGTTGAATTAATGTGACTTCGAAGAATATTATACTTGTATTTTATTATTGTAACTTCGTCGGGGATGTTTTACCTCCATTCGGGGATGTCATTGTTATATTTGGTCATGTAAAATTCATGAGTAAAACCTCCATTGTAAGTTGGGTTGTTATTACCCAAAAGAATGTAATATGATATTATTTGAGTCTTTCTAGGAGAGGTCGACCCAGTCAGTTAAAGTGAGGCCGACCTATTTAGGTTATTTGTCAAGTGAAAAGTAAATTATAAATAGAGAGTGACTTCCTCTCATTTGTACCATTCACTCATTCATGCATTGCGCATTAGAGGAGAGAGAGAAGTCTGCGAAGGAGGAGGAGGATTGGCTTGGCTCTAGAGTTTGGGTTTGTCTCTCTTATTTGTGAGACCTATTTTGGGCATTGTACTTTGGTTATCTATATTGAGGAAGTTCTTGCTGGGTTTTCTTCCCATTGAGGGTTTCCCGGGATATATTGTTGTGTACCTTGTGATTGTGTATCTTTCAGAGATCCTAGTTATGCTGCTATTGTGAAAATGTATTAAATGCTCATGAAGTTAGAATTTAGTCTTTAGTAGCATATAATATTAACAACATCTCATCCACTTTGGGTTGTAGAAAGCGCCTCTCGATGCAATGATTTTTTTGTAAGTTGTATGTTTTAATCATTTAAATAAAAGGTCATTATATTCATTAAGTCAAGTTAGGTATAACATGTCAATGGTGGCTTGGTATGTGACTAAAAGTGGTTAAATAATATAGTTTTTATTAGGTTTAATGTTCCACCTAATAACATATTGTTACTTATGTTGGTAGATCCATGTTAATGTGTACAAATTGTTTTGTAAAACAATTAGGATTACATGTGAACCATTAATGACTTTGGTGGAATGGATATCCGTAGATAAGATTTTAATTAAAGATGACCAAATTAATTGATGTTAATGGTTACATCATAATATTGAATTTAAATACATTAATCTATCACTGTAGTAAGAAAAGATCAATTTAATGGGAGGTAGGTTCATTATGGGTAATTTAGGACCCTTAAGGAAGAAAATAAATGGAATATGCTTGGACAGTTGGTAATAATGTGCATCATGAGGAGAAATTGCTTGTTATTTTGCAAGGCCTCATCACTCTCAAGGAAAAGGAGCCTATTAGGTCATTGTGAGTGGTGTTTCTATGATAATTATCAATGCCCTATATCATCAAATCCTAATAAGAAGTTTCTCTCTTGGTAGAGTTTGTCAAAAAGATATTTTAAAAGGGGAGGAATTTAACACAATAGAATATTATCATTTGTTTTGCGGGGGTTCACCTTCCCAAAAGATGCTTAAGCATAAAAGAGGCGTGTATTATATCAATCATCTTGTATACCTTACCAAGATGAGGATTCTTCATTCAACACATGTCTTTGCATGATACTATTAAAGGACATCAAGTAATTGGCATAAACCTACCAAGTATCCTAACTATTCCTCACACCCTTGTATAGTGGAGAAATCCATGATGGTGGAGGTCACTTCTATGTGTGAGATGAATTACACATGAATTAGTAGGTTGATGAATTAATATGAGTCTATTTGATGAAGAGGGCATTATTTGTTAACAAAGGAAGTGAGTGAAAGTTTGTCAAAAAAATTTATCTTTGGTTTTGGGCAATTTGAATCTTAGTGAGGTTGCAACCATGAAAAATCACCACTACCACAATTGTTGTTGCATTCTCTATGAACTCAACATTTAATAGTGTGATGAAAGACACCTTAAGTTAAAATTATGACAAAAACTATTAAAACAAGAATCTAATACCTGTAATCTTTGGAAAATATTTTCTTATTCATCTCATCCCTATCCCTTAACATTAATTCTCGTGCATTTAAAAATGGCACCATTATTAGTTACAACTTGCATATAAGCTTAATAAATAAATAAAAAGAAAAAAAAAAGAAAAAAAAAAGAAAAAGAAAAAAAAAAACTTGCATATAAGCTCATCAAGTCAACGTAGGTAATATAAGAAATTACAAATAGGTTTATGATGATATTGCATGATCTCGCATAAGAACTTCTCAACCTACATATTTAAAAGGAGGTAGTTAAGGTGTTTGAAATATGTTACCTTGTTGTCTCTATCCATCCAAGAGAAAAGGGCTTGGTAAAATGTAAGTAAGGTGTTGTGAGTATAAATACACACATTGATCTTAACTTGTGAGTAGGCTAACATGTCATGTTTTCTATAAAATTTGTGCACATGTTGAATGTAAGAGTTTGGTTTAAAGTATATATATTATTTCTAACATAGATATAATATTTGTGAGACCTTCTATTTACTAATAATTATTTGTCTATTCACATGCTATACGATTCTCTTCATCCATATGCATGCAACAATGTGCATTGATGAACATATAGCTTGGGCTTGGACTATCATAGTAACACATAGGCTATGGCTATGCATGCAGAGTGCACTAATAGGACAATAAGGTATTAAGGTTACAAAATGAAACTTGACGTGAAGTTATTTATGCAACTACTAGATAAGGTCCAAAGATAGTTACAATGGCCAGGAAGGAAAGGATCATATAGGTAGAATGTAGAAAGGGCAGGCAACATAGGAGGCATGCTCTCTAATCAATCTACCATGGTTTTATAAGTGACAAATCCCAAGTAATACTTATTCAACTTTAGCATCTACTTGGAAAAGTTTCCTTGAGATATTTATCATGTTTTTCATTTCTTTTGAAACTTATGCTTTGTATCTCGTTAAAGTTTGAAGGAGCATCAAGTGACCACTAGGTAGTAAGTAGAGCATACAACAACAAGTTGCATTATCTCTTCATTTTACCAATTATCCATCTATATGATGTGAGAAATAAAAGCATTCTTAAAATTTGTTTAGGTATTTATGTTTTTCCTAATTTAATTTCAATGAATATTGATATATTAATATTTGGTTCAAAAATATATCTACCATATAATGGCTAACCCCTTCGATATAAATACGAGTCATTTTCATCATTGACTTTTGTAAGTGATTGTAATAAACTTTATTATATAATACTAAATTATAATGAAGATATCTCTTAAAAATACATGACTTTTCAAGCTAACTATAATTATATAAATTTATATTTATACAATACAAACTTCTTAAATGAACTATAATCACAATTCATGATAATTATATAGTTTATGTTGATATTTTATATTAAAAGTCATTCAATGATGTATTTTTATGACTTTCATAGAAAGTTTTAATATCTATCTGAGGATGATGTAGCTAAGGGAGGTAAGTTAGTATATAAAGGAAGTCTTCCCATCATTAATCTAGAATGATAAGGGTTTTTAATGTTTTCAAGGCTATATTTTTATGACTTTTATAGAAAGTTCTAATATCCATCCGAGGATGATGTAGCTAAGGGAGGTAAATTAGTATATAAAGGAAGTGGTCCCATCATTAATCTAGAATGATAAGGGTTATTAATGTTTTAGTATATATGATCTAAATATACATTTTTAATTAGTTGTGTTAATAATATAATTTCAATATTAATATAATAAGTTATTTATATTTATATTAAATAAATAATTTAAATATATATTTTAGTTAATCATAATCAATTATAATATTAATGTTAATTTAATAAGTTGTTTTATATCTTTTTCCAGACGAAAGAAAGTATACTATTATTATTGAAGGAGAATCAAATAGTATATCAATGGTCTTGAATTTTTAAAAAAACTGATATAACAAGAAAGAACATGGAAACAAGTTTATAAATTATTTTATATCTATTAAAATATAAAATCAATTTAATTTAATAAATCATATTAATATTTAAATATTAAATAAGATAAAAAAAAAGATGTTGTATGTGATCAATTGAAAAAACTAATCATATCAATATAAGATTGAAAATCCCCTTTTTTTTTCCTCCTTAAAAAATATGTGTAAAACTCATATATGTCAACTACCCTACTTTGTTAAATTCATATACATACATTTAAAAAAGCAAAGAATAAACAACTTCATTACTCATTTTCCTTATTTTTATTGTATTAAGATGAGAGTAATCAAATACTTCAATAACTATCTCAAATTCATTTTCACTATGTTAAGAGTATGCCACTTTCAACACAACTAACACAAATTAGTTTGCTAACTTGTAACCACAACGTGAGAGGTACGACACCTCATTTTAAGCAAGTAACTTTCAAATTGAATTTTGATTTAACTTTGAAAAATAATCCTGATCTAAGATGAAACTTTGAAAAATAATCCTAGTCTAAGATGAATTTTGATGGAACTTTTAAAAATAATAAAGTGTAGGATGAAAGGGAATACAAGTAAGAAGTTAAAAGATAATTGGTTAAGACATACAATTTGAAATTACGGAACCACAAACCAAAACTATTGGAACAAACGTCGATGAGCATTACTAAACTCGTGCCTTGCACGTAAAGATAAGCCAGGGTTGACTCACGCTTGCATCAAGGCCCTAAATTATGCAGGAATAATGGCTCATATATCTTATGTCCAAATAAACTTGTAAGTATGATGGGACTTTATCTGTAGGATAAGGGGTGGTGTTAATATGATTTTTAAGTGATATATTTAATCATTTAAATAGAACGTCATTATATTCGTCAAGTCAAGTTAGGTATAGCATGCCAATGGTGGCTTGGTAGGTGAGTAAAAGTAGTTAATTAATATAGTTTTTATTAGGCTTCATGTTCCACCTAATAACATATTGTTACTTCTGCTCGTAGATCCATGTTAATGTGTACAAAATGTTTAAAAAACAATTAGGATTACATGTGAATCATAAATGATTTTGGTGGAATGGATATTTTTAGATAAGATTTTAATTAAAGATGATAAAATTAATTGATGTTACTGGTAACATTATAACATTAAATTTAAATACATTGATAGTAAAAAAATTCAATTTAATGGGAGGTAGGTTCACTTTATGGTAATTTAGGAACATTAAGGAAGAAAAAGAAATGGAATATGCTTCGAGAGTGGTAATACTATGCATTATGAGGAGAAAGTGGTTATTATTTTGCAAGGCCTCATTGCTCTCAAGGAAAAAGGAGTTTATAAGGTTAATGTGAGTGGCGTTTTTTAGGATAATTATTAATTTCTTATATCATCACATTCTAATAATAAGAAGTTTCTCTCTTACTAAAGTCTGTAAAAAAAAAAAAACTTTTGAAGGGGAGGAATTTAACACAATAAAATATTATCTTTTGTTTTGGAGGGGTTCACCTCCCCAAAGGATGCGTAAGCATAAAAGAGGGGTGCATTATATCAATTATCCTATATGCCTTACCAAAATGAAGGTCCTTCATTCAACACATGTCTTTACATGATAGTGTCAAGAAGGACATCAAGTAATTGGCATAAATCTACCAAATAGCCTAACTATTCCTCACACCCTTTTATAGTGGAGAATTGCATAATGGTGGAGGTCACTTCTATGTGTGAGATTAATTACACATGAATTAATAGGTTGATGAATTAATATGAGTCTTATTTGGTGAGGAGGGCATTGTTTTCTAGCAAAGGAAGTGACTGAAAGTTTTTGAGCTTTTTTATCTTTGGTTTTGGGCAATTTGAGTCTTGGTGAGGTTGCAATCACGGAAAATTATCACTACCACAATTGTTGTTGCATTCTCTACGACCTCATGGACTTAAAAAAGGATTAAAGTAATGTGAGAGAATATGGTTGATATGAACGACATGTTCGACTATCCATTGGAATAATTAGATGGAGGGGTTTGAGTGGCATCCACATGAAAACAATAGGGCCAGGGATCAATGTGTTATTTGAACTAAGAAAACATTCTTGGTTTGAGAGAGCAAGAGGCATAATCTCATATCTTCATGATAGTATACAATGGGAAACAAGTGGAGATGGCCTCCACTATAGCGTCATTATAGTCTCTAGTTGGGTGCACGATGGCCACATCAATATTCCTCCAAAAGAGATGGTGTTTCCTCTGCCTAGCTCTATGGACACCTTTGTAGATTCTACACCTTGGAACCTCCATGAACAATATCAATGTTGTCCATCTTGGGCTTCATGCTAGAGCCTCTATGGATCATTATGTTGCCTATGCTAAAGCATCATTTGGGATTAATCAGGAAATTTTTTAAGGATCCATATTTTTCTTAAAGTGTATAAACCTTGTCAAATGTTATTAATTCTTAAATTTCCAATCAGAAAATGTTTGGCAATAATTTTGTGAAAATACCCAAATTTCTAAGGATTTTATATAGTATATGGACAATTTTAGCGATGTTTAGAGTAAAATAACTTTATATGTAGAATTTAGGAAAATCATTTTAGAAAAAAATTGAAATAGGTGAATCTTTATTTGGAAAAAAATATTGAAAATTAGCCCATCCTGGGCTAAATTCCACCCCTATGGGATTGATGCTAACAACACTAGCACTATGGCATTGGCAAACAAAGACCCAACAATGTAGGTGAACTTGAAAACCAAAGTATGTGAACTTGAAAAACAAAGTATTTATTTTCGGTTTTAGAACGTGTTTTTTCATTTTATGTAACTACTTAGCCAATATGTAAGGTAGTGCACCAGTGGACATGTTCCTAGGTGGTATTGGGCCAACAATTCTAAAATACTTTTGATGGATTTTATTTAAATGCATACTCTAGGACGGCTTATTAGACTTATCCATAATATTGTAGACCCCTACTGTACAGTTCAACCCCAATATTTTTTATATCAAATTTAAATTGTTACTATGAGAAAAGAAAAAAAAAATTCAATTTAAAACTAAATAAGTATAATGCTAACCATACAATATAACATAACATCTCATGTTTTTCTAATTGATGGATGCAATACTTTCCTAAACATTATATCTCCTCCTACACACTTGGTATCTCCATCACTGATGATGGTGGTGGTGGTTACCATACACTAAGACTAACTTTGGTTTATCAAACCTCAAGAAAAATGACAAGGATTCAATTAGTTTGTTTTAGCATTTTATTTTTACATTCAAAAAGATTAGAAATGAGATTTCTTACATCTCCATACTTTTGATGAATTAAAATATTGATCAAAACTTACTATTATTTTAGAAATATTGTTTTTACTTTTTAAACTAATTATAATAAAAATCTAATTTTAATATTTTAAATTGAGATTAATAACCTTTTAATTTTCTTTTTTCTCTATAAACATATATACACTCCCATTAAACATGTATTTACTTTAAACTCGTTGATAATTAACCAACTTCAAAAGCATTCCACGAACGTACACAAATTTTATTACGAAACCAACTTCCGTAGAAATTGGTGGCGGTGCATAAATAAGTGTTTCAATTTTCATCCATCCGAGTCCCGACCCTTTCCAAGCTCGTGGTTGACTTTTTGGTACAACGCTCGTGAGTGGGGATACTTCACGTGACTAGCTACCACTAAAAGTGATTATTTATTTTATTTATAATTACTACAAACACTAACTACTTTACTACAAATACTGAAAAGTTTGAAATAGCTAATATTTGAATTAATTTATATAAAAAAATTATATGAAATTTTAAAATACATATTTTTAAAAATAACTAATAATTAAAGTAGTTTATACAAAATATTTGAATTATATATTTTTTTAAAATACATATTTGAAGTTATGTTGTGATAATATACACGTCATTGTCCCAAGATGGGGACATATCACTTGGTAGGTACGTAAGAAGGAAAATGAAAAATAAATCTCAAAGTTTATCCCAAGATGGAGACACATATCACTTAATAGGTAAGTCAAAGTGAAATGAAAAACAAATCTCGAGATTATTTGGTGGGTTCATGCAAAAGCTATGGCAGGTTTTAGATAGTATTTTAATTTATTATTTACCAATTTTATATTAAAATTTGGGACATATCACTTGGTAGGTAAGTAAGAAGGAAAATGAAAAATAAATCTCAAAGTTTATCGCAAGATGGAGACACATATCACTTAATAGGTAAGTCAAAGAGGAATGAAAAACAAATCTCAAAGATTATTTGGTGGGTTCATGCAAAAGCTATGTTAGGTTTTAGATAGTATTTTAATTTATTATTTATCAATTTTATATTAAAATAAAAATTAAAGTAATTTTTGAAAGATATAGATATTTAAATTTGGTTCGAGAAAAAAAATGTAAAAATATACCATTAAATTTAGTTAAATATTGATATATAACATAAATAAATAAATAAAATAAGTATTAATGTACATTCCATTTGAAGTGTAAATTTGATATCTTTCTTTTTATTTTTTATATAATAATTTTTATATAAATTGTATATATCAATATATTTTTATTTATGTTTGTATCTATATTCGACTAACATATTGTATTTTGTATATGGTAATAGAAATTTGGAGGAATTTACTTCTTATAAATATTTAGGAATTGACTTTCATCACAAACTCAACTGGAACTATAGCATCGAGAAGAGGATTAATGGAGGGTAAAAAACTTACTTTGTCCTTGAAAACCACTATAAATAGGGAAACTTTGTGACGTGGGACAAAAATAATTTCCTCTTTAAAATGCTCGTCACTCCCGTTATCTTATATGGCTGTGAAGCTTGGGGATGTAGTATTTCCAGAGAAAATTGGAGAAGAATTGAGCAAATCCGAAGTGGTTTATTACTTATAATATCAAAATTAAGAGCAATGTGCTCTATCCTATTCTCCTCTTAGAAGTCGAGCTCTCCCCCATTGAAAGTATGGGTATGATTAGATATCTAATGTACAAGCACATATTAAACAATATAGGAGATCACCTGCTTCCTAAAATTGATCTTAACGCCAGCCAAAACCACCCATGCCTCAAGTGGGGGTGGCTTAAAGATGCAACGACTTGGCTAAATTATTGGGGGATTGATGAAATTGCCAGTTTGGAAAATATTGATAACATTAAAAATATTATTACATCTACCTTCAAAGAGAAAATGTGGTGCAAGGAAGCTTTAGAGGTTGAAAGAAAACTACGATATTATAAAGAGATCATTAACCCTAATCTTGAGGATCAAAATTATGTTTCTATCTTAACGAGTTCAGAGAAAAAAATAAATATTGCCAAGATTAGAATGAACTCTCATGAGCTTCATAGTGAAATTGGGCGACCCCTAAAACATTGTGGGCCGAAAGAATTTTCCATCGTTGTGAGTCTATGAGCATTGAAGATGAAATCACTTTCTCTTAGAATGCCCTGCCTACACCCACATTAGTTCTCAGTTCCATAATCTTTGCTCCAACACCGACCTCTCTAACCTTCTAACTCCTCAAAACTATGGTGAGCAAGGGATGCTCCTCTTTAAGCTTTTTGAGCATAGGAATAATATTTTAAAACAAATCAAATAATTTCTAATTTTGTTGTTTTTCTTAAGGTCCGATAGACCAAATTTGGTCTTAGTGGACATTAAAGACCACCACCACCATCATCATTATTATTAGTATTTGTTACACAAGTGTTACTAATGTGACAATATCTACCATATTGGGCCATAGAAATGTCTTTTGATGCAATAAACCAAGTTTAAAGTTAATCAATGATACAATTGAGTAAAAACACATCTAAAAGTCGACAACAAATGAATGAAAGTAAACCATAAGTGTAAATCAACTCCATGTGTAAGTCAACTTAAAGTACAAGTTGAAGCCAAGAGCCAAGTTGATGTTGAAACCCAGTAGATGACATAAAATGACGAGATGTCAATGAACAAGTTGACATAAATAAGAAGTAGCTAAAGCATCAACCATCTACTAATGAAAAATAAAGTAAGCCAACGACTTCTTAACCATATGTAGATGTTAAGAGGTAGGGCTTAGGCCTATAGCTGGATTGGCAAAGCCACCCTCTTTTGGTCATTTGGGACCTCGAGAGGTCTCAGGTTCAAGTCCAAGTGTTGGTATATTGACTCAGATGCACGATGGTCGAAGGTTGAACGTAGCAGGAGGAAACCTAAATTCATTGGCATAGTATGCCCCCCCAAGTGGCAACTACCTAAATTCATTGGCATAGTATGACCCCCCAAGTGGCAACTAACGGAAAATCAAAGGCCAGATTTTCGTGAAAAAACTTGCATAGTAGTTATAGGTTTGTTTGCACTACAGATTGTATAGTCTTAAGGTATGCAACATTTCATGTCCTCAATTCCTACAATTGATGCATTTAACATCCTTCATAAGAACAAATTCTAATAGCAATGTAGTAACACTTAAAATTAGAAATTACATTGAATAACAATAACAATAGTTGCATTCAAAACTTTATTGAATTAAATAAAATGAAAATCAACATGAAAATGTAGAATGTACATTAACATAAGTTTTAGTGGAGAATCTCTCTTGAGATTTATTTTATAGTGTTTGAAACTTTGGTAAGTCTTATTAATTCTTAAATTTTCACTTATTAATAATTAATGATTTTTTTAATCAATTTTAAATATTTATATAATTTCTAGATAAAAATTAATGAAATAGTGAAATTTAACCTTTAAGTTATCGTTATCTAAAATCCTTCATATATTACTCTGTTATAGCTATTTATAGATGATCTCAAATCTCCCATAACAAGGATGTTGATTTTTCTTTGTTTTTCTATTCTTTACACTTTTTTCTTAGCTAAAAACATTGTGAACTCACTACCTATCTGGTTTAGTTTATATAGTGACAATATAGCATATTTTTCTTCGTTGATGTATCTTTCTATCTTTCTCAATCTTTTATAAATACTAATTACATATTTAAAAAAATAAAAAAATAATATCAATGAAAAAATAAATATGTATCTATACAAATTTTTCCAGCGAATGCATCTATACAAATTAGTTAAAATATCCTTCTCATTCTTTTAATATTTATAAAAATAAATAAACAAAAATAATATCTCTTAGCATTTAAGATCCAGCACACTAATATATAATAAATAAATTCTGCTTAAAACTATAAACCATCAACCAAAAAAACCAAAATGGGATGTTCGAATTTTAATGAAATCCAGATAATGCTGTTAATATTCCGATTTTAATGATACACACAATTTTAATGGACTTCATAAACTGTAATATTTGAAGGTTTATCGATGGAATGTTTGAGTGTGATGGAACCAAGCCCATTTTTACAGATACACACAAGATAAGATTAGATGTGAAGCCATGTCATATCATTACTTTATTTTATGACCATCTGAATGTGACAAAAGAGACCAAAGACAAGGGGAATCAAATTTTTCAAAATCAGCTGTTGATAAGGTAGGACCCTACATGATTCAAATAGATTACCAAGGTACACTTACTTGTACTCTTGAAGGTACTACCTGCAAGCAGTAACCGACTTAAGAGATACTGGTCAAAAACCCAAACCATATTTTGGTGTATGTACAGGTAATTACATACTTCAAGTTCAGTCTTTACTGCAATAACCGACTTAAGAGATACTGGTCAAAAACCCATACCATACTTTGGTGTATGTACAGGTAATTACATACTTCAAGTTCAGTCTTTACTGTGATATGGATCTAGATAAGTAATAAGCATTTAGCAACAATGCATTTATTGTTGCTGTGGCTAAATATTGACTTGAAGTCATTTCAAATTGAAAGATTGATATCCCTGTGGCAACAGCAATAAATACATTACTGTATATATTGAATTGACTGCATACTGACATTAATTAAAAGAGATAACTTTTACCTCTACATAATAATTAATTAATAATTAAAAATAATTTCTCTGATTTTAAAGGTTAAAATCTATAGATTCATGCTAATGAAATCCATTCAGTTTCTCACTGTTATCTTTACAAAACTCTTTAGTGCATTATCCCTACAAACTCAAACAATTCCCTGATTCATGCCAATGAAATACAGTCCAGCGTCATCACTATTATCTTTACAAAACTCAAACAGTTTCATGCATTATCCCTACAGGGAATTGATTATGAGTTTTGTGGGGATAATGCAAGAAATGCATTATCCCCACAAAACTCATGACCAATTAGTTCTCTGCATTATCCCCACAAAACTCATGACCAATTAGTTATCTGCATTATCCCCACAAAACTCATAACTAATTCCCTGATTCACGCCAATGAAATCCATTCAAGCATCATCACTATAATCTTTACAAAAATGTAAAATCAAACAATTTGAACATACATTATCCCTACAAAACTCATAAACAATTCCCTGATTAGACTTCATGGCAAATCATTTAGTTAAATTTGTCTGCCCAGTTCTAGTCTGGTGGTAAATGGATGCAGTTACCGACAACCCAGTTCCAACTACCAATGAGCATGCCCTAAAGTGCCAGTGACAAAACAGAGTAGTATACTATACGGAGCTTCAGTCCCTGACTCCCTACGTAGGAAGAAAGGGCATTGGACTACCATTAAAGCAAAATACTAAGATCTCCCAATCGTACAGAATTGACTCATGTATATTGTTCACCCAATTACAAAATGTAATGTTGCCATTGCGACCCTACTCATCTTACATTCAAGATAAGGATGAGCTTTGATGGGTACTTGTGGGTCATTACCCAAAAGATAAGGCTATCAATTTTATAAGACAGACATGGCACATGTGGGATACCGGGCACAGTAACCGCTGATAAGGATAACCCGAACAGAATTTTTAAAATCCGGATACTTGTGATACTGTCTATGTCGTTTTGGAGTGTTTGGTCACAAAATTCATGTGAGTTTCCTGGAAGGTGGGAGCAACGGCAGATGTGGGGTCAACGCGAACATTGTCTGCTTGGGAGTCTTTGTCAATTGGAATATACTTCAAGAGTAGGTGGAATAATCCACCATTGTATACAGGGCTTCTCCAGGTTAAAATCCTATAAGAAGCAATCAATGAATCGGAGCAGAGAAGACCGTCACAAATCTTTTGATTAAAAGTGCCCTCAGAGTTTTGGGATAAGGGAAACAGTAGGAAGGTAATACCGTAATTGTATGGCAGCAAAGTTGCAGATGCGAGGCTCTTCTGGTGGAATTATCAGAGGATTGAACAAGATCTGGGGTAACGTTAGAGATCCTACAGGTTCCTACGTTGCGGCTAACACTGCCATCCCCGGTTCCAGGTAAAAGAAAATTTATTTCAGTACTCACTACTCATATCTGTTTTATTTCTGGGGACTGTAAATGACATATATATATTTGGGTCTGCAGTTGCTGCTTATAGATATACACATTCACTCATATAGGTCCTTTTTAAAGATATCGTTTTCTTTACTGTTATGTGTCTGTAATTCTGCTGTGTCTGCATTCATAAATTTGTGAGAATTATAGAATTCTGTTTGTGTATTATCATGAACCTGGAAGAATTAAACATGTCTCTGTGTGCATTCTCACGAGTCTGGAAGAATTAAACACGTGTCTGTGTGCATTCTCATGAATCTGGAAGAATACATAGATCACAACAAAATGGGTATGGCTGGTGCATTGCACACACTTAACTCCTCATGTTCATGTACAGGCTTCTAAAAAATTAGATCTCCCCCACCCACGCAACGTTCCCCACTAGTTTGAGAAGTTGGGAAGTCTACACTTGCCACCTACGGAGTTTATTGTCCAATGTTGCATGGATATTGTTTAAGAGAGACTGTTCACAGTAGGTTCTCTTTGGATTCAGGAGGTTTTAAGAGGGACTGTTCACAGTAGGATCTCTTTGGACTCTGGAGGGGGTTTGCCATTCTCCTCAAGGGAAGATTATCTTTGATTTGAAGGGTATCTTCTTAGCATTCTCTGTGTGAATGGTTGAAACAGTAAAGTTCATGGCTCAAACTTAATTTCATGCTTATTTGGCACCCAAGCTTAGGAGATCTGTACGAGCTTCTTATGAAATTTAAGACTAATTTGATCTGAAGGGTATCTTATTAGCAGCCTCTGTGTGAATGGATACCTTTCACATGTCTGCAGGAAATAAATGAATAGAAAAGGACATGGAATTGTTGTAAGATCTGTTGAAGACACTTAAAACAGTGGTTAATTGATACCAATTTTGAAACAGTAAAGCTCATGGCTCAAACTTAATCTCATGCGTATTTGGCACCCAGGCTTAGGAGATCTGTACCAGCTTCTTATGAAATTTAGACTGCAATGTTTCATGTATTTTGTTTAAGAGAGACTGCTGACAGTAGGATCCCTTTGGAGGGGGTTTTCCCTTCTTCTTGAAGGAAAATTATCTTCAATTTGATTTGAAGGGTATCTTATTAGCAGCCTCCGTGTGAATGGATACCTTTCACATGTCTGCATGAAATAAATGCATAGAAAAGGACATGGAATTGTTGTAAGATCTGTTGAAGACACTTAAAACAGTGGTATAAGGAGTCATGAATCTACTAATTTACAAATAACATTAATAGATCATGGAAAGAAAAAGAAAGCCATGGAAATTTACTAATGTTAATCTAATTGTTTTTAATGTTGCTTTTACCTTTTTTAATGTTGCTTTTACCTTGCTTGTTTTTCATGTTGCTTTCAAATTGGAATTTCTCAGTGACTGCTTTGTGTGTAAAGTGCATGGCCAATTGTTAATGTTGGTCTGATTGCTTTTCTTTCTTTATTTTTATTTCTTTTCTGGAGGTCCAAGAAAAATCTGGAGGGATCCTCCCTCTCCCTTGGGATATCCAGATGGAGGGAAGCTCGTTGGATTTTCCTCTCTTCCTCAGGATATCTTGATGGAAGGCATCTCAACCACCAGCAACAATAGTGGCTGGTAACCCGAGGGACTTTTAAACCTGAGACATATGGCCTCCCCCTAAACAACTGCCTTGGGTGGATGGTTCAAGTGATTGAGCTAACCTGCCTTGGGTGGATGGTTCAAGTGATTGAACTAACCCTTAGGGCTGGTTGGAAGCTCGTTGGATTTTCCCCTTCTTCTCCAGGATATCTGGATGGAAGACAGCTCAACCACCAGCAACAATAGTGGCTGGTAACCCGAGGGACTTTTAAACCTGTGACATATGGCCTCCCCCTCAACAACTGCCATGGGTGGCTGGTTCAAGTGATTGAGATAACCCTTGGGACTGGTTGGATGGTTCAAGTGATTGAGCTAACCCTTAGGGCTGGTTGGAAGCTCGTTGGATTTTCCCCTTCTTCCCCAGGATATCTGGATGGAAGACAGCTCAACCTATTGTTGCTGGTCACCCAAGGGACTTTTAAACCTATGACATATGGCCTCCCTCTCAACAACTGCCATGGGTGGATGGTTCAAGTGATTGAGATAACCCTTTGGGCTGGTTGGATGCCATGGGTGGATGGTTCAAGTGATTGAGATAACCCTTGGGGCTGGTTGGATGGTTCAAGTGATTGAGATAACTCTCTGCCATGGGTGGATGGTTCAAGTGATTGAGATAACCCTTGGGGCTGGTTGGATGGTTCAAGTGATTGAGATAACTCTTGGGGCTAGTTGCTTCTGACATTAGCAAGTTGGTCTGGATATTGATTTCCAGAAATGGATGTCTCATAACCCTTGGGGCTGGTTGGATGGTTCAAGTGATTGAGATAACTCTTGGGGCTGGTTGCTTCTGACATTAGCAACTTGGTCTGGATATTGATTTCCAGAAATGGATGTCTCATGTGCAAGTCCCAATTTTTTCTTTTACTTATTAAAAATCAAATCTTTCTCATTACATTTACTTTTAGCAAGGTAACCATGTTTCTGAGCTCAATGTGGATGTATTCATTATTTGATGGTTTACCAATACACTCTCTTGACAGAGCTAGACTTGACAGAGCTAGATGTTGATCTTGTTTGTTTGTCACATCCTTGTAAGCAACCTCGCAGCGTCCTATTAATTATTATTTTTTGTTTATATTAGTTGTAAGCAATGTGGGAAATCGACTGCGTTGTTACTAGCCAAGGGCTTTTTCTTTTGTCAAATTCTAGCGAAGTTTATTCTTGCAGCCAGAGGTTTAAGGCTACTTTATTCTCATTATTACCTTCCTATACATAGCTGCATGATAAAGGGAATGGGAGATCTTTATTTAAACCATCTTAGACGTCCCTTGTGAGAGGGCTTCAGAATCCGGTCCTGTTCGTCAGTATGCATTTTCCTGACGTGTACAATAGACCGGGACTTGAATTTTTCTCTAATTCTTCCAGAAGACTGAACATTTTTCTGATTAGTCATGTGGAATTTTGCAGGAAATTTGTACATTCATCTGTGTATGAGAAGAACGAAGATGATGGTCTTCAACTGAACAGGGTTCCAGAGGATGTAATTCAACCTGAGGCTCAGAAGAGCTGGGTACCGCATCCAGAAACAGGTGTGTTTGGTCCTTCAGAGGAACAGAACTGGAGAGGTGGAGAGTATCACTCTTCCCATGAGAAGAGTGGTGAATCTGTTCTTGAGCAACAAGTCTGGTACCGTCCGTTGGAAGATGTTGAGAAACAGCCTTACAACTGATTAGTGAATGGATATAGCTCATATCTAAATATAGTATATGTTTAAGAAGCTGGAGCGATTTAGGGTCCAAGTCAATTTCTATGCTCATATATTATCTTCAAGACATTTGTGGTATAAGCTGTGTTTTAAAAGGTTTTACTAAGGTTTTTCACCTGGACATATTATTATAAAGCTTACAGTGCTATCTATAGGCATTAATATCTGAAGAGTTTGTATGTAGCTTCAGCTTCCTTTGCTGAATGAACATTTGCTGTCAAATTTTACTGCTATTTGACTGTAAATAGAAATATAATGAACTACTTATTGATACAACTTGTTGATCGTTTTCATATGCTATGACCTGCAAACTACTTTTATTTAACAGTTTTTTATTAGCGAGTTTGTTAAATAAGATCATTCTTGATTAACTTTCGTAGCCAATTTGAAGTCTTTTGTTGAGGCAATAGCCTGGTTGTGCAGCCAATCTACGCTATGCCAATATTAATAATACATACATGTTGGATAGATTGCATTTTAGCTCTTCCCAAATGTAAAATACTAAAATCTTTGCTTCCTTTAACTCGTGTCCAGTATTAGTCTACATGGTAGGATCCATATTATTCATCAATTTGTTGAAGTTTCAATTCTTATAGAAATCATAGTACCTGGCTTATAAACTCAGTCTATCTTTGCTAATGCCCAGTAAAAGTGGAAAACTGCCACTGTTGTTTTTTGTTTTTAATGGAAAATGCCAATGCCCAGTAAAAGTGGAAAACTGCCACTGTTGTTTTTTGTTTTTAAATGGAAAATGCCAAAAACTGCCACTGTTGTTTTTAAATGGAAAATGCCAACACCTGTTATTTCTGTAGAGAAATCAAGGTGAAGAGACTTGAAACCTGGTAGGGAGGGACACAATATTTGCATCCAACCAATTGATCTTCCTCAAGCCATTGTTTTATTGTATTTGTATTGGTATGGAAAAGCACCTCTTTGCAAGCTTCTATACTATATCTTAGTTATCTCAACCTTAAATTTATGAATACAGAGTTTGGATGATTCTGTTTACATGAATGCAAATTAAACCACCCAATTATTTTTATTTTTTTTGCCAGCAAGGTTTAATTTAGGTTTTAATTTTGAACTGCCTAAGTGCAAGGCTTAAATATAACTTCATGTATATTAAGCATCCATGTTCTCACCTTGGCATAGAAGTTCAATGCAACATGTTGCACTTAGTCTTCTAAATAACAAACTCTCCATATGTGTGTTTTCAAGGTGCTACAGTTTGGTTCATGTCCATTGATTAAGAACTTATATTGATAACTTAGAAATATTGTTTATGTTTTTATTGATCATGCATTCGATTTTCTTTATACCTGGTGACCAATGAAAAACATGTTTGGTTTCTGCCAAATTGATGTTATCAATTTGAAGAGTAGCAATCAATCTTTTCATTTGTCATTCTTTTTATTTGAATGATTGGTCGTATCTGGAAGGAAAACTATCCAAAAAGCAGCTAAGGAGGGCTTTGCTTTTCAATTTTTATTTTATTTATTTATTTAAAAAAAACTCTATATTCTATATTTTTGAAAAAAAAAATATACATTCCCTGATGGAATATAGTTGTTTGTGTTTATGACGGCTTTTCAATTTTTATTTTATTTATTTATTTTAAAAAGAATCTTTATATTCTATATTTTTGAAAAACACAAAATATACATTGTTTTTGCCACTTCATATTTATCAAAGTTTTATGTGCTAGTTACTTTGAACAAATTCATTCTTTCCTTAATTTCTCCAAAGTAAAAACTTAGCGTCGTTACAAAGTTTTTATAGTTTCCAAAAATTAATTTATTTAAACAATAGAGCCAAATTACATAACACTAGTCCTTAAAGAGTGGTGAATTCATAAAGATGGGTAATATTTTTTGATCAAAAGTGACAGTAAAAATTCATTTTTTACACATTAAATAAATAGAGACCTTCAAAACTCATATATGCCTTGTGAATTCCAACATACAACAAAAAAACAAATTGTAGTAAATTATGTTGTCTTTTCACCTATATTTAAAAAATAATAAAATTATTATTTAATATGCAAAAATTGCATTTAATGATAGGTTTGTTTTTAACAAGTAGTTTGTGTGCATGTAAAATAATTTAGTGATAAATGCATAATTTTGAAAAAAATTTACAAACATAATCTACACAAAATACTCTTCTGAACTTTTTTAGTGATATGAACTTTTTTTTCATTGGTTTTAAAAACTAAAAACAAAAAATACTCTTTTGAAGATGATGTGTTGATTTGGGGCGTATATGTTTTTTGAAATTTGTTGGTTGTGTACTTTTTGTGTTGTTGCTTTTTCTTTGCGTAAGTTGTATCTATGGTTTTGTAAGTGTAAGTTTGAAAAGAAAATAAAAAAAATATCATGAACTCAAAACCGTAAATTATATGTCAATGGATAGACGATTTGTAGATGAATCCATTGGTATGAAGCCCACCACCTAATGTGCATCCGAGAACAGGGTTTAGGCCTGTCAAAGAGTCCAATAAAATTAAATTTGTAGAAAAGGGGGCTAAAAGCCTTGTTTAAAGCACTCTATCGAGGTTTTAAAAAACCTTGATCAAAGTTTTACGTGCATTTTTTAAATACCTCAATCAAGGGTTTATGTGTGGTTAAGTCAAAAGACTGAACAGGGTTTATGTGTGGTTAAGTCAAAAGACTGAACAGGGTTTATGTGTGGTTATGTTTATGTTTACTCAATCAAGCTACTTTTTACTTTCTATAGTCTTCCGGCAGACTTTTCTTTATTTTTTACTAATGTTAATAGCTCGATTGAGTTATTTAAAAAAGCTCAATTGAGGGTTAAGAAAATATTTGATCGAGCTATAGAGCTCGATTGAGGGTTTTCTTAGCTCTCGATCACGCTTTTTAAATAGTTCAATAGAGTGCTTGGTTAAGTCCTCAATCGAGATTTTAAAAGCTCGATCTAGCTTCTTTTTTTTCCATACTCGTGCTCTCTGCTTGCCAAAAAATGTTACTCATTTTCATGGGAACACCCCAAAACATTCCAGATTTCAAAATCATTTATGTAACAAAAAAGTAATAACAAACAGTCCAAGGGCTTGCTTAGTATAAGTCTCTAAGAGTAGCTGGAAGGAGAGTGTCCTCCTTGAATTCTTGTTAAGTAAGGTTATTAAACTAGAAAATAAAATTCATAATATACATGAACAAAAATAATGTTTTCAAAGGAAAATGACATATAACACATATCCCACTCCTAGATCCCATCCATTGCTAGATCCTCTTATGGATTTAAAATGTCTACTAATTTGCAACCTTGTGGCTAGATATTATGTTCATCATAGAGGTTGCATGTCTTAAATTGTACATCTTTTATTATGGAGGACAACAGTTGAATAAAAGTTTAAAACAAATTCAAAGAGGATGATCATGAATAAGAAAAATAAGAAGAATTATGAATTGAAGATGGAGAAAGTTATTGTATCAAAAGAGAAATGAGATGCCCTACAACTTAGTATGAATGTTGTATGAGAGAGATGTTGTGATGATACATTTAGTATGGGAGAGATGTTGTGAAGTAGATGACAATTTGAGAAAATCTCTGGGCATAGATTCATATTAAACCAGGGATCTATCAGATACCTAAAGTGATCAATGATATTTAAAGTAATTAAGTACCTAGTGTGATCAATGATACTTAAAACGATCAAATTTCTGAATGCGTAAGTATTAAATTCCTTTAATAAAAATATTTATGCTTTAATTCCTGTGGATATTGCAGATTTAAAATGGATATATTTTGGTAACGATTACAGAGAGTCACTCAGAAAAGAAGAACCTAGCCTTTCAAAGAAATTTTGTAAATAATGACATTGGAAACTAGTAGAGGAAGGGCACGTTTTGTTCTCATAATCTTGAGCAGTATGCTCAATTTTTGTCACCCTTGTTGTCTGATGCAGGAGTATCATTATTATTTGTTTTGCAAATTGTGTCTCCCGAGGCAGAACTACCTATTCATCGACTTTTACATCATCTACGAGCAGGGATCAAAATTGAGGCCGTCACAGCCCGTCAAAGGGTCCCCAGCCCGTCTCAGAAGTGGTATTAAAAATTTCCCCGTCATTTAAAATGCTAGATTTTATTTTTGACATTTAGAAAAAAAATGTATGATTTGATTAAAAATGTCATTAAAAGGGCAGAGGTTAAAATTGCCCGTCAAGTTGTCAACTTCATCCTGGAGATCGTGGCAGTGGCACCGTGGCTGTGGGGCTGTGGCAGACTGGTAGTAGTGACTCGTGACTCCGCGTGAGTACCGTGGCAGCCTGGCATGAACCAGATTCGAAGGTTAATGGTTCCAAACTTCAACTCCCGGTTCAAATGCAACTGTGCAAGTTTGCAACATGGTTCAACTGGGACGGAATGGATCAGATGGTTCCCATTTTCCCAATGCTCATAATCCATTGCCCAACTTCCCGTTAAACTGGTCTGGTCGTGTAAGTTGTAAGTTACATAACGTGTTCAGATTCAACATAAATTCTTTCATGTCATATTAAATGCCTTCTTATCAATACCAGCTAACTTGCCTAAATACCAACTACCAACTTTACCAACTCCAAGCCTGCAACGCAGCAACAATGCAGTCTGCGTCGATGCCCTGCAGCCCCTAGCCGCCAAAGTTCATTGTTCACAAGTTACAACTTCACTCTCCACTCGGAACTTGGAACTGGAAGTATAATTCCAGTTGTGCAGAAAGAGCAAGCTGCAAGGGAATCAGGGATCATCCGTTATTGCGAGTTGCAACTGTGAGTTTCAATGCCATCAGAGCTGCTGCATCTGTGGCTTCACCTCCACCGGCGGTCATAATGTTAAGCTCGGAGAGTCGGATGGTGGCGTGCCTGAGATCATCAAAGACGCCATTACAAAGATAAGAAGTAGCATGAGATAAAGATTGAGCAGCCCATACTCGTTGCGGGAAACCCTATCTCAGATTGCAAAGATGGATATGGAAATTTGGGGGATTTAGTGTTGTTGTCCTGTAACCTGTGGCTGCACTCTCAGAAGTAAAAAACTGGGCAATTCTCTGAATTCAGGTATGTACCTACAGGCTGCTAGTGCTACTAGTGCAATGTGCCAGTAAAATGACAAATAATGCCTAATTTCGTTCATTGTTTGAGAAATTTCCTTCCATAAAACCTCGAATTTCCTGTTGTTGCCTTATTCAAATTTATAATGATTTTTTTTATATATATTTGTAATTGTCAGTTTTAACAAATCCTACTACTAACGCTGGAGGCAATGCTTGCAAGTTGCAAACTTGCAACCATTCTTCTCTGCCAAGACCCAACGGAATCGCACTCGCCAGTTCTAATGATAAAATACAGTGACATGTTAAAAGGTTCTGCTCAATCCAAATGGTTATGGACAATGAATTCAATTTCATTTCTAAATTCAAATTAAAAGATTCTGCTCTAGTCAAATTGTTATGGCAGATTGTCTGAATTTCCTCACTAAGAAACAAATTAACAGATTCTGCTCGATTCAAATGGTTATGGAGGATCATCTCAGTTTTCTTAGGAAGATTCCAATGAACGGGTAGGATCATAACTTGCAACAACGGCTTGAAGTTCACCTCCGGGGCCATTCTATGAAGAAATGCGCTGATTTTTACCAGTAATTTGTTAATTGATGCAGGGGCGTAAACTAACAGACCCTTGACTGCTGCAACCACAGCACAGCTCACTGAAAGCTCAAACACAAACTCAATTATGCACACAGGCACATAAATAAATAATTACAACAGTTTTTTTTATTAGTTATCCTGCTAAATGGAATTTTGAGTGCTTGCAGCGTCCAAGGGGTCTCGTTCCTACAACAATTAAAACAACAGGGCCAAGGCCTTTCTCACAGGATACTTTTCAGTCTAAGTCTTCAATGGACTAGGCTTAAAATGTCCTTACAAATTAAGGATTTTCCCTTTCTAACTAATTGAGCAATTTCGCTTGTTAGGTTGATCTTTCGGTTAACTTGTTTTCCTCTCTGGCTGTAAATTACTGCTGCATCGCCTTTGTTCTGCCCCGCCTTTACTGAAACTGTCCTCTCCTTCCTTCTCTTCTTTATGGTCTCTGCCACTGTTGTCTTCTACCCTTTTCATTTTATTCTCAGTTTTATTCACTTTTCTAGTTAGTGAAGATTATCAAGCCTGCTACAAGTTATTTAATGCCACAGTAACAAACCTATTAGCCATTAAATCTCAAATAGTTTGAGAATTTAACATCCAACAAGCTGAATATTTTTTTAGTACATTTTTTTTATGAAGTGTGCAATGAATTTAATATTTTCATTTGAAATGTTAAATTTGTGTAAGCCATTCATGGCAGAAGGGCAGCATGAATATATAACCTGCAATCTGAAATTAAGACCAGCCCTTCAAATTTGATCCCTGTCTACGAGTATAAAGAGCATTGAAGGAAATAAAGGCTTAATTACATTAATGTTTTTGGAGTTGGACGACCTTGCGATAATTGTTGGAGGATGCGTCGTAACAGTCCACAGTTGTTTGATTTCCCGTAGAATGAACATTTGACCCTGTGGATTTTCATTACCAAGGAGGATCCATGAAAGTCACAAATCTAGGTATTAAATGGCGTTAGTATTTTTGTTAAGAAAACCGGTGCCACCACATGAAAGAACTACGACTTCCAGAAATTGAAACCCTGGTTTCTATCGAATCAGCCATAAGACATTAAGATATCCAATACACAGCAGTTGAAACAGTTCTAACACACAAGCTTCCTCAAATATATTGTGCATAACCCTGCGCTGTGAACTTATGGCGATGAAAGAAGGGCCTTTGGCTGTCGAACAGTAACCTTCAAAGAGTTGTTTTGTGTCGATTCCAGAGATCGAGTTGGTTCCGCTAATCCAGAGTGTAACTCTGTCATCGAAGATTGATTACGTGAATAATAGGATTTCTAAAGTGATTATTTAACAACGTGAATAATCGGATTTGTAAAGTGATTGGTGAAGTTTAATGTGCACGTCGTTCATTGTTATGTTCAGTGTATATGTTTACATTTTAGAAATCGTAGATGATAACTCCTTGTTGAGGTTTAGTATTTTAGTAAAAGTTGCAAAACAATTTATGAAGTCTAATTGTTGTGTCTGCTGTGTTAACTTGAGGTTATGCAAATGGTCTTCGCAACCAGATGTTTCATAATTTCCACGAAGCAATACTCCAAACACTTTGAAAAGCAATGGCAATCCATATTTTCTATTAGCGGATCTGATCAAGAATTCTTTCGCGGGAGTTATCACTTATCTTTCACCTTTTCCTCCAAACCAACGCAACAACCCCCACTACCAAAGGTTTTCCACTCACGTGCGCTTCAAGAACACTATATTTTCAAAATATGTCACCTTTTCATCCAAACCAGTTGATCCTTGGTTACATTCAAGCGTGTTGGATGTTCAGCTATTTTCAGTTTTTCATTTTCAACGCACGTTCTCTCACAACTCCTAGCCGCTGGTTATCCACCAAGAAATAAATAGAACTGTATGTTTACCGAGTCTAGAATTCATGTATGATCGATCCAAATTGCGAGGAAGTGGATCGGCTGAATTTTGAGATAGGAAAAAAATTAAACGCTTCACCCCTCGTTACACATGTTATGTCCACAAATTTTGGACTCCTCCTCCTCTACTGTTTCGATCCAAGTTTGTTTCCCCTTTATTGGATAGAGGTCAATGAACAATGAGTGTGGGTGTTATACCTTCTACCACCAGCATAGATCTATCTTAAACCCGTATCTATCAACCACCGAGAGGGATCCAATTTCTTGAGGTGTATTTCTTTTTTTAAATTTAAATTCAAGAAATTTGATCTCTTTTGATTGATAGATCGGGTTTAAGTTTTAAGTTTTTATTTTATAAATGAACATCTATTTTTTAATTACTTTTCATAATATTTTATTTTATGAATCATGGATTTTTTAAAAATACTTTCCATAATTTTTTATTTGATGAGCCGACATGAATTTTTGAATTATTTTGTTAGTAACAAATGCAAGGTTACATCACACATGTTACAACATCTCCCCCATACTAGGCTGTAGAGCACCTCGTTTCACTTGGTGCAATAAAAACGAAATTTGCAAGGAAAGAAAATAAAAACAATTTAGGAACAACTAAACTTAAATGTTTTATTGGTGTAGAGGGAGGGATCTTATCTTGCACATAAATTATGATGTGTTATATTATACAAAATTTAGGGGCACATGAAAAGAGAAAAACTTTCATAAGCGAGGAAAATGAGACAAAAACTATAGGAAAAAAACATTCCACAAAAGAGAGTCAATCATCAATGTTTAAAAGGCACTAGAGTTGAATCTTGAGAATTGAATGCACACCATCCCCCAAAAGGATATTGATATTCTAAAATGTGTCTGGACACAAAAGGCTTGATTAGGTACTCATATACATATGAGAAAAAAACACAAAATGAGTGTTCCTATAGATGCCAATCCATCTCATCAAAGTGCATGAGTTACTAATTACTACAACTATCAAGTCAAAATAGGAATTGGTGTTATGTACTAGGCTCACTCCAAAGAAGGTTATCTTGAAAAAAATGGTGAATTATAAATAATCACCCAATTAAACATTGCACACCATCCCTCCACAATGTTGAGTAGGGTGGATAAGATGGTGGAAATGGATGTCATAGATGATGGTAAAAGTATGGAGGTACGAGACAAAGACCTCGCATGCTACCAAACAACTTAAGCAAGAAATACTCCAAAGTGGCTAGCTCTAAAAACTACAATTCAACATGATAGTGCATGGAGGCAATATGAAAGAAATATTCCAAAGTGGATAGATCCAATAAACTACAATTTAACATGATAGTGCATGGAGGCAATAAGCAAGAAATACTCCAAAGTTGCTAGCTCCAAGAAACTACAATTTAACATGACAGTGCATGGAGGCAAAAGCCTAGTGACACTCCAAAACAATTTGCAGGAGTGGTAAGCAATCCATTACTCAAAAGCATAGGATAAGAGGTACCATAAATAGAAACCATCATGGACAATAGTCCTCAATATGGGTGACAAACAAGGCCATATTAGGTACCCATGTAAAAGTGAGGAACTGACACATATTTATTTGACCCATGATAAATCAATAATCATGAAGGGGCAAGTTAGTGTGATGTGCAATCACTCTTTGAAAAGAGAGCGAAATTGTATTCATAATGCCTCAAATATGATGGAAAAAGAAGTTTGTAGTAAAAATGTATGGTAACAACTATTCCAATAACCTTATTACAATGATTTAGCAAAAAAACAACAAAAAATTCTCCAAAATAAAACACCTTTCAAATTCAAATCAGAGTTTGTTATCTTTAATCTCTCCCATGAAACAAACCTATGATACTTGCAAAATCCCTTACAATTTTAACAATTCACAAATAAAATACCAAATCACTAATTCCTAGTGGGAGGCCACATTCTTCTACACACCATAGAAGTTTACATGATAAGAGGGTTTGTATTGTTGAAAACAAGTTTCAGACACTATGGATATTATAAAATCACCAAGGAGTCCACAAAATTGTAACAAATGGTTGTCGAACAAATTAAGGATCCACCATTAGGTAAGCAATCGGCCAAGATAGATTTGTTGGGTCAAATGCTAGATGTAGAATCTATCGATCACTAGAAAGTTGTGTGGGAAGAAGGGTATGCTCCATGAATCTAAGATATCTACACTTTGATTTGGAAAAAATCCACTATCACAATCTATTGGATTGCACGAGTCTCCCCAACCACAAAAATATCCATAACAGAGTTTCCTTGGATATGTGCTATAGTTCCTGAAACTCTCAAATCTAAGTGTGGATTGAGGTACTCTACACAAATGGAGGTTGCATATTAGTTTAAAAATGAGGAGGCACGTTGTATCAAGAGGAGGCAAGCTAGCACCAATGGTTTCATGTTCCCAATCAAAAGGAGGCCTGGCATGGGAAAATTCAACACTTAAAAAAACAATTCCATTTGAGCCAGATGCATTATGATGGATCCTACCATGGGTTTGAAGGAGTCCATGATGTACAGGATTTGTTATTGGATTCTAAATGAGGGTGGGTCATGATTTAAAATTGAGGGAGGTAGATCTAATGAAATGTTGAGCTTGCAAAAAAAACAGTGTACAACAACCATAGGTGGTCTCTCAAGTATCACAAAACACCATGCCTATAGATCTATGTGATATGCACATAGCTAAAGAATATATATAATAAAATGGTTTGAGAAAGAAGGATCAAATTTGGAGGTAAACCAAATCCAATTGGGCAATAAGAGCCCTAGGATGAGGCTGAGGTAGTAAAGAAAAAATGAAGTTGGTCAATATGCTCACTTATAAAACTAGAGGGTGGGAAGCTGTAATGTCCCTTGTTAGGAATTTTATTAAAATTGCAATTTTCCACTTTTTTCCTTGGTTCGACCTTTGACTAGTTTCGATCTCTAGGTCCCAAATTTGCCCCAAATGATCCCAAATCTTCTGAGAAGGTGTATGAATGATATTAGAACATAAATATGTGTTTTAGGGATGCCTTTGGACCTTTAAAATACTTCTGCAAATCCTCTTTCAATTCTGATCAATGTAGGTAACTTTACTAGTGATTTTCCTTTGACTAGTATTGGTCTCTAGGTCTCAAATTGACTCCAAATGCCTTCAAATCTTCAAGGAAGGTGTATGAATGATATTAGAACTTGAATATTATGTTATGGATGACATATGGCCACCAAAATACCTCTGCAAACTCTCTTAATATTCTGGACCAATTATGCAATTTTACTAGTAATTTGGGGTTCAAATCCCCCTGGGGTAAACAATGAAAATGGCTTCCCAAATGCCTCCAAACCCACTCAAATTTATGAAAAGAGGTATGTAATGTGTTAAGTATGTTATTAAAGTCTCATATGCACCATTAATGGATTATTACAACTGTTCTCACCCTCTTCCATTCAACTGCAAAAATCCCCAATTCGACCCTTGGGGAAATGGCACTATTTCACCTCCCAATACAACTAAACTGAGTAAAAATGCTTCAAATGCTCAAGTACAGTACATGAAACTTGTAGAAGACATCCATGGCAGTATATTGATCACAAATATATCATAGAATCATCCATTCATTCGAAATCATCATCAATACATTGGCTCACAACAAGGTAGTGGGGAAATGGCATTGTTCTTCCATTAAAAATGAGATTTATACATTTCTACTTGGAATTTCGACCTGAAACTTTTTGGAGATGAAGAACAGAGTATTTAATTCATATTACAAAAGAAATGGGGCATTAAAAGCTTCCCCAAAGAGTACAATAGCTCACCAAAAACGCCCTCCCTCAAGGATCAAGAATATGCCATCAAAACTGGAAATGGTTGAAGGAGTGAGCTGCAATAGAAGAAACCATGAGCTGCCCTGTAGCTTACACCTGCAAATAAAGACTCCATTAAAGATCCAAATGAAAGGTCTGAATGGCCTTTCCAATTACCAACTTGGATGGGAATCTTTCACCCTCGAAATTGGCTAAGGCAAGAAACTAGTCATCCACTAGCTCTCCCTCTTCACAAATGCAATTGCAAATTCTACAAATGATCAAAAGCTGGTTTCATTCTTTGTTATTGACATTTATAAAGTTCTAATGGCCTCCATGGGTCGAATTCCTTCCAAGAGACTCATGCCAACTCAAGTTGGGAAGAGATTCCAAAGAACGCCACTTGTACAACAATTCCTAGTCTCCCACTTCCACCAAATCACATGTGGAAGCATCTTAGCTGCCCTAACACCCTTGAGCGCCCTCTTGGAGTCTATTTTTAGCCCTGACATGTCATATATGTCATATGTCAGCCTTCAGGTCTGATTTGTGTCATAGGTGTCATAGCATCTTCATCATTGTTGTCATAGAGCTAGGGAATCTAGCCCAAGTGTCTCACTAGCTCCAAATTGCCTCTTGCTCTTCCATGGGAGTTACTCTTCCTCTATATTTCGACCTTGGATGAGTCATGCAATGAATAATACCTTTTGGAATCCCCCAAGTATGTTACCATTCACCTTGAATTCGAATTGGTGAGAGAATGATGCCAAGTGTAGTGGGGAAATCTAGCCATATGTGGGTCCCACTTCCTCCATGTGTCTTCATGATGAAATGCCACTTTTATTTTCACTTGTATATATTTATTTAGCTCCTTTATTAAATATTTATGCCATTCTAATGTTCAAACATCATTTATTATCCCCATTATTCCAAATCCCAAAGCTTCCACCCCAAACCTAGGAAACTAGTAATTTTCCTCCTTGGCAATTATTTGACCTTTAGCATCAATTTGACAAACTCTAATGAATAGGGCCAATGTGATTAGGCCATTGTGACCCAATACCAAATTTGGGACATGACAGAAGCACTCACTTTGATACCATATATAAATTCGGGATCAATTTGGATCATAAATGGGCCTTAACATTAAGAAAGAAATACCATAACACTAATTTTTTATATTATTATGTTTTTTTATGTTTTTATTACAAGAGGAAGCCAAGTTTATTTATAACAAAATTGAAAAGTCTCATCTCGGGATTTGATTGAATGCTAACCAATCAAATCAATGTACTGGGATAGTAGATGAGCATACTAGCATGGTGGATAAGCTAGCCTATGTAATATTAGCTAGCTATACATGTACTAACCCCATCCCCCCCTCTCACCTTAAGGGAAATTTAAGTAAAAATCATAAGAAACAAATGGGTCTCAACAACAAGGTTTGCTTTGGTACTCAAGTATAAAGCTCATACAAGTGGAGGAAAGGAGAATGAACCATAGGACAAACCCCCTCCCAAAAAGAGAGTCAATCACGAATATTGAAAAGGAACTGGAGTTGAATATAAAGCATATCCCACACATAACTCCAAGCAACAAATTTCAAACTCTTGAGGCAATGAGAATTGAATGCACACCATCCCTTAAAAGAGATTGGTCCTCTAAAATGAGTCCCAACACAAAAGGCCTAATTAATATACAATTGAGAAAAACACGACAAAATGAGTTTTCCAATGGATGCCAATCCATCTTGTCGGAATGCATGAGTCTCTAACTACTATAGTCACTAAGTCAAAATATGAATTGTTGTTATTGAGGAGGCTCACTCTAAAGACGTTTGATCTTAAACAAAATGGTGAATTATAAATAATCACATGAGAAGCATTGTACACCACCCCCCAACAATGTTGAACTAGGTGGATAAGGTGATGGTGATGGATGTCACATATGATGGTTAAAGTGTGGAGGTATGAGCTAAAGGTGGCAACAATGCCAAAAAACCTAAGAAAGAAACACTGTAAAGTGGCTAGCTCCAAGAAAATGCAAGACAAGGCGATGCATGTAGGTAAAAGATCAATGGCACTCTAATACTATATGCATGAATATCACACAATCCACTACTCAAAAGTGTGAAATGAAAGGTACCATAAATAACTCCATCATGGACACCAATCCTTGATATGGATCCTGACAAACAAATCCACATTAAGTACCCATTTACAAGAGAGGAATCAAGACATATTTATTAGGGCCATGAGAAAAATAATAATCTCAAATGGACAAACAATATGGTGTGAAGCCACTCTTTGAAAAGAGAGAATAATTGTCTTCACAATACCTTAAACATGATGGAAAAATTAGTTTGTAGTGAAAACTTATGGCATCAACATTGCTAATAACCTTCTTACAATGATCTAGAAAAAACAATATGCCAAAATATCCTCCAAAACACAAACTCCTTTTACATTTAAATGAGAGATTGTTATTTGTGATCTCTCCTATGAAACAAACCCATGATACTTGTGAACTCCATTACAATGAACAATTCACAAAAAAATACTAAATAACTAATGCATGGCATAAAATGGATGTTGGGAGGCCACATTCTTCCACATGCCACAAAATTATGCATGGTGGGAAGGAATACACCACCCCCCAAAAAATTAGACACCAAGAATGAGATTGAACCACCGAGGAGCCCATGAAATTGCAGCAAATGGCTATCTAACAAATTAGGGATCCACCATGAAGTAAATGATTGACCAAGGTAGCTCTACAGGGTAAAATGCTAGATGTAGAATTCATCAATGACAAGAAAGTTGGGCGGAAAGAGGGGTATGCTCCACAAATCTAGGATATTTATGGCATTATCCAGACATAATCTATTTTCATATTCTATTGGATCATATGAGTCTCCTCATCCATGAACATCTCCCGAATAGAGTTTCCACGGATATTGTAATACCCCAGTGGTTAAGCCCCGGACATATGTTATTATTTTGTTTATTATTGTGGCACTAGGTGTCGACACTATAGAATTTGATAATATTATTGTTTAATTAAATAACTAACTCAACATGGACAACTAACGAGGATGGGGGCCCATGGATTCCACATGTGAGGGGGTTGGGGACTAGGAGTTGTTTCTCTCCCTAACATTACTCTTTGGACCCTATTTTTTATTATTTTGGTTTATGGAGGTACTATTACATTCTCTTTGATGTTTGGTGGGACCTTATTGGCTAGTATTCCATCCTTGGATATTTTAAGCCTCTTGATATGCTCCTCTTGTGCTAGTGTGCCATCACTGGTTATTTTTATCTTGCACTACTTGAAAAAGTGTAACTCTCCTCTCTCTTTCACCTTTTGCTATTCTAGGAAAGGGAATCTCTAATTGTAACCTCCCTCTCATGAATTGAGTAACCCCTAGTAAATTTGAGTTACCTCTCTTGGGAATTCGAATCGATATAAAAAGATTCGAATTGGATCTCTTTCACTCTTCTTCTCTCTCTCTCTCTCTCTCTCTCCGAGCTCTCCAGTGCAGGGGAATGCTCTCTTGTTTGGAAAATTCATGCTCTCGAGTAGGAGATGCACGATATTGCAATAAGGTTGAAGGCCTTGTAATGAGGTTTGAAGACCTTGTAATGGGGATTGAAGATTGATCTATGCTTACACAACATGAGTCCTTCTCCCATTGCTTATCTCTATCTAATCTAGCTCGTAAATCTTGGGTTAGGGTGGTGATGTCTTGAGGGCTTGTGTAGCGAGGGGATTCACAACTCACCAGGTAGAGTAGAGGAAGGGAAAGTTGATATGGTGAAAGATGTAGTTGTGGTATTCTCATGGTGTTGAGAAGGGCACAACCATATGTTCTGGTTTAGATATTTTAGATATTTTTTGGGTTGTGAGACCTATTCGATTGTGTCTGGAATGTCGTTTCTTGTAAGGAATAATTTTTGTAACACTAAAAAAGGTTTCCATATGACTAAGATATAGTTGTTTTGGTGTGGTAGTGTTCCTAGTGTTGAGAAGAACACACCCTACCTTTGGTTTGGGAGTACCTCTGCTTTTGGATCTATGGCCTCAGCTCGGGGTGACTGCCATGTTAAAAGATGCATGAGCATGGCTTGTCTATGGCTGGGTTTAACATTGTCCTATTAAATCTAGTTGCATTTCATCAAGATGAGTATTTTTTATATACTTATTTACCGCAATTTATGATATATATATATATATATATATATATATATATATATATATATATATATATATATATATATATATATGGCCCATGGATCCGATTTTATTTTAGTTTTGATTACATGGCTGTAGGTGACGACCATGAGATTTGATGTTATTATTTTTTATATGGTTGTAGATGACAACCTTCATATCTGAGTTCTTTTTTTGTTTATATGGTTGTAGGTGGCAGTTAGTAGATCTGGTTTTTAACACTATTAATATGGTTGATTGTGCTAGCCTGTAGATATGCTTATTTACATTGGTTATGGTGGCTTATAGATTTGATTATTTTAAATTTATATAATAGATATGATATATCATGTTTGAAGTAATGTTAATAGCTTGTTCAGATGTGGTTGCATTTCATGCTTGCTTATACCTTGCATAACATGTGCTTTGGGGAATGATCTGCATTTGTGTTCGAGCATTTCATTTTAAAAAGTATGATTGTTTTATTTTATTGGATTTTGGCATGCTGACATAACCTTAGTTACCCTTATTCGTTTTTTCATTACCTTGATTTATCCTTCCCCTTGGGTTTCTAGGTGTCCTTGGTCTTCGTTTAGGGGTTGGGGACACCAGAGAGCGGTATTAGGGCTTAGGCTTCAACTCTGCGACTGTTGGGTCTTCTATAGATTTATAACTCTATGTTTATGATTTGGAATTGTAATATATGTATTGTGAAATATATGTGTAGTCCACTAACATTGATTGATAATGAACACATTGCAGCCCAGTTATGTTAGTTAATGAATGAGCATGCAGTGTGATTATTGAAAAACAAATTTTAAACCCCAATTGAAGCATTGAATACCAAAGACTCAATAAGTACAGTGAAGAAGAAGATACAACAAAAAGAGATCATAAATCAACTATAGATATTAGAGATGGATTTGGAAGAAGGACAATTACCATATAGCCTATTGGCAGGCGGTTTGATGAGGAAAGATCGTGGTACTATTGATGCCGCGACACGTTGGATGAAGGCGCGAAAGGAGTATCTTGGGACAAAGGATACCGCACTTGGCGGGTTTTGGGTCACTTGGACCATGTATTTTGTAGTATTGAGTCAAGTATACCGCAGTTGGTGGGTTTTTGGTCATATATTTTGTAATATCGAGTCATTATACCGTGGTATGTGGGTTTTTGGGTCATTAGACCAAGTCAGTTAGTCGATTGTCCATAGTGTTGGTTAGGAAAGTGGACAAGTATTGTAATCGGCAGAAGCCTATAAATTGAGGAGAATTGTAAGTGTTAGAGGAGTGGATAGTTGTGGATGAGGATAAGTGCTATATGCAGGGATAATACGGATGTTGCATGGAGATTTATGTACTGTTTTGCCACAGTAATATAAGGATGATGATTTGGTGCGATCCATGTGTAATGTTGCTCAATGCCTATGTTATTTCCTATTCTTAATGTAGTTGTCTATTTTATGTTGCTATAATGTGAATGCTACAATAATGTGTTATCGGTCTATGTGAAAATGCTGCGATTAGAGTAATGTGCGATCTCTGTTTATGATAATGTTAAATGCTGAGATTAAGGGGATTTGCTAGAACTCTGCGATGAATATTTAGGATTGATGTTAGTATCATATTACCACAACTTGCCTCCTCCCTCAGTGGAAACATGGTTCCGTCTGCTCTTCCTGGATGCCTTGGGTGAGACCTCATCCGCTCTGCGGGTGTTGCTGGGTGGGCTCAAACCTGCCCGGGCCGGTGCCCAAGGAGACTGTGGTATGGGACGACAATTGGTGGACCCCTATCGACTGTGAGGTCGCAATTCGGTCAACAAATGTTTCCATTGTTGGGACCGTGTGCAGAGTAGAAGGAGGTCATGTTGTGGCACCCGACGAAGCCGGAGATACAAAAATGGTTCGATCAGAGGTTGCAGGAGTTCGCTGAAGAAGAAAGTCGGAACACGCGACTGATGGTAGATCACTGGATAGGAAGATATATTCACAACGAACCGCATGAATGGTTTTTCTGTGAATTCCCGATTATTTTGTACGAATGGTTGTCAAAGCTAACCTTCCAAAAGAGAAATTTCCAAGGTGGTGAACTGACGACTTGGACCCCGGAACTGATTCAGGAATTACAAGAAGTCGATAATAAGGCATCGCGAGCTGTCGAAGTTTGGCTTGATAGCATTTTGGAAGGATATATTACAGAATTTGCAATCGATACGAAGAAATCCTATAGTGAAGCTGAAAGATACTTCTTTGACAGACCAAGGGGAGGGTTTCTGCTATCACTCCAAATGTTGATTAAGATGCTAATCTGCGAGAAAGGTATATTAAAGATGCACCTTGATCAGTAGACAACCTGGTGGGCGGGGGGCCGTGGGTACCACGACTGTTGGGGAATGGTGCATGGAATGGTAAAGGGGTAGATGGGTGTAGACCATGAGGAGACTGTGAGTGAAGCTGAGGAAGAGAGTGGCCTTACGAGGGGAGGAGCAAGGTTTCGACAGGAAAAGAGGCAGAGGATAGGAGAAGGTCCTGCTGTGATTGGACTGCAAGACCATGAAGGAAGGCCACACGGGACGAAGCGACCTCACAGTCCTGATAGGAACGACCAAGCTATGCCTAGGATAGAGGCAGGACCGAACCCCAGCACCAATGTGCCCACACCTCCGTTCACTAGCTCTCAACCAGCAAGGAAAACTACTTCGACACTGCCGAGTGCATCGACATAGCACAAGTTAATTGGAAGTAGTAATATAGCGACAGGAGGAAGGAAGCCCAAGATGGCGGGCGATGATGCTAAGCTACTGTTGTTCCATGGCAGTGCAACAGATAATCCAGAGTAGTATTGGTTTTTGTGTGAAGCGGTCTGGACCGTGAAACAGATCACTGATGACGATGTTAAGAAGGGACAGTTGGCCACGATGTTGCGAGGTCGTGTGTTAGATTGGTTCATGAAATTTGTCTTAGTCCCTATGGGGACCCCAGAGAAGTCATTGAATGAGATTTGGGATGGGATGATTATTGAATTTAGACGGCCTAAGTCAGAGGCCCACTGTATTACTGAATTGAAGGAAATTAAGCAATATCCCAATGAGACGGTATGGGACTTCGACCAGCGATTCAAGACACTGATGGCAAAGGTTAGTTTTGATATGAGTGATGTCCAACATAAAAAATGGTTCATCACGGAACTGCTACTACACATTCGGCTGCCGCTGATGCAACAAAACATATCGACACCTAGCGAAGCTCTGGAGATTGCAATGCGATTGGAGGCGTCACCAATTGGAGATAATGCAGTTGGGATGTCACATATATAGACACAACTCGCTAACCTAACTATACAATTGCAATATTTAAAGAAGAACAAAGAACAACGCGATGAAGTATGGTGTACGCGATGTCGACGAGAGAGACATGAGAAAGATGATTACCCAGATTTTCGTAACTATTTGGTCTCAGGTGCGCCCAATCCGTTGAATGGAGACAGTATGCCATGGTGTCATGTCTACCAGGTGTTTGGGCACGACCATGATAGTTGTCCGTATATGCAGAAAATGGTCACAACCCCGCGAAATTTGTATTGCACCTTCTGTAAGTCGGTAGGACATGACGACAAGGACTGGCGTGCATATGGGTTGCTATAGGAGAGAATGTGTGATGCATTCTATGTCAAAGATGATCAACGTGCTGCCCCGCTGCAGCTACAGGTAGCTTAGCTAATGCCTTAAGCACAGATGCAGTTTGTACCGTAGCAGCAGCAACAACAACTGTAGCAATTTGTGCCGTAATATACACCGGTGAACCCCCCGCAGCCTTAGTACATGCAACAACCATAGTATGCACCACAAGGGCCAGGGATGCCGCCAACACCCATGTAGCAGCAGTTTAACCAAACTCAGTATCAGCAGCAGGGAGGCTATCGGGGAGGCTACAGGGGCGGACGCGATGGTGGATTTGGTCATGGAGGAGGCGGTCGTGGACCTGTTCAATGTTACTGCTGTGCAGTATGGGGGCATTATCAGCGTGACTGCCCACTGCTACAGAATCAGTGTACGTTTTGTTCCGGTAATGATCATACAGTCAAGAATTGTCCGCAGTTGATTGCAAAATGACAAGCTGGAAACACTCCGTAGCTACAGAACCCGATGCAGCAACTAGTGCAGAACCTAGTGCAGCAACTAATGCAAAACCAACCTTCGCGACCACCGCCGAACGCTAATCCAAATGTGAATCAACTAGGGAATCTGCAGTAGAATCAGACACAAGGTGCCAATATTGCGACTATTTCGGCAGAACCGTGACCCCAAGATGCATCGGTGGCTGTTGTCACTCGCGGAGGTAAAACAATTGGGGAAGATGGTTTGCGACCAATCATTCGATTGGCTGGTCCAACGACGGTAAATTTTGACATTGATGCGGAGCGGGAGACGTTCATGGAAGCACATCGCACTCTGGAGAAAGATTGTGGTAAGGCTGTTGTTTGTGATATGCCGCCTATCTTTGATGCTATGTCAGATGTTGATCGACCACCACCAGGAATATTGTAGAAGTTCCTTGAAAGCTGTCTATCATTGGCACGAGATCCGGTTTCCCTAGTTGAGATTAAGGGATGGTTGCAGCGACTTCTGAAAGGACGACAGGAGTCAGCAGTAAACTCTTTACAGCGAAGGAAGACTGGAAAGGAAATGCGAATGAATATTCAGATCGGAGATTATGATGTTGATTCTGTAATTCTTGATCTTGGTTTGGATGTTAACATCTTAACCAAGTAGGCGTGGTAGAAAATGGGGAGTCCCCCATTGAGCTAGTCTCCTGTGCAGCTCCGGTTGGCTAACCATGCGAAGGTTACACTTATTGGGCGAGTTCCACAGCTCACAATTGATATTGAGGGAATGAAGACTTATGCCGACTTTGATGCCATTGAGGTAGTTGATGGAGGAAGCTCTTATCCTGAACTATTGGGGATAGGATGGGCTAATGATAGTGGAGCTGTAATCAACTTCAAGAAGCGCATGATGACTTTTGAGAAATACGATTTCCGAGTTATCGCTCCGTTGGATCCGGCTGAAGGACGCCGATATGTTGAGCCTATCAAAGATGACGATCAAACTGGTTGGGATCATGCATTCAATATTTATGAGGATTACATTCATCTCACTATCCACGGTGAGCTGGAGTGGCGCAGGGAGAGTTCTGCGTCTTCCAATTCTGATGATTGACTGGAACATTGGCAGAATCGCATGCATGAAATATCAGTCCGGAAGTGTGGCTTAGTTACGCAATCTTTATGTTGTGTTGCAACATAAACGATCACACTGCCTATCTATGAGGGGTTTCCTGGCTTAGACACCTTTGTAGCAGAATTTGAAGACCGTGTTCCAGAACCACAACGACTGCTGGCCTTGGAGGAAGCACTAAAGGCTGCTCCAACACGTTGGTGGGCGACACATAAGAAATTTATCGAAGATTGGTCACAGTGTCACAGGTTGATGATGGTTCGATTTGGAACTACCGAGGTGTATCACACTGGCAAGTATGATGGCCGAATTGATCCCGGTGATCACGTGATGGAATGCCAATGATTGTGGGTAACACGACCCAGAGATGAGTGGGTTCATGCTTTTGTCCATACTTTGGAGGAGATACCGCGCTCGTGGTATACTGCAGCTGAATTGCACCGTGACATTACAACATGGGGTGAGTTAATAATCTGTTTCACTCATACCTTCACATTTGCAGATTCTAACCTTGATGTCCATAACGCCTTACAACTCATCCGTGATGTGATATTTCGGATTGTTCCGGTGAAATGCCCTGTTGATTCGCATACCCACAGTCAGATGCAGTCTCTCATGGAGTGCTTCAACGTCAGTGGAGGGCTAGAGGACGATGATGATCCCCGGAATATTAACATTCTCGAATCCGAAGGAAGTCACGATGTGATACCACCTGTTGCGCCAAGTAACCCGTTCAATCAATCATTGCAGCTTCGCAAAACGAATATCGACACCGAAGCTACTCCCAAGTTTGCTAATATAGGGGATTATTGGGATGATGAGATGATGAGTAAAGTTACTGAGTTACTACATGAATTTCAAGATGTATTTCCCACGAAATTTTCCGAAATGAAAGGAATCCTGGGTGATTTAGGCGAGATGAGGATTCCATTGAAGCCTGACGCTAAGCCGGTTTGACAACGCCCGTATTGATTAAACCAACGACATAAAGAAAAAGTCAAGGCGGAACTTGATCGGATGCTGGATGCTGGTATTATCGAACCTGTGGAAGAGTCAGAATGGATCAGTCCTATGGTGGTGCAGGATAAGAAAACAGGTGAAGTGCGCAGTTGTGTTGACTTGCGGAAGTTGAACGAATGCTTGCTTGCATGATCCCTTCCCGACCCCGTTTACTGATAAAGTACTTGAAGGAGTGGGTGGCCAGGAGATGTACTCTTTCACCGATGGATTCTCTGGCTATCATCAGATTCGTATTGCCAAGAAGGATCGCCATAAGACAACGTTTGTTACTGAACGGGGTTGTTTTTAGTACATGGTTATGTCGTTCAGTTTGAAGAATGCACCTGCGATATTCTTCCGGGTCGTTGTTGCCACATTCAAAGATTTTATTCAAAAGTTTGTATAGGTCTATATGGATGATTGGACTATTTATGGGTTGATTTGCGATCATTTGGCCAATCTGCGGTTGATGCTTGAGCGATGCCGACAACACCAAATATCGCTGAACTTGAAGAAATGTATTTTTTGTGCTCCGTTTGGGATATTGCTGGGTCATATTGTGCGTAAGCAGGGATTGTTGGTCTATCCAGCCAAGATTGCACTTATTTTGGGGTTGCAACCGCCAACCATTGTTAAGCAGTTGCGCATGACTTTGGGGCACACCGAATATTATCGCAAGTTCATTAAGGGATATGTTGCGATTACTACCCCTATGGAGAAGTTGTTGAAAAAGGATGTGGCATTTCAGTGGAATCCAGAATGTCAGGAAAGTTTTGAAACACTCAAAGCGAAGATGGCGTCGGCACCAATTTTGGTTTTTCCGGACTGGAGCAAGGAATTCCATGTCCACGTTGATGCTTCATCAGTTGCATTAGGGGTTATATTGGCTCAACCAGGTGAAGGAGACATTGATCATCCCATTTCTTTTTCCAGTCAGAAGCTGTCATCTGCAGAATGCAAATACACTACCACAGAACGCGAAGGTCTGGCCATGGTTTACGCACTGCAGAAATTCAAGAATTATTTGTTGGGTGGTCACTTTAAAATGTTTATTGATAATTTCGCATTGAAATACTTGGTCAATAAGCCTGTGTTGGGGGGGAAGATCTGTCGATGGCTACTTTTGTTTCAGGAGTTTGATTTCGAAGTCATTGTGGAACCGGGATGGTTGAATGCTAGACCAGATTATTTGTCATGGATTAAGCAGGGGAGGAACCCACTAATATCAAAGATGGATTTTCGGATGCCCAGCTGTTTCATGTTGCTACTGCTGATCACTATTTTGATGACATCCTTCGGTTCTTGGTGACCGGCATAGCGCCCGATGACTTTACCATTGCTCAGAAGAAGCAATTGGTTGTCAAGGCTGCTGACTTTCAACTGATCGTGGGAGAGTTGTATAAATTGGGTGCCGATGAGATCTTGCGCAGATGTGTCCTGCCGCACGAGCAAGCGTAGATATTGGCTGAAGCACATGGCGGAGTCGCAGGAGGACATTATGGCGGACGGGAGACTACCCGGAAGGTGTTGCGTGTAGGGCTTTGGTGGCCCACATTACATAATGATGCCACAGACTATGCAAGGTCTTGCGATGTTTGTCAACGAACTGGAAAATCGTCGAGACGTGATGAGATGATGTTACTACCTCAATTAACACTACAACTGTTTGAGAAATGGGATGTGGATTTTGTAGGGCCGATCAATCCACTAGGGAAACATACAGGTGCGTGGTATATTATCACATCGATAGAGTATTTAACCCGATGGGTGGAGGCGCCACCTGTAATTGATTGTTCCGCAGCAATGACTGCTCGATTCTTGTTTGATCACATTATCACTCAGTTGGCTGCCCCAAGATTTTGCTGAGTGATCAAGGTAGCCATTTTCTCAATCACACTATCAGTGCATTGACGGAGGAATTGCAGATTCAACACAATAAGAGTACACCCTATCACCCATAGGCGAATGGGACGGTAGAGGCGTTTAATAAGGTATTGGAGCATGCGTTGACAAAAGTGTGCAATTCAAACCATGATGACTGGAATTTGAAAGTTCCAGCGGTGTTGTGGGCTTATCGCACCACATGTAAAAGGTTGACTGGTTAGACACCTTTCAAGCTGGTATATGGGAAGGAAGCAATTATGCCTATGGAGTACATTGTTCCGAGCTTACGAATTGCAGCTGTTACAAGTATGGATGATGTAGCAGCATTAGACGAGCGTCTCGAACAGTTGGTGGAACTCGAAGAAGATCGATTTATTGCTGGCTTTCATCAAGGAGTGGAGAAGGATCGCCAGAAGGCATGGCATGATCGCCACATAAAAAAAAAGCAATTTCAGTAAGGTGACTTGGTGTTATTGTATGACAGTAAGTTTATGAAACATCCAGACAAGTTGCAGATGCATTGGCTGGGTCCCTACCGCATCAATGATATTACTACAGGAGGAGTGGTTCAGTTGCAGCGATTGGATGGGGGGATGCTCCCCAAGATGGTAAATGGTCACAGATTGAAGCCTTATCGCGCGGTCTTAGAGCAGTGCGATGTCTGAGTCGCATCTAAAAAAAAAACAAATGAGTAATGATGCTTGTTGCAGGTTGCTTGGTGGCAGATGGTGCACCAACAGAAGAGGGAATGCGCAAGCGGGAGAGGCTTGTAACCGTCGTCGGAGACTCATGATGATGTTACACTCAGGATTGCTGACGGATTTTGTACAATGAAGTTGGGAGGGTACGGTGAAGTGGTGTGATTACTGGCTGTCCTCTCCACCCATGATTGCCCTGATTCATTTCGATGAGTTCACACATGATGACGATATGTTTTGAATGGTGGAACGGGATGATCAGCAGGGTTGTTCATGTCGTGGCACATGGGAGCTGTGTTGGCAGCATGGCCACCCCCTCCACTGTGGCAGTTGGCCGGCTCACACACACAGGTGGGAGGTACTGGGGCATCATTCCCCCCATCGTCACAGAGGGGGGTTCGACTATAAGTAAACGAAGCAGTTGGTAGTTCTCCATCCATAAATTGTTCCAACCACGAGTGGTTATGTTGGTTGATCCCTGTGTGAGTTGAATTGTGAGGAATTCCAAGGAGGATGTGTAAATGCTTCACTTCGTTTCCCATGGTAGCACCCCAGGGGTACTATGAGCCCGAACGACGAGTGTCCCTGAGTGTCTTGATCCAGCGGGTGCACTTACACTGTCTATGCCTGGGACGGTGCCAGGGCGACTGTGGTATGTGTTAACAGTGAAATGGATCCCTGGCCGGTCCCGCATGCTTCCGTATGCAGTAGTCGTTCGAAGAGTTGTCCTAGTTTTGATCAGATCGCTGGTTGGGGCGGTAGCCCCCTGACTTCAGTCGATGATGGGCGCTGGCACGAAATAGATGTGCCAGAGTCATCCACCATTCTCAACCCTGGGTACTGTTCATCCTCTTTTCTCTTCAGTTTACACTATTCCATGCGACTGGAGGGTGAGTTCGCAATATACCTGACAGCGAGTAGGGGATTGCCTACTCTCATGGAGGGCTTACAGAATTGGTAGTTGGGGATATGTACAATCGAACGAAGGGGACAACAATTCATGATCCGGACAGCAAGAACAGATGCAGTTGACGTGGCTCGAGGGCGAGCCACAAGATTGTGTTGGGGGCCTGTTGGCAGGCGGTTTGATGAGGAAAGATCGTGGTACTACTGACGCCGTGACACGTTAGATGAAGGCGCAAAAGGAGTATCTTGGGCCAAAGGATACCGCACTTGGCGGGTTTTGGGTCACTTGGACCATGTATTTTGTAGTATTGAGTCAAGTATACCGCAGTTGGTGGGTTTTTGGTCATATATTTTGTAATATCGAGTCATTATATTGCGATATGCTGGTTTTTGGGTCATTAGACCAAGTCAGTTAGTCGATTGTCCATAGTTTCGCTTAGGAAAGTGGACAAGTATTGTAATCGGTGGAAGCCTATAAATAGAGGAGAATTGTAAGTGTTAGAGGAGTGGATAGTCGTGGATGAGGATAAGTGCTATATGCAGGGATAATATGAATGTTGCATGGAGATTTATGTACTGTTTTGCCACAGTAATATAAGGATGATGATTTGGTGGAATCCATGTGTAATGTTGCTCAATGCCTATGTTATTGCCTATTCTTAATGCAGTTGTCTATTTTATGTTGCTATAATGTGAATGCTACAATAATGTGTTATCGGTCTATGTGAAAATGCTACGATTAGAGTAATGTGCGATCTCTGTTTATGATAATGTTAAATGCTGCGATTAAGGGGATTTGCTAGAACTCTGCGATGAATATTTAGGATTGATGTTAGTATCATATTGCCACAACTTGCCTCCTCCCTCGGCGGAAACATGGTTCCGTCTACTCTTCCTGGACGGCTCGGGTGAGACCTCATCCGCTCTGTGGGTGTTGCTGGGTGGGCTCAAACCTGCCTGGGCCAGTGCCCAAGGAGACTGTGGTATGGGTCGATAGTTGGTGGACCCCTATCGACTGTGAGGTCGTGATTCGGTCAACAAAGCCCTGAATAGGAGCAGGGAAAAGTTTAGGGGCGAAATTTATCCCATGGGCTATTTTTCGATGTTTTTTTCCAAAAAATGATTCACCAATTTCCATTTTTTTCTAAATTTCCCCTAAAGAGGAGTTTCGAAGAAGATAAACTAGGACAAATGGACACAAGAGAAGTATTGAACCATTAGTCTGGAAGATTCAGTAAGAATCCGTAGAGAAGATAATGAAAGGATCATTCACATTCAAGAACCAATCATGCATGATCTGAAACAATTGCAAAGAACCCAAAGAACATCTCCACAAAAAATCATGATGCTAGAAGACATGTACCAAGAAGATATTATGAAATATCTAGATCATCCTCAAGAAGACCTCATCATATGTCCTCTGCAGTGAAGAAGAAAATGTATTCATCAAGTATCTCAGAAAGCAACCCCGAAAGATCCCTAGTAATATATAAGAAGAGGAGGTTTGCAAAGAATGAATTGGTGGGAGAAATAAGAAGAATCAAACCCCCAACCTTTGATGGAGAAGCGAAGCAAGGTGAAGATGTAGAATATTGGTTGTTGGGACTTAGAAATTTCTTCTAGTTGCATCAGTACACATCAAACATGGAATCAAGGGTATCCATCTAGCATTTGCAAGGTAAAGAATCCATTTGGTGGGATTAGCTAGTAATGCTGAAATATATCAATGAAGATATAATCTCTTGGATAAAGTTCAAGAAATACTTCCAGAAGGAATATCTCTTAGAACACTAATATGACAAGAAGATGGAAGAATTCCTCGAAGTCAAGTTGGGAAGCATGACCATGGAATCTTATGATAAAATGTTCCTAGAGCTCTTGAAGTATGCATATTTCATAAAGGATGAGAAAGTGAAGATTTAGAGGTTCCTCAGTGGACTACCAGATTCCTATAAAGACAAGGTCTAGTATGATAGACGAAAGAACAAAGATCCATATCAAAAGGATTGGAAAGATAAGAAAAGAGACAAGAAAGAACGAAGAAGGAGAAGATTCAAGCCTCCTTCATTCATAAAAAATAATAATTCCTACCAACAAGAGCAAAGAAAAGAAAAGGTGAAGAACATTCAGGCAAAGGGCTAAGACCATTTGTTGAATATTGGATATGTAAGGAGAATCATTATTCTAGGAATTGTCCACATAATAGAAGCACCATTAACAACATTCAACCTTGGATGGTAAACAAGCTAATCATCAGTCTCAGATGATTGAGGTAGTAGGTAAGAGCACTAATGTAACTATAGTTATTTTTATTGATTCTGGAGCTAGGCATAGTTACATTGCACCTAACATAGTTGAGATATGCTACTTGAAGAAAAGAAATCTCGAGACAACAAGTCTAGAGTAGTTGGCTACAGGTACCAAGAGGAAGGTCACAAAAGTAGTAAGAAAGTGTCATTTGGAAATGAATGGTATGAAGAACTTTGTAGACTTGAACATCATACCTTTAGTTTCATAGGATGTATTTATTGGCATGGATTGGTTGGATGCACATCATGCCATGCTTGACTGTCACAATAAAATTTATACTTGTCAGGATGAAGAAGGAAACCAGGTGACAGTGAGAGGTATACCTAGACCCATATCTTTGAGATAGATCACATCTTCACAGATGAAGAAGTGTTTTAGGAAAGGTTTCCAGTTGTATGCAGCTCATGTGAAGGAACCAAAAGAAGAAAAATAACCATAGCTACAAGGCTACCCAGTGCTACAAGAATTTGCAGATGTATTTCAAGAATTACCAGGAATGCCACCTCAGAGAGACATTGAATTCTCTATTGATTTGGTACTAGGTGCAATTCCTTCATTTAAAGCACTTTACAGAATGAGTACTCCAAAATTGAAAGAGTTGCAGATGTAGTTAGAAGAGATTTTGAAGAAAGGTTACATAAGGCCTAGCGTGTCAACTTGGGGAAATCCTATGTTGTTTGTAAAAAATAAATATGTAATGCTAAGACTCTGTATAGATTACAGACAGTTGAACAAATAAACAATCAGAAACAAGTATCCCTTGCTAAGGATTAATGACTTGTTTGATCAGTTGAGAGGAGCCAAAGTATTCTCAAAGATAGACCTGAGATCAGGATATCACCAAGTAAGAATCAAGAATGAAGACATCAGTAAGACAAAATTCAGGACCATGTATGGTCATTATAAGTTTATAGTGGTACCTTTTGGATTGAAAAATACACCGACAAAATTCATGTGTCTGAATGGAGTTTTAAGAAAGTATTTGGATATGTTTGTAATTGTATTCTTGGATGGAATCATTATCTATTTCAAGTCAGAAGAAGAACATGAAGAGCATATAAGATTGGTGATGCAAGTACTCAGAGAACATCAGTTATATTCCAAGCTAAGTAAGTGTTCATTATATCACAGTAGAGTCCAGTAATTGGGTCACATCATATCAGAAGAAGGAATCTCAATGGATCTTGAAAAGATAAGAGCTATAGTGGAATGGCAGACACCAAGGAATGTATCAGAAGTAAGATATTTTATGGGGCTAGTAGGGTACTACTGAAGATTCATTGAATATTTCTCAAATTTATCTCATCCTATTACATCTTTGCAGAAGAAGGGAGTGACGTTTGAATGGACTTCCAAGTGTGAAGTTAATTTTTAGTGACTCAAGGAAATTCTTACTAGTGCACCAATTTTGAACATTGCAGATCATGATGAAATATTTGTAGTATGCATTGATGCATGTAAGCAAGGAATTGGTGGTGTGTTGGCTCAAAATGGCCATGTAATTAGTTATGAATCTAGAAAGCTGGAAGAAAATGAACATAACTATGCCACTCATGATCATGAGCTTGCAACTATTGTTCATGCCTTTAAGATGCAGAGGCACTACTTGATGGGTAATAAGTTTGAATTAAGGACTGATCATGATGGTTTGAAGTATTTGTTTGAGAAACATACTTTGAATGAAAGACAGAGAATATGTATGGAATAACTATGTGAATATGAATTTGATATCAAGCACATCAAATGAAAGGAGAATAAGGTAGTTGATGCATTCAGTAGGAAGATACATGTGATGCATACATTAGCTATAAGTACCAGTACATCATATTTAAAAGATAAAATCATTGAATCCAATGTTACAGATGAGCATTACCAACATGTAAGAGAGGGATTGTAGCAATAGGAAGTACCATATAATTTTGATAAGTATAGGTTGGAAGAGAATGGAATCCTCATGCATAAAGTTAGAGTTTATGTGTCAAACTATGGAGATATAAGGAAGATGGTTCGAAAGGAGATGCATAATGTACCTTATACTGGAATTCAGGTTATTGGAAGACAGTAGCAGCTGTGAATAAAATGTACTATTGGCCATGAATGAAGAATGATGTAGACTACATAGTTAGATGCATGGAATGCCATAAGGTTAACGTGGAGCATCAACATCCAGTTGGTTTGTTGCAGCCATTTCTAATACCTGAATGGAAGTGGGATGTAGTGATAATAGATTTCATCACAAAGTTTCCTAATATAAGACTACAAAATGATGCCATCATGGTAGTAGTGGATAAGTTGACTAAAGTTGCTCACTTTATACCAGTAAAAAAAAATTATAATACAACCAACATTGAAGACATCTATATGAAATAGGTTTCCATACTGCATGGAATTCTGAAAGCTATAGTGTCAAACAGATATGCAAATTTTACTTCTAACTCTTGGAAAGTTTTGTGCAAAGGATTTGGAACAACTCTAAACATGAGTACATCATACCATCCCCATACATATGGATAGACAAAAAGAGTGAATTAGGTGATTAAGGATATGTTGAGAATCTATGTGATGGATCAACCATCCAAGTGGGAGGATTATTTATATTTGGAAGATTTTCCATATAATAATGGATATCATGCCTCTATGAAGATGATTCCTTTTGAGGCATTGTATGGAAGAAAGTGCAATACTCCTATCAGTTGGGTTATCCAACAGACATAATAATTATTGGACTTGAACTACTAAAGGACATGGAAGATCAGATGATTAGAATCAAGCAAAAATTAAAAGTAGCTCAAGACAGACATAAAATTTATGCAGATCATAACATAATAGACACACAGTTTAAAGTTGCAGATCATGTCTTTTTTAAAGTCAGACCCAAGATGTAATACCCTCTGGTTTATCCCTTGGACATATTATTATTTTGATGTTGTGACATTATGGCACGAGGTGCCGTGACTATGGTTTGTGCATTATTATTAATTAATAAAATAAAATAGTCGATATCGACTGATTCCACATAAAAGAGTATGATGAACCATGATGTTACGATCAAGGGGAAGTGGGAAAGTGTGTTCATAAGTGTTTGTGTCTATGTTGGTGGACCCTCTTGACTTATGCACCCTCTTATGTTGTATTGCTCCTTGATTTTATTATTTCGGGATAGGTTTTTATTAAAATTGGAGTCACTCTCTCTCCTATTGCGCCCACTTGAGTACCACTTAGTGTCTCCCCTCATGAAATTTGTAACTCCTCCTTAGTGTTTTTCTATTCTGGGAAAGTAACTCCTCTTGTGACTCTATCTCTCTCCCCCAACTCGAGTTCTCCATGAGGAATTTGAATTGGTTGGTGTGTGCTTATTTTTCTCTTGATTTTTTCTTCTTGGTTCTTGGAATCATTATCTTGTTCTTGGTTAACTAATTCATGTGCATTGCTCTTTGGAACTTGGGAATTTGATTTGTCGCCCTTGGTATGTGTGAGAGCCTGTGATCTAGTGGTCTTTTTGGATGGTTGTTGCACCCTTGTTGAGCATGTTCCCAAGCAAAGAGACTTGGTTGTTGCTAGTCTATTTGTCCTGGATGGGAAGTGATTTGGAATCCACTTTCCATTGGTTGCAGTTAGACCGATGGTATATTAATGTTTTATTGTGTATACATCCTAGATATATATGTATTGGATTGGAAATAATGGGATTTATTTTCAATTAGAATATAGTTGGATCGATGGTGGACTTGTGACTATCTAACCTCGAGCCACTCTCGTGGATTGGAAATGGTGTGGAATCCACTTGCCATTGGAATTGTGGTTGGACCGATGATAGTTTGGTTTTATGGTTGAGTGCACTGTTTGTTGTGGCATCATGGTTTTGGCTGAGGGTTGACATGTGAAAATAAATATTTGTCTCGCATAGTGTTTGGGACTGGGTGGATTGTGGCACGATCGATTTTAGTTGCGGGAATTTGCAAGATAAGTGGTTGTATTTTAATTATATGGATTATTTGTTTCTCATATGATAGAGATATGTATTCCTTTGAAATATTTGATGGATTTTTTGAATCAAATGTGAAAAATTCCTTTTCTATGATTCCAGTTGTTTTTCTATTACTAGTTCTTTGGGAACATTTGTGAAAGCTAGTTTTGGGACTTTGCAAGATAAATGCTTGTAAAAATGTATATGAGACTCATATGATATAGATATTACTTTTATGTCATTGATGATATTGGTATTTTTTATAATTCTAATATGGAAGAGTTATAGAAAGGTCTATGTAATCCATTTGCAATGAATCTAGTTGTTTTTCAATTACTAGTTCTCAAGAAAAAAATAGTTTTAGCTAGATTCGAGGCTCTGCAAGAGAAGTGTTTGTCAAAATTTCTATATGAGTTATTTGATTCAGATATGATATTTTCATATTATATGTTTGACTAAATGTTTGAAATAGATTCCATCATAGTCTATAAAATTTGTTACTGTGATCCTAGTCTATTTCTCGAACAGTTATTCTTTTCGGAGAGTTTTCTATAGCTAGATTTAGGATTTGAAATGTGGATTGCATATGAGTATGAATATATATGAGTTATAATATTTTGATCCTAAACTTCGATCATCAGTTCCTTTTTCTTGAATTGATTTTGAAAACTAGATATGAAAACTAGCTTCAAAACGGTGAAATTGGTAACTAGTTTTTGGATTTGAATCTTTTTTTTGGTAAAAGATGAATCTACAACCATATGATCTATTTTTGGAACTTTATTTGTGTTCTAGAATGCTATTTTTCATTTATTTACCTTCACCTATGTGTGCCTCAGAACTTAGTATGATTGATTTGATTGAATTCTTAGTAGTGTTTATTAATTTACTGATTAAACTGGAAAGATTCTGCGTTTATGTACTCGGAGCAGAGCTGGAAATGTACTTTTATTTTGTTATGCATGCACTCTAATTTATACACTTAATGGTTGTAGGTTCATTTTCGAATAGTTGGTATGGTTGTGCATCGAAAATTTGTTTGCGTAGTGAAACTAGTTGACTAGTCTTGGTATCTCATTTTCATGTATATTATGTTTTAATTTATTAAAAATCGTTATTTGGCCATATTTAGATGGATGTAGGTGTTAACTAGCGATTGGGATTGATAAATTTCATTAATTACTTGAACAAATTATTGTATGCTAAGTATCGTCATTTGTAAGTTAAGTGTCATAATTAACGCATTAATTACCTTAATTAACTAGTTAATGACATACTATTGGAAATGACCTTTTTGGGTGAAAGTAACCTATGTTATGGATTGGGATGGATGTATAATGATGTTAGAAAGTGTTGGATAATATTTCCTAGCTTTGGTTCAGTTGCTTGCTCAGATGTAAATTTATTTTAATTAATTTGCGATTATTGATATTTTGTCGGATTTAATTTGTGAAAATTGAAATGAAGTATTTATTATATTTCTTCGCCGTGCTTAAAATTTGTAATTAGCCTCTTAGAGATAATGATATGTCCCTAAGTCCATTTTAAAACCTCGGGGGATATTATAGGTGGCATCAGAGCGTAGGTTCAAACTCTATGGCTGTTGGGCCTATTATGGATTCATAACTCTGTTTATGTGCATTTGAAATTTATAGATGTCATTTGCAAAAGAATTTTAACCTCCCTTATGTTAATCGAAGAATAAGAAGCCTCACTTCAGAGATCATTTTATTGTATGCTTTATAATTAATTAATATTGCATATTTATGTTCAATGGATTGATTGCTAAGTACTATGTAGTGCATATCTAATAATAGAGTAGATTGATTGGTTGATGCATGTTCACCTTGCATTTCATCTTTTATTGTTCAGTGACTTGATTGTTTGATGCTTGTGCATTGCCGCTTTTACTATTCAGTGATTTGATTGGTCAATGCTTATGCATTTCCTCTTTTATTGTTCAGTGACTTGATTGGTTGATACTTGTGTATTGCCTCTTTTATTATTCAGTGACTTGATTGGTTGATTCTTGTGTATTTCTTCTTTTACTGCTTTGCCCCTTTTACCGCTTCAATGATTTGATTGGTCGATGCATGTGCATTTCCTCTTTTATTGCTTCAATGATTTCATTGGTCGTTTGTTATGCATTGCCTCTTTTACTATTGGTTGATGCTTGTGCATTGCCTCTTTTACTATTCAATGACTTGATTGGTTGATGCTTGTTCATCATGCATTGCCTCTTTTACTGCTCATTGAATTGTTAGTATTGAAATGCTTCTTGTGGTATAATTTATTTACTGGTTCATTATGATTATTAATTGATAAGTAAATAATTTTCATTATAATAGTATGTACTATGTACCATTATCAATATTAATTTAATGCTAAGTTATTAAGATGATATAGTTATTATTATTATTAAATATTAATATGATTTATTAATTGGCATTTATACCCTATATGGATTTTGGATTTTCTATTGATGGTATGCTTTTATAGGCTTATTTATGCCACTTGGATGGCGGTGGTTACATTGATGAGTAACTCCTTGTCTATTTTTTGAGGAAATTGTTGGAATATTTTATATTCATTGGAAGGTAATAATGTCTTTGTATTATGTTGGAAGATATCCACAATCTTATGTAAAAGAGTAATACATTATATCCCATATTCATTATGGTAAAATATACTCTTGAGATTCATTATTATATAAAGAGATTTTACCATGGAGAATTATATTATCCCACATGTAATATGTGAGAGTAATTCCTTTTCATCTCTTAGTATATAATAGATTCAAGGGAGTCACACCACTCACACATGATCTTTACTTATTCACACAAGTATTGCTATATTGTATTGGGGTTATTGGCATGGCTCTCTTGTAAGCTTGGGGGGATATTCTGGAGATAATCGAAGATTACCTTCCTGTGGATGTAGCCCAATTGGGTGAACCACGTATATATGGTGTACTATTTTCTCTTGTTCGCTTTCTGTACTTATTGTTGATATATTATTGTTTTGCATAGATAGGTAAGCTAGTTTAGCTAGATCCATATTTCTGACATGGTATCAGAGCTTATTGCTATGATCTAGCACCTTCTATTGCTTTCAAAACAACATTTTATCATTTGGGCATTGTTTATTATGTAGATTTGCTTTCTATCTGGTAGCCATTAGATTCTCTTTAGATTTGGGCATGTTTCTGCAGTTTGTTTTCTAACCCTAATCTTGTTGTGAAGTCTTTTTTTGCAGAATTTTTTCAAGGGTTTCATGATGTTATTTTTGTAGATCTATATGTTTTTTGGATTCTCCTCAAGGAGATCTATATTCCGGTTGTCAGAACAGCAGTTTTCCTCTAAGTTTGGTAGACTTTGTGCAGGTTTCTGTCTTCAGAAGATTCAACACTGTTTTCGGCCTTAACCTGGACACTCACAACTTTTCTTCACAGAACCCACAGTTAACTGCGATTGTTCCTACTACGAACCCGTGAATACACTGCAGATTCACGGATTGTTAGTGCGCAGAACTACGTATGCTTCAGCATAGTCGCAACAGGTCCACTGTCAAACCCGCGTTTACTTCATTTTATTCGCAACTCTTCATGTGTTGAGCTTGCGAATGCTTTGGCAGAACCACGAATATATAATGCAGAGACCCGCGACTCCATCACAGCGCAACACGCGAGTAACCGTGACATTTTCCTTTACAGAACCACGAACCCATGACTGAACCTACTGTAAACCCACGAACCCACGACTGAACCTACTGTAAACCCACGACTAACCGCGACCCTTGCCGTGCAGAACTCGTGAGTATCAGTGTTTATTCACTAGTTTCCTATTGGCAGACCCGCGAGTGGATTTTCTTGGCACTTTTTTCAAAAAGTTTGTAAGTAAAAGTTTCTTTTCCTTTACTATTTTTCTAACTGTGTTTCTGCAGGTTCAGATTTGTACGATAAAGTATTTCAGTTTTCTATTATTCACTTTTTTTCTTGTCATTTCTAGCATTTGGGTTTCTTGTCAATATTTCTACCATTATGACTTCAGAAGTAGCTTTTGTTCCTGAACTTGTTGGTCCTAACTATCTTGCATGGAAGAGAAAAATGATTGATGTTCTTAGGAGTAAGAATCTATGGAGGATTGTTAATGGTGAACACATGAAACCTGTTGATGCTCAAGCTTTGGCTATATGGGAAGATAAATGTGATCAAGAAAGAGGCCTCATTGGTCAAACAGTTTCAGATTGTCTTCAGGTAAGTATAGAGGTAGAAGACAGCCCCGTTGAGGTATGGAAAATTCTTGCTTCTTTATTTGATAAATCTGATGATGTTTCTACTTATTACCTTGAAAATAAGATTTTTGAGCGAGATCCTACTAAATTTGAAAGAGTAGAATTATTTCTTACTGAAGTGAAAACCTTAAATGAAAAATTAAATAATTGTGGTAAATATTACAAGAAAACAGACACCGCTCTTATAATTCTTGTAGAACAAAAATTGTCATCTTGTTTTGATATGTTCATTCAAACTAGGAATAGAGCTCTTGAATTGTCTTCAAATACCACGAAACCTTTTGATGATTTTTGTAAAGGGTTGATGAATGAGCAAGCAAGGTTAATTGGTTCAGGACAAATCTCACCTAACAAGGCTCTTATGGCACATAATAATAATCCTAAGAGAAGTTTTAATAATGCTAAAGGTTCTTGTTTGCACACTTCAAAACCTACTAATAATTATGGCAATGCTTCTAATGCACATCATGAATCTAGTAAGAAGAAGAAAGTGTATGATTCTTGTAAGCATTGTGATAAAAATAATCATCCTAAAAAGAATTGCTTTAAATTGGAACATTTAATGTCTAAATATAAAAATAATGGTTCTGATGAATCCCAAGTAGCTTTATGTGCATTTGTTGTTTCTTTTAGTAATTCTTCTTCTAATGTAAAATGGATAATGGATTTTAGTGCTTCTAAACATATGATTGGTAATGCTTCTTTATTTGCATCTTATGACAATAATAAAAACACATCTCAGAAAGTATCTATAGGTGATGGTAAACAACTTTCCGTAATTGGTTTTGGTAATGTTAATGTTGCTAATGGTCAATTGGAAGATGTTTTTCATGTTGAAAATATGCCCATCAACTTACTTTCTATTTAGCGTGCATGTCAAAAAGGATTTAAATTTGAAGCTTGGCCTGATAAATATGTTCTTAGAGATATCAATCAAAATTTCAAAGTAGTTTCTTTTGGTCCCGTTGATCATACTGTTGTTTTATATAAATTTGTTGGTTTTAATTCAACTAAAAGACAACATTTTTATTCCTATGTTGCTCATGCTGATGAACTAAGTAAATTATGGCATGCAATATTAGGTCATTTGAATTATGGTAAATGCAAATTTTAACTAAAATGGTACATGACTTACCTCATATTTCATCTACTAACAGTGTTTGTGAAGGTTGTGTTCTTGGTAAACATCATAGAGAAATGTTTGATAAAGGTAAAGCTTGGTGTGCTAAAGAACCCTTGCAATTAATTCATAGCGACATTTGTGGTCCCCTTGAAGTTCATTCTATATCACATGCAGTCTATTATCTTACCTTTATTGATGAATTAGTAGAAAACCATGGGTTTATTTCTTGAAACATAAAAGTAAAACCTTTTTAAATTTCAAACATTAAATCCTTGGTTGAAAATGAGTCTGGTAAAAAGATTAAGACTTTAAGAATTGATAATGGGGGGGAATTAATTAAGAAAGACTTTGAAGTATTTTTATCTAAACATGGAATTCAACATCAAAAGACTGTTCCTTACACACCTCAACAAAATGGTGTTGTTGAAAGGAAAAACAGAACTTTAGTTGAAATGGATAGATGTATGCTTTATTCTAAAGGATTACAGAAGAAATTTTGGGCTAAATCCATAAGTTGTGCTAACTTTATTTTAAATAGAGTTCCTAAAAAATATGTTAAGCATGTTCCCCTGAGGAAAAATGGAATGGTAGGAAACCAGATATTGGTAACTTTAAAGTGTTTGGTTGTGAATGTTGGGCTCATATTCCTGATGAAAAATGGAAAAAGCTAGAACCCAAGTCTCACAAGTGTATATTCATTGGTTATTCTGAGGATTCTAAGGCTTATAGGTTGTTTGATCCTTCTAATTAAAGTGTCATCATTATAAGAGATGTTCAATTTATTGAAGTCTCTCCCCCACCTAAGTCTTTCAAACCTCATGTTACTCTGAATATTCCCTTATCACCTGTTACTCCTATCTCGGTTACTCCTCCTAGTTTTGTGACTGATCTTAGTTCACCTTCTTCTTCTTCTTTAAGTATTCCACCTGAATGTCTCAAAGCTCCTGAAGTGACTTATGTCCCTTCTAACCTTCCTGTTTAGGCCCAGAAAACTCTTGAATCTGCAGGAAATGATATCAAAATCCCTTCCAATAGTCGTAGAACTAGATCTAACTTTGCTCTTATAACCAAAGTTTTGGCCACAGATGATCCTACTACTTATGCTCAAGCTAAGGGTAAACCTCATTGGGAACAAGCTATGTCTGCTAAGTATGATTCTCTTATGAAGAACAAGACTTGGTCTCTTGTTCCTCTTCCTTCAGGAAATAATTTAGTTGGTTGTAAATGGGTTTATAAAACTAAATTTACTGCAGAAGGACATATTGAAAAGTACAAAGCTATATTAGTTGCAAAAGGTTTTAATCAACTTGAAGGTATAGATTATAATGAAAATTTTGCTCCTGTTGCTAAAATCAATACAATAAGAACCATTTTATCTATTGTTGCATCTTATAAACGGGAAATACACCAAATGGATGTTAAAAGTGTTTTTTTAAATGGTGATCTTAATGAAGATATTTATATGCAACAACCTCCTGGTTTTATTAATGCTGAATCATCAAGTTTAGTATGTAAATTACACAAGTCTTTATATGGTCTTAAACAAGCACCTAGGGCTTGGTATGATAAAATTGATGCATATTTCTTGAATAATGGTTTTAAACGTTGTATATCTAATCCTAACGTGTATGTTAATCATGTTGATGATAATATCATTGTTATTGTTTTATATGTGGATGATATTATTATCACTGGCAGCCAATTTGTTCTCATTCAAAGTATGAAAAGGGATCTTCAAAAGCATTTTGAAATGACTGATCTCGGTATAGTACACTATCTTGGGTCTTCAAATTTGGCATTTGGCAGATGGTATTTTTCTCTCTCAACTGAAGTATGCTACCGATTTATTGGCTCATTTTCACATGAGTTACTGTAAACCTTCTCCTACGCATTTTCAATCCGGTGTAAAGTTAATTGTTGAGTGTACTACTCCTCTTGTTGATGCTACTCTTTATCGTCAGCTAGTCAGTAGTTTGATATATTTAACTCACAATAGACCAGATCTCTCTTTCACCATCAGTATGGTTTCATGGTCCATGCAGCAACCTCATGAAAGTCATTGGCAAGCAGCAAAGAGAATTCCAAGATATTTACAGGGGACATTGTACTATGGTGTTTTTTATTCGATCGGTACTACAGTTACACTTTATGGTTATACATATTCTGACTGGGCAGGTGACAATTCTGATCGATGGTCAACTGCTGGTTATATATTTCAGCTTGGTTTAGGTCCAATTTCTTGGTCTAGCAAGAAGGTGAAGTCTCTTTATTTACATTCGTGTGAAGTAGAGTATAGAGCAGCCAAATAAGCAGCTTGGTTACGACATGTTCTCACTGAGCTTGGTCTGGTTCCGAAATCGTCCACTCTGTTGAAATGTGACAATCAGGGTGCAATTCATCTTGCTTATAATTCGGTATATCACTCCAAGACAAAACATCTTGATCTTGATGCTCATTACATTCGAGGTCTCGTTGCAGATGGTGTTCTTTCTCTTGAGTATTGTCCTACAGAGCAACATGTAGCCGATATCTTCACCAAATCCTTAACAACATTGAAGTATGTACATATTCATTCCTTAATTGGGATGAGGGAAGTTGTCATCAAGGGGGAGCAATAATGATTCCTTCCTTCCTTTGTTAGTGGTATTTTATCGCAACCATTATTAAGGGGGAGTGTTGGAATATTTTATATTCCTTGGAAGGTAATAATGTCTTTGTATTATGTTGGAAGATATCCACAATATTATGTAAAAGAGTAATACATTATATCCCATATTCATTATGGTAAAATATACTCTTGATATTCATTATTATATAAAGAGATGTTATTATGGAGAATTATATTATCCCACATGTAACATGTGAGAGTAATTCCTCCTCATCTCTTAGTATATAATAGATTAAAGGGAGTCATATCACTCACACATGATCTTTAATTATTCACACAAGTATTGCTAAATTGTATTGGAGTTATTGGAATTGCACTCTTGTAAGCTCGAGGGAAATATTCTGGAGATAATAGAAGACTACCTTCCCGTGGACGTAGCCCAATTGGCTGAACCACGTATATCTGGTGTACTCTTTTCTATTGTTCTCTTTCTGTACTTATTGTTGATATATTATTGTTTTGCATAGATAGGTAAGCTAGTTTAGCTAGATCCATATCTCTGATAGGAATGAACCAGTTGTCTTTAATGGTTCATATTCTCTTTTATTTTATTTATTTTATTTATGGGAATGTAACTCCTTGTCTATTTTTGGAGGAAATGAGGCACTTGTCTTTAATGGTTCATATTTTCTTAATTTAATTTAATTTTATGTGTATATTAATATAGTAGTGTATGATAATGTTATATATATATATGTGTGTGTGTGTGTGTGTGTGTGACATAAATTTAAATATTTATAACATAATATGTGATGTAAGATAGATGATGGGTATATGATATTGAATGTAGCATTATATATATATGTGTGTGTGTGTGTGTGTAGTTTTTAAAGGTATATGTGTGTACATGTGTGATGTAATATGTATTTTGTGAGGAACCTGCAATGATTAATTAATGAAAATGAACGAGATAGCAGAAATAACATAATTCAGAATAGATTTATTGATCGTGGACCACTTCGAGGGGGAAACCTCCTTTGAGCAAGTTCAATACAAATAACTTCATGGTGCCTTCATTAGCCTCAACACAAACTTATATACTAATTCTTGGTGCCAATACTATGGATCAATAACATGGAACATATAATACTACGTGACGACTTACAAAGCATATGCGTCCAATACTATGGATCAATACTATGGGCTAATACAAACTATGGATCAACATATAATACTACGGGATGACTTACAAGGCACATGTGTCCAACAACAATATACTAACAAAGTAAAGAGAAGGGTTGACATGGGTTCCTAACATCTCCTCTCCCTTAGAAAAATCTTTTTCCTCAAAGATTTAGATGTGGAAATCGATGTTGAATATGAAGGAGTGGTTCCCATGTAGCATCCTCTGGTTGCATTATGTGCCACTGAATTAATGCCCCTGTGATAGATCGAGAGAGACGCTGACTCCCTTTGTGTTTCAGGGAGGATTGCTTGGAAGAATGTAGATGAAGAAAAACCATATCACCTACTTGAAAAGTGCGCTCAGAACGGTGGTGATCGGCTTGTTGTTTGAGTCGAATTTTGGCCATGTGAAGATTGCCCTGCAAAATGCGAAGAATCTGATCGCAGTTTCAAAGAACTGTGTCAATTTCCTGAATTGGTGAACTGTTGAGGGTGTATGGAAGAAGAAATGGCGGTGCTTGGACATATATTGTTGCATATGAAGTCATTTTAGATGCAGTATTGTACCACCATTCAGCAAGAGGGAGCCACTTCGCCCACAGAGGTTGCTGTTCAGAGGTGAAGCAACAAAGATAAGTTTCCAAACATGTATTGGTAATTTTAGTTGGACCATTTGTGTGTGGGTGAGATCCTGAACTCATCTTCAATTTGTTGCTAGTGTGGAGAAATAGTTCTGTCCAGAAATGACTAGTGAAAGTTGCATCGCGAGTTGAGACAATGGAAGAAGGGAAGAGATGGACCAGGGCACAAAATTGACTATATTTGTAGAGGCAAGCAACCACAACCAAAATCATTATCTTTCCTCCAGATGTAGGGATCCCTTCAATGAATTCCATAAAAATATCTGTCCAAATCCGTGTAGGGATGGGCAAGGGTTTGAGCAATCCCAGAAGGAGCTGGAAAGTATCACATTCAACCGCCATCTGTTGAATTGTCATTTTCATTCCCTGCAAAAAGAAGTTACGATAATGCGGTACAATAGAAGGGTTGTTGGCCAACTGTTGGATGATGTGAGATAATGGGGAGTTAGTGACATAACCTTGTTGAACAGATTGCAGCCAATGTGGAACATGGATAGAAATAATTGAAAGATAAAATTGGTCATTAAATGTGCAAGAAAGAGCATCTGCCAACATATTGTCCTTACCCTTCTTGTAAGTGATCTCATAGGAATAACCCATGAGTTTGCTAACCCATTTTAGTTGTGCTGGGGAGGAGACCCATCGTTCCAAGAAATATTTCAGACTCTGGTGATCAGTGTTGATGCAGAAATAATTCCCTAATAGGTATAGACCCATTCTTCTTTTGATCTTGTTGCCCATTTGCTTTGACATTCGTTCAGATGCTCCTTTAGCTCTCCTCTGCCATTGTACTTCCTTCCAACGTATCCTTTGGTTTCGTCGAACCTAACCTCCATTAGGTGTCGACATAATGACCATTCCATTATTGTTGATTTGTTAGCCACCCACCATTGTGCTGGTGTAGCTTTCAAGGATTCTTCCAAGGCTAGCAATCACTGTGGTTTTGCTACTTTTTCTTCGAAGTCAGTGATAAATGCAGTCAAGTTGGTCAACCCCTCATATGTTGGAATTTTGTGCACTTCTATTGCTACCCGTCTCAATGACTGGGTGATTCATGCACACCTTCTAAATGATACTTCATGCAGTCGATTCTGCCAATTTTCAAGTGCTTCATCCGAATTTGACAACTCTAAAATGACGCTCCTCCATCCTAACTCTCCATTTGTGGTAGGATTGACGTAGTCTTCTAATATGTTGTAAACACTGTCCCACCCTTCAATGAATTCCTCCTTCATCATCTCAACATATCTCTGCCCTTCCGTTGAATAAAGAGGTGCAACTACCCTCATCTCACGATTTTCAAATGACATGGTTCTTTTCTTAAAGTTGATGTGTCATGAACCTGCAATAATTAATTGATGCAAATACACGAGATATCAGAAATAATAGAACAGAATCACTTTTATATTGATCACGGGCCACTTCGAGGGGGCAACCTCCTTTGAGCAAGCTCAATACAATTAACTTCACGGTGCCTTCAATGACCTCAACACACACTTATATACTAAGTCTATGCCCAATACTATGAGTCAAAACCATGGGACATATAATACTATGGGACGACTTACAAAGCATATGCGTCCAATACTATGGGTCAATACTATGGGTTAATATAAACTACGGATCAACAAATAATACAGGACGACTTACAAAGCATATGCGTCCAACAACAATATACTAACATAGTAAAGAGAAGGGTTGAAATAGGTTCCTAACATCCCCCCTCCCTTAGAAAAAGCTTTGTCCTCAAAGATTTGGTTGGGGAAATTGCTGCAGAATCTAAAGGAGTGGTTCCCCGGTAGCATCCTCGGGTTGCATTTCAGGCCACTGACGCCTTTGGAGTGTCAAGGAGGATTGCTTGGAAGGATGTAGATGAAGAAGAACCCTGTCAGCTGCGTGGAAAATGAGCTCAGAACGGTGCTAATTGGCTTGTTGTTTCAAGCGAATTCTGGCCATGTGAAGATTGTCCTGCAGAATGAGAAGAATCCGATCGTGGTTTCGAAGAACCGAGTCAATTTCCTGAACTGGGGAGTTGCTAAGCGTGTATGGAAGAAGAACTGGCGGTGTTTTTCCATAGACTGCTTCATATGGTGTCCTTTGAGATGTGGTATTGTACCACCAGAGCGCTACTAGGAAATCCATAGAAATAGTTGACCAAAGCTGTGTAGGGATGGGCAAGGGTTTGAGCAATCCCGAAAGGAGTGTCATTTCACCCTTGTTGACTTGGAAAGTATCATCGTCAGCCACCATCTGTTGAATTGTCATTTTTAGTCCCTTCCAAAAGAAGTTACATTGTTCCCGGTCATACATTGTGCAGAACCCAGAGTGCCCTGTTGATGAAGAAGCATGGAGTTCATAGAAGAGAGAGCCCTGTTGAACATATTGCAACCAATTTGGAACAAGCAGAGAAAGAGCTGTAAGAGAAACTGGGTCATCAATTGTGCAAGAAGGAGCATCTTCCACCATATTGTCCTTACCCTTCTTGTACGTGATCACATAGGGATAACCCATGAGTTGGATAACCCATTTTAGGTGTGTTGGGGAGGAGACCCATTGTTCCCGAAAATTTTCCAGACTCGGGAGATCAGTCTTGATGCAGAAATAATTCCCTAATAGGTATGGCTTCCACTTCTGTACTGCATGCAAAATAGCCATCATTTCCTGCTGAGAGGTAGATGTGGCTAAATTCTTACCGGAAAGGTCGCTTGAAGGCAGCAAGCGCATTGGTTCAGTAAAGATACCTGCATATCTATCCAAGGAAGTAGTGGGGACTGTTGATGGGTGCATCTAAATGGAATTGAGCTGAGCGATGACACCATGTGAATTATTCTTAAGGATTTTTTCCAGGCGACGTGAATTGATGATGCAGAGAGACCCTGGTTGTAAGCCCATAAATTTTTGCTGTGCCCCGTTGACTTTAAACTGCATCCAAAGTTCAGCAAAATCCCATAAGATGGGGCCAAGTGTGCGTAACCATTGAACGCCCAAAACCACATCACATCCGCCTAAGGACAAGGCAAACATGTCAAAGCGTAGGTTATAATATTCCATAGAGATACACACATTGTGACACTTCCCCTTGCAAGGTAAGGTGCCCCCATTGGCAACCATGACTTCAAAGTTGGAGCAAGGATGGACAAAACAATCAGCCTGTTTGGCAATCTGAGGGTCAATGAAGTTATGAGTGCTACCAGAATCAATGAGTATGGTAAGAGGGAGCTTCTTGAAGTATCCCCTGACCCGCATTGTTTGTGGGGTGGTGATGTCGGTTACAGCATGGAGAGAGATCTCGGGTGGGTCGTCCTGAGATGGGGTGTCAATAGGCGGGTGTTGAATGTCGACCTGATCATCTACTGTATCTGTAGCTTCTTCACCAAGTTCTAAGGCAGGCGGAGAATCCCCATCCAAGAGATAGAGCTTTTGTTGAACACATCTATGTCCCCGAGTGAATTTCTCATCACAATTATAGCAAAGCCCTTTTTCTCGGCGTGCCTGCATTTCTATTTCAGACAAATGCTTGATAGGAGTTGGTTGAGGAGAAGGCGTGATGGGAGGTCGTTGGGAACCCATATTTCTGAAGGGAACAAAGGTGGGTTTGGAGCGGTGTTGAGCTGGGATCTTGTCCTCGGCCAGCTTAGCCAACCCTAGGACTTCCATCATTGTGTTGGGACAAAACATTTTGACCTCTAAGCGGATTTCATCCTTGAGACCATTGATAAAACAACTCCTGTAGAATTCATCAGACAATCCTTCTGTGTGATTGGCCAATTTCTCAAATTCTGTCTGATACTCTCTCACTGTGCCAATTTGGTGAAGTTTAGTGAGTGATCCTGTGAAATCATCAAAAGCACTAGGACCAAATCATGGCAAAATGAGTTGGCAAAAATCTGTCTAGTTTGGCTCGGGATGAGCTTTGATGTACCAACAGTACCATTGAAGGGCTTCCTGTTCCAAATGAAAGGATGCAAGTGGAGATTTCTAGACATCAAAAGTATTATGTAGATTGAAATATTGTTCTGCTCGGTATATCCATCCATTCAGATCAGTACCATTGAAGCGAAGAAAATCAAGCTTCGGCCCACAAAAATTGCTGGAAGAAGAGAACCCGGTGGCTGCAAAAGATTCTGGCTGTCGGTTATTGTTCATGGCTGAATGCTGAAGATGGAGGCTGAGAAATTTTTCATCCAGATTTTGGAGTTTGGTTTGGATGGCTGCAAGTGCTTCCTCCATGGTGTTTGCTCCTGCACGGGTGACAAACATAACCAGGTTTTTTTTTTTTTTTGGTGGATTGGGTAGAAAAACACAAACAGAAGTTGATTTAGTAAAGGGAAATTTGGATTGGGGAAACAATCTGATGGGTAATTGGGGTTTGACTAGATTTTGGACACTATCGAAAGGACAAGAAAGCAAAAAGGGGGATTTCAGAAGCGGGGTGATAGAATGAGAAAATTTGGCAGAGAGGGACAAAGAAGCAGAATTCAGAAAGGAATTCTGTGGTAAAATTTGAAGGTGATTGGGTGAAATCTGAGGAAGTTATGGAAAACCCTAAAAATAGACAAATGTGGGATTTCAGGCTTTGGGAAGGGGAATTGGGGATAGGGTCCTCAGGAATGAAAGATGCAGAATGGAATGACAGGGGTTCCCCAAAAATTTCAAGGGAAACAGAGTGAAAACAAGGGAGATATGGAGAAAAAATTGAATTTTATACTCTCTTTTTTATTATTATCAGAAATGGATCGGCAACAACGGCGCGGAAGGGATCTGCAACGGTTGGATCTGCAACGGCGTGGAAGGGATTGAAAACGGCTGGATCTGAAACGGCGACTGGATCTGGAATGACTTTCAGAATAGATCTGAAACAGCTGGATCTAGAGCGAAAGTGATCGGCAACAGTTCAACTGAAAATAGATATGGACCCCAGGTATGTGCGGCTTCCTAACAGTTCAGGGGTTTCACTCGGCCACCAATGCTGTCTGATGGCTTGCGTATTGGGGAAGTACCCCTCACTCCACGGCTCAGGTAAAAATGAGAACCACTTTGCCACAAATGACAGCTCTTGGTTTACCTCACGGGTGGAAACTAGTCAATCAGGTAGGGGTCGTTGCCCTTTTCGCTAGCAGGTCCTCTCAATGGGCCAGCTACTTCGGGGTTCCTGTGGTACTCCTCACAATGAGTTTTAGGGATTATGGCCAAGTACTTCCCACAGTTAAGTGAATAGGGATTATTCCCAAATCCGAACCTGCAACAGATGTGAAAAAAAAATTTGGCAGAAATTTCACCCAGCGAGCCCAAGAAAGTGCTCTGATACCAGATGATACGAACCGTTACACCAAAACCTCGAGATGTTAGTGAAGGCCACCCACTAGGATCTTAACATCCCAGCACGCTCCACAGTCCAAACTCTGGGCTGGATGTGCGCCCATACGGTGGTGTCCCCTTTGCGCCGTATGAGCCCCGGGTGAACACTGCAATGCTGGCATTGCCACCCGCTCTGTGACTTGAACCTGGGTGGAGGCTCTGATACCAGATGTGATGAACCTGCAATAATTAATTAATGCAAATACATGAGATATCAAAAATAATAGAACAAAATCACTTTTATATTGATCACGGGCCACTTCGAGGCGGCAACCTCCTTTGAGCAAGCTCAATACAATTAACTTCACGGTGCCTTCAATGACCTCAACACACACTTATATACTAAGTCTATGCCCAATACTATGAGTCAAAACCATGGGACATATAATACTACGGGACGACTTACAAAGCATATGCGTCCAATACTATGGGTCAATACTATGGGCTAATATAAACTACGGATCAACAAATACTATGGGACGACTTACAAAGCATATGCGTCCAACAACAATATACTAACATAGTAAAGAGAAGGGTTGACATAGGTTCCTAACATGATGATGGCCCGATTCTCCATCGCCCAGTCTATCCCTAACAACACTGGATAGGGGCTTGTGTTGTCGACGATCTCTATTACATCAAAGTCTGTGTATGTTTTGAGTCCTCCTATCTCGACTGAGACCTGGCATAATCGACCAATCGAGGAGACCTTACTTTGATTTTCCAGTCGTAGTTGTACCGGGTACCATGCCAACTATGGTTTCCCCATCATCTCCCAGGTTTGTTTCATCAAAATGTTTACATTTGATCCCAAGTCTAGAATGATGGAGTCAACGTCAAATGCTCTGATTTGCATGGACATCCTCATTTCTCTTCCTGTCTTCCTCTTATGTATTCGATTGACCATCCAATCATGTCGTGCACCCTCATGTTGATGTAACAGGATGGATATATCTGCCAATGCATCCTGATATTTTTCCAGCTCCAGGCAGCTCTCTAGGAAGGATCTTAAGGTGTTAATCTTTTTCTGTGAATTCATCGTGTCGAATATCGATGGCATGTCACAGGTGGATTATTTTTGGTTGGTAGGTGGCTGCCTCATCCATCTCATTGTCTCTTGTGTTTCCAAGAAAGTCTCCCTTTCTGCTTCCACATCAAATTTGAATTGTTTTTTCGCTGTCAGTCGGACGCTTGACTGTGGCCTGTCTTCCCCTGTCGCAGCTCCTCCTTGGGTCACTAATCCAACATTCATAGGTCGACTTCCTACCTTCGCTGATATATTATGTACGTCTGGTGGCAGATTCTTGTTCTGATTCTGTTGAGGTGGAGGTAGTTTCTTAGTTTGCCACTTCGCGATAAGCTGAGGACAATCCTCGACACCATGGTCCGCTGCGCTACAGTAAGTGCACTGCGGGGTTGGATTCAGGAAATCCCTCTGATAATGACCAGGATGACCGCAATTGTAACATATGATTGGCCTTCGACCTTATCCAAAATATCCTCCTCGGCCAACACCGATACCTCGACCTCTACGAAACCCCCCTCTGAATCCTCCTCACAGTTGACTATATGGCGGGTATTGTGGTTGACCACATTGCGGCTGTTGATACTACGGTTTACCATAGTACAGTTGTTGATATTGCAGTTTACCATATTGCGGTTGATCATACTGCGATTGTGGATTATAGTGAGGTTGCTACTGATTGTACTATTGTTGTACTGGTGGTTTCTCTTCTCCCTTCATGAAAAATGTATCTGCAGTCCTTTCTTGGAGTAGGTCATAAGCCCTACAATCTTTTTCTTCATGGCAAATCGATCAGCGTAATTTTCCACCTTGTGAGCATTAGCATTGATTGGCCCTTAGGATCCAGTTTATTGACTCAGATCTATCATTTTCCCTTTAGGAACACACAATTCTCTATTTTTGTTCCTGTATGCTAGTTGTTACACTATGGCTAGCGTACACGTGGGATGTTACACTATAGCTCGCGGACACCAAGTAAAATGGTAAAAATCATTAGAAAATTACTTTTTACTCTCAAAAAGCGGTCTTAGGGTGACCTTTGGCCCTCCATATGCCCCGAAACAACTCGATTCGACCTTTCACTTACCTTTGGAAGGCTATATATTGATCTCTTATGGTGTATGGAAGGTTGGAGAAAGAGAGAGAAAGATAACTCTAGTGGATTTTTTCCATGACTTGAGTCTACACTCATTGATCCTTGTTGTTGTGAACTCCTTTATGTTCACCTACCAAACTCCTTTCATAGTTTGAGTTTACCATTGCTTGGGGGATTGAAGTGGTGGAGGCACAAGTGGAGAGACCCAATTCTTGGTTCAGATTGTTTGCCGGCAAGAGGTCGTATATTGTACTTCTTGTTATTCATTAATGGAAATACTCATTTTCTCGTCCAATTGATGTTGTGAATATTGTTAAATTACATTGGGTTATATTTGCTTATGATATCACGGATCCTGCTATTGATTATGCTAATGTTTTTCACATGTTATATGCACTCGCTTGTACTTGTTGTTGAGACTAATCTGTAGGTTCAAGTGTAGAAGTTGAAAGCTCAACGGGGATCTACTTCGAATGTTCGGTTGAAGGTTGGTCTTTTCTCTATTATCTTAGAATTGTCATTTATATAGCATTACATTGGGAATTGAGTTATTTTCTGGTAGTCAGCTGTTTGTTGTGGTCTACCCCAAGCCATAGGAAGTTTTGTCCGTAATAGAAATGGCAACTCCACTAGGAAAAACATCCATTTTTTGGGATTTTTAGGCATTTGTCCTTATTTTGAGTTGTTGTTTGTTTAGCTTCTGTGTCATTGACTAGCTGTTGGGATTCACAGTAGAAAACTATCTATTTCTGGGTTGTTTGACCTCTTTTGGGCTCATTTTCCTTTCCCTGTACGTGGGTCAACTTAGTTTTGACTGCATCTACTCGTCTCTGTGTGAACTGTAGCCCTCGTCTACCCACAACTTTTCTTCGGACAACTGCATACAACTCCGAGATTTTTCTATTTTTGGCCTTGGGTGATTGTTGGGTTGATTTTGAGTGTTCCTGAGTCTTAGTTGGCCTGTTTCCTAGTTGTTCCATGCTCTATTTATGACCAGAAACTCCTCTTTCTTTTTGTTTTTGAGCTTTTAGATTTTTCACAATTTCTTGTTTTATAGCTCATTAGCTTGGCTTAATCTTATTGTTTTGGTCTTGCTGGGTTGTCTATTTGATATGCTCTGCATTTCTTTACTGAATAGTTAGATTTGGCTTGCATTTTTTCATTCCATTATATTGAAAAAATACAAAAACATTGTTTTGCACTTTCCTTGCATTTATAAGAGAAAATACAAAATATTTGATTTATGTATTGCATTTTGCATCTGAGTGCTTGTGATTTCATCTAGGACTTTCTTGTGCATTGAAACGTTAAAGAGATTGCATTTTATTTCGAATCGTTGGATTGATCGTCATATTAGTGGCATGCTTTTTATTGATTAATTGATTCTAGTGTTTTTCGGTTGTGCATACCATTGAGTCTTATACATCATCAGTTTCACGACCATATCCTTTGAGTAATTACAACCATTAAAATCAATGCTTAATATTAAAATTGATTAGAAACAATTTTCTTTTTATAGGGTGCACCAACTAGCTTAGGTTTAGAATCTTGGAATAGATCATTGTGAGTTAACAATCCAAGAGTATTGAACCAACATTATGTGTTTGACCAGGGAGTGGTGAAACCCATAATATACATCAGTGTTCTCAGGAAGCTCTACTTAGACCAGAGTTAAGCACGAGGTCATGGGAGGTTGGTTGCGAAGATAGCCCTCCAATACTATCTGAACGTGGGATATACTTCCAAGATTTGTTCATGTACGGGGAATCTTGGGGGATTTGAACCTCTTGCGTTTCGAGCTTAGCTACCCTTCCCATATGACGGATCCCACCTGCAACTGTCCCCCTTAGCATTGGTTATATTGTGGTGACCTTAGTTGCTTTACCTAGGTATCACATAAGTGTTGACCAACGCGACTCCAGTCGACAGGGGTTCCACTTCACTGTCGACACATATTGCAGTCTCCCTGGGCACCGGCCCGGGTAGGTTTTATCCCTCCCAACAACACCTCCAGAGTAGATGAGGTCTCACCCGAGGCATCCAAGAAGAGCAGATGGAACCATGTTTCCGCCGAGGAAGGAGGAGGGTTGCGGCTACATGAACTAACTCTATTGCAACACTAAACAAGAATCTCAAACATTCGACATGTGTTCATCATGCATTATTCAATGGCAACATTCATTATCATCGCAGTAATAACAATAAAGCAACATTGCATTAAGAAAACATAGCATTATTCATGAAGTGCGACATTGCATTACCATAAATAAACAGAAAGAACCCAGGAGTTGCACTAGAACAGTTTCATCATATCATATTATCACATAAATAAACAGAAAGAACCCAGGAGTTTCACCAGAACAGTTTCATCATATCATATTATCACTGCAAAACCTTAGATACAATATCTCCTCAATATCAGGTCTTGGCATTATATCACAGATGCACAGAAACAACCAAAAACATGTGCTTCTCTTCACCTTGATTCCAATCCTCTATCCCCTCTTCCTCCTCAATACCTATGACTCTTATCTATATATAAGCTTCCACCATTACAATGCTTGTCCACTTACTAACAATTTCTTAACCGACATTTGGACAAGTGACCCAATATCTAACTAACTTGGTACAAAACCGACCAAAAACCTACATCCTGTGGTATAACTGATTCAACATTACATAATATGTGGTCCAAATGACCCAAAACCCGCATTCCGCGGTACAATTGACCCAAAATACATAACTAATCTTTCGCTCATCGCCGTTCACGTCATCTTCTCGCCATTCACGCCATCTTTTGCCTTGTTGCAACATCGGAGATGCTGCAATAGAACTCTACTAAACCGCCTACCAACAGGCCCCCAACACAATCTTGTCGCTCGCCCTCGAGCCACGTCAACTACTGGACATAGTACTTGCCGTCATTTTCACTTTTAAGTCCTCATACGGCTGTTCAATTATTCTTGCTATCTAGATCACTCGGTGTTGTTCTGCTCCTTCTGCTACACTGATCGTCGACTCACTATCATGTAATTCTCACCCAAAAGTGGTCATCACCCGACTTGCTGTCATGTACCTCTCAAACTCATCCTCCAGTCTCAAGGAATTTGGTGCAGAGTGAGGAGAAGTTTACGAACAGCGCCGAGGTGCGAACCAGACCAACGGCTCTGGCACATCTATTTCGCACCGGTAAGCACAAGTCACAGGGACCCAGGGGCGACGAACCCCCCCTTTTGTGTAGTCGCCGGGACCACGAGACTTTGAACCATCACCAACTGCCTAGATATATCTTACGAAACTTCATGCTTGTAACCTCGGGGTGTCCAAGGCGCAGTTTTCTCCAGGCGCTCATGCACACTCATCGTTCGGGCCCTCAACGCACCTGGTGTGCTACCACACAAAATGAAATGGATCATTTTCACAGCTTCCTTGGAATTCCTAACTTAACAAAATGCCAGAACCTTGCGTAGCATAACCCTTCATAACTAAAACAATCTCTGTGTGCTTACTCCCTGCAGGTCCTTTATTTATACAGCGCACTCTATCATACATTGGCCTTAGCAAGTCGTTGCACCACCGGCTTGCACCCGAGAAGAATCATAAGTCATTGTGTGTCGATTATCATAACGGTAGATGAATCGTACCTTTGCTTGGTTCCCTTCATGCAGAAATGTGCGAAGCATTTCTTGGGCCATACTGGCATGGTGGGTATTTTGTGCCAACCATGCAGACCATCGTGGTAAGTACAATTGGCCATACTGTGTCAGTGTATCCCTAATCCCAACTAGGTTGTCATCTGTCATGATTGACTCGATTAACGAGCATATCCGTCAAAGCAGGAAAAAGTCCCATCGTCGTTATGATTGTGAATGTGACCCAGGCGCAACATTCCTAGGGGTTAACAACTCCAACCTTGCAGCAGAAGCCTCTTTGCTTCCGCATTCCATCCATGGTGGGGCGACATCCGGCCACCCATCATCCAACAACACATCATCATTTTTTTTTTTGATGCGACTCAAGGATCACGGTGTTCTAATCCCATGTGATAGGGCTTCAACCTATGACCATTTACTAGCTTGGGGAGCATCGACCCGTCCAACTACTGCAACTGAACCGCTCCTCCGGAAGTAATACTACTGATGCGATAGGGACCAAGCCAATGCATCTACAACTTCTCTGGATGTTTCATAAACTTGCTATCATACAACAGCACCAAGTCGCCCTGTTGAAACTATTTATTTTTGATGTGGCGATCATGCCATGCCTTCTGTCGATCCTTCTCGACCCCTTGGTGGAACCCAGCGATGAAACAAGCTTCTTCCAGCTGCACCAATTGCACCAGACATTCACCTAATGCTACGACATCATTGATGCTCGTGACAACTGCAATTCGTAGACTCAGAACAATATACTCCATTGGCATAATCGCTTCTTGTCCATACACTGACTTAAATGGTTTCTGACCTGTCAGCCGTTTACATGTGGTGCGATAGGCCCACAACACTGCTAGGATATTGAGATCCCAGTCGTCACGGTTCGCATTGCATACCTTTGTCAGCACATGCTCCAATACCTTGTTAAAAACCTCCACCGTGCCATTCACCTGCGGATGATAGGGTGTACTCTTCTTATGTTGTATCTGCAACTCCTCCATTAATGTGCTGATGGTGCGATCATTGGTTTTCTTGTCTTGCACTACCATAGGACTGATCCATTCAGACTCTTCCATTGGTTCAATAATACCAACATCCAACATACGATCAAGTTCTGCCTTAACCTTTTCCTTATGTCGTGGATTCAGCCGATACGGTCACTGTCGGACTGGCTTAACATCTGGTTTTAAAGGAATCCTCATCTCCCCTAAATCACCCAAGATCCCCTTCATATCGGAAAACTTCATAGGAAACAAGTCTTGAAACTCATGGAAGAAATCAGTGACCTTACTCATCATCTCGTCATCCCAATAGTCCCCGACGTTTGCAAACTTGGGAGTGGCCTCTGTGCTGATATTGAGCTTACGAAGCTTCAATGGTTGACTGAATAGATTACTTGGCACAACAAGTGGGACCACATCAAGACTTCATTCAGATTCGGGAATGTTGACATTCTGGGGATCGTCCTCATCCTCTGGCCAACCAGTGATGTTGAAGCATTCCATAAGAGACTGCATTTGACAGTATGTGTGCGGATCGACAGGGTAGGCCGCCGAAACGACTTGAAGTACCACATCGCGGATGAGCTGTAAGGCGTTATTGACGTCAGGGTTGGCATCCGAAAAAGTGAACGTATGAGTGAAACAGACCGTCAGCTCCCCCCATGTTGTAATTTCTCGGTGCAACTTGGCTGCAGTATACCATGAGCGTGGTACCTCATCTAAGGTATGGATAAAAGCATGGACCCACTCATCCCTGGGTCGCACTACCCATAATCGTTGGCATTCCATCACATGATCACTGGGATTCTTCCATCCATCATACTTTCCAGTGTGATAAAACTCATTATCGCCGAACCGGACCATCATCAACCTTCGACACTGTGACCAACCATCAATAGATTTCTTGTGTGTCTCCCACCAGCGTGCTGGAGCAGCCTTCAGTGCTTCCTCAAATGCCAGCAATCACTGTGGTTCTGAGACTCGTTCTTCAAATTCCGTAAAAAAGTTGGTTAAGCCAGGAAACCCCTCATAGACTGGTAGTGTGACTGTTTCTGTCGCAACACAACATAAAGATTGTGTAATTAAGCCACATTTCCGGAACGATACTTCGTGCAAACGGTTCTGCCAATGTTCTAATGCATTATCAGAGTCGAAAGACGCAGAGCTCTCGCTGCACCATCCCAGCTCAGTGTTGGTAGTGGGATGAATATAGTCTTCAAAAATATTGAATGCATGGTCCCATCTAGTGGGATCGTCATCTTTTACAGGTTCAACGTATCGGCATCCTTCAGCCGGATCTAATGGGGCTATGACTCTGAGATTGTGATTCTCAAAGGTCATCATGTGCCTCTTGAAGTTGATTACAGCTCCACTATTGTTAGCCCATCCAATCCCCAATAGCGTAGGATAGGAGCTTCTACCCTCAACCACTTCAATGACATCGAAGTCATCATAAGTCTTCATGCCCTCAATATCGACTGTTAGCCGTGGAACTTGCCCAATGGGTGTTACTTGTGCATGGTTAGCCAACCGGAGCTGCACAGTAGACCAGCTCAATGGGGGACTCCCCATTTTTTGCCACGCCTGCTTGTTTAAGATGTTAACATCCGAACCAAGATCAAGAATAACTGAATTGACATCATAGTTATCAATCTGGATGTTCATTCTCATCTCCTTGCCAATCTTCCATCGCTGTAAAGAGTTTACTGCCAACTCCCGCCCTCCTTGCAGAAATCACTGCAACCATCCCTCAATCTCGACCAGGGTGGCCAGATCCCGGGCCAATAATAGACAGCTCTCAAGAAACCTTTTCAACGCTCCTGATGATGTCGATGGACCTCCCTCTGATGTAGTGTCAAAGACAGGTGGCATATTGCAAACAACAACCTTACCGTGGTCTTTCTCCAAGGCGCGACGCACCTGAAGGAATGCCTCCTGTTCAGCATCGATGTAAAATGATACCATCTTCTGGCCTGCCAATCGAATCATCGGTCATGAGCTATCTTCCCCAGTCATTTTACCTCCATGAATTACAACAGCCACTGAAGCATCTTGTGATCGTGGTTCTGCAGAAATTGTCACATTATTTGCACCCTACATATGAGTCTGCTGTAGATTCCCCTGCGGGTTCCCATTTGGATTTGCATTCTGATTCGGTCACGGGGGATGGTTCTGTACTGGTTGCTGTACTTGGTTCTGGACTGGTTGTTGTACTTGGTTCTGGGTTGGTTGCTGCGGCTGGGTCTGATTTTGTATCTGTGGAGCATTCCCATCCTGTCATCGTGCAATCAACTATGGACAATTCTCAACTGTATGATCATTAACAAAATAGAACGTACACTGATTCTGTAGTAGTGTACAGTCTCGCTGATAATGCCCCCACACTGCACAGTGATAGCATTGAACAGGTCCACGGCCACCTCGTCCTCCTCTGCGACCAAATCCTCCACCGCATCCGCCCCGGTATCCTCTTCGGAATCCACCCTGTTGTTGGTATTGCGGTTGCATAGGATTTTGTTGCATGCCTTGCCCCTGCGGTGCATACTGTGGTTGTTGGACGCACTGTGGCTGTTGTGGAGCCACTTGCATAGGAGCATATTGCGGCACGAACTGCTGTGGTTGTTGTTGCGTTACAAACTGCATCTGTGGTTGAGGTAGTGGTTGGACTACTTGCGGTTGCAGTTGGGGTTGTTGTACGGCACGCTAATCGTCCTTGACATAGAATGCATCACACATTCTTTCTTGTAGCAACCCATATGCACAGCAATCTTTGTCATCGTGACCCACCGACTTGCAAAATGTGCAATAAATATTTCTCAGGGTTGTGACCATTTTTTGCATATAAGGGCAATTGTTGTGACTGTGCCCATACACTTGGCAAACGTGACACCATGGCATGTTGCCGCCATTCAATGGGTTTGGCGCACTTGACATGAAATAATTGCGAAAATCCGGGCAATTCTCCTTCATATGCCCTTCTCCTCGGCATTGCGTACACCAGACTTCATCGCACTGTTCCTTGTTCTTCTTCAAATATTGCAATTGTATAGTCAAGTTAGCGAGCTGTGTCTGTATATGCGACATCCGAGCTGTGTTATCCCCAGTCAGTGATGCCTCCAATCGCATTGCAATCTCTAGAGCCTCACTGGGCGTCGAAATGTTTTGCTGCATCAATGGCAGCCGAATGTGCGGGAGTAATGCCGCAATGAACCACTCTTTATGTTGGACGGCGTTCATATTGAAACTAACCTTTTCCATCAGTGTCTTGAATCGCTGGTCAAAATCCCATACTGTCTCATTGGGATACTTCTTAATTTCCTTCAATTCTGTGATGTATTGAGCTTCAGACTTGGGCCATCTAAATTCAGCAATCAACCCATCCCGAATCTCATCCAGTGACTTCTCTAGGGCTCCTGTAGGGACTAGAAAAAACTTCATGAACCAATCTAATGCATGACCTCGCAGAGTCGTGGCTAATTGTCCTTTCTTAGCATCAGCATCAGTGATCTGTTTCACGGTCCAGACCACTTCACACAAAAACCAATACTGTTCTAGGTTGCCTATCGCACTTCCATGGAACAACAGTAACTTAGCATCATCGCCCACCATTCTGGGCTTCCTTCCTCCTTTCACTGTGCTGCTACCAATTAAATTCTGTGGAATTTATGAACTTGGCGGTGTCGAAGTGGTAGTTCTTGCTGTTTGTGAGATAGTGAGTGGAGGTGCGGGTACGTTGGTGCCGGAGTTTGGTCCTACCTCTATCCTGGGCATAGCCTGGTCGTCCCTGTTAGGACTGTGAGGTTGCTTCGTCCCATGTGGTCTTCCTTCACGATTTTGTGGTTCGATAGCAGCAGGACCTTCCCCTGTCCTCTGCCTCTTCTCCTGTCGAAACCTCACTCCTCTTGTAAGACCACTTTCTTTTCGCTCACAGTCTCCTCATGGTCTGCACCCATCTACCCCTTACCGTTCCATGTACCGTTCCCCAACAGTCGTGGTACATATAGCTAGGGTTTTCACCCTATCTTGTGCAAATGAGCACCTACCAAGGAGAAGGGCCTCCTTAGTAGCGATTCAATGAATAGTAGTTAAAAGCAGTAAAACAATATGCAATTTAACCTAGCATGAGCATTGACATAAATAATAAAACATGAAAATATGGCAAAAGATTTCTCTTTTTTGTACTAAAAATTACCTAAGGTGTAGAGGTTAATGAAGCCCTTGTAGTAGTCCAAGAGGGTTGCTTCCAAGCTCCAGTGTTGTTCTTTTCTCCTTCTCCAAAGGATTTTGGAAATGGGACAAAGGGGCATTCAAATGTGAAAATAGCTCAAAAGGGTGAGCTAGGGTTTCAGGAGTGATTTTGGCAGAGTAAGGATATGGATGATTGTGGATGAAAAATGGGGAGCCTCTATCACTTATTTATAGGTTTTTAGTGGTGGAGTGTTGACCCATGGTTTTGGGCACCATATGGTTTAGGTCAGCTGTATAGGGTTTTTACTTCATTTTTTCTCTCTTTTTCCTCTTTTTTGTATTTTTTATTCCCTTTTTAGAGGGTTTTTTCTATTTTGGAGGAATTTTCGATTATTTTGGGGAAAAAGGGGTTTTTTGCCTTTTGGAGGCTTTTTAATGGTTTTCTGGCCTTTTGGAGGCTTTTTAATGGGTTTTTTGGCCTTTTGGAGGCTTTTTAATGGGTTTTTAAGGTTTTGGAGGCAAATATGGTAGGAAATATGGACAAATGAGTCATGTAATGAGGGAGATGAGGTAGTGAGCACTTTTTGGGTGTTAACAGATAGCCCCATGATGTGTGAGGGCAGGAGCTCATCGTATGGCCGATAGACATCATAAGTCGTTTATGGTTTTCCTGGGATGTGGAGAGGAGAAGAAACGAACTAGATCCCGGAACAATGGTCCCGAACAAACTGCAAAAACTGAAAGTACATGACCTCAATCATGAATGACGAATATTCTGAACATATGGACGAGGCGGGCATTCCCATGCTCGTATCAAGATATAGAACAATAACAAGTGGGTCCAAAAAATGGGGACCTGAAATATACATGCCCTCAAATGAGGAAGAATGTCAATATATGGACGATGTGGGCATACCCATGCTCATATCTAGATATATATATATATATAACAATGAGGCCCAAAAATGGGGGCCTGAAGGATACATGGAGAACCACAGTGTACATCATCAGGGTCCAGAGGGGACACAAATCTGGGACATACTGTTGGGCTGACCATGTCTGAGCTGGAGGACTGATACACTAGAATAACAATAGTGCTGTTGCATGTGGTACTAGAGGAACTGATGAGTTGCTGGATCATAGTGACGGGGAGCCATACCCTCAATGGTACACTGAACTGGAACTGAATTGGGTACTAAAAGAAGCATATAACTGGATGGCTTCCGAATATAATCACCTACGCAACCTGGACATCCATGGGAACATATAACTGGGCGTTCCGAAGTGACTCACCAATGTGCTAGAGTCGGGGGAGATCCGGGGTCTTCAACCAATAACTGAAGGGATATATACCCTGCGCGATTCTCAACGATGCGATCAAGGTGTTGAAGTTGAGCATGTGAGAAACAACCACTCGGAGAGGCACTGATGACTCCTCTCAAAATGGTCCGTAGGCACTCACCATAGATGGTGATGAGTCCAAGGCGCAGGGACCTCTGGGTGTATCCTCTGGAATAGATGGGATGTCGTCGAAAGAGGGAGACCTGCAACTAGCAAGGCAATGATGTGTCCTTGATAGGAGCGTGAGGTGGAGAACCAGAGTGTGAGAGTACTGATGGTAGGACTGACATACCGCGGGGGTAGGGAATAACTGGGCAAGTAGAGTGGGTGGACTCAAACTTCCTTTGTTCAGAGTATGATGGCTGGGATGATCGGGCAACATATGAAACTGACTGGTGGGAAAGGGATCATAGCTGTAATGGATCAAGGATAGTGACTGGGATGAGTGATGCTCAAGTTGGTGTAAGATGGCAGGAGACTGCAGAATACTCTGAACAAAGGTGACCTTATTGGGGGTGTTGCCGAGATGATCGATCACGGTGTCGAGAGGCACGGGGGGGGGGGGACTTCTTCATGGGTTAGGGAACTAGAAGAAGTGTGTTCAAAATGGTACCATCGTGTGGATTTATATGAGCCCAGGACAGTTTATGTTCGTGATTGCTTTCAATTTTAAGGAGTCTGAAAGTGATAAGAAGACTCTGAAGTAATGGAATGGTACTGTCGTGTGGATTTGTACGAGCCTAGGACAGTTCATGCTCGTGATTGCTTTCAATTTTAGAGAGTCTAAAAGCGATAAGAAGACTCCAGGGGGTTGCTTTTTCGTGTGTTAGTCTCCAAGGCCCGAAGAAGCATAAAAGGATGCAATGAAGAACTCTTCTAGCCGGTGTGACTAGAGTATTCCTTTTTTGTAATTAGTCTACCAGGTCTGGAAAAGGGTTAAAATTATACAAGATAAACACCCTTTCAGGTACTTTAATGAGAATTAAAGGAAGCAAGATTGCTCGGCGATCTTTTCATTGTTTTAGGATTCAGAAAAGAGCTTAACAGAAACTCCCTAAGTGCCTTTTTCGTAAAGGACTTGTTCAGCCCGAGAAAGGGATAAAATTATACCAAACAAAAGGAATGGTCAGGTAAGGAGGTAGGGGGGAACACTAGTGGGACTCCTTGCAGGATAATGAATGGTGGAAAAATAACGAAATAATTGCAGTATGAGTGGAGTGAAAGGCTCATGTAAAAATGTGGAACAATTCAATGGCAACCGAGGTGGCGCGCAAACTGAGGCAGCAAGGTGTCGGGACACAATGTTGAAATTGTACCTGGTGAGAGCAAGAAATGATCTCAAGCATCATCACGAGCTCAGAAAACTGAATCCGGCAATATAAAAAGTGTCAAAAACGGATAACCGCTGATGTGGCATGCAAACCGAGGCTACAAGGGGTGTTTTGGAAAAAATACCCAAAAAACATGGGGGTGAGAGCGAAAAATGATCTCAAGAATCATCATGGGCTCGAAAAAATGAATCCGATGATATAAAGTATATCAAAAACGGAGAACGGCCGAAGTGGCACACAAACCGAGGCGACGAGTGGTGTCTAGAAAAAATGCTCCAAAGTTTTTGGTGAGTGTGAGAAATGATCTCAAGCATCAGCACGGGCATGGAAATATGAATCCGGTGGTGCAAATGTTGCGAAAAACGGAGGTCATAAGGACTCCGGAATGGTCAAAGGAAATAACTAGGTTAAAAAATGGCTACAAATAAAGGTGAGCCCACCAAGTGAAGGATGCAGGGGTGGGGAGAAATGATGAACCATGGGGGCAGAATACTAGGTGTATCGAATCAAATCATATATACAAGTGACATGTGACCTCAAAAATGGTTGAGATCATGCATGTGAAAAAGTGAGCAGGGTTAATGACCTACCCCCATGCTATGCGCATGGGGTTTGTGATTGTGTATCACATATGTGTTGGTTTGAACAATGGGATCATTGAAATGCTGAGATAGATGTGATGGGGTAGGGTCAAAATGATTGATCATGCCCCCTATTCTAGGTTCAAGGTAATCTATTATGACCCCTAACTCAGAGGTGTCAATGTGGTCTTCTATGATGGCGAGATCAAGACCAGGAATTTCAGTATAGGACCAGGAAAAGACATCGTGGAACTCTTGGAAAAGTTTCTTGTACTCTCTGATCTCGTGCTCGGTGCAAGAGGCTCTCAAAGTAATGAGTTCAGGGGCACCAGCTGGGGAAGAGATATCAATGTGGATGACGGGTGAGATGTTGGCCATGTTACCTTCCTCAAAGGCATCAGGAGCGGGAATGGGATCCTTAAACTAGTCGACTTTGGTGGGGAGGAAATATTTGGACTCAACTGCAAATTGGGTGGCTGTGGTGGAGGAGGACTCTTCTGGGAGGAAGTGGGAACGTTGGTGCATGTCTTCCTAGGGGTAATCTGGGGCAGTGAGAGCCTCTAGAATCTCCTCATCATTGTGTAAACTTTGAGTTGTCAAATCGGTTGACGAGGGAGTGGTAGTAGAAGAAGTCATATAGATGGTATTCATCTCGCTGGATGAGGGTGATACTAGGGGGTGGATCTCCTCAATTGTGGGGGGCACCGTCTCAAGGTCCAAATTATTCATCTCGTAGAGAGCTGCTCTGTAATCTGGGAGATCGGGACAGTGATGTGAGTAATGGCCGTAAATACCGCATATTGCACAACGGTGGTTGATACGCAGTGATTTATCACGAGGCTTAGGGGATGGATCGAGTTGGACAACCGGGATGTTGGGGTCGTCGTCAAGCATTTGCATGTGCTCTTGTAATGTAGTTAATTGTGGGCATTGATGGGTAGGATGGCCTAACTCATCACACAACGAGCATTTAGGAGGAGCCCGAAACATGGGGGGGTTTTAATTGTTTTGGGCGGGGGCACAGCAGTGTATGGTTGTGGGCCTCTGCCCCCAGTGTGCTTGATAAGAGGGGGTGGAGTAGTAGATGACGAAGGGGTAGTGACACTGGGAGGTGGTTGACTAGTAGTGGTGATGGGTTGCATTGATTGTAGGATGACATTTGGTGTCGGTGAGGGAACGGGAGGCGAAATATACCACATGGGTAGTCCTAAGGTTAACCTGGGGAGGCTGAGAGTAGCCATAACCGGGGCACTTACTACTCCCGAGGGAGGAAATAGGAAGGGGATTGTGTGGATGGGTGTAACACCAATATGACTAGGTACCAATGGTGGTTTGGGTAACAAGGGCGGTTGATTGTTGGGTGTTTGTGCATTGTGGGAAAGGGTACATAGGTCAGATATTTTGGTTGTTGGTGACAGGGGTGGAATGGATTGGAATGTTGAGGTCATCGACGTATCTGAGTAAACTCTGGGTCCCACGGAGGAAACCAACGAGGTAGTTGCACCACAAACATGTTGTTCAACCATGGGGAGAACATTTTCGGGTGCAGCGGGGGCATTGGGATCGTAATAGGTGAGTTGATCGACCTTGACCACGCGTTTGTCATGGGGGAACATCATGGTACAAAAAATGGATGAGGAAACCGCCCGCATGGCATACATGTAACTGCGATCGATCCTTCTCCATGCTTTGGTGGAAACTTGCAATAAAGTGATCTTCTTCAAGCTGTAATAGCTGCACCATACATTCTCCTATTGCTGCTTCATCATCCATACCTGTTGTCGCTGCTATGCACAGACTCGGAATGATGTACTCCATAGGAATAAGCGCTTCCTGTCCATACACCAACTTGAATGGTGTCTGCCCCGTTAATCTTTTACAAGTGGTACAGTATGCCCACAAGACGGCTGGAATTTTTAGATCCCAGTCATCGCACTTCGCATTGCAAACCTTTGTCAGCGCATGCTCCAAGACCTTGTTGAAAGCTTCTACTTTCCCATTTTCTTGTGGATGATATGGTGTGCTCTTCTTATGTTGTATCTACATTTCTGCTGTCAATGCGCTGACGATGCGATTGCTGAAATGACTGCCCTGATCACTCATCAATACCTTCAGGCAACCAAATCGAGTAACGATGTTGTCTAACAAAAAATGCGTTGCTGTTGCAACGGAACAATCGACAACTGGTGCAGCCTCCGCCCATTTGGTCAAATAATATGTTGTTGTGTTGATATATCTTGCACCAGTGTGCTTTCAAGGTGGGGTGATTGGGCCCACGAAATCCACTACCCATTTATCAAATGGATGCAGTGTAACTTGAGGTTTTAATGGCATCTCGTCCCTCCTAGAGGGTTTCCCAGTTCTTTGACAGACATCACAGGTCCGCGCATAGTCTGTCGCATCATTGTCAAGTGTCGCCCACCAAATCCCTGCGCGAAGCACCTTCCTGGCAGTCGCTCGACTGCCATAGTTCCCACCAACCATGCCTGCATGTGCTTCCGACAAGATCTGCCCCTGCTCATGAGGCAAGACACAGCGCCCCAAGATCTCATTTAATCCCAATTTGTACAACTGTCCCGTAATTAGCTAGAAATCGGTAGCCTTGACCACCAACTGCTTCTTCTGACTAGTGGGAAACCCCGTCGGTGCAGTACCTGTCGTCAGAAACTGAATGATTTATTCATAGTAGCCATCAGCTACCTCAACCTTAAATAGTTGCGCATCAGGAAACCTGTCTTCAATATTAGTTGGCTCCTCTCCTGTCTCAATCAGCGACAGATGATCTGGCCCTGCATTCAGACTTCCTGGTTTCACAATTACTCCAAAATCAAACTCCTGAAAAAGAAGTAGCCAGCGACATATCTTCCCGCCCAACACAGGCTTATTGACTAGGTATTTTAATGCAGAATGGTCTGAGAACATCTTAAAGTGACCACCTAATAGGTAATTCTTGAACTTCTGTAGTGCATCGCCAGACCTTCCCTTTTCGTCGTTGTATAGTTTCTTTCTGTAGACGACAACTTCCAGCTCGCAAAAGCAATGGGGTGATCCAGATCCCCCTCCCCATGTTGCGCAAACACAACTCCTAGTGTGATCGATGATGCATCAACGTGGACATGGAATTCCTTGCTCCAGTCTGGAAATACCAATATCGGCACTGAGGCCATCTTAGTTTTTAGTGTCTCAAAACTAACTTGACATTCAGGTCTCCATTGAAATACCACATCTTTCTTTAATAACTTCTCCATAGGAGCAGTGATCGTTGCATAACCTCTGATGAATTTGTGATAATACCCAGTGTGTTCCAACGTCGCTCTCAACTGCTTGACAGTAGTTGGCGGTGTTAAGCTTAGAATGAGCGTAATCTTTATTGGGTCGACCAACAATCCCTGCTTGCACACAATGTGACCCAATAATATTCCAAATGGTGCACATAAGATGCACTTCTTCAAGTTCAGCAATATCTGATGCTGTCGACAATGCTTTAACATCAACCGCAGATTAGCCAAATGATCGTTGATCAATCCATAGACTTTCCAGTCATCCATGTACACCTGCAAAAACTTTTGGATGAAATCGCTAAAGGTAGCAACAATGACCCACGAGAATATCACAAGTGCATTCTTCATACCAAACAACATTACCATGTACTGAAAGCATCCCCATTCCGTTACAAAGGTTGTCTTATGGTGGTCCTCTTTTGCAATTCTGATATGATGATAACCCGAGAACCCATCCATGAAAGAATACATCTCTTGGCTGCCCATGCCCTCCAGTAATTCATTAGTGAACGGGGTCGTAATTGGATCATGCAGACATGCATCGTTCACCTTCCGCAAGTCGACACAAATGCGTATTTCCCCTTGCTTCTTTCCCTGCACCACCATAGGACTAATCCAGTCAGATTCCTCAACTGGTTCAATAATGCTAGTATCCAACATGCGGTCAAGTTCTACTTCGAGCCTCTCCTTATGGTGTGGATTCAGTCAATAGGGTTGCTGCCTAATTGGTTTTGCGTCTGGTTTCAACGGGATCTTCATCTCCCCCAAGTCTCCCAAGATTCCCTTCATCTCAGAAAACTTCATGGGGAACAAGTATTGGAATTCATGCAACAAGTCTGTGACCTTCCCCATCATCTCATCATCCCAATAGTCCCCAACATTTGTGAACTTTGTACTGGCCTTTGTCCCAATGTTGATCTTCCAGAGCTTCAGCGGCTGACGACTAACTGATCGGATCAGTTGGAGTGTCTGGTGCCACCACATCATGACTGCCTTCTAATTTCAGAATATTGACATTCCTTGGATCATCACCATCTTTGGGCCCGCCAGTGATATTGTAACATTCCATCATTGATTGCATCTTGCAGTGGGTATGTGAATCCGCAGGATATGCCACTTGAACAACCTTCAGAACCACGTCACGGATGAGCTGCAAAGCATTATGGACATCCGGGTTGGCATCCGGGAAGCTGAACGTATGGGTAAAGCAAACTGTTAACTCCAACCACGTGGTAACCTCCCCTCGCAATTATGCTGCAGTATACCATGATTGCGACATCTCGTCTAGTGTATGGACGAAGGCATGGACCCACTCATCCTTTGGTCGCGATTCCCACAACGTCTGACATTCCATCAAATGACTGCCAGGGTCAGTCCATCCATGATATTTCCCTGTGTGGTAAACTTCGGCATCGCCAAAGCGAATCGTCATTAATCATCGACACTGCGACCATCCAACAATCGACTTCTTATGTGTTTCCCACCATCGCGCTGGAGCAACCTTCAATGCTTCCTCCAATGCCACCAATCGCTGTGGTTCTGAGACCTTGTCCTAAAACGCCACAAAAAAATCATACAAGCTAGGTAGCCCTTCATATACTGGCAGTGCAATGGTTTCAGTTGTGACACGACATAATGACTGTGTGACTAACCCACACTTGCGGAATGACACCTCATGCAAGCAATTCTTCCAATTCTCCAGTGCGTCATCAGAGTCGGAAGACACAGAGCTGAAATTGCGCCATTCAAGCTCACCGTTGGCAGTCGGATGAATAAAATCTTCTGAAATGTTGTATGCCTGGTCCCATCCGCTGGGATTGTCATCCCTTACTAGTTCAATATACCTGTGTGATTCAGCCGGATCCAAGGGAGCTACGACTCTGATGTCGCGGTTTTCAAAAGTCATCATCCACATCATCTGATCTCGAGCAACATGGGATAGGAGCTTCCCCCTTCAATTACTTCAATCAAGTCCAAATCCATGTATGTCTTCGTTACCTCAATGTCCAAAACCAAGCGTGGGACTCTCCCAATCAGTGTCACCTTGACCTGATTAGCTAGATGGAGCTGTACGGGAGACCAGCTCAGTGTAGGACTCCCCATTTTTTGCCAGGCCTAATTGGTTAGGATGTTGACATCCGAACCAAGTTCCAGAATAAATGAATCAACTTCATAGTCTCCAATTTGAATGTTCATTCGCATCTCCTTACCTGTCTTTGACCTTTGTAAGGAGTTTACTGCAGACTCATGCGGTTCCCTGTCTGGTCGCTGCGACAGCCCTGAAATCTTGGCAAGGGTATCTAGATCCCTTGCCAATGCTAAACAACTCTCAAAAAATTTCTGCAAGGTCCTAGACTGCCATGATGGACCTACCTTTGAAGTGGCATAAAAAACAGGAGGCATATTGCAAATAATGGCTTTACCGCGATCTTTTTCCATCGCACGACATGCTTGAAAGAATGCATCACGTTCGGAATCAATGTCAAAGGACACCTTCTTCTACCCTGCTAATCGGATAAGGGGATGTGGACCATCTTCACCTGTTCTCGCACCTCCATGAGTGATAACTATGATAGCAACATCTTGTGTCCTTGGCTCTGCAAAAATCATCGCAATATTCGCACCCTGAGTCTGGTTTATTTGCAGATTCCCAGGTTGATTCACGTTCTGGTTGGCATACTGATTTGGATGCTGGTTCTAGTTCTGGGTTTGTGTTAGCTGCTGCACTTGATTCTGCACTGGTTGCTGCACTTGATTATGGTTTTGTGGAACATTCCCCGCTTTCCATCGCGCAATCAACTGCGGACATTTTTCCATAGTATGATCCGTAACAAAACAAAATTTACATTGTGTCTATAAATGTGGACAATCTCGTTGGTAGTATCCCCACAATCTGCAGTGATAACACTGAATAGGTCCTCGACCTCCTCGTTTGCTTCCGTGACCAAATCCTCCACTGCATCCTCCCCAGAATCCTCCATGAAATACCCCTTGCTGCTGGTACTGTGGTTGATCAAAATGTATCTGTAGAGGATTTGTTTGCATGCCTTGGCCTTGCTGCATGTATTGTGGTTGTTGAACGTATTGTGGCTACTGTGGAGCCATCTGTATTAGAGTATATTCAGGCATAAACTGCTGTGATTGCTGCTATAGTACAAAATGTACCTGTGGTTGAGGTAGCTGCTGAGCTACCTATGGCTGCGGTTGCAGTTGTTGTACTAGACGCTGATTGTACTTCACATAGAATGCATCGTATGTTCGTTCCTGAAGTAACCTGTATGCCTGACAGTCCTTGTCTTTGTGTCCCACAAATTTGCAGAATGTACAATACAGATTCATCAGTTTTTTACCATCTTTTGTATGTATTGACACTCCTTATGCCGATGCCCATATACTTGACATATGTGACACCACGACATACCACCACCATTCAACGGGTTTGGTGCTCCTGAAATCAGATAATTGCGGAAGTCTTGGCAATTATCCTTAGTATGCCCCTCTACGCAACATCATGTACACCACACTTCCTCGCGTTGTTCTTTACCCTTCTTGAGGTCTTGCAGCTGTATGGTCAAGTTAGACAACTGTGTCTGAATTTGCGACATACCAGCTGCGTTCTCACCAATTGGAGAAGCTTCCAACCACATTGCAATTTCCAGGGATTCAGTTGGAGTTGTAATGTTCTGTTGCATCAGCGGTAATAGAATGTGCGGGAGCAATGCTGCAATAAACCACTCTTTGTGTTGGACAACACTCATGTCAAAGCTGACCCTCGCCATTAGTGTTTTGAATTGCTGGTCAAAATCCGACATAGTTTGATTGGGATCTTGCTTAATCTCTTTTAGTTCTGTAATATATTGTGCTTCATACTTGGGATTTATGAATTCTGTAATCAACCCTTTCCTGATATTGTCCAGTGTCTTCTCTAGAGCTCCTGCGGGAACTAGAACAAACTTCATAAACCAGTCTAATGCACGACCTTGCAGAGTTGTCGCCAATTTCCCTTTCTTAGCATCATCATCAGTAATTTGCTTAACGGTCCATACTACCTCACATATGAACCAGCATTTCTCCGGATTATCTGTTCTGTTTCCATGAAACAGCGGCAACTTCGTATCCTCGCCCGTCATCCTGGGCTTCTTTCCTACAGTCGCTGAACTACTAGCAATCAATTTTTGTTGACATGGTGGTGTCGAAGTTGTACTTCTTACTGGTTGAAAGATAGTGAGCGGAGGTGTGGGTATGTGGCTGCTAGGGTTGGGTCCTGCCTCTATCCTGGGCTTAGCCTGGTTGTCCTTGTTAGGATTGTGAGGTCGCTTTGTCCCATGTGGTCTTCCTTCACGACCTTGTGGTTCGATCGTAGCAGGACCTTCTCTTGTGCTCTGCCTCTTTTCCTGTCGAAACCTTGATCAACCCCTTGTAAGACCACTCTCTTCCTCGGCTTCCCTTATAGTCTCGTCTTGACCTACACCCATCTACCCCTTATCATTCCATGTACCGCCCCCTTATTGTCACAGTACCCACGGCCTCCGCCCACCAGGGTTTTTACTGATCAAGATGCATCTTCAATATGCCCTTTTCACAAATGAGCATCTTAATAGACAACTGTAGCGACAACATAAACCTTCCTCGTGGTCCGCGGAAGAAATATCTTTCAGCTTCACTATAGGAATTATTCGTATCAACCACAAATTCCGTGATATAGCCTTCTAGTATGCTATCGAGCCAAACTTCAACAGCTCGTGATGGTTTGTTGTCAACTTCTCGCAGCTCCTTGATCAGTTCTGGGGTCTAGGCTACCGGTTCACCACCTTGGAAGTTCCTCTTCTGAAAAGTCAATTTCGCTAACCACTCATACATGATAATTGGGAACTCGCAGAAAAAATATTCGTATGGACCGTCATGAATGTACTTTGCTAACCACCAGTCTGTTGTCAACCCAAGGTTCTTATTTTCTTTTTCAGCGAACTCTTGCAATTTTAGGTCGAACCAATCTTGGATCTCCGGTTTCGTTGGGTGCCATAATATATCCTCCTTTCACTTCGCACTACGGTCCCGACAATGGAACCATTTGTTGACGCAAACCTAGTCAACAGGGGTTCCTGACACAGTCAACACCCAGACCACCGCGATCTCCCTGAGAACCATCCCAGACAGGTTTTACCCTGCCCAACAACACCTGCAGAGCAGATGAGGTCTCACTCGAGGTGTTGAAGGGAGAGTTGACGGAACCATGTTTCTGCCGAATGAAGGAGGATGTTTTGGGTCAATTACTTAAGTTGTTGCAACATTTCGGAAATAGGTCCAGGCATTCTACTCAAGCATTAATCATAATTGCGACATCATTCAACAATAGCAAATCATAATTGCAACAGATATAACAGTAAAGAATTAATCACAGCAAGGAAACATTGCATCATTCATATATTCATATTGCAAAATGCATTACCACAGATAAACATGAAGACACAAGGATTCTGCTCAAAAGCTCTGTCACATCATATTAACTCCTCAAAACCCAGATACAACAAAATATTCAGTCTTCCGCATCAAGATCTCTCAGATGTTAAGATTCAATAATTCTATCCATAATATTATCTCTTAACACTTACAAAACTACATCTATTTATAGGCTTACACCTTTACATTTGTGGTCCACTTAGGAAACTGCCTAACTACTTCTTAACAAGCTTCTACAAAAACTAACTGAAAATCCCACATAACATGGTCAAATGAACCAAAAACCCCCATAATGCGGTCTAAATGACCCAAAATATACATGACGTGGTCCAAATGACCCAAAAACTACAAAAATACTTGTCTCCTTGCTTGCTACTTTCCGCCTTCCACGGTATCTTACGCCTTATGCAGCATCCGCGATACGACGATGCTGACTCACCAAATCGCCTGCCAACAATTTACCAGCTGACGAGGTAGTACATCCTTTTCATAAGAGACACTGTGATATTCCCTCTTATACTTTTGATAATTACGAAGAACTTCACAAGTACATTATGACTTCTGCATCTGGCACACCAGGAAGAATTCCCATGACTCCGTCGGTGGATGTAGATGGAAAGCCCATTCCTTCCACTCATAGGGATCTTGGAGGGGAAGGTTCACCCCCACACGTCACTTTTGCAAGTTTCGGGCCATATACACCCCCGGAGCAAAACCCATCTTATGGTACATACACTCAGGGATTCCGATATGGGATTCCAGATCTCAATGACACCACGAACCCTTCGACCACAAGTGCTCCTTCGCTTGGTATGCCTAGTCTTAATTTGAATGTTACATCCACTTCATCAGGTAGTCAAGCTAATACTAGCCTTGGAGTTGCAGGAACTGCCCCTCCTGGGGGTGGTGCCACCCATTCTTCTCCCTCCAGGGGTGACACAACCACTTCTGCTCCCTTAGGGGGCGGCACATCCACTTATGCTCCGCTCGGGGACGACACGACATTTTCCGCTCCATTTCAATTTATGTCTGGTCATGTCCCTTCAGCTTCTACAGCTGTTGGGGGAGGACCATGTCTTAGGACTGCCCCTCATTTTAGTGGGAACACTTCACATAACATAGCTCACATTACACAACCTAATGCACATGTTTCTACACATATACCTGTGACTACGACCACAACTGCTATCCAACATGTCCCTCCTAACACTGGGGGTGGGAACATTCCCAACATTGGGGGTGGGCACATTCCCAACACTGGAGGAGGGGACATACCCTACACTGGGGCTGGACACATTCCCAACACTCGGGGTGGGTACATTCCCAACATTGGGGGTGGGCACATTCCTAACCATGGGGGTGGAAATATACCCTATAATTATGGTCATTACTCGACTGTTCCTGCTACAACTAGCACTTATATGCCCCATCAATCTGGTGGAAATCCTTCTTATAATGCAGCCGGTTATGGCCCTTATTACAACCCTCCTAACCATGGTACTCACAAAATTTATATACCTTGTACCCTTATACGGGTCAGGGTGGGGGCGATTATCAGCCCTATGGTCATGGTCAGGGTTCATATCATCCCTACGGTCTGCAAGGTCAGCCTCTTTTGGGAGCTTTTAATCCAGCTTCACAGCGATCGCTCTTGTTTCTTGCTCGTTTGAACCTACCTGATCTTTCGAAGCTTATGAATGATCCAGTGTATCATGTTCCTTCTTGGCCTCCAGTCCCTACCAAACTCCCTTCTGACATTCTGGAGTTCAAAGGGAAGGGCGGTGAGGATCCGGGTGATCATGTTACAACTTTTCACCTTTGGTGCTCCTAGAATTCATTAAATCATGACTCTATCCATCTGAGACTATTTCAACGCACCCTCACGGGGGCAGCCGCGAAGTGGTATGTCAAGTTTCCTGGGGGCACCTACATGGGTTTTAATGAGATAGCTTTGGTTTTCTTAGATCAATTTCAGTTGTCGGTTCGCTACGATACTAGCACTGAGATTCTATCTACCTTCCACCAAAATAAGGCCACGCACATATCTGATCATATTCAGGAATGGCGTCAACTGAAGAGGCTAGTGAAAGCCAACATTCCTCCAGATTTTCTATTGGAATGGTTCCTCAAGTCATTGCTTCCATACATATCTAAGGATGTTTCGGTGTCCAACATTACGATGGAGGAACAAGCTATATTCAAATCCCAACAGCTAGATTTACTCTATGCTCAATCATGCATCCTGTATGATATTATTCCTGACGCAGCACGTTCACGACATGAATCCAAGCCCGTCCCTGGACCACATGCTGATGGCATCGTGGGATCCAAAATTACTCGACCCATAGACTTGGTTACCAATCAAATGAAATTTTTTTCTATTAGCCAGTCTACCCCCAGACAGGCTCACGCCTCATCCATTCCTACCCAGTCGTCTGATGTTCATTCTATATAGATGGCACACCCATCAGGTAACCAGCAACCTGGTGGAAAGAAGAAGGGGAGAAACAATCGTAAGGGTGGGAATAATTTGAATAATGGAAGAAATCGAAACACTCCTAGGAAAGAAAATGCCAACCCTCCTCGGGACGGTGGAAATGTTGGTGGGGAGTATAAGCCGAGACGTAAAGTGAAATTCCCTTGCAAACTTTGTGGGGAGGATCACTTGACTCACTTGTGTCCTCGAATTGAGGAAGCATCGAAGCATCTTGCACAGAGCCCAGTTGTGTTGAAAGATCCCCTTCCACATCACCAGAATATGGATTCGAATGTTCCCACCACTGGCTATGGGACTGATGAAACTACAATGTCTTCTTCTCATGCCGATGGCTACAGATGCATGAACATGGTCCAATCTCAGGTTAGTGTTGCTACTCGTCAACGCGATTATGGTGCACCACAACCGAATATGGGGAATGAGCCTCCTCCTCCTCCTCCTGACACTTCTCTACATATCAAGAAGCCCACTGCTATGCCATGGATACCGAAAGGTGTTCTTAAGTGCTCGACACACAATCCCAATGCCCCAGCCGCACAGAACTACTCCATTGTAGAAGATTTGGGCCAAACTCCATGTGCCATGTTGGCTCTTGAGGTGTTACAGGCATGTCCTTCACATCAGCACACCCTTTTATCTGCTTTAGGAGTTTAGGATGAGAGTAGCCCTAGCATCATTAAATTTGACACTACTGATGTCCAGCCTCGCTTACCTTACCATGTGGCTTTTCAAATCCATGTGAGGTGTCTGGATAAGTTTGTTAAACGCACGGTGGTTGACGAAGGTGCTTTCACCTCAGTCATGTCGTTGGATTGTTGGAAGGATCTTGGCTCTTCTCCCTTGTTTAAATCTATGACCATGCTTACTGCATTCGATGGTCGGTCGTTCAGGCCGCATGGCATTATCCCTTCCCTTGAGGTCCACTTGTGTGGGAAATCTGTGCCTATTGAAGTCGAGGTGGTTGATGCGCCTGTTAGCACCTAGTTTTCACAACACAAGTGAAAAAGTGTAAGGGAGAAATATTTTTGAAAAATATCTTGATAATGGATGAAATGAGATTTCATCATGGTTTATGGAGCAAAGATATGGGAAGAGGTTGTTAATAGGATCACAAAGGAAAAAAAACCAAAGAAATTCCAAAGAAAATGTGCAAAAAATGCAAAAAATGAATAAAAATGACCAAAAAACCATAGTACGTAGGAAAATGTTATAAAAGATAACTACCATGCAGATCGCATCGTTGATTGGGCGCGAGACAGAAATCTGCGGTCCTTGTCTATTGCCGCATTGACAAAATGTGCGGGGGATAAGTGTGAAAGTGGTTGCGAAAGCGATACCGTCTGACAGGTGGCGATCATAGGGCACTCCGCAAACAAGATAGGTAGTATGATAAACCATTCTAGTGGGAAGCGAAACCACTGTAGTGGAAAATAGATCACCGATATTGATGGTTGAGTTTAATGGTGAAGGATCTAATGGTTCAGAATGCATCCCTAAATCATAGCGCAAATCTCGAAGTAATCGATGGCTCAGATTGTAGGTGAATAAGATCAATGGTAACAAGTTTTGGAGCAAGCTCAATACAAATAAATTCATGATGCCTTCATTGGTCTCAACAAAAACTTATATACTAATTCTAGGTGCCAATACCATGTGTCAATACAAACCATGGGCCAATACAAAATATTGATCAACAATTACTACGGGACGACTTACAAAGCATATGCGTCCAACAAGAATAAGACAAACTATGGATCAAAAAATACTACGGGACGACTTACAAAGCATATGCGTCCAACAACAATATACTAACAAAGTAAATAGAAGGGTTGACATGGGTTCCTAACACCCTCCAGCAGGAAATGGTTGAAAGGTTAAATGTTTTGCAAATCTCCACCGTAGATGCATAGCAGGAGAAGATCGATGGTCCTGGATGATTGACACATCGGGATGATGCACGACAAATAGAGGAAGTAGCGGAAGCGAAAAAGAAAACTGCCAGACACGTGGAAGCTTATGGTTAGTCCGCTTTTGATAAATCTATTTCTAGAAACCACTCTCTCGGTTGTGAAGTTGTATTTCATGTGATTACTGCTGAGATCCGATGATCGAGATTTGAAGGATGAAAAAACCGGATGGCCAGGACTAAAGAAGTTAATCAAGCAACAAAAGGACATGAAATCCGATGGCTTAGATTATGGCACGTGAGATCAATGGTTGGGAAAAGTAAGCGCCTGAAAAGATGCTTGAAAGATAAAGAAAACAGATTATATATAGCAAAGAAACTTGAGAAAGTTGACATTTGTCTTTGCATTGTCAACGCTAGAAGGTTCCAGACAAGTGGGGACAACATAAAGCGACAGAGCAGGGACGAATCACATGGTTGTCAGTGATAGGTAGGCCCTTATAACTTCAAACTAATAATATTTTAGGTTTGTTTATAAGGAGTAAGGATGGAAACAGTTCGTGATGTAGATGAAGCTAAGGTCAAAGATGCATTGGAGGATAGAGATAGGGACATTTTTTATACTTAGTGGAAATTAAGATGAAATTGAAGAATTTAATGTAAGGAGGTCTAGATATGCACATAGTTAATCAGTCGTCCCTATTTTTCGTTTTTCCCTGACCAAATTGTCTCATTTCCAAAGTTTGTGTCATGGTGTGCGTCAAATTACTCCGAAGCCGAGCGAGCTGTAATGAATGCCTCAAAAACTAGAATTGTTTGTCGAGTAGAACCCCTGCTTGTGAGAGAAGCCTTAGAAGTCCTTGCGTCCGAAATGTCTGAACCAAAGAGTTTTTTCGAGAGATCAATTATTGACCTATATCACCAGTCATCCCTTGAAACTAAGCAAGTTTTCATGGCCTCCTTCCTTAAACCAGATTTAGAAGTCAGTGAAACACCTTACCCTTTAGATGTCAGTATTTTCAATGAAAATACCCAACTCGTCCTTTCCCTGTTGGCTTTGTTTTTAGTTCTTGATATAGATGCATGGGTGACTGAGTTTCAATTAAGTCTGTTGTTTAGAATGAACATTAGTTCACCTGAAGCTGAAGGTAGTCAAATACCCTGTCTTAAGTTTGAAGAATTTTTTCCTGAAAAGATTTATGTGCAGACAGAAAATTTTCATACCCTACGGTAATTTAGGTTTTAGTCCCATTTGATGAAGATGGTTATGTTTGCAAGTCGAGAAGAAATAATTTTTCCAAATATATTTTTCACAAACCTAGTGGAGGATAATATGTTCAATTATATGAATTACATGTTATCAGAGATGTATAGCATGATTTTTGGAGAAAGGCTACCTAGAGTGTTACCTGAAATGAAGACATTGATGCAGTTGAGTCCCGATTTGACCGTGGGAGATTGGTTTCTGTCGAAAGACAATACTGTACTTAGACTATATGGTTTCAAGCATCAGCCGTACATATTACCAACATTTTTGACATTAAGAGTCTTTTCCCTTGAGTTTGTTTGACAAAAGTTGATTGTGGAAGATAATCATTTTTTATTTTTTAAGAAAGCCACCGATATGAAGTATCCTTTTATAGTAGGTCTGTTCACTGTAAAAAATAAATATGTTATTCTGTACATAGAGAAATTTTTAGAAGAGATGAATTTTGAGAAGAAAGTGGCTATCGATTATGATCCTGTTCATGTCATATCAAAAAGGCGATAGTTAAATCACAATAAAGGTTTCATTCATCAAGAAGTGGAAGGAATGACAGGAAAAGCAAATTGGTTACAATATGAAAGTGAAGAGAATATAACTTTACAAGGAGGAGAATTGGTGTTAAAAGATTGTACAGGATAAATAGAGACTTTAGCAAGCACTATGGTCATCGGAGGGAAAAGAGGTTTTCAAGATGTAGCTGATTCAGAAAGTGGAGAACAAGAAAAAGAGAAAAAATCCAAGTTAGATGAACAACAAGATTTGTTGTTACTTACAAATAAGGAAGTACAAGAATTCCAAATTCAAGAGTATACATTTCAAGAAGCTACGGAAGCGGGAATGTAAATAAATTTCAAAGCAGAGCAGATATGTTTAGCAAGTACAGGCAAGACAACCAAGCTTCGTCTCAGCATACCTTCCAATTATTCCCTAAAGTCAGAAGCTTGGCTAAGTCAGATGTTAATTTGGTTACTAGTTGAGATGTAAAAGAGAATAAATTGAATTTGGTAATATCATCAAGTGATAAAATTACATAAATGAAGTTCAATTTGAAGAAGATCACTGCCCCTGATAAAATTCTTTTGCACAGGCAAAAAGAGGAGGTGATATATGCTGATTTTTTGGAAGCAACTTTGGAGGTAGAGGAATTTAGGATTGTTGTAGATAAGTTGAGTAATCAATTAAAACAAGAAAAGATAGAGAATAAAGCCCGCCAACAACAAATAAATAAGTTGCAAATTGATTTGGTAGGAAGTGGCACTGAAGGAAATGCAAGGAAAGATTTGTTAAAGGAAAAATACAAATTAATCCAAGACTTGAGGAAGAGATTGAAAATCCTGGATACTCCGCTTATCCAAAACCTGAATTGACCAAATTGAAGCATGAGAAAGAAGAATTGTCTAAAGAGGTGAATGATGTCACAACAATATTATTAAAAATGGTCGAAAAGGAGGCTAGTTGGGAAAAAGAGAAAACAAATTTAAAAGGTCAAGTCAAAGATTTGAAAAATAAATTATCAAATCTAGCCCAGAAACAAATAGATACAAATCAGATTGAAGATGTAAATAGTGCTAATATCCTTTTGTAGGCTATGTTTCAAGTAAGTTTAAAATATTTTGAAATAAAAGAGTTAAAAGAGGAAACTCAAAGGCTAAAAGAAGAAAGTGAGAAGAAAGATGAAGAAACGAAATCTCTACAAGAGAAGTACAAAGAATTAATTGAAACAAATAAAAAATTGGCACACCAAGTGACAGGGCAAGCAGCAATGCAAGGATGTAAACACATGGTGTGGGATTTAATCATAAAAGAAGCTGAAAATTTCAGACCTTATTTGGATTTCATAAGAGTGAAAGAAAAAGTGATTAGATATGATTTAACAAGTTGCACTGCAGTCAGAGAGAATCTAAATAGGAAGCCCAAGGAAACAACACAAAACGCAATCACCTTTTTGAATGGCTTGACAAAAGAAGATATGAGGATTATGGGTATTAAGAACAAGATTGCAGTCATTACATGGGAAAGGAGAATCTTAGGAAAGCATGCACACATCGAGAATGTTGAATCCAAAGCTGGAGATTTGAAGAAGAAAGTAGAGGGATTCAAAAAATAGTTTGAGAAATTGATTGAAAAAGGTCTACCTGTATTATGGGATGAAAATTAGGAGTTGATTCCCCAAGATGAATATAAGAAATTGTTGTTCGATATAAGAATGGATCATGGGAAATTTCAACATTTGAATCACTTACTTACATGAAATATTTTAATGGAAAAGATTGCAAAAGACTTTGAAATTCTAAATAAGCTGGTTTCAATTGGTGAAAGACTTCCACAGATTTCCCTTGCAGATCATATTGAAATAAGAGTTATGGTAAGAGAGATGACAAGCTACAATATTCCAACTACTGATTAGTGGACGAACGTGGAGAAATTTGGAAAAATGAAGTACACACTTCGTGCTTGAAAGTATTCGTTGGATGCTACATCAAATGAAGATTTAGAAATATTTTTATTTAAAAGAAATTTGTAATATTTTTAATGAGTTTGACTCGAGTGACATTTGGCAAGTTTAGTTAAGTTATTTCATTTTTTAGTTAAAAGAAGAAGTTAGGTTTTGCTTCAAAGAAGTTTTGTATAAAAGAAAATGAAAGTCATTTTTGAAAGGGTTGGAAACTTTTTGAGAGACAAGAATTCTGTATCGAGTTGATATATTTTTGATATAAAAGAGCCATAAAGTGAATCAATTTTTTTTACAGAATCATATATTCATGTGTTGTTCAGAGTTGCAGTCTGTATTTTTCTCTTCTTACATGTGCATGTTTACTTTCCTTCGTTATATCTTCCATTGTGTTTTATCTTCTATGCTCAGATGAAAGTTTAAAATAAGTTGAGATTCATACATGTATGCCTTGGATTATTGAGTTTGAGTATCCATTTACTTTCTCTAAAGTTGATAGTGGATTCATTTAAAAGGGTGCCCATTATTGATGGACTGTCTATGTTTCTTTCTAAATCACCTACAAAAATGCTTTGACTGTAATGTGACAACTACCTTGCCTCTGTGACAATTTTTATTGTTGTTTTTCTGCTGGTATAAATATTTCATAGTTTTTTACTCCATGCCCAATGATTCTTGTGTGAATTTCAACCACATACTTATTTTGAAAAAACCTAGTTATTATCTTTAGCCATTTACATATCTTTGAGAGAGCCCTCTCTAGTAGAGAAAAAGGCTAATTTTATCTCCTAAAGATTGGTTTGAAACAGTTACCTTAGGTTTATCCTTCCACAACCAAAGGGTAAAATCTGAGTGCTAACAGCGCCCATCGACTACAACCTTCTTCTGGGAAGGAATTGGATCTACGCAATGAAGGAGATCGTATCATCCATGTTTCGAGTTATTTTCATTTCTCATGAAGGTAGAATTGTGACGGTCGATGAGCTAGACTTCCCTAGTTCTAATTCCGTAGCATCGCCGGGAACTGTTGTTCCCCGGATTAAAAATTCTCAGCCGACAACTGGGAACATTGGTGTAGGATTGTATCCATCCTTGATGGGATCATTCGACTTTGTTGCACCAATTGATTTTATTGGAACCATTTCCGATAGTGTGTCTTCCTCACTGAATAATGTACCTTTTCAGACCTCATATTTTAATGATTCATGGACTGTACCACCACGAGTACCTCGCCTAGAGACATTTTGCATGTTGGAATGGATATGCTGTTATCTGCAGTTGAGCTTGCTTAACGTGAAATTCAACAAGCCACCGTAGAGCTGGATCCACCCTCTTCACGGACAGAAGAGGAAGATCTCGTTATGTTTCCAGCATGGGCAGCCGACTTCTCTTGATGGTACTTTGCCTTTGGATGAAGCCATCATTGAGGCCATGTGTGGTAGTGAGAGGCCTTGGGAAGATTTGTCTCACCTCTCTTATTTTCTCCCTAACCTCGATCTCATTGAGTGAGAAGAGTTTAGGACGACTCTTGCAGAGAGAGTTGGTCACCCTGTGGCTCCTTTGGATTCACAAGGGATTTACGCGGAGGGGAATATGGCCAATATATCCCCAACCATACTGATCAACATCTCCCACACGTTCGAAAAGATAGAGAACGTTTATATTGGTGCTGATTGTTCACCCGATGAGATCCGTATCTACACTGACCTGTTCAAGGAATTTCAGGACGTTTTTGCCTGGTCATATGAGGAGATGCCAAGAATAGATCCTATTATTATCGAACACAAGATTAAGACATATCCCAATGTCAAGCCGGTCTGGAAACGACTTCGTGCCGTGAATCCTAGAAAGGAATCCGCGATTAAGGCATAGGTGGAGAAACTCCTTAAAGTTGGTTTCATCTACCCGGTTCCTTTTACTGAATGGGTGTCAAATCTTGTTCCTATAGATAAGAAGCAAGGAACCATCCCTGTATGCATAGACTTTAGAGATCTGAACTGCGCATGTTCGAAAGACAACTTTCCCACACAATTTATAGATCAAATCTTGGATGCGTGTGCGGGAAGTGAGGTTTTTTCATTCATGGACGGTTTCTCCGGATATAATTAGATCCAGATAAATCCCAAGGACCAACATAAAATGGCTTTTATATGTCCTTGGGGTACATTTGCGTGCTGGAAAATTCCCTTCGGCCTTAAAAATGCTAGAGCTACATTTCAACTTGCTGTGAGCTATGCGTTTCATGACCTCAACCGTATACTGGAGGCTTACTTGGATGATCTTGCTGGCCACTCTCGTAAGAGAGTGGACCACCCCAAGAACCTTCGCCTAATTTTCGAAAGATGTCGGTGCTACAAGATTCGTTTGAATCCCAATAAGTGCATCTTTGTCGTGAGAACGGGTTGCCTTTTACAGTTCATAGTTTCACAAGAGGGTATATGAGTCGATCCTCTTAAGGTTGAGGCAATACTTCGGTTTCCTCCCTCGCATAATCTAGTTCAACTTCAGAGCCTCCAAGGGAGAGCCACTTTTCTACGACTCTTTGTAGTGAATTATGCTAGTCTTACCAAGGGTTTTTCGCATCTGTTGAAGAAGGCAACACCATTTATCTAGGATGAGTGAGCCCAACAGTCTTTCGATGCTCTAAAGAAAGCTTTGGTATCGGCCCCTCTACTTAGTCCACCCAACTTTTCTAGAGATTTCTTGCTTTATGTGGCTGCTTCTCTTGAGACAATTGGCATGGTCTTAGTTCAGGTAGATGACGCGCTCCAAGAGCATGTCATCTATTATCTTAGTCCAAATTTAGTAGACGCTAAGTTGAGATACACTCATGTGGAGAAGTTGGCACTTACGACTGTTCATGCAGTCCAACGTTTAAGGCATTACATCATGCTTAGGAAAACCAATGTTATAGAACATATCAATCCATTTCAGTTCATGCTATCACGACGTCTTATAGGGGGGAAGTACAATAAATGGATTGTTATTCTTCATGAATTTGATCTCGATTTTGCTTTAGTGAAGTCAGTGAAATCCTTGGTTTTCACCGAGCTCATGTAAGATTTTCCACGACTTGATGAGGACATCGTCCATGAAGATTCCTTTGTGGATGAACATTTATTCCTTATCTCGTTGGCGGACCCTTGGTATATCTCCAAACTTTGAAGTTCCCTTCGCACTATTCACGGGATGAACGACGACGTGTGAGCCACCAAGCGAAATATTATGTCATCGTGGACGACACTTTGTATCATCGAGGAAAGGACTCTATCCTTCGTCATTGTTTGACTCATGAAGAAGTGGAGTTAGTGCTGAATGACTGCCACAGCGGGGCATGTGGTGGTCACTTATTTGGGATTGCGACAACCCAACGCATCCTGCGAGCAGGTTACTTCTGGCCATCGATCTTTAAATATTGTATGAACGTTGTAAAGAGATGTTACCATTGCTAGGTGTTTTCTCAAAATATACATTCGCATCTAGCGCCTCTTCATCTGGTTGTCATTGTTGGTCCCTTCACTAAGTGGGGGGTGGATTTCATGGATTGCAAACCAGATTCAGCTGGGGGGCATCACCATATCATTGTGGTCATGGAATAATTTTCCAAATGGGCTGAGGCCATGCCTGCAGTAAAAGCCCATTTCGTATTCAATCAGATTATCACTCGGTTCGGTATTCCGAAAGAGATTGTCACTGACCATGGAAGTCACTTTTAGAACAAGATGATGGTGTATTTGTCACTCAAGCTTGGGTTTCGTCAAGAGCATTCATCCTCTTACTACCCCCAAGCGAATGGTCAAGTTGAGGCAGTTAATAAATCCTTAAAGACCATTCTCCAACGTACCATCCAGCAAAGCAAGAGCAAATGGCACATAATGTTATATCCGACTTTGTGGGCATATCGAACCGCAGTTAAGACTGCCACCGGTTTCTCACCATTTCAGCTAGTACATGGTGTGGAGTCTATTTTACCGATTGAATGCGAAATCCCTTTGTTAAAACTAGCCATAGAGCTCCTACCTGATACGTCATCTGTTGAGCAACATTTGATCCACCTTGAGAAGATTGACTAGCAGCGTCGAGATGCCGTCGTAGCTATAGATTCCAACAAGCATCATGTCAAGGTTCAATATGATAGGTATGCCCATCCCCAATAGTATGGTGGAGGTGAATTGGTCCTCTTGTATGACCAAGCTAAGGAACCTTTGGGGGAAGGCAAGTTTAACCCAATGTGGCACGGTCCTTATGTAGTGAGGCATGTCCTTGAGAAAGGAGCCTACGGATTGGAAGATTATGAAGGTAACGCCTTGAAGGAGCCTAGAAATGGGCTCTACCTCAAGCAGTATTACGCTTGAGCTTCTAGCTCGAGCTAATACTTTTGTATACTATTTTATAGTTGCTTCTGTACATAGTTTAGAGTTCTTTTGGTTTTCGGATCTGCTGATTCGCTTTTGTTTGGTTGAAAGATGTCAATGGAATTGCCTGTGCTTTTGGGATTCACAGATGGTGCTAGCCGTCACACGCAGCAACTTGCTTCTGTTGCATGGGTTATTTATTCACCGGACCAGCAAATTGTGTCTTCAGGAGGTGCCTGTCTCGGTCCTACATCCAACAATGTGGCTGAGTACAGTGTCGTGGTTGAGCTACTTCGGGATGCCATTTCACATGGCATCCAGTCTTTAGAAGTCCTCCTAGATTCACAACTAGTTGTGTCTCAACTGAATGGTCGGTATCGCATGAGGGACCCTACATTACTACGGAGGTTCTTAAGGGTAAGACTCTTGGAGAGTCATTTTGTTTCCATTACAGACATTCATGTTCTAAGATGTTTTAATCATGTATTTGATGCATATGCTAATTATGTCCTATATTGGCATTTGTCTCATCAATAAAGAAGCACACAAATAAGCATTCATTCACACATTTGTACATACACATATAGTAGAACCCAAGAATCATAGTTTTTATAACTAACATGTCCAAAAAGGTGGTGTCACAGTATAAAACTAGAGCCCGTAGCTCTAAAAAATATACATAATCGATACAAAATATGGGACTCTAAGATATCTAAGCCCTAGGAGGAGGCCTAACTGCCTTGGCAAGATGTGTCTGATAGTAATAATGTACTGCTTGGGCTATGCACCACAGTAACCGCACCTGGGTGCCTAGTACTCCCACAATGTGTCATTGCATCGCCTTTGGCAGATGCTCTACCTCGATCATGATAACTTTGGTGGTCATACGAGATAGGTTGACCCATATGGTCTCTAATGTGCGCTCTAATGCAGTGCTAGCTACCTCTCCACCCCTGCCCCATCGATAATGTCTTGGAAAACCATCTGGTCTTCGTGGACCAGCATATGAGAGAAAACAGTAGAATGTTAATACGTGGTACTACGCCAAAAATATTTTTTTCATTTTCATATATATAATAAAAAATCCCAAAAGATTAAATACACAAAACATAAAAAGAGTAACATACTGATGTCTCCGAATGCGACCCCTAGAGGAAGCGTCATGTCGCAATTGCCATAGAAGTCTATCCCTGCATCGGGGTAGTCGTCAATGGCTATGACCTGCCGGTCCCACTAGTGGAAAAACTCATCTGTATATGGTGATGCCTGTTAGCCACCACCCTGTAGCGTCAGAACCTCTTCCCATCAGGTTAGGGCTGGGTCATGAAGACTATGAGGAGGGACTTCAATCCTAGAACTAAGCCCTGGAACTCTCTCGAAGAAAAAGATGCATAGTATACTGCCATACCTGAAGTTCTTTGCCTGCCCATGCTTGCACTCCGTTAACTCGGTCTTCATTCACACCAGTAACGTTGTGCACCAATTATATACTATGGGCCTCATGCACTCTACGACATATAACATCACCGGCCTTGAAGCCTGGTGTAGAGCTGTTGAACCTATAATCCTGACGAGGGTGGACACTATGATCTTCATGCTCAAACTGACTATGGCCCCAATGGGTAACTGATTCCCCACCTTCCGAGTATTGGGAAGACAGAACCACTCTATATAGTCGGAAATGGTGATCCCACCACCTACAGTGTGAGATCGAAGACTAACCACCTCCCCTCAGCGGGACAACCCTGTAATGAAATATATGTCATCCACCTCTAAGGAGAGTGTTTGACCATCCATGTTGAAGTTCTATGCGTCTACGTCCCAGTAGTCTATCAACCAAAGCAGCAATTGGTTTTGGGCCCTCAAACCCCCAATGCTCCAGAATTTGAAAATCCTACACACTTGTAATGCTTGTTGTACAGGAAAATCTTGGCGAACGATCTCATCCACAACATCATGCTCTCTTTCCCTCCACTCTAGAACCATCCCAGAGGAAGAAACATAAGCTTTTTAGCTTTTAACATTTAAAAAACCAACTCCATGACCATACGCGCGGGCTATTGAGTAGACAGGGGCGTCTACTCGCGGTCAATGCATGCGTTGACTACGGGTAGCACGCCCTACTCACGACCCGCAAAGCTGTAGCCTGCGTACAATGCCGTGAAGAAGTAGGGCTTCCCCAATAAAAATAATGGACCATTGAAAAATGAAATAAAAGAATCCAAATGAAAGAGGGGGATGAGATGACTAACCTGCTCTAGACGGTTCGTGAAATGGTCACCCACAGCTTCCGGAATCAGCAACTGAACTTCGGAGGTGAAAACTAATAGAAACCACTATTTGGATAAAAATAAAAATGAATTGGTAAATAGTAATTTATTTTTACTATTTAGAGTTTTACAAACCCACTTTTCTATAGTTTTCACCATATTTTTACGCTGTTTCGGACTAATATAATGTCTTGGAGTACCATTTTGAACAGTTTTTTCCGTTGGGAGTTGATTTTTCGACCGTTTCGCACCTGCGATAGGTATATTTCACACCTGTCATATAGGTTAGATGTCATTTTCACTTGCATTTTGCATTTTACCTTTGACCATGTTGTCATTAACCCTAGGTGCGACCCTGCTTTGTAACCGACACGGAACCTTCACATTGTTATAGAAGTGTCGTTATTTAGTGGTAAGGTTTGTTCGAACATGGGTGCCCTAGTTAGAACCCTTTTTGAATTTTGGCGCCCATGTTGTTGTTTCTCTTTAAGATTGGGATTCCTTCGTAGTTACGCCATGACGTTGCGATAAAGACTCATACTCTACTTTGTCTTATGCTGGCCACCTCCCATAAGGATTCCCCCGTTTGTATATCAAGTTGTCATTGCATTGCATCATCTTGCTTGCTGCTTGAGCCTTGTGCTGGCTCCTGCTTACGTAATTGTTAGCCTAGTGCCTGAGCACTTTCCTTGTCGATCCCCGCAAAGCTTTCATTTTCCTTTGGCAATTTGATTACCTTTTGACCCTGAGGGAATACCCCCCTGAGTGTCCACATCCTGCACATGCTTCCTTGCATTGATCATAGGTATGTTCCACTGCTTAGCACTAGTATGCTTTCTATTTGACACTCGGAGGGGTGTTCCAGTCATTATGGAGCCACCTTTGTCGATACCTCCTATGTCACAAAGTGTTGTTGTTATCTTGAATCCATGCTTCCTGAGTCTATCCATCTGGTCATGCTCTTGTTCAAAGGAAGTCCTGAAACCAAAGTTGGCCACTCCTCATATCTCTTGACTATTGCATGTCAGCCATCCTTATTGAGTTAGTCCGTTTGTCCAAGTTCTTCCAAATATTTCAGCGTAGCTGTTACCTCGTGTTGGTTGATGGGGGATGCCTTAATGCCCTCCTTCTTGCGAGTTTCGTTCCGTCGACTTCAACTCATTTATTCTGGAATTGAGAATTAGAGTCGGTTGAGTACCTTGAGGCTTGCAACCATTAGTGGTAGGTTCTCTCGCCATCGACAGTTTTGGGAATACATCAATGTCCCATGATCAATGGATTCATCTTAGTGTTCGACCTCAACACATCTATTCACACTCTGATGATTGTACTCTGTGCCTTGATTCCCATTTTCATTATTGGTGGTTTATCTCGCGTCTATTAACGGTATACATCATTGACCGGTAATCAGATGATGTTATCTCATGTCTCAACACCTTTATTCACTTGACGTGACTTGCATCGCAGACGATTTGTGTAGAAGATTCCAGACGTTAGTAGCATTCAGTATGTTGCTCTTGATCATGACCATACTCATGAGAGCTTATTTCTCATACATCAGCAGTTTGTACCTCTAGTATTGCACCAATTGTTCCCTTCTCAACAGGGGACCATATCTTACTGTATGGATCATGGCTATGATCACCTATGACATGTATTCACTATGTACTACCTACCATGGCCATTGTATCAGATTGTTGTATTGTACCAACATGTATTCATAGATGTTATTGTATTATGACGAGTGAGCTACTCTCTCCATTTGTGTCTCTATCACTCCACTTCTGAGATTTATAATGTATTTCGGCCATCGTAGTACCTTCGCTGGCCTCACACATTAGGGGGCATCTGTTACAGCGTAATTTTCCACCTTGTGAGCATCAACATTGATTGGCCCTCAGGATCCAGTTTATTGACTCAGATCTATCATTTTCCCTCTAGGAACACACAATTCTCTATTTTTGTTCATGTACGCTAGTTGTTACACTATAGCCAGCATACACGTAGGTTGTTACACTATAGCCCGTGGACAACAAGTAAAATGGTAAAAATCATTAGAAAAATACTTTTTACTCCCAAAAAGTGGTCTTAGGGTGACTGTTAACACCCAAAAAGTGCTCACTACCTTATCTACCACATTATATGGCTCATTTGTCCATTTTCCTACCATATTTCCCTTAAAAACCCAAAAAATCCCACTAAAAAGCCTCCAAAAGGCCTAAAATGCCTCCAAAAGGCCACAAAACCATCAAAATAGCCTAAAAAAGGCTAAAAAACCCCCTTTTCCTCCAAAAATAGCAAAAATCCCCTAAAAAGGAATAAAAAATATATAAAATAATGAGGAAAAGGAGGAAAAAACCCTATACAGCTGCCTTAAACCATGTGTTTCCTAAAACCATGGGTCAGCACTCCACCACCAAAAAACTATAAATAGGTGATGGAGATCCCTTATTCCATATCCACAATCACAAACACCCTTACTCTGCCAAAATCTCTCTCGAAACCCTAGTTCACCATTGAAATACTTTCACCTTGAGAGCCACTTTTGGCCCATTCCCACCATTGGAAGAAGAGAAGGAGCATATTGGAGCTTGGAGCATCCTCTTGGACATTGCAAAGGGCTTCATCAAACCTTCACATTGAAGGTAATATCAATACAAAAAACCATTCTTTAAATTTGTTGTTTATGTTTCATGCATGTTTTAGAAGTAATTTAATTTCTATCTTAGCTTAGTTATTTACATTTACTGAACTGCTACTAAGGAGTCCATTCTCCTTAGTAGGTGCTCATTCGCACAAGCTAGGGGTAAAACCCTAGCTACAGTTTTGGCGACTCCCCTAGATTTTGAATTTCTGGTTTCCGTTTTAAAAAATTTTCCCTTTCGGCTGTCCCTTTCGGCCGCCGTACATCGCATTTTTTCCCACTGCAGTCGCGTCCCGACCGCGTCTTTCAGGCCTTTACCCGCGACCCGATCGCGGCTCTCAGACTGCTTCCGACGCCCCGCCGACGGATTCAAGTCTGTTACTTGCGATCCGACCGCGGCTAATCATCCTGATTACTGCGATCTGACTGCGCCTGTCGGCCACTTTCCCGCGTCCTGACCGCGCCTGTCAGCTTCTTTTCCGCGACCCGACTTCGTCTTTCACCCTGTTTCCTGCGTCCCGACCGCATCTGTTGGTCCGAAAGCCACGACCTGACCGCGTCTGTTTCCCTCAAACCCGCGGTCCGCCTGTTCCGATTCGCCACCGACCCGCGGTCTGATCTCCGCACTTTTTCCCTCATTTGAGCCCAGCCCCTTTTGCTGCAATATTTTCTGCATCTGAACAGCCCTCTGTCCTACCTGCAGCCTCACTTCCCTACAGCCTTTCTGCAACATAATTTCTGTGCCTTTTACAGAATTCTTTTAAAATTTCAGTATTTTTAATTCAGAAAATTTTGCAAGTTAAAGTTTCAATTCCAGCATTATTGATAGTTAGAAGTTGCCCCCCTTGTGGCACTTCTATTTTGGGTTCATCACCTCACGAGCACACACTCTGTCACATAAATCAAGTGAGCCTTAAAAAGTACCTAATTGAACCAACATTCTAACCCCACTTGGGGAACACAAAAGAATCTTTGTAGTTAGGTAGGGTCGGGGGGATAGGCTTCCAATAACACCCCTCGGTCACTTACACTTGAGACATAGTTGTTGTCCAAATAGGGAACCAAAATCCTCTAGTACTTTTTGGCACGGTCACGACCAGTTTGTCAGAGGGCCTCTCCCTTAGGAGGGTTGAAGTCGGGAGACTGGTTCCGGAGGCCTGAGTGGAATACCACACTCCATTCAGTAACCGAAGGGCTACCTTTCGCGGTTCGCGGGATATCCCTGTATAGGGGTATTGCGGTCAACGGACTAAACGGCAGATTCACCTTTCTGGACGTGTCATGAACGGGGTATCTTAGTTTCCATTATTCTAGGATTGACTACCCGGTGTCCCTCCCGATAGGGGGATTTCATAGCCACTTGGCTTTCCTACTCATATTGTCTGACTTGGATTTCATCACCTTGCAGAGGATATGTTTAGTTGAGTCAGAATACTTTTAGTTAGGTGTTTGCATGCTCCTTTACCTCCCTTTGGTCTAGTGAGTCCACCATTTTTTATTTTTAGGAAACCTGCTGCTTGTTGGTATTCTGACCATCTTTGTTGTTACTCCACCTATTGTAGCACAGCTGTTGCAGTGGGTGTTTTGAGTTGGTTGTTGGCCTGAGTGCCTTGTTTTTGAGCTCTCCTTCTGCACATTCGGTTGCATTAGGGTTTTTGAGCTGTTTTTACTCACCTCAACCCACAGAGATTAGACACCATCTGTCACCATTGAGTCCCCGAGACATTCTCGGCGCCTCAGGGGCGAGCCCCCACAGCACAGTTCTCTTGACACCACCCGTCATAGATTCCGATCATCATCCGTTGATACCACCCATCACAGATCTAGATCCTTGTCACTTGACCCCACTCGTCAGCGACGTAGGTCTCCGTCACCCGATATTGACGCTCCTTACTTTACCTCGGATTCTGACGAAGAGTCTGAGAACCCTATTTACACTGCCCCCACTAGCCCCATGGCTGGCACGAATTCCACTCCTTTTGTTATAGGGACCATTGGTGGCATATCCACCACTACACCAGTTACTACACCTGTTTTGGGTATGCCCTCCATGGGGCCCTCATCTACCGTTCCCCTCACGGTACCTATTCCCGCAGCGGGAATCCCTATCCCCACTACATCAGTGGCTCACACTACCCATGGTAGTGCTGGACCATCCTCCACCACCTTAGTTCCCCCACTAGGGGGCACCCTCCCAAATCCTGTCCCTCCACTTGGGGGCATTGGCCCCAACTTGGTCCAACCCACTACTGTGTCACATCCTCCTTCTAGTTTGCCATTCATGGCTAGCCTTAACCTACCTGACCTGGCCAGATTGACCAACGATCCTATTCGACACGACCCTACATGGCCTCATATGCCTACCAAGCTTCCCTCGGACATCCCTAAGTTTGAGGGTAAGGCAGGTGAGGACCCACAAAACCATATCATGTCTTTCCACCTATGGTGTTCCTCTAACTCCATAGTGGATGACTCCGTTCGCCTCCGTCTCTTACAGCGTACCTTCACTGGCTCTGCAGCCAAGTGGTATATCGAGCAACCTCATGGGACCCATGCCACCTTTGCTTCCCTTGCCTCGACCTTCCTACAGTTCTTCCAGCTGCCTGTCCGCTATGACGCAGGCGTTGAGATCCTCCTATCCTGCAGATAGAACACGGCTACCCATATCACGGACCACATCCATGAGTGGCGTCGACGCCGTAGCTTATGCAAGATCAAACTAGACGACCGGATCTTCCTAGATTGGTTCCTTAAATCCCTTCTCCCTGTTATTGCTAAGGATGTGGCATCAGAAAGACCCCAGTCTGAAGAAGAGGCCATCCTTAAGGCTCAACAGTTCGACCTCATTTACGCCCAGTCGGGTTACCTTTATACAATTATACCTGACGCCCCTCACGGTGAGTCCTCCCAGCATGATGCGCCGGGGGCATCCCACGCTGCAGACGGTATCATTGGCCGTGTTTCTTCGCATCCCCAACCATTTTCCATAGCACGTCCTACCCCTGGCCCAGACCTTTCGCGGGCTACCTCACAGTCTGGAGCAACCAACTCGTATGCTCCCATGACACATCACCACCACCATGGACCCTCATGTCCTCCTCAGTGCTTCGGTTATGCGACTCCTGCTTATGCTCCCCCAGTCGCACCTCAGCCTTACTACCATCAGCAGGCTGTCCCAACTCCTGCGCCTTCACAAGCCCAACCCTCTTATTATCCGCCCCAGGCAGCACCTGCGGCAAACCCACAATCTGCTCCGCAGCCATATCAGCAACCCCCTCAAGTTGCTGCACCTGCTCAGGCTCACCCTGCATATCATCCACCGCAGCCTGCTCCCGCACCTGCGCAACCTCAGAATCCACCTGCTGCCCAAGGGCAAGTTTACGCCCAACAAAACCCGCAGCAAAACCAAACCAACCAACGTAACCAGGGTCAACAGAACCGCGGCAAGGGCCGTAATCGGGGGAAAAACCAACCTGCAGACCAAGCTGGGCAACCGGCGAATTCCCCCGACAATAATAATGCAGCCCCTGCTAACCAAAACCCTGATCGCCCGCCCAAGCAGGCTAAAAACCCCAATTTGCGAACGAACCACCCTTGTTCTATTTGCGGGGTCTATGGACACTACACACATTCTTGCCCACACTTAGAGCGAGCTCGGCAACTCTGGGTTGATGAGGCCCATCGCCAAGGGCATGCGGCTCCCCCAGCACCACCCAACCCCCCCCAACCTCAACAACCCCCTTTGGTGCTGCAAAACCCCTTACCAACCCAAGGCGTAGTGAACATTCAGCCGTTGGCTCCCCCTCAAGCCAACGCGCCCCAACAACAACAGATCACTTACGCTGCCCCTGATCAACCCATGTTTGACTCAGGTACCCACCACTTGCTGATGATGTCATCTACCGACGTCAATCTCCAGACCCGTCGGAATCAATACGGCTCCACCTCTGAAGCCCATCCCACAGATAAAACTACTAACGCTCATCTCACCAATCAAGCGTTACGTATTCCTCCACCTCCTCTAGATGGCGCTCCCAAAGCCCCTTGTTTCCCACTTCGCCGTATCAACAATAACACTAATGCGCGCGCTGCGTCAAACTACAACATTGTAGACGACCTAGCCCAATCTCCCGCAGCCATGTCTGCGTTAGAAGTCTTGAAGAATTGTCCTTCCCAGCGCAAGACTTTACTCTCCGCCATTGGGGGGATTGACCCAAATGATTTGAATTTGATGGCATTTGATTTAGACCCGTCTGAACCTCGCCTGCCTTCCACCCTAGCATTCAAAGTTTCTGTTTCCATTCGGAATCTTGTCATCCATCGATGCATCATCGATGAAGGTGCCTCCACATGCGTCATGTCTACATTCGTGTGGCAGAAGTTGGGATCCCCCACCCTCCAGCAGTCCACCACTGCATTACGCGCCTACGACGGTCGTTCGGCTCAACCCCAAGGCCTCCTAGCCAATGTCCCCGTCCAGTTAGGTGGCAAAACTGTCCTCATCGACATTGAGGTAATCAATGCCCAATTGGATTATAACCTTTTACTTGGCCGCAGCTACATGTATGCCATGCAGGCAGTTGCCTCTTCCGTCTTTCGCACCATGATGTTCTCCCATGAGGGACGCGTGGTTAAGGTTGACCAGCTCACCTACTATGATCCCAGTGCTCCTGCGGCACCTGAAAATGTTCTCCCCATGGTTGAACAACCTGTTTCTCGTGCCACCACCTCGTTTGTTTCCTCTACGGGGCCTGGAGTCTACTCAGACGCGCCGATGAGTTCCACCTTTCAATCTATTCTACCTCCATCATCCCACACGGAAGTGTCTGACTTATGTACCTTATCCCACGATAACCAACCACCTAATAATCAACCACCCTTGTTGCCTAAACCACCATTGGTACCTAGCCACATTGGTGTTACAACGATCCATACGATCCCCTTCCTAGTCCCTCCATCGGGAGTAGTAAGCGCTCCGGTCATGGCTACCCTTAGTCTCCCTAGGTTAACTTTGGGATTACCTGTATGGTATCTTTCGCCTCCCGTTCGCCCGCCGACACCAGATGTCATCCTCCAACCGGTGCAACCCATGGCTACTACCTCTCAGCCACCTCCTGGTGTCTCTACCCCTTCGTCCTCCACAACTCCCCCTCCTACTCCCAAACCCACTGGGGGCAGAGGTCCACAACCTTACACTGTTGTACCACCTCCCAAGACAGTCAAAAACCCTCCAGCGTTTCGTGCTCCTCCCAAATGCTCGTTGTGCGATGAGTTGGGCCATGCGACCCACCAATTCCCACAGTTACCAGCATTACAGAAGCACATGCAGATGCTCGACGATGACCCCAACATCCCAACTGTCGAACTAAACCCCACTCCCAAACCTAAAGATAAGTCCCTACGTACCAACCACTCCTGCGCCATATGTGGTATTTACGGGCATTATTCACATCATTGTCCCGATCTCCCGGATTATAGAGCGGCTCTCTATGAGATAAACAATCTGGATCTTGAGACGGCACCACCCACTATTGAGGAGATTCACCCCCCGGTCTTCCCCCCCTCCGGGGAGGTCAACACCATTTATATGATATCTTCCACCACTTCCCCTTCGTCAACCGATTTGACGACGCAAAATTTCCGTACTGATGAGGAGATTCTTGAGGCCCTCACCGCCCCTGATTATCCCTGGGATGATATGCATCATCGTTCCTACTTCATCCCAGAAGAATCCTCCTCTAGCACAGCTACCCAATTCACAGTTGAGTCCAAAGACTTTCTCCCCACCAAGGTCGACTGGTTCAAGGACCCTATTCCTGCTCCTGACGCCTTCGAGGAGGGTAACATGGCCAACATTTCACCCGTCATCCAAGTTAATATCGCCGCCCCAGGACATACCCCTGAACTCATCACCTTAGGAGCATTCTGCAGTAAACAAGAGATTGAGGACTACATAAACCTTTTCAGAGAATTCCGTGATGTCTTTGCCTAGTCCTATACCGAAATGCCTGGTCTTGACCCCACAATTATAGAGCACCACATTGACACATGGCCTGATGTACCCCCCGTTCGTCAGAAGCAGCGACCCATTCATCCCTCAAAGCTCCCAGCTGTCAAAGCCGAGATTGAGAAGCTGCGCAAGGCAGGATTCATTTATCCTATTGCCTATACCACTTGGGTTTGAAATCCCGTTCCCGTTAACAAAAAACAAGGCACCATTCGAGTATGCACTGACTTCCGCGATTTAAACTGCGCTTGTCCCAAAGACAATTTCCCCACACCATTTATTGACCAGCTCATCGATGCGTGTGCGGGGCATGAAGTCCTCTCCTTCATGGATGGTTTTTCCGGATACAACCAGATTCAGATCCGTAAGGAAGACCAGTACAAAACTGCCTTTACTACCCCATGGGGCACCTTTTCCTATCGCGTCATGCCTTTCGGCCTAAAAAATGCTGGTGCCACTTTCCAGCGGGTCATGACCTATTGCTTTCATGACTTGGTCCATATCCTGTTAGTCTACCTTGATGACCTTACAGCTCGTTCCCGGAAACGATCAGACCACCTTAACGACCTTCGGCAAGTTTTTCTGCGGTGTCGCAAATATCAAATCCGCTTGAACCCACACAAGTGTGTCTTTTGCGTTCCGGCAGGCCGATTGTTGGGTTTCATTGTTTCCCAGAAAGGAATTACTGTTGACCCTCTAAAAGTCCAAGCCATCTTAGACCTTCCTTCTCCTCGCACGCTCCAGCAACTCCAAAGTCTGCAGGGGCGATCCAACTTCCTTTGACGCTTCGTTCCTGATTACGCCACTACCGTTCACGGTTTCTTGCGCCTGCTCCGTACCCACATACCCTTCGTCTGGGATGAGCAAGCAGAAGCTGCATTCGAAGCCCTCAAGAAGGCTCTCACACAAGCCCCTCTGATCTCCCCTCCGGATTTCTCCCAGGACTTCATCCTATACGTCTCGGCCTCCGAGCATGCCGTGTCCGGAGTCTTGGTTCAAGAAGACGCTTATCACCAGGAGCACGTCATTTACTACGTCAGTCAGACCTTGTTTGGTCCACCCCTACGTTACCCGTACGAGGAGAGACTCGCCCTAGCAGTAGTCTTTTCCGTACAAAAATTGCGACACTATATCTTAATGAGTCATACCACCGTCGTCGCCGACTCTAACCCCATGGTATATCTTCTAAACCGGCGGCTACTGCAAGGTCGTGTTGCTAAATGGATCATTATCCTCCAGGAATATGACCTTACCTTCAAAACACCTAAGAGCACTAAAGCCCTCGCGCTTGCCCAGCTCATTACTGATCTCCCTTCCCTTCTCCCGGCCAAACCGATCTCCGATGAGTTACCCGACAATCACCTATTCACTATCTCGTCCGATGACCCATGGTACGGTGATATCTTATTATACCTACGCACGCAGAAGTTCAGACCCAAAGTTACCCGTAATGAACGCCGCCGCATCCGTCACCAGGCCTCTCGGTATCTCCTCTTAGGTGATGACCTTTACCGGCGCGGGGTTGACACAATTCTTCGTCGTTGCCTTACACACGAGGAAGCTGAACACGTCCTTAATGACTGTCATAGCGGTGCCTGTGGAGGCCATTTCTCAGGGATGGCCACTGCCCAAAAGGTCGTCCGCGCCGGATACTTCTGGCCCACACTTTTCACCGACTGCATCACTGCGGTCAAACACTGCCATAACTGCCAACTTTTTGCCCCCAAATCCCAGACACCTCCTGCTCCGTTACACCCAGTCGTCACCGTTGGTCCCTTTTGTAAGTGGGCCATAGACTTCATGGAATGTAGACCCCAGTCTGCCAACGACCACAAATATATTATTGTCCCTGTTGATTACTTCACCAAATGGGCGGAAGCCATGCCTACCTCCAATTGTACCGCTGATACTGCTGCCCGCTTCTTTTTCAACCATGTCATCGCTCGATTCGGGGTTCCTAAGCAGTTAGTCTCTGACCATGGTTCACACTTTGAAGATGCCGTCTGGCGTGAGTTATCCACCCTCCTTAAGTATGAGCACCAATTTTCCTCTGCTTACTACCCCCAAGGGAACGGCCAAGTAGAGGCCATCAATAAAATCCTAAAAACTATCCTCCAACGAACGGTTGACAAGCATAAGTCCAATTGGCATCACATGTTGTTCCCTGCCTTGTGGGCTTACCGCACATCCACTAAGACTGCCACTAGTTTTACACCATTTCATCTAGTTCACGGTGTAGAGTCTGTTCTCCCCATCGAGTGTCAGATTCCTGCCTTACAGATCGCTGTTGAGCTTCTCCCTAACACCTCCCCCCTCGAGCAGCGTTTGCTGCAACTCGAACAAGCTGATGAAGACCGTCGTACCACTCTCCAGAACATCGAAGCTGCCAAAAACTGCTCCAAAGCTGGTTATGACAAATATGTTCACCCTCGAACTTTCCATGAAGGGGACCTCGTCCTCGCCTACGACCAAGCCCATGACAAAACCGGTAAAGGGAAGTTTGAATCCATGTGGCAAGGCCCTTACATCGTGCAGACCTGCCTCGGCAAGGGGGCGTACATCTTAGCTGACTCCGAAGGTCGTCCTTTGCGCAACCCTCGTAATGGGTTGTATCTCAAGCGCTTTTACCCATAAAAGAAACCTGCGGCCTCATTGGTCTGCGTTGTACAGTGTACTTTCTTGTTGTTTTTGTCTTTCCGAACCGTTTCCACCACTGGAATCAGCACGACGAGACCGTCATAATGGTCTCCTCGTTGCATCATTTTTACCCCGTCATTTTTTCCCATTTTGCAGATGCCACTAGTCGCCTCGGTTTGCATGCCACATCGGCCGTTCTCCGTTTTTCACACGTTTTATATCGTCGGATTCATTTTTCCGAGCTCGTGATGATGCTTGAGATCATTTCTCACTCTCACTTGGTACAAGTTCAACATTGTGTCCCGACACCTTGCTGCCTCGATTTGTGCGCCACATCGGCCGCTCGTGGATTGTTCCACATTTTTACATGAGCCATTCACTCCTGTCATACTGCAAATGTTTCATTATTTTGCCACCATTTCATCTACCCCGCAAGGAGGCCCACCAGTGTTCCCACCTACCCTCGTTCTTGGTCATCATTACTGGTCCTTGATTGAACACTTCCTCCTTGCCTGGCCATTCCTTTTGTTCATTATAATTTTATCCCTTTTTCGGGCCGGACAAGTCCTTTACGAAAAAGGCACTTAGGGAGTTTCCTTTAAGCTCTTTTCTGACTCCTAAAAGAATGAAAAGATCGCCGAGCAATCTTGCTTCCTTTCATGCTCGCTAAAGTACCTGAAAGGGCGTCTATCTGGTATAAGTTTAACCCTTTTCCGGACCTGGTAGACTAATTACGAAAAAGGAATACTCTAGTCACACCGGCTAGAAGAGTTCTTCATTGCATCCTTTTATGCTTCTTTGGGCCTTGGAGACTAAATCTACGAAAAAGCAACCCCCTGGAGTCTTCTTACTTGCTTTTAGACTCTCTAAAATTGAAAGCAACCACGAGCATGAACTGTCCTGGGCTCGTAAACTCCACACGACAGTACCATTCCATCATTTCAGAGTCTTCTTATCGCTTTCAGACTCCTTAAAATTGAAAGCAACCACGAGCATGAACTGTCCTGGGCTCGTAAAATCCACACGACAGTATCATTTTACACACACTTCTTCTAGTTCCTTAACCCATAAAGAAGTCCCCTCCCGTGCCTCCTGGCACTTTGATCAATCATCTCGGCAGCACCCCCAATCAGGTCACCTTTGTTCAGAGTATTCTACAGTCTCCTGCCATTTTACCCCAGCTTGAGTCTCCCTCAGCCCAGTAACCTTCCCAGATCCAATACCGCTATGATCCCTTTCCCCTCAGTCAGTTTCATATGCTGCCAAATCATTCCCATTATCATACTCTGAACAAAGGAAGTTTGAGTCCACCCACTCTACTTGCCCAGTTGTCCCTCCACAGTTTGTCAGTCCTACCATCAGTACTATCACATTTCGGTTCTTCACCTCGCGCTCCTGTCAAGGAAACATCATTGCCTTGATAGTTGCAGGTCTCCCTCTGTCGACAACAGCTCCTCTATTCCAGAGGATAGGCCCAGAGGTCCCTACGCCTAGGACTTATCACCATCTGTGGTAAGTACCTACGGATCATTCTGAGAGGAGTCATCATTGCCTCTCCGAGTGGTTGTTCCTCACATGCTCGACTTCAACACCTTGATCGCATCGTTGAGGATCGCGTAGGATTACATCCCATCAGTTTTTAGTCGAAGACCCCGGATTTCCCCTGACTCTAGCACATTGGTGAGTCGCTTCGGAACGACCATTTATATGTTCCTGTGGATGTCCGGGCTGCGTTGGCGATTGTATTCGGAAGCCATCCCGCTATATGCTTCCTTGAGTACCCATTTCAGTTCCAGTTCAGTGTACCATCGAGGTTGTTGCTCCCAGTCATTGTGATTCAGCAGCTCATCAGTTCCCCTGGTACACCAGTCAGCAGCACTGTTGATATTCCAGTGCACCAGTTCTTCAGTTCCCACATGATCAGCCCAGCAGTATGTCCCAGATTTGGTGTCTCCTCTAGACACCTATGATGTACACAGTGGTTATCTATGTATCTTACAGGTCCCCCTTTTCGGGCCTCACAGTTCTGTTTATGTATCTTGATACGAGCATGGGTATGCCCGCCTCGTCCATATATTGAGATTATTCCTCATTCAGTTTTTGAGGTCATGTATATTTCAGGTCCCCATTTTTTGGACCCCATTGTTATTGTTCTATCCTGATACGAGCATGGGAATGCCCGCCTCGTCCATATGATCAGATGATTCCTCATCCATTATTGAGGTTATGTACTTTTAGTTCTTGCAGTTGTTCGGGATTGTTGTTCTGGGCTTCAGTTTGTCTCTTCTCTTCTCTCCACACCCAGGAAAACCATTCATGACTTATGATGTCCATCGGCCATACGATGAGCTCCTGCCCTCGCACATCAGGGGGCAATCTGTTAACACCCAAAAAGTGCTCACTACCTCATCTACCACATTATATGGCTCATTTGTCCATTTTCCTACCATATTTCCCTTAAAAACCCAAAAAATCCCACTAAAAAGCCTCCAAAAGGCCTAAAATGCCTCCAAAAGGCCACAAAACCATCAAAATAGCCTAAAAAAGGCTAAAAAACCCCCTTTTCCTCCAAAAATAGCAAAAATCCCCTAAAAAGGAATAAAAAATATATAAAATAATGAGGAAAAGGAGGAAAAAACCCTATACAGCTGCCTTAAACCATGTGTTTCCTAAAACCATGGGTCAGCACTCCACCACCAAAAAACTATAAATAGGTGATGGAGATCCCTTATTCCATATCCACAATCACAAACACCCTTACTCTGCCAAAATCTCTCTCGAAACCCTAGTTCACCATTGAACTACTTTCACCTTGAGAGCCACTTTTGGCCCATTCCCACCATTGGAAGAAGAGAAGGAGCATATTGGAGCTTGGAGCATCCTCTTGGACATTGCAAAGGGCTTCATCAAACCTTCACATTGAAGGTAATATCAATACAAAAAACCATTCTTTAAATTTGTTGTTTATGTTTCATGCATGTTTTAGAAGTAATTTAATTTCTATCTTAGCTTAGTTATTTACATTTACTGAACTGCTACTAAGGAGTCCATTCTCCTTAGTAGGTGCTCATTCGCACAAGCTAGGGGTAAAACCCTAGCTACAGTGACCTTTGGCCCTCCATATGCCCCGAAACGACTCGATTCGACCTTTCACTTACCTTTGGAAGGCTATATATTAAGCTGTTATGGTTTATGGAAGGGAGGATAAAGAGAGAGAAAAATAACTCTGGTGGATTTTTGCCATGACTTGAGTCTACACTCATTGATCCTTGTTGTTGTGAGCTCCTTTATGTTCACCTACCAAACTCCTTTCATATTTTGATTTTTCCATTGCATGGGGGATTGAAGTGGTGGAGGCACAAGTGGAGAGACCCAGTTCTTGGTTCAGATTGGTTTCCCGCAAGAGGTCATATATTGTACTTCTTGTTATTGATTAATGAAAATACTCATTTTCTCGTCCAATTGATGTTATGAATATTGTTAAATTACATTGGGTTATATTTGCTTATGATATCATGGATCATGCTATTGATTATGCTAATGTTTTTCACATGTTATATGCACTTGCTTGTACTTGTTGTTGAGACTAATATGCAGGTTCAAGTGTAGAAGTTGAAAGCTCAACGGGGATCTACTTCGAACGTTCGGTTGAAGGTTGGTCTTTTCTCCATTATCTTAGCATTGGCATTTATATAGCATTACATTGGGAATTGAGTTATTTTTTGGTAGTCAGCTGTCTGTTGTGGTCTGCCCCAAGCCATAGGAATTTTTCCCCGTAACAGATAGAACTTGCAATACAGATTAAATAGCTTTGACACCATCTTCTGTAGCTACACGCATTCTTCTGGTAGATGTCCTCTTGTCTGACAGATGTGACACCAAGGCATTCCTCCCTAACTAAGGTGATTCAGTGCACCTGACTGTAAATATTCTTGAAACTCTGGGCACTGATCCTTGTGATGTCCTTCTGTTTTTCATCTACTGCACCATATGTCTTCGCAAACTTCTTTTCCCTTCTTAATGTCTTGTAGTTGGATCATCAAATTTTCCAACTGTGTTTGTATCTGGTCCATGCCTATGTCTGTTTCTCCAACTGGTGAAGCCTCCATCTCCATTGTGATTTCCAGCGCTTCTACCTGGGATGTTATTTTTTGTTGCATCAGCGGCCCACGAATGTGTGGCACCAATCTTGTGATGAACCACTCTTTATGTTGCATGTCACTCATTCTAAAACTCACCATTTCCATTATATTTTTATATCTCTGTTCGAATTCCGACACTGATTCATTTGGAAACTACTTGATTTCTTTCATCTCTGTGATGTACTGCGACTCAGATCTTGGTTTTCTAAATTCATCAATCAATCTCGCCCTGATCTATTGTAGTGTTTTATCTGGACTTCCTGTTCGTACTTTAGTAAATTTCATAAACTAGTCTAGCGCATGACCCCTAAAGGTCATCGCCAGTTGTCCCTTTTTGATGTCATCGTCTTGGACCTGTTTGACAGTCCATATTGCTTCTCATAAGAGCGAGTACTGTTTCGAATGCTCGGTCCCGTTCCCCTGAAAAATCAACATTTTTACGTCGTTGCCTTCCATTCTTGGTTTCCTATTAGCATTTACCAATCCGCTACTTGTGCCACTGTTCTGGCACGTAGGACAACCCTGCGAATAACTTGTGTTTCTTCCTACAAAGTTTTGAGTAGTCCGCGGAGTTGATGGTACGTTGTAGCTTTGGGTCTGTCCCTCTTCGGCTTTGGGGGTAGCCTGGTCACTTTCTTCGTCGCAATAAGGTCGCTTCGTCCCTTGTGGTCCCGTTTCACAGTTTTCCGTTCCGGTCACCTCAGGAGACTCTCTCTAACAATCTCAGTCCTCCTCTTCTTATTTGGTCTCCGGAATCTCACCCCACTTCTCAGCGTACTGCAATCTTCCTCAGCCTCCCTTAGAAATTCATCGTCGCTCTGTCCATCTACCCCACATATTTCTATCAGACTTGCATTCACGCGCTACCCACAACTTCCGCACACTGATCTCTACTCATCGGAATTTATCTTCAGTATACCCTTTTCGCAGATGAGCATCTTAATCCACAACTTCAACGATAGTAGAAATATCCCTCTAAGTCCTTTGAAAAAATTTCTTTCTGCATCACTGTATGAATTGATTGTGTCAACGGAAAACTCAGTGATGTATCTCTCTAGAATATTGTTTACCTAGAATTCCACAGCCCTTGATACCCTATTGTTGACCAGTTTTAACTGTTGGATCAATTATGGACTCCAATGTTCGGGTTCACCTCCTTGGAAATTTTTCTTTTGAAACGTCAATTACGCCAACCACTCGTGCAACAATACCAGAAATTCACAGAAAAATACCTCGTGGATATCAAAATAAATATACTTTTGTAACCAGTCGATTGTCGTCTGCCCAAGGTTCTGATTTTCTCCTTCCTTGAATTCTTATATCTTTTTATTGAACCAATCCTGAATCTCCGGTTTTATCGGATGCCAAAGCATGTCCTCTTCTTTCTTCTTCAAGGTCCCGGCAATAGAACCATTTGTTGACACAGTTCTGTCTACAGGGGTTCACTTTGCACTGCTTTTAACAAACACCAACCAAACACCCTTAAGCATCGACCCATAAAGGTTTTACCCTTTCCAGCAACACTCGCAGAGCAAGTGAAGTCTCACCTGAGATGATTAAGGGGGCTGCAGGAACCAAGTTTCCACAGTAGGGGGAGGACATGCATCTACTATCACTCTATCGCTACAGAAACCAAAGATTTATCTTTGCATCATGCTTAACAGTTCAAACATATATTCGTTATTCGCATTAACAATGTATAATCAACATTCACACTAACATTGTATAATTGACAATCACTTCAATAGACATTACAGATTAATCGACGAAGCAACAAAACTTAAGCATAATGCATTATTGAGGTCACATTCATCATTCAACATAGACAGAAACACAGAAAATAAACATAACCAAACATCTTCATGCATTAACTCATCCCAAAAACCTGCGGTACAACCTTCATAGGGACAGTTCCAAGTGACTTATCGCGGATCCATACAAACTGAACAAAACTTGCCAAAGGCAGAGAAAAACATAGATGTGGATTATCAGACTCTATAATCGATCGATCGATGCCATTAGGCTTACAATCATAGTTTTATTTATAGACAACCAAGGTGTTTACAAAACGGTCCAAATGACCCATTCTAACTAACTAAACCAAACTTGCGCTTTCGTTGGCTCCTTGTTCTTTGCGAATGGTCCTTTATTCCAGGAATACTCATTTTCGTCCATGTTGGCTTCCACACTTCATGCACTCTAACCTTGTGCCAACAGTCTGTGATAACATATAACAAATTAGCACACTACAAAAAGTTTAATATCAATTTTTCACCCCTAAAAAAAGAAGTATGAATGACCTTTGTCCTCTAGAAGAAATGAAGCAATAATATTTACTTGCCTGTTTGTTGACCTCACTGTTAGGTGTTAGAAAAACATGATCGCAGAGCAATAAAAATAAACAGAAATGCAAATATAATCACACATCACATTACAAAAGAGACACAGATATATCGTGGTTCACCCAACTTGGGCTACGTCCACACTGAAGTTGCCAATCCTTTCTATTATACCGTCCAACAAAGTGAAGGGATACAACATGCAGCACAGCTATTGCACTTCCTCTTCACTGTCTCACAATCTCTCCTCTGATCTCAGATATCTTTACAATGCATAAAACCTAATACATCAACCCTAGCCGTGTTACAATGTCTTTCTTTTATAAGGGAAATACAATGGGAAAACACCACGGGATACCCAAAACCATCGGCCCGAAAATTGCTGGCGAAAACAACCCCAAACATGGGGTACAACACAGCTGAATAATAATATCTATGAATCTGGAGATCAGGCTCGACAACCAACAATCTCCCACTTGGATACAGATCACAACAACTCCACCGCTGCTGCAACTTGCTGGACCTTGGACTTGGAAAATTCTCATCTTCACCTTCATGCTAGAAGGCCAACTGAAACCGAGCAGGAACTCAGTTTCTCTCTGGTCACGCAGGATTCTGGCTAGTATGTATCTTTTCCAGCTTCAACAGTTCATCTTCCAGAACATAGTGTATGAAATGGTACTTGAGCTGTATATGTTTAGTCCTAGAATGGAATGCTAAGTTATTTACAAGATCAATGGCACTCTCGCTGTCACTATAAAACCTGCTATCATTCTGTTTCTTACCCAATTCCTCCATAAACCTCTGCAACCAAATCATCTCTTTACTAGCCTCTGTAACAACAACATACTCTGCTTCCGTTGTTGAAAGTGAAACAACCTTCTGCAGTTTTGAAATCCAGCTTATTGTTGTTCCACATACAGCAAACACATACCCTGTGGTGCTCCTCCTGCTATCCTTGTCACCTACCATATCTGCATCAACATATCCCTGCAGAACAGTGTCTGAACCTTCAAAACATAATGCCTGAGTGGTAGTACCTCTCAAATACCTAAGAATCCACTGTACTGCCTTCCAATGTTCTTTACCTAGATTGTTCATATATCTTCTCACAACTCTCACTTCTTGTGTAATATCTGGCCTTGTGCACACCATGGAATACATCAACCTACCAACTATTGATTGATAGGGAATCTTGGACATGTAATCTGTCTCTTCCTGTGTCTTGGGACACATTTCCTTACTTAGAATGAAATGGCTGGCCAAAGGTGTACTAACTGGTTTTGCATTATGCATTCTGAACCTCTCCAACACCTTTTGTATGTACTCACCCTAAGACAATGTCAATTTGTGATTTTTTCTGTCTCCTTTTATTCTCATACCAAGGATTTGCTTTGCAACACCCAAATCCTTCATCGCAAATGAATTAGCTAGCTTCCTTTTGAGCACATTTATATCCTACATGTTAGACCTTGCAACAAGCATGTCATCCACATACAATAACAAGATAATATATCTTTCATTGTCTAGCTTCTTGAAATAAACACAGTGGTCAGAATGACATCTATTATAACCTTGTTCTGTCATAAACTTGTCAAATTTTAAATACCACTGCCTTGGAGCTTGCTTCAAGCCATACAAGCTCTTTTTCAACCTGCACACCAAATTCTCCTTCACTTTGACCTCATACCCTTGTGGCTGCTGCATATATATCTCTTTCTCCAAATCCCCATGGAGAAAGGTTGTTTTTACATCTAACTGTTCAAGATGCAAATCTTCTACCGCCACTAGACTTAAAATAGTCCTAATTGAAGTCATCTTAACAACAGGAGAAAACATTTCATCAAAATATATACCTTTCTTCTGTACAGACCCCTTTACAACAAGTCTAGCCTTGTACCGCTTCTTACCTCCTTCTTCTTCCTTCAACCTGTAAATACATTTGTTGTGCAATGCTCTTTTACCAGCAGGCAACTGAACCAAATCCCAAGTCTGGTTTCCTACCAATGAGTCCATCTCCTCATTCATGCCTTGCTCCCACTTCTTTCTAGTTTCCACCTGCATTGCTTCTTCATAACATTCTGGTTCACCAGAATCAGTCATCAATAAATAATACATCGAAGGAGAGTATCGTTCAGGGAGTCTACTTAACCAGGTAGATCTTCTTACATTTGTAGGAGTTTTAGGTACTTGCTGCTGTTCTTGATTTTCTGGCACCTTTGGAACTTCATTTTCTTCAATTTCATCAAGTACTGTGTACTCTGTTTTTTCCTTTTCATGTTTCTTTCCTTGCAACTGATCTTTATACATGACCTTTTCATTGAATATGACATCTCTACTTCTAATTATTTTGTGATTTTCATAATCCCATAAATGATAACCAAAATCATCAACCCCATATCCAATAAAGGTACATTTCTTGGATTTAGCTTCAAGATTTGTTCTATTTTCTTTATCAATATGGACAAATGCTTCACAACCAAACATTCTTAGAAATGAGTAGTTTACCTTTTTACCCGTCCATGCCTCCTCTGGAATACCACCATCCAAAGCACTTGAAGGCCCTCTGTTTATTAAATAAACAACAGTATTTACAACATCTGCCCAAAACTGTAAGGGCAACCCTGCATGCAATCTCACACACCTTGCACACTCCATGATTGTTCTATTCATCCTTTCCCACACACCATTTTCTTGTGGTCTTCCTGGGACTGTCTTCTCTCTACGAATCCCATGGTATGAACAGTAACTATCAAACTCCTTGCTGCAGTACTCACCTCCATTATCAGATCTGAGACACTTCAACCTTTTTCCTGTCTCATTTTCAACCAAAGCTTTCCACTTCTTAAAAGTAGCAAACACATCGGATTTCTGTCTAATGCAATAAACCCAAGTTTTCCTAGTTGCATCATCAATAAATGTAACATAATAATGAGAGCCACCAAGAGATTGTACTTGAGCCAATCCCCATACATCTGTATGCACAAGCTCTAACTTTTTATTCTTCTTCTATTTCCAAACCCTGAGAAATCTGACTCTCTTTTGTTTTCCATAAACATAGTTCTCACATAATTCTAAACTTACCTGCTTCAAATCTGGCAGCAACTTCCTTGAGTGGAGAATCTGCATGCCCTTCTCACTCATGTGGCCAAGCCTATGATGCCACAATGCTATATCTATTCCCGTGGAAGCTAAAGAGATAGAATGGTTAGTATTATGAGGACATAAATACAACGTACCTACCCTGTCTCATTTTTCTATCACCATTGATCCTTTAGTGATCTTCCACCACTTTTCTCCGAACATAGATAGACAGCCACCATCTCCCAACTGCCCTATTGAGATCAGATTTCTTTTCATAACAGGAATATGCCTTACGTCTTTCAACAGCCAATTAGTTCCATTCTTAAATTTGATCCATACCTTACCCATTACAACAATTTTACATGGCTCATCATCACCCAATTAAACATGCCCAAAATCGCCTGGAACATACTCATGAAAGTATTTCCTATGGGGTGTAGCATGGCATGAAGCGCCTGAATGTACTACCCAATAATCACTAGTATTATGTAATGCAAGAATCAAAGCATCTTGTAACACATCACCTGCTACATTTGCTTCCTGGGAAGTTTCCTTCTGTCCATGTCCTTTCTTCTTTAGAGATCTGCAGTCTTTCTTCAGATGTCCTTTCTTTCCACAATTCCAGCACTCTATTTTTCCCAGTCTGGACTTAGATCTGCCTGTTTTAGACTTGCCACGATTACCTTGGCTCTTTCCTCTCTCATTTTGTCGTCCCCTGCTCTCCATGGTCAATGCATTACCTGATGTCTCACCTGTGCTTTTTCTTTGCATTTCCTCGCTAAGAATAACACCAATAACATCATCAAATTTCAAGGTGTTTGAACCAGAGACAGAGTTACTTATAGCCATGACCAAGCTATTCCAGCTTTCTGGCAATGAACACAAGATTAGAAGAGCCCTAACCTCATCATTGAAGTTCACACTTACAGAACTTAGTTGATTTGTAACCGTATTAAATTTATTTAAATGACCAGTAACAGATCCACCTTCAGTCATCTTCATGTTAAATAAACGATGTCAGCACTTAGATTTTATCCCTGGTTATAAAAGAAATAATGCCTAAGGTAACCTATTTCAAACCAGTCTTTAGGTAGAAAAATTAGCCGTTTTTCCCACCAGAGAGGGCTTTCTCACAAAATATATAAAAGGCTAAAGATATATGGAACAAACTCAAATTTTCAAAGTGATTTGCTTGGTTGAAAATGAAACAAGAGCATTGGGCATGGAGTCAATATCAAGATACTCATATACCAGTAAGTGATTAATACCAAATAAGTTTCCACAGAGGCAAGATAGTTATCATGTCATAGTCAATTAACTTTGTAGACGGTAGAGAAAGAAGTGATGACAATCCATCAACAATAGGCACCAAATAAAGATGAACCTACTGTCAACTTTAGAGAAACAAATGGATACTTAGATGCGATAAATCGAGGATTACCAATAAGAATCTCAATTTATTTTAGACGTTCATCTAAGCATAGAAGAAAAACATAATGGAAGGTATAACTAAGAAGATAGACATGCACATGTAAAGGAAGGGAAAAACAGACTGTAATAATGATTAACACATGAATCTCTGGTCTCAAAAGATAGGTCTTTTCACTGTATGGCATTTTTCATTAGTATAATCAACCCAATCAAAAAACTTATTGTCTCTCAAAAGGTTTCCAACCCCTTCAAAAATGATTCACATTGTCTTTTATACAAAATTGGAAGAATCGTAACCTAACTGCTTCTTCTAACTAATAACTGGAAATATACTAACTAAAGATACTTAAATACTTTCAAATTTAAATGTCTTTAAACAATATTACAATTTTTCAAAAATAAAAACATCATTGCCACTTGGAAAAAATTCCACGTGCATCTTTAGGAACGAACTGTGTATTTCACTTTTCCATACTTGTCTACATAACTCCATTGGTCAGTCGTGGGTAGATCATAGATGTTCATTTCCTTCACCAAGACTCGCATCTCGATATGATCTGCATAAGAAATAGGAGGAAATTTTTCGCCAATTGAAGCCATCTGATTTAAAATTTCAAAGTCTTTGGCAATTTTATCCATTAAAATCTTTCCTGTAAGCAAGTGATCCAAATGTTGGAATTTTTCATGATTCATCCGTATGTCAAACAACAACTTTTTATAATCATTCTAAGGAATCGATTCCTGATTTGCATCTCAGAAAGCAGGTAATCCTTTAATAATCAATTTTTCAAATAGCTTTTAAAACTTAACCACTTGCTCTCTTATTTCTCTAGCTTTGGCTTTGACATTTTCAAGATGTGTATGCTTTCCAAGGATCCTTCTAGCCCATGTGATGACTACAATCCTGTTCTTTATGCCCAATACTGCCAAATCTGCTTCTGTTGATCTGTTTAGAAATGTGATTGCATTATGTGTAGTTTCCTTTGGTTTTCTATTCAGATTTTCCCTTACTACTGTGCAACTTTCAAAAGCATCTATCACCACCTTTTCTTTAACTCTCATATAATCAAGATATGGTCTCAATTTTTCAACTTCCTTAATAATTTGGTCCCATACCAAATGTTTACATCCTTACATTGCGGCCTGCCCTATCACCTGAATTGCTAATATTTTATTAGTGTCAACCAATTCTTGGTATTTATCTTGTAAAGCTTTGGTTTCTCCATCCTTCTTTTCATTTTCTTCTTTCAGCCTCTGTGCTTTTTCCTTTAATTCTTTGATTTCAACATCTTTTAGACTTATTTGTGACATAGCTTGCAAAAGATTATCTGATTCATCTCCTTCTTCAACTTGACCTGTATGTGTATGTCGTTGACCCAAATCTGATAACTTTCTTTCCAAATCTTCCACTTGATCTCTCAAACTTATTCTTTCTTTTTCCCAGTGATTTTCTTCTTCAACGAGTTTTAACATCTTTGCTGTAACATCCTTTACTTCATCCGATAACTCTTCTTTTTCTTTTTCCAGTACAGTCAATTCGGATCCTTGAATAAGTTGAGTTTCTAGAATCTTTAATTTCTTCTTCAATGTCTGGATTATGCTATATTTTTCCTTAAGCAGATTTGTTCATGCAGTTCCTGCATTATTCACCAAATCTACCTGTAATTTCTTGATCTGTTGCTGTCGTGATTTATTCTCCACTTTTTCTTGTTTTAGCTGATTGTACAACTTATCTACTACATTCTTCAACTTTTCAACCTGAAGGACTGCTTCCAAAAATTATGAATATATGACTTCTCCAGTTTGTCTATGCAACAAAATCTTATTAGGAGCATTAATATTTTTCAGATCAAATTTCATTTCTGCAACTTTATCCTTGGTAATAACCGCCAATTTTAGAGAGTTTTCCTTGACATTTCTACTTGTGAACAAACTAATCTCTGTACTGGATAAACTTCTAACTTTCAAAAACAATTGACTTGTATACCAAGATGATTCTTGCTTATTTTGACTATGTTCATTAAAAATGTATATTTTGCTTTTGGATCTATTTACATCCTCCATCGCTTGGGCTTCCTGAAAAGTATACTCATTCACACTAACTTAAGGTATTATGAACTCAGCTTTCTTTTCATCCTCCGTAAATATCATCAAGTCCTGCTGCTCATATGTCTTTAACTTCTTCATTTTTTCTTGTTCTTCATTTTCAAGATCAACTATATCCTGGAAATTTCTTTTAGATCCAATTACCAAAGTGTCTACCATGGCTTCTGTTCCTTCAGTCACATTTGTTAATACCATTCCTTTCCCTTGAGAATTTGAAGTTATTTCTTTGTCTTCTTCGTACTCCAACCAGTTTACTTTGTCAGAAATTCCTTCAATTTCTTGATGATCAAATGATTTGATGTGATGGTTTACTCTCCGCTTCGATATGATGTGTAAAGGATCATATTCAATAGCCACGTCTTTTTTGAATTCCATTTCTTTTAGTAATTCTTCTATATACGCGAAAGCATTTTTGTTTTTCACAGTGAATGGGCCAATTGTAAATGGATATTTAATGTCTGTAGCTTTATTAAAAAGCAAGAAATTATTGTCCTCCACAATCAATTTCTGTCTGAGAAATTCAAGGGCGAAAACCCTCAAGGTAAGAAACGCTGGTAAAATATAAGGTTGATGTTTGAAACCATATAACCTGATCACGGTATTGTCCTTTGATAAAAACCAATCTCCTACTGCCAAATCTGTAGTCAACTGCATAAACGTCTTCATCTCCGATAGTACTCTTGGCATTTTTTCTCTGAAAATCATCCTGTATATTTATGAGCGCATATAATTTAAATAATTGAACATATTGTTGTCCAACGAACTTGTGAAAATTATTTCCGGAAAATGTAACTCCTTCTAACTGGCCATCATAACCATTTTCATTAAGTATGACTAAAATCTGAATTGTCTGAGGGCAGGAAAATTTGCCATTTTCCAGTGAATTCTTTCAGCTAAGAACTCTTCAGAATTGAGCAGGGGAATTTGACTTTCATTGATTCCCAACGGACTTATACTAATTTTATACAACAAACTCAGTGAAAACTTGGTCACATACATATCTATATCAAAGCATAAAACTAATTCCAATAATGACAGAACCAGTTGGGTATTCTAATTGAAAAAAGAGGCATCTATGGGATAAGGAACGTCGACTATTGTCAATTCTGGCTTAAGGCAGGTAGATAAAAACATTTCTTTGCTTTCTGGAGGAGATTGACGGTAAAAATCTATAATTGTGGTCTTGGAGAAACTTTCTGGTTCGAGGGTTTGGGGTAAACAGATTTCTAGGGCATCAATTACAATTGATGGCTCTATTTTGCAAACAAATCTGGTCTTTTGGTCATTTACAATGGTTCTTTCATCTCTGTAGTAATTACAGACACACCATGACAAAAATTCTGGAAAAGATGCGGTTTGGTCTGGGAAAAAAGATAGCAGGGAAGACTGGTGGACTCTATGAACATCTACGCCTTCATCTTGCAATTTCTTCAACTTAAGCTTAATTTCGGCGACTGAAGACCTAATTAAAGTATCATAAACATCCTTATCTCTATCTTCTAGGGCTTCTCTGGCTTTAACAGGGTCTACATCATGTACAGTTTCCATTTTGAATTCTTCATAAACAGACCTTTCAGAACATATAAATTGGGTTCATAGGCCTTACTTGTTGTAGACACGTCCCTTGTTCCTTTGGAACTCCTGGTAGCTTCTACACATCTTCGAAGCTTCCAACAACAATGACACATATACAATATGTCAACCTTAACTGCCTTTTATTATATATAAACATCTTCCCTTATCTCCCTTGCTAGTCTCCAGGTGTTCATTGTTCTTAGCCGTTGATCGCACGTGTCAAGATCAAGGCCGTTTGATCTCTTACCCTTTATCTTCACGGTAGTATCGCAATCCCCTGTAGTGGTTTTCCTTTTCTGGATTCTTTCCATACTGTTCAACCAACTACTGACATCTGTTGGGTAGTTTTGTTTCTGCGACTTCCTTCTATGTTATCGGGCGTGCTCTTTCCTCGATGCGTGAACAATTTCACACCCTTGATCATCCATATTAAATCCCAACCATTGCTTGTTGCTGACGAGTGGATCCACTCCAGTGTATTTCTCCATTTTCCATGTGTCCTTACCCACGTATCCTCCATGATAACTTTCCCAGCTGTTTTCGCATGGCACATAAGTGGTTGGTGATACCACCACTATTCCAATGCGATGCAATATACATCTACCACGTAGCAAGGTTGTTTCCCCATCGCAACCGCTCAAGACCATTTCCAAACGCGCATTTTGGTAATGCGATAATCAACGATCACCATTGATTTCTTTTCCCGCTTCTTCACCATTAGATCCTGTCGGATTTTAACCCTTTCAAAATATTTCTTTCAAACTATTTCCTTTTGGGTTTTTGTTTATTCATTTTTCACATTTTTTCCTTTTAGAAAACTTTCTAGGTCTAGTTTCTTTTGGTGTTTTCTGGCTCTCTTTGGATTTCACCCAACTGTGCAAACAGAGTGTCAACAAACGCTTCATTAGAAATACCTTGTTGGAGGCTAAGGGTTTTCATACAGCTTACCCAATGCGCTCATCAAACCCTTTGTTGTCATTTCTTTTGAGAAATTGAAAGCCACTGACGAAGCCAGGCTCAGCCGTATTGTTCCCAGAGCCTTTCTATCAAGAACCTCCCATTCTTCATCCTTCATAGCCGCCGGTTGCTTTTCTCTTCCTCCCAATGGTAGGAATCGATCCTTCTGGTACAGATAGTCCTCCATTTGCAACTTCCATATCTAGAAGTTTTGGCCGTTAAACTTCTCAACCTTAAACTTTCCTTCTTCTACCATTGCTCCCACCCGAACTAGAAACCCTAGTTTCCTACGGGTTTATTTGCCAAATAGACCTTTGTCTCTGATACCAATTGTTAGAAAAACAGGATCGTAGAACAATAACAATAAACAGAAATGAAAATATAATCACACATCACATTACAAGAGAGACACAGATATATCGTGGTTCACCCAACTTGGGCTACGTCCACACTGAAGTTGCTAGTCCTTTCTATTATACCGTCCAACAAAGTGAAGGGAGACAACCTGCAGCATAGCCGCTGCACTTCCTCTTCATTGTTTCACAGTCTCTCTTATGATCTTAGAGATCTTTATAATGCATAAAACCTAATACATCAACCCTATCCGTGTTACAATGTCTTTATTTTTTAAGGGAAATACAATGGGAAAATACCATGGGATACCCAAAACCATGGGCCCGAAAACTACTGGCGAAAACAGCCCCAAACCTGTGGTACAACACAACTGAATAATAATATCTCTGAATCTAGAGATCAGGCTCCATAACCAACATTAGGGTATAGCTCAACTGTAGCAGTAGTGAACTCATGACCATACTTTGTGGAAAAAATTGAGTGAACTTCTTGAAGATCTGGAAAGTATGCACACCTCGGTGCAACAAAAATCAAACTTTCTATGGCTTCTTTCAAGTCATTAGGGCATCTACTAAAATAGTCAATAAAAAAACAAAAAAATTCAATTAGAACATCCTACTACATAATGAATGACCATTATTTTTTATTCTTTTGTAATCCAAAAAAAGATAAGAGGTTAAAATTCCAAAAGCCATTGCAAAGAATCAGATCAATTACTTCTACTTTTCAATACCCATGATCCTTTTAGTCACAAGATAGAAAAAACCTTCAATGAGAAAGTATGTATCGAATATCTTATATTCTTTGAAGACATGCTCCACCTCCAAACAAAACATGTATGGAGCTTCATAATGGAAAGGCGTTGCATATCATCTGATCATGGTCCACATACAAAATCCTAGATAATGGATATTTTCACAGATATTTTTAAATAGAAGCAATCGAATATTTCCTATAAGTATGTTGTATCTAGAACTTTACAGATGAAATACACCCACAACTCTTTGACAACTCCTTCATAGTGGGCCTAACAATTAAGAACATGTTTTTCCTCTTAGAAGGTCACAGGTTCAAATCCGGAGGGGGTAGCGTATGTACACCTCTGTAGACTTTAACGGTTAAATCAGTGCGTAGAGTAGAGTCTCTTGTCCACAACCAAGGGGGTCTATTATTATTAAAAATAGATCGTTATTATTATTATTTTATTTATTTGCACAAGTTTTGATTGTAGATCTTGAATCTCTTTTGAAAATTTGGATATTGTATCTACCAACGATTTCAACAATGGATTTGATTGGATATCTCTTCAATTGATTTAATTAATTGTTTTTCCCCTAACACGTCTTCAAATTATAATGGAGTGATCTTTGTTTGGAACCCATCGCAAGCACCACAACAGAACAATGCAGAGTCTTTTGGCACAATAAAATAGCTCTGTAAAATTTTGTGCAGAAATCCAACAGTCATGACAAATCACCTTCCAATGATTCCATCTCTTCTAATTTCCCCATATCTGTATATTATTGTATTATATGGAATATAGAATAATCTGTTAGCTATAGATTATTTATACTTTTCACAACAATGTGATCAGGTTGTTGAGTTCAATGAAGTTTCTTAGAGGCTTCATGTTGTTCATAAAAGTTGTTTACATTCACCATTGTCTATGTGATATTTTCTTGATTTTCTAAGTTTAGAAGTTGTGTCATAATCAACAGGTTTTTTTATGGTGGATCAAGCTCTATGTAATTTGTTTTCTGATTGTGTATTTTCATAAGAAACTCCAAATATAAAAATATTTGATATTAGAGCACCATTTTGTGCATGATTTATGGTTGAAACTTGACTCACCCTTGGACAAAATAGTTGGAAGGAAGGAATTACCAATCTGAGTGGTAAAATTGTTAACTATGAGAAAAAAATTGAAGTGTGCAAGGAAGGAATTATCAATCTCAATGCAAAAAGGGGGCACTTCGATAGAAAATGAACCATGTCACTTAGATGTCGCAAAATTTGACAATTTTCATAGTAGCACTATAGATGGGAATTCCCCAGAAAAAAAACCAAAGAACCATTCCATTATGAAATCAAGCAACAATCCTCTGCCTCTGCTGAATTTGGGATCCTCTCTGTGTGGATGCTAAGGTTGAAATTATTTCCTATAGTCTATCACAGTGAAATAGATGACATGCAACTTGACGATTCACTATGGCATCTCAATTCCTAGTACAAGGTGCAATAATATACAGATAGAGATAATTTCCATAAAGAATACAAGAAAAACTTTTCTTTGTTGGAATAATTTACATGAGAACAAATAGGCACGCAATGCCAACCAAGCCATGATATGAGAGGAGTTTGAAATTGTTGTCAAGGACAAGTTATATCCCATCAACTATGTCTAGGAGAAACAACAACAAAAGTACTTTGTATTTTCCAAAGAAAAACCTCACAGGGAAACCAGAGGGATGCATCGCGAAATTTGTAGATGGAATCCATAATAAACCTATTGGTACAAGATAAAGCACCTTACCCAAGGGATTTCGAACTGGTCACCTACCAGCATGGAACTAGTCAAATGATTAGTGACACTGGAAGCAACTTATTAAGATAACCCCTTGATATTACAACATTAGTGCTTTTGTTGGACGTTGAACCAGTCAGTAGATACCTATATTCAAGAAATTAACCATTATACCATTTGGTTGAAAGTGATGGATAAAGAAAACTAGTTAACACCAAGTTCATTGGCGAATAAATGACCCCAATTAAAAAGGATATTGATATGTTTATCATATTCACTCTAGTAATTCTTGTCATAAACAGAAGTTAGCATAGGCGAAAAGAAATTGGAGGAAGCCAAATAACATTGTTGGTGCTAATTCTGCACAAAAAATAAAATTTTGTTAATGTGCGTATAAGAATCCATTCAACTAGATTGTGCAGCATAATACTGAGTACAAATTATCAAAGGAAAGGCAAATCATTGATCTAGAGAAGAAATTTTATTTTGCAATTACTATAAGCATAAAAAAAACTTGAAAGTGAAAGATGATTGTTGGAGCCACGTTCTGCAGAAGGACCAAAAGCATGACCAAAATTTTGCACAGAAAAATTTGGGAGAGAAACATTATTATATATGACTCCGCAACACATCTTGAGTCCTAATCCTAGGGTAGACTTATCAACACTAAATATTTTTGCATCTAAGGAAATTTTAGAACAATAATAATTGAACCATAAGAACATGTAAGGATAATGATTAGGGCATACAACCAACCAATATTCAGAGTAATACCTCTTGTTCATTGATACTAGTATAACCATTGATATAATGTTTGTTATCGAACAATCCACTCGAGCGGACATGAGCTGGATCTCCCTAGCTCAAAGTGAGTCTAGAACAAATAGAACAGACTACTAATGCATTTCCTAGATCTACTTAAGGATCGAGTACTAGGTGTCTTACCTTTCACTTCGCAATCCTTTCTCCTGAATGTTGCTCCACATCTCACGGTTGTCAAATCCAAGCTGCAAGACCTGTCAAGACAAGAAAGAAGAGAAACCAGTAAAAGACATCTATACAATAAGAGATCTAAGTAAACAGTTAAGCAGGTAAACTACTCAATATCATTGAACATATGAATGACATTGATGGAAAGCATTTGTATTACTGTAAATAGAGGAGTAAATAATAGAGATATAGAACCACAACCAAGGCTTAACGCTGTAGCCCTTCTCCGACGAAGCCAATTGCCATATCCTTCCAAGGAAGTATGACTTCTCCAATGGGTGAGTGGAGATGTTCTAAGAGTGATTTCACCAGCATGTAGATACCATAGCCTTCCTCCCTTCCCATGGAGAGAGTGGGTGTTTATATAGGGCTAAAGAGATAGGGTAGGTTGAGGATTAGGGGGAGATGATTAAGGGATCCTCCCATTAGGTTAGGAACCAAAACTCCACCTCACCTAGAGTCTAGGGATAGGTATACACCTCAACAAACTTCTAGAAAGACCTCAAGACTCCCCAAAATAGCCTTTAACCAACCTCGTCGCACGCCGGTAGAGGACACAAAGCGACAAAGAGGGGTTGTTGCACTCTGTAGGAAGACAAAGTGCGACAGTGTATCACCCTAGCTGACCAAAAATTGCGACGTCACACCCTAGATGAAGGAGAAGTGCGACAACCTACTCAAAGAGGTTAGCTGGCAGGAAAAAATCTCTCAATTGGATGTGTTTTAGCCCATAAATAGTTTAGGGGTTAGAGCACAAAGTTTACACAATGGTCAAGATGACGACCTTATCACAATGGTCATGATGATGACACTTGGTCATAAGGACGATACTTGCAACAGTCATGGTGATGACACTAAGTCAAGATGACAACACTTGCAACACTTGCACAAGGGTGACGACATTTTGGTGTAACAGAATGCCCCCCAAAGCATGAAGTTGACGGAATGAGACAAGTGAAATGCTTTGTAATAAGAAAAATGGCTAGGAATTGTTGGTTGGAAGGAGTTGTTGCAGAAATGACATGAGATCTACAAGTCTCATACAACACAAAACATGGTTGTCGACCAATACATTGCAGATCCATGGTAGTAAAGACCGACTGAACACAATCATGGCTACTAGACACAATCGTAGATCCATGATGAGATGATAACACAGCCACGACCAATACAAATTGGATCCGTGTAACTCTGAACTGACAACACAACCACGACCAATACAAAGTGGATCTGTGTGTCTCAAACAATCTCCATCGCAACTTGGGTGGAAAATAACTTCCCCAAGGTCTTCAAGCTGAACCCGCAATGATACGAATCTATCCATGTGATTACAATGTTTTGGAGTCGAACATGGTAGAAACCACTTGATTACCGGTCATTGATGTATACCATTAACAAGTGCGAGGGAAATCACCATTGATGTCAATGATTCCCAAGGTATCACAGCACATGTCATCAAGCGTGAATAAATGAGTTGAATTCGAACGCAAGATGAAATCTTTCAATCAAGAGTCAATGATGTAAACTCATGTTGAAAGCGAGGTAACCTACCATTGAGTCATGTAGGGCCAAGGTACTTGATTGGTTTCTAAGTTCAATCCTCGGATGATGATTTGAAGTCGACAAGGATGAACCCATCGAAGGAGGGCCATAATGAATCCCCCATCATCGACATGAAACACGATAACAAATGTTTGGTGTAGATCGGATGGTAGAGTAATGTGCAAGACTGACTCAAGGTAGACCAACATGATCGAAGGTATACTAACTGCAGACGATGAGTAATGAAACATATCTTGAACATGGGCATGGCATGACTTGGCAGTATTGACATGACGATAATGATACTAACTCCCAATGTGGTTGATGGTGGAAGCATTCTTTGGCTGACCCAAAGGAGCAACGACTCATGGAATTGACAAGACTCGAGGACAAACAGATTACCTAAGTACTGAATGCAAATGCAAATGAGTGCCAAGTTCAAGAGTGACTATGTACTGCCATAATTAAGATGTAACATAAAATCTTCCCTTTTTCCCCATCATGATTGATGAGTGCCTCATGTGTTTTTGGCGAGCTTGATGAGGGTAACCAGATGCTCGGTATAACTCATCTCATAGATGAGTCCAATCCCAAACGTTTTACGAACCTGGGATAGGAGGCATTCGTCCCATGACAGGCCCTTCAATGTAAAAATTTAACGAGTCCATAGAAGGTAAACTCGGTCATCATTTCACGTTTAGAGAGTCTGAAAAGAACTAAAGAAGACTCCAATGGTCCTTTTTCGTAAAGTTAGCCTCATCGCCCGGAAAAGGGTAAAACAACGTGAGAGAGGACTCTTCCAGTCATGATTGGTTGGAGTATACCTTTTTCGTAATTAGTGCCTACTGGTCCGAAAAAGGGGTAAACTATCACTAGGAAGACGATCATTCAAATACTTTTACAAGCGTGAAAGCATCAAGTTCACTTGGCAATCTTTTCCTATTTAGGGAGTCTGAAAAGAGCTTAAAAAGGACTCCATGAACAACCTTGTCATGGTTGATGACCGAGTATGACAAAGGAAAAGTAAACTTGGCACAGTTCCTTTTCCGTAAATAGTCTAGCAAAGCCGATTAAAGTGATAAACCTATACTCGTTAGACACACCTTTTTACTCAAATTTTTAACGAGCACGACAATGGTATCAAAAGCACTCAGAATCTTTTTCATATTTGAACCAAAGCACAAAAAAGTAAAAAGTAAGCTCAAACCACTTTTCATGTTTCAACCAGAGCACGAAAAAAAGTGAAAAGTAAGCTCAACACCATCTTACTATTTTTAACGAGCTCGAAGATAGGTTGGAAGAATGCTCATGATGTCTGCTTCATTTTTTAACGAGCTTGTAACATAAAATGAACTATGCTCGAGATAATTTTCATGGTTTAATGAGCTCGAAACCTAAGAAAGGAAAGTATGCTCGAAAATGTTCCCAATGGTGGACTTTTTCCCAACATGGCATCCAGAGGTTGGTGTGTGCCCCCAGCATGATTGCTAGAAGTAAGTGACTTAGCTCCAGCGTGGTGTGGAGAGACGATCGATTTGACTTCAACGTAACTTCTAGAGGTTGAAGACATGCCCCCAAGCTTCATTTCATTTGCCTAAGGAATAGGCGGGTGAAAAGAAGGTTCAGGTGCTAAGTCTACGAGGAGACTTGACTCAAAGGGAAAGGATATGTTTCATTTTTTTACCGAGCTTGACATGGGAATAGAACTCTGCTCAAAAGACTTGTTTCATTTTTTAAAGAGCTTGACACAGAAAGGGAACTATGCTCATAGGTTAAGGCCCATTGACGGGTTCCTTCCCAACATGATGCCCAGAGGTTGGAAAATTCCCCCAGCATGATTGCTAGCGGCTTATCATGGTGGTGTTCCCTCAACATGATTGTTGATGGTGCGACATGTGGCATGCCCCCCACGTTTCATTTCGTCTGAAAATGCTGCTTGCTAACCCAACTACCAACCTGGATACTAATATGAAAATGTTCACCAAGGGGGGAAAACAAGAATCAGATGAAATGAAGGTTCATGTTCTAACTCTAGCAAGAGACTCGAACTGATGGGAGGGAGATCTATTTCATTTTTACACAAGCTTGAAATAGACAATAACTATGCTTGAGGGGGCCCATCTTATTTTTTAACGAGCATGAAATGGAATAAAACTATGCTCGAGTGGATGGTTTTATTTTTATGCAAGCTTGAAACCAAAGGTAAACTATGCTTAGAGGGGTCTATCTCATTTTTTAGCAAGCTTGAAATAGAATAAAACTGTTCTCTAATGGATTGGTTTCATTTTTATGCAAGCTTGAAACCAAAGGGAAACTATGCTAGGGTGGTTGGTTTCATTTTTTAACGAGCTTGAAACATAACATAAACCGTGCTCATACCCCCCATCCTCGGGGGGAAGAAACCACTAAAACATGCGAAACATTCAGAGAAGTTTTATGACTAGGAGTCATATGATGAGTGGGTGTCATGAAGGAAAGATGATCAATGGTCACAATATTCCCATGATGAGGAAAATACATCACTCGAAAGAGTGTGGACACGACGACTTTCATAGCATAGACATAATCACGTCCAAGGAGTAGATTGAAATCTAAAGGACCTTGGACAACCATAACATCAACATAAACAGTTTTACCTCTCAACGTGACAGGTAACTGCAGGAGAATCCCTAAAGGTCCGGTAGGCCTTCTATTAAAAGCCAAAATCTGGTTAGTTACTGGCACAAGCTGAGGGGAACTTATATCTTGCCAAGCAGTTGAGGATAAAATACTAACAGAAGCTCCCTCATCAATTATCGTACGAAAAAATTCTTTATCTAAAACTCCTACAGATATTTGAAAAGGAACACTTGAAGGAAGATGAGATTCTGTCAGACTATTCCAATCAAATGAAATAACCTCAGTACTTGGAGGGGTTCCTATGGAAATAGACATGGTTTCCCCTCGCCCAGAACAATCTGAATTGACTAGAAAAACATCAGCAGTTTCTATTTCACCCTCAACTAGAGGACTGGGGTCAACCGAGAATGAGACTTGATTAACCACTTGGGTATCATCCCTCAAGGGAGGAATGGGGTCGATTGACGATGTTGTTGAATCGACCACTTCGTTTTCACTCTCTGATGAAAGAGTGGGGTCAACAGAGGGTGGGGTCGGATTGACCGCCCTATCAACCAATGAAGGATCAGGCGACAACCTACAATACTTAGTTGGAAGGTGTTTATGGGATGTGTCCATGTCTTCCAACAATTGTGAAGCTTCATCCACATGAGGAAAAAGGTAAGTATGGTGCATGCCCTTGCATAACCAACAAGGGTCTACAGCTCTACCCTTCCGAACCTTAATTATAACGTCACTAGTTGATGGGGTATCATCAATATGATGTCCGGAGACTGATGACAAGGGTTGTTCAGAATGCGACCATATTTCTAAGACCTTGGAGATACCAGGGCAGCTCTTGAGAAAATGGGACCCTTTACAAAGTTTGCAAGGGAATTTCGGTTTACGCAAATTCAAAACAAGTGTATCGGTGCCCCCAGCATGATGATCAGTGGTTGGGGTTGTGACCTTCTGTTTAGTGTTCTTCTTCTTAGCCTTCCCTTTCTTCTTCTTCTCACCACCCTTCTTACTAACATTAGAGTTTTCAGTAGGAGAAGAGGAAGAGACGGAAACCAATTCAACTTTTGACGAAGAAGGAGAAGGGTCACCATGAGATTGATGCTCATGTGATGAAGGGCCTAGGTCCGACACAATTGGTGCACTTGGTGTAACTGGATTGGAGAATAACCATACTGGTAATCCTATCGTTAATCCAGGAAGACTCAATGTAGCCATAAAGGGAGGACCAACAGTTCCACAAGGGGGAATAACAAATGGTGCACCCTAGAAAGGGGTGCCTTGGTTGGTAGTCCCAGAAGAATCTTCCATATCTAAACTCTCTAAGAGACTCTAAAGTACCACACAATTCAAACACTACTCAAGTCCAAAAGCAACAAGAAAACTGTGTGAATAGGAGTGGATGAAAAGTCAGGATCCTCACAGGATTATCAAGGCATCACAAACCGCTATATACTGCAGGGTCCAACAATATGCCGTGACAAGGAGGATTGGGACTGTACCCTTGCTTGCATACCCGATTACCTAAACAGTACATGCGTGCTAATCTCCCCGAGTGCTATTCTCGGTGTATTTCTTTGCCAAGACGGCCAAATGGTTAACTCAGTTGGTTTCAGGAATCCTAAGGGTGTCTCCCGATATACGCAAGGTACGTGGGAGCTCAAATCTGTAGTGGTGTTGTCTAATGCACAACCGTTCAGCAAGAGACCTTCCAATATACTACTGAGTACATGATACACCCTTCGATATATGCCAAGTACAGATTATGGTACTTGGTGGGTACATGAAGGAGCTCGATATACCGATAAGTACGTGGAAGACTACAATACCCCTGGGATACAGTGCCGGAAAATAACGACAGCTGCCACGTTTAACGACGTCGGAACACGTCTCTAACTTACACACAGTTACTAAATGATTTTAACCTAAGCTAGCACTAATTTTATCTTGTACGGTTAAGTGGATGCATGAGGTGAGTACATAAATGTAAACATAATGCAATCCTCAAATACATGATAATGCACATTTTTCTTTCTCTTTCAATGAAAACTACTTAAGGTAAGGAGAGATTTTTCTTTGCTTTCAAACCAAAAGTACTTAGGTAGTAGCGAAAAGAATAATTCCTTCATAAAGTGCAATAACTCTACCTTTCTGCAATAATCAGCTAAAAAGCGCAAAGAAAATGAAACATGAAACTAATCTTACCAATGTATAAGACAAAATAACGAAGCACTTTCAATTTTCAAATGCATGTATCAAAAATGGAATTTGATAACTAAATGCTTTTCATATCTATATATAGAAAGTGAGAGAATATCTACAACACTCTTTAATCATTCAGAAATTCCCAAAGAAAAACGACAAGCACCCAACACAACTCAAAGGCACTCAAGAATGGCTCAAAATCTACCAAATGCAATCAAAACTCAATGGTCGAGTAGAGGAAGGGTTTGGAGATAAGATCTAATGATCTGAACAGATCTGAAAAGATATGGTAATGTGACCAGGGATTGGAAGATCAACCCAACAGGCGGGGGGGTTGAAATTGCTCCTTACAACCAAGTAAAACACTTGACTGATCAAGCACCCAAAATCAAACAAAACACATCCAAACTCAAGCAATGCTGGATCTAGGGGGTATGTGACCAAAATACGCATCCTATAGGCCTCAAACAATCATACCAAACACTCAAAAAGGAAAAACCCTGATGATATCTATGTTTTAAGAGATCGTCGCACCCTATACACAGGCAAGGTGCGACAGAAGGGGTTCGTCACAGGTTGTACACAAGAAAAGTGCGACACCGTCGCCGTTTGGCTTCAGGCATAGTGAGACGGTCAGACAGTGGCCCAGGGAAGACTCAAACCAGGTGCGACAGTCGAATTTTGAGTAGTAAAGGTGTGAGATCCCTCAAGGTAAAAGGGTAAGAGGCTTAATGATGACCCAAAGGAGAATGAAGGACACATATGAAACTCCTTAATGAAAGAGATCTGATGGGAGGAAGGCTTGAAAAGGATAGAAATGTCTTAGACAAAAGAGATGAAATCAAACATACATGAAATCAATTCTACTGTTCTACTCCCCGGTATGGTCACCAGATTTGTTATCGGACAATCCACTCGAGAAGACGCGAGCTAGATCTCCCTAGATCAAAGTGAGTATAGAACAAATAGAACAGACTACAAATGCATTTCCTAGATCTACTTAAGGATCGAGTACTAGATGTCTTACCTTTCACTTCGCAATCCTTTCTCCTGAATGTTGCTCCATGTCTCATGGTCGTCAAATCCAAGCTGCAAGACAAGAAACAAGAGAAACCAGTAAAATACATCTATACAATAAGAGATCTAAGTAAACAGTTAAGCATGTAAGCTACTCAATATCATTGCACATATGAACGACATTGGTGGAAAGCATTTGTATTACTGTAAATAGAGGAGTACATAATAGAGATATAGAACCACAACCAAGGCTTAACGCTGTAGCCCTTCTCCGACAAAGCCAATTGCCATATCCTTCCAAGGAAGTATGAGTTCTCCAATGGTCGAGTGGAGATGTTCTAAGAGCGATTTCACCAGCATGTAGATACCATAGCTTTCCTCCCTTCCCATGGAGAGAGTGGGTGTTTATATAGGGCTAAAGAGATAAGGCAGGTTGGGGATTAGGGGGAGATGATTAAAGGATCCTCCCATTAGGTTAGGAACCGAAATGCCACGTCAACTCGAGTCTAGGGATAGGTATCCACCTCAACAAACTTCTAGAAAGACCTCGAGACTCCCCAAAATAGCCTTTAGCCAACCTCATCGCACCCCGGTAGAGGACACAGAGCGACAAAGAGGGGTCGTCGCACTCTGTAGGAAGACAAAGTGCGACAATGTATCACCCTAGCTGACCAGAAACTACGACATCGCACCCTAGATGAAGGAGAAGTGCGACAACCTACTCAAAGAGGTCAACTGGTAGGAAAACATCTCTCAATTGGATGTGTTTTAGCCCAGAATGAGTTTAGGTGTTAGAGCACAGAGTTTACACAATGGTCAAGATGACGACCTTATCACAACGGTCATGATGGAGACACTTGGTCATAAGGACGATACTTGCAATGGTCATGGCGACGACACTAAGTCAGGATGGTGACACTTGCAACACTTACGACACTTGCACAAGGGTGATGACATTTTGGTGTAACAATGTTAACTATGATCATAAGGGTACTAAATAACATAATAGAATGGATTACTATATTATGTCATAAGGTTTATGAATTATATATGACCCGTGTAATAGTCAAACGTTTCATATGCTTTGAGTGCTATCTATGGATCAAATATATTGTAATCATAGTAACAAGCATGACAAGGATGTTCTTATCACAAAGGCTAGTTATTCCATATTCCTTATATACTCTACAACGAGCTATTAGTACCATTACATTTAGCTAGGATATGATGGGATTAATCCTAACTTTTTATTACTGAAAGGAAAATGAAAATCAATAAGATTTACTGTTAGTACCTTATTTTTAAACAACGACTTGAGTGTGGCTGGGGATGGGTTGACTCAGGACTGAATTATAGGGTTTGAAACGGTCATAACTGGTGGATTTCTGACATGAGAGTAAAGTAAAGTTGATTTCTCTATATGTTATTATGCAGTCATTACCGATCAGTTCAATGCTTGAAAATGGGCTATTTTATGTGATCAGGACGTGAAGCTTTACAAGCCATCAACAGAATGTCTCAATTCACTTTTGTCATAATATGTGGTTGAATCTATAAACTTGAGGTCTAAGCAATCTCTATCGGTACTTTGGGAATGAAGACAATAGTAGAGCATACCATGATTAGAATATTATCTTCATTTGCATCTAACGACACATGACATTCAAGAAGTTTAGAATGAGAGATGCAAAAATAAATGAAACCAAAAGGATTGTTCAATTTGGGGGCAATATTTCTACTTTGAAACTAAGTACTTTCAAGCGCAACCTACACCCACCACGGTCCAACTATTCAATAAGTTAGGTGATGAAACCCCAGTACCATGGAGGGCGCAAATGGACTCTATCCAACTGGGATTTGTCCTCGGATTGGGAGCCTTCCATCATTTCAAAAAACAAAATAGGAAATTTGTAGACTTTACTGCAATCTCATGCCTATGTAAATTGAAATAGGGAAGAAAAAAGGCTACAGTAAACATAAGCATTTGCAAAATACACATAATTTAAAAAAACAGAGCTAGACAACCACTGTAAAATGTTTCAAAAAATTGAGAAGCAAGGAAACTCACCTGTTTGGGACCTGGGTGTTTCATGCTCTCCTTCTTTTATATTCAATAATAAGGGTGGTCGCCTTTGTCTATGAAGCCTTAACAATCATCTCCAAGTACACTTCAGACGAGATCAATAAACAGGGGTGTTTTTCAATTATATATAATAAATATTATAAAAGAGAAGAACTGGGACCAAACACACTTGCAATTTGTATCATAGCCCTAACATTTTTCTTAAACTCCATGATCTGTTCATTGACATTGAGTAAATTTTCCGTACCCCTACATTCTCCTCTTCACGAACTTCATCATTGCCTTCATTTCTAGAGTATATCTGTTGATGTGGCTCTTATAGGCGTAGCTAACAAAATTGACCTTACTCATTCTCATTCTTACATATGTTATATTCTGTATTTGTTACTCATTCTTACATAGCCATAGCGAGTGAGTGCCCCAGTTGCAGCAAATCAGATCATTGATCCATCACCACAATTGATTATATAAAAACCTGTAACATCTAGGTTATTCCCTCAAGCAGACTGGAGCTTGAGTCTGGGTTCTCCCCAATATATTATAAATATGCTTGCCCTGATATATTCTCTTGGCTTTGGGGGAAGAATAAATAATAGTTTCCACCTGTGTAGGTGAAAGGTAAGTTTATCCTTACCTGTCCCAAGAGAGAGTAGCTATAACCTTCCTGAATCCAAGCGCTCTCCCCATATATATAGTATTTACCACAGGGGTGCTAATATTTAGAGCTAATCTTTATCATAGAAGGGATAGTCCAGTGCTCTGCTAGCCAGTAGCGTACCAGAGTCTTTCTCTCTGATAGACCATAGAAAACCATTTTCCCTTCACAAGTCACTCCAGAATTTAACATATTTGAATAAACCCTGTACTTTTCCTCAATCTCCCTTGTTGATTGAGTTTCTTACAAACTGTAGTTTTTCATTTTGTTAATAGCCAGCACTCTGGTTCCAAGTTCAAATCCAGATCCAGGCCTTTCTTAATTTCTAGTTGTATATCAAGACGCTACTCATTCTCATTCTTACATATGTTATATTATGTATCTAATACAAGCAGCAACTATGCACGGAGCACAGCCTAGTGAATCATTTAAGATATGTGTTTTACGGCCCCTATGCTATTGAATATATAGTCTCGCCTTGAATAATATAAAAAACATATTTATAGGCAAAGGAAGTTGTTGAACGCCCTCTTCGATAGAAATATGGTAATATACCTGTAACATAGTTACAAGAAGCAGCACAGAACTATAAGATCTAGGAAATCTGGAAAACCCTAGAGAGATTTGAACAACCCAACTGACCATCTTCTATGCTTAAATTGCCAATCTAAATTTACACCTATTGAATGTAGCGCAGGCCACCATCAATCGTATAATGCAGGCCACCATTGACCGTAACCCACTAGAAGACTTATCACCTATTTTTGAAAGCACACTCTTCCACTTGGTTGAATTTGGAATATGAAATCCAATTTCTGGAAATTTAATAGGGGCCATAAAAAACCCTAATTCTTGTACATTGTATCAGCTGTCAAGCAAGAAAATCCGAAGTGGATTTCCCATTCCTTTGCAGCTCCCTCATATGTCATTGGAGATGCAGGTAGTGAGGATCCATTGGGAACTGCAGTTGTGGAGGAGATGTTCTACTCAATATAATATCCCAAAAACCCTAGAAAATATTAAATGCAAGAAGACCCTGTCAAACGAGGGGCATTCTTTAAATCACCAAACATTAGTGGAAGGTCTGCCCAGGAAGTCTCCAAATGCACAAATTTGGCTACCAATTTCTGAGGTCTACGAAAGAACACGTTTTGCTTCCAAATTCTGTTAAAGATGAGAGGCATCTTCTAAATCACCAAAAAATAGGGGGAGGTGTGCCAAAGATGGCATCTTCTAAATCACTAAAAAATAGGGGAAGGTTTCTCAAGATGTAAGGATACTTTGCCCAGGAGGTGTTTGTTTTGTTTAGTGTTTTATGTATTGTTTGTTTTTTAAAATTTTCTATAAAATAATATATTTATTTTAATATATATATATATATATATATATATATATATATAATAGTATTATTTTTTGTTATTTATTTATGTATATAATTTTTTTTTTGTTTATTTATATAAGATAAAATTAAAAATTTAATAATCAAAATAAAATTTAAATTAAAAAAAAGAAGAAAATAAAAATAGCATTGCCATTGCACAAGTTAAGACTTACGGAGTTTTATTTTACACCATTAACAATTTATTTATTCATGTCAATGTGAGAAAATATCATAATCATGGTAACTCTTCATTAAAAAGAATTTTAAAAAAGGGAGGATTTTGTTTTCTTTCCAAAATGGAGGATATTGGCAATTTTTTGTAGGGGAGAGACCCGAGCGGAATTTTAGAACTTTCAAACTTAGGCGTGAAGAGAACCATGATGAATGGATGCATATGGAGAATTAATTGAGGTTGTCAAATTGAAAATATTTAGCTAACAAGACGCAAATACATGAACTTGCTGAAACTTTTACAGGCTACCAAGAAGGTCAAACGACAATGGTTTTGTTCAAAAAAAATATGAACATGGCTAGTATGATGAGCCAAACACAATGACACCAAATTTACGGCATGGCAATGCCAAGAGGGAAGGACAACAAATATCCAAGACTCGACTCAACCACACTATGATGATGCACATGACACAACTTGGTCGATTTATCGAAAGGATAATACGAAAGCAAAACTGGTGAAATAAGATATGGACATGATAAGCACATCAAACTAGATGTGACAATATAGATGAAACAATATTGCAAAAAAATTCAGTAGGTTTGCCTATGATATCATGTTTCGACACTAGCTCGTGTCTCTGGATCCATCTGCAATGTTACAATTTACTAAATTTTAACATTGCAGATGGATTCAGATATTCCCTTTAGGGGGTCTCTGAATCCATCTGTAGTATTAAAATTTAGTAAATTGTACAAATTCATTGTCAAAATTGTAATTAATTTTCATTGTCAGAGTGACATAACTAAAAAAACCAAATAAGTGACCAATTGTATGTGGTCATTTTTAGTTTAGTTGTTATCGCATGACCAAATTGGTCATTTATCTTGGTCATTTTTAGTTTAGTTCTAATCCCATGACTAGATTAGTCATTTATCTTGGTCATTTTTAGTTAGCTCACTTAAAATTTCTCAATTTTGGTCATTCATCCCTTGAAAAAAATGTGGTGACCAATTTTTTTGGTCACCTGGTCATTTATCTCTCATTTTGTACTAGTGCAATGGTAGGATCATGGCTTGTTTATCTTGATGTCAACATGGATGCTTCTGTAGAATTAAAATAATTGATATCATTTGCAATCACTTTGTCAATGTTGAGTTTTAAGCTTCTCGATCTCTATTCAGATTTGGTTTCAAGGCTTGGTAACATGATTATTTTCTTATGGTGCCTAGGGCCAATGATAAGCAATGTATTCTAGTGCACTCTGTTTGAATTGTCAACAATAAAATATCCCTATGAGGAATAGGAAGTGATCTACTTCAATTTAAAAAGGTGATCCCCTTTCTTTAAATAATAATTTAAAGATTGAGAATTAGAGTTCTAGGCTTGACATCAATGATTATTGATTACTTTGGAAGGTTGTAATAGTCAAACCTGAATGAAAACTTTAAATAGTATGCATCAACAATATTTAAGCTAACAGGTAAAGTGAAATACACACACACATGAATTGATAAATGGGGGATTTATGGCCCACTCATTTCGCCAACATGGATATTCTTTGGAAATTATATTTTACTCTCTATGCTCAATGCAATACTAAGTGTAAACCTTCTCTACTTCTAATCATCAACATGTAGAAAACACTAGTTCTATTTGTTAGCTTCAAGGTTTGTCTCAATGGCTTTGTAATGCAATGGCCAATGACAACAATGGAAAACAGTTGCACTTTGTTAATGCTAAAATGAAATAAAACTTTATTGTGTAATATGTCAATTACTTGAGACTATAGTTATTTGTGCAACATGCAATCTTGGTGTGCATAAACAATACTTTTCATATCATGTCTCTACCCATTCATGTGATATATACATATAGCCATTGGTTAATAAAAACCATTTTCAAGGAATTTGAAAAGGCACTGGCATACTCCCTTCATCATCAATTCCCAACCCTAGAACTAGCAATTACTAAAATATATGGATTTTTTTTTACTATCAACATGAATCCAACTCTAGTAATTGGAATGGCATAACCCAACAATTATTCCCACTCCTTCCAATTCCATTCACAGAATACAAGCAATAGGTAACTAAAGGTAATATATTTATTTTGGTTATTACATTGCCAAAGATGAGTTAGCACCCAAGGGTTTATTATTAGTTTCCCACAAAAACTCATTATAGGTTAATTAGGAAACACATACCTTGGGAATTAATCAAGGGTTGATGTAGGATTCACCACACATCATGGGACACCACAAAAAGAAAAACACCTTTATGGCAATGTGTGTCACTGGAGGTGCATACAAAACATGAGGGGGCTATGGTTGCAAGTGAATTTTCCAACACGATTGTTTCCTTTTTGTATTAAGGCATGGCTCAACATTGAGGGGACTCTTTGAGGGATTCAAAGAACACTTTCCTTTGTTTTTATAGAGGTGGTACTCTTCATTGAGCATTTATTTTCTATTTATTGCCTTTGAATATTCAAGAAGCGCTAAAGAGCCAAACACCACAAGTTTTTAGAAAATAAGGTTGTTATTACAAGCATAGTTTCTTTTAAACCATTCATCTTCTTGAGACAAGACTAAGTAGCTAAGAACAAGACAAATTTAATAGGAATAAAAGATTGTGACATAATATTTGCTCAACCCCAAACCATTATGCCACCATAATATAGCAACAAAGATCAGGTCAAGACAATTCATTCATATGAAACTCATAGAGATAACAAGGGTCCATTGGAAGGATTTAAATGATTCATAATTAAACTTCATAAAGATACATGCAATTATATATTCAACATTTAGGTCTCGATGAAGAGTTCAAGAAATGATAAAAATAACACAACCATTAAATAACCTTGCATGGATCTTCCAAAAATTATTTAATTCTAGATGTTTCATTTATAGATCTAGGACAATCCATGATAGGCTCTTACTTAGATTTGATGACATATGTAAACAAATAAATAAATATGTTCACACTCAAGGGAAGGGATGTGAATTTTGTGGACCTTTAGAAACACAAAGTCTAAAAAAAGAAAACAAGAATTAGAAGTCATGGGTTGGTCTTATTAGCAAAACCTAACAAAGATTGAATGAGGCTATGACTCTGAGAGGAAATAAAGAAACAAATATTGACATATTGTAGCTTGAAAATTTGTGGCATGAGGGCCGTCTTTCTCTTCTTATCGTTGCTTGTTAAATAATCTTTATCAATACATCCAACAACCCTAATTGCTCCAACTGCTTTCAAGAAATTTTAGAAATTGCTTCAAATCCTTGGTTGACCTAGACTTTGATATAGTCCTTGAGGGGACCCAGAATAATTTATTCCTTAGCACTTGATGAAACTATTTCAGTATCAAATTTTCTTAGCTCCACTTATTTTTCTCAAACCAAAGCATATTTTTTCATATTTTTAACAACAAGGTCATTAAACCAGAGTAATATTTCCTTTTAAGGGCAACTTGTCGACCCATCAAATTCAGAAACCAAAGAGCATTTAGCAATATTCAATTTATCCTTAAATTCTTCCCTAGTAAGTACTTTATCCCCTTGTAGAATAGATTGTCCTTCTAATTCTTTAATAACATCAACAATTTTAAAGAAAACTATATTCCCTCTTTCTTTGATTACATCACAGTTTTCAACTAATTATTGGAGGATATCAATGCCACTATCCTAAACAACTCTTATGTGTTTCAATCTATTGTTTGAGGGAAGGTTTTCCTTGTATCTCTTATGTTTACTCATGTTATTCAACATTCTAATGAAGGTCTCAACATAATTCTTTCTAAAATAATGTTCATTCTAGAACTCATGATGGAAAAAATCACTCAAGGCCATCATCCTAGTGGCAATACAATAAGATGTATGTGCCAATTCCCACAACGCAGAAAATGCATTCATCATATCTTCAATGTTACTTGCATTCATCCTTCTAACACCTTGTAGTAATTCTTGAGCCTTTCTAGTTTTAGCCATCTTCCCAAGAGTAGGATCTTCAAATTCTCTTCAAGTGCTTGAATGATTAGTGGTCGAGTAAATAAGGGCACTAAATCTAAGGTTTCCTCAAGTTTTCCTACCCTCCTTTTCAAATGGCAATGTGCATTTTTAATGCTACATGGGTCCCAAGACTCTTAATGTCTAGTACACTATTGTTCTTTTCTAACATTTTATTTCCCATAGCACTAACCTTCCCAATATATAGTTTCTCAGGTTTTGGATTAAACTTAACAAAATGCAAAGTGACACAATTATCCTCAAAAGTGGGTAGTTCAACCATCCTTCAAGCAATCAAACTGCTATTTCTTAACTACACAATAGCCCAAGAAGGAAATATGATTGCTTTGTCATATGTTTCAATGCAATTCATATCTAACTTAGAGTTTCAAGCTATTTTGTTTTTGGAAACCTCTTGCTTTTTGGGATGAAGGGAACTATGTGCTCCTTCTTTACATTTGGGTTCATAGCGTTTATATCCTCATCATCACCACCAATAGTGGTTTTCTCCGAGAAAAAGTCACTAAAGAAGCTTTCTCAAAAAGCAATTGTATCGCTTATTGATCATGCTACAAAACCACCTCTCTCACTTTCCCCTAATCTTCCTCTTTGTTTTGTGAGTGAGGAACACAAGACACCTATATTTTGTACTTTCTTTATTGAACTAAAGTGCACAAGTCATCTTTGGACACGGCTAACCCCATTGGTGTACTTGTTCCATAAATTCTTAAATATTATTGTACTAATAAATTAAAATTAATACAATTTACATGTAACTTGCATGCCAATTATACCTTCACATGAGAAGAAAATTAAAATTAATTTGTTGTGTTAACTTTAAGTGTAGTGATATTTCAAGTTCAAGTGTTTGTGTTGTAACTTAAATTTTTTCAGGGTCAACTTTAACGTGAGTGCACTCATATTTCATGTTTTAAAGTCAGTCGCACTGGCCGAGCATCACTGCATCGCGCCAAGCCTATCGCTGTGTGTGAGGGGTCAATGCATGCGCACAGATATTTCATATTTCCATGTGGTGTGGGGTCAATGCATGCGCACAGATATTTCATATTTCCATGTTTCCATGTGGTGTGGGGTCCATGCATGTACATTGATATTTTATGTGTGGGGCCTCAGCCTGGTGTGGGATAATTGGGACTTAAATTGTCTTGCTTTTTTGGTGATTTGTTCCTAGATTTTATTATAAAAATTTGCGAAATCATAGTTCTACTCTATTTAATGTGAAACTATGCCATGGAACTGTGTTCTTAAGGGTTTTGGTCCATTTTAAGACAACCAGATCATTGAAATTCCAAAAAATAACTAGAAAAAATAAAACTGTGCCTTGCCAAAAAAATTCCAGTCGCTGGTCTTCAAAATACCAATGCGATTTAAGTGCCAGTTATCACACGCCCCCAAGCCTTTCGCTGTGTGCGAGGTCAATAAATCCACAGAGATCGATCTATGTGCATCTCTTAGCAGCCCAGAATAAGTTGACTCGGTTTATGTTGCATTGTTCACGTTAAATATCCACTAACTCATAAAATAAAATATTATATTAATCTCTCCAAAATAAATAATAACAATAGGTAGAGTACGACTAGGGTTCTAAATAATATGAATAAAATAAAAAGGTCCATGTGGAATACAACTAGGGAAGAATTTGAATGTGTATAGCCTTAGGCTTCTAAATAATAAAATAATATGAATAAAATAAAAAGGTCAATGTGGAATACAAGCTAAGGGTTTTGAACTTGTATAGTGAGGATTCTAAATAATATGAATAAAACAAGAGCTGTATGCATTTTATATTTTATATTCGTAAATATTTGATAACAAGTATTATTTAGATTTTATTTTAATGTTTTCTAATTTGGGAAGTCCATTTAGATTTCATATTTAATGTTTTATAATTTGTGAAGTTTGATTAAAATACTTTCGCATAATAAAGTATTGTTCAATTACTTCAATATTCAACATATATATTAAAACATAAATAATAACAATATATATAATACACAAAAATTAATTTAGAGTTGTTATTTATTATATTTTGTATTTATTATAATTAAATAAATTAAAATAAACATAAAAATACATATATATATATATATATATATATTTCAAAACAATTTTGTGAAATTTTATGAATATAATAACAAATCAAATCAAATGAAATAATTTCTATTTATTATATTTCATATGTATAATAATTTAATTATATATATATATAATAACAAATTTGTGAAATTTTATGAATATAATAACAAATCAAATAAATACAGACATTCATTCAAGTGAAAAAAATTCAATTACCGTAGTTAAAAGTTTGTATAAACCATGGATGCCAACTCAAATGGATAGAAAGATAAGTTTATAGCAAGTTCTTGGATAACATGAAAGTGAAACCCATGCTTTATTCATGCTTTATACTAGTAGAGAAAGGTAAATTATCAATCAATTTTAAACATTTGAGAATATTTTTTAAATTAAATTTGCATAGCTGTCAAAATGATTTGGTACACATTTGTAAAGCTTGGGCTTTGACGAGGATTTTCTAGTTGAGTCTATAAGGCTTTTCAGTGGAGTTGAAAAACTCTACCTACGAACTATCCAAAAAATTATGGTACAATAATGAAACAAACTTTGAAGATAGCGCACATATATGGATTTGTTTATTAGTGTAGTGTCTATAACTTCAAGTTGTATCCATCCCTCCTTTTCTATATATATATATATATATATGCGCGCTTTAATAAGAAGTGACTTCATTAATTGTAACCTCAAAAGTGACCTTTAGTGAACTAGTTATTTTTGAACCGATATTTATTATTAGTTTTTATAATCTAGTTAAATAAGATGGTTAAAAAGAATAGAACAATATCCCATTATGGAAGACTTTTACATCACCTGAAACCTTTGTAGTCTAGTAGCTCTGATCCTTAACTATCACACAAAATGGACATGGATCTTCAACGAATCTTTATGGATAAGTTGGCATGGTGCTCCAGGAGGATCTCCAAGATCGATCAAAATTAAAGTATTCAAAATCAGAACAAAATCTTACAGTTACGTAGAGCTCGGCTAGAGCTTTCCGGAAATGTTTGTTTCATGCAAAACGGACTCCGGACGTGAAATATATCGTGTTTTGAACTTTCGGCAAAACAAGTAAAAATGGCAAAGGGGAGCCACATGGCACCACTGCAAGGGTGACATGTGGCCTATACGACGTTGATGTGGCACCACCACATAGCGCCACATGGCAGGATACAGTCTTGTTGGCAGGCAGAGTGTACAGTTGGCATCTAGTGGCAGATGAGGTGGACCAACCACAGCATGCCACGTGGCATCCTGGATGGCACTTGGTTGTTTGGCTTACCAGAAATATTAGGGTCAGGGAGGATCAAACCCCCGACCTCCTCTCTGCCTAAGCCTCCACAAAATCCTCCTAACCATTGCCTCTGCCATTTTTTTCTTAACCATATAGGTGTTAAGTTTTATTTAAAGTTTATCTGTGGATTATTTTGAAAAGGAGGCCTAAGCCTCCACAAAATACGCCTAACCATTGCCTCCGCCATTTTTTTCTTAACCATATAGGTGTTAAGTTGTATTTAAATTTTATCTATGAATTATTTTGAAAAAGGGGCGGGATTGAGGGCTAAGCCCTTGGCCCCATGTGCAACATGTCCATACCACATGACCATCACCGTCGGTCCACCAACAAACTCCAACAACAACCATATATTATATCGCATGCCAAACAAAATCGTGTTATGGGGAGAGGTCCGCGAGTTTTGAACCCATGACCTCCGCTCCCTAATGCCAACGCCTTAACTAATGCACCAAAAGCACCACATATCAAGGGATATGATATATTTTTTGTTTCTTATAATTTGGATCGGATTTAACCCCCAAATGGACATGCTCCACTTTTGGCCTATTTTAAACCAAGTTCAAACTATTATATGGTTTTTCTTTAATCATATATATATATATATATATATAGAAAAAAAAACGTACTTTTGTTATTTCTTTGAAATCAAAAAGTACAAAACAACTTGTCCAAATCATGAACAATTCTGCAAGCTTCCCAAAAGAAACTTATCCTGACATTACAATCAGCATACTTGCCACCTATCAGACAACATAATACTAGTATGAACCTCCATAGCTCACAAGCTTAACCTAAAGCTTTGACAAGGAACTACAAAACTTGATCTTGTAGATCATCAACAAAAAACTAGTAAAGTTCTGAAAAAAAGGACACAAATGTGCCATAGGAGACAAGTTGATCCTCCTCCTATTCTTCCCACAAGAGTACTCCTGGATATCCTTCAATAGAAGATTTTGATAATGCATCTGCCACGTCATTATTCTCACGATAGGTATGTTCGATGGTGAGAGACTGAAAGCAATTTAGTAATACAGAAATTCTGAGGCACCAATGATGTAGAGTGATGTTTTTGATATTTACATGCTTCTTTTCCCAATTGATGACCACTTGAGAGTCCCCAAATATTAACAAAGTATCCAAACCACATAATAATGCCACCTTTAGTATACCCCAAAGTCCCAACAGTTCTACTTTTGTATTAGTACCCAAACCACCAAACAGTGGGAATTTAAGAGTCAAATTCAAACCACATCTGAGGATGAAACCAACACCACACTTATGAGAAGTAGAAGCACCATCAAAGAACCCCACCACTTTGTCCATATCATTTAAATTAATAGGACTCAATATTCTAATATTTTTTTCCTGGGAAGACCCATGTGCATATGAGCGAAAAAGAGTCCAAAAAGATAATAATGTCTCCTTCAATGAAGGATTATTATCCTGAAATATAGAACCATTACGAACCTTCCATAAGATCCAGGCCAAAATACCAGGCATATAATTTAGTGAACGATGCTTTTTTTGCCAAGAAAAATAAATAGACTCGAAGTCTATTTCTAGCCAATCATCCTTAATGTTTAATTCATGACAGATCTCCTTCCAGACAGCTCCGGAGAATTCACAATTCATAAACAAATGGCTCGTTGTGTCCTCAGAATTCCTACACAGAAAACATAGACTCGGCTCCTGTATATTTTGGATTTTTGCTTTTTTTTTTAAACAAAAATGTATATTTAAGGAGATTTACTATATTTTTATCCATTTTTAATGGATATTTATCCCATTAAACTCGGGGATCAAGTATTTGTAAATCCCACTCAATCTGGGGATAAGATATGGATTTTCAGGCTATATAAACCATTGTAATTTTCCATGGGAACGCATTGAAGGTATTGGAAGATGCATTGAAGTTTTTGGTGATATGATGCCAAAATGCATTTGAATGCTTTGTAAGCTTATGGTCATTTGTAAGAGGTTTTTTTAGCCACTCTTGTTGAAATATTGTAACTTCTAAGAATATTATATTTGTACTTTATTATTCCAGAGATGTTTCATTCCTCTGTGAAGACCTTATTATATATCCGGAGATGTTTATTCCTCCGTTGGAATGTCGTAACTTGGGTTATTAGACTTCCCTAGTGGGGTCGGCCCAGAGTCAGTTGTAATGGGGTGTTTAAGTCCCCAGTGGTTAAACTTGGGGCCGACCTAGTTAGTAAGTTAAGTCGGAGTAGTGTATAAATAGAGGAGGTGTGTTCCTCATTTAACACACTCACACACTCATTCACTCACTTGTGAATTGTGCATAGGGGAGAGAGAGATTTGCAATAGGAGGAGAAGGAGCTCTTGTTTGGGGAATACATATTTGTATTGTTGATCATCTATATTGAGGAAGCTTTGCTGGGTTTTCTACCCCATGAGGGTTTCCCAGGATAAATTGTGTCTCTTGTGTTTATGATGTGCTTGTTGTTCTTTCAGTGATCCTGTATATGCTATTGTTGTGAAATGGAATGTAATACTGATCTTATCTATCTTAGCATATTGAATATTAACATGGTATCAGAGCTAGCCTGAAGGAAGGCAATGTATGGCACTTACGACAATTTGAAAGTTAGGGTTTTGTATAGAAAAACCTATTCATCGTGGCACTTTTGCTATAAATACATTTTGGCAAAGGTTCAGGATATTAAACTTCTACAGGCTGAAGATAACACCCCCCTATACCCTTTGTCCAAAGCTCGGCCTCAGATTTGTTTTACTTTGTGATTTATGATCCGTACAAGTTAGGGTTTCTGCCTCTTCCAGAATGCAGTCCTAAACATGTGGCCTAGGGAAAAAGTTCATATATCAGGATAGGAAGCTCCAAATGAAATTATGTAAAACGTGGCAGTTAGGGCATAGACTGTAGTTTAACAGGTCCTCTTTTCAAAGGCTGAATTTGCAACAGTGACACGTGGTACTTCGTACAAGTTCGTTATACTGTTTCATCCCATAAATAGGTCATGTTGCGACATTTGGCATAACTCTCTCTCAGAGAATCCATTAAATCTAAGACCTATGGTTTTGGAAATATGACAGTTCAGGATACCACGGGCTGAAGTTTCAAACCCTATAGATCCGAAATTACAGAGATGCACCATAAACAATAAGGAACATCTGAAATGGCTCAACGGAGGAAATCTAAGAAGAGGAGGAAGAAGCTCTCACTTAGGGTTTTCAGTTTTTAAGTCTGGAAGGACCTGATACAACATTGGAAGCTTTGATAATGGATTTGGAATCCATTCATCATAGATATTGATCCTCCATCAAAATGTTTTGGGAGGAAGAAGATTGAAGATTAGGGTTTCCAAGTAAGAAGAAACCCTAGCAAAGTTGGGAGACTCATAGGGAAACAATAAAGGAGGTTTAATGGAACTGATATTTATCATCCTAACACCATGAACCTATACAAGATGTTTTACAAGTAATATACCTTGGACGGTTAGGGTTTTACCCCTATAGAGAAGACTACTCTTCAGGTATGACTTGAGAAGACACATGTATGTTTTGAAATTTGATTCTTGATTAAGTTCATAATATGTTTGTCTTCATGTTATTGAGGTTAGTACAATTATGATTGTTTGATAATGAATGCATCTGAGTGATAGAAGACATTCATTGATTAGGGTTATGACACTTATGATTGTACTAATGCACCTGTGGTGTTGTATGAGGATGATGTTTCCTACTAACAAGATATAGGCACAACAAGAAATACAAATCAAGTTCTATGACCATGATGACATGAAGACAAAGACTCATCCATAGTCTTTGATCACATAGAAGCTCTACTTACGAGGTATGTATGACATTGCTCTACTATGCTTAACTTATGAGATATGCAGGTTCTAGCACAAGGTCTCTAAATCATTGAAGAGAACAAAGAAGATATTGTTTGGGTATGTTAAGACATAACCAAGCATGATAATCTAGGTATGTTTTCCTATATCATGTTAAAATCCTACTTTGTTGGGATCTTAGGTAAGTATACCTGTGTATGAAATGATCATAACCATACATACTTAATATTTTTTAGAATCATAATGTTTTGATAGTATTGAGATTATTCTAATGAATGTATGATTATGTATGAGATCATGAGGATGACACTAGTGCACACTTAAGCATGCATAGTGGTGCAGAATGGATAGAAGTTCAAAGGCATATAATGATGCTATCATAAAATAGAGATCAAGCGGGAGTCAACCACACAACATAAAAGATAAGTATTTGAGTTGTTATTTGAATCTCTGAATAGTTAATGATATTGCTCGTAATAAGTTGCATGTGTATTTGTATTCCTAGAATATATCATGCATAGTGTGAGCATTCATATAGCATTGAACAGTATACTACTAATATGCATATGATGGGTAAGTTGGACAAACATTCCACTGTTGCTTGTCTGGAATGAAACCTCTTTGCTGACATGCTGAGAGCTGTGCACGCTCTTGATACTATGTTCCGGTAGAGATGGAAGGCATCTAGATAACCACTGTATGCATAATAGGTTATCATGTCAACATGATTTGATGATTATGAAGTATTGCTAATCATGCAATTAACTTTGATTTGTAGAAAAGATCATGTGGTATGATCGACAAAAGAAGGATGATGAACACCGAACAAGTGATAGATGTTCAACAAGAAGACTTACAAATCAAACATACTATGGAAGGCTCGTGGCTAGAAGATTCTCTTAGAAAGAGAAAGAGGATGATGATGAGATGTTTGCTCCAAGTGGCTAAATAAGACCATTATCCTAATGGTGTAATTGAAGAAGAAGTACGAATCGAGAAAACTCCCAAGATTCAATTAAAGAAAGATCTATACAGATACCTAGGATCAATAGTCATTTGATGAGCTTAATGATCACCATGGGTGATGCGGATTTCAACCTTTGCACAAAGGTTGATGATGGTGTCTATATACATATGACATTATTCTCTTAGATGGATGCAAGAATTTCGAATGATATTGAGGCTCATATCAGTAGACCCATCTGACGGGAGATGGCATGAATAAATATGCAGAAGATCACTCAATGCAGAGTGTGAATGATGTTCAGTCACAGAATTGATAGCTTCTTGACAAACTTGGGCTTTACCAAAAGTAAAGTTGATCCTAACCTTTGCCTTAATGTTATGGATGATGCACCTATTATACTATTATTGTATGTGGATGATCTCTTTCTGACAAGGAATGAGAAATAGATCATGGAAAGCAAGAAGAAGCTAGCTACAGAATTTGAGATGAAAGATCTTGGATTGATGCATTACTTCCTAGGTCTGGAAGTATGGCAAGGCCCAAAAGGAATTTTTCTCAACCAGATAAAGTATGCTATGGAAATCTTGAGAAGATTTTATATGTTGGAATGTAAAGCCATGACCACTCCCATGGATTCCAACTTGAAGCTGTTAGTTGATGACTCATTAGAGTTAGTGGATATGACTCTGTATAGACAGATTATTGGGTCATTGATGTATATGACGACTACAAGGCCAAATATATGCTTTGTTGTGAACACCTTGAGTCAGTATCTAGTGGAACCTAGGCATGTTCACCTGATAGCTACAAAGCATGTGATGAGGTACCTAAAGGGTACGATAGACTTTGGTCTATATTATCTTGGAGATCATGACTTCAGATTGTATGGCTATACAGATGTTGATTGGGCAGGAAGTGTATCAAACAGGAAGAGCACATCGAGCGGATATTACTGTCTGAGATCTGCCATGCTATTGTGGTTTAGTAGGAAGCAGTCTAGTGTGGCTCTCAGCACAGCCGAAGCGGAATATATAGCTGCTTTCTCTGCTAGTTGTGAAGCGATATGACTTCGGAAGTTGTTATCAGGACTGTTTGACTTAAAGATGGACCCCACTGTGATCCTGTGTGACAACCAGAGTTGTATCAAGATGACAGAGAAGCCAGTGTTCCATGATAAGTCAAAGCAAATAGATATCCAATATTTTTATATACGGGATATGGTGCATAAAGGAACTATCAAGCTCGAGTATGTGAACACTAACGAACACGTTGCTGATGTATTGACCAAACCTCTGTCTCGAGTAAAGTTTGAGTATTTTCGAGACAAGCTTGGTGTAGTTCAGAAGGACCCTCCTCGAAAGAGGGAGTGACATGGTCGATGATGATACTTGTGTTAGGAACCCATGCCAACTCTTCTATTTACTTTCTTAGTATATTGTTGTTGGATGCATATGCTTTGTAAGTCGTCCCATAGTATTTGTTGATCCATAATTTGTATTATTGGTGTTGGACGCATATGCTTTGTAAGTCATCTCGTAGTAATTGTTGATCCATAGTTTGTATTGGCCCATGGTTTGTATTGACACATGGTATTGGCGCCTAGACTTAGTATATAAGTTTGTGTTGAGACCAATGAAGGTACAGTGAAGTTATTTTGTATTGAGCTTGCTCAAAGGAGGTTGCCCCCTCAAAATGGTCTACGTTCAATAAAAGTATTATGTGATCTGATATATCGTGTATTTTCGTCAATTAATTGTTGCAGATTCTTCACATCTGGTATCAAAGCACTTTCTTGGGCTTGTTGGGTGGAATTTCTACCAAAATTTGTTTTTCGCATCTGTTGCAAGTTCGGATCTGGGAATAATCACTATCCACTTAACTGTGGAAGGTACTTGGGCATAAGCCCTAAAACGTATTGTGAGGAGTACCATAGGAACCCCAAAGTAGTTGGCCCATTGAGAGGACCTGCCAGCAAAAAGGGAAAAGACCCCTACCTGATTGACTAGTTCCCACCCATGAGGTAAACCAAGAGATGTCATTTGTGGAAAAGCGGTTATTAGTTTACCTGAGCTGTGGAGCGAGGGGTGCTACCCCAATACACAAGCCGTCAAACAACATTGGTGGCCGAGTGAAACCCTTGAACTGTTAGGAAACCGCACATACCTAGGGTCCATATCTATTTTCAGCTGAATTGTTGCCGATCACTTCTGCGCCATTTCAGATCCATCCATTTCAGATCCATTCTGAAATTCGTTCCAGATCCATCCATTTCAGATCTATTCTGAAAGTCGTTTCAGATCCAGCCGTTTTCGATCCCTTCTGTGTCGTTTCAGATCCATCTGTTACTGATCACTTCTGCGTCATTATAGATCCATCTATTTCAGATCTCTTCTGTGATGTAGCAGATCCCTTCTAAAAAAATAAAAAAAAATAAAAAAAAAAAAAAATCTGTGTTTTCGCCATATCTCCCTTGTTTTACCTCTGTTTCCCCTGAAAATTCACTGACACCCCTACAATCCCATTCTTCATATTTCATTCCTAAGGTCCCTATCCTAAATTCCACTTTCCCAAACCATAAATCCCACATTTGTCTATTTTTAAGGTTTCCCATAACTTCTTTGATTTTCACCCAATCGCCTTCAAATTTTGTCACCGTGTTCATTTCATATTTCTGCTTATTTGTCCCTCTCTGCCAAATTTTCTCATTCTTTCACCCCGCTTCTGAAATTCCACTTTTCTACTTCCCTGTCCCTTGGAAAGTGTCCAAAACCTAGTCAAACCCAAATTACCCATCAAATTTTTTCCCAAATCCAAATTTTCCTTTACTAAAACAGTTTCTGTTTTTGTTTATCTACCCACTCAAAAAAAAAAAACTCTTGGTTATGGTTGTCACCCACGCAGGAGCAGAAACCATGGAGGAAAAACTTGCAGCCATCCAAACCAAACTCCAGGATCTAAATGAAAAATTTCTTAGCCTCCATCTTCAACATTCAACCATGAACAATAACCGAAAGCCAGCATCTTTTGCAGCCATTGGGTTCTCTTCTTCCAGCAATTTTCGTGGGCCGAAGCTTGATTTTCCTCGCTTCAATGGTACTGATCCAACTAGATGGCTATACCAAGAAGAACAATATTTCAGTCTGTATAATACTTTTGATGTCCAAAAAGTTCCACTTCCATCCTTTCATTTGGAACATGAAGCCCTTCAATGGTACCGTTGGTACATCAAAGCTCATCTCGAGCCAAACTGGACAGATTTTTTCCAACTCCTTTTGCAACGATTTGGTCCTAGTGCTTTTGATGACTTCACAGGAGCACTCACTAAACTTCGCCAAATTGGCACAGTGAGATAGAATCAAACAGAATTTGAGAAACAGGCCAATCACACAGAAGGATTGTCTGATGAATTCTACAGGAGTTGTTTTATCAGTGGTCTCAAGGATGAAATCCGCTCAGAGGTCAAAATGTTCTATCCCAACACAATGATGGAAGTCCTAGGGTTGGCTAAGTTGGCAAAGGACAAGATCGCAGCCCAACAACGCTCCAAACCCACCTTTGTTCCCTTCAGAAATATGGGTTCCCAACGACCTCCCATCACTCCTGCTCCTCGACCAACTCCTATCAAGAATTTGTCTGAAACAGAGATGCAGGCATGCAGAGAAAAATGGCTTTGTTATAATTGTGATGAGAAATTCACTCGAGGACATAGATATGTTCACCAAAAGCTCTATCTCTTGGATGTGGATTCTCCGCCTGCCTCTAAACTTGGTGAAGAAGCTCCAGATACAATAGATGATCAGGTCAACATTCAACACCCTCATGTTGACCCCGCATCTCAGGACGACCCACCAGATATCTCTCTCCATGATGTAACCGGTGTCACCACCCCACAAACAATGCAGGTCAGGGGTTACTTCAATAAGCTCCCTCTTACCATACTCATTGATTCTGGTAGCACTCATAACTTCATTGACCCTCAGATTGCCAAACAGGCTGATTTTTTTGTCCACCCTTGCTCCAACTTTGAAGTCATGGTTGCCAATGGGGGCACCTTACCTTGCAAGGGGAAGTGTCACAATGTGTGTATCTCTCTGGACGATTATAACCTGCGCTCTGACATGTTTTCCTTGTCCTTAGGTGGATGTGATGTGGTTTTGGGCGTTCAATGGTTATGCACACTTGGCCCCATCTTATGGGATTTTGCTGAACTTTGGATGCAGTTTTCAGTCAATGGGATACAACACAAATTTATTGGCTTATTACCAGGGTCTCTCCACATCATCAGTTTAGATCGCCTGAAAAAGATCCTTAAAAATAATTCACATGGTGTCATCGCTCAGCTCCATTCCATTCAGATGCACCCACCAACGGTCTCCACTACTTCCTTGGATAGATATGCAGGTGTCTTTGCTGCACCAGTGGGCTTGCCGCCTTCAAGAGACCTTTCCGGTAAGCATTTAGCCACATCTACATCTCAGCAGGAAATGATGGCTATTTTGACTGCAGTACAAAAGTGGCATCCATCCCTATTAGGGAATTATTTCTGCATCAAGACTGATCTCCAGAGTCTAGAATATTTCCTCGAACAACGGGTCTCCTCCCCAGCACACCTGAAATGGGTTATACAACTCGTGGGTTATGATTATGCGGTCACTTACAAGAAGGATAAGCAAAATATGGTGGCAGATGCTCCTTCTCGCACAGTTGATGACCAAGTTTCTCTTACAGCTATTTCTCTGCTTGTTCCAAATTGGTTTCAATCTGTTCAACGGGGCTATCTCTTCTATGAACTCCATGCTTCTTCATCGGCAGGGCACTTTGGGTTCCTCAAAACGTATGATCGGGAACAATGTAACTTCTTTTGGCAGGGACTGAAAATGACAATTCAACAGATGGTGGTTGGTTGTGATACTTGCTAGGTCAACTAGGGTGAAACGACACTCCTTTCGGGACTGCTCAAACCCTTTCCCATCCCTACACAGATTTAGACAACTATTTCTATGGATTTCCTAGAAGCGCTCCAGTGGTACAGTACCACATCTAAAAGGACACCATATGAAGCAATCTATGGACATGAACCACCCGTTCTTCTTCCATACACCCTCAACAGCTCCCCAGTTCAAGCGATTGACTCGGTTCTTCGAAACCGCGATCAGATTCTTCTCATTCTGTAGGACAATCTTCACATGGCAAGAATTCGACTGAAACAACAAGCCGATCAGCACCATTCTGAGCGCACTTTTCATGCAGCTGATATGATTCTTCTTCGTCTACAACCTTCCAAGCAATCCTCCCTAAAACTCAACAGGCGTCAGTGGGATGGAATGCAACCCAAGGATGCTACAGGGGAACCACCACTTCAGATTCTGCATCAATTTCCACATCTAAAGCTTTGAGGCCAAATATTTTTCTAAGGGAGAGGGGATGTTAGGAACTTATGTCAACTCTTCTATTTACTTTGTTAGTATATTGTTGTTGGACGCATATGCTTTGTAAGTCATCCCATAGTATTTGTTGATCCATAGTTTGTATTATTGGTGTTGGACGCATATGCTTTGTAAGTCGTTTCATAGTAATTGTTGATCCATAGTTTGTATTGGCCCATGGTTTGTATTGACACATGGTATTGACCCATGGTATTGGCGCCTAGAATTAGTATATAAGTTTGTGTTGAGACCAATGAAGGTACAGTGAAGTTTTTTTGTGTTGAGCTTTCTCAAAGGAGGTTGCCCCCTCAAAGTGGCCTGTGATCAATAAAAGTATTACGTGATCTGATATATTGTGTATTTTCGTCAATTAATTGTTGCAAGTTCTTCACAACTTGGATACTGGTATCAATGTGGATACTTGTATCGATGATGAGGATGCTTGTATCGATGATGAGGATACCTTTATTGATGAGGTGGATACTTGTATCAATGATGAGGACACTTGTGTCGATGATGAGGTTACATGTTCCGGTGATGAGGTCGATGATGAGGTTACCGGTTCCGACGATGAAGTCGATATATGGTCCTTAGAATTTGTCTAAGTTGACGAGGAGGGATTGTATCATCCCTGGACTTTGGTCCCTATATTGATCCGTAGACATATGTCTCTGAGAAATGGTCCCTAGTGGACGAGAGGAATTATATCATCCCTAGACTTCAGTCCCTGAATTGATCCGTAGACATATGTCTCTAAGAAATGGTCCCTAGTGGACGAGAAGGATTGTATCATCCTCGGACTTCCATCCCTAAATTGATTCGTAAACATATGTCTCCGAGAAGTGGTCCTGAGTGGACGTGATAGGATTGCATCATCCCTGAACGTTTGTTCAAAATGTATGTGATAGGATTGCATCGTCCCTGATCGGTTTGTTCAAAACGTACGTGATAGGACTGCATCGTCCCTAAACGGTTTGTTCAAAATGTACATGATAGAACTGCATCATCCCTGAACAGTTGGTTCAAAATGTACGTGATAGGACTGCATCGTCCTTGAAGAGTTAGTTCAAAATGTACGTGACGAGACTGCATTGTCCTTAGACATGAGAGATGTCTTAAATGGATAAGGACTGCATCGTCCCTGAACAATAGTTCAAAATGTACGTGACAGGAATGTTGTTGATGTATTTGTAACTTTGGAAGATATTCACTTTTATATTGTATTTGTACTTTATTGTATCCCCAACGGAGATGTATTATTCCTCCAATTGGAAGTGTTGTCAGTTATACTTGAAGTGTCACAAGTTATATTGTAAGTGTCATAACTTATACTTGATGGGTTATTAGACCACCTTGATGGGGTCGGCCCTGTATGAGTCATGAGGGTTAAAGGGTTATTAGACCACCCTAGTGGGGGTCGGCCCAGTCAACATTATGTTAAGTGGTTAATTTGGGGCCGACCTAGTTAGAGTTAAAAGACAAGTGAAGTAGTGTATAAATAGAGAGTGTGTTTATCTCATTTTATACATTATCTTATTCACTCACTTCGCATGAGTGAGAGAGAGGAGGAGTGCACACAAGTGGAGGAGGAGTATGCTACTGAAGATATCTATCTCTTGTGTTTGATCTTTGTGATCTTTTTATTGGTGCTTAGTCTATCTCTGAGGAAGTTGCGGGGTTTTTCACCTTCTTGGTTTTCCCCGGTGAAATGTTTTGTGTCTCTTGTCTCTTGTCTCTTATGCTTGATATGCTGTACATGTTGTTCTTTTAGTTAAGATCCTAGATCTATTGAATTAAATGATGAAAAAATAACATGGTATCATAGCTAGACTAAAGGAAGGCATGGTATGGCATTTATGACACTTGTTGCACTTGCGACAAATTGAAAGTTAGGGCTTGATATAGCAAAAACAGTCATCTTAGAAATTTCGCTATAAATCTATTTTGGCGAAGGTTCAAGATCTACAACATTTATAGGTCGAAGGTGACATCCCCATGTACCTTGTGTCCAAAGCACAACTTCTAATTCGATGTACTTTCTGTTTTATGGTCCGTATAATCTAGGGTTTCTGCCTCTTCCAGAATGCAGTCCTAAACAGGTGACCTAGGAAAAAAGGTCATATCTTGAGATCAAAAGCTCCAAATGAAATTCTGTAAGATGTGACAGTAATACCATGGACTGTAGTTTCATAAGTAAAATGTTCAGAGGCCGAAGTTTAACTAGTGACACGTGGCATTCCGTACAAGTTCACTACACTGTTTTATCCCATAAAGAGATCATGTTGTGACACTTGGCATATCTCTCTCTCAGAGAATCCATTTGAGGTCAGACCTATGGGATTGGAAAGATGAAAGGTCAGAATACCACAAGCTGAAGCTTCAGACCCTGTGGATTCATAATTTTGGAGATGCACCAAAAACAATAAGGCACATATTTCTGTTAAATAGAATTGGTTTGTGAGCATTCTCATTTTTTGGCTTATCACTGCTGTGGGAAATTAGGGCTTTTGACAGAAGTGGAATTTTGGATTGATCTCAGCATAGGATTTCTCTCCTCAAAAAAATCAAAATTTAGAGACCAATATCAAATTTTTTGGTTGGGAAGAACCCCGAGCATCATCAAATCCTAGTTCGGGATTTTGATAAAAAGGTGGAAAATTAGGGTTTCTACAAAAGTTGAAATTTTTGGAATCTGAGACCACGGCTAGAAGCTCCTCAGAAAAATCCAAGCTTAGGGTACAATATCAAACCTTTTGGTTGGGAAGAAGACCGAGCTTTATCAAACCCTAGTTCGGGATCATGTCTAGAAGATCCGGAAGTTTCAAAGTTAATTTTGGGGGGTCAAATTTTGCAGTGTTCAAAATTGAAGTATACCAGCTTGATAAGCTCAGCAAGGCACATCTTTCCATCCATTCAGAAGTTTGAAATTCAAAATTTGAATTTTTAGGGTTTCTCTGACAAACTGTAATCCAGCGCCAGATCCAATCTCAGCAAATCAAAGTGGATTGGGTTAATCCTAGAAGATAATGAATTGGAAACCTGCATAAGTGAAGAAGTTCCAGTTTCAGAGGGAGATAAGGCTAAGGCCTTACATATGAATGCTACAAGCAATCTTGACAGGTATGACTTGAGGAGATATAGGTATGTTTTGAAATCTGTTCATGATTAAGTTTATGATTTGTTTGTCTTCATATTATTGAAGTTAGTAAAATATTGATTAGTGTAGACTTGACTTATCACCCTAGTAAAAGTATGAATACATGTGAATGATAGAAAACATTCATTGATGAGGGTTATGACACTTATGATTGTACTAATACATTGTGGTGTTGTATGAGGATGATGTTGTCCACTAACATGAAGGTACATCAAGAGAGACAAATCAAGTTCTAGATCAAGAACATATGACCATGGTGACATGAAGACAAAGACTGATCCATAGTCATGGATCACATAGAATCTCTACTTACAAGGTATGTATGATTTGGTTCTACAATGGTTAACTTATGAGATATGCAGGCTACTAGCACAAGTCATTGAAGAGAACAAGAAGACATTATGTGGGTATGTTAGACATAACTAGCAAACATGATAACCAAGTATGTTTTTCCTATATCAAGTTAGAATCCTACCTTGTGTTAGGATCTTATACTTTTGTATGAATGATAAAGATTATTCTTGAAGTTAGAAGTTTAAGTAATCAAGGGTTTATGCATATTATGTTTCTTACTTTGATTGATGATATGACTAACCAGAATGTCAAATAAGAATATGCATGAGTAAAAGAAGTCTTCCCTGAAACCTTGAATACTAACGCTTATTACCTATGTGTGAAATGATCATGACCATACATGTTAAGATTATTTAGAATCATATTGTTTTGATAGTATTGAGATTATATTAATGTATGTATGGTTATGTATGAGATCTTCAGGATAACACAATGATGACACTACTGCAAACTTAAGCATGCATAGTGGTCCAGGATATATTTTCAAAGACAGATAATCAAGGAAGCAAAGCTCAAGAGGGAGCACACTCCAGTAGTTCCTGCAAGGAAGCAAAGATTGAGAGGGATTCCACCCAACAACCAAACAAAGATAAGCATTTGAATTGTCATTTATTATATATATGATTACTTAAATGATGTTGTCTAGTCATGTACATACTTATGTTCCTAGATTTAGGATGTATATTATGCATATTAGAAAGGTTTCATTAATGGACAAGATACTACTAATATGCAAGTAATGGGTAAGTGGCCTATGGTACTGTACAACACTCCATTGCTACTTATCTAGAATGAAACCTCTTTGCTGACATGCTGGGAGTTGTGCACACTCTTAACAAATGTTCTGGTAGAGATGGAAGGCATCTAGAAATTTACGGGATATGGATAAATGTTGTATTGAAGCATTGGCTAAGATAATTGCATGATTGTATGACATATACCTTTATGTGTAAAACTTTGTTCTGTAAACTATGAGAAGTTTCTAATTATGCAATTGAATTTGACTTGTAGGAAAGATCATGTAGAATCACCTACAAAAGAAGGACTACAACATTTGTTCCAGCAACGAAGTTCAAAGAAAATTATCTATTGAAGATATTGAAGAATCTGAAGTTCCCAGGATCCGGGATGCAATAATGGAAGAATGCCATGATTGAGAAATACCAGTTGATCATGAAGAATGGTGTTTGGGATGTGGTCCCAAGATCAGATGGGATGTCTGTTGTGACTTCCAAATGGATCTATAAGATCAAGCATGCTGCAGACGGTAGCATAGAGAAATACAAGGCAAGATTTGTTGCTCGTGGATTCTCCCAAAAAGAGGGTATAGATTATGAAGAGACTTTTGCTCTTGTAGCCAGATACACTTCCATTTGAACAGTACTTTCCCTGTCTGCAATAATGAAATGGAAGATACACCAAATGGATGTCAAGACAACTTTCTTGAATGGTGTAGTCGAAGAGGATGTGTATGTGGAGAAGCCACTCGGTTTTGAGACACATGAAAAGGAGTCATATGTGTGCAGATTGAAGAAAGCCTTGTATGGCTTGAAGCAAGCACCCAGGACAAGGTATGGAAGGATAGACAACTTCCTGTCTAGTTTGGGATTTACCAAGAGTAAAGAGGATTCCATCCTTTACTACAAGGTTGAGGAAGGCAATCCAGTAATACTCCTACTGTATATGGATGACTTGTTTGTGATAGGTGAGGATAGGTTGATTACCAATATGAAGAGGAAGCTTGCTGCCAAGTTGGAGATGAAGGACTTGGGTATGATGCATTACTTTCTAGGTATGGAGGTGTGGCAGAGTGCAGATGGAATCTTCCTTGGACAAGGGAAGTATGCAGTAGAGATCCTGAAGCGGTTCGAGATGATGGAATGCAAGGCCATGCCCACACCTATGGCATTGAACCTCAGCCTATTGAGTGATGCTTCATCAAAGTCGGTTGATGACATGATGTATCGTCAGATGATTGGGTCCTTGATGTACCTGACGATCACGAGACCAGATATTTGATTTGCAGTTAACACCTTGATCCAGTTCCTGGAAGATCCTAGACATGTTCACCTAACTACTGTAAAGCATATTCTGAGGTACCTGAAGGGTACAGTTGATTATGGGATCAAGTATGATGCAAATCAAAAGTTTAACCTAGAGGGTTATGTTGATTCAGATTGGGCAAGCAGTGCTGCAAATAGGAAGAGCACTTTGAGGCGTTGCTTCAGTATGGGATCAGGTGTGATCCCTTGGTTTAGCAGGAAGTAATCCTGCATAGCAATGAGCACAGCCGAAGCAAGGTATGTCACAGCTTGTTCGGCCAGTTACGAGGCAGTATGGCTAAGGAAGCTACTGTTTGATTTATTTGATCTCTAGTTGGATTCTACTTGTATCTATTGTGACAACCAGAGTTGTGTGAAGTTGTCAGAGAACCCGATGTTCCATGACAAGTAGAATCATATCGAGATCAAATATCACTATATCATGGATATGGTGCAGAGAGGAGCAGTGAAGCTCCCGTATGTTGCAACGGATGAGCATATTGAAGATGTGTTGACCAAACCACTAGCTGGAGTGAAGTTTGAGTACTTCAGATCAAGGTTCCTTCCAAGGGGAAGTGATGAGTCCGGAAGACGCAGATGCACATGGGATTTTTCGACATGGTTGTAGATGTGTTCTCCCATGGTCATGATGTAATTGCTGAGCCATTTTTCACATGGTGGTAGATGTGTTCTCCCATGGTGAAAAAGTAAGGACTGGAGCCTTCTCCGAATGGTGGTAGATGTGTTCTCCCATGTCAGTGGTGTAAGTGTTGTGTGATGTGCATCTGGGTTGTGCTCCGTGGACGATGAGATGATGATGAGCATTAGGATGATGCTCCAGATGATATGCATCAGGACGATTCTATGATGATGATCAGGATGATCATATGATGATGATATGCATCAGGACGATGCTGTGATGATGATCAAGATGATCATGCGATGATGATGTGCATTAGGATGATGTACTATATGATGATGATCAGTATCATCATGAGCATCAGGAGGATGCTCTATGCGAGGATGATTAGGTGGATCATGAGTATCAGGATGATACTCCGTAGTCGTGGACAGGTTGTGCGAGAAGCATATAATATCGCCATGGGATATTTGCAGATACTCTTGCGAGGCTTTGCCTATGGAATATAATAGCTCCCTGGGAGATCTGGCAAATTCTCTTTCGAGGTTTTGCTTGGGAGGACATATAATAGCACCCTGCGAGATCTTGTTGGTCGTGCTTAGGCATATAAAGGATCGTGGGATACTCTTTCGAGGTTTTGTCCTTGGCATATAATAGCACCCTCATAGATCTTGTCAGTCGTGCTTACACACATAAAGGATCCTGGGATGCTCTTTCGAGGTTTTTCCAGACCACATGTAATCAGTCCTGGAGATTTTGTTGGTTGTGCTTAGGCACATAAAGGATCCTGGGATGCTCTTTAGAGTTCTTGCCGGTCGTGCTATGCACATAAACGTTCTTGGGAAACTCTTTTAAGGTTTTGTGGTGGTCACATGTAATAGCTCCCTCGGAGACCTTGCCAGTCGTGCTTCGACACATAAAGGATCCTAGGATACTCTTTCGAGGTTTTGTTGACGCACGTAATTAGTCCTGAGGATTCCACAGGATGGCCCGCTCGCAGAGATGATGAAGACCTACAGGAGGCTGAGCCTACAACCAACATGAAAAAGGGCTGGCTCTATAGAACTTCCTACGACGAGAAGAATTATGAGATAGCACCATTGATCGAGATGATGAGTACAGCAGCAGTGATGATGATGCTCCATGATCCAGTGACGATGATCCAGCTCCAGAATTGAAGACTTGTGCCTATATGTATTGATGACTTGTGTCAAGAGAATACCTTCCTAGTTAAGAGGGAGGGTTGATGTATTTGTAACTTCAAAAGATATTCACTTTTATATTGTATTTGTTTTTTATTGTATCTCCAATGGAGATGTATTATTCCTCCGATTGGAAGTGTCATCAATTATACTTGCAACTGTCGCAAGTTATATTGTAAGTGTCGTAACTTATACTTGATGGGTTATTAGACCACCTTGATGGGGTCGGCCTTGTATGAGTCATGTGGGTTAAAGGGTTATTAGAACACCCTAGTGGGGGTTGGCCCAGTCAACATTATGTTAAGTGGTTAATTTGGGGTCGATCTAGTTAGAGTTAAAAGACAAGTGAAGTAGTGTATAAATAGAGAGTGTGTCTCTCTCATTTTATACATTCTTTTATTCACTCACTTCGCATTAGTGAGAGAGAGGAGGAGTTTGCACAAGTGGAGGAGGAGTATGCTGCTGAATATATCTATCTCTTGGGTTTGATATTTGTGATCTTTGTATTGGTGCTTATTCGATCTTTGAGGAAGTTGCGAGGTTTTTCACCTTCTTGTTTTTCCCCGGTGAAATGTTTTGTGTCTCTTGTCTGCAGCAACTGTATCCAGTTGGACTGTTAATAGTTGAATCCGACTCTCATATTGAATGATAAATATGAATAATATATTAGATGATCAGATAAAAGATGATATGTTACAATGATGGCCGTGCCTTAAATATGGCTCAGGCATTTGATGTTGAGGAGACGCCTCATTTCATAACCTAACTTTAGTTAACCTAATTATTAATTATTTAATTAGTATCTTATTTTATGTTCATAGCATTGCCACTCTCTTAGAAAGGCTTTGTCCTCAAAGCCTTATAATGTTTATGTATCGTTTTTTGTGGTGTCATAGTTGACGACACATGTCGATACAAATTTTTAAGTGTCTAGCATAACTTCTAATATGTGGAGGGATCAATCCATCCCAGGTTGATTTGTCGATGATTGTCAGGATTCCGTAATGATATGTCGTCGGGAGTTTTGATCACCTTACTACCTTTATCTTTCGACATTTCCACCTTTTTAGGGTATCGATTTTTATGATTGGGGTGTCAATAGGGAATTTTCACACTGTCCATTTCTTTTACGAAAGTTGTCTTTTGATCATTGCTCCGAGTTGGAAGTTGTATTTTTGTCCCTTGAGGTTTTAAGGTTTCATCTTGTATTTTTTCCAACTTGTTCTCTGATTGCATGTTATCATTTTGAAACTTCTTAACCAACTCTACTTGTGATTTCTTGGCATCTTCTGACTTCTTAAGTTGTTCTTTAAGATCCTCGTTATGTAATATCCATGATTGGATATTCTCAATAAGTTAGGGTTGAACCCATAATTTCTGAAATAACCCACATATCCGTAGATATAAAAATGATATATAAATTGATAAGATAAGATGATGTTACAATGAGAATGGAAGGCTTGTATAAATACCCATGCAGGGGTGCCCTTGATGAGACATGACCTTTCATTAAAGAGGTGCATCTTCATTAGATTTAGTTACTAATATTAACTATTAATTATTAATTCTTTACTTATTATTCTTTATTTTATGTTCGTTACATTGCCTTCCCCTTAAGGAAAGCTTTGTCCTCAAAGCTTATTTGACGACAATGATTACGTCTGATTTGTTTGCTTGTAATGTTATTTCTTGATCTTTAGTTTTTGCGACTTTTGACTAAACGAGGCGATACGAATTACGAATTCCAAGGGAGAATTGTCACATCGTCTCTGATGTGGTCCATCTGAGATCTATTTTTATCGGGGCTATTTGGTCGCTTTGTGGGACATAACTTTTTGTTTGATGCTTAGTGTATTGATTCGATGTTCTTGCTTGTTTGACATCGTAATTCCTCTGAGTATGTTCATTTTGACCCTTTCGTTGGTCAAAATGACGTTTATAATTGGGGTGTCGATAAGGAGTTTTTGTTGTTTGTTCTTCTGCTGGATTGAATTCTTTTTTATCTGTATTGATGACTGGATTTGTATTTGCTTCTTTTTCCTCGACTTGTTTTTTTGAGCCCAAAGGTTTTGATGTCCTCTTTTGAATGTTTTCCAACTTGTTTTCAAGTGAATCTTTATCATTCTTAATATTCATGATCGTTTCTTCTTGCAATTTTGCATCGTCTTTAAGCTCTAATAGTTTCTTCCGGAGATCTTGATTTTCCTCCTCTATATTTTGATGGTCCTATGCCCTATCTTTTGCTTTCTTGACTTGAAAGAGCAACTTCTGATTATGATCTCTTAAACGCGATATCTCTTCTTCTTTGTCCCTGATGACTTTGTCTAATTCTTTCTGCATCTTTTGTCTTGATTTTTGATCTTCTTGTGAAATCATCTTCAAAATGTCTTTGAAATATTCAGATGACACATCCTTTGAATCTAATTTCATTGAAACATCCTGCAGTGTGATTTGTTTTTTCTTGTATGAAAACATTAAAAAAAAAAATTCATATTTAAGATAAATGATCCCAATGTTTCCATCCAGGGTGAACCTAGAATGATGTCGACTTCATTTCGGAAAATAGTCGTAACACTGAATTGGGATGTGAACTTATATTCATCAATTTCTAGTTGTAAGTCCCTAATTGCATATTGCTTCTCACGCCATTTATCTTTCTTTTCAATTATACTTAGTTCTGGGACGAATAATTGATTTTCCAAGGTGACGTTAATGTGATTTTCCTCGATGGTTGGGAAAATAGCGATGCTAATAGGCTTTCTTTGAATAATCCCTTCAATTTTTAGTATGTTAACGGCTACCTTTGAGTGGGTCTTCTGGAATCTTCCTCTTTTGTCACTTTGAGACTCCATTTTTTCTTCGACAATAATAATTATTAATTTAATTAATTAATAATAATAATATTATTAATGTTATATAAACTATATATATATAGTTTAATATATATTTTTTTCACAATAAAATAATTATTATTTCAAAAATAATAATAATATTATTATTATGATGACGACTCTTGATTTTTTTTTTTAGGGGTATAGTATAATAATATTATTATAATTTTTTGTTTTGCAATTGAATTAGGGTTTTGTGTGTAGGGATACATGGAGGTGGCAGCCGATGGAGCAACCTCTGGAGCTGCTACGTGGCCGAGTGGGAAGGGAATGAAAAGGCCGCGGTTGGATGGAAGGGAGGGCGTAGGGGTTGGAGTGAGGGCGGAGTGTAGGCAGCGACAGGAGTGGTGGATGTGTGGAGGGAGCATGGGGAGGAAGAGCGACGGAATTGGAAGGAATGGAGGGGATGGCGTGTGAGGGGAAACGCAGGGAGGAGAGGTGGAGAACGCATGAGGTATGAGGAGGGTAGTGAAGGAGCACAGAGAATGAGAGGAATGCGTGGAGGGTGAGGATGAGGGAGAAATGCGTGAAGGAAGGTGGCAGGAGATGGAGCCGAGGAGGAAAGATGGGAATGCATGAATGATGGGAGGAGGAATGGAAGAGAGGAGTGTGAGCGGGAGATGCGATTGCAGTGAAAGGGAGGTGTGGTTGTGCAGGAAGCGGAGAGGACGCTGGAATGAGCAGCGTGCAGGGATGGAGTGTGGAGTTAGGGGAGTGGCGCGGCGGTAGATGGGTTGTAATACCCCCAATTTTGACCCTTAGGAAATGTTGGCTTCTAATGTAAATATTGTATACACACGTTGTATGTTTTCCTAGCGTGGAGCTCAAGGCCAAGGCCATGCTAGTGAAAGCCCGAATTTTGACTTAAAAGGCAAGCATTGATATTTGATGCCCATGTGCTCTTAAGCCATGGAAATTGTAATAGGATGTAAATAAACATCATACAATATAAAATACCAAAACTGGCTACGGAGGCAACGAATGAGAAGGGGCCACGTGTATCCACTAGGAAGTGGTGAGGGGGCTATGGGTTGGAACCATAGGCTGCCATATGTCATTATGAGAACCCATTGACTTCCCTAGATGACATTTATGCCTGTTGTAAGGAAGTGGTTGAGATGTCAGCCCATGGCTTCAATGGAGCATGGGCAACCCTGAAATTCGTATGGGTAGTTATGGGCTCTGTTTTACTTATGCCACAAGTCACTCTACCTATGGGGAGGTTGCTTGTTCCTCATCCCCATCCCATGGTGGAGGGATCTAGCATCCTGATCCATCCAAAAACGAGCTCCCGGGAGTGAGAAAACCAGAAATCGCGACTTGGAATGAACCCACGTTTTGGGAAGCCAAAAACGCCCAGAATGGGTATTGGACAGTGAAATCCAATGGGGGATCCGTTGGTATGAGCCTTGGGGTGAATTTGGGAGCAATAGCTACCCCAAAATCCATGGGAAAACCCAGTTTTAAATGCCCAGAAAACCAGTGACGGATTTGGAGTTATTTGTGACAGAGTTGTGAGAAATCCAAGAGTGGATGTATGAACAGAGAATGAGATTGCTGAGTCCAGCTTGAAGTGTATGTGGCTCTGGGATTGAGCTCAGTGGGCTAGCGTCCTCCTCCATCTCCTATTCCATGCTTGAAAAACCCAATTGTGTGTTGGCTTAGCAAGGCTATTTGAGTGAAACCCTGACTGTGAGTGAGCCATCTAGTTCCTCCTTAGTGGATACACAGCCCAGCTCGGGGGTGATCTCTCAGCTGAAAGAATATAGGCTAGACAGAGATCTATGGCTGGGTGGAACGTTGCTCTCACGTAGCCAGTCGCTGGACATTTGCGTTGCAAGATAAGTATTCTTTGTGGATTAAATTATATACAATCTGTGTTCTGCGATGTGGTAGTTGAATGATTATTCTGCATGTTAATGAAATCGATATGAAGTAGCATAAGAAGGGGATTGAATTCTCTGCCTATTGATTGCTTGAGATAAACATGCTGATGTGAATCTATGCTTATGTGTGTTGTTATGTTTAATTCCGCTGTGTTTTATTGAGTTTGCATCTGTACACAGAAGCTTTTAATTGTTATGAATTTTTGAAGTAAGGATATTGAGGCTAAGCCTTTACATAAACCCGGTGTGTTGTTAACGTTTCCTTCCGTGCATTTAAAGGGTAGAAGGGGACATTACATGGGTGGAGGGAAAACGCGGAGTGGAGGAGTGGGCAGAACTGTGGCAGAGGGGGAAAGTGGATGGAGTAAGGGGAATGCAGGTGGATGCGAAGGTGTAAGGGGGGGAGCAGTCGAAGGGATGAGAATGATTATTATTCATCCAATGATAGACTTGAATTTCTCTAAGTCATCATGCCTTATTATATTGATCTTAATAATCCAAAGAATCATGAAGTATTTTCACTTAATTGAATATTTAAGGGAGTGCTTTTAAATCAAGGCTTCCTAAGTCTAAATTGATGGATCTCCACCATTTATTATCTCCCATGAAGTTACACAATATAAACATTAGGAATGCAATGCATCTTAAATGCCTAGACAAGTGGAAAGGCTCATTATATCACATTAATTGGAGTGTAACTCCCCCCAACAACCCCCCCCCTGCCCTCCCACTTCTTCATGTTGATGCTTTCATGCTTGGTTAGAGGACATCTATTGTCGATGATGGGATGTCTTTTCATAGCAAAGGTGGCATATATATGGTCTATCTAGTGTGTCTTCTAATTTTTTCAATTAAGTTATGTGGTCTCATCATGGTTTGTTTTGTGGCTTCATCGAGATATGTATAGATTTAGCTTGTTCAACAATAAGTGGGTGGAGTGGAAGTATCTATGTTTTTGAGTAATTTTGGGTGGAGGTTAAGTAGTATGGCCTCACTTAGATTAGTAGAGCTCAAACCTTTCAAATTAAGATATGTAGAGATTTAGCTTGTTCAACAACAAGTGGGTGGAGTGGAAGTATCTATTTTTTTGAGTAATTTTGGGTGGAGGTTACGTAGTATGGCCTCACTTAGAGTAGTAGAGCTCAAACCTTTCAGTTGAAATCTGGACCCCTCTACAACTTAGTGGCTAACTCTATTTACTTGATGTATTTTGGGTGGAGGTTATGTTTTTTGGCTCTCATATTGTCTATTTATAGGTCTTGTAAATTCATGGATCTTGGGGAAATTTGGTATTTTGATTTTATATGTCGTTTAAATTGTTATTTTCCATCATGGATGGACACTAATACAAGTCTAGTTGTTGTGGTCCTTGTGAAATTGAAAATATTTGTAGGGTATTAAGAAGTGTGGTGTGCCAACTAAGGATTTGCTTGTTGCATTATCCCACATGAACAATACAATATCCTCTCAATTAGAAGTTCATATGGTTAGAAATGCAAAATTAGAAGAAACTATGGAAACACAAGGTAATAAAATCGAGAAGATTACAATAGAACACAACATGCATTTATAATTGATTCTAGATCTAGCTAGAATCTTGCATTCTAGGACTTCCCCTCAAGTCTCAGTTGGCCCTCTCAGGGAAGTGGCCATAGAGAAAGACACAGTTCAATAGGTGCATGAAAATATGGAAATTAAAGAGGCAACCTTGGAACCCAAAGAAAAGGACAAGCACGAATCCCATAGTGGACATGATTTCCATTCAAAAAACCAAGTTTTTATGTATAGTAAATTAATACTATTGCTAGGTTAGTTTGTTATAATTTATAGTAGCATGTCATTTAGTTTTGTGAAGAAAAATGTAAGAGAAATGGTGTTTGTAGGCATACTCTTTTCAAATTTTGGAAATTTTGAATCCACATTATTAGATTCTCTAAAACAATTGTATTAACTCATTGTATAGTGTGGCCACAACTTTCTTTTGGTACAATTACCATCCATTTTAGTTTATATGGATTAATAATAATAATAATAATAATAATAATAATAATAATAATAATAATAATAATACATTTATCACTAAGATTTTCAATATAGAATTGTGTTCCTTCAATGCTACAATCCATGTTTTATGAGTCAAGTACATATAATTGATAGTCATGAATTGATCTGTCAATGGTAGGATTATGGTTTGTTTGTCTTGACATCAACATAGATGCTTATGTAGAATTAAAATAATTGATTGCCTTTGTAATCACTTTGTCAATGCTGAGTTTTAAGCTTCCCAGTCTCTATTTAGATTTGGTTTCAAGACTTGGTAACATGCTTATTTTTTTATGGTGCCCAAGTTCCAATGCTAAACAATGTATTCTAGTGCACTTTGTTTGAATTGCCAATGATGAAATATCCCTATGAGGAATAGGAAGTGATCTACTTCAATTTTAAAAAGGTGATCGCCTCTCTTTAAATAAGACTTTAAAGATTGAGAATTAGAGTTCTAGACTTGACATCAATGATTGTTGATGGGTCTGGAAGGTTTTGATAGGCAAACTCGAATGAAAACCTTAAATAGTATGCATCAAAACTATTTAAGCTAATACTTTAAGTGAAATACACACACACACGAATTCATAAACAAGGGACTTATGGCGCACTCATTTCACCAACATAAAAATTCTTTGGAAATTATATTTTACTCTCTATGCTTAGTGCAATACTAAGTGCAAACCTTCTCTACTTCTAATCATTAACCTGTAGAAAACACAAGCTCTATTTTTTAGCTTCAAGGTTTGTCTCAATTATTTTGTAATGCCAATGGCCAATGACAACATTGGAAAATAATTGCACTTTATCAATGCTAAAACAAAATAAAACTCTATTGTGCAATATGCCAATTAGTACTTGAGAATTCTATCTATTTGTGCAACATGTAATCTTGGTGTGTATATACAATACTTTTCATAACATATCTATATCCATTCACATGATATATACATATAGTCCGTGGATAATAAAAGGCATTTTCAAGCAATTTTAAAGAGTGGCCCATGATCCCTTCTTTGTCATTGATTCCCAATCCTAAACTAGCCATTACTAAAATGTATGGATTTTTGTTTTTGAACTATCAACATGAATCCAACTCTAGTAATTGGAATGGCATAACCCGACAATTATTCCCACTCCTTCCAATTCCATTCACATAATACAAGCAATAGGTAACCGAAGGTAATATATTTATTTTGGTTATTACATTGCCAGAGATGAGTTAATACCCAAGGGTTTATGATTAGTTGCCAATAGAATCTCATTGTAGGTTAATTAGGAAACACACACCTTGGGAATTAATCAAGGGTTGATGTAGGATTCACTACACATTATGGGACACCACAAAAGACAAAACACCTTTATGGGAATGTGTGTCACTAGAAGTGCATACACGAAATAAGGGGCTATGGTTGTACGTGAATTTTCCAACACTATTGTTTATTTTCCTATTAAGGCATGACTCAACATTGAGTGGGATCTTTGAGGGATTCAAAGAACACCATCTTTTGTTTGTATAGAGGTGGTACTCCTCATTGATGATTTATTTTCTATTTATTACATTTGAATATTTAGGAAGTGCTAAAGAGCCAAACACCACAAGTTTTTAGAAAAGTAAGTTGTTATTACAAGCATATTTCCTTTTAAACCATTCATTTTTGTGAGACAAGACTAGGCAACTAAGAACGAGACAAATTTAACAAGAATAAAAGATTGTGACATAATATTTTCTCAACCCCAAACCATTAAGCCACTATAATATAGCACGACATAGATCAACTCAAGGCATTGCATTCATATGAAATTCATCGAGATAACAAGGGTCCATTTGGAAGGATTTAAGTCATTCATAATTAAACATCATAAAGATACATGCAATTGTATATTCAACATTTAGGTCTCGATGAAGAGTTCAAGAAACAATAAAAATAGCACAACCATTAAATACCCTTGCATGGATCTTCCAAAAAATTAATTAATTCTAGATGTTTCATTTATAGATCTAGGACAATCCATGATAGGATATTACTTATATCTAATGACATATGTAAACAAATAAATAAATATGTTCACACTCGAGGGAAGGGGTGTGAAATTTGTGGACCTTTTGAAACACAAAGTCTAAAAAAAGAAAACAAGAATGAGAAGTCACGAGTTGGTCTTATTAACAAAACCTAACAAAGATTGAATGAGGCTATGACTCTGAGTGGAAATAAAGAAGAAAATATTGACATATTGTAGGTTGCAAATTTGTGGCATGAGGACCTTCTTTCTCCTCTTATCATTGCTTCTTAAATAATCCTCATCAATACATCCAACAACCCTAATTGCTTCAACTGCTTCCAAGAAATTTCAGAAATTGCTTCCACTCCTTGGTTGACCTAGACTTCGATATAGTCCTTGAGGGGACCTAGAGCAATTTATTCCTTAGCACTTGATGAAAATATTTAAGTATCAATTTTGCTTAGCTCCACTTATTTTTCTCGAACCAAAGCAAAGTTTTTCATATTTTTAACAACGAGGTCGTTAAGCCAGAGTAATATTTCCTTTTTAGGGAAACTTGTCAACCCATCAAATTCAGAAACCAAATAGCATTTAGCAATCTTCAATTTATTCTTAAATTCTTTCCTAATAAGTACTTTATCCCCTTTCAGAATAGATTGTCCTTCTAATTCTTTAATTCTTTAATAGCATCAACAATTTTAAAGAGAACTCTATTCCTTGTTTCTTTGATTACATCACAGTTGTCAATTAATTGTTGGAGGATATCAATGTCACCATCCCAAACAACTCTTATTTGTTCCAATATATTGTTTGAGGGATGGTTTTGCTTATCTCTTATGTTCACTCAAGTCAATCAACATTATAACGAAGGTCTCAACATTATAACGAAGGTCTCAAAATAATTCTTATTGAAATAATGTTCATTCTAGAACCCATGATGGAAAAAATCACTCAAGGACACTATCCTAGTGGCAAGACAAGAAGACTTACGTGCCAATTCCCACAACTCAGAAAATACATTCATCCTATCTTCAATATTACATACATTCATCTTTTGACACCTTGCAGTAATTCGTGAGCCTTTCCAGTTTTATCCATTTTCCCAAGGGTATCCTTCAAATTCTCTTCAGGTGCTTGAATGGTTAGTGGCCAAGTAAATAAGGGCACTATATTTAAGGTTGCCTTAAGTTTCCCTACCCTCTTTTTCAAATTGATGTTTTCCCATTGTTTCTCATCCAAGGAATATGACAACATATCTTTCGTGGCAATGCCCATTTTTAATGTTCCATAGTCCAAAGAATCTTCCAGGTAAATCGCATTGGCCGACCATCACTGCGTCGCACCAAGCCTATCGCTGTGTGTGGGGTCAATGCATGCGCAAGGATATTTCATGTTTCCATGTGTGTGGGATCCATGCATGTACATTTATATTTCATTTGTGTGGGGTCCACAGAGATCGATGTATGTGCATCTCTTAGTTGACTCCGTTTATATTGCATTGTTCACGTTAAATATCCACCAACGCATAAAATAAGATATTCTATTAATCTCTCCAACCAATTATTTTCGATGCGTTTTGCTTCTCAATTGCACAAGGGAGGAATTTGAAAACAAAGTAGCCAGTCAATATGAATAAAACAACATGTAGAGTACGACTAGTTCTAAATAATATGAATATAATGAAAAGGTCCATGTGAAATACTAGTGAAGGGTTTGAATGTGTATAGCCCTAGGGCTCTAAATAATAGGATAATATGAATAAAATAAAAGGTCCATGTGGAATACAACGGGTGAAGGGTTTGAACGTGTATAGGGTTCTAAATAATATGAATACAATAAAGAAGTCAATGGAATACATCTTGTGAAGGGTTTGAATGTGTATAATCTTTAGGGCTCTAAATAATATGAATAAAATAGAAAGGTCAATGTGGAATACAACTAGTGAAGGGATTGAATGTGTATCTCCCTACGGTTCTAAATAATAAGATGATATGAATAAAATAAAAGGGTCCATGTGGAATGGAATACAACTTCTAAAGTGTTTGAATGTGTATAATCCCTAGGATTCTAAATAATATGAATAAAATAAAAAGGAGGTTCTTCCTCAGTGAAGTCGCTATTTTTGTTACGGAGGAAAACTTTTTATGGCTGGGGGGCAGACCACAACAGATAGATGACTTCCAGAAATAAATTCAATTCCCAATGTAATGCTATATGAATGAAAATGCTAAGATATGGAGAATAAGACCAACCTTCAACCGGATGTTCGAAGTAGATCCCCGTTGAGCTTTCAATCTCTACACTTGACCCTGCAGATTAGTCTCAACAACAAATACAAGCAAGTGCATATAATGTATGAAATACATTAGCATAATCAATAGCATGGTCGATGATATAATAAGAAAATGTAACCCAATGTAATTTAAACAACATTTACAAGATCAATTGGACGAGAAAATGAGTATTTCCATTAATAATAACAAGAAGCAGACAATACAACCTCTTGTCGGCAACCAATCTGAACCAAGAAATAGGTCCCTCCACTTGTGCCTCCACCACTTAAATCCCCCATGCAATGGCAAACTCAAATTATGAAAGGATTTTGGTAGGTGAACATAAGAAGTTCACAACAACAAGGATCAATGGATGTAGACTCAAGTCACGGCAAAAATCCAATAGAGTTACGATACTTTCTCTTTATCCTCCTTCCATGCACCATAAGAGCTCAATATATATCCCTCAAAGGTAGGTAAAAGGTTGAATCGAGTTGTTTCTGGGGTACATGGAGGGCCAAAGGTCACCTTAAGACCGCTTTTTGGAGTAAAAGTATTTCTTCTATGTTTTTACCATTTAACTCGATGTACGCTGGCTACATTGGTGCAGCCTGCGTATACGCTAGCTATAGTGGAACAAAAAGCATGCAGGAACAAAAATAGGGACCAATGGGTTCCCGGAGGAAAAATAATGGATCTGAGTCTCTAAAATAAATACTGAAGGCCAAAGAGTGATGATGCTCACAAGGTGGAAAAATACGTTGTAACAGATGCCCCCTAATGTGTGAGGTCAGAGAAGGTACTACGATGGCCAAAATACATTATAATCTCAGAAGTGGAGTGACGGAGACACAAATGGAAGGAGTATCCCACTTGTCATAATACAATAATATATCTAAGATATATACATGTCCATATAATACAACAATCTGATACAATGGCCATGATAGGAAGTACATAGTGAATACATGTCATAGGTAGTCATAGCCATGACCCATCTACAGTAAGATACGGTCTCCTGCTGAAAAGGAAACAACTGGTGCAAACTGGAGGTACAAACTGCTGATGTATGAGAAATGATATCTCATAAGTACAATCATGATCATGAGTAGCATACTGAATGCCACTAACGTCTAGGGTCTTCCACACAAATAATCTACAGTGCAAGTCCCATCAAGTGAATAAAGGTGTTGATGATCCAGGTGGATATCGGTGGCCACCCACCTTTCCAACTGGCTCAAAACAATTTTCTGGCAATTTTAGTATTGTACTATTTTTAGCAGTTTTTTGGGTCCTGAACTTCCGGGGCCGTTTTGAGGCCCTAAACGACCTTTTTTGGCGATTTGGGGAGCCAAATGGTTGCCTTCGGCATACATAAGATTGATCTGAAGTCTGGCTACCACCAGGTCCCAATAGAACAGACAGATGTATGGAAGACTGCCTTCAAGTCAAATGAAGGTCTTTTTGAATGGCTGGTCATGCCTTTTGGTTTGATAAATGCTCCAACAATGTTTATGAAGATGATGGACGATATCCTACGACCTTTCACCAATACTTTTGTAGTGGTGTATCTGGATGACATCCTCATCTACAGCAAGACTTGGGAGGAACACTTGTAGCATATTCAACAGGTTCTGCACACCCTGTGGCAACACAAACTATATGCAAACTTGGAAAAATGCTCCTTCGGCATGGACAGGGTCCATTACCTAGGCTACATCATTGATCGACATGGTGTGCATGTGGATCCAGCCAAGATCCAGGTCATCCGTGACTGGCCAGCCCCAACCACACTCACTGAACTTGGGAGCTTCTTGGGCCTTGCCAATTTCTATCGCCGGTTCGTGCTGGGATTCTCTCATATTGCATGGGCCCTCAGCCAAGTGACCAGGGGTGGTAGTAAGGCAAAATTTGTGTGGGGCCTATCCAAAACAGCAAGCCTTCGATGACTTGAAGAAGCATTTGTGCTCATCGTCGGTACTCTCATTACCAAACCTGCAACATCCCTTTGAGATTGAGATAGATGCTTTAGATTATGCTGTGGGCATCGTTCTCACTCAACACGACCACCCCATGACATATCATAGTGAGACACTATCAGATGCTGTCCGTAAGTACCCTACCTACGACAAAGAAATGTACTCCATTGTACAAGCCTGCCGCTAGTGGAGACATTACATTCTTGGGAAGGAGACAGTCATCCACACTGATCACAAGCCACTACAGTTCATGCAGACCCAAGAAAAGTTGCAGAATGACCGCCATCAAAAGTGGTCAACATATTTACAGCAGTTCCACCTCAACATCAAATATAAAATAGGGAGTACCAACCGAGTTGCTGATTGCGTCAGTCGAGCTCCAGTTGCGGCACTCACCATGATGCTAGACTCTTGCGGCCAAGAGACCTCCGGATGGCCCCACTTCTATGAGACAGACCTTGACTTCTCCACCACCTATCAAATGTTGGGCACCAACTCAGTGGTTGCTAATTTCCATCTTCAGGACAGGTTGTTGTGTCATCTAGGCCAACTCTGCATTCCATCAAGCGAGCGCGCGAAGCTGATTTGGGAAGCTCACTACAGTCGGGTGGCAGGACACTTTGGTGTCGAAAAGACAGTGGCAGTGCTGCAGAAACATTTCTACTGGCCGAAACTTCGACAGGATGTCGGCAAGTATATCAAGTCTTGCACCGCTTGCGCTATTGCCAAACTAACCACTAAGAAACAGGGCCTATACACCCCTCTGCCTACTCTTGATAGGCCGTGGGAATCCATCTCGATGGACTACATGTCGGGCCTCCCGTCCACTAAGAGGGGAAACGACTTTGTTTTTTTGGTTGTTGATCGCTTTTCCAAAATGGAGATTCTAGCCGCTTGCAAGAAGAACATCACAGTAGAAGTCACTGCCAAGATCTTCTTTGAATGAGTATGGGTACATTTTGGGATCCCACGGACCATTATCTCAGACCGTGATAGTCGGTTCCTCATCTTATTCTGGTCGAGCCTCTGGTCAGTGCTGGATACCAAGCTCACTAAAATCCACTGCCTTCCATCCCCAAACCGATGGCCAAACCGAGGTTGTCAACCGGATGGTCATACATATACTACGCATGTACAATTCAACACACCCCTACACATGGGACGAGAGTCTTCCCTATGTCCAATGTAGCTACAACTGAGCCTTGCATAGCTCAACTGGCCATAGCCCCTTTCAGGTAGGGTTGGGATTCCAACCATTGGGCCCCATGGATGTTTCACTTCCCCTTGCGACCACCTCAGCCGACTCATCCCCAGAAGCTGACAAATCCGCTTGGTTCATTGAACGAATCCAGCATATCCGCCAAGAGGTTCAGGATATTCTACAGAAGTCTAATGCTAAGTACAAGCAGCGCCATGATCAACATCAGGTGCCACATAACTTTCAGGTGGGCGACAAAGTTTGGTTGCATTTGCAGAAAGAACGCCTTACAGGGCCCCATCGAAAGCTTCACGCACTCCATTATGGGCCATACACCATCACCAAGGCGGTGGGTGACAATGCCTTTGAGTTCAACATTCCCCCCTTCCTTGGTCTGCATCCAATCTTCAACGTGGCTCTACTTCGACCATATTTCCCACCATTATTAGACACCTCAGAGATAGCAGAGAAGTTGACACCAACAGAGATTAACCTGACTGCCTACAACAAGCATCTAGTGATCATATTGCAGACACACAGATCAAGGGCAGTCGACATCAAAGGATCTAGCTTTATCAAGTTGTCAAAGCAAGGTAGCTCCTGCACCAAGGCAAGTGGCTCACCTGGGGCCAAATTCAGCAGAAATTTCCTCATATGATGGGGGAACTCAACGCAATGGAGACCATTGCTTCCTAAGGAGGGAGGATTCATCCAAGTGGATATCGGTGGCCACCCACCATTCCAACAGGCTCAAAACAGTTTTCTGGCAATTTTAGTAATGTACTATTTTTAGCAGTTTTTCATGTCCTGAACTTCCGGGGCTGTTTTGAGGCCCTAAATGACCTTTTTTGGCGATTTGGGGGGCAAAATGGTTACCTCCGACATACATAAGATTGGTTGCCTCCGGCATACAAAAGATTGATCTGAAGTCTGGCTACCACCAGGTCCCAATAGAACAGACAGATGTATGGAAGACTGCCTTCAAGTCAAAAGAAGGTCTTTTTGAATGGCTGGTCATGCCTTTTGGTTTGACAAATGCTCCAGCAACGTTTATGAGGATGATGGATGATATCCTACGACCATTCACCAATACTTTTGTAGTGGTGTATCTGGATGACATCCTCATCCACAACAAGACTTGGAAGGAACACTTGCAGCATATTCAACAGGTTCTGCACGCCCTATGGTAGCACAAACTATATGCAAACTTGGAAAAATGCTCCTTCGGCATGGACAGGGTCCATTACCTAGGCTACATCATTGATCGACATGGTGTGCATGTGGATCCAACCAAGATCCAGGTCATTCATGACTGGCCAGCCCCAACCACACTCACTGAACTTCGGAGCTTCTTGGGCCTTGCCAATCTATCGCCGATTCGTGCTAGGATTCTCTCATATCACATGGGCCCTTAGCCAAGTGACCAGGGGTGGTAGTAAGGCAAAATTTGTGTGGGACCTGTCCCAATAACAAGCCTTCGATGACTTGAAGAAGCATTTTTTCTCATCGCCGGTACTCTCATTACCGGACCTGCAACATCCCTTTGAGATCGAGACAGATGCTTCAGATTATGCTGTGGGTGCTGTTCTCACTCAACACGACCACCCCATGGCATATCATAGTGAGACACTATAAGATGATGTCCGTAAGTACCCTACCTATGACAAAGAAATGTACTCCATTGTACAAGCCTGCCGCCAGTGGAGACATTACATTCTTGGGAAGGAGACAGTCATCCACACTGATCACAAGCCACTACAGTTCATGCAGACCTAAGGAAAGTTGCAGAATGACCGCCATCAAAAGTGGTCAACATATTTACAGCAGTTCCACCTCAACATCAAATATAAAACAAGGAGTACCAACCGCGTTGCTGACTACCTCAGTTGACCTCCAGTCGCGGCAATCACCACAGTGCTAGACTCTTGTGGCCACGAGACCTCTGGATGGGCCCACCTCTACGGGACAGACCCTGACTTCTCCACCACCTATCAAATGTTGGGCTCGAACTTAGTGGTTGCTAATTTTCATCTTCAGGACGGGTTGTTGTGTTGTTTGGGCCATCTCTGCGTTCCATCAAGCGAGGGCGCGAAGCTGATTTGGGAAGCTCACTACAGTCGGGTGGCAGGACACTTTGGCATTGAAAAGACAGTGGCAGTGCTGCAGAAACATTTCTATTGGCTGAAACTTCGACAGGATGTCGTCAAGTATATCAGGTCTTGCACCGCTTGCACTATTTCCAAACCGACCTCTAAGAAACAGGGCCTATACACCCCTCTGCCTACTCCTGACGGGCCGTGGGAATCCATCTCGATGGACTACATGTCGGGCCTCCCATCCACTAAGAGGGGAAATGACTGTGTTTTTGTGGTTGTTGATCGCTTTTCCAAAATGGCGATTCTAGCTACCTGTAAGAAGAACATCACAGCAGAAGGCACTGCCAAGCTCTTCTTTGAACGAGTATGGGTACATTTTGGGATCCCACAGACCATTATCTCAGACCGTGATAGTCGGTCCTTAGCTCATTCTGGTTGAGCCTCTTGTCACTGCTGGATACCAAGCTCACCAAATCCACTGCCTTCCAGCCCCAGACTGACGGCCAAACCGAGGTTGTCAACCGGATGGTCGTACATATCCTGTGCATGTACAATTCAACACACCCTCGCACATGGGGCAAGAGTCTTCCCTATGTCTAACATAGCTACAACCGAGCCCTGCATAGCTCAACTAGCCATAGCCCCTTTCAGGTGGGGTTGGGATTCCAACCATTGGGCCTCATGGATGTTGCACTTCCCCTTGCGACCACCTCGACCGACTCGTCCCCAGATGCTGACAAAGTCGCCCGATTCATTGAATGGATCCAACATATCCACCAAGAGGTTCAGGATATTCTACAAAAGTCTAATGCCAAATACAAGCAGCGCCATGATCAACATCGGGTGCCACATAAGTTTCAGGTGGGCAACAAAGTTTGGTTGCATTTGCAGAAAGAACGATTTACAGGGCCCCATCAAAAGCTTCGCCCACTCCGTTATGGGCCATACACCATCACCAAGGAGGTGGGTGACAATGCTTTTGAGCTCAACATTCCCCCCTTCCTTGGTCTGCATCCAGTCTTCAACGTGGCTCTCCTTCGACCATATTTCCCACCATTATTAGACACGTCAGAGATAGCAGAGAAGTTGACACCAATAGAGATCAACCCTGATTTCCTACAACAAGCATCCAGTGATCATATTCCAGACACACAAATCAAGGGCACTCGACATCAAAGGATCTAGCTTTATCGAGTTGTCAAAGCAGGGCAACTCCTGCACCAAGGCAAGTGGCTCACCCGGGGACAAATTCAGCAGAAATTTCCTCATCTGATGGGGGAACTCAATGAAATGGAGACCATTTCTTCCTGAGGGAGGATTGATCCAGGTGGATATCAGTGGCCACCCACCTTTCCAACTGGCTCAAAATAGTTTTCTAGCAATTTTAGTAATGTACTATTTTTAGCAGTTTTTTGGGTCCTGATCTTCGAGGGCCATTTTGAGGCCCTAAACGACCTTTTTTGGTGATTTGGGGGGCCAAATGGTTGCCACTGGCATACATAAGATTGATCTAAAGTCTGGCTACCACCAGGTCCCAATAGAATAGACAGACGTATGGAACACTGCCTTCAAGTCAAAAGAAGGTCTTTTTGAATGGTTGGTCATGCCTTTTGGTTTGATAAATGCTCCAGCAACGTTTATGAGGATGATGGACGATATCCTATGACCTTTCACCAATACTTTTGTAGTGGTGTATCTGGATGACATCCTCATCTACAACAAGACTTTGGAGGAACACTTGCAGCATATTCAACAGGTTATGCAAACCCTGTGGCAGCACAAACTATATGCAAACTTGGAAAAATGCTCCTTCAGCATGGGCAGGGTCCATTACCTAGGCTACATCATTGATCAACATGGTGTGCATGTGAATCCATCCAAGATCCAGGTCATCCGTGACTAGCTAGCCCCAACCACACTCACTGAACTTCGGAGCTTCTTGGGCCTTGTCAATTTCTATCGCCGGTTCGTGCTGGGATTCTCTCATATCGTGTCATGTCCCCACAAAATTGATCATTGGAACAAGTTCCTAACCCAACCTAACCCTTGGGTTGAGGAGGCAGCTGCATAACCATGGGTTAAATTTAGTATTCCAGGAAATTAATTATTTAGGATAGTGCATTTAATTTTATCTATAGTTGCTACCCACTTGGAATAAATAATTAATGGAGCATTTATAAATTATTGATGCAATTAATATTTTTATTTATTATGTTGAATAAATGGAGAACATGGCCCACTAATTCGAATTGGTGGATAAGGTTGGTGGAATTACTTGGGGTAGAAGTCAAGTAAACACTAAAGTCCAAAAATGTTGCTAAAATGGTGAAAAGAGGCTTATTTCAGGAAAAGCAGCATAAATCTAGGAAAAAGAAGGCAAGTGGGAAAAGCAGGAAAGTTTTGAAAGAAGGAAAGTTTAGAAAAGGAAGGAAAGTCAGAAAAGTGGAAAGTAAGAAAAGCCAAGCAAAGCAAGCAAACAATCAAGGAAGGTTACCCACTCATAGGTGACCTATTCTCACAGGTCAACAAGCCAAGTAACTTTCTCAGCAGGTCACCCAAAATTCTATAAAATAATACAAGCAACTCCCTTTCACATCTTTTGCTAGTGTGAGGAATTTTGTTAATGCATTTGTGCATCCAAGACTTGGGAGGTGTGCCCCTAGTAAAGCATGAGAGATGTGCCCCAACTTTCTGTGAGAGAAAAATGACATCCAGCCATTATCACAGAGATTATTTTCCGGTATTGAAGCTTAACAGGTCGAATCAGAAGTTCATAGCTATATCCATCTAAGCCAGAGATCGACTCCTTCCTCCTTCTTCCATTCTACAGCTAGTTTCTCATGTGCAAGAGGAGAGATTCTTCATCCATCTTCTGAGGGGATTCTTGGCCTATCATTGGTGTTATAACAGATTATTGAAGCTTCCCAATTCGAAACAGTATTTCAGAACCATCTTCATCAAGTTAGGATTCGAATCCTTCTTCCTCCTTCTATTCTACATCTAGTTTCTCATGTACAAAAGGAGAGACTCCTCTATCATCTTCTGAGAGATTTCATGGCATATTTATGATGTAATCATATAGTATGTAATGTTCTGATATCATACATTTCAATAAAAATTGCAGAACTCTGAATTCTTCTCCATTTTATGCACCCCTTCTAGATTTAGCTAGAATTTGACTTGCTTTCAATGAATAAACCATAATTCAATGTGTAAGAGTCCAAATGAAGTCATTTAAGTTAATGGAGTTAGATAATATATCACATGACATTATCCAACCACTGTTTCAGAAATTCAATCTCATTTGAGTAGTGTTTGGGAGCCCAAAAGTTGAGCTAGTTGAGCAGTCCTGAATTGTCAATTTACTAGTTATACTATAATACTTGCTCAGAACTCTTTGTAACTTTCTAGAATGTTATATTATTGTTGTATGACTATTAATAAATGATATTTAACCTCTGTAACCTTAGAAACACCCATCTCTAGTCTTCTGTTGAATACCTCACCCATACTAGTTTGTATATGTTGAGTAGCCCAGGAGCGTTAGAGTAGATTGCAGTTTGCTACTATTGAAACATCAATGGTCTTAGTACATTGTACAAAGGTATAAACTTATATCATAACCTCTCATACATCCTAAGCCTTTGACCTTGCCCATATCCAACAATTCTAGCTTCCACAATCACTGTTTTAGTCAATTTCGAGAAGCATTGAGTTTTTGTGCCACAATCCTAAGTCGGTATCCTTGCTGCTGCACACATACATAAAAAATCCAGAACCTAAACCTTTCCAAACTCATTCCTAGAACCTTCTCATTCAACCCTCAACTAGATTTTCCAAGACTAGTTCTGCAACTAGTTTTCCTGTTTACTAGTCAGTGTCTTAAAGTTTTAATTTTGGGATAAATTTTAAGTGATATCTAATTAGGGATATTACATATCGCATGGTCCCTCATCCAAGTGACCAGGGGTGGTAGTAAGGAAAAATTTGTGTGGGGCTTGTCCCAACAACAAGCCTTCGATGACTTGAAGAAGTGTTTGTGCTCATCGCCGATACTCTCATTACCGGACCTACAACATCCCTTTGAGATCGAGACAGATGCTTCAAATTATGCTATGGGTGCCGTTCTCACTCAACATGGCCACCCCGTGGCATATCATAGCGAGACACTATCAGATGATGTCCGTAAGTACCCTACCTATGACAAAGAAATGTACTCCATTGTACAAGCCTACCGATAGTCGAGACATTACATTCTTGGGAAGGAGACAGTCATCCACACTGATCACAAGCCACTACAGTTCATGCAGAGCCAAGGAAAGTTGTAGAATGAACGCCATCAAAAGTAGTCAACATATTTACAGCAGTTTCATCTCAACATCAAATATAAAATAGGGAGTACCAACCGAGTTGCTGACTGCCTCAGTCGACCTCCAGTCGTGGCACTCACCACGGTGCTAGACTCTTGCGGCCATGAGACCTTCGGATGGCGCCACCTCTACGAGATAGACCCTGACTTCTCCACCACCTATCAAATGTTGGGCACCAACTCAATGGTTGCTAATTTCCATCTTCAGGACAGGTTGTTGTGTCATCTGGGCCATCTCTGCATTCCATCAAGCGAGCGCGCGAAGCTGATTTGGGAGCTCACTACAGTCGGGTGGCAGGACACTTTGGCATCGAAAAGACAGTGGCAGTGCTGTAGAAACATTTCTGCTGCCCGAAACTTCGACAAGAGGTCGACAAGCATATCAGGTCCTACACCGCTTGCGCTATTGCCAAACCGACCACTAAGAAACAGGGCCTATACACCCCTCTACCTACTCCTGACAGGGCGTGGGAATCCATCTAAATGGACTACATGTCGGGCCTCCCGTCCACTAAGAGGGGAAACGACTATTTTTTGTGGTTGTTGATCGCTTTTCCAAAACGGTAATTCTAGCCGCCTGCAAGAAGAACATCACAGCAGAAGCCACTGCCAAGCTCTTCTTTAAACGAGTATGGGTACATTTTGGGATCCCACAGACCATTATCTTAGACTGTGACAGTCCGTTCCTTAGCTCATTCTGGTCGAGCCCCTGTTCACTGCTGGATACCAAGCTCACCAAATCCACTACCTTCCACCCCCAGACCGACGACCAAACCGAGGTTGTCAACTGGATGGTTGTACATATCCTGCGCATGTACAATTCAACACACCCCCGCACATGGGACGAGAGTCTTCCCTATGTCCAACATAGCTACAACCGAGCCCTGCATAGCTCAACTGGCCACAACCCCTTTTAGGTGGGCTTGGGATTCCAACCATTGGGCCCCATGGATGTTGCACTTCCCCTTGCGACCACCTCGGCCGACTCGTCCCCAGAAGCTGACAAAGCCGCCTGGTTCATTGAACGGATCCAACATATCCACCAAGAGGTTCAGGATATTCTACAGAAGTCTAATGCCAAGTACAAGCAGTGCCATGATCAACATCGGGTGCCACATAACTTTCAGGTGGGCGACAAAGTTTGGTTGCATTTGCAGAAAGAATGCTTTATAGGGCCCCATCGAAAGCTTTGCCCACTCCGTTATGGCCCATACACCATCACCAGGGCGGTGGGTGACAATGCTTTTGAGCTCAACATTCCCCCATTCCTTGGTCTGCATCCAGTCTTAAACGTGGCTCTCCTTTGACCATATTTCCCACCATTATTAGACACCTCAAAGATAACAAAGAAGTTGACACCAACAGAGCTCAACCCTGACCGCCTACAACAAGAATCCAGTGATCATATTGCAGACACATAGATCAAGGGCACTTGACATCAAAGGATCCAGCTTTATCGAGTTGTCAAAGCAGCGCAGCTCCTGCACCAAGGCAAGTGGCTCACCTAGGGCCAAATTCAACAGAAATTTCCTCATCTGATGGGGGAACTCAATGCAATGGAGACCATTGCTTCCTAAGGAGGGAGGATTGATCCAGGTGGATATCGGTGGCCACCCACCTTTCCAATTGGCTCAAAACAATTTTTTGGCAATTTTAGTATTGTACTATTTTCAGCAGTTTTTTGGGTCCTGAACTTTTGGGGCCGTTTTGAGGCCCTAAACGACCTTTTCTGGCGATTTGGGGGGCCAAATAGTTTCTTTAGGCATACATAAGATTGATCTGAAGTCTGGCTACAACCAGGTTCCAACAGAACAAATAGACGTATGGAAGACTGCCTTCAAGTCAAAAGAAGGTCCTTTTGAATGGCTGGTCATGCCTTTTGGTTTGACAAATGCTCCAGCAATGTTTATGAGGATGATGGACGATATCCTACGACCTTTCACCAATACTTTTGTAGTGGTGTATCTGGATGACATCCTCATCTACAACAAGACTTTGGAGGAACACTTGTAGCATATTCAATAGGTTCTGCACACCCTGCGGCAGCACAAACTATATGCAAACTTGGAAAAATGCTCCTTCGGCATGGACAGGGTCCATTACCTAGGCTACATCATTGATCGACATGGTGTGCACGTGGATCCAGCCAAGATCCAGGTCATCCGTGACTGGCCAGCCCCAACCACACTTACTGAACTTCAGAGCTTCTTGGGCCTTGCCAATTTTTATCGTCGGTTCGTGCTGGGATTCTCTCATATCACATGGACCCTCAGCCAAGTGACCAGGGGTGGTAGTAAGGAAAAATTTGTGTGGGGCTTGTCCCAACAACAAGCCTTCGATGACTTGAAGAAGCGTTTTTGCGCATCGTCAGTACTCTCATTACCGGACCTGCAACATCCCTTTGAGATCGAGACAGATGCTTCACATTATGCTGTGGGCGCCGTTCTCACTCAACACAGCCACCCTGTGGCATATCATAGTGAGACACTATCAGATGCTGTCCGTAAGTACCCTACCTATGACAAAGAAATGTACTCCATTGTACAAGCCTACCGCCAGTGGAGACATTACATTCTTGGGAAGGAGATAGTCAACCACACTGATCACAAGCCACTACAGTTCATGCAAACCCAAGGAAAGTTGCAGAATGACTGCCATCAAAAGTGGTCAACATATTTACAGCAGTTCCACCTCAACATCAAATATAAAACAGGGAGTACCAACCGAGTTGTTGACTGCCTCAGTTGACCTCCAGTCGCGGCACTCACCACGGTACTAGACTCTTGCGGCCACGAGACCTCCGGATGACCCCACCTCTACAAGACACACCCTGACTTCTCCACCACCTATCAAATGTTGGGCACCAACTCAGTGGTTGTTAATTTCCATCTTCAGGACGGGTTGTTGTGTCGTCTGGGCCATCTCTATTTTCCATCAAGCGAACGTGCAAAGCTAATTTGGGAAGCTCACTACAGTTGGGTGGCAGGACACTTTGGCGTCGAAAAGATAGCGGCAGTGCTGCAGAAACATTTCTACTCGCCGAAACTTTGACAGGATGTCGACAAGTATATCAAGTCCTGCACTGCTTGCGTTATTGCCAAACCGACCACTAAGAAACAGGGCCTATGCACCCCTCTGCCTACTCCTAACAGGCCATGGGAATCCATCTCAATGGACTACATGTTGGGCCTCCCATCCACTAAGAGGGGAAATGACTGTGTTTTTGTGGTTGTTGATCGCTTTTCCAAATGGCGATTCTAGCCGCCTGCAAGAATAACATCACAGCAGAAGCCACTACCAAGATCTTCTTTGAACGAGTATGGGTACATTTTGGGATCCCACGGACCATTATCTCAGACCATGACAGGCAGTTCCTCAGCTCATTCTGATGGAGCCTCTAGTCACTGCTAGATACCAAGCTCACCAAATCCACTGCCTTCCACCTCCAGACCGATAGCCAAACCGAGGTTGTCAACCGAATGGTCATACATATCCTGCGCATGTACAATTCAACACATCCCCACACATGGGGCGAGAATCTTCCCTATGTCCAAAATAGCTACAACTGAGCCCTACATAGCTCAACTGGCCACAACCCCTTTCAGGTGGGCTTGGGATTCCAACCATTGGGCCCCATGGTTGTTGCACTTCCCCTTGCGACCACCTCGGCCGACTCGTCCCCAGAAGCTGACAAAGCCGCCCGGTTCATTGAACGAATCCAGCATATCGGCCAAGAGGTTCAGGATATTCTACAGAAGTCTAATGCCAAGTACAAGCAGCGCCATGATCAACATCGGGTGCCACATAAGTTTCAAGTGGGCGACAACGTTTGGTTACATTTACAGAAAGAATGCTTTACAGGGCCCCATAGAAAGATTTTCCCATGCCGTTATGGGCCATACACCATCACCAAGGAGGTGGGTGACAATGCTTTTGAGCTCAACATTCCCCCCTTCCTTGGTCTGCATCCAGTCTTCAACGTGGCTCTCCTTCGACCATATTTCCCACCGTTATTAGACACCTCAAAGATAACAGAGATGTTGACACCAATAGAGCTCAACCCTGACTGCCTAAAACAAGCATCGAGTGATCATATTGCAGACACACAGATCAAGGGCACTCGACATCAAAGGATCCATCTTTATCAAGTTGTCAAAGCAAGGCAGCTCCTGCACCAAGGAAAGTGGCTCACCCGGGGCCAAATTCAGCAGAAATTTCCTCATCTGATGGGGGAACTCAACGCAATGGAGACCATTGCTTCCTAAGGAGGGAGGATTGATCCAGGTGGATATCGGTGGCCACCCACCTTTCCAACTGGCTCAAAACAGTTTTCTGGCAATTTTAGTAATGTAGTATTTTTAGCAGTTTTTCAGGTCCTAAACTTCCGGGGCCGTTTTGAGGCCCTAAACGACCTTTTTTCGCGATTTGGGTGGCAAAAGGGCTACGTCCAGCATGCATAATATTGATCTAAATTTTGGCTACCTCTGGGTCCTAATAGAACAGATAGACGTATGGAAGACTGCCTTCAAGTCAAAAGAAGGTCTTTTTGAATGGCTGGTTATGCCGTTTGGTTTGAGAAATGCTCCAGCAACGTTTATGAGGATGATGGACGATATCCTACGACATTTCACCAATACTTTTGTAGTGGTGTATCTAGATGACATCCTCATCTACAACAAGACTTGGGAGGAACACTTGCAGTATATTCAACAGGTTATGCACACCCTACGATAGCACAAACTATATGCAAACTTGGAAAAATGCTCCTTCGGCATGGACAAGGTCCATTACCTAGGCTACATCATTGATCGACATGGTGTGCATGTGGATCCAGCCAAGAGCCAGGTCATCTGTGATTGGCTAGCCCCAACCACACTCACTAAACTTCGGAGCTTCTTGGGCCTTGCCAATTTCTATCGCCGGTTCGTACTAGGATTCTCTCATATCGCATGGGCCCTTAGCCAAATGACTAGGGGTGGTAGTAAGGAAAAATTTGTGTGGGTCCTATCCCAACAACAAGCCTTCGATGACTTGAAGAAGCGTTTGTGCTCATCGCCGGTACTCTCATTACTGGACCTGCAACATCCCTTTGGGATCGAGACAGATGCTTCAGATTATGCTGTGGGTGCCGTTCTCACTCAACACGGCCACCCCGTGGCATATCATAGTGAGACACTATCAGATGCTGTCCATAAGTACCATACCTACGACAAAGAAATGTACTCCATTGTACAAGCCTGCCGCTAGTGGAGACATTACATTCTTGGGAAGGAGACAGTCATCCACACTGATCACAAGCCACTACAGTTCATGCAGACCCAAGGAAAGTTGTAGAATGACTTCCATCAAAAGTGGTCAACATATTTACAGCAGTTCCACCTCAACATCAAATATAAAACAGGGAGTACCAACCGAGTTGCTGACTGCCTCAATCGACCTCCAGTCGCGGCACTCACCACGGTGCTGGACTCTTGTGGCCACGAGACCTCCGGATGGCCCCACCTCTATGAGACAGACCCTGACTTCTCCACCACCTATCAAATGTTGGGAACCAACTCAGTGGTTGCTAATTTCCATCTTCAGGATGAGTTGTTGTGTCATCTGGGCCATCTCTGCATTCCATCAAGCGAGCACGCGAAGCTGATTTGGGAAGCTCACTATAGTCGACTGGCAGGACACTTTGGCGTCGAAAAGACAGTGGCAGTGCTGCAGAAACATTTCTACTGGCCGAAACTTCGACAGGATTTCGGCAAGTATATCAGGTCCTGCACCGCTTATGCAATTGCCAAACCGACCACTAAGAAACAGTGCCTATACACCCCTCTGCCTACTCCTGACAGGCCGTGGGAATCCATCTCAATGGACTACATGTTGGGCCTTCCGTCCACTAAGAGGGGAAATGACTGTGTTTTTGTGGTTGTTGATCGCTTTTCCAAAATGGAGATTCTAGCCGCCTGCAAGAAGAACATCGCAGCAGAAGCCACTGCCAAGCTCTTCTTTGAACAAGTATGGGTATATTTTGGGATCCCACAGACCATTATCTCAGACCGTGATAGTCGGTTCCTCAGCTCATTCTTGTTGAGCCTCTGGTCACTGCGGGATAACAAGCTCACCAAATCCACTGCCTTCCACCCCCAGACCGACGGCCAAACCGAGTTTGTCAACCGGATGGTCGTACATATCCTATGCATGTACAATTCAACACACCCTCGCACATGGGGAGAGAGTCTTCCCTATGACCAACATAGCTACAACCGATCCCTGCATAGCTCAACTGGCCACAACCCCTTTCAGGTGGGGTTGGGATTCCAACCATTGGGCCCCATGGATGTTGCACTGCCCCTTGCGATCACCTCATCCGACTCATCCCCAGAAGCTGACAAAGCCACCCGGTTCATTGAATGGATTGAGCATATCCGCCAAGAGGTTCAGGATATTCTACAGAATTCTAATGCCAAGTACAAGCAGCACCATTATCAACATCGGTTGCTACATATGTTTCAGGTGTGCGACAAAGTTTGGTTGCATTTGTAGAAAGAATGCCTTACAGTGCCATATCGAAAGCTTCACCCACTCCGTTATGGTCCATACACCATCACCAAGGCGGTGGGTGACAATGCTTTTGAGCTCAACATTCCCCCCTTCCTTGGTCTGCATCCAGTCTTCAACGTGGCTCTCCTTTGACCATATTTCCCACCATTATTAGACACCTCAGAGATAGCAGAGAAGTTGACACCAACAGAGCTCAACCCTGACCGCCTACAACAAGAATCCAGTGATCATATTGTAGACACACAGATCAAGGGCACTCAACATCAAAGGATCCAGCTTTATCGAGTTATCAAAGCAGGGCAGCTCCTACACCAAGGCAAGTGGCTCACCCGGGGCCAAATTCAGCAAAAATTTCCTCATCTGATGGGAGAACTCAACGCAATGGAGACCATTGCTTCCTAAGGAGGGAGGATTGGTCCAGGTGGATATCGGTGATTACCCACCTTTCCAACTGTCTCAAAACAATTTTCTGGCAATTTTAGTAATGTACTATTTTTAGCAGTTTTTCGGGGCCTGAACTTCCGGGGCCGTTTCGAGGCCCTAAACGACCTTTTTTAGCAATTTGGGAGGCCAGATGGATGCCTCAGGCATACAGTTGGCCGGAGTTGAAAGTTGTAAATTTCGGATAGACCTTTCCAATGGGCTACCGCACGCCCCAAATGGAGATCGTATGCAAAAGTTACGACCCCGGGAAGTTGATGTACTAACTTGCCCAAACGGGGCCCACATGACTTTTGGCGCTTCATCTCCTAGGGTTAGGTTTTTGGATGTCTAGGGTTTTTGACATTCTTGTTTATTGTAAAAGGCCTTGAGAGCCTCATTGTAACCATCTTCTTGCAAAATGAGCGCAGCCGTCACATCTTTTCTCAGAGATAAGCCACCACCATTCCAACAAGCTTGTTTTCCACTGCATTTTATAGTTTTAGCTTATTTCCTTATTGAATAGAAAACCAGTTTTACTGTATCTCTGTTATTTTGTGTTAAGCATCTGATAATAATTTGTATTCATTTTGTTCTGCTCATAAAATCCAAATCATTTGAAGTCAAACTTGATGTGACATCATCTGATTACCGGTCAATGATGTATATCATTAACAAACGCGAGATAACCCACCAATAATGAAACTGGGCATCAAGGAACATAGTACAATCATAAAAGTGTGAATAGATGTGTTGAGGTCGAACAATAAGATGAATCCATCGATCAGGGGACATTGATGTATTCCCAAAACTGTCGATGGCGAGAGAACCTACCACTAATGACTGCAAGCCTCAAGGTACTCAACAGACTCTAAGTCTCAATTCCGGAAAAAATAATTTGAAGTCGACGGAACGAAACTCGCTAGAAGGAGGGCATTAATGCATCCCCCATCATCCAGCACGAGGTAACAACTACGATGAAATATTTGGAAGAAATCGGATGAACAGAACGGACTGACTAAATAAGGATGGCCAACATGCAATAGTCAAGAGATATGAGGAGTGGCCGACTCTGGTTTCAGGACTTCCTTTGAACAAAAGCGTGAGTAGATGGATAGACTCAGGCAGCATAGACTCAAGTACTAGATGATAATAACACTGTGCGATGTAGGAAGCATCAACAAAGGGCTCCATAATGACTCGAATCTTAACCAGCCGGTGGAGTAAAATCTGAGAAACAAGTACAGATCCTAAGGTCCTACTATAATCCCGACTCAGAATGAATGGAGTGGAGTGAATGCTCTGTTCAAAGGCGACATGACAACTTCCAACAAAAAGAAGTAAAGATTTTCCCATCTGGAATTTTCAGTTTTTTTTTGTTCTTTTTCATATTATGAAAGCTTGAAAAAGAATAAAATTGCTTATAGTACAACAGGTGAGGGAACACGTGTGAAATGACAAGCAAACTAGTCCCAAGTAGTGGAACATACCTATGAACAATGCAAGGAAGCATGTGCAAGATGTGGACACTCGGGGGGTCTTCCCTCAGGGTAAAGGGTGATCAAATTGCGAAAGGAAAATCAAAGCTCTGCTTGGATCAAAAGGGAAAGTGCTCGGGCACATGGCTAATAATTGAGTAAGCGGGAGTCGGAACAAGGCTCAAGCGGCAAGTAGGATGATGCAATGCAATCACAACTTGATATAAAATGGGGGAGTCCTTATGGGAGATGGCCAACATAGGACAAAGTAGAGTATGAGTCTTTATCACAAAGTCATGGCATAACTACAAAGGAATCCCAAACCTAAGGAGAAACAACGACATGGGCACCAAAAGACATAAAAAAGATCTAACTAGGGCACCCATGGTCAGACAAGCTCTACCACCAAATAACGACACTTCTATAACAATGTGAAAGGTTCTGTGTCAGTTAAAAAGGGGGGTCGCACCTAGGCTTAATAATTAAGGTCAAAAGGTCAAATGCAAATTGGAGGTGAAAATGACATCTAACCTATATGACGGGTGCATACCTATCGTAGGCATGAAATGGTAAAAAAATCACTCTCGTCTTAAAAATATGTTCAAAATGGTACTCCAAAACGACATATTAGTCCAATAATAGCTCAAAACGGTAAAAACTATAGGAAAGTGGGTTTTAAAAACTATAAATAGTAATAAAAAACTACAATTACTATTCAATTTTCACATTTCACCCAAATAGTAGTTTTTGGTTAGTTTTCACCTTGATCTTCAATTGCTGATTCTGGGAGCTACGGGCATCAGATCATTGAACCGTTTGGAGAAGGTTAGTAATCACATCCCCCTCTTCCATTTCAATGCTTTTATTTCATTTTTTATTGTTCAATTTTTTATATTTTCCAATCCCTACATCTTCTTGACGCTGTATGCAGGCTACAGATCTATGGGTCGTGGGTAGGGCATCTTGGACGCGGTCAACGCATGCATTGACAGCGTACGGACGTGACTGTAATAACTTTTGACCATGTACAAGGCCGTGAGGGTGGTGTTTTAATGGATGAAAGCTAAAAAATGATTTGTTTTTGCCTCCAGGATGGTCCTATAGTGGAGAGAAAGGGAACATGATGTCGTTGATGAGCAAGTGCAACAAGATTTTCCTGCCCAACAAGCATTATAAGCGTATGGTCTATATAAGGTTTGGAGCATTGGGGGTTTAAGGGCCCAAAAGCAATTGCTTTGTCGACTGGTTGATTACTGAGATGCAGATGCACAGCACTTCGACCTAGATGGTCAACCACTTCTGTTGGAGGTGGAGGATATTTATTTTATTGCAGGGTTGTCCCGCCGAGGAGATGTACCAAGCCTCAGGTCCCACAATGTTGGAGGTGGGATCACGATTAGTGATGATATAGACAGGTACTTCCTACCTGGTAGCCAAAAGGTGGGAAACCAGATTCCTATCAATGCTATTGCGAACCTAAGTGTGAAGATAATAGTGCTCATACTTGGGAGGAAATCAGGTTCAGCTGCACTACATCAGGCATCGAGGCTGATGATATTCTATGCAGCAGAATGTATGAGACTGACTGTGTATGACTGGTGCACAATGTTGCTAGTTACTATGAAGAGCTAGCTAACAGAGTGCAAGATGGGTAGGGAGAGGAACTTCGGCTTTGGCAGTATACTTTGCAGTTTCTTCTTTGAGAGTGTTTTGGGCTTGAGTCTGAGGGTTGAAGTCCCTCCGCACAGTCTCCGAGATCCCTCCCAAACCCGGTTGGTAGAGATGCTGACGTGACAGGGTGGTGGCCGACAGGCATCACCATATTCAGATGATTTCTTTCACTGGTGGGTCCGACAGGTCATCTCCATTGATGACTATCCTTACGAGGGCATAGACTTCAGTCGAGATAGGGACATGCCGCTCCCACCAGGGGTTGCGTACGGAGACATAGGTATGGCTACTCTTTTTATGTTTTAAGTATTTTAAATTTTTTGGATTTTTTATTATAAGTGAAATGCAAAAATATTTTTGGTGTGGTATCACATATTGACATTTGAATTTTTGCTCACAGATTGGGGTCCGCGAAGACCTCAAGAATTCCCACGGCACCGTCGTAGAGGCAGGGGAGGCGAGATCATAGGTGCGGTGGCAAAGCGCACATTGGAGACGGTATGGGTTAACCTCTCCCGCATGACAACTTAGGTACCACTGATAGAGGTAGAGCATCTCCCTGAGGCGATGCAACAACATGTGGTCGGGGGTACCGGGTGTATAAGTGCGGCTACTGAGGCGTATAACCGACGTCGTGCACTATTATGGTCGAACTCATCCCGTCGAGGAAACGAGACCTCCCCGTAGGGCTTAGATGCCAGGGTCTCTTTATTTTTGTATCGGCTATGTATATTTTTGAGAGCTACGGACTCCAGTTTTATACTGTGACACCACTTTTTGGACATATTATTTATAAAAACTATGATTCTCCGGTTCTACTATATGTGTATGTACAAATGTTTGAATGAATGTTTATTTGTGTGCTTCTTTTATTGATGAGAAAAATGCCAATCTAGGGCATAATTAGCATATGCATCAGGTACATGATTAAAACATCTCAAAACATGAATGTATGTAATGAAAACAAATTGACGCTCCAAGAGTCTTACCCTTAAGAACCTCCGTAGTAATGTAGGATCCCTCACACGGTACTGGCCATTCAATTGAGACACAACCAGTTTTGAATCCATGCAGACTTCTAAAGACTGGATACCATGCGAAATGGCATTGCGAAGTAGCTCAACAACGACAATGTACTTAGCCACATTGTTGGATGTAGGACCGAGACAAGCACCTCCCGAAGACACAATCTGATGGTCAGGTGAATAAATAACCCACACAGCAGAAGAGAATCTCTGCGTATGACGGCTAGCACCATCCGCAAATCCCAAGAACACAGGAGATTCCGCTAATATATGTCAACCAAAAGGAAGCGAATCAGCAAACCCAGACAACCAAAAGAAATATAGACTATGTACAGAAGTAACTATACAATAGTATACAAAAGTATCAGCTCAAGCATAATACTGCTTGAGGTAGAGCCCATTTCTAGGCTCCTTCAAGGCATTCCCCTCATAGTATTCCAATTCGTAGGCTCCTTTCTCAAGGACACGCCTCACTATGTAAGGACCGTTCCACATGGGGTTAAACTTGCCTTCCCCCAGGGGTTCCTTAGCTTGATCATACAAGAGGACCAAGTCACCTTCAACATATTGTCAGGGATGGACAGACCTATCATATTGAACCTTAACACGACGTTTGTTGGCATCTATAGCCACGACAGCATCTCGACGTTGCTCGTCAAGCTGCTCAAGGTGGATCAAACGTTGCTCAACATCTGAGGTGTCAGGTAGGATCTCTATGGCTAGTTTCGTTGAATGGATTTCGCATTCATCAACAATATAGAATCCACACCATGTACTAGCTGAAATGGTGAGAAACCGGGTGGCAGTCTTAACTGCGGTTCGATATGCCCACAAAGCAAGATATAACATGATATGCCAATTGTTCTTGCTTTGTTGGATGGTTTGTTGGAGAATGGTCTTTAAGGACTTATTGACTACCTCGACTTGACCATTCGCTTGGGGGTAGTACAAAGATGAATGATCTTGACAAAACCCAAGCTTGAGTGATAAATCTGCCATCATTTTGTTTTAGAAGTGACTGCCATGGTGACTGCCATGGTCAATGACAATCTCTTTCGGGATACCGAATCGAGCGATAATTTGATTGAGCACAAAGTGGGCTGCAGTAGCACTGTCGGCGTTTACGGTCAGCATGGCCTCAGCCCATTTGGAAATGTAGTCCATGACCACAATGATATGGTGATGCCCCCCAGCTAAAACCAAACTCTTCTTTTAAACCACTGAAAATGAAAGAAGAATCCAAGATGGGTAATTTTTCATGACAAAAGAAACCAAACCAAGGTAAATGTTGGGGATGTGGTGGTGACCATTTCTTAAGAAAATGTCCTGAAAGAAGAAATAAGGGAACCGGTGTATATAGTATGCAAGAATCTTCTACTATTGGGGATGTTGCAAGAAGTGTTCCTTGCATCTATGCAACATTGGATAATCGCCAAGATGATCATCAATCTTTCATGATCGATATTGAAGGTAAACTAAACAATGTGCCTATTTCAATTCTAATTGATTCTGGAGCTTCTTATAGCTATATTAATACTAACTTGGTTTAAAGATGTAAATTGATGACTCAAAAGTTGTCTAAGTTCAGAATGGTTTAATTGGAAACTAGTATGAAGAGGAAGATCACATCTATGGTCAAAAGTTGTTGTTTTGAAATGAATGTTAACCAAACCTATACAGATTTGGACATCCTTCCTCTTGGATCATATGATTTGTCGATCGGTATGGATTGGTTAGAGAAACATTTTGCTGTGTTGGATAGCCACAATAAAATTATTACATGTTTGAATGATGAGGTCAATATTCATGTGCAAATAAGAGGCATTCACCGACATATATCTTTAAGACATATTTCAGTTTTGCAAATGAAGACGTGTATCAGAAAAAGGTGCCACCTGTATGCTATTCAGGTAGAAGAATTGTCTACTGGAAAATAATCAAGTTTGGAAGAATATCCAGTGTTAAATGAATTAGCTGATGTATTTCAGGAAGTTCCTAGGTTACCACCCAAGAGGGATATCGATTTGGTGCCTAGAACTGTGCCAGCTTCAAAAGCACCATACAGAATGGGTACTCCGCAGTTAAAATAATTGCAGATGCAACTTGAGGAATTGTTGAAGAAAGGGTATATAAAACCTAGTATATGACCTTGGGGTGCCCCAGTTATTTTTGTAAGAAAGAAGGATGGAACACTTAGATTATGTGTGGACTACAGGCAATTAAACAAAGCCACAATTAAGAATAAGTATCCTCTACCTAGAATTGATGATCTTTTTGATCAATTAAGAGGCGCAAGAATATTTTCTAAGATAGATTTGAGATATGGATATCACTAGATACGTATTAAGTATGAAGACATTTGTAAAACAACATTCAGAACCAGATATGGGCATTATGAATTTACAGTGCTTCCTTTTGGTTTAACAAATGCTCCTGCTACATTCATGTGTTTGATGAATGGTATATTTACATAATTTTTGGATAAGTTTATAATTATATTTTTGGATGATATACTTATATATTCCAAAACCAAGGAGGATCATGAAGAACATCTCAGGACTACATTGCAAATATTGAGAGAAAATCAATTGTATGCCAAGATCAACAAGTGCATGTTCCACTAGAAACGGTTGTTATATTTGGGCCATATCATCTATGAGGAAGGCATGGCTATGGACCTAGCTAAAGTTAAGGCTATTTTGGAATGACCTACTCTGATCCGGATTTATGTGGGAACGAAACAAAAGATAGCATATACAGAATCATATACAGAGATATATTGCAAATAACACAGTGATACAGTAAACACATATTCTATTAAATTGCGGAAATAGAACAGACTGTAAGATACAATAGCTAGAATGGTGGTAGCTATCTCTGAGAAGAGATGTGGCCGCTATGCTCACTCGTGCCAAGATGAATACAAAGAGAGGCCGAAAGGGCCTATTTATCATAAGCATGAGGGAAAGAATCCCAAACATCCAAAAACCTAACCCTAGAAGATGAACCGTCATAAAGTTTGCGGCCCCAAGGTGGTTAGTTGAACAGTCAACTTCCCGGGGTCATAACTTTTGCATACGATCTCCGTTTGGGGTGCTCGGTAGCCCGTTGGGAAGGTCCATCCGAGATTTACAACTTTCGACTGGGCCCAAATGCATGCCGAAGGCAACCATTTGGTCCCCCAAATCGCCAAAAAATGTCGTTTAGGGCCTCAAAATGGCTCTGGAAGTTCAGGACCCGAAAAACTGCTAAAAATAGTAATTTACCAAAACTGCCAGAACACTGTTTTGAGCCAGTTGGAAGAGGTGGGCCGCCACCGATATCCACCTGGATCAATCCTCCATCCTTAGGAAGCAATGGTCTCCATTGCGTTAAATCCCTTATCACATGTCGAGCTGTGTGTCGAGTTGAGCTCTTGGTGCGACATTTGCTGAAGTGGAAAGGTTGCCTTACTTTGACATCTTCAGAGGGTTGTAATTGTTGTTGATGGATGCGTTGGAGCTGTTTGGTTGTTGTGGTATCCTTGGTATGCACCGGTGTGGATGGTTTCTTTTTGGATGAGCGCCTTGAATGCGTGGCCTTGCACTGTAGAGGTACCCGAATAGGCGATGCGGCACTGAATTTGTGTTCTTCTTGTTTCTGCTGAGTAGAAGGATAATGTGCAGAGGTTGTGGATGCCTCTGCGATCTGATGTACACCTTTAGTGGCAATTGCGAATAGGGAAAATTTCCCAGTGTGGGAGATTATCTTCCTTCCCTGCTTGGTTGGGGTAGGTGAAACTGTCTCTGGTATCCGATAGAGTTGTCCTCCCAAAGTGACAATGACACTGCGAGGTCGGGATTCATATACAGCATGACGCTTCCACATATATGGTTGTCCTAAGAGAACATCACATACTTCGAGCGGGGCCACGTCACATAATACCTCATCTTTGAAGGGCTTGATGCCATATGGTAGGCGACATTGGTGACTGACACGGATCCTTCGTCCTTGGCTTAGCCATCCAATGGTGTATGGTTGTGGGTGTGGCGTTATTGGTAGCTCCAATCTCTTGATGACTTCTCCTGAGATCAGGTTCTTCTGGCTGCCGCTGTCCACAACAAAGTGTAGGGGAATTCCCTTCACCCACATCTGTGAGTGGAAAAGGCGCTCCTCTGCCTCCGACTCTTCAGGCTCCTCTGGCTGAATCTGTGTGGTGGCAACAACGGCACTGGGTTCTGCATCAATGATCTGCTTCCCTTTTCGCGCGGCTGTGAAATTAGGTTCCGAGTCAGAATCGGAACCGGGATCTGATTCTGAAGCTTTTATCTCAGCCACCAATGACTGTTTTGAGCGACAATCATCAGTGTTGTGCCAGGGGCTTTTGTGGAACTCGCACCACTTCCCAGTGTCCTTCTTTGTCTTTTCTTTACCCTTCTTCGCCTGTGGTTGGGACTGGTTGTCCTTTTCCTGCCCCGTGTTCTGCGAGCCAGAGTTTCCCTTGCCCTGCTTCTGCGCAGGTCCGAAGTCACGCCTGTTCTTTTGCTGAAATTTCTGCTCAATTTTGACAGCATATCGATAGGCGGATCCGAGTGAAGAGATTTCCAGGAAATCCATCTCTGTTCGGATGTACCGGTGTAGGCCACTGCGATATTTCAGTACTAGGTGCCGCTCGGAGTCCTTGATACCTAGCTTTGTGCGCAAGGTATGAAATTTGTTGGTGTACTCCGACACCGTTTGGTCCCTCTCTTGATGCAGAATGGTCCATTTTGTGTACTGGTCATCATAGTTTCCAACAGGGTAATATTGTTCCTTGACGGCATCTATAAAAGAGGCCCAAGTGGGATTGGAATATTCAAACAATCCAGACTCGTCTGATGAGTTTTGCTCACAATAAGTTTCCCACCAATTTTTGACATGGGGGACGGCCTTGAGGAGTGCAAAGACGATCTTTTCCCTGTCGGAAAAATTGTGGACAGAGAAATACCCTTCTAGTAGATTCAACCATTTATCTAGGGCATCGGCATCGATTTGGCCTTCAAATAAAGGGATATCAAAATTAACTTGTACCTTGAAGGGAGTCGTATCTCCGAAATGGCTGCTCGTTGAGGGTGCATTTGCCGCTGTTGGCATGCGTTGAAGGATTTGGGCGAAATTATCCATCATCTCGTTCCTCTGTCGCGCGAGGGCTTCCTCGAGCAACAACTTGATAGGATCTACTGCTCCGTCGTCTCTCTTTTCTTCCGCCATGGGAGGCCGTTTGGGGCGGCGAGAGTGGTCTTCCCCAAGTGAAACTAGTTCGAGACCCAACTCTCTGTATCCTGACCTCGTCGGGGACATGCACCGAGAAACGATCAAAGAGCAGACCGCTCTGATACCACTGATCCGGATTTATGTGGGAACGAAACAAAAGATAGCATATACAGAATCATATACAGAGATATATTGCAAATAACACAGTGATACAGTAAACACATATTCTATTAAATTGCGGAAATAGAACAGACTGTAAGATACAATAGCTAGAATGGTGGTAGCTATCTCTGAGAAGAGATGTGGCCGCTATGCTCACTCGTGCCAAGATGAATACAAAGAGAGGCCGAAAGGGCCTATTTATCATAAGCATGAGGGAAAGAATCCCAAACATCCAAAAACCTAACCCTAGAAGATGAACCGTCATAAAGTTTGCGGCCCCAAGGTGGTTAGTTGAACAGTCAACTTCCCGGGGTCATAACTTTTGCATACGATCTCCGTTTGGGGTGCTCGGTAGCCCGTTGGGAAGGTCCATCCGAGATTTACAACTTTCGACTGGGCCCAAATGCATGCCGAAGGCAACCATTTGGTCCCCCAAATCGCCAAAAAATGTCGTTTAGGGCCTCAAAATGGCTCTGGAAGTTCAGGACCCGAAAAACTGCTAAAAATAGTAATTTACCAAAACTGCCAGAACACTGTTTTGAGCCAGTTGGAAGAGGTGGGCCGCCACCGATATCCACCTGGATCAATCCTCCATCCTTAGGAAGCAATGGTCTCCATTGCGTTAAATCCCTTATCACATGTCGAGCTGTGTGTCGAGTTGAGCTCTTGGTGCGACATTTGCTGAAGTGGAAAGGTTGCCTTACTTTGACATCTTCAGAGGGTTGTAATTGTTGTTGATGGATGCGTTGGAGCTGTTTGGTTGTTGTGGTATCCTTGGTATGCACCGGTGTGGATGGTTTCTTTTTGGATGAGCGCCTTGAATGCGTGGCCTTGCACTGTAGAGGTACCCGAATAGGCGATGCGGCACTGAATTTGTGTTCTTCTTGTTTCTGCTGAGTAGAAGGATAATGTGCAGAGGTTGTGGATGCCTCTGCGATCTGATGTACACCTTTAGTGGCAATTGCGAATAGGGAAAATTTCCCAGTGTGGGAGATTATCTTCCTTCCCTGCTTGGTTGGGGTAGGTGAAACTGTCTCTGGTATCCGATAGAGTTGTCCTCCCAAAGTGACAATGACACTGCGAGGTCGGGATTCATATACAGCATGACGCTTCCACATATATGGTTGTCCTAAGAGAACATCACATACTTCGAGCGGGGCCACGTCACATAATACCTCATCTTTGAAGGGCTTGATGCCATATGGTAGGCGACATTGGTGACTGACACGGATCCTTCGTCCTTGGCTTAGCCATCCAATGGTGTATGGTTGTGGGTGTGGCGTTATTGGTAGCTCCAATCTCTTGATGACTTCTCCTGAGATCAGGTTCTTCTGGCTGCCGCTGTCCACAACAAAGTGTAGGGGAATTCCCTTCACCCACATCTGTGAGTGGAAAAGGCGCTCCTCTGCCTCCGACTCTTCAGGCTCCTCTGGCTGAATCTGTGTGGTGGCAACAACGGCACTGGGTTCTGCATCAATGATCTGCTTCCCTTTTCGCGCGGCTGTGAAATTAGGTTCCGAGTCAGAATCGGAACCGGGATCTGATTCTGAAGCTTTTATCTCAGCCACCAATGACTGTTTTGAGCGACAATCATCAGTGTTGTGCCAGGGGCTTTTGTGGAACTCGCACCACTTCCCAGTGTCCTTCTTTGTCTTTTCTTTACCCTTCTTCGCCTGTGGTTGGGACTGGTTGTCCTTTTCCTGCCCCGTGTTCTGCGAGCCAGAGTTTCCCTTGCCCTGCTTCTGCGCAGGTCCGAAGTCACGCCTGTTCTTTTGCTGAAATTTCTGCTCAATTTTGACAGCATATCGATAGGCGGATCCGAGTGAAGAGATTTCCAGGAAATCCATCTCTGTTCGGATGTACCGGTGTAGGCCACTGCGATATTTCAGTACTAGGTGCCGCTCGGAGTCCTTGATACCTAGCTTTGTGCGCAAGGTATGAAATTTGTTGGTGTACTCCGACACCGTTTGGTCCCTCTCTTGATGCAGAATGGTCCATTTTGTGTACTGGTCATCATAGTTTCCAACAGGGTAATATTGTTCCTTGACGGCATCTATAAAAGAGGCCCAAGTGGGATTGGAATATTCAAACAATCCAGACTCGTCTGATGAGTTTTGCTCACAATAAGTTTCCCACCAATTTTTGACATGGGGGACGGCCTTGAGGAGTGCAAAGACGATCTTTTCCCTGTCGGAAAAATTGTGGACAGAGAAATACCCTTCTAGTAGATTCAACCATTTATCTAGGGCATCGGCATCGATTTGGCCTTCAAATAAAGGGATATCAAAATTAACTTGTACCTTGAAGGGAGTCGTATCTCCGAAATGGCTGCTCGTTGAGGGTGCATTTGCCGCTGTTGGCATGCGTTGAAGGATTTGGGCGAAATTATCCATCATCTCGTTCCTCTGTCGCGCGAGGGCTTCCTCGAGCAACAACTTGATAGGATCTACTGCTCCGTCGTCTCTCTTTTCTTCCGCCATGGGAGGCCGTTTGGGGCGGCGAGAGTGGTCTTCCCCAAGTGAAACTAGTTCGAGACCCAACTCTCTGTATCCTGACCTCGTCGGGGACATGCACCGAGAAACGATCAAAGAGCAGACCGCTCTGATACCACTGATCCGGATTTATGTGGGAACGAAACAAAAGATAGCATATACAGAATCATATACAGAGATATATTGCAAATAACACAGTGATACAGTAAACACATATTCTATTAAATTGCGGAAATAGAACAGACTGTAAGATACAATAGCTAGAATGGTGGTAGCTATCTCTGAGAAGAGATGTGGCCGCTATGCTCACTCGTGCCAAGATGAATACAAAGAGAGGCCGAAAGGGCCTATTTATCATAAGCATGAGGGAAAGAATCCCAAACATCCAAAAACCTAACCCTAGAAGATGAACCGTCATAAAGTTTGCGGCCCCAAGGTGGTTAGTTGAACAGTCAACTTCCCGGGGTCATAACTTTTGCATACGATCTCCGTTTGGGGTGCTCGGTAGCCCGTTGGGAAGGTCCATCCGAGATTTACAACATTCGACTGGGCCCAAATGTATGCCGGAGGCAACCATTTGGTCCCCCAAATCGCCAAAAAATGTCGTTTAGGGCCTCAAAATGGCTCTGGAAGTTCAGGACCCGAAAAACTGCTAAAAATAGTAATTTACCAAAACTGCCAGAACACTGTTTTGAGCCAGTTGGAAGAGGTGGGCCGCCACCGATATCCACCTGGATCAATCCTCCATCCTTAGGAAGCAATGGTCTCCATTGCGTTAAATCCCTTATCACATGTCGAGCTGTGTGTCGAGTTGAGCTCTTGGTGCGACATTTGCTGAAGTGGAAAGGTTGCCTTACTTTGACATCTTCAGAGGGTTGTAATTGTTGTTGATGGATGCGTTGGAGCTGTTTGGTTGTTGTGGTATCCTTGGTATGCACCGGTGTGGATGGTTTCTTTTTGGATGAGCGCCTTGAATGCGTGGCCTTGCACTGTAGAGGTACCCGAATAGGCGATGCGGCACTGAATTTGTGTTCTTCTTGTTTCTGCTGAGTAGAAGGATAATGTGCAGAGGTTGTGGATGCCTCTGCGATCTGATGTACACCTTTAGTGGCAATTGCGAATAGGGAAAATTTCCCAGTGTGGGAGATTATCTTCCTTCCCTGCTTGGTTGGGGTAGGTGAAACTGTCTCTGGTATCCGATAGAGTTGTCCTCCCAAAGTGACAATGACACTGCGAGGTCGGGATTCATATACAGCATGACGCTTCCACATATATGGTTGTCCTAAGAGAACATCACATACTTCGAGCGGGGCCACGTCACATAATACCTCATCTTTGAAGGGCTTGATGCCATATGGTAGGCGACATTGGTGACTGACACGGATCCTTCGTCCTTGGCTTAGCCATCCAATGGTGTATGGTTGTGGGTGTGGCGTTATTGGTAGCTCCAATCTCTTGATGACTTCTCCTGAGATCAGGTTCTTCTGGCTGCCGCTGTCCACAACAAAGTGTAGGGGAATTCCCTTCACCCACATCTGTGAGTGGAAAAGGCGCTCCTCTGCCTCCGACTCTTCAGGCTCCTCTGGCTGAATCTGTGTGGTGGCAACAACGGCACTGGGTTCTGCATCAATGATCTGCTTCCCTTTTCGCGCGGCTGTGAAATTAGGTTCCGAGTCAGAATCGGAACCGGGATCTGATTCTGAAGCTTTTATCTCAGCCACCAATGACTGTTTTGAGCGACAATCATCAGTGTTGTGCCAGGGGCTTTTGTGGAACTCGCACCACTTCCCAGTGTCCTTCTTTGTCTTTTCTTTACCCTTCTTCGCCTGTGGTTGGGACTGGTTGTCCTTTTCCTGCCCCGTGTTCTGCGAGCCAGAGTTTCCCTTGCCCTGCTTCTGCGCAGGTCCGAAGTCACGCCTGTTCTTTTGCTGAAATTTCTGCTCAATTTTGACAGCATATCGATAGGCGGATCCGAGTGAAGAGATTTCCAGGAAATCCATCTCTGTTCGGATGTACCGGTGTAGGCCACTGCGATATTTCAGTACTAGGTGCCGCTCGGAGTCCTTGATACCTAGCTTTGTGCGCAAGGTATGAAATTTGTTGGTGTACTCCGACACCGTTTGGTCCCTCTCTTGATGCAGAATGGTCCATTTTGTGTACTGGTCATCATAGTTTCCAACAGGGTAATATTGTTCCTTGACGGCATCTATAAAAGAGGCCCAAGTGGGATTGGAATATTCAAACAATCCAGACTCGTCTGATGAGTTTTGCTCACAATAAGTTTCCCACCAATTTTTGACATGGGGGACGGCCTTGAGGAGTGCAAAGACGATCTTTTCCCTGTCGGAAAAATTGTGGACAGAGAAATACCCTTCTAGTAGATTCAACCATTTATCTAGGGCATCGGCATCGATTTGGCCTTCAAATAAAGGGATATCAAAATTAACTTGTACCTTGAAGGGAGTCGTATCTCCGAAATGGCTGCTCGTTGAGGGTGCATTTGCCGCTGTTGGCATGCGTTGAAGGATTTGGGCGAAATTATCCATCATCTCGTTCCTCTGTCGCGCGAGGGCTTCCTCGAGCAACAACTTGATAGGATCTACTGCTCCGTCGTCTCTCTTTTCTTCCGCCATGGGAGGCCGTTTGGGGCGGCGAGAGTGGTCTTCCCCAAGTGAAACTAGTTCGAGACCCAACTCTCTGTATCCTGACCTCGTCGGGGACATGCACCGAGAAACGATCAAAGAGCAGACCGCTCTGATACCACTGATCCGGATTTATGTGGGAACGAAACAAAAGATAGCATATACAGAATCATATACAGAGATATATTGCAAATAACACAGTGATACAGTAAACACATATTCTATTAAATTGCGGAAATAGAACAGACTGTAAGATACAATAGCTAGAATGGTGGTAGCTATCTCTGAGAAGAGATGTGGCCGCTATGCTCACTCGTGCCAAGATGAATACAAAGAGAGGCCGAAAGGGCCTATTTATCATAAGCATGAGGGAAAGAATCCCAAACATCCAAAAACCTAACCCTAGAAGATGAACCGTCATAAAGTTTGCGGCCCCAAGGTGGTTAGTTGAACAGTCAACTTCCCGGGGTCATAACTTTTGCATACGATCTCCGTTTGGGGTGCTCGGTAGCCCGTTGGGAAGGTCCATCCGAGATTTACAACATTCGACTGGGCCCAAATGCATGCCGGAGGCAACCATTTGGTCCCCCAAATCGCCAAAAAATGTCGTTTAGGGCCTCAAAATGGCTCTGGAAGTTCAGGACCCGAAAAACTGCTAAAAATAGTAATTTACCAAAACTGCCAGAACACTGTTTTGAGCCAGTTGGAAGAGGTGGGCCGCCACCGATATCCACCTGGATCAATCCTCCATCCTTAGGAAGCAATGGTCTCCATTGCGTTAAATCCCTTATCACATGTCGAGCTGTGTGTCGAGTTGAGCTCTTGGTGCGACATTTGCTGAAGTGGAAAGGTTGCCTTACTTTGACATCTTCAGAGGGTTGTAATTGTTGTTGATGGATGCGTTGGAGCTGTTTGGTTGTTGTGGTATCCTTGGTATGCACCGGTGTGGATGGTTTCTTTTTGGATGAGCGCCTTGAATGCGTGGCCTTGCACTGTAGAGGTACCCGAATAGGCGATGCGGCACTGAATTTGTGTTCTTCTTGTTTCTGCTGAGTAGAAGGATAATGTGCAGAGGTTGTGGATGCCTCTGCGATCTGATGTACACCTTTAGTGGCAATTGCGAATAGGGAAAATTTCCCAGTGTGGGAGATTATCTTCCTTCCCTGCTTGGTTGGGGTAGGTGAAACTGTCTCTGGTATCCGATAGAGTTGTCCTCCCAAAGTGACAATGACACTGCGAGGTCGGGATTCATATACAGCATGACGCTTCCACATATATGGTTGTCCTAAGAGAACATCACATACTTCGAGCGGGGCCACGTCACATAATACCTCATCTTTGAAGGGCTTGATGCCATATGGTAGGCGACATTGGTGACTGACACGGATCCTTCGTCCTTGGCTTAGCCATCCAATGGTGTATGGTTGTGGGTGTGGCGTTATTGGTAGCTCCAATCTCTTGATGACTTCTCCTGAGATCAGGTTCTTCTGGCTGCCGCTGTCCACAACAAAGTGTAGGGGAATTCCCTTCACCCACATCTGTGAGTGGAAAAGGCGCTCCTCTGCCTCCGACTCTTCAGGCTCCTCTGGCTGAATCTGTGTGGTGGCAACAACGGCACTGGGTTCTGCATCAATGATCTGCTTCCCTTTTCGCGCGGCTGTGAAATTAGGTTCCGAGTCAGAATCGGAACCGGGATCTGATTCTGAAGCTTTTATCTCAGCCACCAATGACTGTTTTGAGCGACAATCATCAGTGTTGTGCCAGGGGCTTTTGTGGAACTCGCACCACTTCCCAGTGTCCTTCTTTGTCTTTTCTTTACCCTTCTTCGCCTGTGGTTGGGACTGGTTGTCCTTTTCCTGCCCCGTGTTCTGCGAGCCAGAGTTTCCCTTGCCCTGCTTCTGCGCAGGTCCGAAGTCACGCCTGTTCTTTTGCTGAAATTTCTGCTCAATTTTGACAGCATATCGATAGGCGGATCCGAGTGAAGAGATTTCCAGGAAATCCATCTCTGTTCGGATGTACCGGTGTAGGCCACTGCGATATTTCAGTACTAGGTGCCGCTCGGAGTCCTTGATACCTAGCTTTGTGCGCAAGGTATGAAATTTGTTGGTGTACTCCGACACCGTTTGGTCCCTCTCTTGATGCAGAATGGTCCATTTTGTGTACTGGTCATCATAGTTTCCAACAGGGTAATATTGTTCCTTGACGGCATCTATAAAAGAGGCCCAAGTGGGATTGGAATATTCAAACAATCCAGACTCGTCTGATGAGTTTTGCTCACAATAAGTTTCCCACCAATTTTTGACATGGGGGACGGCCTTGAGGAGTGCAAAGACGATCTTTTCCCTGTCGGAAAAATTGTGGACAGAGAAATACCCTTCTAGTAGATTCAACCATTTATCTAGGGCATCGGCATCGATTTGGCCTTCAAATAAAGGGATATCAAAATTAACTTGTACCTTGAAGGGAGTCGTATCTCCGAAATGGCTGCTCGTTGAGGGTGCATTTGCCGCTGTTGGCATGCGTTGAAGGATTTGGGCGAAATTATCCATCATCTCGTTCCTCTGTCGCGCGAGGGCTTCCTCGAGCAACAACTTGATAGGATCTACTGCTCCGTCGTCTCTCTTTTCTTCCGCCATGGGAGGCCGTTTGGGGCGGCGAGAGTGGTCTTCCCCAAGTGAAACTAGTTCGAGACCCAACTCTCTGTATCCTGACCTCGTCGGGGACATGCACCGAGAAACGATCAAAGAGCAGACCGCTCTGATACCACTGATCCGGATTTATGTGGGAACGAAACAAAAGATAGCATATACAGAATCATATACAGAGATATATTGCAAATAACACAGTGATACAGTAAACACATATTCTATTAAATTGCGGAAATAGAACAGACTGTAAGATACAATAGCTAGAATGGTGGTAGCTATCTCTGAGAAGAGATGTGGCCGCTATGCTCACTCGTGCCAAGATGAATACAAAGAGAGGCCGAAAGGGCCTATTTATCATAAGCATGAGGGAAAGAATCCCAAACATCCAAAAACCTAACCCTAGAAGATGAACCGTCATAAAGTTTGCGGCCCCAAGGTGGTTAGTTGAACAGTCAACTTCCCGGGGTCATAACTTTTGCATACGATCTCCGTTTGGGGTGCTCGGTAGCCCGTTGGGAAGGTCCATCCGAGATTTACAACATTCGACTGGGCCCAAATGCATGCCGAAGGCAACCATTTGGTCCCCCAAATCGCCAAAAAATGTCGTTTAGGGCCTCAAAATGGCTCTGGAAGTTCAGGACCCGAAAAACTGCTAAAAATAGTAATTTACCAAAACTGCCAGAACACTGTTTTGAGCCAGTTGGAAGAGGTGGGCCGCCACCGATATCCACCTGGATCAATCCTCCATCCTTAGGAAGCAATGGTCTCCATTGCGTTAAATCCCTTATCACATGTCGAGCTGTGTGTCGAGTTGAGCTCTTGGTGCGACATTTGCTGAAGTGGAAAGGTTGCCTTACTTTGACATCTTCAGAGGGTTGTAATTGTTGTTGATGGATGCGTTGGAGCTGTTTGGTTGTTGTGGTATCCTTGGTATGCACCGGTGTGGATGGTTTCTTTTTGGATGAGCGCCTTGAATGCGTGGCCTTGCACTGTAGAGGTACCCGAATAGGCGATGCGGCACTGAATTTGTGTTCTTCTTGTTTCTGCTGAGTAGAAGGATAATGTGCAGAGGTTGTGGATGCCTCTGCGATCTGATGTACACCTTTAGTGGCAATTGCGAATAGGGAAAATTTCCCAGTGTGGGAGATTATCTTCCTTCCCTGCTTGGTTGGGGTAGGTGAAACTGTCTCTGGTATCCGATAGAGTTGTCCTCCCAAAGTGACAATGACACTGCGAGGTCGGGATTCATATACAGCATGACGCTTCCACATATATGGTTGTCCTAAGAGAACATCACATACTTCGAGCGGGGCCACGTCACATAATACCTCATCTTTGAAGGGCTTGATGCCATATGGTAGGCGACATTGGTGACTGACACGGATCCTTCGTCCTTGGCTTAGCCATCCAATGGTGTATGGTTGTGGGTGTGGCGTTATTGGTAGCTCCAATCTCTTGATGACTTCTCCTGAGATCAGGTTCTTCTGGCTGCCGCTGTCCACAACAAAGTGTAGGGGAATTCCCTTCACCCACATCTGTGAGTGGAAAAGGCGCTCCTCTGCCTCCGACTCTTCAGGCTCCTCTGGCTGAATCTGTGTGGTGGCAACAACGGCACTGGGTTCTGCATCAATGATCTGCTTCCCTTTTCGCGCGGCTGTGAAATTAGGTTCCGAGTCAGAATCGGAACCGGGATCTGATTCTGAAGCTTTTATCTCAGCCACCAATGACTGTTTTGAGCGACAATCATCAGTGTTGTGCCAGGGGCTTTTGTGGAACTCGCACCACTTCCCAGTGTCCTTCTTTGTCTTTTCTTTACCCTTCTTCGCCTGTGGTTGGGACTGGTTGTCCTTTTCCTGCCCCGTGTTCTGCGAGCCAGAGTTTCCCTTGCCCTGCTTCTGCGCAGGTCCGAAGTCACGCCTGTTCTTTTGCTGAAATTTCTGCTCAATTTTGACAGCATATCGATAGGCGGATCCGAGTGAAGAGATTTCCAGGAAATCCATCTCTGTTCGGATGTACCGGTGTAGGCCACTGCGATATTTCAGTACTAGGTGCCGCTCGGAGTCCTTGATACCTAGCTTTGTGCGCAAGGTATGAAATTTGTTGGTGTACTCCGACACCGTTTGGTCCCTCTCTTGATGCAGAATGGTCCATTTTGTGTACTGGTCATCATAGTTTCCAACAGGGTAATATTGTTCCTTGACGGCATCTATAAAAGAGGCCCAAGTGGGATTGGAATATTCAAACAATCCAGACTCGTCTGATGAGTTTTGCTCACAATAAGTTTCCCACCAATTTTTGACATGGGGGACGGCCTTGAGGAGTGCAAAGACGATCTTTTCCCTGTCGGAAAAATTGTGGACAGAGAAATACCCTTCTAGTAGATTCAACCATTTATCTAGGGCATCGGCATCGATTTGGCCTTCAAATAAAGGGATATCAAAATTAACTTGTACCTTGAAGGGAGTCGTATCTCCGAAATGGCTGCTCGTTGAGGGTGCATTTGCCGCTGTTGGCATGCGTTGAAGGATTTGGGCGAAATTATCCATCATCTCGTTCCTCTGTCGCGCGAGGGCTTCCTCGAGCAACAACTTGATAGGATCTACTGCTCCGTCGTCTCTCTTTTCTTCCGCCATGGGAGGCCGTTTGGGGCGGCGAGAGTGGTCTTCCCCAAGTGAAACTAGTTCGAGACCCAACTCTCTGTATCCTGACCTCGTCGGGGACATGCACCGAGAAACGATCAAAGAGCAGACCGCTCTGATACCACTGATCCGGATTTATGTGGGAACGAAACAAAAGATAGCATATACAGAATCATATACAGAGATATATTGCAAATAACACAGTGATACAGTAAACACATATTCTATTAAATTGCGGAAATAGAACAGACTGTAAGATACAATAGCTAGAATGGTGGTAGCTATCTCTGAGAAGAGATGTGGCCGCTATGCTCACTCGTGCCAAGATGAATACAAAGAGAGGCCGAAAGGGCCTATTTATCATAAGCATGAGGGAAAGAATCCCAAACATCCAAAAACCTAACCCTAGAAGATGAACCGTCATAAAGTTTGCGGCCCCAAGGTGGTTAGTTGAACAGTCAACTTCCCGGGGTCATAACTTTTGCATACGATCTCCGTTTGGGGTGCTCGGTAGCCCGTTGGGAAGGTCCATCCGAGATTTACAACATTCGACTGGGCCCAAATGTATGCCGGAGGCAACCATTTGGTCCCCCAAATCGCCAAAAAATGTCGTTTAGGGCCTCAAAATGGCTCTGGAAGTTCAGGACCCGAAAAACTGCTAAAAATAGTAATTTACCAAAACTGCCAGAACACTGTTTTGAGCCAGTTGGAAGAGGTGGGCCGCCACCGATATCCACCTGGATCAATCCTCCATCCTTAGGAAGCAATGGTCTCCATTGCGTTAAATCCCTTATCACATGTCGAGCTGTGTGTCGAGTTGAGCTCTTGGTGCGACATTTGCTGAAGTGGAAAGGTTGCCTTACTTTGACATCTTCAGAGGGTTGTAATTGTTGTTGATGGATGCGTTGGAGCTGTTTGGTTGTTGTGGTATCCTTGGTATGCACCGGTGTGGATGGTTTCTTTTTGGATGAGCGCCTTGAATGCGTGGCCTTGCACTGTAGAGGTACCCGAATAGGCGATGCGGCACTGAATTTGTGTTCTTCTTGTTTCTGCTGAGTAGAAGGATAATGTGCAGAGGTTGTGGATGCCTCTGCGATCTGATGTACACCTTTAGTGGCAATTGCGAATAGGGAAAATTTCCCAGTGTGGGAGATTATCTTCCTTCCCTGCTTGGTTGGGGTAGGTGAAACTGTCTCTGGTATCCGATAGAGTTGTCCTCCCAAAGTGACAATGACACTGCGAGGTCGGGATTCATATACAGCATGACGCTTCCACATATATGGTTGTCCTAAGAGAACATCACATACTTCGAGCGGGGCCACGTCACATAATACCTCATCTTTGAAGGGCTTGATGCCATATGGTAGGCGACATTGGTGACTGACACGGATCCTTCGTCCTTGGCTTAGCCATCCAATGGTGTATGGTTGTGGGTGTGGCGTTATTGGTAGCTCCAATCTCTTGATGACTTCTCCTGAGATCAGGTTCTTCTGGCTGCCGCTGTCCACAACAAAGTGTAGGGGAATTCCCTTCACCCACATCTGTGAGTGGAAAAGGCGCTCCTCTGCCTCCGACTCTTCAGGCTCCTCTGGCTGAATCTGTGTGGTGGCAACAACGGCACTGGGTTCTGCATCAATGATCTGCTTCCCTTTTCGCGCGGCTGTGAAATTAGGTTCCGAGTCAGAATCGGAACCGGGATCTGATTCTGAAGCTTTTATCTCAGCCACCAATGACTGTTTTGAGCGACAATCATCAGTGTTGTGCCAGGGGCTTTTGTGGAACTCGCACCACTTCCCAGTGTCCTTCTTTGTCTTTTCTTTACCCTTCTTCGCCTGTGGTTGGGACTGGTTGTCCTTTTCCTGCCCCGTGTTCTGCGAGCCAGAGTTTCCCTTGCCCTGCTTCTGCGCAGGTCCGAAGTCACGCCTGTTCTTTTGCTGAAATTTCTGCTCAATTTTGACAGCATATCGATAGGCGGATCCGAGTGAAGAGATTTCCAGGAAATCCATCTCTGTTCGGATGTACCGGTGTAGGCCACTGCGATATTTCAGTACTAGGTGCCGCTCGGAGTCCTTGATACCTAGCTTTGTGCGCAAGGTATGAAATTTGTTGGTGTACTCCGACACCGTTTGGTCCCTCTCTTGATGCAGAATGGTCCATTTTGTGTACTGGTCATCATAGTTTCCAACAGGGTAATATTGTTCCTTGACGGCATCTATAAAAGAGGCCCAAGTGGGATTGGAATATTCAAACAATCCAGACTCGTCTGATGAGTTTTGCTCACAATAAGTTTCCCACCAATTTTTGACATGGGGGACGGCCTTGAGGAGTGCAAAGACGATCTTTTCCCTGTCGGAAAAATTGTGGACAGAGAAATACCCTTCTAGTAGATTCAACCATTTATCTAGGGCATCGGCATCGATTTGGCCTTCAAATAAAGGGATATCAAAATTAACTTGTACCTTGAAGGGAGTCGTATCTCCGAAATGGCTGCTCGTTGAGGGTGCATTTGCCGCTGTTGGCATGCGTTGAAGGATTTGGGCGAAATTATCCATCATCTCGTTCCTCTGTCGCGCGAGGGCTTCCTCGAGCAACAACTTGATAGGATCTACTGCTCCGTCGTCTCTCTTTTCTTCCGCCATGGGAGGCCGTTTGGGGCGGCGAGAGTGGTCTTCCCCAAGTGAAACTAGTTCGAGACCCAACTCTCTGTATCCTGACCTCGTCGGGGACATGCACCGAGAAACGATCAAAGAGCAGACCGCTCTGATACCACTGATCCGGATTTATGTGGGAACGAAACAAAAGATAGCATATACAGAATCATATACAGAGATATATTGCAAATAACACAGTGATACAGTAAACACATATTCTATTAAATTGCGGAAATAGAACAGACTGTAAGATACAATAGCTAGAATGGTGGTAGCTATCTCTGAGAAGAGATGTGGCCGCTATGCTCACTCGTGCCAAGATGAATACAAAGAGAGGCCGAAAGGGCCTATTTATCATAAGCATGAGGGAAAGAATCCCAAACATCCAAAAACCTAACCCTAGAAGATGAACCGTCATAAAGTTTGCGGCCCCAAGGTGGTTAGTTGAACAGTCAACTTCCCGGGGTCATAACTTTTGCATACGATCTCCGTTTGGGGTGCTCGGTAGCCCGTTGGGAAGGTCCATCCGAGATTTACAACATTCGACTGGGCCCAAATGTATGCCGGAGGCAACCATTTGGTCCCCCAAATCGCCAAAAAATGTCGTTTAGGGCCTCAAAATGGCTCTGGAAGTTCAGGACCCGAAAAACTGCTAAAAATAGTAATTTACCAAAACTGCCAGAACACTGTTTTGAGCCAGTTGGAAGAGGTGGGCCGCCACCGATATCCACCTGGATCAATCCTCCATCCTTAGGAAGCAATGGTCTCCATTGCGTTAAATCCCTTATCACATGTCGAGCTGTGTGTCGAGTTGAGCTCTTGGTGCGACATTTGCTGAAGTGGAAAGGTTGCCTTACTTTGACATCTTCAGAGGGTTGTAATTGTTGTTGATGGATGCGTTGGAGCTGTTTGGTTGTTGTGGTATCCTTGGTATGCACCGGTGTGGATGGTTTCTTTTTGGATGAGCGCCTTGAATGCGTGGCCTTGCACTGTAGAGGTACCCGAATAGGCGATGCGGCACTGAATTTGTGTTCTTCTTGTTTCTGCTGAGTAGAAGGATAATGTGCAGAGGTTGTGGATGCCTCTGCGATCTGATGTACACCTTTAGTGGCAATTGCGAATAGGGAAAATTTCCCAGTGTGGGAGATTATCTTCCTTCCCTGCTTGGTTGGGGTAGGTGAAACTGTCTCTGGTATCCGATAGAGTTGTCCTCCCAAAGTGACAATGACACTGCGAGGTCGGGATTCATATACAGCATGACGCTTCCACATATATGGTTGTCCTAAGAGAACATCACATACTTCGAGCGGGGCCACGTCACATAATACCTCATCTTTGAAGGGCTTGATGCCATATGGTAGGCGACATTGGTGACTGACACGGATCCTTCGTCCTTGGCTTAGCCATCCAATGGTGTATGGTTGTGGGTGTGGCGTTATTGGTAGCTCCAATCTCTTGATGACTTCTCCTGAGATCAGGTTCTTCTGGCTGCCGCTGTCCACAACAAAGTGTAGGGGAATTCCCTTCACCCACATCTGTGAGTGGAAAAGGCGCTCCTCTGCCTCCGACTCTTCAGGCTCCTCTGGCTGAATCTGTGTGGTGGCAACAACGGCACTGGGTTCTGCATCAATGATCTGCTTCCCTTTTCGCGCGGCTGTGAAATTAGGTTCCGAGTCAGAATCGGAACCGGGATCTGATTCTGAAGCTTTTATCTCAGCCACCAATGACTGTTTTGAGCGACAATCATCAGTGTTGTGCCAGGGGCTTTTGTGGAACTCGCACCACTTCCCAGTGTCCTTCTTTGTCTTTTCTTTACCCTTCTTCGCCTGTGGTTGGGACTGGTTGTCCTTTTCCTGCCCCGTGTTCTGCGAGCCAGAGTTTCCCTTGCCCTGCTTCTGCGCAGGTCCGAAGTCACGCCTGTTCTTTTGCTGAAATTTCTGCTCAATTTTGACAGCATATCGATAGGCGGATCCGAGTGAAGAGATTTCCAGGAAATCCATCTCTGTTCGGATGTACCGGTGTAGGCCACTGCGATATTTCAGTACTAGGTGCCGCTCGGAGTCCTTGATACCTAGCTTTGTGCGCAAGGTATGAAATTTGTTGGTGTACTCCGACACCGTTTGGTCCCTCTCTTGATGCAGAATGGTCCATTTTGTGTACTGGTCATCATAGTTTCCAACAGGGTAATATTGTTCCTTGACGGCATCTATAAAAGAGGCCCAAGTGGGATTGGAATATTCAAACAATCCAGACTCGTCTGATGAGTTTTGCTCACAATAAGTTTCCCACCAATTTTTGACATGGGGGACGGCCTTGAGGAGTGCAAAGACGATCTTTTCCCTGTCGGAAAAATTGTGGACAGAGAAATACCCTTCTAGTAGATTCAACCATTTATCTAGGGCATCGGCATCGATTTGGCCTTCAAATAAAGGGATATCAAAATTAACTTGTACCTTGAAGGGAGTCGTATCTCCGAAATGGCTGCTCGTTGAGGGTGCATTTGCCGCTGTTGGCATGCGTTGAAGGATTTGGGCGAAATTATCCATCATCTCGTTCCTCTGTCGCGCGAGGGCTTCCTCGAGCAACAACTTGATAGGATCTACTGCTCCGTCGTCTCTCTTTTCTTCCGCCATGGGAGGCCGTTTGGGGCGGCGAGAGTGGTCTTCCCCAAGTGAAACTAGTTCGAGACCCAACTCTCTGTATCCTGACCTCGTCGGGGACATGCACCGAGAAACGATCAAAGAGCAGACCGCTCTGATACCACTGATCCGGATTTATGTGGGAACGAAACAAAAGATAGCATATACAGAATCATATACAGAGATATATTGCAAATAACACAGTGATACAGTAAACACATATTCTATTAAATTGCGGAAATAGAACAGACTGTAAGATACAATAGCTAGAATGGTGGTAGCTATCTCTGAGAAGAGATGTGGCCGCTATGCTCACTCGTGCCAAGATGAATACAAAGAGAGGCCGAAAGGGCCTATTTATCATAAGCATGAGGGAAAGAATCCCAAACATCCAAAAACCTAACCCTAGAAGATGAACCGTCATAAAGTTTGCGGCCCCAAGGTGGTTAGTTGAACAGTCAACTTCCCGGGGTCATAACTTTTGCATACGATCTCCGTTTGGGGTGCTCGGTAGCCCGTTGGGAAGGTCCATCCGAGATTTACAACATTCGACTGGGCCCAAATGTATGCCGGAGGCAACCATTTGGTCCCCCAAATCGCCAAAAAATGTCGTTTAGGGCCTCAAAATGGCTCTGGAAGTTCAGGACCCGAAAAACTGCTAAAAATAGTAATTTACCAAAACTGCCAGAACACTGTTTTGAGCCAGTTGGAAGAGGTGGGCCGCCACCGATATCCACCTGGATCAATCCTCCATCCTTAGGAAGCAATGGTCTCCATTGCGTTAAATCCCTTATCACATGTCGAGCTGTGTGTCGAGTTGAGCTCTTGGTGCGACATTTGCTGAAGTGGAAAGGTTGCCTTACTTTGACATCTTCAGAGGGTTGTAATTGTTGTTGATGGATGCGTTGGAGCTGTTTGGTTGTTGTGGTATCCTTGGTATGCACCGGTGTGGATGGTTTCTTTTTGGATGAGCGCCTTGAATGCGTGGCCTTGCACTGTAGAGGTACCCGAATAGGCGATGCGGCACTGAATTTGTGTTCTTCTTGTTTCTGCTGAGTAGAAGGATAATGTGCAGAGGTTGTGGATGCCTCTGCGATCTGATGTACACCTTTAGTGGCAATTGCGAATAGGGAAAATTTCCCAGTGTGGGAGATTATCTTCCTTCCCTGCTTGGTTGGGGTAGGTGAAACTGTCTCTGGTATCCGATAGAGTTGTCCTCCCAAAGTGACAATGACACTGCGAGGTCGGGATTCATATACAGCATGACGCTTCCACATATATGGTTGTCCTAAGAGAACATCACATACTTCGAGCGGGGCCACGTCACATAATACCTCATCTTTGAAGGGCTTGATGCCATATGGTAGGCGACATTGGTGACTGACACGGATCCTTCGTCCTTGGCTTAGCCATCCAATGGTGTATGGTTGTGGGTGTGGCGTTATTGGTAGCTCCAATCTCTTGATGACTTCTCCTGAGATCAGGTTCTTCTGGCTGCCGCTGTCCACAACAAAGTGTAGGGGAATTCCCTTCACCCACATCTGTGAGTGGAAAAGGCGCTCCTCTGCCTCCGACTCTTCAGGCTCCTCTGGCTGAATCTGTGTGGTGGCAACAACGGCACTGGGTTCTGCATCAATGATCTGCTTCCCTTTTCGCGCGGCTGTGAAATTAGGTTCCGAGTCAGAATCGGAACCGGGATCTGATTCTGAAGCTTTTATCTCAGCCACCAATGACTGTTTTGAGCGACAATCATCAGTGTTGTGCCAGGGGCTTTTGTGGAACTCGCACCACTTCCCAGTGTCCTTCTTTGTCTTTTCTTTACCCTTCTTCGCCTGTGGTTGGGACTGGTTGTCCTTTTCCTGCCCCGTGTTCTGCGAGCCAGAGTTTCCCTTGCCCTGCTTCTGCGCAGGTCCGAAGTCACGCCTGTTCTTTTGCTGAAATTTCTGCTCAATTTTGACAGCATATCGATAGGCGGATCCGAGTGAAGAGATTTCCAGGAAATCCATCTCTGTTCGGATGTACCGGTGTAGGCCACTGCGATATTTCAGTACTAGGTGCCGCTCGGAGTCCTTGATACCTAGCTTTGTGCGCAAGGTATGAAATTTGTTGGTGTACTCCGACACCGTTTGGTCCCTCTCTTGATGCAGAATGGTCCATTTTGTGTACTGGTCATCATAGTTTCCAACAGGGTAATATTGTTCCTTGACGGCATCTATAAAAGAGGCCCAAGTGGGATTGGAATATTCAAACAATCCAGACTCGTCTGATGAGTTTTGCTCACAATAAGTTTCCCACCAATTTTTGACATGGGGGACGGCCTTGAGGAGTGCAAAGACGATCTTTTCCCTGTCGGAAAAATTGTGGACAGAGAAATACCCTTCTAGTAGATTCAACCATTTATCTAGGGCATCGGCATCGATTTGGCCTTCAAATAAAGGGATATCAAAATTAACTTGTACCTTGAAGGGAGTCGTATCTCCGAAATGGCTGCTCGTTGAGGGTGCATTTGCCGCTGTTGGCATGCGTTGAAGGATTTGGGCGAAATTATCCATCATCTCGTTCCTCTGTCGCGCGAGGGCTTCCTCGAGCAACAACTTGATAGGATCTACTGCTCCGTCGTCTCTCTTTTCTTCCGCCATGGGAGGCCGTTTGGGGCGGCGAGAGTGGTCTTCCCCAAGTGAAACTAGTTCGAGACCCAACTCTCTGTATCCTGACCTCGTCGGGGACATGCACCGAGAAACGATCAAAGAGCAGACCGCTCTGATACCACTGATCCGGATTTATGTGGGAACGAAACAAAAGATAGCATATACAGAATCATATACAGAGATATATTGCAAATAACACAGTGATACAGTAAACACATATTCTATTAAATTGCGGAAATAGAACAGACTGTAAGATACAATAGCTAGAATGGTGGTAGCTATCTCTGAGAAGAGATGTGGCCGCTATGCTCACTCGTGCCAAGATGAATACAAAGAGAGGCCGAAAGGGCCTATTTATCATAAGCATGAGGGAAAGAATCCCAAACATCCAAAAACCTAACCCTAGAAGATGAACCGTCATAAAGTTTGCGGCCCCAAGGTGGTTAGTTGAACAGTCAACTTCCCGGGGTCATAACTTTTGCATACGATCTCCGTTTGGGGTGCTCGGTAGCCCGTTGGGAAGGTCCATCCGAGATTTACAACATTCGACTGGGCCCAAATGTATGCCGGAGGCAACCATTTGGTCCCCCAAATCGCCAAAAAATGTCGTTTAGGGCCTCAAAATGGCTCTGGAAGTTCAGGACCCGAAAAACTGCTAAAAATAGTAATTTACCAAAACTGCCAGAACACTGTTTTGAGCCAGTTGGAAGAGGTGGGCCGCCACCGATATCCACCTGGATCAATCCTCCATCCTTAGGAAGCAATGGTCTCCATTGCGTTAAATCCCTTATCACATGTCGAGCTGTGTGTCGAGTTGAGCTCTTGGTGCGACATTTGCTGAAGTGGAAAGGTTGCCTTACTTTGACATCTTCAGAGGGTTGTAATTGTTGTTGATGGATGCGTTGGAGCTGTTTGGTTGTTGTGGTATCCTTGGTATGCACCGGTGTGGATGGTTTCTTTTTGGATGAGCGCCTTGAATGCGTGGCCTTGCACTGTAGAGGTACCCGAATAGGCGATGCGGCACTGAATTTGTGTTCTTCTTGTTTCTGCTGAGTAGAAGGATAATGTGCAGAGGTTGTGGATGCCTCTGCGATCTGATGTACACCTTTAGTGGCAATTGCGAATAGGGAAAATTTCCCAGTGTGGGAGATTATCTTCCTTCCCTGCTTGGTTGGGGTAGGTGAAACTGTCTCTGGTATCCGATAGAGTTGTCCTCCCAAAGTGACAATGACACTGCGAGGTCGGGATTCATATACAGCATGACGCTTCCACATATATGGTTGTCCTAAGAGAACATCACATACTTCGAGCGGGGCCACGTCACATAATACCTCATCTTTGAAGGGCTTGATGCCATATGGTAGGCGACATTGGTGACTGACACGGATCCTTCGTCCTTGGCTTAGCCATCCAATGGTGTATGGTTGTGGGTGTGGCGTTATTGGTAGCTCCAATCTCTTGATGACTTCTCCTGAGATCAGGTTCTTCTGGCTGCCGCTGTCCACAACAAAGTGTAGGGGAATTCCCTTCACCCACATCTGTGAGTGGAAAAGGCGCTCCTCTGCCTCCGACTCTTCAGGCTCCTCTGGCTGAATCTGTGTGGTGGCAACAACGGCACTGGGTTCTGCATCAATGATCTGCTTCCCTTTTCGCGCGGCTGTGAAATTAGGTTCCGAGTCAGAATCGGAACCGGGATCTGATTCTGAAGCTTTTATCTCAGCCACCAATGACTGTTTTGAGCGACAATCATCAGTGTTGTGCCAGGGGCTTTTGTGGAACTCGCACCACTTCCCAGTGTCCTTCTTTGTCTTTTCTTTACCCTTCTTCGCCTGTGGTTGGGACTGGTTGTCCTTTTCCTGCCCCGTGTTCTGCGAGCCAGAGTTTCCCTTGCCCTGCTTCTGCGCAGGTCCGAAGTCACGCCTGTTCTTTTGCTGAAATTTCTGCTCAATTTTGACAGCATATCGATAGGCGGATCCGAGTGAAGAGATTTCCAGGAAATCCATCTCTGTTCGGATGTACCGGTGTAGGCCACTGCGATATTTCAGTACTAGGTGCCGCTCGGAGTCCTTGATACCTAGCTTTGTGCGCAAGGTATGAAATTTGTTGGTGTACTCCGACACCGTTTGGTCCCTCTCTTGATGCAGAATGGTCCATTTTGTGTACTGGTCATCATAGTTTCCAACAGGGTAATATTGTTCCTTGACGGCATCTATAAAAGAGGCCCAAGTGGGATTGGAATATTCAAACAATCCAGACTCGTCTGATGAGTTTTGCTCACAATAAGTTTCCCACCAATTTTTGACATGGGGGACGGCCTTGAGGAGTGCAAAGACGATCTTTTCCCTGTCGGAAAAATTGTGGACAGAGAAATACCCTTCTAGTAGATTCAACCATTTATCTAGGGCATCGGCATCGATTTGGCCTTCAAATAAAGGGATATCAAAATTAACTTGTACCTTGAAGGGAGTCGTATCTCCGAAATGGCTGCTCGTTGAGGGTGCATTTGCCGCTGTTGGCATGCGTTGAAGGATTTGGGCGAAATTATCCATCATCTCGTTCCTCTGTCGCGCGAGGGCTTCCTCGAGCAACAACTTGATAGGATCTACTGCTCCGTCGTCTCTCTTTTCTTCCGCCATGGGAGGCCGTTTGGGGCGGCGAGAGTGGTCTTCCCCAAGTGAAACTAGTTCGAGACCCAACTCTCTGTATCCTGACCTCGTCGGGGACATGCACCGAGAAACGATCAAAGAGCAGACCGCTCTGATACCACTGATCCGGATTTATGTGGGAACGAAACAAAAGATAGCATATACAGAATCATATACAGAGATATATTGCAAATAACACAGTGATACAGTAAACACATATTCTATTAAATTGCGGAAATAGAACAGACTGTAAGATACAATAGCTAGAATGGTGGTAGCTATCTCTGAGAAGAGATGTGGCCGCTATGCTCACTCGTGCCAAGATGAATACAAAGAGAGGCCGAAAGGGCCTATTTATCATAAGCATGAGGGAAAGAATCCCAAACATCCAAAAACCTAACCCTAGAAGATGAACCGTCATAAAGTTTGCGGCCCCAAGGTGGTTAGTTGAACAGTCAACTTCCCGGGGTCATAACTTTTGCATACGATCTCCGTTTGGGGTGCTCGGTAGCCCGTTGGGAAGGTCCATCCGAGATTTACAACATTCGACTGGGCCCAAATGTATGCCGGAGGCAACCATTTGGTCCCCCAAATCGCCAAAAAATGTCGTTTAGGGCCTCAAAATGGCTCTGGAAGTTCAGGACACCCGAAAAACTGCTAAAAATAGTAATTTACCAAAACTGCCAGAACACTGTTTTGAGCCAGTTGGAAGAGGTGGGCCGCCACCGATATCCACCTGGATCAATCCTCCATCCTTAGGAAGCAATGGTCTCCATTGCGTTAAATCCCTTTCACATGTCGAGCTGTGTGTCGAGTTGAGCTCTTGGTGCGACATTTGCTGAAGTGGAAAGGTTGCCTTACTTTGACATCTTCAGAGGGTTGTAATTGTTGTTGATGGATGCGTTGGAGCTGTTTGGTTGTTGTGGTATCCTTGGTATGCACCGGTGTGGATGGTTTCTTTTTGGAGGAGCGCCTTGAATGCGTGGCCTTGCACTGTAGAGGTACCCGAATAGGCGATGCGGCACTGAATTTGTGTTCTTCTTGTTTCTGCTGAGTAGAAGGATAATGTGCAGAGGTTGTGGATGCCTCTGCGATCTGATGTACACCTTTAGTGGCAATTGCGAATAGGGAAAATTTCCCAGTGTGGGAGATTATCTTCCTTCCCTGCTTGGTTGGGGTAGGTGAAACTGTCTCTGGTATCCGATAGAGTTGTCCTCCCAAAGTGACAATGACACTGCGAGGTCGGGATTCATATACAGCATGACGCTTCCACATATATGGTTGTCCTAAGAGAACATCACATACTTCGAGCGGGGCCACGTCACATAATACCTCATCTTTGAAGGGCTTGATGCCATATGGTAGGCGACATTGGTGACTGACACGGATCCTTCGTCCTTGGCTTAGCCATCCAATGGTGTATGGTTGTGGGTGTGGCGTTATTGGTAGCTCCAATCTCTTGATGACTTCTCCTGAGATCAGGTTTCTTCTGGCTGCCGCTGTCCACAACAAAGTGTAGGGGAATTCCCTTCACCCACATCTGTGAGTGGAAAAGGCGCTCCTCTGCCTCCGACTCTTCAGGCTCCTCTGGCTGAATCTGTGTGGTGGCAACAACGGCACTGGGTTCTGCATCAATGATCTGCTTCCCTTTTCGCGCGGCTGTGAAATTAGGTTCCGAGTCAGAATCGGAACCGGGATCTGATTCTGAAGCTTTTATCTCAGCCACCAATGACTGTTTTGAGCGACAATCATCAGTGTTGTGCCAGGGGCTTTTGTGGAACTCGCACCACTTCCCAGTGTCCTTCTTTGTCTTTTCTTTACCCTTCTTCGCCTGTGGTTGGGACTGGTTGTCCTTTTCCTGCCCCGTGTTCTGCGAGCCAGAGTTTCCCTTGCCCTGCTTCTGCGCAGGTCCGAAGTCACGCCTGTTCTTTTGCTGAAATTTCTGCTCAATTTTGACAGCATATCGATAGGCGGATCCGAGTGAAGAGATTTCCAGGAAATCCATCTCTGTTCGGATGTACCGGTGTAGGCCACTGCGATATTTCAGTACTAGGTGCCGCTCGGAGTCCTTGATACCTAGCTTTGTGCGCAAGGTATGAAATTTGTTGGTGTACTCCGACACCGTTTGGTCCCTCTCTTGATGCAGAATGGTCCATTTTGTGTACTGGTCATCATAGTTTCCAACAGGGTAATATTGTTCCTTGACGGCATCTATAAAAGAGGCCCAAGTGGGATTGGAATATTCAAACAATCCAGACTCGTCTGATGAGTTTTGCTCACAATAAGTTTTCCCACCAATTTTTGACATGGGGGACGGCCTTGAGGAGTGCAAAGACGATCTTTTCCCTGTCGGAAAAATTGTGGACAGAGAAATACCCTTCTAGTAGATTCAACCATTTATCTAGGGCATCGGCATCGATTTGGCCTTCAAATAAAGGGATATCAAAATTAACTTGTACCTTGAAGGGAGTCGTATCTCCGAAATGGCTGCTCGTTGAGGGTGCATTTGCCGCTGTTGGCATGCGTTGAAGGATTTGGGCGAAATTATCCATCATCTCGTTCCTCTGTCGCGCGAGGGCTTCCTCGAGCAACAACTTGATAGGATCTACTGCTCCGTCGTCTCTCTTTTCTTCCGCCATGGGAGGCCGTTTGGGGGCGGCGAGAGTGGTCTTCCCCGAGTGAAACTAGTTCGAGACCCAACTCTCTGTATCCTGACCTCGTCGGGGACATGCACCGAGAAACGATCAAAGAGCAGACCGCTCTGATACCACTGATCCGGATTTATGTGGGAACGAAACAAAAGATAGCATATACAGAATCATATACAGAGATATATTGCAAATAACACAGTGATACAGTAAAACACATATTCTATTAAATTGCGGAAAATAGAACAGACTGTAAAATACAATAGCTAGAATGGTGGTAGCTATCTCTGAGAAGAGATGTGATGCTCACTCGTGCCAAGATGAATACAAAGAGAGGCCGAAAGGGCCTATTTATCATAAGCATGAGGGAAAGAATCCCAAACATCCAAAAACCTAACCCTAGAAGATGAACCGTCATAAAGTTTGCGGCCCCAAGGTGGTTAGTTGAACAGTCAACTTCCCGGGGTCATAACTTTTGCATACGATCTCCGTTTGGGGTGCTCGGTAGCCCGTTGGGAAGGTCCATCCGAGATTTACAACTTTCGACTGGGCCCAAATGAATGCCGGAGGCAACCATTTGGTCCCCCAAATCGCCAAAAAATGTCGTTTAGGGCCTCAAAATGGCTCTGGAAGTTCAGGACCCGAAAAACTGCTAAAAATAGTAATTTACCAAAACTGCCAGAACACTGTTTTGAGCCAGTTGGAAGAGGTGGGCCGCCACCGATATCCACCTGGATCAATCCTCCATCCTTAGGAAGCAATGGTCTCCATTGCGTTAAATCCCTTATCACATGTCGAGCTGTGTGTCGAGTTGAGCTCTTGGTGCGACATTTGCTGAAGTGGAAAGGTTGCCTTACTTTGACATCTTCAGAGGGTTGTAATTGTTGTTGATGGATGCGTTGGAGCTGTTTGGTTGTTGTGGTATCCTTGGTATGCACCGGTGTGGATGGTTTCTTTTTGGAGGAGCGCCTTGAATGCGTGGCCTTGCACTGTAGAGGTACCCGAATAGGCGATGCGGCACTGAATTTGTGTTCTTCTTGTTTCTGCTGAGTAGAAGGATAATGTGCAGAGGTTGTGGATGCCTCTGCGATCTGATGTACACCTTTAGTGGCAATTGCGAATAGGGAAAATTTCCCAGTGTGGGAGATTATCTTCCTTCCCTGCTTGGTTGGGGTAGGTGAAACTGTCTCTGGTATCCGATAGAGTTGTCCTCCCAAAGTGACAATGACACTGCGAGGTCGGGATTCATATACAGCATGACGCTTCCACATATATGGTTGTCCTAAGAGAACATCACATACTTCGAGCGGGGCCACGTCACATAATACCTCATCTTTGAAGGGCTTGATGCCATATGGTAGGCGACATTGGTGACTGACACGGATCCTTCGTCCTTGGCTTAGCCATCCAATGGTGTATGGTTGTGGGTGTGGCGTTATTGGTAGCTCCAATCTCTTGATGACTTCTCCTGAGATCAGGTTCTTCTGGCTGCCGCTGTCCACAACAAAGTGTAGGGGAATTCCCTTCACCCACATCTGTGAGTGGAAAAGGCGCTCCTCTGCCTCCGACTCTTCAGGCTCCTCTGGCTGAATCTGTGTGGTGGCAACAACGGCACTGGGTTCTGCATCAATGATCTGCTTCCCTTTTCGCGCGGCTGTGAAATTAGGTTCCGAGTCAGAATCGGAACCGGGATCTGATTCTGAAGCTTTTATCTCAGCCACCAATGACTGTTTTGAGCGACAATCATCAGTGTTGTGCCAGGGGCTTTTGTGGAACTCGCACCACTTCCCAGTGTCCTTCTTTGTCTTTTCTTTACCCTTCTTCGCCTGTGGTTGGGACTGGTTGTCCTTTTCCTGCCCCGTGTTCTGCGAGCCAGAGTTTCCCTTGCCCTGCTTCTGCGCAGGTCCGAAGTCACGCCTGTTCTTTTGCTGAAATTTCTGCTCAATTTTGACAGCATATCGATAGGCGGATCCGAGTGAAGAGATTTCCAGGAAATCCATCTCTGTTCGGATGTACCGGTGTAGGCCACTGCGATATTTCAGTACTAGGTGCCGCTCGGAGTCCTTGATACCTAGCTTTGTGCGCAAGGTATGAAATTTGTTGGTGTACTCCGACACCGTTTGGTCCCTCTCTTGATGCAGAATGGTCCATTTTGTGTACTGGTCATCATAGTTTCCAACAGGGTAATATTGTTCCTTGACGGCATCTATAAAAGAGGCCCAAGTGGGATTGGAATATTCAAACAATCCAGACTCGTCTGATGAGTTTTGCTCACAATAAGTTTCCCACCAATTTTTGACATGGGGGACGGCCTTGAGGAGTGCAAAGACGATCTTTTCCCTGTCGGAAAAATTGTGGACAGAGAAATACCCTTCTAGTAGATTCAACCATTTATCTAGGGCATCGGCATCGATTTGGCCTTCAAATAAAGGGATATCAAAATTAACTTGTACCTTGAAGGGAGTCGTATCTCCGAAATGGCTGCTCGTTGAGGGTGCATTTGCCGCTGTTGGCATGCGTTGAAGGATTTGGGCGAAATTATCCATCATCTCGTTCCTCTGTCGCGCGAGGGCTTCCTCGAGCAACAACTTGATAGGATCTACTGCTCCGTCGTCTCTCTTTTCTTCCGCCATGGGAGGCCGTTTGGGGCGGCGAGAGTGGTCTTCCCCGAGTGAAACTAGTTCGAGACCCAACTCTCTGTATCCTGACCTCGTCGGGGACATGCACCGAGAAACGATCAAAGAGCAGACCGCTCTGATACCACTGATCCGGATTTATGTGGGAACGAAACAAAAGATAGCATATACAGAATCATATACAGAGATATATTGCAAATAACACAGTGATACAGTAAACACATATTCTATTAAATTGCGGAAATAGAACAGACTGTAAAATACAATAGCTAGAATGGTGGTAGCTATCTCTGAGAAGAGATGTGGCCGCTATGCTCACTCGTGCCAAGATGAATACAAAGAGAGGCCGAAAGGGCCTATTTATCATAAGCATGAGGGAAAGAATCCCAAACATCCAAAAACCTAACCCTAGAAGATGAACCGTCATAAAGTTTGCGGCCCCAAGGTGGTTAGTTGAACAGTCAACTTCCCGGGGTCATAACTTTTGCATACGATCTCCGTTTGGGGTGCTCGGTAGCCCGTTGGGAAGGTCCATCCGAGATTTACAACTTTCGACTGGGCCCAAATGAATGCCGGAGGCAACCATTTGGTCCCCCAAATCGCCAAAAAATGTCGTTTAGGGCCTCAAAATGGCTCTGGAAGTTCAGGACCCGAAAAACTGCTAAAAATAGTAATTTACCAAAACTGCCAGAACACTGTTTTGAGCCAGTTGGAAGAGGTGGGCCGCCACCGATATCCACCTGGATCAATCCTCCATCCTTAGGAAGCAATGGTCTCCATTGCGTTAAATCCCTTATCACATGTCGAGCTGTGTGTCGAGTTGAGCTCTTGGTGCGACATTTGCTGAAGTGGAAAGGTTGCCTTACTTTGACATCTTCAGAGGGTTGTAATTGTTGTTGATGGATGCGTTGGAGCTGTTTGGTTGTTGTGGTATCCTTGGTATGCACCGGTGTGGATGGTTTCTTTTTGGAGGAGCGCCTTGAATGCGTGGCCTTGCACTGTAGAGGTACCCGAATAGGCGATGCGGCACTGAATTTGTGTTCTTCTTGTTTCTGCTGAGTAGAAGGATAATGTGCAGAGGTTGTGGATGCCTCTGCGATCTGATGTACACCTTTAGTGGCAATTGCGAATAGGGAAAATTTCCCAGTGTGGGAGATTATCTTCCTTCCCTGCTTGGTTGGGGTAGGTGAAACTGTCTCTGGTATCCGATAGAGTTGTCCTCCCAAAGTGACAATGACACTGCGAGGTCGGGATTCATATACAGCATGACGCTTCCACATATATGGTTGTCCTAAGAGAACATCACATACTTCGAGCGGGGCCACGTCACATAATACCTCATCTTTGAAGGGCTTGATGCCATATGGTAGGCGACATTGGTGACTGACACGGATCCTTCGTCCTTGGCTTAGCCATCCAATGGTGTATGGTTGTGGGTGTGGCGTTATTGGTAGCTCCAATCTCTTGATGACTTCTCCTGAGATCAGGTTCTTCTGGCTGCCGCTGTCCACAACAAAGTGTAGGGGAATTCCCTTCACCCACATCTGTGAGTGGAAAAGGCGCTCCTCTGCCTCCGACTCTTCAGGCTCCTCTGGCTGAATCTGTGTGGTGGCAACAACGGCACTGGGTTCTGCATCAATGATCTGCTTCCCTTTTCGCGCGGCTGTGAAATTAGGTTCCGAGTCAGAATCGGAACCGGGATCTGATTCTGAAGCTTTTATCTCAGCCACCAATGACTGTTTTGAGCGACAATCATCAGTGTTGTGCCAGGGGCTTTTGTGGAACTCGCACCACTTCCCAGTGTCCTTCTTTGTCTTTTCTTTACCCTTCTTCGCCTGTGGTTGGGACTGGTTGTCCTTTTCCTGCCCCGTGTTCTGCGAGCCAGAGTTTCCCTTGCCCTGCTTCTGCGCAGGTCCGAAGTCACGCCTGTTCTTTTGCTGAAATTTCTGCTCAATTTTGACAGCATATCGATAGGCGGATCCGAGTGAAGAGATTTCCAGGAAATCCATCTCTGTTCGGATGTACCGGTGTAGGCCACTGCGATATTTCAGTACTAGGTGCCGCTCGGAGTCCTTGATACCTAGCTTTGTGCGCAAGGTATGAAATTTGTTGGTGTACTCCGACACCGTTTGGTCCCTCTCTTGATGCAGAATGGTCCATTTTGTGTACTGGTCATCATAGTTTCCAACAGGGTAATATTGTTCCTTGACGGCATCTATAAAAGAGGCCCAAGTGGGATTGGAATATTCAAACAATCCAGACTCGTCTGATGAGTTTTGCTCACAATAAGTTTCCCACCAATTTTTGACATGGGGGACGGCCTTGAGGAGTGCAAAGACGATCTTTTCCCTGTCGGAAAAATTGTGGACAGAGAAATACCCTTCTAGTAGATTCAACCATTTATCTAGGGCATCGGCATCGATTTGGCCTTCAAATAAAGGGATATCAAAATTAACTTGTACCTTGAAGGGAGTCGTATCTCCGAAATGGCTGCTCGTTGAGGGTGCATTTGCCGCTGTTGGCATGCGTTGAAGGATTTGGGCGAAATTATCCATCATCTCGTTCCTCTGTCGCGCGAGGGCTTCCTCGAGCAACAACTTGATAGGATCTACTGCTCCGTCGTCTCTCTTTTCTTCCGCCATGGGAGGCCGTTTGGGGCGGCGAGAGTGGTCTTCCCCGAGTGAAACTAGTTCGAGACCCAACTCTCTGTATCCTGACCTCGTCGGGGACATGCACCGAGAAACGATCAAAGAGCAGACCGCTCTGATACCACTGATCCGGATTTATGTGGGAACGAAACAAAAGATAGCATATACAGAATCATATACAGAGATATATTGCAAATAACACAGTGATACAGTAAACACATATTCTATTAAATTGCGGAAATAGAACAGACTGTAAAATACAATAGCTAGAATGGTGGTAGCTATCTCTGAGAAGAGATGTGGCCGCTATGCTCACTCGTGCCAAGATGAATACAAAGAGAGGCCGAAAGGGCCTATTTATCATAAGCATGAGGGAAAGAATCCCAAACATCCAAAAACCTAACCCTAGAAGATGAACCGTCATAAAGTTTGCGGCCCCAAGGTGGTTAGTTGAACAGTCAACTTCCCGGGGTCATAACTTTTGCATACGATCTCCGTTTGGGGTGCTCGGTAGCCCGTTGGGAAGGTCCATCCGAGATTTACAACTTTCGACTGGGCCCAAATGAATGCCGGAGGCAACCATTTGGTCCCCCAAATCGCCAAAAAATGTCGTTTAGGGCCTCAAAATGGCTCTGGAAGTTCAGGACCCGAAAAACTGCTAAAAATAGTAATTTACCAAAACTGCCAGAACACTGTTTTGAGCCAGTTGGAAGAGGTGGGCCGCCACCGATATCCACCTGGATCAATCCTCCATCCTTAGGAAGCAATGGTCTCCATTGCGTTAAATCCCTTATCACATGTCGAGCTGTGTGTCGAGTTGAGCTCTTGGTGCGACATTTGCTGAAGTGGAAAGGTTGCCTTACTTTGACATCTTCAGAGGGTTGTAATTGTTGTTGATGGATGCGTTGGAGCTGTTTGGTTGTTGTGGTATCCTTGGTATGCACCGGTGTGGATGGTTTCTTTTTGGAGGAGCGCCTTGAATGCGTGGCCTTGCACTGTAGAGGTACCCGAATAGGCGATGCGGCACTGAATTTGTGTTCTTCTTGTTTCTGCTGAGTAGAAGGATAATGTGCAGAGGTTGTGGATGCCTCTGCGATCTGATGTACACCTTTAGTGGCAATTGCGAATAGGGAAAATTTCCCAGTGTGGGAGATTATCTTCCTTCCCTGCTTGGTTGGGGTAGGTGAAACTGTCTCTGGTATCCGATAGAGTTGTCCTCCCAAAGTGACAATGACACTGCGAGGTCGGGATTCATATACAGCATGACGCTTCCACATATATGGTTGTCCTAAGAGAACATCACATACTTCGAGCGGGGCCACGTCACATAATACCTCATCTTTGAAGGGCTTGATGCCATATGGTAGGCGACATTGGTGACTGACACGGATCCTTCGTCCTTGGCTTAGCCATCCAATGGTGTATGGTTGTGGGTGTGGCGTTATTGGTAGCTCCAATCTCTTGATGACTTCTCCTGAGATCAGGTTCTTCTGGCTGCCGCTGTCCACAACAAAGTGTAGGGGAATTCCCTTCACCCACATCTGTGAGTGGAAAAGGCGCTCCTCTGCCTCCGACTCTTCAGGCTCCTCTGGCTGAATCTGTGTGGTGGCAACAACGGCACTGGGTTCTGCATCAATGATCTGCTTCCCTTTTCGCGCGGCTGTGAAATTAGGTTCCGAGTCAGAATCGGAACCGGGATCTGATTCTGAAGCTTTTATCTCAGCCACCAATGACTGTTTTGAGCGACAATCATCAGTGTTGTGCCAGGGGCTTTTGTGGAACTCGCACCACTTCCCAGTGTCCTTCTTTGTCTTTTCTTTACCCTTCTTCGCCTGTGGTTGGGACTGGTTGTCCTTTTCCTGCCCCGTGTTCTGCGAGCCAGAGTTTCCCTTGCCCTGCTTCTGCGCAGGTCCGAAGTCACGCCTGTTCTTTTGCTGAAATTTCTGCTCAATTTTGACAGCATATCGATAGGCGGATCCGAGTGAAGAGATTTCCAGGAAATCCATCTCTGTTCGGATGTACCGGTGTAGGCCACTGCGATATTTCAGTACTAGGTGCCGCTCGGAGTCCTTGATACCTAGCTTTGTGCGCAAGGTATGAAATTTGTTGGTGTACTCCGACACCGTTTGGTCCCTCTCTTGATGCAGAATGGTCCATTTTGTGTACTGGTCATCATAGTTTCCAACAGGGTAATATTGTTCCTTGACGGCATCTATAAAAGAGGCCCAAGTGGGATTGGAATATTCAAACAATCCAGACTCGTCTGATGAGTTTTGCTCACAATAAGTTTCCCACCAATTTTTGACATGGGGGACGGCCTTGAGGAGTGCAAAGACGATCTTTTCCCTGTCGGAAAAATTGTGGACAGAGAAATACCCTTCTAGTAGATTCAACCATTTATCTAGGGCATCGGCATCGATTTGGCCTTCAAATAAAGGGATATCAAAATTAACTTGTACCTTGAAGGGAGTCGTATCTCCGAAATGGCTGCTCGTTGAGGGTGCATTTGCCGCTGTTGGCATGCGTTGAAGGATTTGGGCGAAATTATCCATCATCTCGTTCCTCTGTCGCGCGAGGGCTTCCTCGAGCAACAACTTGATAGGATCTACTGCTCCGTCGTCTCTCTTTTCTTCCGCCATGGGAGGCCGTTTGGGGCGGCGAGAGTGGTCTTCCCCGAGTGAAACTAGTTCGAGACCCAACTCTCTGTATCCTGACCTCGTCGGGGACATGCACCGAGAAACGATCAAAGAGCAGACCGCTCTGATACCACTGATCCGGATTTATGTGGGAACGAAAAAAAAGATAGCATATACAGAATCATATACAGAGATATATTGCAAATAACACAGTGATACAGTAAACACATATTCTATTAAATTGCGGAAATAGAACAGACTGTAAAATACAATAGCTAGAATGGTGGTAGCTATCTCTGAGAAGAGATGTGGCCGCTATGCTCACTCGTGCCAAGATGAATACAAAGAGAGGCCGAAAGGGCCTATTTATCATAAGCATGAGGGAAAGAATCCCAAACATCCAAAAACCTAACCCTAGAAGATGAACCGTCATAAAGTTTGCGGCCCCAAGGTGGTTAGTTGAACAGTCAACTTCCCGGGGTCATAACTTTTGCATACGATCTCCGTTTGGGGTGCTCGGTAGCCCGTTGGGAAGGTCCATCCGAGATTTACAACTTTCGACTGGGCCCAAATGAATGCCGGAGGCAACCATTTGGTCCCCCAAATCGCCAAAAAATGTCGTTTAGGGCCTCAAAATGGCTCTGGAAGTTCAGGACCCGAAAAACTGCTAAAAATAGTAATTTACCAAAACTGCCAGAACACTGTTTTGAGCCAGTTGGAAGAGGTGGGCCGCCACCGATATCCACCTGGATCAATCCTCCATCCTTAGGAAGCAATGGTCTCCATTGCGTTAAATCCCTTATCACATGTCGAGCTGTGTGTCGAGTTGAGCTCTTGGTGCGACATTTGCTGAAGTGGAAAGGTTGCCTTACTTTGACATCTTCAGAGGGTTGTAATTGTTGTTGATGGATGCGTTGGAGCTGTTTGGTTGTTGTGGTATCCTTGGTATGCACCGGTGTGGATGGTTTCTTTTTGGAGGAGCGCCTTGAATGCGTGGCCTTGCACTGTAGAGGTACCCGAATAGGCGATGCGGCACTGAATTTGTGTTCTTCTTGTTTCTGCTGAGTAGAAGGATAATGTGCAGAGGTTGTGGATGCCTCTGCGATCTGATGTACACCTTTAGTGGCAATTGCGAATAGGGAAAATTTCCCAGTGTGGGAGATTATCTTCCTTCCCTGCTTGGTTGGGGTAGGTGAAACTGTCTCTGGTATCCGATAGAGTTGTCCTCCCAAAGTGACAATGACACTGCGAGGTCGGGATTCATATACAGCATGACGCTTCCACATATATGGTTGTCCTAAGAGAACATCACATACTTCGAGCGGGGCCACGTCACATAATACCTCATCTTTGAAGGGCTTGATGCCATATGGTAGGCGACATTGGTGACTGACACGGATCCTTCGTCCTTGGCTTAGCCATCCAATGGTGTATGGTTGTGGGTGTGGCGTTATTGGTAGCTCCAATCTCTTGATGACTTCTCCTGAGATCAGGTTCTTCTGGCTGCCGCTGTCCACAACAAAGTGTAGGGGAATTCCCTTCACCCACATCTGTGAGTGGAAAAGGCGCTCCTCTGCCTCCGACTCTTCAGGCTCCTCTGGCTGAATCTGTGTGGTGGCAACAACGGCACTGGGTTCTGCATCAATGATCTGCTTCCCTTTTCGCGCGGCTGTGAAATTAGGTTCCGAGTCAGAATCGGAACCGGGATCTGATTCTGAAGCTTTTATCTCAGCCACCAATGACTGTTTTGAGCGACAATCATCAGTGTTGTGCCAGGGGCTTTTGTGGAACTCGCACCACTTCCCAGTGTCCTTCTTTGTCTTTTCTTTACCCTTCTTCGCCTGTGGTTGGGACTGGTTGTCCTTTTCCTGCCCCGTGTTCTGCGAGCCAGAGTTTCCCTTGCCCTGCTTCTGCGCAGGTCCGAAGTCACGCCTGTTCTTTTGCTGAAATTTCTGCTCAATTTTGACAGCATATCGATAGGCGGATCCGAGTGAAGAGATTTCCAGGAAATCCATCTCTGTTCGGATGTACCGGTGTAGGCCACTGCGATATTTCAGTACTAGGTGCCGCTCGGAGTCCTTGATACCTAGCTTTGTGCGCAAGGTATGAAATTTGTTGGTGTACTCCGACACCGTTTGGTCCCTCTCTTGATGCAGAATGGTCCATTTTGTGTACTGGTCATCATAGTTTCCAACAGGGTAATATTGTTCCTTGACGGCATCTATAAAAGAGGCCCAAGTGGGATTGGAATATTCAAACAATCCAGACTCGTCTGATGAGTTTTGCTCACAATAAGTTTCCCACCAATTTTTGACATGGGGGACGGCCTTGAGGAGTGCAAAGACGATCTTTTCCCTGTCGGAAAAATTGTGGACAGAGAAATACCCTTCTAGTAGATTCAACCATTTATCTAGGGCATCGGCATCGATTTGGCCTTCAAATAAAGGGATATCAAAATTAACTTGTACCTTGAAGGGAGTCGTATCTCCGAAATGGCTGCTCGTTGAGGGTGCATTTGCCGCTGTTGGCATGCGTTGAAGGATTTGGGCGAAATTATCCATCATCTCGTTCCTCTGTCGCGCGAGGGCTTCCTCGAGCAACAACTTGATAGGATCTACTGCTCCGTCGTCTCTCTTTTCTTCCGCCATGGGAGGCCGTTTGGGGCGGCGAGAGTGGTCTTCCCCGAGTGAAACTAGTTCGAGACCCAACTCTCTGTATCCTGACCTCGTCGGGGACATGCACCGAGAAACGATCAAAGAGCAGACCGCTCTGATACCACTGATCCGGATTTATGTGGGAACGAAACAAAAGATAGCATATACAGAATCATATACAGAGATATATTGCAAATAACACAGTGATACAGTAAACACATATTCTATTAAATTGCGGAAATAGAACAGACTGTAAAATACAATAGCTAGAATGGTGGTAGCTATCTCTGAGAAGAGATGTGGCCGCTATGCTCACTCGTGCCAAGATGAATACAAAGAGAGGCCGAAAGGGCCTATTTATCATAAGCATGAGGGAAAGAATCCCAAACATCCAAAAACCTAACCCTAGAAGATGAACCGTCATAAAGTTTGCGGCCCCAAGGTGGTTAGTTGAACAGTCAACTTCCCGGGGTCATAACTTTTGCATACGATCTCCGTTTGGGGTGCTCGGTAGCCCGTTGGGAAGGTCCATCCGAGATTTACAACTTTCGACTGGGCCCAAATGAATGCCGGAGGCAACCATTTGGTCCCCCAAATCGCCAAAAAATGTCGTTTAGGGCCTCAAAATGGCTCTGGAAGTTCAGGACCCGAAAAACTGCTAAAAATAGTAATTTACCAAAACTGCCAGAACACTGTTTTGAGCCAGTTGGAAGAGGTGGGCCGCCACCGATATCCACCTGGATCAATCCTCCATCCTTAGGAAGCAATGGTCTCCATTGCGTTAAATCCCTTATCACATGTCGAGCTGTGTGTCGAGTTGAGCTCTTGGTGCGACATTTGCTGAAGTGGAAAGGTTGCCTTACTTTGACATCTTCAGAGGGTTGTAATTGTTGTTGATGGATGCGTTGGAGCTGTTTGGTTGTTGTGGTATCCTTGGTATGCACCGGTGTGGATGGTTTCTTTTTGGAGGAGCGCCTTGAATGCGTGGCCTTGCACTGTAGAGGTACCCGAATAGGCGATGCGGCACTGAATTTGTGTTCTTCTTGTTTCTGCTGAGTAGAAGGATAATGTGCAGAGGTTGTGGATGCCTCTGCGATCTGATGTACACCTTTAGTGGCAATTGCGAATAGGGAAAATTTCCCAGTGTGGGAGATTATCTTCCTTCCCTGCTTGGTTGGGGTAGGTGAAACTGTCTCTGGTATCCGATAGAGTTGTCCTCCCAAAGTGACAATGACACTGCGAGGTCGGGATTCATATACAGCATGACGCTTCCACATATATGGTTGTCCTAAGAGAACATCACATACTTCGAGCGGGGCCACGTCACATAATACCTCATCTTTGAAGGGCTTGATGCCATATGGTAGGCGACATTGGTGACTGACACGGATCCTTCGTCCTTGGCTTAGCCATCCAATGGTGTATGGTTGTGGGTGTGGCGTTATTGGTAGCTCCAATCTCTTGATGACTTCTCCTGAGATCAGGTTCTTCTGGCTGCCGCTGTCCACAACAAAGTGTAGGGGAATTCCCTTCACCCACATCTGTGAGTGGAAAAGGCGCTCCTCTGCCTCCGACTCTTCAGGCTCCTCTGGCTGAATCTGTGTGGTGGCAACAACGGCACTGGGTTCTGCATCAATGATCTGCTTCCCTTTTCGCGCGGCTGTGAAATTAGGTTCCGAGTCAGAATCGGAACCGGGATCTGATTCTGAAGCTTTTATCTCAGCCACCAATGACTGTTTTGAGCGACAATCATCAGTGTTGTGCCAGGGGCTTTTGTGGAACTCGCACCACTTCCCAGTGTCCTTCTTTGTCTTTTCTTTACCCTTCTTCGCCTGTGGTTGGGACTGGTTGTCCTTTTCCTGCCCCGTGTTCTGCGAGCCAGAGTTTCCCTTGCCCTGCTTCTGCGCAGGTCCGAAGTCACGCCTGTTCTTTTGCTGAAATTTCTGCTCAATTTTGACAGCATATCGATAGGCGGATCCGAGTGAAGAGATTTCCAGGAAATCCATCTCTGTTCGGATGTACCGGTGTAGGCCACTGCGATATTTCAGTACTAGGTGCCGCTCGGAGTCCTTGATACCTAGCTTTGTGCGCAAGGTATGAAATTTGTTGGTGTACTCCGACACCGTTTGGTCCCTCTCTTGATGCAGAATGGTCCATTTTGTGTACTGGTCATCATAGTTTCCAACAGGGTAATATTGTTCCTTGACGGCATCTATAAAAGAGGCCCAAGTGGGATTGGAATATTCAAACAATCCAGACTCGTCTGATGAGTTTTGCTCACAATAAGTTTCCCACCAATTTTTGACATGGGGGACGGCCTTGAGGAGTGCAAAGACGATCTTTTCCCTGTCGGAAAAATTGTGGACAGAGAAATACCCTTCTAGTAGATTCAACCATTTATCTAGGGCATCGGCATCGATTTGGCCTTCAAATAAAGGGATATCAAAATTAACTTGTACCTTGAAGGGAGTCGTATCTCCGAAATGGCTGCTCGTTGAGGGTGCATTTGCCGCTGTTGGCATGCGTTGAAGGATTTGGGCGAAATTATCCATCATCTCGTTCCTCTGTCGCGCGAGGGCTTCCTCGAGCAACAACTTGATAGGATCTACTGCTCCGTCGTCTCTCTTTTCTTCCGCCATGGGAGGCCGTTTGGGGCGGCGAGAGTGGTCTTCCCCGAGTGAAACTAGTTCGAGACCCAACTCTCTGTATCCTGACCTCGTCGGGGACATGCACCGAGAAACGATCAAAGAGCAGACCGCTCTGATACCACTGATCCGGATTTATGTGGGAACGAAACAAAAGATAGCATATACAGAATCATATACAGAGATATATTGCAAATAACACAGTGATACAGTAAACACATATTCTATTAAATTGCGGAAATAGAACAGACTGTAAAATACAATAGCTAGAATGGTGGTAGCTATCTCTGAGAAGAGATGTGGCCGCTATGCTCACTCGTGCCAAGATGAATACAAAGAGAGGCCGAAAGGGCCTATTTATCATAAGCATGAGGGAAAGAATCCCAAACATCCAAAAACCTAACCCTAGAAGATGAACCGTCATAAAGTTTGCGGCCCCAAGGTGGTTAGTTGAACAGTCAACTTCCCGGGGTCATAACTTTTGCATACGATCTCCGTTTGGGGTGCTCGGTAGCCCGTTGGGAAGGTCCATCCGAGATTTACAACTTTCGACTGGGCCCAAATGAATGCCGGAGGCAACCATTTGGTCCCCCAAATCGCCAAAAAATGTCGTTTAGGGCCTCAAAATGGCTCTGGAAGTTCAGGACCCGAAAAACTGCTAAAAATAGTAATTTACCAAAACTGCCAGAACACTGTTTTGAGCCAGTTGGAAGAGGTGGGCCGCCACCGATATCCACCTGGATCAATCCTCCATCCTTAGGAAGCAATGGTCTCCATTGCGTTAAATCCCTTATCACATGTCGAGCTGTGTGTCGAGTTGAGCTCTTGGTGCGACATTTGCTGAAGTGGAAAGGTTGCCTTACTTTGACATCTTCAGAGGGTTGTAATTGTTGTTGATGGATGCGTTGGAGCTGTTTGGTTGTTGTGGTATCCTTGGTATGCACCGGTGTGGATGGTTTCTTTTTGGAGGAGCGCCTTGAATGCGTGGCCTTGCACTGTAGAGGTACCCGAATAGGCGATGCGGCACTGAATTTGTGTTCTTCTTGTTTCTGCTGAGTAGAAGGATAATGTGCAGAGGTTGTGGATGCCTCTGCGATCTGATGTACACCTTTAGTGGCAATTGCGAATAGGGAAAATTTCCCAGTGTGGGAGATTATCTTCCTTCCCTGCTTGGTTGGGGTAGGTGAAACTGTCTCTGGTATCCGATAGAGTTGTCCTCCCAAAGTGACAATGACACTGCGAGGTCGGGATTCATATACAGCATGACGCTTCCACATATATGGTTGTCCTAAGAGAACATCACATACTTCGAGCGGGGCCACGTCACATAATACCTCATCTTTGAAGGGCTTGATGCCATATGGTAGGCGACATTGGTGACTGACACGGATCCTTCGTCCTTGGCTTAGCCATCCAATGGTGTATGGTTGTGGGTGTGGCGTTATTGGTAGCTCCAATCTCTTGATGACTTCTCCTGAGATCAGGTTCTTCTGGCTGCCGCTGTCCACAACAAAGTGTAGGGGAATTCCCTTCACCCACATCTGTGAGTGGAAAAGGCGCTCCTCTGCCTCCGACTCTTCAGGCTCCTCTGGCTGAATCTGTGTGGTGGCAACAACGGCACTGGGTTCTGCATCAATGATCTGCTTCCCTTTTCGCGCGGCTGTGAAATTAGGTTCCGAGTCAGAATCGGAACCGGGATCTGATTCTGAAGCTTTTATCTCAGCCACCAATGACTGTTTTGAGCGACAATCATCAGTGTTGTGCCAGGGGCTTTTGTGGAACTCGCACCACTTCCCAGTGTCCTTCTTTGTCTTTTCTTTACCCTTCTTCGCCTGTGGTTGGGACTGGTTGTCCTTTTCCTGCCCCGTGTTCTGCGAGCCAGAGTTTCCCTTGCCCTGCTTCTGCGCAGGTCCGAAGTCACGCCTGTTCTTTTGCTGAAATTTCTGCTCAATTTTGACAGCATATCGATAGGCGGATCCGAGTGAAGAGATTTCCAGGAAATCCATCTCTGTTCGGATGTACCGGTGTAGGCCACTGCGATATTTCAGTACTAGGTGCCGCTCGGAGTCCTTGATACCTAGCTTTGTGCGCAAGGTATGAAATTTGTTGGTGTACTCCGACACCGTTTGGTCCCTCTCTTGATGCAGAATGGTCCATTTTGTGTACTGGTCATCATAGTTTCCAACAGGGTAATATTGTTCCTTGACGGCATCTATAAAAGAGGCCCAAGTGGGATTGGAATATTCAAACAATCCAGACTCGTCTGATGAGTTTTGCTCACAATAAGTTTCCCACCAATTTTTGACATGGGGGACGGCCTTGAGGAGTGCAAAGACGATCTTTTCCCTGTCGGAAAAATTGTGGACAGAGAAATACCCTTCTAGTAGATTCAACCATTTATCTAGGGCATCGGCATCGATTTGGCCTTCAAATAAAGGGATATCAAAATTAACTTGTACCTTGAAGGGAGTCGTATCTCCGAAATGGCTGCTCGTTGAGGGTGCATTTGCCGCTGTTGGCATGCGTTGAAGGATTTGGGCGAAATTATCCATCATCTCGTTCCTCTGTCGCGCGAGGGCTTCCTCGAGCAACAACTTGATAGGATCTACTGCTCCGTCGTCTCTCTTTTCTTCCGCCATGGGAGGCCGTTTGGGGCGGCGAGAGTGGTCTTCCCCGAGTGAAACTAGTTCGAGACCCAACTCTCTGTATCCTGACCTCGTCGGGGACATGCACCGAGAAACGATCAAAGAGCAGACCGCTCTGATACCACTGATCCGGATTTATGTGGGAACGAAACAAAAGATAGCATATACAGAATCATATACAGAGATATATTGCAAATAACACAGTGATACAGTAAACACATATTCTATTAAATTGCGGAAATAGAACAGACTGTAAAATACAATAGCTAGAATGGTGGTAGCTATCTCTGAGAAGAGATGTGGCCGCTATGCTCACTCGTGCCAAGATGAATACAAAGAGAGGCCGAAAGGGCCTATTTATCATAAGCATGAGGGAAAGAATCCCAAACATCCAAAAACCTAACCCTAGAAGATGAACCGTCATAAAGTTTGCGGCCCCAAGGTGGTTAGTTGAACAGTCAACTTCCCGGGGTCATAACTTTTGCATACGATCTCCGTTTGGGGTGCTCGGTAGCCCGTTGGGAAGGTCCATCCGAGATTTACAACTTTCGACTGGGCCCAAATGAATGCCGGAGGCAACCATTTGGTCCCCCAAATCGCCAAAAAATGTCGTTTAGGGCCTCAAAATGGCTCTGGAAGTTCAGGACCCGAAAAACTGCTAAAAATAGTAATTTACCAAAACTGCCAGAACACTGTTTTGAGCCAGTTGGAAGAGGTGGGCCGCCACCGATATCCACCTGGATCAATCCTCCATCCTTAGGAAGCAATGGTCTCCATTGCGTTAAATCCCTTATCACATGTCGAGCTGTGTGTCGAGTTGAGCTCTTGGTGCGACATTTGCTGAAGTGGAAAGGTTGCCTTACTTTGACATCTTCAGAGGGTTGTAATTGTTGTTGATGGATGCGTTGGAGCTGTTTGGTTGTTGTGGTATCCTTGGTATGCACCGGTGTGGATGGTTTCTTTTTGGAGGAGCGCCTTGAATGCGTGGCCTTGCACTGTAGAGGTACCCGAATAGGCGATGCGGCACTGAATTTGTGTTCTTCTTGTTTCTGCTGAGTAGAAGGATAATGTGCAGAGGTTGTGGATGCCTCTGCGATCTGATGTACACCTTTAGTGGCAATTGCGAATAGGGAAAATTTCCCAGTGTGGGAGATTATCTTCCTTCCCTGCTTGGTTGGGGTAGGTGAAACTGTCTCTGGTATCCGATAGAGTTGTCCTCCCAAAGTGACAATGACACTGCGAGGTCGGGATTCATATACAGCATGACGCTTCCACATATATGGTTGTCCTAAGAGAACATCACATACTTCGAGCGGGGCCACGTCACATAATACCTCATCTTTGAAGGGCTTGATGCCATATGGTAGGCGACATTGGTGACTGACACGGATCCTTCGTCCTTGGCTTAGCCATCCAATGGTGTATGGTTGTGGGTGTGGCGTTATTGGTAGCTCCAATCTCTTGATGACTTCTCCTGAGATCAGGTTCTTCTGGCTGCCGCTGTCCACAACAAAGTGTAGGGGAATTCCCTTCACCCACATCTGTGAGTGGAAAAGGCGCTCCTCTGCCTCCGACTCTTCAGGCTCCTCTGGCTGAATCTGTGTGGTGGCAACAACGGCACTGGGTTCTGCATCAATGATCTGCTTCCCTTTTCGCGCGGCTGTGAAATTAGGTTCCGAGTCAGAATCGGAACCGGGATCTGATTCTGAAGCTTTTATCTCAGCCACCAATGACTGTTTTGAGCGACAATCATCAGTGTTGTGCCAGGGGCTTTTGTGGAACTCGCACCACTTCCCAGTGTCCTTCTTTGTCTTTTCTTTACCCTTCTTCGCCTGTGGTTGGGACTGGTTGTCCTTTTCCTGCCCCGTGTTCTGCGAGCCAGAGTTTCCCTTGCCCTGCTTCTGCGCAGGTCCGAAGTCACGCCTGTTCTTTTGCTGAAATTTCTGCTCAATTTTGACAGCATATCGATAGGCGGATCCGAGTGAAGAGATTTCCAGGAAATCCATCTCTGTTCGGATGTACCGGTGTAGGCCACTGCGATATTTCAGTACTAGGTGCCGCTCGGAGTCCTTGATACCTAGCTTTGTGCGCAAGGTATGAAATTTGTTGGTGTACTCCGACACCGTTTGGTCCCTCTCTTGATGCAGAATGGTCCATTTTGTGTACTGGTCATCATAGTTTCCAACAGGGTAATATTGTTCCTTGACGGCATCTATAAAAGAGGCCCAAGTGGGATTGGAATATTCAAACAATCCAGACTCGTCTGATGAGTTTTGCTCACAATAAGTTTCCCACCAATTTTTGACATGGGGGACGGCCTTGAGGAGTGCAAAGACGATCTTTTCCCTGTCGGAAAAATTGTGGACAGAGAAATACCCTTCTAGTAGATTCAACCATTTATCTAGGGCATCGGCATCGATTTGGCCTTCAAATAAAGGGATATCAAAATTAACTTGTACCTTGAAGGGAGTCGTATCTCCGAAATGGCTGCTCGTTGAGGGTGCATTTGCCGCTGTTGGCATGCGTTGAAGGATTTGGGCGAAATTATCCATCATCTCGTTCCTCTGT